>OZ035953.1:51485409-52983697 GCA_964034955.1 Orchesella flavescens
ACTAACGGGACAATCTCATATTAAAAATTCTACAGTTATATTCATTCATTAAGAATTGGCCACAACGGTGTAATATTTTGGTCACATTACAAGAGCCCCTACCTGCGCATTCCTATTCCTGTCCGGTTGTGCATTGATTAGATTAATTCATCAACATCCGCTCTTGTCATCTTTCCTACCTTCACTTCACATCACATCAAATCGCATCACTTCACGTCTCATCTCATCTCTCAATATGGATGTAAATTGTTGTAGTTTTATGAGCAGCTTCTTCAATTTACAAAAAAAAAATTGTATTGTTACTTCGAAGTCTTAGTGTTCTTCTGTACAGCCTCCGCTATCAAAGAGGACAATTGTTTGAGTAAGTTTTAGCTATATATACATTATCTATTCTGTCTATCTTGTAATCATCATCCTTACTAATCATTATGATCATTATTGTGATGATGATTAAAGATGAAGATGATTTTTGTTCCTTAAAAAGAATTATCATGGTTAGGGACAAGGAGTAAATAATAATGAATGTTAAGATTGAACAAGAAGAAGCTCTCAAAAGAGAGACAGATGGTGATACAACTCGTCATTAAGTCGGAAGAGAATGAATCAAAAATGGTAGAGATGAGTATATGGGGGGAGCACTCACTGATTCAGTTATGAGAGCCAACTTTTTATTTTTGCATGATCAAAAAATATGTTCGCTCATTCATTGAGCGAGTGAAGCGACATGTGTATTATTTTAACATAGATATAAGTATATGAGGCTTATATGAGTACATTGACGACGAAAAATAAATGATTGAGAGTATAATACTGAAGGAAATGAAAGATTACAGAAGCCCAATGTCAAGCCAATGCAGTTTTGCCCATGGGGACTGACTACATGGGTACAGAAAGACCGTTTGGAAAGATGAGGGTGAGACAATCGGACAATCGAAAGAATGCACAACTTAACTAATCATAAATACATATGCTCGTTTAAAATATACATACACTACACTCACATTTGAGAAGATTATTGTAATTGTTACTTTGTATCATGGAGATATTATCTTCTTAATCATTCGTCAATCACAAGCTTAATTGCTTGTCAATTTTTTCCCCTCTGCGGCTCGCTCGCTATCTCTTCCCTCTCTCTCTCTCTCTTAAAGAAATTTTTCAATTTTTCTTCTTTGCACGAAAATTGAAAACTTTTTTTTTTGCGGAAGATGAAATTGATGACGATGACGATATCATGTGTGTGATAGCATCTAATGTATCAATCAACAACATCGTCAATCGTCACACTCTGCATGTAACAATGATATTGAACAATATCCCTCCTTATGACACTATAGTTCAGTCGTGTTTTGTGATATTGAAATAAAGGGTAGAAAAATATTTTTGTTGTTGACAAGAATTTATTTCAGCGAAACAATGGAGAGTGCTGAGAAGGATTATAATTCTCAATAGAAATATATAGAATTATCAGTAAAAAGTTGTCAATTCAACAAGAAGCTTTAAGCTAAGCTTCTCAAGATAAATTGCTAGAAGCAATCAGACAGCATGACTGAAGGTTTCTGGTGATGATATACAAGTTTGCAAAAATAGCTTAAAGTAAGCACAATACAATACACGATGTATTTAGCTTCCACATTCTTCTTTCTCATCAAATTGAATCTCAGGTATTGAATAGGTTATGTTATGAAACGTAATATAATGCGCAGAAGTAAAGATTACCCATATGGAAACCACAAAAGTATTATATTTTCTAACCAATTATCTAGTCTCTTGAGAAAAAAAAATTATCAATTCTGCAGCCAAAAATATAAGAATGATGTGATGATGATGATGATTCAATAGGACATTGTACACTGTGTTGAGACGGCATTGACATTGCATTGCCAAGATTTTTGGTTGCCTGAGCACAGGAAAACCACATTACCTACATAAAAATTGATCAGGAAATGAAATTGAGCATTTGCAACTAATCCATCCGAACAAAACACTACACTAGCTAAGCTGACATTGACCTCTTCCCAAATTCTTCTTTTTTGACAATGTCATCTCTTCCTTTAAATTTATTAGGACCAAACGTATATTCTCAATCAGAATAGGATGCTAGTCCCGATTTTATTATAGGAACCAAATAAATTTACGCATCATACTACAAGCCCCATTTCCTTGATGTTCACATTAACTTTTTGAAATTTTTGGATCAAATACACCACAGGGAACTAACTCACAGTTATTTTTCGCATAGTATTCAACGTTGTCCACTCTCAACGTGCAAACACCTTGTACTTTGTAACGTCCCGTCTGCAACATATAAAGTGGAGTCGTGAACATATATTAGGGGATTTGGACAGAAAGGAAAGCATGAGAAATATTACAAGCGACCATGCTATGCTGCATGATTAGTATCATTATTATTACTTGAGCAAAACTATGAAGACGGAACTTAATATCCAGCATGGTTGTCGTGACTTTTTGTGCTGAATATGTAGGCATCCCATGACAGATAACGTTTGTACATCTTTAGAAATCCCTTCACCAGTGCAGATTTTTCGTTCTTTATTTCCTCCGTGTCGAAACAGAAATGTGCGTGATTGCTAAATAACAACTTCATGTGAAACAATACGCAATGACTTAAATATCAAACAAGGTTTAAGGTAAACGAAGACTGGTAAAATGGGATGTAGCAAAACAAGGAAAAAAATCATTCAGACATTCATGTCATCGATCCTTAAATATGATCCTAACCTTGACCTTTGTGCAAGTTGAGCGCTCTTAATATTTTTGAGGGGAAATGCAATCAATATGTTCTGAAGATCAAACTAAAGCATTGCTTTTGTATTGATTTGGTGAAGCTCAGTCACCTCTTCTTCCTTCCACCCTTATCATCCTCACTGTGAACTCTTAAAAATAAATATTATATGATAGTTTGTTGGGCACAACATAAGTAAATCCATATAAAAATTTGCACCCTGCCGAGTATGCATATTGGAAGTTTTCTGATTTATTGAATTTTGAGCTTAATTTGAAACCTCGGCCGACTCATCCTGAAAAAAAGGAGAGAGTGCGGAAAATATAAGGTAAAAGGATCTATAACTCATCAAACTTTTTACTCAACTTCAACACAACATAACTATATACACGCAAACCAAAACCGATGATTGGGAAACAGAGAAAAGAACAAGATAGTTGACTTGTAGTAATAAGAATGCATTTACCTTTCTTGTTGGAAGTTGGACATATTTCATAAGCAAAATTTTTACTTGTTGAACCAAGTTCGTCGGCATCAAGAGAACGTCAAGCACACGAGAAAAATAATATGAATGATATGTATGTATGTACTTATGCACATACATACAACTTATTTTTTCGCATCAGACAAAAGGTGTTTCCATGTTGTTGGTGAAAGATACATTTTATTTACTCACATCTAATATCGACTGGCACAACGAAAAAAAAAGTTTTCCTAATAAACTATGGAAAACCAACAAAAAAATGAAGAGTTGATAAAACATAGGTGTACATCACCATCATCATCATCTTAGGATTATGCTTGTAAGTAAACATATATAAGTGGTTTATGTACATATGTGCATGAAGTCACAATTTCTGCAGATTTTAACTATTTTTTCCCACTTCTTGTTTCAGTAACAAGGAGAAGGAGCATAATAATATCGCAAAATCAAAAACTAGTACTTGCTTGCCGCTACTTACTTGCATTTTGGAAAGGAAAAATTGATAGATAGACCAAATAAATGCACACGGGTATCATCATCATCATCATCATTGTTTTTTTTGGTCGTCGTCATGAATCCGCATCTCATTAGTTGGGCGTCATTTTCTCCTAAACAACCCCCTAATTGTGATCATTTTGTGATTCAACAACAGTAAGGGCGTGATAAATTCCATGAAATTTTTCGATCCGTTCATGTCAGGTCATTACCATTCCTAATAGAAAATCCCATTCCATTGTGTTTGCCAGGTTTTTTTTCTCCTTATGCAATCCGTACTGCTGGAGGAAATATCATTCTTAGGTTGTCGGTTTTGAAGAAAGAGGAACTGCAGTTGGCAGTATAAAAAGTTAGAGAGAAAAAAAATGTTTTAAGTAGTTGTCATAATCACATATGCATGTATTTTTTTTATTCACAATAAAATAATATTATGCAATGCATCAAACGTTTTACAATATAATGTATGTATGAAAAATGAAAACTCCGTGTGTGTAAAAAAAATTGAGTCATTTTTGCCTACCTTTTGCCACGTTTCTACTAGCTCTTTCGTCTTGTCTATCTAGATTATTACACTTTGTAGACGAAGGAATAAGAGATTTAAACATGAAAACAGGAAATAGCAACTTTAAAAAAGTGTTTTTGACTAAAAAAAAGTTTATTGCCACTTTGTCCATGGTTACATACGTTTTTTTCTTACAATGCAAATGCATCACATTACACGTTATTACTTATGCAAAAACTTGAATCGTTTGGAAGACTAAGCAAACAAAAGATGAAAATGTAGACAGGCATTTATTATGTAAGTATGTATGAGCTTGCACCGAACAAAATAATCCTCATCCATTGCATAACGATAGGCAATTTAACTATTGAGGCCGCAATTGCTTTAGTCATGCAAATGAACATCTCCGGAATCATTGACTTCCTAAATACATACGAATTCTTCCTCTCACTCTCCATCTTTCTCTATATACATACATACATATGTACTTACTTATTCTGTTGCAGCATTATATTATATTACGAAGTCTCTAAGAGGATCAGGAAAAAAAGATTCGAGGGAAAATTTTGCATGAATTTTTTTTAACTGAATGCTCATGCAAAAGATGATTTTTCCGTTTTTCTTACTCAGCGTCATTATTATCATCATGATGGTTTTCCTCTTTCATACGATTTTATTTTAATGCTCTACCCTCATAAGGTCCAATACTAAGAAGATTCATACGTGGAAATCCATGTCCACAATTTATATTTTTCCATGAACATCATCCATTTTACCTTAGTTACCTTCACTATTAGACAACAACCCACGTTCCATTCTAAAAGCTACATTTGCGTTGTCCTCATTCAACTCAACGTTTCGCTATTTTCATTAGCGGAAAGTGAAAGGGATTAAAGGTAACGCCCGGTTGGTTACCTTTAAAATTGTAAAAAAAATATCTAAGGAGGAAAATATGGATAAGTGAAGAGAACTGACTGAAAGTCGTTTTATTGGTTTCCAATTTTTTTAGGTGTCTTGTAAGATGTTAACGCAGAAAAAATGCTTTCAATACAAAAGCTTATATAATATGCATGTTATTACATCATGGATGATTTTATAGGTTCATATTTTATTCCCCTCTGTTACGGTACGAATTCATTCCCTCGCCCCAGTCCACTCCACTCCCTCCAGCAGCCCCAAAAGTCACACTGGTTGAACCCATCGCTAATCAATCTATCTCTGTTGTCCTACAGCATAAGAACATGCTCATGATGGTATGGGAGAGTGCGTTGTAATGGTAAAGGAATGAGAAAATTAAATGATAGGATTCCGTTGAGAATGACGGGTTTATTAGCAAAATACCATAAGTCATTTTTTTTATATTGACATGCAAATGAGAAAACAAAATCTTTAATATTTTATATATTATCCTACACTATTTCATATAGTTATGATGAGTGTTCATAATATTATGCATGCATTTGATACTGATGATGATGATGATCACCAGCATCATCCTATAAAACATGAACTTGCATACTTGCATATTTTACCCTAAGAGGAAAGGAGTCTCGGACGCGGATGGAGAGTGATGGGTTTGTGATATGTGATGAGGTAAACCAAGGTTACCTGCAAACCTCACTTGAAACCATTTTACCTTGCCGTCCACCATCATCATCATCACCACCAACATTTACCCTTTTTTAATGCAATGTGTTTGTTGTATTAAAAAAAAGTAGGATGGATAGATAGATGGATAGATGCAACATGACAACAACTATAACTCGTCAGTCAAGTGCGTTTTGCTGGAAAACATCAAATCATTTCCTTGTTCCTTTGCATCTTTGCCAATATTGAAATTTTTTTTGTAAAATGCGACCTTTAGCAAAACACGTAATAATATGCATGTCAGGTTCGACTTTAAGAAGTTGCTGATGATGATGATGCAATACTTTTAAGATGCACATAAACATGCTCCCTATCAATTTCCATATTGCACATTATATTATGACAAAAAATAGAAGCTAGCAGTAATTCATGGCGTGTTGTGATATGAAGGCAAAATATGTTTCTAAAAACAGTTTTCTACAAAAATTCTCCTTATTTTTGGGAGCTAGAGCTTACTGACACGCGTAAAAAAGTTCAGATAGTTGGAAAATATAAAAGTTAAAACCAGTGGTCATGTAACTAGCGAGCATCATGATGATTGTACGGATTAATCATGTAACTTTAACACTTCTATGACGACGACGATGACTTCTATGATGCTATAATATCGGCTAGATTCGTACACACACACACACAAACATCACCTCACATCATCCATGTATGTGACCATATTATCGATGTCTTAAAATGGGCAGAAGAGAAGGGGATAAAAAAGTACAAAGGACTCGTGGGCATGCATCATGAAATGCATCTTTTTAAGCTGCATAACTATATTTTTTTTTACCAACAAACATAACATCAACTATCAGGAAAAGGTGCTGCCTTACCTCGCCATGGCATGATGCTATTACGTTAATATGATTACTCCAACTTGTATATCTTTTCTTTTATTTATACCATTTCGAAAAATAAGTACGTTACGTTTAAGGTAACCTTTTTTTAAAGTGAAACAGGTATAATACAGTAAAAACTGCAAGAGTTGAGTGAGCAAAAGAAGCAAAATCACTCTCTCGCTGTGAGAGAAGAGCGAGAGAGAGAGAGAGGGTAGTTACCTTTAGAAGCAAATTGCTTATTACGCTGTACAACACCTTTTGCTTACATTTACTATTACTGAGCAACAAGCCAGCAAGTGAGAATAAGAAGGAAACGTAACGCAACGCCAAGAGGCAAGTTACTAAACATGGGAATGCACATATTTGTGGACCACACTCTACGTAAGTAATGTCGTCTGCCTTTTTGCCTGCACTCATATGAAACAACGTTTGCTTAAAGTATAGCGCTCTGGCTTCGGCGAAACAAACGCGTAACTCACTCACTCCATTTAAATACATTGTGTATCCTTTAAATAAACAACGAGAGCCCTATCATCAACCACCAAAATAATGGAATGGTAACGTGCCAAAAATCATGTATGAAAAATCTCAAAATGCGTTTGGGATCACGCTTAAAATACCCTCAGCAAACAATGTGGTCAACTGCTTGTATAATTACTATTGTTGTTGTCCACTTACATATTATCATCATCTGCTTTATAGTGCGAACCTCCTCCTTCGTCTTCGTAGTCGTCTTGAAAGATCAGTTGCTGGTCTTGCCGTGATACAGGAAAGCTAAAACTAAGTGAATGAAGCATACGCCTTCATCGTATTAAGACTAGATATAGGCAAGTGAAAAGAAAACGTATGATGCACTTTGATACTGTAGACTCGGCTCAAGTAAACATATTACATTGAGATATGAATTAAAGCATACAAGAGAATAATGATGATCGGATATTGCAGTCAATTTCTTTTTTAAAAACCTTTAGCTAAAGCCAGCTCACTCACTCAGTCAAGCCTTATTCTCAAGCGGAAGATGTGTGATGCCATTGCCATGCCATATGTCTGACGAGAAGGAAAAGAAACTATGATCATCAAGATAGGATGGGGATGTTGCTGCTTGCTGCTGCTGTTGCTTGTGATGATGGTAAACGCAGAAAGGAAAAGAGGGATCTGGGCACACACATACACACGCCTTGATGTTCTTCTGCTAACTGTCCGTTTGAATGCACATTTTTCCTAAATACAAGGGTTGAAAACCCGAGTAAAAAACTAAGGGTTGAGTCTCCACTCTGAAATACTCCATACAGAAAGCGTTGGTTGGTGGTGGTGCAACAGAGCGGGTTTTCTTATATTACTCTGATCATTATGTGTAATGTACTACGTAACTTACAAAACTCAACTCCACCACATGTACTCCCATAGCACTGGCAAAGGACTTTATTGCTGACTCAATGGAAAAAATTTAAAAAGGCAAAATAAGGAATCTCACAGGTGGGACTGGCTTCCTGTACCCAACGATACGATGATATGATGAGGTTACGTTAAATCTACATTTAGCAAAAGGCTTACTATTTTTCTGAGGAGAAGAACAATTCTATTCTGTTGCACGCCATATGAACAAGCTTCTATATCTCTCTCTCTCACCTGCCTGCCTGCCTATCTCTCCGATGTGAGATGACTCTCAACTCAACTTGCGAGTTGAGAAGACAAGATGAGCGTAAGAAAAAGGGTTGGTTTCTCTCATGTTCTGTTGTGCTTGTTGTACATTGCTGGTAGTTGCAATTCGCCTTTCGATTGACTTTTTTAGGCATTGGCTTGGCGTTACGTTAAGTGAGTACATAAGATGAGCCTTGTATTCATGAAGATATTGCATTGCATTCATTCCCTCTGCAATAGCAGACAGACGACTGGTCTTCACTCTTTGCATAATATGTTTCTCTGGTTAGTTTGTTAAGAATGGAAAAACTACAATCCAATGCAAAGCAAACCAACTTCACTGCCACCACCACCACCACCATACGGTCTTCAAAGAAGAAACTGTATGATTGCAATAGACTGCAATGGGAGAGAAGCAACAGTAACTGAGCTAATGTAATTTGGTCAACATTAAGCGCAAAGCGAAGGTACCTTCCTTGTGATGTTGAAGATGACGAATCCTTTTGATAAGTAACTCTTGAGATGATCGCGTAGTAAGAGCACAACAATGCACTAATGTATATAGATGTATCTATCGTATGCCCAAGATTTTTTAATGTAGGAAAAAGGTATCTTACAAGACTTTGATTCAACATGAGTAAAGGGTTTTTCACCAACTTTGAAGTTAGTTAGCTACTAGCTGCTGAGCAGAACAGGAGAGCACTCAGTGTAGTCCTCTTCGTTTTGTTGATTCATACAACGATTTCATATAGATTCACATACTTAGTAATTTTTTGTATTGTTTTCTACACGAATTAGAAAAAAAAGATATCAAAACCAACCAAGTAAATAAGTATAGCCAGCGGAGTCAAGTTACGTGCTTTCTACTTGATTATCATGACGAATATATTGAGAATGGTTTTGTCACGACGATATTTATTGATTTGAAGTGTGAGCCCGGTGGTGTAGCAAGATTTTTTTTTTCATTTTTTTACAAGTTTGTTTCTGTTATGTATGTGGTGACAATAAGAATTTCACCGGATATAAAGTGTCAGTTTGATAAAGTATAAGAAAGTGTTGCAAACCATTTTTTTGTGTACTTAAGAAAACTGTAGTAGTTGTTATTTATTTTAGTTTTTTTGTTGTTTTGTGTGAATTACCCCGAAAAACAAATATTATTATTGGATCGGATTGTCTAAGACAACGGGATTTTTAGGATTTTGAGTTGGAGTACATGCTGTACATGGCATCAACATCGCCATGGGAACAGGTAGGGAACACTATGATTTATTTCTGTAATTATAAGAAACACCATAGAAATTTAGGAAGGCAGAGCTAAAGTAATTGGTAATGACATCATCATTATATTATATTATCATCATCAGCCCCAAAAAAGTGAACAAGATTTTTTCTTGATTTGATACAAAAAAAACAATGCAATTCTTGAGATGACTTCTGTGTATGGTTGCCAAAAGAGTATCGTGCTATTTGCTCATCTTTGACTGTTTGTGGGGAAGCCCAAGACGCCACGATACGAATCATATTTTACACCAACGTGAAGTTACAAAGTAATCATTAATAAGAAGTGTCGTAGATTGACTCTCTCACCTTACCTCATCTCAATCCTATTTTCCTTCTTCGTGAATCAGCTCCTGACTTCTGAAGTTGCATGCAACCATGCTGTTGCTCCTGCTCCTTTTGTTGACTGACAGAAAATGGACACAAAAAAAAACATTTTCACTTTCATTTGGTTTGGTTTGGTTTGGCTGCTTTTAATTTTTCACGTACGAAAGCTCAAGAGAAGATGGTACTACTAAGGGGGTTATAGGAAAAGTGGATTTTATAGCGTATGAAACAAATAGGTGAATTGAATGGATGGAAAAAGGCATTGTTATCATTTTGAGAATTGATGTTTTCCAACCAATCAACTCATTTTACGATGATAGTTTCGATTGATTAATGTACTAAAAAGGTGATCAGCTCCTTTGGCTTTTAACGGCACGTAACAAAATACGGAAATATTTCATGGATACATGTCATCATTTTCTAGTTGGAGCAACATAGCTAGAGCCAGATGGAAAAGAACCCGACATTTGTATCTTCTCTTTCTTTGCATATCATCATTATTTGCTGCAATTGTTGTTTTTTTCTGTGTTTTTTTTCTCATTTTCTCTCATCTTGTTGAGGTGAGTGGTGCATCATATCATCATCATCATCAATGACAACCTGTTAGTTGACAACAACCAACCGGTCCAGCAGACTAGAAGGATTTTGTGGTCTTTCCTAGTAGTAAATTTCATTAAAGCGTGTAATAAGTCTCCACACAATAACAATATATAAGTATAATAGGATGAGGATGATAATGGAAGGTGAAAAACGGAAACTGGCATCCCAGTTCCGTCACTTGTCTCATAATGTGTATTGTGAACCTGTTGTCACCAGCAGGCTTAGCAAACGATTTACTAACTCCGAGTGAGCTTCACGTTTTGATGAAGGGAGGAAGTATCATTTCATTTCATTTCATATCATGTTGTGGTGTGGTATTGTACGGTACAGAAATTTTTCGGCAGTGTTACTGTCATTTTATTCTCATTCCTCAATCTTCTTTCGGCACGCTTTGATTTCCCTCGTCGGTCTCATTCATGCAGCTTCCCACCCGCTGCTTCGGAGAATCCAGATGAGATGAAATATGTTGACGGAGTGAGGATGACAATCATACCATAATATAATATGATGATGTCAGTGAAACGGAATGGTTACGTGAAATCATAACATTCTATGTTTTTTTCCTTTTTTACAATGGGAAAGAAATTTTGTTTTGAAATTTCATAAACATTGATGTAAACATAATTCACGATTCGTATTGTCGTTTTGGGACGGATTCACGTTGAATTGAGAAAATGCAATGAGTAGAAAAAAGTTATGAAAAGGATGCAATTTTCTTTCGAATGCAAGGCTGACAATCAAATTTTCGAATTTAATGCTTCAACTAGATAAAAAGCATGCAATTTTTAGAGAGATAAAAGCTAAACATTCATTTGAACATTCTATCCATCGTAATACTAAAATATAGTAAAACGTAACGTTTTATCAGTACACCTGTTGCACTCACTGCGACTGTTGATTTCGTATTCTTCAACGTTGTGTCCCATAAACTAGTTGAACTTAAAAAATTCCAAACCGTTTGTTATTGCATAATGTATACATCATCTCATAACATCATAATATTTTTCTTAAGTATTCGATATGGTATTCCATGATGATGACCAGCTTGTTCCTGTAACATTTTATTTCCAAAAAAAGATGAGCTCAGAGATGAGATATGATTAGATGAGAACCCTCCATATTTTGTCACATGTTATTGCATCAAGTCACGAAGAGTCCAGAGTGAAGTAATCATCCACATTTTCTTTATGGGGTGGTTTGAGTCTACTCGCAAAGTTGGTCTTCCTGTGAAAATTCTCTGCACTGTACAAATATGTGTGTGCACATCTCATCTTCATTTAATTTTCTTCCCTTACTTAAGACAGTTGCGAAGGTCGCTTAAGATTGGTTTTTTTGAAGACGTTCAACTTTTAAAAGTCAAGTCATGTTAATGATCAAGTCATGCATGTAAATTTATATGAGTTGAGCAGAGTTATACTTTATTTATGAGATTCACAGAGGAACAGTCAGGTAAACATAATTATGTTATTATAAGCAGGTCATTGCACATGCTAAGTAAATGACAACAGACAACATCATACACACAAACTCACAAAAGGAAGATTAGCAAAACATGAGGATGATGAGAATTTGAAGTTGATATATAAATTAGTTCAGAGAAGAATACGCATGTAAGAAGCTATGTGTGATGTAAAAAAAATCAGAAATGCTACAAGCTATTTTTTGAAACATTACTCACATAATATACATATGTATATCTATATAACTACGAACTTACAAATATAAGAAAGGAAGGATGAGATGATGAGCTCCGTTTTTTTACTGAACCCATTCATATGTATTATTACTTTAACCTCATTTTTTTTGTTTCAGTTCGGTCAGACTCATGCATAAAACAGTTGTGATGATGATGATGATGATGAGTATGAGTGCATCCTTTTACTAGTTTATACACACGTACACAAACACAATTAGCTAGTTGAGAGAATATATGAAGGAAGGGTGCAATTCATATGCAATTCACTTTCATTTACTCATTGATTTATTTTTAAGTTCACGTCACTCTCCGCATTCTAACCAGATGGTGAGTTGTATTTATGTATATTGTGAATCTATGCTGAAGACTGATTTAATCATCAACGTTTCTTTAATCAGTTTAAACCTTTATCATTTTATAATACTACGCACACACCTCCTGATGAGGATTATATTGGAAATGAGGATAGATAGTATAGGTGATAGAGCAATTCGAGTGAATAAAAGCTAATATTAAAATATTACGTTATGTTGTATAACAGTTGAGAAAAGTGCAAGTGAGAAGGAAAATCTGGGGGTTGAAGTTGAATTAGCAATATTTTTATTACAACATTAGGTTCATAATGATAATGATGATGATGATGATGATGATAATCATAATTTTAATTCTTTAAAGATGATCATCAGAGTGTGTAGTGGATTTACGACTATTCAATCAAAATGAGAGTGCATTGGTACTTTGATTTGACTTCAAAGTAAATTTGAGTACTGCATGTGATTCTGCTGTGGCTTTGTATTAGCAACGTCTAAAGAAAGGAATCCAATCCGATCCCTCCTCTTTTGTAGTTGTTCACCACCAGAACTCGTGCAACTTTTTTTTGAAAAAAAATCTTTGCTCATTTTTCGCTAGTTTCGTAATTCAAAGAAATTCTCGATGAAAGGAATTTGGAGATGGGAATCGAATGGGAATGTTTTAAAAACGCAATGCAATAAGTTTCTAAACACCTGTTTTTTCATAGAAGTTATACTGAAATGCTTCCAACGAAGAACTTGGCATAACATGAATATTTCCGCGTTGAGCTTTGTACACATTGAACCAGGGGTGAATAATCAAAACCAGGATTTTCACAAGTGATAACGAACCTCATTCTCCTTTTATATGGTAATCAGTGATGAATAATAGGGAATAATAGTATAAAGATTTTTTTGAGTTGATAAGCAGTCAAAAGTATAATACAAAAAAAATTAGCAACTTTTGCAATTCTTGATTTAGCAATTTTATCCATAGAGGCTAGGAGTACAAGAAAAATGTTGATATTATTATGTAAATCAATTCAGCACTAATCCAATCAATTGTGAACATTTTATTCGGATTTTTGGTGGCCGGTTCCAGTTTTCTATTTTAATCAGGACTCATTTACAATACAAACTGGCAATTATCATACCAATAACATAATATTATTACAACTAAAAAACCTGAGCTAGGTTGAGTTTTGAAGGGTTAGCAATTGCAATAGCAAAAGCAAATCATATCATTATAGATGAACAAATAAATGTACATGGCTACAAATGTACCTAAGGAAAAAAATCGTGTATTATTGAATGTTTAATGGAGCACTGTTCCGTTGCCAAAACTGAAATTAAAGCAGCTTACAAAGTTTATTATGCCTATTAACTCACCAGCAACGGAATGTTTTTTTGCGATGATATATAGCAAACCTGTCGTGAGCTGTGAGCTAATGAGTAAAATGAAACAGAATAGTATTTTTGATGGAATGCACCCGTAAAAATATTTTTATCTCTACACAAGTCTAACTGTACTCTCTCGGGTTAATGAAATTATTAAAAAATTGAGGAAAGAAGATGAAGATTGTATGGATTCTTAAAAAACGAGAGTGAATAGTTAACAATCTTTGGTGGTAGGTAACAATGTTTTGTCTGTGATTTTGGCAGGGTTCCAACAAATGTCGATAACAGTTTGAAGGCATAATAATAATAAGTATCTAAGATGATGATTCATAGGAGAGAAGTGATGGGATAGGATAATGATGAATTGAGTGAACAATCACGGAAGAATTCATTTAAAATTTTATACTTTGAGGGCAATTCCATTCCACTTTTCACAAGACAGCTCAGCTCAACTTCACCTGTTTGTTGGGGTAAAGGGAGCCAAAGAAATGGATGCATGCTGAGCTTGAGCCATTTACGTAATTCAGTTTGAAAAAGACAATAAAATTAACCGTAGCAAGTATCCAGATTACGTGAGTAAAACCAACACAGTTTTTTTATATAGATAAAACTTAGAAATTTCGCAGACTCCAACTTATTATCGCGTAAAATATTATACAATCTGGTTTGAGTAATGTGGTTTCCTTTCAAACTCAAAGAGCCATGCAACACTGTAACTGTGACGATGATGATGATGGTGACTGTTCTACACCAAGGTCAAAATTCTGAAAAGAGCATTTCCGCAGCACACCTCCTTTTCTTTATCATCATAATAATTTAAAACTAACTTTAGATAATCAAATAATAGCATACTTTCAAAGTATGTGTACATTACACATTAGATTCAAAACCAGAAAGAAACTTGAGAAACTGGCTGATCCTTACGTTACATACAATACCTCAGAACAATATTGTGAGTGAGGCTACGCATTCGCACAGAGTCGTGTTATTACGTGAAAAGTAGATTTTGGTCAACGATTCTAACGTTCTTTTTTATTCTTCTTTTCTACCATACCGAATACATACCTACATTATATTCAAAATATCCTCAGAGACGCACAAACTCATTCCACACATGAAAAAAATGAGGAACCCAAGAAAGAAACATTCCTCACTGCAAAGAATACTTACTTAAGTTTTGTTCAGTGCACAGTGATAATAAGTAAAGATTATAAAAAAACCACAACATAAAGTATATTTTCTTTAACAAAACTCACAAACAGCACATAACCACCACCATCAACCACCATTCCACTATCATCATCACGACCACTTCTTTGGCGATGCAAAAGAGCATCATCATACACATATCATCATCATCAACATATATATACCTACCTTTCCCATGTAATGTGCTTACCATAATATAAATCGAAATAGATATTTTTATATTGTTATAGTACACCCTTTATGCCTGGTTGAGCCTTCAGTTTCTCGTGTTGTAAGTGCATTCGCAGGTGTCTTTATTCATCTCATTTTTCTCTAAAAAAATCATCAGCATCAGCATCTTTGCACCATCTACTATATATACTAGTTTCTCTGAATTATATGCCTATCTAAATCTCTCCGTGTAGTTCTCAACATTCACATAAATATTTCCCCCAAAATATCTGCTCAAATCTCATGTTCCGACACTTTGTGCAAACAACGAGTTGGTTCTCGATCATCGACATCTCTCATCGCGCATCCCATTGTAATACCATTATTATGGTTTCTTGATCATCTGCACATTGTAATGTAGCCAACACTTTATTTATCAGCGAAAAATTATCTTTATAGGAATTGCATTACACAACTTTTTTTTGTTTCATCTGTAATACTTTGGACAAGATAAACCAAAAGCAAAAAAATTGTGCAGTAATGATATCATGAATGCGATGTGATGTGAGGAAAGAGAAAAGGGAATATTATTATGTATTAGACGATTTCATTATCATACAGGCGAAAAAAATCGTGAACAGATTTTTCTCTCAAAACAGACATGCGTGAACCATACCAGTAAGTTGCTGAAAGGCAAAGACCCTCCTAAAGGTCGCTGCTTTGGTCATAATCATTTCTGTATATTATGATTTCTTACTACAAATATGTGAGTAGTATGTATTTGTCTGCAAAAGACTAGCCTGTTGCAGAGAGGAAGAAAATCAGATACTCTTTTCCGTCCGGTTTCCTCATACATTTTTTTGATGTTTTTATGATCTCTCTCTAGAAATTTTGTATTGATACTAAAGCTGCTGGTGTGTCCGCCTTCTCACACTCTCGGTATTTTTTTGTATAAAAATAATGTAAAATGTAACTTTTGAGCATCTCCTGCTGATTCAACTCACTCGTGTACATAACTCTGCTCAACAATACTTATTAGAGCGGGTTGTAAACCTCACACATTTCTTGTAGATTAGCTCCTCCTTTTGATGGTGCTAATGATGGTTATTGTCGAGCAGACGGAAAATAGTAGTAATGAAATGCTTTGAATTTTGAAGAAAAAGAAACAATCTTTTTTGTTCATGGCTCACCGGGCCCCCAAAAATGAATGCATTGACGGAAACCCTTTTTCTTTATCCTTTTTAGCTTCATATCTGATTCATTTTCACTAAAAAAAGAGTATCTATCGATTTCTTGAAGAAACTTCCGTAAAAATGAAGAGGTACCTGTACCTCTCTAAGATATAAGAGATATCCATCATCAACCCTCAGTTGATGATGTATGTACGTCATGTTTTGATAAAAAGAAGAGCATAATTGCTGCTGGGGTCTATATGCGGTAGTGAAATGAGAGGTGATCGCACGGAATAATATGAGGAACAAGATTGAAGGAAGGGAAGAATCCAAAAAGAAAGAAAGAGAGAGAGAGAGAATACTCAACTCCATCATCAAAAAAATGAATATTGACAGGGGTCCATACCACAACAATTATGCTTGCCAAAAAAACCCTTGTCCAACTCAAAATTTATTGGTACAAACGTGCATTGCATGTAGGAACACTGAAAAAGTGCCGAATCAATCACTTTCCCAAAGGAAAAACCTTCGGCGTCATCAATCAAAGGTGTAATGAGCAAACAAGCAGAAATAGATAATTTGTAGGAGACATGGATATCATCATTATCATCATCGCCTCACCAATAATACATGAATGTAAATAAATACCACTTGTTTTGAGAAGTACCTGTGGCTCTAAAAAAACGCCTCAAGTAATATAAATACCTCTTATTGCATAGTTTTGAAATGACGGCCTTTTCTTCGAACTTAAGTGTGAGTGTTCATGTTCATCTTCATAATCATCCTCTTATTAGCAAAACAGAGTCATTTAAAAATGACACTTTCTTTGGTTGCAAAATGCTTACTTTACATGATAATAAATGTTCATTGAATAGTTAATAATTCAAATTGGTCGTGACATTACATAACAATCCAACAAGAAGAATATTATCCCCTCCTTCAGAATCGTCAGTTAGTGAGACAGGACATTGTAATGTCATCATTATACCCCGTTGATTGAAATAGGATGCTAATTGACATTTAATTTGTGATGGTATGCGAAAAAAATGGGAGAGGTTGAAAAGTAAACCTTTCAATTTTCTCATAAAATGTGAAGAGACCTTTTGTAAATTTTCAATTAAAATTTCCAAAAAATCAAATACTTTAAAATCTCCTTGGAATAATGACTCTGAATGCTTTCAAAAAAGATGTATTCAACAATTAAATTTGGAAGGTTGAATTGATGCTGATATTATAATCTTCAATTACTTTTTTTAATCTCGTTGTAATAAAGTAAGCAAAAGGGAATGATGATGAGATGATAGGTAGTCACTTAATTCATTTCCATTTCAACGAATTTTATTATTTTCTTTCAAATATTCAACGTTTTTTGATGACAGGATGAGAAAGTAAGTATGTACTTAGGAATCAAGCTGTACAAAAATAAAGGGAAAAAATAAAAAGTTTATATAGACATAATAGAGTTTTTGATGGAAATGATGAAGACGATGATTGTGATTCTTTCATCAAGAGTGGATTTTCAAGTGCTCCCATCACATTGAATATAATGTGTCATATCCTTTTTTTAAAACGTCCTCACTTCTGAACTTTTCTTCTTTGAAGTGTGAAAGATTTTATATGATTTTCCTCAAGTAATAACTTTTTTTAAAGGTTCTAAATGGTTGGCGAGGTGTGTCAAGGTGCTTCATATAATATATTGTGTAGGCTAAGCAAATACACTCGAGAACACATTTCTTTCTCTCTCTCCATCTTCTCCATTCTCATTTTTCCTTCTCTTTTTATCAATTGGCAAATGACTATATTATGCTATATTTTATTATAAAGTTTAGGTGAACAATGAAAAAAGACTTTTTGGCATTAGACAAGAGAGGAAAGATGATGGTTTGGTTATGTAATACATTCATGGTTGCACAGCTTCTTTAAGTCGCACAATAATCACGTCTGGTTTACGATTTGACGGATTATCAATTTTTAACACGTCAAAAAACCACTTGTGAATTCATATTTAGGAGGTGTGAGAGATTGTATGGAATGCTTGAAATAAAAGTATCATTTCCATTCTATTATATTATATTCCTTAACACGAAGGGCAGACTAGAGACAGCCAATGTTTACAAAAATTTGAGAAGGTACTTTATCAAAAAGACAAACATCAAAAAATTTAATGACGAGCCAAAGATTTTGTAAAGTACCCAGATGAATTCCCATGGAAAATAATATGGCGTCGTTCACCATCATCTCATAGAGCTAACGAGATGGTTGACTTGCTCTATTCTCCTTGCATAAAAAAGTATACAGCTTCCTTTAAAAAATAAAATAAAAGTTTTTATCAATGAAAGTAAATACTGAGAGGTTGGTGTTGGGGTTGGAATCCCGAAGAATAATGGAACTTGCCCAAGAGCCCAAAAAATATACAACACATGAACAGAAAACAGCACAGGGAATGTTACTGTTCAACAATTTTTTTGTCTGTGTATAATTAAATTTGAAGGCGTATAGTAAACATCCCTCCGGTACACGGAGAACACATAGAGTTACAGGACTCTTCTTTCCTGACATGATTCTATGTGTACACCATGTTATCTTCCAGGCAACAGCAACAGCAGATCAAAATCAAAGCGTTGAACTTACCACAACGAACTGACATCTGGAACTAGGCACACTTTCATTTTTATAATGACTGGCGGTGGTATGGTGGTGGCAGTATGCATACATTATAAAAACTTGAAACTTGTGCACGTTATTTGTTTTTGTATTCAAAGGGCAACCAACCACCGCATTGATTGTTGTTGTTATTACAAAATATCATAATATGATCTCATATCATATCATCATTAATTTTGAGGTTTAAACTTTAAAGCGAAAAAAAAACACAGTCGGTGAAGTCCTATAAAAATCTTTCACGATGAGCAGGTTCCAGTTGACATTAGGGATGGGTTGGTCTTGCTACGCTGAGCTTGTTTTTCTCTCATGTGAGCATAGTTCATGTCAACATTTTTACTGCTGTGTGTCTGAATACCTTTTCCCTCTCTTCCTCCTTCCCTGTTTTCCTCATCCTCTGTCGCCAGAAATGAATGCAAATAAAATGCTTTCTTTAAAAAAAACCATGTAGAATTAGATGAATCCGTGAGATAATGTTGCAGCATAAACTTGCATAATTTTATATACCATTTCATCTGTATGTGTGTGTCTGATGTGATAGAGTAGACATAAAACCTTCCCTTTAAAAAAATAACTTCAAACCCTGACAGTTTTTTATCTCTCTTCGGATGGTTTCTTCTTGGCTCCTCAGGTTTCCAAACTGGATCTTGTGCCTCGGTGGATACTCGTTTAGTATGTAAATGATAATGATGATGATTTTGCTCATATGCGTACGTCTCTCTTTTTCTTTTTGAACAAGAGTTGAAGCATAAAACTGCAATCATGCAGGACTACATCTAAATAAAAATATACAAACATTGTAGATTATGTAGGAAATGCACGCAAGTAGCATCTCCCTTGATGCTCAGCATAAAAAAAGTTCCAAAAATGTTGCCAAAGGGTTCACAAATGCCTCATGGGCTGGTAGTCTCACATTAGTTTGGTTTGAAACCCAGCTAAATTTTTTCTTGGGCTTAGGAACTCGTAGTGGTGGACAAGAAAGAGATTAAATAAAGACAAGAAGACAATATGAATAAGAAACAAGTATAAAAGTAGGAGGAGAAGAAGCATATTCATATACCTAACTGTTGTGAAGAAGAAGACGATGATATTTTGTGTAAATGTTACATTATACAACATTATACAACAACGTAACCATTTTTTTCATCCAAGCGCACCTGGTGTTCCATTCCGTTTTGTGAGAAACAGAAAAAAAGTAACAAGTTGAAGTTGAGTTGACACTTGAGGGAGGAGGAGAAGAAGAAGAGAGAGAATCACCATCATAAAGCATACTTTTAATGACAAAAAAATTTCAGAGCACACAATTCCATGGTCATCACATCATCATCACATTACATGCATGTCGGAATGAGTACTCATGTAAATACAACTCAGCCTTAAAACCGAAACATTGAAGGTCCTTCAGAAAACATTGTCAAGTGCTTAAATTGTCATTGAAGCAAATTCTAAAGGCATAAACCATGCATTTTCTTAGACAATCAGGCGGTCGGAGGACTGGGAAAAGTTTGCTAAAGAAGCACGGAGCACTAGCAGTTATTATTATGAGAAGGAAAGAAAATGAATACATTAAACAAAAACTCATAAAAATCAAATAGTCATCGTTTCAGCCATCAAGAAAGCCATTAATGTAACGGATGAAATGTAGCTATATACTTGAAGGGTTGTTGGAAGAACTGCTGGACAGTTTGAGATTTTATGATGACTGGAAGAGTAAGCTGCTGATTCCAATCTCGGCGTACAAATCAAAGAGCTCTTAACTTTGCTAGTGCTGTTATTACATAACGTAATGAAGAGAGTTTGGTTGTATTGTGTGCAGTTGTTTGAACAACCGATGATGATGATGATGGTGTTTACGGTGTAGTGTAGCACACCTGAAAAATATATTTATATTAAGTATGCGTATGTGTACATAAGTAGGGAATGCAATGTGCGGTATTTGAACAATATACATACAAGCTGCTGCTTGTCTAGTCTGGAATATATTTGCTCATTAGGTCACCATATTTCTTCACCAACCAAAGCATAATGTAGCCTTGACTTGAATTGAATGCTTTTGAAAGGAAATGCTAAAAGATTCTCCCCCAAGCAACATCAACATCCTCATTTTGTTTTGAAGGGTTGCTTCTTTTCTTGTGTCTTGTTGCAAAGTGACGGTTCTCAAAAGGAGCTGGCAAGATATTTATGTATATATAAAAAAATCGGACGGCTACAATATTTGCATGGGGTGCTGGTACTCCTCCACTTGTTTATCTTTACTTGCATGCGATTCCACATCACAGTCCGCTTCCTCTAATTTTCCTGTTCCCCTCTCTTTTGTTTTTAGTAAGAAAATTATTTTTATTTTGCAAGAAAATAAACTAATGCATGTATGTATGTACGTACAGCTTGTTCGCCAAAGAAAAATGGTTTGTTGGGAGTGAACTCATGCATGAAGTGATGAGGGAAATGAGACTCTGAAATGTAGACTAAATATCACCATCCTGCGCACATTTTACACACCACCAACTTAGAATTTCCCTTTGTAAAGCTAGGCCACAAACTGCAGTAATAATTTGCAAGAACCTTTATATTGCCCATTTCTTACGTAAACATTTAAAAAAAATGGTACCTGACAAGACTTTGACTTTTTTTTTTTGATTTGTTGTAGCTTTCTCGCTCCCTTCTTTGAAATATTTTTAAAAAAGAGTTGCAGAGCCGTCGGTTACAAATTAAAGTTTTTGTTCAATATTATAAACATCTAGTCAAATAATTTGAGGGAGAGAAACACGAATTTTTTGGGCTTTACAATAGGAGCACACAAATATAACTATGAAACTATGTGCATGGTCATGATTCATAACTTTTCATCCTCAACATCATTAGGCTTACATTAACCACCACACCAGACCATCATCATAATCAAAAATTTTAGGCAAAAGTGTCTGGAATTCGTAGAAAAAAAATCATACCTAACTATAAAACACCAATGCCAAAACCAAAACGAATTTTTTTTGTGAGCACCTTATTACCTTTCCTATTCTTTGAAGCAGCAAGACGTGAATCCTTACTGGAATTTCCTGTGTATCATTTATTCTTTTAGAATACCAACTAAGTAAAGATAGGTATAGGATTGGATTACATGTTGCAAAAACACCTTTATTATTGCTCTCATCCTAGTGTGTGGCGTAGTTCCATTATCCATGCACAACCTTAATGTCTTTATGAATTAGTTGTTACAAGATGAGGAATGTTTTTGTTCAAGGAGAAAAAATTAAATGCGTGAGCATCCCAAGAACGAATGAGCATGTTAGAGACTTTGAAAATAATTATGGGGATCCTAGCAACAGAAAAAAAGAGTGAGATTCATTTTGACTGTAGGCTTAAACCTGGATAATAATATTGATTGCATCTCTGGAAATCATCATCATCCCCCACAATAAACTTTATTACAACACCCCATTTTTATTCATTTTTATTGTTGCTCATTTCCTGAAACAAGAAAAGATGACATCACACCTCTCATGGTTTAAAATTAGATGCATGTTTTATGTTTTGCACTTGCGCAATATGATTAAAGATTAAAGTTGGACCTGGATTCAAAATATTATGGGAACAAAATACTTTTTACATCTTAAACCACTTTGAGATGCAAAAAGTGCAAATGGAGTCATCACATCAGCATCAACTTTTTTACACACATTTTGATAGTTGAAACTTGAATGCAACCAGAATAAAAAAAATGGATGACGGTTTAAATTGTTGGCACTTAGACCTCAGCTCCGTCACAAGAGAATATAGCATACGAAATTTTTAATATCATTAATCCTCTCGTCTTTTTATGAGGTTGGCAAGTGCCCTTGATTATCTTGTGTGTAGCACCATGGGGCAGTATAAAAAACATGGAGGCATGAGGCCTACCACCAACCAATCTTAACCACAGAGATGTGTATTACATCAACATCAACTTAGCGCCTAATTCTCTTCCATCATTCACTCACCTTTTTCACCTGGTTTGTTATGAACCTCATCAGTCACTCATTCACTCATCGTCGTCAATCACACAATCTTTTTCGTATGCATTTTGTCATTCATTTTTTAAAGTTGTTGCGTTGGTTTTTGGTTGCATGTTTAAATGCGTCTTGTTACGTTGGGCGGTCGGTGGTATGGTATGGTAGGCATTTCACTTTACCATCACGCATATAGCGAGCCTCGTGTTTAATAAAATGTCATAGATGCTTAAAGCTAATATTCACTGTGTTTTTGTGCCGATGCATTTTATTGCCAACAATTGAAATTCCTGAAATTAGAAATTGAATAGTTTAAGTAAAAAACAGTAAGCGGTACGCATGCGAATTGTTTGTTCTTGAACTTGCAAACCATTATACAACTTTTACACACAATGCTATACATTAATACTTTATATATACTTAGCTTGTTTATAAATATACAGTAAAGTGGTTAGAATGCTATGTTTGAGCAAAGGTACGTACATACGTACGTTCGTACGTACCTCAACTCTTTTTTCTTTATCTCAAAGACCTGAATAATGAATGACTTTGATACACAATAATATTACAACAATTTTTTTTCTCTCGTCTTCTTATACTTGAACTAGTAATCACAAAAAAATTAAATACAGTTGTATTTGAAGACAAAAAAGTTCCCACGAGTTCATTGGGACATGCTCACCCTTTTTACTACGAGACACGAGATACAAACCTTCATTTTGTATATAGGATCTAAGTTGAAACGCACAGCAAACAACAACGAGCGTACCACTTCTAACCACCACCTCACACGTCTCTTACTTGTCCTGTGGATTTGTCTTGTTCGTCCACTACTATGGGAACAAAATATTGCGGTGGTGACGACTCCATTATATGTATTCATCAAGAGATATTGTAATAAAACAAATAATAATAATAGTACGGTATACATTACAAAAAGCTTGTCATGAGGCACACACACTGAGTCAGTGGACTATAATATCGCATTGCGAATCTATTTGTTTTTGCAATGTAATAATTCAACGCTAAGCAAAAACCAGCTTTTTTATTCTCTTTCTCTCCTTTTCTCCGTCTTATGTGAAAGGGATTAATACAAGGCGAATTCCTAATGAAGCACAAGTAAAATTCATTCAATACTTATATCCGATGCCGAGAGTTTTCTGAAATAGAAAAACTTGAAATCAACTTTAAAAAAAAAAAATAAGGTTAACAGCGGCACTAAGCATGCTGTAGTAATTAGTACAACATCGCATTGTTTGAGCATTCATCTCATATATCATGACAAAAAGTAGAAAAATACCTGCTTTTTGATCGTCATGATGATACATAAGTATGTAGGTAAGCACATGTAAATCAGTTTGAAATTACGTAGGTAGTTATTTACGTTAATAAAATTTATAGTACGAAATTGGAACCCTTCCTTTTTCAACCATTTTACGTAACAAACAGAGGAAAAATATATGAATCATCTTGATAAAAAAATGCAGTTGCAGGAAGATCTATTCATCAACATGAATATTGTGTATGTGTAGGTTAAAGTTCTCTTGAATGAATGTATGGGAGACCAAAACAATTGCAGGAGATTGAGTGAAGGATGATAATGATGATCGAAAAAAATGCATATCAATTAACTGAACTATGGCTGATTGCTGCATTATCTTCATGTAGGGCAACGTTTGATATGTTGTATAGTAATGGAGTTTAACGTTGCTGTTGCTGACGTCGCTCATCGTTATGACTTGTTACAATTTACAATTTCTTTTTTGCACTCACTTGAACCATTAAATATTATGTGCATTCTTGCTAACTAGTCTGGTTCCCCCTTCCTTTGAATAAAAATGAATGAATGAATGAACTAGCAAAGCGTGCGCTCTCATTCAATGATTGTAATTGAAGTATAATGTAATGTAAATATGGTAGCATCAGTAGAAAAAAAAGTAATGTGCTCCTCATCATAAAAATTATGAGCAATCATTCAAACTTCAATTGGATCTTGATCGGACAAACATTGAATAAAATACCCAAATCACTATGAGTTTGAGCTGTGCTGACTTCTTTGATATATATGAAAATGTATACATTTTTTTCTTTGTGAGCATCAACCGTCTGTCAAAATTTGATGCTGTTGAAAAGAGGTTTCTGTTTGGTTACTACAAAACAAATTATACTACAATTGCGATCAATGGTTTGCTTAAATAAATACTCATCATTCATCAAATAATCATGTTTCACCATTTTGATGGCCGGTGGGCAGACAGCGCTAATTATTTACCATTATTTACCGTAATTATTTCGGTGAAGCAAAGTAAACAGTGGGATTATTCATACCACATTTGCCTTTTATTATATCAAATAATGAAAACGGGACAACGTAACTTCCGTGGACATATAATTAGCAGCATTATTTTATTTTTTTAACAAAATAAAGATCCGACATAAAAATAATGAAATGTAAACTCATTAAATCATCATCATCACTGACCATTTCTTTTCTTGAGCGTTACATCATTCTCTCCCTGCAAAACAGCTGAAATGATGACGACAAAAATTATTTCCAAGGTTTCCATTACTTGTAAAAGACAAGACAATGAGGCAAAAAACAGGATATTATGCAAGCAAACATGTGAGTAGTTTGGTGGTGGTAGGTAAATGCATTTTATTATAAACGAGTTCTTCCTATCACAAAAAAACGTACCCAATTTATTAACTTCACGGTAGCAAGATGCAAGCACATGATAAAGGAATAGTAGGAATAGTCGGATGATGCTAATAATTCACAGTAAGAAGCATGACTGGATTGGATTCCAATAAGAAAGTCTTTCCAGTCAGCAGGAAAAAAAAAGAGCAAAAAATATCTGGTTTCCAATCAAAGACGTATAAACATATGGAAATCAGCTTATTCATTTCCATTGTGATATGGAATACCCAGTACAATCTCCACTTGAGACACGCTCGTTCACATCACATCATAGTCTTTTGTATTTTTGTATATTTTCCCGGATGTCATTTGTTTAAAACAATGAATGAGGCAACTCCACAAAACGAGAGATGGAACAATAAGATGATGATGACTCAAGATGAATGACTGACATTGTTTTCTGGTCATCATCATCGTCATCATCTCATCTCCATTTCAGATGATGTAAAACAACGCAACTAGAAAAAAACGGAACCCCATAACTTTTGTGTAGACAGGTGGAGGTGAGTTTTGATTCATTATTTAGAAAAAACGAGAACGTAGCAGCGCATGCCTACCTGTCTCTCTCATCTGAAGTCAGTCTGTTTGAAAAAAAAATGCTGAAATCTCCTCTCTCAAGTTGTAAACGATTTTTTTTCACCGTACATTTTTTTCATTCTCACGTTCACCTGTAATAGTAAGTGAACCGTGTAATGTGTCGGTCAGAAAAAGATGCATCATCATAATATGGTATCGTATCGTAAAATCGTACGAGGTACATGGTAATAAGCATGTATTAGATGATGATGTATTAGACGGAGGTGGATAGTGTCAACATCACTAATTCAAATTTTATATGATATAATGACGATGATGATGAATAATACAATACTTACAGTATTATTGACTCCGTACTATTTAAGGCAATAAAACCATTGAAATACCTTGGTAATTTTAATGACTTGAAAAGATGCATTATAAATGCATCATCATCATCATCTTTATAATCATCCATACCACACCATACCATACCACTCTCCCTCTAAAATACGTGGAATCAACGATGACATAATAATTGTACGAGTGGGAGTTTTCACAGACGTCTCCCACAACAAATGGAGGACGCAAGTTGAAAGTGAAAATCTCTCTGAGCTGGACAAAAAAAATGTTGTGATGGACACAATTGAAAAAATTACATACAATGTAGCCTTTCAAAACGTACTAGTAATAGTGTACAGGTGTATGGCAAAGGCCGCACAAGAAGGCGGCTTGTATACACCTTATGGATAAACAATGGCTGTGGCTTGATGTCACAACAATGAACAGTTGAGTTTTCTATATATGAAGTACGCTCAGATGAGACTTGCTAAAGGGCTTTGGTCATTATTACAATGATTGTTCACATTCTTTTTTATCATCGTTGATCTTCCTTCTCCATCATCTGATACCGAATGAATTGATACTAATGATCGGACAACTGCAACAAAAAGTGAGGCTAATTTTTTCTCCAATCATTTCCATCTCACCTGCACTACGTTCATATACACAACAAAAGTAAGTCTAAGGACTCTAGTGACTGAGTGACCCAACTTTTAGATTTTGAAATGCATTTGACATGTGACATGATTGACAATGAGTTTAGATCCCACCGATACATAAAAAAATAAAGAGTTTGTGTTGAAATGCATGCATGGATAAATATGCAGTCGTCATCGTCATTATAATTCACCATGTGTATATTTTCATACTGGCGTCATAGTCGGTATGAGATCATGGGGCTAGGTTGCATACATTGATGTCAATACCACTTACCACTTTATACAGAAACTGGTCGGCATAACTAATTTGCTCAATTGTTTGATTGATTTGTATTTTTTCTATGTTTCAGCTCTACTAAATAAGTCACTACTACCTTTATGGATAGTTGCCGTTGGAGTAGTAGTTGTTCTACCAAATGTAAGTCAATTTTTTCATTGTTTTTATTTAAATCGCTTCTATTTTACGCACCAACAGCAGCAGCAGCTTTAAATAGATTAACCATTTTATTTTAACATTTAATTTTATGCATTAGATATTCAAACAATACCAATGTTCCGTATTGTATCTACTTTCTTTAAAAAGTATCTTTAAAAAATCAATTCTTTGCATATAAAACACAATGGATAAAAACATCATTTATTATTTATGTGACGTGTTAAATATCAACATCACCAACAAACGAATCTGCGTGGATGGACAGCAGAATACAATGTTGTGCGGAAATTTTTGTGGATCCATCTATTATCTCATACAACTCATTTTTTAAGCATCAAAATGGGCCAAAAACTTTTTGATGAAATGTGAGTGACTTTACAACTTGATATGATAAGGGAAGGTTATTGAATGTTCTCGTAAGTAGGATATAATAAGTATGATAGCAGTAGATACATGTATATACACACACAAAAAGACATCACGAACGAGAGCCACCACGCCACGTTTTTTCTTACGACTATGCTCCATATATAGATTAATAAGTGTGGTCGTAACGATAGCTATAATTGTTCAAATACTTTATTTAACAATATCAGAACGTTTACCTCTGAGGGATTCTCTAATACGCTCTGCATCTATCTGTCTATCTCTCTCTAAATATTTTTTCTCTTCATGAGAGCATTAAGTAATAAGAATAAGTAACAAGTCAGTGTGGTGAATCTCGGTGAGAATAATATGTATACTAAACATGTATGTATGCACGTCAGTCTCTCTCTCTCTAACTCTTAAAACAACTTGCGTGGGCTTTAACAAAGTTTAGCAAAAAGCCCTTTCACTTTTCCTTCAATATAATTCCAACAATGGGCTTAGAAGAGCACACAAACAGCACAGGAGTCAGCAGTAAAAAAATATGAGTGCATAAGCCAGACCAGCTTAACCGAATACCTACCTATGTGGATATATACATACTTACTTATATGTACGCATGAAAATGCAAATGTTCTATACGGTATAGAAATAAATACACACACGTTGTGTTGTGATACAAAATATTCAAAGGGATTTTTTTACAGTTCTTTACATTGTATTGCATCAGAGGGAAGAGAGTTAGAAAATGTATTTTGTTGAGTTGAGAAGATCACAGAAAATCATACACTTTACTAAACAAAAAGGCGAGAGGGCAAGCTTTAAACGGAGATGAAGTGGATTATAGTTACTACTACAGAAAGGAGAGGAAGCAGCCACATAATCATTTACAAAAAGGATTTTTTTTTCTATTTATCTTCTATTAGTGCATACACAAGCAACAAGTTAGTTGACTGACTCAGGAACAAAATGAGAGAGCTCTATCCCAAACTTATTTGCAAGATGATAGGATGTATCGCATTGCAAAGGTGAAGAGTAGTGAGCAGAGTGCTTGCTAAAAAAATAGTTGAGTTAACCCCACACGGCAGAATTGACTCTGAGTGATTATTATATTTTTGGCGAATATATATATTTTTCTGCATACTTCTTCAGTCTTCTTATGAGAAGATGGGCAACAAACAGGAGGAGTATAAAAAAAATAAATACATGTTACGTTTTGTTACGTATTATGAAGATAATGATTTGCTTTCATTCGACGAGTTTGTATTACACTCAAGTAGTAGATGAGCACAAGTCAAGTCACAAAACAAGAAATTTTTGTGGTGAATCCTCTCGCTCTCTTTTCAAAATACAAAATATATATGTATTACCTTCATCCAACATGCGCATACTGATTATTATGTAGCATCCCCATCCCCATCACATCACATCATCATCACCACCACCACCACCGTCGCCTCATTCAAATTTCAAGATGGAATGCCCTTTTGCTCATGTAAATATATGTGGGTACATATTACCTTTAATGAAATACTTTAGATTGAGAATGCATTCAGGTTAGAGACACTCCGAGAGATTAGAGGACGAATGAAATATTTTTATACGATATTTTTTTGATGATTTTTTCTTTACGTTTACTAAATTGCTTATCCGATCCGTTCCTTTATTCTCACGGTAGGATTCTCAAGGGAAGTAATAACGCACATGTTGGACTCAATATATTTTGTTTTTGGGAGGTAAAACTTTGAAACAAAAAGATTTTGTGATTTTTGTGAAATACCTTATTGTTTTGACCATCTGTCTAAATTCAACGTAGAACATGTACTTAGTTGTACTCTTTATTTCAATACTTAAAAAAACCTAAGTAGTCAAAAAGGTGATGAAAATTGGAAGGAAACAATATAAAAGAAAAAAGGAAAAACTGAAACAAAGTCTTTTTGTGCCATATGTTTGTTAGGAGAATGATGATGATGATGATGATAATGATGATGGGAGACTTTTTTTTGAACGGAAGACAGAAAGTAAGAAAAAGATATCTTTGGACCTTTGTAAAGACTCTCATTTAGGAAAAGGGTAGAGTAGATGAGATGAGATTCTTTTTTAAGCACTTGAATTGCTTATGACGACGATGCGATGCGATGCGATGTGAGCACTGTGCTCGTTTCTGTAGTAAACTTGGATTGGGCAGGAGGCAATAGTGAGAGTGTAAAGAATCCTTCATGTTATTTAATGCACAAAGTAATGCAGTTGTTCAGCATCATTTTGTGCAAGCAGTTCTCATCCGTTTATATTGTGTAAACCGTGTAATGAACTATAATGATTTTGTGACTCCAATGACACTTGTTTTCATATTAGTTCTGCATAGTTTTGTTCACAACGAGCAAAATTCTTTACAAAATGTAGTGTCATCTTGCTTTCTGAAAATATTTAGTTATCTACCTTAGATCAAGTAAAGCTTTGACTAAACTATTTAAAAAAATTCTCATAAAGAACAAAATGGAAAGGACCACAAGCGACGTTTGTGTAAATTCCATTGTTTCACGAGGGTGCAACACAGATAATTTCATTATTGTCACAATAAAGAGAAAAGTGCACTGCTGCTGTCATCAGAGAAACTCGTGGTTTCCGATTACAAACATGTTCCTTCATTTCATAGAGGTAGGAAAAAAAATTTGCCACATATTATGCATTTCGTACGTGCTTGATTAATAAATACAGTCATTTGATATTGTTACTATGTTGCCTCCTGGCTTTAAACTTGCATTGCATTGCATCAATTACCTTTAGAGTTGATTGAACAACATCATGTTTTTTTCTGTGTTTTTTCCATAACCAAATAATATTAGCTAGCTACCTACTCCTTAATAGACATCATATGAAATCATATTAGAGTGCCGACGAACCCAGAGCGAGTGTAATATTTTTTTTGGTGTGTGTTCAATCACAACAGCTGAATCATATGAGTTCACTTGTTTTCCTAGCACATTTCCTGAGGTAGCTATTTTCATACAGTAAAATGTCAGCAAAGGCTACCATCATGACGTCTAATCACCATAATCAGAAATGTTGCCATGACCATCATTACGTTTGGCTCCACCACATCAGCAGCATCCAACATCAACTACCAAACTAGTACTCCTCACATGCATTCTTATAACAACTTCCATGACGTTCGTCTAAAAATGAAAATCAATCATTGCTCTCGTTCATATTTACTAATACGACGTTCTGTCTTACTATTTGGTTTTGGTTTATGTTTTCGTTCACTCCTTCAGCCTCCTTATCTATGATGACTACTACGACCCCGCAGATTCTCCAAATTTTTTTTAGACATGGATGGAATGTAAGCATGACAATAATGGCGGTTCACTCTTGGAGTTGGACACAATATGTCCATTTATTATTTGTAGTTTGTCCACCCTTCAAACAATTTTTTGACATTCACTAATTTTTGCGACATACCCATATATTTCATTATGTATAGCTCAATACATCACCGCATCACATTTTTAAACAAATACAAGCATGACCCAATGACGTTCAAAAAGCAATTCTGTAATTTGATACACATTCATAAACAAAACCATTAATTACAAAGAGGGAAAATTAGCATTGAGGCCTGTTGATCCTGAAAGACGTTAGCTATGGCAAATATTGACGGTTGAAAAAAAATGTGTTGCATGTAGATACGTAGGGACATTATCATTCAGAGGGGCCGTTTCGTTATTAATAAGGTTCATAATTGGATTTGATTTCCTCATTCTTCTGATTCCTTTTTTGTCTTGGAACTTTTTGCTATTTGATGATAATATATACCTATATGCAGACCATAATGTAATTGCATTACGCTACAAATGATAATATCACTTAGGAACAAGTTGATTGCATTGGCGTCTATTGCGCAGTGCCAATACACATTTATGTGGTAGGGGCTGCAAGTGTGTGTGTGTGTGTGTGTGTTGGCTGCAGCCCTTATTTGGAATTCGGTTACTTACATCACACTTGTTACCGATTATTCATGGTGCCATCATTTCATTTTGAGTTATGTGGTACTCAACCATGCACTTTGTAGTACGAAAGATGACAAACGACAATAAAATCTTGAGCTTTTGGCTACAATCAAAATATATAGTTAGGGATAGATAAATTTGCAATCATTTGGAATACCTAGCTTCAGCTTGCTTGCCCCCCACATTTCATTGGAGATGAGTGCAATGGCCGTAAAATGTTAAAAAAAATATTTTGGATGATTGTGCAAGCTCAAGATTAGCAGTAAAAGTGTATTAATTACATGTTTAAGGTATGAGAGCTAGATAATCTTGAGGATTATTTTCAAGCGCATTGTTTGAACCAGCAGGAGTCTTCAGAATATACAACAAAGTTTGGCCCTTGAGTGTGTTTAAAATTTCAATGTTTGCTGTGGGACTGCAGTACTATGCAAGAGTGTTTTTTTGCAACTGTTTGAACTAATGCCACTTTACCAACGTGAATCATTAAATTGGATACGTATTTAGTAGAAGCGAATTTCTGTGTAATCATCTAATTAACGGTCGTGGTGCACCAATAGAATGGATTGAGTTGTGCATAGAAATTTATGACAAACTGATGATGAAGACAAAAAAAATCTGTCACCACTTGAAACCCATTTTTGCTTTTAGCACCTTCAAATGGCAATTTTGTTTGGTTAACCACAACAGCAAAAATCAGTAATTTCCGTGAATTTCTCTCTCTAACCCAACGCTAATATAAATAGTCATGTATTTTTGTGTATGGATACTTACTTTATCAAAGTATTTTTTTTACACTGGGTGAATGTAATAGGTACTACTGTGTTTGTGTTGCATTCTAATGAAAATGAATATATATGAAGGAAAAAACTTCATCTCTATGTCAATAGGTAACCTAGAGACATAATATTCATTACTTGCTGATTGCATGCATAGCAAATAGCAGACTCCTACTTTTTGAATGTTGAATGCATTTGTGAGTGTGATTTAGGAAAAACTTAAAAGCACGTTCTGTCCCACCACAGCTCTTTCTAGAAGGCATCATTATTGCAAATATTTTTGCACAATTCATTATCGATTTTACTAATGGCCACTTTAAAAGTGACTCCTGTTTCGCTCAAACAAATGTTTACATTTGGCATTAGTTGGTCGCATGTGCTCTCCTCATTTCTTGTGTCATATTATTAATATTATTGTTTTCTCTCGTCTTGCCTTTCTTACGTCACTACTCTTTTCCCTTATTTGCAAACAATGAGAACAAATAATACAATGCAGCGTAAAGTAAAGTGAGGTGGCAGGATAGTGACTTCTGATTGCAATTCTCCCCCATTAAAAACAGTTTGAGTGCACTGTTTGCTCGCTGTCTGAGAGGATTTAGCCTATAAATTAGTTGGATCTGTCCTTCTGTCCCGAATTTTATGCTCGTTTTGTGTATATTTAATTGAATCGTATGAAATTCAATCACTTTTAACTAATTTTTACAAAGAATTATTGTATCATGGCAAATTAAACAGGAGTAAACACTAAAGATTATGAATTTAGGACTCCAAAGGGTTGCAGCGAGCAACATTTTCTCATAGGTGTATGATTTAAATATACTTATACATTCTTCACGAGTAGGCCGTTGGGTGCCTTTTTTGTTCTGTGGAATATTGTGTTTTTTTTTCTCGAAAACCACAGAAAGGTTTGTATCCAACAACACAAAACATGTTAGAGAGAACGCAGAATAGAACGTTTTTATGTTTCTCTGCAACCATTGTGCTATTTTTCATGCGAATTTCAAACTTTTACACAACTTCAACGATTTGTATTGTTTACTCAAGCCAATATGATCCACAGCTGCAGGACATTCATCATTCCTTGAAATATGATATGAGTTATGATTTACCAAATGCATGGGCCCAGTGTAGATGGTGGGCTATTTTCTAAAAATGGGCATGAAAACAGGTGACCAACAAGAGACAATTTGTAAAAATTGACTCCCAAACCAAACTAAGTAGTGAGATGAGATCCCTACGATGAGTAATCTTCCGTACGTCCACTATAGCTGTAGGTACCCATATTTACGCGTATGAAAAATGTAGGGTTTTGAAAGCAATGACATTGTTGAGATTTAAAATGCAAAAAGAGTGTCACCAGCATGAAGAATGAGTGGAACATAAAAGTGTGCTCTTTCATCTGAATACCCTGCCTATCTGACCGCAACTCAGCAAGAAGTATTAAATAATAGAAATAAAGTAACCTACTGACTGCAAAGCGTAACTGTGCATGGTTGGTGTTAGTGTTGGCATTGTAGATTTCAAATGGCAAGAGAAAATATGCGACAATAGGATAAGAGGTGAGCTCAGAACCTTTTGAAATTGGAAATGGGAGATGAAAAGTAGCCGTAAATGCGTGTGAGGTTCCCTCTGCTCATCAGTATAATCATCATCATCATCACTCTTTCAACATTTCATAACTGCGTGCTAACCAAACGTCGTAAATCACCCTTGTAAATGGTTATGATGTTCTGAGGCATGGAGGTATACGCGATGCCAATAAAGTGTACAACATTAATTATCACAAGCACAACGACAACGTGCTTCTGCTTCCATTGCAAAGCCAGCCAAAAACAATTCAGAATTTTAAAAAAAGAGGCTACAAACCACAATAATTGTTGCTTCATTCCACTACATTTGTAGAGAATAAATTGTCTAAAGTTTCTCATATTTCCATGAACTTCTTGTTTTTGTCTCTGACTATACGTGCAGAGTATTCAAATAATTTAATTTGGATCATATCCATATCATAATAGGAATATATATGTGTTCAGCAATCTACTGACCAACCCTCATTCCATCATCCTATCATTGCTCTCCTCTTGTAATGAGTTGCATACCATTATCATAAGTGGTTTCAACTCCTCTTGTGTATCCTATATGTTCATCATAATAATAATCAGTTTCTGCTGTTTTTTTACTCACCAGAAAGCTAACGTTAGCGACATATACTACATATATTAGATGTATGTTATTATTTTCCAAAGGTATTTCCATCGTCTCACATCATTTCACTCTACATGGGGAAGCTTCGAAAACTTCTGGTATGCATAATTGACTATTTATTGCCTTTGCATAGATAGCTTTTTCTTAATTTGCAATTTTCCTTTTTGCACTGATACATTTTGCGAGAAGACGTGCGTCCATAAATAATATACTTAGCGTGTGATTGTTGGAGGAAACTCCGAGGGTTTGGGTAGACACTCAGCTTGCAAAAATATTCTTTATAAATTTTCCCTTGTATATTAGCCAGCAAACTGCTCTATTTCATATTATTGTCATATAAGGTATGTAATTTGAGTATTATGCATTGGCATTCCGCAGAAGAAAAAAACTTTTTATACTTTTTCTTTCGCCTGGGATGATGATAACCTGCTCCAACTCACTTATTTCAATCCATCAGCAGCAGGGATCTTTCTTTCTCTTTGTTCCTAGGGGGCATATTAATAAAAATCCGATGTGATTTAAATGTATATTATGTGTGTGTGTGTGCTTGTGCATAATATATTTCTGCTTAATTTTTTTTGGCTACGTATTATTTTACCCTTTTGCATTGCATATTTCATTTCATTTTCCTCATGCACGGCTTCACATCACATGAACCGACTGCTTCAAATATATATATCTCAGCAGTTCACCTGTAGTTTTCAAGCATTTAGTAGTTCATAAACAGTAATCACATCTTCTTTTCGCAGCAGTTTCCACTCTACACTCAACCGTTCTCGGCACGCTAAGATGTGCGTACATCTATGTATGTACTTATTGAGGTTGGTTGCACTGGACTGGACGGTTGCTACACTCTTCTTCTATATCACTAACTTTTTGCTAATCCCATGACGAAAGGCGTCCTTTTCCTTGTAATCCCTGGTTCTTGCTATTGTTTTGCTCTAGTCTTAATTGCCTGTTGCCATTTTGCATTTTCTTACAATTGACATGAATCACTGATATTTGCAGCAACCAAGTATTGTAGTTAAATTACAAGAGGGTTGATTGCATAAACCATGTTATAATATTTGAAGAGATATATGCGCCTAAACCAGACGTATGGTTGGGATTGTGATGTGATGTAAGCACAAAGTAAGTAGAATTATCCATGTAGTACTTAAAGTTAAGTGCCCATATAACCGTGACCATTGTTCATTCACTTTCTTAGTTTCCTCCTTTTTTTTCCTCAAATGAGATGACGGTGGCGTAGGGGTGGCCCCAACAAGCAGTTTTTACAAAAAGAAAAAGTTAAGAAGCTTCCACTTGGCATAACAGTGTTTCCTACCCTATAATATTTGAGATTAGGCAATGCAATGCAATGCTACACATTTTTTTGCGACCAAACCTTGAATCACCAGCCAAAGTCTTGTGCTTGTCTCAAAAATTCTTTTTAGTAATTCCAAATGAGTGAGCAAGAAGTATTCATCTTGTTGGCAAATTCGGCTTTGAGTTGATGATGATAATACGATGATCATGCTGGTACTTAGTTTACTTTGCTCTTCTCAAATCTCAAACAAGAATGAAATAAAGTAAAATTATGGGTGAGAGTGAAACTCACGATACATATTATGCATATATGTAAGTGCAAATAGACAGAGGCAGAAGAAAGCTCAAAGACATGGCTTAAACAGAGTAAGAGTAAGGTAGCAAATCAGAAAAAAATGGCAGTATCAAGCTCAGCACCAAAAAGCAAACGATCGGTATAATGATGATAACAATTCACCACCACCGCATATGATGATGATGATGATGATGCCGATGACTTGAGCTGAAGAAAAAAAATGTACAGAAATTCCTCAAGATATATTGCCCGCAATGTATCATAATCTTGTGTAAGATGGTTTAGATTGCAAGCTGGATCTATGGTTTTTGATGTGTCATTACAGTGCTGATTTTTTTTGTTCTGCACCGACGTTTTCAATATAAAAAAATCATTTTCGTACATTGTTCATACATGAGTTCGTGCACAAATATATCATGTAATAAATACATACCTATGAGGATTTTATTATTTGAGTCGTTGTCTCGAAGAAAGAGACACCACGATCATTTTTCTTATCCGAAAAGAGCCCCCGTGAAAAATTGGTTTCAATATGTTTGAAAGAACACGTCGCTCCAATAGAAACAGGCTTTAACAAAACTTTTTATCAATGTATCACTTAATTAGCTCCTACCAAAAAAATATGAGCTTGAGGATGATGTCAGAAATAAATTTGCGAATTTCCACTGGAATCCCCAATGACTGGTTTTGATAAAATTGCACAAAATAAATCTTTAAATAAGGAATTTATACAGACTCTCCGTCACACGTCTCACTTGTAGTCTTAATTATTTTAACTTGGACATGTCGCAAAAAAACATTGGTTTTAGACCATTAAATCACCCAACTGCCGACTTGTCTCAAACAATTATTTTAGTGCGGAAGATGACAATTTTTCATCCAAAGTCATGCTTCTTAATTAGTGATACATCAGAAAATTCTTGGTATCGACAGGACAGAAACAAAAAAAAACCTCAGATTTTTCAGACATCAGTTCCAATTCCTATAAAAATTGTTGGCGAAAGAATTATATTATCCTCGCGGGCTAAAAAGAGTAGGATATTAAGTAAAAAGGAACGTGTTAAAAAAGGATGATGAATCATTAGTACAAAAACAGTGGCTATATAGTTTGATGACTTAATTAAGGCTTAAAAATTGATGGACAGAGAGTTTGTATCAAAGCTTATTCCAATTGATTGAACCAAGTCATGCGATATAATGAAAATGAATGAATGAATAGAGATGCAGACCACAAAGCAAGATACGGAAAGGTAGAGGAAGAACATACATACTTGCTACCTACTTATTACACACTAGCAAATACCAAAGAAGAAGCACTTTGTCTTGTAAACTTCTTTTTGCATTATAATGGCGTTGGCGAGATATTATTAAAAACCAAAAGGATTTTCCGGTTTTGAATGAAAACATGAAAAAAGGTATGAGTGAAGAGTAACGGGCTCCTATTATGCATCAATCACTGGATTATCCCTATAAAAACTAATAACTGTAATCAACATTTTTGAAAAACAAAATATAAAGGATTGTTTGTCTATATGCTCAGCAAAAACCCAACAAATGAACTGTTGATTAAACAACCATCATTGTTTAAAGCTCTTTTGGCTTTGGCTTTGGCTTGCTGTCTCTGTTGTTTGTATTAATTTATTGGGAAATGATGGACAGACACCTAACCTCAATTACAAAAGGTTGTTTCGTAAAATCCTCATCCTATTTTATTTTTTGGGTAGTTAAGCAAAATCTCAGGATGATTTGAAAATGTAAAAAAAAGGTTTTCGATTTACAAATGAGTGTCGTTTGAGTCAAACCAGACTTTTGCATATCAACATTAACACGAGTTTGCCAACATGACATTTTACAAAATTGCATAATTTAAAATATGAGGGTTTACCATAGCAAATATTTTGCAAGAGAAAAACTGCAGAGAGAAATAAAAATCAGCAAGTAAAATGGGAATTTGCTCGTTTTGGTGTGATGAGCATAATGCTCCGTAAAAGGTGTCTTGTACATAAATATATGACTAATACACGGGTTGAGTGTGGGATGCCGACTCGTCTCAATTTTGCAAAAAGAACGTTTCAACCTCAACAATTGTGGATACGGACACAGACATGCAAATTTCTTTGTTGATACCCAAGATAATCCCGATTTTTAGCTTGCAAGAATACCAACTTTACAAAATTGCAAACCTTTTTTTTTGCGTGGAGTCACCAGACTCATTCATGGGCGATCACAATCATATTTTCGATCAAAAAAAGCAACGTTATTTTACCTTAAAAAAGTTTTGAATCAACTGAGGAGTAGAGTCATTTACCAAAAAGTATTAAATGGATGTGACTGCCCTGTTATGTTATGCCAGAATGAAATATACGGATTGGGATTATTGCTGACCGCAGTCAAATTATTGCTAAGCTTCTTTGGAACATCATCTTCTCACTCTGCTGCCATTAATTCATTTTGTTGCAAAGACTGATTGTGTGAGCTCATACTACATAGCGTGCATCACCTCTGGCTAGAAAATCATCATCGTAAAAAGAGTAAAACAGTCTGTTTTAATGTCGCGGTTGGCCAAAAAGTAAGAAGGAAAAGTAAATGACCAGAAAATAATAACATCGTATAGATGTAATAGCTCTGCTTTTTTTTCTCACTCACTCACTCTCCACTACTTAATGTTTGATGCTCTTTTCAGTTTATAGAACATGACATGATTGTGTATACCTCTTTCTACCTATGTGTAAATTTGAAATGCTTGTGTTGAATAAGTAGTAGTAGTGCTATACACATAGTTTTTTTGCAAAAAGGTCGGCTGCGCATTCTAGCTGTACTCGACAGCTACGGTAACATTCCATAAAAGGATGTATGGGTCAATGAGATCTCTCTCTCTCTTCTCTTCTTACTCACTCGCTCACACAAGTTTCCAAGCAATGGTGTAATAAAGTGGAGGCTGTTGATTTTCGTTTTTTCCAACATCTTTTGAATGTATGACGGCATCTTTCAAATATATTGCAATTTAAATATGTACATAAAAATCATTTTCATTTTTATAATATTATTATGGATAAAATCCTAGTGGGCATTCCTTTATTAACAATTCCTATTTTTAAATGAACTATATAAAGGTCGTTAGAGGTAACTAATTTAATGAAATTTTAACACAAAAAACATAATAATTCCTTAAGGTGAACAAATTGAGTGCAGTTCCACAAGACAAACGCTATAATATTTAATTCTCGATCCATAATAATAAGCACAAAAAAACGTTGTGAATGTTCTGCATAATCATGCAGCCAGCGCAGCGTCAGCATAGAAGTCAGCAGTCTCTCAGTTCCTGAAGGAGGGGACGACTTGTTTTTATTTGGAAGAGATGTGTAAAACACACTTTCCAATTCAATCCTACGCAAACTTTTTTTTCATCTTCAAGCGTTAGTTGAGTCGGTACATTGCTTTCGTTTCCATTCTTAATCTTTACCTTTTTGTCACAATGGATATACAATACTCAAATACATGTACTTTTTTTATGAATAAAAAGAATGGTGGAGTGGAATGATAGACGATGACCAAGTACAAATGGTGGGCATATGCTAATCGGCTGTGTAAGAAATTTAATATGGCCATATATCAGAAAAATATGATCATATGTGAAGTCAGTGTCTGATACCACTTCAAATTTATATATGAGTGTGTAGCAGCAATGCAGTGTAGTTAATGATTATGCTAATAATCCTTAAAGAGGATGGATATGGATGGAGAAAAAAAAACTCGTCTTGGGGAGATTGCACTACAACGATTTCTTCAGAAGGCGTGGGCGACTTAAAATGTTATGATGATTATGATGACGACACACACACAATGTACGTGTGTGTGTGTGTACCTTTTGAGTACACTCAGAAGATCAACGACAGTGTTGTTGCTTTACTCCTGCTGTTGCTCTCATTTATTTTGTCGCAGAAAGTCTGTCAAGCTTGTAACCTGTTTGTCTGTCCGCTTGCTCAGTTATTTCAAAAGATTATTTTAACTTGTCAATCATTACTCTCATTGATATATAGAACTTCCGCTACTTTGATGTATTATTCTATTGAAAATATCATTTTAAATTGGAAGGGCGGTTGACTATGCGGATCATTCTTGAGGACGAAATTAAAGGACTCAATATATCTAGGATGTATTACATTTAAGTATGCATGCAAAAGTATCATTTAGCCTTCAAAATTTCCTATTATAATTCAAGCGTGTAATGCTAATTCCAAAGAACATTAGCGGCAACTGTCGACCTTTTTGTCGCATAGAATTAAAAACTTTCGTTTTGAGACGCTAGACGAACGTCACACGAATTGAAAATGATAACTGGATCACTATATTACTAGTTGGTAGGAGAGAAACAAAGTAATGTGGATGAGAGAAGAGTGTAGTAGACCTGCGTTGGCAATAATTAGGCAGCTGGCTTGGCTTAGCGTTATGTAGATCAACGCTTTACTGCCCAATATTTCGGTCCATATTTTTGAAGGAATGACGAGCTCATTGTCACATCACCAGATAAGAACTATATTATCCCTTGCCAAGTTGCTCTTAAAAGATATAGATATATATGATAATGTTGATGATGACGATGTTATTGCAGATAGATGAAAGACTTCACAGTTCCACCCATTGCCGTCTTTTATGATGTGAGGTGCATTTTGCACGAGTGCTCGTTACCATTGTATCAATCCCCTTTTATAGAAGTGCGAGTGCAATTGCAATCCAATTCATGTCATCCGGTTTTGGGCTAGGTTTCTAGGGTAAAATAAACGTTTTGGTTGGAGGCAACACAGGCGCAGTCCTTTCCATTCTGCTCTGAATTAGTTTCTTCAACGCACCAAAACAAAATATATAGTAGTTTGCTTGCTTGATGGACCACAAAATCAATTTAGCTGCGAGCATTACTACACGTAATTTTAATGTTGTCAGTCTTTGTCTTTAAATGCATTTTTTTCAACGATTCAACCAGGCGTGGTCTTAACACTTGTATGAGAAAGTAAATTAACCAGAAACCATTGTTTTTATGGGGAACTAACTATTCTACAAGAGGATATTAAGCCCTGTGTCATGTCATCATTATGTCAGCTCCTGTTTCTGACTACTTCCATAAAATCATTTACGTCAGATGTCAATCTTATGCAGTTTCGTTTCTGTTTCAAACACAATGCAATACAATCATTATCACTTCTAGTTCATTTGAAACGCCCACAAAATTATGGATTGCTGTCCAACAACAGTGTGGTAGTAGGTTCGGTTCGTGTCCCTATAACAGCCATCACTTTACCTTCTTTGGTGTACAATTTTGCTCCATTTTCCTAAAAAAATAACTCATGCACATATAACACAATCTCGTGAAAAACTACATGCAGTGCCTCATTTCTTCCCTATACTGAGACTAGCGGAGACTCAGACTGCATGAAAAAAGAATTTCTATACAAGTTTTCAAGAATCCTTTCTTGTTGGCAATAAAACCGTTAAAATACATTCCATCCGCTTTTGTTAACTTCCTCCGAGGTCATTTTAATTTATTTGTAAGACGTGCAACACGCACGTATCAAATTGTAATACTACTACTACTGCTACTACTTATATTCACTCATCATTCTATTCCTTACAATATAATACAATGTAAAAAAAGCCTCATTGTGTAAAAAATGTATGAAAAAGTTGTATTATTCATAAATAGCAAAAAGATATTTAAAATGTGCAAGGTGTGATTTGATATGATACACATGTATATTTTTATAAGCAGCTCAATTCAACGGCTCTACTATTCTCCTCTCTTTCTTTCTCTCCCTATCTATCTCATGGTTTTTTTAATTCAATGCTGGATTTTCTAGTGTGAAAATGACGTGTACGTGATAATGTATTTTCCTGTGTCTGTGTTGATGAGTAAGTGTTACATAATATGTTGAAAACCTGAGCAAAGTCTCTATTAAACATATGTGCACGTCTGTTTACAAACGTAAAGGTAATGAGATGAAGAGAACGGATGATATGACGACGAGTTAGTTGTAGTCTCATAATAATCAAAAAAAGATTTTTTCCCGTTAGTTCTATTGTTGTTGGTGAAGTTCAAGAGAACTACGTTTGATAATTCTAGAATAATACATGCTTGAAGAAAAAAATCCCTTAGTCTGTTCCCATCCAATGCATTGGATTGCATTGCATGCGTATTCACAGTTTTTTTGTCTCACGCATACAGAATTAGTCTTTTGATTTTTATGCACATGTTTTACTTATGCACAAAAAAATTGGCATTAGTATCATCATATCATAATAAACCATGATGATGTTGATGTTGATGGGGATGACGCAAAATATAAAAGTTTATTGGTGAAATAGAAAAGAGAGGGTTGAATCATGTTCCTTCCTTTGCCAACTTTTGTAATACTTGTCAACCTGTTGAAGAAGTGTAGTGAATGTGCAAGTAACAATGGAAAAATCGTAGCAAACTTTTCAAATAGGACGGGCTATATGGTCAAATCATGCTGAGGACAATGGGAAGTTAAGTTACAATTCTTGAAGCTCATTTGTTAGTTCCCATGCCATGATACCCCTATAGAAACATACACATAGTAAAGCTGGTGCTGGTGGTGGTGACGACGGCGTCACCACAATGCAATGCCGTCCCCAACCACCACCGTCTACCTGTCATTCTTTTAGCTCATCTATGTCGCATGGTTCAATAAAGGTTACACGCATTTTCTTCCCGGCATATATTTATTGTATATTCCTTCAAGATTGTACGTCCTGTGGTTTTTACCCTTAAATACCAACTCCGCAATTTTCAATGCCGGTCACTCAACATACACAAGGGAGAATAAAAAGTAGCGGAAACTGAAGCTTACTTTTCTCAACCATTGTGGATAAAGCTTATTAGTGGCATGACATCCATAATTTTCTATTATATAACATTACATCACATTAATAAAATACACTGTTAAAGGAGGTTTACTCTGAGTAGGAAACCGCGGAAGAGACTTGATACTTTGTAAGAAAACGGTCCCTTTGATTTGATTTGATTTGATTGTCAGGGAATCATTTTACAGGGAAGTAATCAATGCTCCCGCTGATCCTATACAGAAACCAAAAAGTGATGTGATGAAGAAAAGATGATGATGATGATGACGAAGAAGAAGAAGAAGAAGAAGAGGCTCTAGCTCTCCTCACAAAAAAATGGTTTTCAATGAATGACCAACAGGAGAAAAAACGGAGAGCACTTATTAATTAAACAATGGGATTCCAAACACTATACACTATTCATCGTGTGTGTACACTTCATGAGTAAATTAATCAGGCGGTATAAGCACGATTAGTGGGCTCTATGCATGGGCTTAATATGAAGAGCATGTGCAGTCAAAAATCTTAATAGTAAAACCAATCGTAGCAAAAAAAACATCCCGTGAATCTAATTCAACAATTCCTTTAACTAAAAACGATGATGATGATGATGATGATGCTGATAATATATATGATGAGCAAAGAATTTCATTTTTTCATGACTTGACAGCCAAGCTTGCTTAAAAGAAAACAACTTATATCTCCAGTTTTTTTTGCATGGTTGCATCACGACAAAACGCCAGCCGACTCTTACCAATGGATAGACATTTACACACAAAAATGCAGGGCAAGAAGTAATGCTACTGCTTAATTTTTGACGGGTGAGATCATTAGGCCTGATCATCATTAAAAAAACTAACCGCACCACCGCAACAACAACACCATGTTTCGATAATGATATTCTGTAAACTCATATTCATCAAGAGGGAGAAAGAATGACGAAGAGTAAAAAATCTGTTCACAGTTTTCTGCCGCGTTATGATGCTGAGACAAGAAAATGTTCCTCAATCGCTGAGTCGTTGAGGTTGAGTGCCGTCATTCATAATATTGTAATTCATTCTTTTATTAATGTTCAAATGTCAAGGTGTATATCGCCAAATCTTTAGGCCTGCTTTGGTTTAGGTAAGCTTTCTTCACAAGAAGACTTGTTCGTTTTTTTTGTATGTGCAGGTATTTCTTTCATTTCATTGATTGTCAGTCTGTCCGAGATTTACTCATCGTCAAACAAAAAACAGTAAAGCGGGGCGCGTGCATTACACAAGCAGTTTAAAATGCTTTTCATCTCTCTCAGGTAATCATGAATCAAAAGCATCTTCAAATACTTGTCATCATCATTCCAGCATATAAAAGAATAGCGACAAGTGATGATGAAGACAAGGGTGATGATGTTGTTGATGATAATCATGGAGTGTATAAGTAGAATGCATGAATTGGTATGTGGCGTGTGGTCGGTCGTAATGAATAAATATTTACAAAGTGCGTACCACTTACTTATACAAACTACGAATTAGTCATGTTCAAAATAATAGGGACGACGACTCGAAATGCCAATATGAATCTTTCAATCAATTTTCCCACACTTGTTATAAAACTGCTAGCCATGGACTTGTGCAGGATCCCCTTGACCATATTAATTTGTTGCATGCTTGTTTTGTTTCTATCTTATCTCCCCAAAATGCTTCGTGCTTCTCAAAATAATGCTCGAGTCTCTCTCAGCAAGATGAACAGAGTCAGTTTCATGGTCACAGTAATTCTCTTCTTTAAGGAAATGTGAGCCTCGCTCTTTTACGTAGAAAAAAAATTCCTGCTAATCGTGTAAATGCTACAAACATTATCATCATCATCCTCATCATCTCACAGTAGTCTAAAATTCTTGAGAGTTTTTACAACAAGCCTAATGTTTGTTCACTTAATTTTGCGAGCGTATCCATGTCATGATGATGATAAGTTTTTATTAAGAAGACAATAATTTTCATTTTCGTCGCTTGTTTAGTAACGACATGATCAAATGATGATAGAGAGATTTTCATGCAATTCTTCTATACCTACGTATTCTCACACGCAGGACACACATAAATTAATACATGTGGAATGCAGGTGCAGCAGCAGTAATGATGAAGTATGATGTGATGACGGTATCTGATTTACTTGAATCACACACGGCGACACACAGTACAACACGAGAAAATGCGTGATCATGACATTTACTTTAATTTCATAGAAATGAAATTAATTTGTTAACATTGTTGAATGACAATGGATAGTGAGCTAAAACATGGAAATTTTTTGTTGTTGGTGGAAGTATAATCTCGTTGTATTCCCATTAATTTCTTGTCTAACTAATTAAAGCACACCAAGAGCTAATGTAACGACTTGTGTGCAGTTGTTGTTGACATTGCATTCCTGAAAAAATTATTATTACTTTTTAGTGATAGGGATGATAATGAAGACGATTAAATGCATAGAATGAAAAGGGCTACGCAGCAGCATCTCTTACTGATAGTCAGTAAGCAAATAAGTTGATAAAAACAGTCATTAAGAAATTGTTGGTGACTCTGATGATGGTGATGGTGATCACGTTGAATGGAAAATAAATCGTGAAACTATAATAAACTTGAATGTGTAAGCATAATTTCAATAGTTTTGTGTTGATGATAATAATGTTATTCGACTGAAAATGGTCATTTTTTCGATGCTAAAAGTGGGTGTACAAAAATAATTATGCCAATGGGCACAATCATCATTATCATCTTTTGTTTGATTGACTAAGCAAAAAGGTGGGACAGAACGTGGTTAGGTTTTTTTCTTGTATTTAAAATACCTACTCATCGAATCGAATCATCGTGTAGGTAGGTAGTTGAGGAGACTTTATAAGCCCTTTTAGATAGATGCTGAGGAGAGGGTGAGAGGGCTGGTTGACTTGAGAGCGTTACTGATTAACTAGGCTAACAGCAGGACAGATGATAAGATATTGTCATTTGAAGGGTACAACTAGAAAAACACACATTCTTCTTCTTGTCTCTCTCTCTCTCTATCCACCTTGCTATGGGTCACTGAAGCAAGCATTTAGCTGACAATCAGTAAAAAGTCAAGCAAAAAAAGGAAGACCTCTTCTGAATCTTAGCTCTGTCCCTTCGGACTTGACAAAGGCAAAGCCAGCACGCACAGTTCCCACACACGTGAACAGTTTAATGGGAAAACTGTGCATTTTATGAGTAAACGTGCATGACAAATACATTAAGTGAACTGAATAGAGTACCTTTGACTAGCCATATATTGATTAATTAACGTTGATGCTGATTGGCGGAGCATGATGATGAAAGCTAATTTTTTTCATGCTTATATTCGACACAAATTATTCATCAAAGAGATGTGACGAAGAAACCACGATAAATTTGTCGGGAATGCGTTTCTAGCCTTGAAAAAGCCCACACGGAATCGAATTAAGAGATGCCAAACATAACATGATCATTTTGGCCAGTCAACCCTCTTTTTATCCCCTACTTTTCAAGTGATGCAGAAACATGCATCAAGTACTCTACCTAACTGCAAATAACAGAAATATATTATATAAAGTGGTGCCAAACGACTAAGCAAGTGATTAAAAATGTTTACCTCCATTAAATTCGCCTTCACGTCGTGCTACGTATATTTTTAACTCGGAGGCTTGCTTCGAATCAAATACATACATAAGGCGTTACAGGTGCGTGTTGCACACATCCATTTTATGTACATATATGTGACCATTTTATATCCAAAAGTGGTCGTCATCGTCAACACTCTTCTCAAGTGAATAGTTTTCTTGAGCATTGGACACATTGTAAAAATAATGATAATGTTAACGAATCATGATGATTGGAATCCTGATAACAACAAAAGAAGCGACTCACACCGTGTGTCGAGTAGAGTGGATAAAGTATGAATATAACATAGAGCACGGACTGTCGCAGACTTTTCATCCCTGTTAATATCTTCTCAGGAAGAGTAATTTACTGAGTGAGATAAAGAAGCCATAAATACAATGTTAACTGCAAACCATATTTTTTTGCCAACTTTGTCCCATAAAAGTGTTCTACCTGAATGGAATAAATATATTGTAAACAAAATAAATGAAATTATTTTTTTGGTACTATTATGCACTCGTCGGAGATTGCTTTATAGGGTCCGTAAATCTCTTGGACATGCATGCACTTGTCCAGGGCCAAATTATAATAATTATCATTATACAAACGTAATTACTACCCTATAAAACCTGCTGCTGCATACAAAAAGATGAGAGGAGGACGCTAAACGTGTTCATATCAAAAGAAGGAGAAAAAAATGTTAAAGGGGATGATGAAAATTCGTATAAATACGTGGTCACGCAAAAATCCAATAAGTAAATGAAAAATATGGAGGAAGAATCAAGAATTGCATTCCCAATTACTCTCACACAACAGCAACGACCGACATCATCATAATAAGTAGTATACAACACAATAAGTACAACAACTTATGAATATTTACATTTTTACATTATTCTTCATCCTGCGCCGACGACGACCCAACTGGCACTGGCTCTGCGGATCCTTTTTAATTTGTGGGGTATCATTTAAACGATCATTTATTCTAGCTAAATGGGGCCCTTTACTACTGCAGTTATGCAGCTCATGTTTATATCCAAAAAAAAGTGTAATTTAGCCAAGCTAGAAACAATACAAGTATAAAACTGTCGGGTTGAACAAGTTACTTGTTTTTGCCGTTTTGGAAAATGTTGATTATGATGATGGCAATTTCCTCAGAAAAGTATATGAGTACAATAATAACATGGACAAACACTCGTTTTACAAGGGTAATAATAATATAGTCATGGTTATACATGAGCATCTTCATCACCACTTGTTCTTTTAATCTCGGAAAAGAATTTGTACTACAAGCTTATCACCTGATCAATACATGACATGACCAGTGATGATGATGATGACATGGATGTATAATGTGCAATTTTATTTCGGCTAGGTCATCCAGAATTGAAATTAATGGAAAAAAAATTGCTCATCCATTCAATTTATTTTGGGTTACATTTCACTTCACTTCACCTTATTACATCATCAACATTGTTGTCATCAAATCATATGGTTTGATGTTTTCCTATTTGTTCTGCTTCTTATTGAAGCAAGACCTTCATAAAATGGTTGGCAAATTTATGAGATTAGTGTTATAAAATTCATGAGAGTTCTAATTTGTATTTACTTTGGAGATAAGGCTTGAGGTAGAAGTTATAAAATAAAATGCACACAAAAGGTAAAACACTTAAATGAAACGCGCACATAATCAAAAGCATTGTATGTCGATGCCGACCAAGGGACAAGATAAGGTAACACGTTGTATTGTAGAGTATCATCATCATCATCACTACTAAAAACAATAATAATTTTTATATGACATATAAATTACATTTTGCTTTTGTTTTTTTTAACAAAAATTACATTGTAAAGTGCGACAGGTTTATACAAGAGACTGTCTCATTTATCTCTCCCCCCAAAAGAATCATAGCACCATATCGTATCGTCATCATCATAATAGTCGCAATTTTTGTCAGCATCATAATTTTGATTATGATGATTACATTTGTATATTATATTGCATTCGCGACAATTATACTACTTCATAGCATGGCGGTAGCGAAAAAGAAGTAATATAATTTTTAATTTCCCTTTCGTCTTCATTCGCGTTCAAGTACATTTTGCACTCGAAGGGAACAAGAACTAATGCAAAATAGGACGGTAAATTTCATGCGAAGGAATTAGTACTCCAAAAAATGTCCGCAAATGATGATGTTGTAATTATTGTCATATTCTTGACTAAAAGTTATTACATCGTATTTCCTATCTCACTTGAATTTCTTGTCATTTTTTCTCTTTTTAATGAGCCAACTCAGCCACTTCTGTTTTGCTACTATATAATCTACCTCTTTTAGTGATAAACTACCACCATCACTGTCAAATCAGGTATGAGGGATGTTTGCAATTTTTATTTTGTATTTTGCAAAAAAAAATACGTTATGATTACTTTTTATGTCCCTCTGTAGCATTGCGCACGCAATTACAGATGACACGATGAAGCTTGAAGGGAAATTGAAAGTTGGTTTTTTACTTCGTCAGGTTCAAGCGAATCTTGATGATTCTTTTCCGTAAAAACTCTTCATTTTTTTCTTCTGCTCAGCCTGTCTTCATTGTCTACTCATTTTCATCCCAGTATCATCTTCTTTTGTTATGTCATCTTCGTCTTGCACTTTTGCACCTGCTTCCGTTCTCATCACGTAGAGACAATGCATAATTCGAAACGAAATGTCGTCTTCTTGTCTTGCCGTGGTAAATTACAAAGCTTCTAATTTACAACAATTTTGTGCAGTTGACATTAACTCAGAGGTATGCAAAAGAGTCACATGAGAGATACTTTTGACCTTGGGAAAAAGTTGAGTTTCTAGCGAAAATCAACAAAACATTCAAAAATGTCCTTGCTTGCATTCATAGTGACTTGCTGCGAGTCTAATTTCAACTTTGTAACGTATCTCCTCCTCTCTTCCCTTTTTATATGAATATATTCTGGTATCGTGCCCCTTCTGTTTTCTTTGCAATGTTTGCATTTAAACAAACATATATGCGAAAAAAAGATAGGAAAGTTTCTTTTGTAACATGTGTGCAAGGCCAAAGGTGGTGGCAACCAGATGCAAGCGTGATATACTTATTTTTTATGCTGACTATCATCATCCCTTGTTGCTATTTATAAGCATCCTACAAATTTGCAATTCTTACATAAGATGCAGTAGCAGCAACACTGAAATCTGAGCATTGTGCCATTATTAATATGAATTATGCATATGGAATACCTACCATTACCTTTGGCTGCTTGCACGTGAATCAAGATTAACGTGAAAATGATAAACGTCATCATTGTTGTTGATCTTAGCCTCTATTATGTATTTATCTTTTTTTTGTGATAAGGAATGGGGGATAAATATCAAGAAGCGCTTTTGAACTTGGCAGCAGTAGGAGTTCTTCCTTCAAATATGATATTCAATTATCTCATACATATTACATATTTCTACCGTAGTGAATAAATCTTTGGACTTGCCTGGCACATTTTCATACTCTGACTGATCACTATCAAATAATATACACAAATGAAAAAGGTACATTATGGCATGGCAACCCGCCCCTCAAGTTCATTTATATATTTTTGAATGCCCAGAAAATGGGGGCTTGATGGAAAACTTGCAAAAAGTTATTTAAGAGAGTCAAGAAGATGGGTTATGTTATGTAAGCGGATATTTGAAAATCTGATAAAAATCCTTTTTAAGAACAAGTGTTAGAACGGAGTAGAAATTGGTTGGAATACTTTTTTTTATCAATTACATACTATTCCAAAAATTACAGAGTATCCTTACCTACGTTAACATGGCTCCACATCATAAATCGCAAATTAGTAGGCATATAAAGATCCTCAACAAGACTTGATGCTTCTAAAGTATACTCTCGCTTGTGGTTTTGCTGTAATTCTCTACATTTTTTCTTAACTTATACGTAGTGCATATTGGGTTACAGGTAAAGGCAATGTATCATAGCATCTTCCAGCTAAATCAGGAACGTGTTTCCTACGCTATCCTTTGTTAAAATGGAATTTGCAGTGTGAAACAATCATGATTATTACATGAGATAACAAAAAGCGTCACTTTAAAAGAATGGTACAATATTGTATCAGATAAAGTATACATGATATGATGTACTTCTACATCTACAGCATTCATAATTTCTAAACCAGAATAAGTTGGTAGGTGAGTGAGCACAAAAAAAGCGAAACATAATTTACAAAAATAAATTTTGTTCAATCAAGTCTCATCCTCGAAGTCTGTTTTAGTAGAAGAAAAAAAATGGATTCACGTAAATGAAAGCCAAGTAGCATCTTCAAACAAACACATTCTCCTTCACCAAAGGAGACCAGGCGGTGGTGCGGCGTGGTTCTTTGTTGAAGGGTGAGGAGAAAGAGTCGTGCAATTTTTTCTCACTGAATTGAGTCAATTAAATCTGGATAATCTGTGGATGATTCGTGAAGCATAAAAAACTGAGCTGGAGTTGAAAGAGGAGCTTTATGGGTGTACCATTGAACGTTCCTTACGTTTTTGCCATATTAGAAATATAACGAGGTAGTTGAATCCTAAGTAGCATGCATCTTCATTATTATCATCATCATACGAAGATATATATACATACATGCAACTACTGTGGTTGATGTTGATGATGATGACAAAGTCAATGTACAATTTTGCCAGTTCTTAGACAATTTTGCTGATTTTGAATGACTTGTGTGTGGTTTTTTCCTTCGTTTGTTCCTCCAATGCGCAATTTTCAGTGAAAACAAAGAAATCCACACTTAAACTAAGCTTGTTCGCTATGTCTCATTTGTTCCAAGAAGAAGAGCACTTTGAAACCGGACGTAGACGCACTTAGTGCCAACTAACCAATTTACATCAGCGTGCCCATAAAACGTAGTCAAGCGTGTGTGGTGTGTGCATGTGCTATACATATGCTGCCAGACAAAATCCCAACTCGCCATTATTACCAATGTCTCAAAAATGTATGAAAAAGGAAGTCGACCAATGGAATGTGTAGTTGTTACACTTTGCTCGACGATTTACATTGGTTCCGTCCGTACAACCAAATATGTACTTGTTCAAGATCATCTAGACTGTGAACTAGCCCTTCTGTTAACATAACGACACAAAAAGAACAATAGAATGGTACCCTTCAGGAAATAGCTTTAATGTTTGAAGGAATCTGGTACAATTTCACAAATTTTATGATGACTATGATTATGATTACATAGCTAGCCACCCATACACATATCAAAATTCTTCCAAAAAATGAACTTGAATTGATCTAATTTGTTAGCCCATCTGCTGAACCAATGGTCAGTTGCCTTAGCAGTCCAAAACTCTATCTTTCCATTAAATTGTACTAAATTGATATTGGTGGTGGCAGTAATAATGGGTATAACTCTTGTAATCCCATTTAGCAATAATTCGAATCATTTTGTGTGTTCATTCATTCATATCAAATCAAATCACTGCACTCCTGCCCCATTTCTGAGTGACTGCTGAATGTCAAAACATTGCTCAGATGATAATTTAGGAGAGTGCAACAAATAAATAAAAAGAGAAACAATGAAATATCCCTGCCTACCGCCTCCATGTCTTGTGTCGAAACATGTCGAAATTCCTGAGGCATCATTCACCAAACCAATGACGATTTCTTCTTGAACTGTATGCAAATACATAGTTTTTTTGCATACACATCTCGTGGTAACATAGTCGCTTGCCATTTATCCTTTGCCACCGTTGTTAAAACTTCACCATCAGCAGCTCGCATTGTGTTTGTACTATGTCGTGGCTGGTTTGTGAACCCAAAAGCATCTATTTCCAAGTGGCCTTGTCAAATTATTCATTTTTTAAAGGTTGTCTTGTCTACACACAGTGACCACTGCTAATCTTCTACTACCACCACCACTGCCACTAGGAAAGGGTACGCATGAGCGTGTATCTTTTGCTATCCTAATAAATGGTTGTCGCTTTTGAATATAAAAAGAAACGTGTGAGTAATATAGGTAGGTACATACATGAAAATCAAAATAGAATAGAATAGTACCCTCTTGGCCTACATGGCCTAGCGTTGAGGAGACGACATGACGACTTGAAAAAAAGATATATTATCATCATCATCATCATCATCACTAACGCAATCTTCTTGAAGGAGGATCCACAAAACGGTTTGTGTGTGTACCCATTTAAAAAAACATACACAATATTACAAAGCAAGGATAGATTCAGATTGAGAGAAGTTGGATGAAAATTGCGTGGGCAGAAATGAAAGAGAGAGAGATGTAAATACGAATACGACAAATAACAATAAAAAGGTGAAGAGATGATGAGGAACAAAAACAATATAGATATATATATGCAATTTAATAACCATCTTCCTTTTACCTCATGACTCTTCTCTGACTGAGGACAATGCCGTGACATAGTGGTCTTCACATTCACTTCTCTTTTCTTGTTCATCATGATCATCATCATCATCACATTGTATTATCATAAATGCATGTGGATTTAAAACGAGAAGAGGACAAAAAAAGTTGTTTATTCTTTTTTATTTCATCCAACTGCCTGTTGAATTAACTTCATAGTAGGACGATTTACTATATGCACATCTCTTTTCAAGATTACAGAGTAGCTCTTCATTTTCTTCATCTCATATTAAATTTATTTGTATGCTGGGATGGGATGCGATTGCTGCATCATCAGCTGATGATGATGGTGATCATGTTAAATTTATATTTATTTTGCGATGCTGCTCATAATAATAATAATCGCAGAGTAAAAAAAATGTGCCACCACCAACCTGAGTGAAGCCAGCTTATGGCATACCATGCTAGCCAGCTCTTTTGTTACACGCGTAATGATTCATTGACGGCTTTAGTACGTAGTAAAAAACTATATTATTACTTTCTGCTGCTGCATTATCAAAAAGATAGCTAAATACAGAAAGAAACGTTGACAAGAGTCAAGTTGACCAAAAAATTTGCATAATTTTAGCAGCAAAAGAAGCAGCCTCGCTTCTAAATATACATACCAAGCTTGCAAGCTACTTAAAGGAACTCTTCGTATTGTATTGTTTAGCAAAAGGATATTTTTACCATACTATCTTTCCATCAATGTCACGAAATGTCAGAGAAGAATGAAGGATGAACATGGTATAAAGATGTGTAATTTCTTATTCTCATTTTGATCAGTAGTAAGTACGTAAGACCCCATCGCAAAAAAAATTATATCAAGAAATTCCAATGTAATGATGACATTTTCCATAAATATTCTATAAACTGCGACGTGAAATATCATATATTACGTGAAACAATCAAGCGCCAGTTAGTAAGGAAGTGTTTTGATCGTGGCGTATATGGAAATCTAAATGGAAGAAAATGAAAGGTACTTTTCAAGTTATTTTTAGATTCCCCCGTGTGATAACAAGATGGGGGAAACTAGAGGACGACAAGGAGATTATTGATTTTTTGATGACTTTGTTATCAAATCAACTCCACTTATTTTAGAATATTCAATTTTAGTATAGAATCATCTATAATTTGTGTTTTATCTGATTGAAGAAAATGATTAAATAATGATGATGACGCCGTGTCGATGCCAATTGATAAAATACATAAGTACGGGCCCGTTTTTTTTGTTTCAAATTGTCACCTAAATTTTTTCCGCCTTCCATTTTTGTTTTAAACAAGCCAGAGTTGGCAAGAGGTTGGAATTTCCTAGGTATTTTGCACTGCTCTCAAATTTTTTTTAGAAAGGGAGACAGAGAGACAGGTGGAGCCGAAAAGATGAAAAAGAGGTTCCATTATTGTCGAAAAGTTATGTAATTTCCTTTTAAAGCGGAGAACTATCTTTCAGTTTGTATTAAAAAAAACTTAGTTGTACATTCAGATTTTGGATAGGGTACTAGCCTAGCCTAATATTTTAACAAGACATAATGAGAGCTTTGCTACCGTTCTAAACCAAATGAGTATCTTGCATACATCTGTGTTTTTGTGTAAAATCATGAAGGAATTCACGTTTGCCTGCCTTTCCATACATTTACAAGACCAACACGCCTTTCAAGCAATAAAATATTAATGAATGGCAAGTGCTGTCATTATCCTTTGATTGCTTGAGAGAAGTGCGTTGGCAGAAATGAGCTTTTTTAGGTCCGCAAAAAAAAACTTGCAAACATTTTTGAGCTTTTGTTTATCCAGGATATTTGGTAAGTGACGAATTCTTTCGTCTCTCATCGACATCAAAAACTGGTTTGGTATATGATATAATAATGAAGTAGGGAACCGTATTTGGAGAGGGTGACAATAGCCAAAATAGAATTAGGAGACAGAAATGCCTCATTTTTTCCTGTTGTAAAAGTAGCTTTTTACTTTCACAAAACCTTTGTGCGGGGGTTTCCATAATCATTTCCATATTCAAAATATTTTTACGGCTCCAATGCCAAGCCAATAATACTCTATTCTAACTCAAGACTCCATTTTTTCCTGTTTCAAATCGATTCTCCTTGTCACATGTAAATTATGAACTAGGAAACATTCCATTCCTGACTTTTTAAGGGATAGATCAGTTTTGCAACTCACGGTGCGGCAGACAACTTTGATGAGCACTTTCTGTCATGTTGTGCAAACCATAAGAAGTTAGTACGATTTGTTTCCCTTTAAATGATATAGGATTTTGCTCAGCGAGCTCAACCATGATGATGACTATTCACTAACTATGTACGCCTCTCTTCTCCCATCCTCTCAAGTTTGAGTTTGAGATTTGAGTTGAGGACTGCCTTTCTTCATGTAATAAAAATAAAAAAAGAGGAAAAATATGCACATCACACTTCGGACAGCAACCTTTTCATGAAACGTTACATTCATTCGTTTCGTGGTCGTGTTTATTCATATCAGAAAAATGTGAAGGAATGTCAGTGTTAAAGTTCGTGCTCAACAAAAGTGGTAACAACAAGGGAATGAGCGAGAGAAGAGAAACAGGAACAACAATGAAAAGCTTAAGGCTACAGAATGTCATGTGTATCTGTAAAGATGATGATGACTATGCCGATGAAAAACAGCGTAAAACTTTTTTTTGGGGTTTATAATTAATGGCAAATAATTTGTCACTCTTGGTCTTGTGGTATTTCATTTCTACCACTAGAAAAGTTGTAAAAATGTGAACTCTTTGATTATTTAACAATCGATGACAGCCGAGCAGCAGCAGATGGGCTTCGTTCACGAGATCCAATTTTTTTTGCAAGCATACCACATATTTTTCCCTTTATTTACAGTTCAAATTTTTTGGAAACAATTCCAAGATTAAACCACGTATGACGCAATAAATGAAAAATAAAATATTGCTAGTCCGTCTTGTACCCCATTTTCGTGCCAAAATTCTATATTGCCAATTGCACTCATGAAGTGTAATAAACCGTACACATATGCCAACGTATATCATATTACATTAGTTTTTAGGATGGAAAGATGAACCTTTAAAATAGCGTAATGATCCTAAAAAGCAATAAAAGTCAGTGTAGCAATAATAGGAGACAACCCACTGGAAAACTTTTTCGCAATGATTGGATTGGTTGTAAAAATATCTCTCTCCTATTTAAACTGTTAGCACAAACGAGCTACTTCTAACGATTACGTAGTTATCCCCTTCCTTTTTTTATTGCCAACTCGTTGATGAAGATTGAAAGTGGTGTGGTGTGGTGTGAGTTGAGCTCTAATAAACTATAAATTTTCATTGTAGCTCAGGTCTCAAAAGCTACAGCACATATTCAAAATTGTTCTGCTCTCAGGTACAAAGTAGAGAGACAACACATACATATTGTGAAGAGTGAGGTGAGAGAGAACACAATTTTTACAATGGTGTTAGTCACTTCATGAGCAAATTGTTGACACCTGACATGGTTGATCAGTTAAGACTTAATGGAAGATTTATGTCTCCTTTCCCTTTGTTCACTTTTTCACGGTCCATTTCAATATGTAATCTACTTATTATGTAGCAGCATGTATTTCTTGGACCGTAAGTGGTTTTGCATCATATCATCTCTTAGCTAAAAACCTAGAAGATTTTACTTTACATGGAAAACGAGATCTGTTAAAACATTCACTTTTCTGCATAAAATATTGCCGATGGCACTAATAATGCGTTATGAAATGAAGCATTATTAACACGCGGAAAAATAGTACTAACAAGACAGCATGCTGTAGTTGTAGTTGAGATTTAGCATGCCAAAAAATCTTGGTTTCAATCAACTTTTTTTTAAAAAGTTCCACGATCCACTCCACTCTTAAAAATAATGCAGGTTTAACCTACAACTTATGTCTAATGAGTAATGACCTTCTGTCATCCAAAAATGCATCAGAAATGAGGTGGGTGCAAGCAAGGTGGATGATCCAACCCTTGTTGTTTTGTTGCTGCACATGAAAAGAACAAAACTGCATAATATAAAATATCAGAGGGGATGAAAACACTTAAATCTTTGATGTCATAAGTCATAACGTTTTCCAACAACCTGCAAAAGCTCTGTTGTTGTCTTACCCTTACATACATGCATGCATTGTGTCATCATCATCATCGTCATCTGTGTGTGGGCTTGATAATATGAGACTAATCCCTAATTCAAGATCACTTTTGATTTTCCTACCGTGAGATGCATCAATGTGACGTAGCACAAAGAAGTTATTCCGCTCCCATAGTTCCGTTTACTTTTGCTTTCATCCCTTAATGGAAATTCCATAATGTTGAACATATACAATAGAAGACGATGAATATATGCATGTAGTTAATAATAATATTGCTTTATTGTTGCAAGTGCAAACATGGAGACGCCATGTAGAAACTTTGAATAAATCTTTTGTACACATACAATATCATAAAGTTGAAGAGTGTATGTTATTTTTGTGCTTCTTTACTTTACCATCATCATCTTATATGTACAACAATGCATTTTTATGCCCAGCACAATCCCACGAAAGGGCGTGGACACTGAAAATGAATGAGACATAGAACACAGCATGACAACCACTGGGAGCACATCATATTTTTCTGACACGTTGAATAACAGGGATGTTCATCATTATCGTCATGTTTTTTATGCAGTGCTTTAGCATCAGCAAAATGGATTATAAATAATTATGGCGTTGTTTGACGATCACGATGATGATCATGATGAATGCAACAACAGATCTAATTTGACGATTACTATGTCACTGTGGTGCAGTAAAAGAGGAATTTAAACTAACTACGGAGATATATTCTAAATGTCGTCTATCGTATTCGTGTCATAAATTCATATACATATGCAGATTGGATTAACCATTGAATCGTAGCAGAGGAAAGCGACAAATGGACATGACAAATATTGCTATATATATATACATAACTCCTTGTGTATTTTGTATAAGTAATGCATTCTAAATGTAGTGGGCATTTAGAATAAAAGTAATCTATTTCAGGATTAGGGCTAGTTCCTCAATAGGCCAGTCACCAGTAAAAGAATGAGATTTGGATCAATGCATCACTCAAAAAAAAAGGTTTACATCGTACTTCTTGAGACAGATCTAGCATCAGCAAGGGCTTTTCTTACTAATCATAAATTGGAACAGTTGAAGGACAATAAAATTACAGATTGAATTGTTAGAGGACGATGATCATGATATTATTTCTGTTTTTGTTCAATATGAAGAAAAAAAATGATAGAACTACGTAGGTATGTTGAACGTGTGGGTGAACCCACACGCATGATAAACACATTCTCTATTTGTAACACTGCGCTGCGCTGCACCACTCCATCACTCCGTGCTCATTCTTCATGCTTAATCATTGCATTTCTGTTACGGTTTTAATTGAAGCAATGTACCTATTTGATAATTGTAATGTTACGTGTTATCAATAAATGAGTACAAAAGACGTGGAGTGCCGAAATAGGCTTCATGTTTTTGGAATGATGATGACATCAGATACAGTCCAAAAAACAAAATGGCGATGGCGATGTACTTCAGATTAGATCAGTGTGTGTGATCTAACAATGTTTTTGTGACTAGAGGAGTACCCTACTAGTAACTAATTGTCCCTGAAATGAGTCAAAAATGGTTGGTTGTTGATAATAAAATATTTTACGGAGGTGTTGAGCCTTCCCTCTCGTCTTCTATTCGTATTGTGGAGCAATAATAATAGCACCACTTACTTGGTCCACCACCTATGCTAGTCTTTGCTGCTGCCTTGAACAATGAATCAAGGTTTGATGAACTGCTTTCCGGTATGGAGGAAGCAATAGAATATAATATGTAGGAAGGGCACAATTTCTTCATTTTTAATTGCAGGTGATTAATGAGTGCTTTTTTAATTTGGGAATGATGATAATGCCATCCCATGTACTTAGCTATCCCATTGCCAGGTGTGAGGAGGTTGGGTAGTGGACGAAAATGGAATTATATAAGACAATGATCTTTTCACCATTCATGCCAAGAATAAAACGGTTCCGTCATCATCAACAGGCAGGGTCTAATTTATATGTATTATAAACATAATTTGATGCCATGGACTTTTGTATGGTGAAACAACTCATGCCAAACAAACGATTTGAATGATGAAATGTGTGAGAAAGACTAAATTGTCTTGCTACTGCTGCTGGTGCGAAGGGGGATAAATATTGGACTATTGAATTGAGTCTCACTTTCATTTCGATTCTTTTTCCACAGATTGATGCTCAAAGGAAGACTGCACCTGGACTGAAACGAGAAGTATTTTTTCTCAACCTCGAAGATGGATTCTTTGGATGTCAGGTTAATGAGTCGGCAGACGTGCTGCAGCTTTTTGACCTGTCAAAACTTTGCGATGGATCAGCTCAATGTTTCATGGGATCTGATGAACTCCACAAGGAGCTAAAGTGTACAGGTACGTCACATACACAAAATTACCAACTGAATTTACACAAGTTATGGTAGCAAGTGTGTGTAAAGTAGGAAGACGTGACGTTTTATAACAATCATAGGGATAGAAAAAAAAACAATACATACAAACATATTTGGCTAACTGTTGCGGGTACCTTGCCAGATTTTCACTGAAACAAAAGAAAAAGTTCTGTAAACGACGGGGCTACGCTGCGTTACCAGTAAGTTGTGCTCAACAACAGAATGAATTTCTATTAGCTACCAGCCTGGAGACAATAATAATAAATTTCCCAGTCTGTCCCCTCATACATAATGTATATTCAGGTGACAATGTGACAGCCCATTAAGGTGCGTTGCCTTTGTCAACTTGAGATGCTATCCGAACTCTCTCAGCTTCCACATGTGACAATGAAAACACTGTCCCCTCCATACAATTACGTCTTCACTCTCGACAATCACACATTGTTTTCTTCTCAATCGAATGAAAAAAAATGTTAACATTCCGAATTAAAAATCCACTCTCCATTTCGATACATTAACTCTGTAGTTGTATACCCAAACATGTTGCCTTGCCTTGCAACTAGAGGAATTTTTAGTAAGCTTTCGTTTCCTAGTTAATACTCTTTTGTTTTTCCTTCGTCACCAATTAGCTTACCTTATTTGTTGGTATTTCACTAAACAATTCATGCTCAACAAATATATTTTTTTACACAAGAGAAAAAGACGACCACGTAACTTTTCATTTTATTAATGAAACGCTGAAGTATCTCTGTAAAATACACATTTGCGTTCCTTTTATTTGTCTTCAAACCATTTTTATTTTGTAAAGCACCACCTATTCACGGTGGCAATTAGCTACTACATTTTTTTTGTATGACTGACTGAAAAGAAAATGGGAAATAACAACCATGAAAAAAAATGCCAAGTCGTATGTGTCTGATCCATTTTACTTGTTTTTAAATCCTTCCTTCTCGTTAAACCTCTTGTGTAAAATCACATCCATGGCAAATAACGAAATAACAGGGTAATAAAAAGTCCAACGTTACAGCACGCAGCAGGCAGGGTTGAAAAGAGGGTCTTTAAGGAAACAAATAAATGTATGTAAAAGTGCATGCAACAGTGATAATAAAGTCATATAGATCCGTACTAATATACTTATAAAAATTTATTTTCCCTATGTACACAAACTATATTATCATTTCGCCATAAAAAGATTTTTGAAGCCCAAGAGCCCATATAATTTGTACTTATTTTTTGGAACGGATTTACCACGTAGCTGCACAAGCTACAAGAAACAAGGCATGTTGATGATGATGACTGACTGAAACGCGACGCTTATATTCAACATGAAAAAAAAAGGAAAATGCAATCAATTAGTGTTTCAAAGATTGCGGAACAAATTCAGTTTACGTAAAATAACTTTTTGTCAGATTACTGCTCTCTATGAACGGTACTTGGCTACAAAACAGTCGTAAAAATAGGAAGAATTTTTTTGAGGAAAAATATTATGATGACTATATGATATGATGACTTTGCCAATATGAACGTTGTTATGTGATGTTGAGCAGAAAATGGTCAGCAACATTTTGTAGTTTATTTTCTTCCCCTATTCATCTATTTACGTAAAGTCCCTTAATCCTTTTAGAAACGAGTATGAAGAAGATTAGGATAGATAAGACTTGAACAAAAAAAGAAGTAATTTTAAGCAGGGGATCATAGTGAACTGAAAGATTTAACAAAACTTTTAGCAACAGAAGAAGACAAGCAACATGTATTTTAGGAGATGAATGGCAAGATAAGATTAGGAATGGTATGACTGAGTCATGTTTTGTATTGTATGTAAGTAGGAAGTTATTTACAATTTTTTGATAATAATATTGTTATGTCTGTACCTACTCAATCTCAGACGAGACTCACGACATTTTGTCATGCTCAAGCTTTAAACAAATTTTTATACCTGACTGTCATTACTTGAATTACAGATGACTGTGCTCAAGTCACAGGTAAAAAGTGTCATAATGGCGCTTGCCTTGAGTCACAATGTCACTGCAACGATGGCTACGGTGGAAAGGGTTGCGAAATGCCGGATGAGAATGAGTGCAAACTACGCCCTTGCGATATTTTCGCCCACTGCACAAACACCTTAGGCAGCTTTAGATGCACTTGTTTCCCGGGATACGAAGGGGATGGAGTCAACTGTAAAGGTAAGAGTTTATATTTTCTTTCTTTTTTTAAAAACAGCTTAATTTGAAGACCAACATCAAAACTTTTTTTATAAAAAAAACATGCTGCCACCCGGATTGCTTGCATACAAAAAGTTTTCCGCTTTATTTGCACACTTTATGAAAGAGAAAAAAATAATCTTGTGTGCACAGCTTTTTTAAAGTTGACTAGTTGCTAACAATTTTTGGCTTCTCTACCCCTTTTTCCATGATGATCATCATAATATAATATATTTTTGATATATTATGTGGTGTAGCCATTACATTTGTACATCCTATATAATCTTCTTGACATTGAGCCAAAACTCTATTACATTATTAAGAGACAGAGAGAAAAAGAGAGAAGAAAATGAAAGAAAAAAAGAGGAATGAATTAGATGAAGTAATTTAATGATAATAGCTTCTCTCTACATAGTCTACATACAAGCATATATTATATTAAATGAGATACACATGAAACTTAGTCAGACGTCCACCACATTCAATCACATTCTAGCTGGTAGATATGTATACCTGTTCAGTTCAGTTCAGCTACTTACTTTTTTTGGTGGAGATATCAACATAATAATATTATTATTATGTTGCAATAATTTTCTACTACTTGTACATTTAGCAGTGAGTTTTTAAATAAAAAAAGTGTTGTGTTACTTACTAATGACTATGTCGAAGAGAGGGAAACAACGAAGCAGAGAGAATTTGCTCTTTTTCCTTTTTTAATGGTGCTATTATCCTCTTTCATCCCCCTCTGACTAAGGCTATGAGTACAAGAACATTGCCATTTTTACTTTGATGCACTAGAACTATCTCTCACTTTTTCTTTCATTCCATCAAGAATGAGTTGCAGCAATGGTGTAGTACCCACTCCTTCGTATTTTTTTTGTTCTAGTCGTTCTTCTGCTCTGTTGGCTTCCTTCCCTCTGGCATTAATTCCGTTCTGTTATTGCCAATCTAGCTCAAAATATTTTTCCTTGCGGAGTGCACTGCTTTGGGTTTGGGGTTGTGGAGCTCATTTTTTTCTATATATATTAAGCATATTTTGAAAGCAAGTGTGGGGATGATGACAACTCTTTAACCGCGACCACGACTCTCCAAAAGTTATTTGCTTTTGCGGTAAAGTGAGTGCAAAATTATGGATGATAAGTTCTAGACTATATTATATATTATATTAGTAAGCGGAAAATTTTTGATGAGTTGACGATCAAGACAGAAGACGACGCTCCTAATGAGTGGGGATGGTCGTTGCTCGTCCTCATCATTTTGGCTTGGCATCCCATATTTTTTTGAATACTTGAGTACCATATAGGCTGGAACATTGTATCACTCTGTTTTTATGATTTTTTTTGCCTTAACTATTTCCCAACTGCATAATATAATAATATTGTACTTATGTTCTCCGCTTTCATTTTTGTCTGGTGACGTGATACTAAAAAGAATGAGGCAATTACATTCCGCAACAACACCTTGGGTCTTTGTTCATAAAATGTCCAGAGGGTAGTAAAGACATACAACCCGAGATAATAAGGAAAAAAATGTCATCGTTTTGTACTGAAATTTGTTTTCGTAGCAGCAGCAACAAGAGAAATGTAGCTCAGTTAATGAACATATTGCGAAGCAAATTACTTTCAAGAGTTTATTCCACTTTGCACAACAACATGACATTTTGTGGTTTTCCTTGTTAGTTGCAAGATTTCGGATGATTCTGTCACAGTACCTGTTTTTATAGGCTAGGTCAGGTGTGACAATTATCATGAGAATTGCTCAGCTCACTTGTAAAAAGAAGTCAATGGCAAATACTCGTTTTTTTCACGCATTCTTACCTTACACCGCATTTGCATTGAATTCAAGTCTCTTTTGGAGTCATCGTTTGTCGTCGTCACGGTTGTAAATGTTGAGTACATACAAAATATTATGGTGTTTTTAAATTCACGACAAAAAAAACTAAACAAATTATTATTAAAGTCATCATTGACATTTACACCATGAGCTCCACATAATCCTCCCATAAGTCAAAGGCTCAGTGGAGTCAGGAGAGTGGAATTTTGAATTGAAACAAAAATTGTTGACTGCGTTTTGATGAAATGCATCCCTAATTTTTAGAGCAAAGACATTGAAGTCATATTATATTTTGATATACGAGCAATTGTTTCACTCCAATTATCCCATAAATACGTCGTGAAAGGAGGCAAATACATAAATAGCTATATAGGCAAGGGAACAAATTCCTTTTTAAAAAAATTAAATTCTCTCAGTCTATAGGTTAGGTTATCAATATTGAATTTATCTTTATCATACCATCACTCAGTCGTATCGTATCGTAGCGATGTGAAGGTAGACAACAGAATGCTATTTTTAAGGGAACGGCAAAAATACCTTAGTTCACTTGAAGACTTGATTTTTCATAGGATATATCCCATCGGAATCGTATAGCTTGAGGAGAAGGGCGTTGCTTCATAATATGTATGCTGTGTGCACAATTTTTTTCTTCTCCTTACATTATTCAACCTGTCCTCCATCCCATATTATAGTGTGTACTCACTTTTTTTTCCATACCAACGCCAACCCTAATACTTGTATCTTTTACTAATAGTGTAACATTGTCAGATGCTTATATACACCAGCTTAAGTGACGTTTATAGACTCGTAAAAAAGTAAATTTGCAACAGTTCAAAACCTTTTTGGCAAAGGAGAGCTTAGCACTGACAATCAAGTACTACTATGTAGCAGAATAGTTGCATGAATGTATAAAGTTCGCTTTCTGTTTCAACTGTCAAATGACAGTAAAAAAAGGTAATACAATGAAAACTTTTAAGACGAACAAGAAGGAACACATTGTGATGGGATAGAGTTGTTGCTACTTTTCTTGTGTGTGAATAATAGTTAAATAATACATACAAGAAATTTGTAACGCATGTTGTCAACTCATTAAACTGACGCATGGAAGGATACCCCTAAACTTTGAGTATATACATAGGGGCTGAGACAAATAATAAATGTTTACTTTGTCAATGTTTTATTGTTGCACACATTAAGGAATATATTATGGGTTTTTTATCAATGAACTCATTCAAAATAGATGTGCATGCATGTAAAACTGTGTTTATACATAGCAAGTTCGGGTTCTGGTTTCAATTGAATTATAAAGTTGCACTCCAACACTTAAAACATTTTTTTATTGAGGACGTTTAACCGAGAGAATTACCATGTGTGTATTTTTGTACACAAAGCAAAGGAGTCATTAAAGCTAATTTATGTATTGAAATGCGACATGGTAAAATTGATTCCTTTTTTTGCAACTAAAACATCAAGCCCAAATATAACTTATGATAATGTAGGAACAAGAAGGCGTAATGAATGATGACGGTGATAGAAAGAGAATTTACAGATTAGTTAATACTAATGCCTCTGATATTTTAGCACCTTTTGATGTTCTTATAAACCCATGTGATGATGAAACACGGATTTTTAATTAAGTTCATTGAATCAGTCCTCCTGTGTGCAACAGCGAAATTTAAAAAGGTAGGAGTTAATTTGTGTCTGGAATAATAATTAGGGGGTCTATACACGTCTTGGGATGAACAATAACAATGCACCACATCATTTATTACAATTATGGTGATGTTTATTTTTTGTGAAGCTCCTACAAAAAAAATTATATTGACTGGGGGAGCCGAGACTGGCGAAACTATTCTTTTGAAATGAAATGAAATTATCTCAGAGCTCAATAGGAGAGCAAGGCTGACCTTATTGTATTGAGTAAATGAAGGAGTAATTAATTATCAAATGCGTCAAATCAAGACAGCGCTTCAATTTGCTTGAGCAGAAGACAACTTGTAAAAATCCTTTCAATTCAAATTTCAGTCCAGGATAGATTTATGATGAATAGGACTCACAAGCAACTTTTGCATTCCAGTTGGGATGATCAATTGTTACAAAGTATCTTAAATGGGAAAAGGAAAACAAAGGGAATTTTTTTAAAGATCCGCTCCTGTCAGTCAATGAACGTTATATCATTTCACGTGTGTTTAGAGAGGTGTAAGTACATGACAAGAGATAAACACAGAGGTAGATGAGAAATTGCGAGGCATTCTTATTCTGATTGCAATTTCTTGTGCAAAGTCTCAAGGAAGGATTAAATTCATCGTAAAAACAAATATAAAAGACACGTAAAATGTCATTCAATGTCTGCATGATTACTAAAAGGATTGTATGTGATTTTGATGATGATGACGACGACTACGACGATGATGATGATTAGGTAATACTCTGAGTAAAGTTGCATCAAGATCACGGCTATGTTGTCGCAATCCCAATTCATAAATTAGTTACAAGGAGGTGAACGAACTGGAAATAAAAATACACAGAGAATTTTTTCCCTTTGCATAAATACATATCTACATATAATACACATTCTTGAATGCACTTTTTTTCTAGGATTCACTAAAGAGCCAGTGAAATTGGTGTGCATAGTTGAGATAGATAGGTAGATGATGAGGGTTTTGGGCAAGCAAAAATGTTATTGTATTGTGCATCCTTCAGAGTTTGAGTTAATGTTGATGAAGAACTACACACAACACAAGGGGCTGTGTTGTGCACCACTACTCGTTATCTTTTTTTTCTCCGAGTCGATTGCTTGACAGTCAGGAAATGATAATGGAGAAGGTGGCTTCAAGATGAGAAGGATTTATTTTATGCAAGCTTTTGTTCATTCAAGATGCTCATCATGATTAAAAAGTTACTGTAACATTAGTCATTCAAAAAAGGAAATCATTTTTGCACACACTTGCATGTGGTCTCTCTGTTTCCCAGTCCAATTTTTTCCCTCTGTTGTTTAATCTTTCTGGGATCTCGGCATGTGCCACAAAAAAAATTTAAAACATTGATTGAGACGCATGCAAGACTAATTGAAGAAGGGTGATTGAATTTCATGGAATGAACGTTGAGGCACAACAATGGTGCTATTTTTTTCAAAACTCAATAACGGCAGATACTTTCGCCAGCCAAAGCTTGAAAGAAATAGCTACATTGTATTGTATTCACACGACAGGCCAACACCATCAGGCATATAGATAGATAGATGAACAATATTCATGTTACCTATCAAGATGGACAAAACCAATGAACCATCACAATTTGACGGGCAGGTCGTTTGGTTTTTTTTCAAGGCTGGTTACTGCAACGCAACGTCAAATTCAACCAGAACAAAACACATCATTTGAAATGAAATCCTTAGAGGTAGTAAGTTCTAGGGTTTGGCTATAGCGTCAGAGAAAATCGGCAAAAAAAATTGTTTGTAACTTCATTTCATTCATACTTGTTGCAGCACCTCTAAGCGCTCTCATTTGGACATAAATCTTTTCATTTTGCAAAGGAATTAATGCCTCTGTTCATCAAAACTGTACTGTATTGAGAGAGGGAATGATGATTACTCTTCGAAATGAAAGAGGAATTCCGTTTTGAAACAAGTTGCAATTTATTTCCCCCAACAAAAGCTACCTTACCCGAGGGTGCACAGCGGAGCCAAACCATACCAAGCTGAAGAAAAAAATAATCCTTAAATGAGTTTCTTAACGAAGAAAGCCAACTTTAATTTAGCACAAATGTAATAAAAATACTAATAATCACCAGACGGGACGGAGTGGTGGTTGGTGAGGTACAAATAAGAAATAAAACAAACTGGATCGATTTGGTACGAATATAAAGTATCCTCTTTATTTTTTCTTCTCAAAGGGGAACCAGTTTTCGGTTGGAAGAGGAGTCATATAGTATTTTTGGACTGAATGTATTTATCCAAATCAAAATGAGAATGTAGAGTTGGAGTTGAGGATGGCTACCATTAGCGTCATTACAAATGGATTGATGAATAAGAGCAATGTAATAATATAAAAAAAATCATACTTTAAAACAATATCATCATAAAGGGAGTAATCAAGTCGTGGACGGAGGCGCATTAGTGCAGTTCAAAATGTAGGTAGAGCACCCTACTGCGATTACAAAGGGAATTTGCATATTGACTGACTGGAAACAGAGATGGGCAGACATCTGGACCCAGATCCCAATGAAATTGCGTCATTCCCGACCAAATCCTCACTGAAAAATATAAAGTGTGCCTATGTCTGAGAATGAATTCAGACAACAAAAATCTCGCTTCCAGATATTATTTGTGCATTTAAAATGATGATGATGATGATGATTTCATTTGAGTTTTTTGCCATGTTTATTGGCTCCATTCTGAGTATAATCTCCAATGAATATATATTACTCTTTACACATCATCTTCGTTCTTGGCTAATGGTAATCATCATTGCTCATCACATATGTATCGTGGACTTGCTTTCAAATCAAATGTGAATCATCATAATAAGCCTTTGCAAGAAGATGATCATTTGGAACAACCGTAAATGCTACCTGTAGGCAATAAACAAACAAAAATTGATGTGTGCATTTAGCTACGAAGCAAATACAGGTTATTCCCTTGTTTGTGCTTTCTGAGGTTTTATTTCCTTAACATAAAATGCACACCAGCTTCGTATCTGTCTCTGAGAAGAAAAGTGTTTGGGATGCAGTGCAGTACTTCGCCATTTAAAACATTGACATTGGTTGCAGTTGACTAACAAGCTGTCATTATTACCTCCTTATACAAATACAATAAATTTTGCGCATTCAATGTATCGTATCTTTGCATAATGACGCTGATGATTGGTAGCAGCATGATGGCAAATACTTTTTTTCGTAAACCAGCTCAGATAAAGCTTCTGGTAATGATTTACATAGATACCTAGTGAAATTGACAACATGGGTGATCTCATTCCCAGGATTGTCACTAAATATTTGCAAAAAGAATTCATTGGAGACAAATATTAAGATTGGTGCAGTAAACCAAACCAAGTCAATAACAAATTTAAATGGCTGTGTCTACTGTCGCGTCCACACATTCTCCTCACTTGTCGGCTGAAAGGGTTAGAAACGTCAGGGGATAATGGTATTTGATTGTTGCAGTAAATAAGAAACCCAGTTGAGGCCTTCACATCAACACACAGGTATTCTCTACCAAGCCCAACACTTTTTTTTCATTCGAACGAACGCCAGAAAGAAACATAGTAAATTCTTTCTTCGCCAGTGACGTTGATACCAAAACCAACCCTTGTACTGCATGGTATAGCACAACTTGAACATAAATCAAAATGTAGTAGGAGCGGTAGTAGAGAGGAAGGAAATAAATATCCTGAAGTGAACGGTATACTCCGCAGATTTAAAGCTCTCATGCAATTCCTCCCCATTCCTTCTACAATGCTTCATAGTTTTTTCCTCTTCCTTGTAAGATTGGAATGACACAGCTTTTTATTTTTTTTAGTTTCTCTGTATCATCATCACACGGAAACAAAACGTATTTCACTTGTTTCAATGTAATAGTTAGTGAAAAAAAATCATCATTGCATCACATCCCAATTCAAGTGTATTCGTCATCAAAATCACATTTAATCCCATCAACTTCACCGAACCATGATATCATTTGAAAAAGCCCGTTGCTCCTTTTTCCCCTGAGTAACTTCTACTTTGCGTATGTACTACAAACTACACATTACTTTTGTCCCATTAAGAAACGTTGAGCATTTAGATTGACATGCAAACATGTGAATGTATTTACGTAGCGTAGATTTCACGCGTGCAAAATTCAGGCTCATGCCTCACACTCTAGGTGTGGATATCTTGACACATCCGCACACAATGATACAATCCCATCTGACAGAAATACTACAAAAGAAACAGATTACATAATATTGTGTTCAGGAAGGGAAATATCAGTTAAGTAGCCAGGCATATTAAAAAAACTGGTATGAAATGGATGTATGTATACTTCACAGACAGACACACAATGTTTGGGTCATTTATAAAATCCTTTGCAATTCATCCTAAAGTCGAGTGTATGTATGTGCTTAACTTTGCATCAAAATAGGCATGAAAGCAACGGAAAAGTTAATAGGTTTTTGCTGGGGTGTTCCTTGCAATTTTTTTCTGCACATAATTTTTCTCTTCAACAACAATAATACTTTAGACAAGGCTACTTTGCAAAGGAACAGTAACCATTATTAGATATACATGGGTTGATACACTTGAAGCGAATTCCGAGAGCTGTAACTTCCTTCCCAGGATGTATAGTGTAATGTATACATTCCTTTGTTAAAGGAAAAAGTGAGTAAAACTCAGAAACTGCCTCAAAATCAAGTGGAGCACAGAAAAGATATGGATCATGCCGTCCCATATGCCATGCCATGCCATACCTTTAGCCTCAACCTATCCTCCTCCTTCATATACTCAGAATCTTAATCCGGGTAATAATAGTATTCCACGACAAAAAAATCGCCTGTAGTAAATACTCTGCATAATTTGCACATTAATTTCACTAAAACAAGTTGCGCAAGCACAAGCAATCGGCAGTCAGGTAGGGAATCTTAGGCTGAAGCCCAGCCAGAGTCGACGTTGATCCATAAAAATGTTTGGCTTGGCTTGGCTTGGCTTGGTCCGAGAGAGATATTATTTGTGCAATGTGGTTCGGTGTCAGTTCCTTGAAAGCAAATTAATTGACGTTTTGTGTTAAACACGCCATCCTCCTAAAATACATCGTCACAATAATCCTAAACTGGTGAAAATATATATATTTATTTGTAGCAACAATCATACTTAATCCATTCGTTGGCCCAATATTAAGCTGTGCAATAATAACTTAGGTAGACATATGTATGTACATACGCTTGCTGTTTTCCCCATCATGCTAATTTCTGGGATGATGTGTAATGTTAATGGTACAGTAAGGAAAGGCGAGGATTTAAAATTTGATTCTTATTTTTGATATCAACAATGCAATGCAAGCGCAGAACTGCATGCTTGCATCCGTCCATCCGTCGTGTCCACTGAAAATAGTCATCATATCATCATCATTTCATATCATATCAAACCTGGGGTTGTCTATTTTCCCTTGCAAAGTGAGCAAGGCTCACTCACTCACATATTCTCAGAGATAACATATGAAATGAGTTGCAATGCAATTTGAAAAGTGTGTAGCATGATGCCCAAAAGCTGTTTGAAGGTGACTGGCAAAAAAAAGTTGACTAGTACACATAGGAAAAGCACATGTACTTCTTTTGCAGTCGTTCCTTGAGTGTGTGTACTGCAACAATAGCAGAGCATCAGAGAGTAAAGCGGAGAGACTCCTCTTCTTCAGTTGGTCGTGGTTGGACTCCGTCGTAGAACGTTAACCTTGCGGTCGTTACTCCTTCCTTTTTCTTCATCATGCTCAACTGTGATACAACTCATATGCGTTCTGATACTGCTCCTTTTCTTGCAGTTTTTTAGATTCAGAAATGAGAACCATCATCGTGATGATGATGATGATGATGATTTGATGATGAAGCTTGAGATTATCATCATGTGCTGTTGTTATTAGTATCACTACTATTACCCTTACTACTACTATATTACTGATGATCCCACAATGCGGTTGATGAGAAATGAGGAAAAGTTTTGAAAAACAAGGAAAAACTCCACCTATTTCATCACAGCTTACAGCAAACAAAGTACACTTTTTTAAACTAAAACTAAATAATAAAAATTGGCATATACATAAATATGCTATTATGCGTGGACAACATTTCATTTTTGTGTGCATATATGGCTTCAAATTTTCCTGGTAGTGAAGATCACCTCACGTGTCCATAATTCTGATAAAAATCGCAAGTTTCCTCCCCAAAAAGAATTGCTGATGTTTTTCAAAAGGGGGCAAGATAAAACTGCCGAATTTTTTCCTCAAGAGACGCTTCTTCGTCCACAAAATTATGATGATGATGAAACAAAAAATCAAGGAATAAGCTCATCGCTTCCCATCGTCATCGACATCAGCAATTAGCTAGTAGAGTTCCGCATGGCTATTCTGTTTTCTTTCCTTCTTCGGCCTCCTCCTCTACCAATTCAGCTTTTCATCTCGTTCCCAATAAAAGTTGTGTGTATTGTTCGAAAACATGCAAAAAAAAGGTGAGCATACGAGGAGTGCATATACATACGATGAGGGTTTTTCAACGAAGGAGAGAGTTTTTTCTTTCCCTTGACAGCCAAGCAAAGTGTACTAATAACATTATGCAGTTGGTTTACAGCTACTGCTGCTGTGCTTACTGCATCATATGATTTTTCATTGAAAAAGAGTAGCTCACATTATTGGCAAGTGTGTGGTATGAGATGGAGCGTGATAACAGTAACTCTCGACGAGAATAAGAGTTGAGTAGTTGTTGTTGCGCGATGAAAATTTTTGTGGTAAGTAGTCAGCCATAATACCTCATCTCATGCTCATGCTACCCATGTTCACTCTGATTCTAAACCCAGCAACAATAGAAAGATATCGGTAAAAATGTAAGCTGGTTTTTTACCTTGGCGTAAGCTAAACTAAGCTATCCTGTTTTTTCAACTTTTTCTATTTAATGCTTTTTAGGTTTGTTAGCAATGAACAAAAGTACAAGTAATGATCACACACACACTCATTTCCCTTTCATTTGAAAGGGAGCTGATGAGAATAATGCAATTTAGATTGAATCATATTATATATATATATACTCTTGATTACAAAAGGAACAAAGTTTTTGAAGAACTGTGAAAATTATGAGATAAAGAATACAATGATTCCACAAAATAAAAAACCACTCTAAGATTCAGTGAAAATGGCTTAGAAACATAGCTGTACTTTTTTCGTGGATGGATGGCTTAGTTAGTGGCTTGGAACATGATTTTTCTACAAGAGTAAAAGTGATTTTTGCCTCGGGATTTTTTGGGGAAAAATTTGGCAGTTTTCATGATTTTGTAAAGGATTCTCATGATTGCAATCAATAGGATGAACCGGTGTGGCACTAAAAGACTACTTATTCTTATGTTTCTCTTCAACTTCCTGATCTTTATGATCTTGAGGAGAGTTAGTTTAGTTGGCTTGGATCCCCTCTTCTCCTCTCTTCCGCTTCATGTGATGTGTAACTCTTTAGCAACAAATTTACATGGAATTTTCATGGACATGCATTTTATAGGTGCTTCATTGTTATTATTATGAGATATGCTCATCAAATTTCTATACAACTTGAGATGCACCAACTGAAAAAACGAGGTTGTAAAGTAGGGATGATCGGGGTATATTATACCCTTTAATACAATGACGTTGTAGTTTAAAATATATAAGCTTTCAAGATTTTTTTTTGGTAATTCGCTGAAATGCCATTATCGTGTTCCACCTTGATCCCGACATCATTGAGGACAAAGATCATCAATTCAAAGCTGATTACTACATGTTCCAATTAAATGTGGTTGTGCATAGCGAGTACATTTTGTTTTTGCGGAGGTATTACGTCCAAAAAATATTTGTATATATGATGATACCAGGTTAAACTTTGCCTCAAAGTGAGTATGATTTTAGACTGTTATCAAAATTGAATCAAGTCTTTTGTATAGCCCCACAAATATATAATTTGAAGGTAGGCTGCTCCATAAAAATTATTGCAGGCGAAGAATACAATTAAACAAGCTTTATCTTGATCATCGTCACGATCCCCACGATATAAAATATTTTGGAGAGGCAAAAAAAGACAATCAACATCATCCACAAGGAATTCTTTCAAAGCTTGACACCTTTCACAAGGAAAACAGATAGAAAAAGACGAAAGGACGGCAGGATTTGAGAACGACCAATACAAAATTTATAATGTATGCATTACTTTAGCATCCAATTGGTAAATAGGAAGGGTAAAAGGATGGAGTGCAGGACAACAGGTATTTTCGCACATTAATGGACGCGAGCAACAAACAGCTTTTGATGTTTCTCTCGTTTTCTAAAACATTTGAATGAGCATACACACATGATAATATATTTGATGATATGATAATAACGCAACATTGAAGAACACTAAACGGCATTCCACACATGAGTTTAGTCCACATCTTTTATTTTCCATTTGTATTGAAGTCTCATTTATCACTGGAAAGTTGGAGTAACGTGCACACTGGCAATTAGTCTCGAACCCTGATAAATGTACGTTATATTCTATAGTCAATTCAACTCAGTCAGTCAAAACCTTTTCCATTTTATTATACCAGACTTGACTGGCTCTACTACTACTTATGCATCCATCCATAAGTTTTTTTTAACAATATCAAAATGTTGATTGTTGGCATTCAACAATTCCCTTTAAAATCAACTTTTTTTCGTCGTCTCCCTCACTGAGAGCACGACTTGAGAGTAAGTAGGTACATGTGGATAATATTCACGTTGTAATGTAACCTTGCCATTGCATAATTGCACCGACTGATCATATTATGTATTATGTTGACTGTGACTTTTGCTGCTTGGATGGATGTCTGCGTCTGCTGCTGCTCCTTTGACTGGATTGGATTGGATTTGGATGGATTTGTGCTCATCAACAACAAGACACTTTGTTTGTGTTGTGTTGTGTTGTGTTGTGCTCCGCTTTCCTTGAGCATCTTCATTTTCATCTTTGTAATTTCTTTTTTCTTCATGAGTGTGCAATTTTAATGAAAGATGCACGCATGCATCATCCACCATCCATCCAATCCACGAATTGGCAAAGATTTCTACTTGATCCAGGGTCATTAATTTTCAACTGGTAGAATGGGAAGTCATAAATATTTCCTATCATAATAAAAAACGGCACTTTTCACTCAAGTGAAACGAAAAAGACAAAAACTGCACACATATTATCTTTTTACCGACCTGCCGACAATGGAGTGCATCCGCTCTAAGGTTGTGTATGGCGTGGCATGGCATGAGCGGAGTAAGATATTCTTTCTCATCTGCCTCTTGATAGCCGGCATAAAAAAAGAAGATAATTGGCATATGTTACATAATACACACCTCAGTAGATTTTGGATTCACAAAGCCGTGAAAATGGTTTGAAATTGAGTTGTGATTCATTCCTTCAAAAATACTTTTTGTACTTCCGATATATAAATAAATGGATTAGTAAAAAAAGCACATCCGTATACATTATATAGATCGACAGTCGAGGCAGAAATAAAAATGAAATGGGTACCTACATATATATTTATATATATAATAAGTAGTTATGCCAATTACAAATCAAGAAATAGATTTATATCATGTGTCTGCCGAATTATTAGAGAGGGTAGGTAAGTGTTCAAGTACAGCGTATTAAACTTTGAAAAGCGAATATATATGGTTAAGTATTTTTGACGTATATAAACGCAAAAGTCCCGGTTCTGTCGGGCTTGTTGAAAAAAATTGAAAAGAAAGTTCCCAAATGAAGAATGCTTTTGTGTGCTCACAATAATCATGGTAGATATAATGCTATATACCATTATTATCTACTATACATGCATATATATATTGCATAGCAATCAATGTCAGAATATATGAAGAAAGGAACAAAGTTTGCGCACTTATACTGTAAATAAAAAGTTCAATACAAAGTGCAATAATATATTTGTTTCATGGGAACTAACGGAATTGTTAATATTGAAAGGGGAAAACGTCTTCCCCGTCAATCCAATCCCTTTCATTGTGTCCTGGTCTGCTCGTACATGAAAAAGTACGCATGCAATTTCATGCAAACTGTCCGTGAGTACTACACGATTCTAATGTACGATATGTTATGTTATGTTATCGTTTGAAAGTATTTTGTGCACAGGCGGTCAGAGTCAGAATCAAAAAAATGAAGAAAGGCTGAGTGTTTCATACACTTCAATACTGCACACAGTTTGCATTCTCACCAACATCCATTTCAAACTGCTCAAGTAGCAGCCGGTATTAAAAAAACCATTTTCTTACAATTTCAAATAAAACCAGTGTTGGTTTGGTACAGGCAAAAGAGGAGTTGCTGCGAATGCTTCAACTATGAAAAACCGTCAGACAGGAAATGAAAATTCCTTGAAAAAAAACTTTGTTCTATCTCTATGTTACCAGCAGTAGAAGCTGGCTAAACCTGAACCTAGTATTTAATATATACTTGTATATTTTGGTTTATGGTAACTTCCACGTCCGCTTGAATTTTATGTGAATGCTTAGCCAGCGCAATGTGCTAATGAGTGGCAATTGTGAGCGAGTTTTTTTGTATTTGAAAATGCATTGATGCACTTCAAAAACTTGACCATTCATACAAACTCATGTAAATGAATAAGATATGAGAGAGTGATAATTTATTTGGTGAGAGAACATGAGTTGTAAGTAGATAGGAATTTCTGTGAATAATGCGAGCTACAATCACAATCTCGTCTCTGCTGATCCGTTATTGAATGCATACAAAATGAAACTGCAACGTGCGTACGGAACTAATTTCAAAGTTTTTTGCGTTTTTTTCTCACGCCTTTCATCCTTAGTCAAGTTCAGTCTTTATTTTAGCAGCTAAGCTTTAGGGTTTCTCGGATACGACTTGTGATCATGATCTCTTAGTCTGCATAAATGGAGATACAAATACATACATAATATGTGTGAAATACAATGCGTAGTAAAGAAATGTACGTGTTTCTCATTCAATGCAATTGGTTGAATGGATGTTGAAGCACAATGGGAACTTAAACCTTGTCTCTTAGCCGTTACTTTTTGCACTTGAGATTTAATATCCGTAAAAGCTCAAAAGTTCTTTCTTCTTATTCATCATTATCATTTTAAAGTAGAAAATGATTCAGCAACGTTACAGTCAAGTGAGATATTGTAGCCAGCTATATCTAAAGTGAATTTCGAGTCTGGTGTCTTTTGGCAATAGCTTAGTTAACCTAAATCTTCCAGGTAGTGTGAGACCATGTAGTTAAATGAAATAGAAAATATTAAATTGAAAACGGGAATAATTTAAAGCAACATGCTTCAATGGATTTAATCCTTGTTTCTAAATACGAACACGAAAGGTTTTATACTGGATTATAGTAATTCCCACTTCCGCCTCATCCCGTTCCAATCCAATCCGTTATGACAAGTTTTGAAAGTGATACGTTACACAATTTTCTCAATTTACAAAAAAATACAGTATTAAATGTATCATCTACCATTTTTCACACATCACATTCATAAATCTGTTTAAAATGCAGAGCATGCAGGATGCAAACCATTATTACATGCCTGTTTTACCTTGCACAGTTCCTTTACTTTTACTCCCACTTGATGGGGAATAACATAGTTTGAACTAATATTTCAACAAGATTCCTGTTAGCGGCGGTTTACATAATATTGCTATTAATTTATTACAAGGAGAGTTTATTACTTTCATGTAAAAAAACTCAAATAAGTATTATTTACATTTGAGGCATGAAATGACACATGAATAAATTAGCGAGTGGGGAAAATACTCCCCATTTTCATTCCTTTCTTCTCCGCATTTTTAGAATTACCAGTCATGGTCGTCGATTAAGTAATACCCACTTGTGAGGACATCATATCATCATCATCATAATCAGCACCATACAATTTTGTGTTTATAAGTAAATGGTTGTCGCCATCAAAATCAAATTTGATTCTCGGAAGTGATTAGTTAGCAATACATGTCGTCGTCGTCATTGTTATGCTATACCTACTAATGTCATATGTTGTCGTCCGTCCTGATCCCCAAATATTATCGTCTCAGCATCACCATCACCACTATTTACCGCAATAAGCAGTTGACAGTTACTTTTAGCAACATGCGTTTGTGCTTAAAATATTCTTGAACCATGCAAATTCGGATGCATGTGCAGATTATATTTGTCACTGTGGAGGATAAAAACGGCATTGCAATTTGTATTTATGTACATTATTTTGTAGTCTACTGCTAATGTGGCAGGTAGTTAGGTACATTTATGAAATTTTTTGAAGGGAGGCACATCACATCCGACTATTATTTAATGGTCTTAAAATACACAAACATGAGGAAGAAACAAAATAACTGGTACACTGACCATCACGACATGTCGATGGGATGGTGGAAGTGGTTTGGTTTTTTCTGACTGGGGTTTGTGTTATGTTGTGTTGTGTTGTGTTGTGCTCGTAAGATAATGTGAGCCACAGTCTCATATCAATTTTGAAAAGTAAAGCATGCAAAAGTGCAATCATAAAAAATGGTTGGAAGTTTGCATAACACAAAAGCATAAAGCACGTTTTTAGCCCTGTTCATCTCACCATCACCATCATCATCATTTTACCTGTTGTAGGCCGCAGGTTGAGAATATAGATAAATATATGTGCATTATAATATATTACGACGGGGATTGTGAGTTCGCTGACTCTTTTCCATTCATTATGTATGCGGTACAAAGAATATAAAAAATCTAATGGGCTCTGACATCTTCGTCATCACTTTGCATTATTGCATTGAGAGTCTTATTGTGCCATCATGGTATCAGCCGACTCATTCTTTTTTTTTTGCTGAAAATAAAGTCAGACTTTGAATTATAATGGAGAGGGGAAAACTAAGCTAGTCTCATCTCATCTCGTTTAAGAATATGGTGGAAAATAAGGCATAAATCTAAGGCAACGTCAACCCAAAAATAAGATCCATCCAACATCGCTCGTATTTTTAAGCATCATCATCATATATGCGATCATCATTATCAATGCAAGGGACGAACGAACGCAACGGCATAAAAATAATACCACAAAACCGATTCCTATTATACTTGTTAGTCGACCATCCTATTCTTCTAGAAGTAATAACAATGCTAATTTTATTGAGCGAAATGCACGTTTTTATTCCCTCGCCTTGTCAACTCACAAACGAAACTTTTAAACAAAGAACAAGAAAATGCGTTTGAAAAAGAAGATCAGTTCCCACAGTCAGCTGACCTGACGGCTATTTCGGAAAAAAAGATTCAAAGGCATGTATTTATTTATTTACGCAATTTATCTCTTTTTTCGTAACTTTGTTACGTTTTAAAAATACAAAAACCCGTTTTAGAGTAAAAGAGCTGTCTTCCACGCAGCAAGACAGAGAGTGTTCATTGTTGACCATAATGATCTTCCTTCCTCTTCATACTTTTTTTTGACATTTTGCATGCTATATCATCCATCCTAAACAGTTTTCCTGCGAGGAATATAAAACGAAAGGTCATTTGTGGCAAGCAGGAATGGGAAAGGATGAGAGAGAGAGGGAGACTTGCACGTAACTGTTCTTGATAGCCCGGAAAATATTGTGTGGTGTAATTTTTGGTTTGGGTTGTTGGCGTGCGTGCAAAATAATGTCACATATCAACTAAATTTGATGTGAAATTGTGGACCACTGCCTTTTGTGTGATTTTATTTTGCATGTTCTTTCTGATTAAAATTCAACAAAAATGACATAATGTGATCCCGTTCACATTTTCTAATATTTTCATGAGAATTCACTTGTTACGTTATAAAAATGCCTCCCTCCCTCCTTCTCCTCTCTCTCTATCTCTCTCCAAATCGGCAAGATGAATGGGATGGTGGGGAGCCTTTGGTCATTTTGTGGTCAAGTCGGATAAGACGTTTTTTTCTGTAGTGACACCATTAACCAAAATTGTAGCGCTTTGTGACATGACATAACGACGTAATAAACAGTTTTTAAAGTACACACATCACATGTATTATGATGATGGACAAGAGAATCTTTTATTCTTCCCTATGTCAAGTGTGCTACCTGCAGTCACTTTATAATCTAATGGGATATTTAAGTGTGAAAGCATTGAGCATTGAATTGAGTCAAACAAACACTTGCAGAAAAAAAAGTCGGACGAAGATGAGGTGAAAAAATACTAAAAGGCAATAATCAACCATTAAAAAAGTAGTTGACTAACGATAAGTCAAAACAAATACAACTTTTTTTTGGAGATGGCATAAGTAATCCCATGCTCATTTACATTTTATTCATCCATCTTACTGACTAACTAGAACTATTTCCCCAATTCCCCATTTCCGCTCCTTTCCATTTTTGGTCATGAGAAATCAATATTATGTAACTGAAACTGTGACAAGCAACTTGTTAAGTTGTGTTGATTCGACCATTGCAAAAAAAAATGATGAGATAAGGACTTTTTATGAGCTAATGATCATGATGATATGATGACGATGTGATAGCTAAAGGAAAATATCATGCTCGGATGGTGTAACAACATCAATATCGAATTGCCAAGTTGCATGCAATACAAACTACATCCATACAATTTGAAATTATAACATGTAACCAAACCAAGAGATGATGTTGCAGATTGACATGTTGGCTGACCAGTTGTTAAAGTACACACTAAAAGTGAAGAAAGTGAATCGCATACTCTCGTCTTGTCAACTCAGCCTTACAATCAGTTGCAATATGAATACCAATGAGAGTGGGGGAATAGGAAATTCAGTTGAAGAATGCAAATTTGCAAATCCAACTGTACACCAATAAATCCTGCTGCATATATGTTCTCTCCTACACACTAAGGAAGTACAAGTAAACCATTACCATTAAGGTTGTTTTGTAACCAACCACTCTCATTCTCTTTTGACTCATCTCGCCAGTCAGCCAGCTTCACTTTCAGTTTTTCCAGATTAATAAGAGATTACACGTTGCTTATCCCACTAAACCTTATTCACTCACACTCACCTTTGCCAACAACCCTAACGAACATTTACCCAGATAAACATCACCAAATAAAGAAATCCCATGTCAGATTAAATGGAATAAATATGCATGTCGGGGGTTATGTTATGACGGTGTCATTATTACAACCCCAACATCATCATCATCATCATCATCTCCCATGGCATGGCTTATGTAATGTCAGAGTCATAACACAATTTGAAAAGTGTTGACTCCCCAGTGGCAAAAAAATTAAAGATGTGTAAGTATACTTAGGTAGGTAGGTAGTACATACTTACAAACCTACATTTTGACAATACAATGTATTGGCGCAAAAAAACGGAGATAGCATTCACATTTCATTCATTCATACCACAAAACAGTTGACATAGTCAACCAGAAAGAGAGGCCAACTCCCATAACCCCTTCGTCGTGGGTGGTTTAATGAAAACAGCTCGGAATTGCATTCGCCATGTGCAATTTAAAATGTTTGGTACGGTGGTATCCTCATTCCCTCACCGTAATTTTAGACCTAATACTTTGCGGCTATAACAATGCCAAAAAAACACGATGGGTTGGGAAGTTTAGAATACGACGCAATAAAATGTGATTCTATGGTATGGTATGATGTGATTCTACTCAGCTATCAGTATATCCCACGAAAGTGAAGTGAACTCAATGTTTACCAAAGACCATACAAAATTCACTTTGATGCACTATGTAAGAAAGGATTTAGCATAGTTTTCAATCAACAGGTTGATTACCATAATACGTACGCTTCAACTTTACCGTTTTAAATATGCTATGTTGTTGTTCCTGTACAGTAGAGTACCGGTGTACGTATATGTTGCAGAAATTTCTCTTAATTACAATATTCTTCAAAACCAATAGGAATGCCGTTAATAAGTCAACGTCGAACAGAACAGAATAACGACAGAGGATGTAAATCATGCACGTTTTTTAGTTAAGTTCTTCCCTTGTATTATGTACCACCACTACCACCACGTGATGAATGAATATGAATGAACTGTCTCAGGATGATAATCATTCCTATATATCACCACACCAAACCACACTCCACTGTTCCTTTGCCAAATAATAAATTGAAAGGGGAATCAATGGATTTGAATGGGCATCCAAAATGCGTGTTGGTGAATGAATTCAATCAGTAATTGAAATCTTCATTTATCAATCCCTTAATTTATTAGTACCAACTCACCAACTACCCGCCCATTCCAAACACTGTGTTCTCTCACACAATGGGCTAATATGAAGCAATAACGTCTTCAATAACTTTTCAATCCACCTTAAATAGAAAAGGATTAAAAACAAGCAGGCATGGATTGCATAAACCGAGATGAATTCTAATATATTCCTATATAGTATAGTGTACAAGTACACTCCTTCTTTGAGACTCGCTGTACTTAAGCACAAGAACCCCTCTGTTTTAATTTAATACAGATTCACAGTTATGAGCATGGCATGAATCGTTTTTTTCTTCTTCTGTATGGTATAATACAGTATTATTTATGCATTACAAATCAAATGTAATATGTATGCATATATTCCAACAAGCGTCACTAATTTGATGATGAATGAGATCCGCCATTTGAGAATTGGCTACTATCACCATACAAGACTTTTGTATAAATCTATCGTCTATCGTTGTTTTCTATGTTTATGAAAGAACTGGCCCTTCAACACCTTGCCTTACCTCCTATTTCAGCACAAAAGCTTCAAAGTCTGTTCGGTTACCCACCCTCGTTTGTTTTGTTGGCATAAATTGAACCGAACCAAGGAGAAAAATAGTTGTGCATTTTTTTAACTAGTTTAACTTTTTTTATTTCTTCTTCTGCATGATTACAAAATTCCTCATGCTGTGCTCCGTCAATGTGAAACAATTGTTGTGCTTTCCACCGTTTTGCATAAATATTAGGGAGTTTCCACCTGTTGCTATTATTCATTTTTCATAGGATTACGTACTTACAATGATGATGATGATGATATTGCTAGTGCCTACTTTGTAGAGAGAAATTGTGCCCCTGCTACCATTTTGCTAGTTTACTTTTATCATATATTTAACATGTAATGGGGATATCATACAACTTTTTTATATGTATTTAAGCTATTATTACGCTATTACGTCTGTTACCGTCCTCTCTCTGTTGCTCGCTCAGTTTTTAAAATTGCATTACATTCATTCACATTCAGTGTGTTTCTAATGGATAAAGCTTGGCAAAAAAAAGAAACATACAGATGTCATGTCAAGTTGACAGGATGATTATTGTTATTCTTTCTTTCTCCTTAATTTTTTTCTCGCTTCTTGATATATACTACATAAATACATTATACATTCATACATGTATGCGAAATTTTTACCGGCATTCATTCAAAATGCATTATATTATTTGTGTTATTAACTTCGTATCCTTCAGCTGATATACAAAGGAGCTTGTTGTCTCTACACTAAAAATGTTGTAAACTACTCCGCCATTCTTGAGGCAAATGCCAATTTTAGCAGCTGATTTGAGAGAGATTCAATTGTACAATTGGCAACTAACAATAGCCCCATATTTTGATCTCATTCCATGATACGATTAATTTAAATGAAATGTACTCTGATTAAATTACTGAGAAAATGAATGGAATGGAATTGATGAATTAAGATAACTGTTTTGTCGTCACTTTTCTGATGCTTTACACAACACAACATAACATAGCACATTTCATTTTGAAAAAAATAAGTATAGAATGGCATCACATGGCAATGGCAGCGTATCACCACCCTCAACGTATCAAATCAACATAAACGTTCACACTTGTAAGCCATATACTTGTAATAATGTTGCATTCTTACATATATATGAGAAAAACAACCGAGCATTGTTCAAAGTATAAAAGTTTTGTTGTACACAAAAAAAAGCAGTAAATACATACAAAATGGTTTACTAACCGTTTCTAATATTCTCATGATTTTGAGTGAAGTGCATTACCTTAAGAATGTGAAATGAAATGACGGTATAAGGGAAGCCAAACCAAGAACCAAGCTTTTGTATTTTGATAGACTAGCTTTCAGAGTGTACTCAAAGCTCACACCTTTTCCTACTTGAGAGAAACGAAATGAAATGTTGCAGAAGTTTATTATCAAAGAGTACACACAACTCTGCTGAGACTAGTGTGCCGTGCCGACAAGTAACAAGATGCGGCTGCTAATATAATACAACTAATACAATAACTGATATAATGCACACATTATCATTATTATTATCTTCACTTATACATACGTTTATTTTGTACTGACTGCCGACTTCAAAATGCAGATTCAACAAATAAAATATAATATTATGATGCTCATGATAGTGACGATAATGATGATGATGATGATGATGACGACGCTGAATGAGTAAAGTTTGTACTGTGACCGTGTACGTACTACCCACACCGCACGGCAGCATGCAGGCACTACATCATCCACTTGTAGTACTGATTGTTAATGGCTGCACAATACTGTCGTTCCCTTGGTTCTTTTAAAAAGTAAAAGAGAAACAAACGTTTCGTCAACTGAAGAAAAATAAGTTTTCCCTTTTTCCTTATATGTCTCACCTGACCTATTTCCAATGATCGGTTGCTTCATTTTGTAAAGCATCTTTTTAGAACCAAATTCTTTTACAAAAAATAAATATACAGCGATCACTTCTTGACTCTGTTGTGCTTCAACAATAAATAATAATACCTATGTCAATGTCTTTGTGAGAGTGAGAGAAAAAATGAGAGTTGAGAAAAATGAAATTTTCGGTTCTCTCTAGGAACAATAGCTATTAAGGCTAGGGTTGAGAGGAAAAAACTCTTTTAAAAAGTTACTTCCCCATTTTTCTCTATAAAATTCTAACATAACCTCATAAATTCTTTGCTTTCGTCTGAATAATATTCATTGGATCATTAAATTATTTGCTTTTGCTTGTATTCCTTACAATGTTCGCTTGTAGCAGCAGCAGTTGATTTGCTTTGTAGAAATAATAGCGTAATAAAAATGGTATGTTTATGACGGTTCAAAATGAAAATTTGAAAATTGATATAAATTTTCTTCTGAGTTTTGATGTTGGTCACATAATACAATAGCGTGTTTGATTATGATTACATTCTCACATGCTTGTAGTTTAAGTTGATCTCCGCAAATCATTTCCTTGACAAATCATCATTCGCCTCTTTAATTTATTTTCCTCTAGATATCGATGAATGTCAAATCCCAGAGCTGAAATCCAGGTGTGTCCAGAACGCCGAGTGTTGCAATCTTCCTGCTCACTTCATCTGTAAATGTCTACCGGGATTTGAGGGTGATGGAGAGGTTGAGTGTAAAGGTGAGTGTATTTCATGATTGATTTATGACTTTCTAGTCATCTTATGCAAACATGCATGCATGTGACTCAAAAAAAAGTGCAGGTAGGTAGAGGGAAATAACAATCGCAGTGAATTGAGCTGGTTTCTCCAATCAATGGTCGGAAAAGATGGTATGAAACGCAGCAAAAACATACAAACGTTATTAAAATGTTTGTAGCAAACCTGTATCCTTTTTCACAACTTCTTTGACATGTTGGCCTACCAGTTAGCAGTTTTCATGGAATGTAAAATTGATAAGAAATATAAATCCTACTTTTGACGATTTAATCCCCCAACTCAACTTTTTCTAACTTGACTGTTTTTCCATGAACGTGTGAGCGATGCATTTTTATTCAAAAGCATCCTATTTCGTTACCCTTTCACTTCCAAACGTGTTTTATACCTATTTACTACTCAACTCAAGTCAGCTACCACACATTGTGCCCCTAATAAAACCTGGACATTCCATGAATTACTCAGTAGTGCTTCTGTTACACCTTTTCCTTTCTTGTGGAAATTTAGCTGGTTGGAATTCACCATAAATGATATACATACAAAATGGTTTGCTTCTTCTAAGAATCGTATTTACGCTAAACCAGTGAAAGTCTGAAAATTTTATGTGCGTATTTTATGCCCAGTTTCAACTAGCAACCATACATTTTAAACGTATTGTACATATCATCAAAATTGTGATCATGGGAATGAATACATGTAACAAGTTTATATGTTTGTGCTTAACTTCCTTGCATTTTCTATAGAAGCATTTGCTATATAACAAAGAACGTTAGACGGAAAATATATTTTGATCGTGAAGAGCACTCAAGAGGATCCTGTGAAAAAACAGAAAAAATTTGCAACAAGTCACGATCTGACCCGAACACAAAGCCTCAATTACTTTTTGTTTTATTGCAATGTGAACCTCCCATATTTAATATCATCCATAATGCTACACAAGTAGTTTAATATTGATATACACACTACATACATATATTGCAAACTATTATTATAGGTATAAAACATCAACTACATTAGCCTTTGCGGGAGAGCCGATGTATTTGATTCCATTTTCATTAGTTGACTATAAGACATGATCAAAAATCACAGATTCATACATACATCTGTACGTTTGTCAGAAACATGATGATGAAGATGAAGAAAAAAATATATTATCACGTATGAATTGTGCGTACAAAGGATGCGATATAACATGAATATTTGCATGCATATATGAATTTTTTTCTATGCCTATGTATATGTGTAGGAATGGTGTGATGTTACAAATTTTTATTTGCTACTTCACCACACACACTTAACATTTTTGTTGCGAAGAAATGCAAGGTATGTATGTATGTATGTATGCTATAAACATTGTTTATGACGTATGAGTTGATTTGAACTCAAAAAACTGATGGAGAAGTTGAGATTCTCTTTTCCCCTTCGAGATTGCATCTGCAGACAGAGAAATGTATGCATTGTTTTTCATGGATTTTTATGGTACGTATTGATTACCAATTCAATTCTTTGTCGATGGAATTTTACAGCGAAAAAAAAACTCACTTAATAATACTTTCCTTGAATTGTTTGAACCGTGCTCGTTTTTTTTGAGACGCGTACATGCTTTGGTTTTATAATATAATGACCTCTTATCCAATTCCATATATTACATTTCCATTTTTTGTGCAGATATCGATGAATGTCAATCACCTGACTCGTGCGGAGAAAATGCGATCTGTCAAAATATACCTGGTAACTACACTTGTGGATGCCAAGATGGATTTGAAGGGAATCCTTATGAGAAGGTACTTTTTATTTGATATTCTTTTTTATATTAGTTTTATTTTTATGTCATCGTGAGCAATTTGACAAATACTCAGCAAACTCTGCGCTCCTCATTGTCACGTTTGTATTGGCAATGGGAAGCGATGAAGACCAAGACAATTAAAATGATTAATGACTCATGAATTTCATAAATGAACCATTGCCATCAACTTTTATTAAGCTCAAGCAGTTACTAATAAGGATAATTGTTGCTCAACTAAATGTTGGGTGCATTTAAAAAAATGTTTGGTTAATGTTGAATTTTAATATGCATGAGCCATGTAAAACTATTAAAAGCCAGAGTATCATTGGACATGGTATCATGATTGGGATTGTTGAGAATGGCAATGGTTAGAAATATACACGATGCATACGTAAACTTTATTTAAAAAAAGAGTTTGACAGTTCATACGAAATATCATGAAACTAGCTGCAATATTGAGTGAGACCTAAAATTACTGAAATAATTGCAATCTTTCAAATCAATCGTGTAGTGTGTGGACGTGAATGAGTGCGAACGTGACAATGCCTGTGGGCAAGGAGCTCGTTGCACGAATCTCAGGGGATCACATACTTGCGAATGTCCAGAAGGATTTACTGGGGATCCACAAACAGGATGTGTTGACATTGATGAGTGCCTCGCTAACCCATGTGGGGAAAATGCGGCTTGTAACAACGTACCTGGAAGCTTCTCATGTACCTGTAAAGATGGATTCCAAGGAGATCCCACGAAACTATGCACAGGTTTGATAACATCCCTTTTCATCAATCCCTTTCCCTCAAACAACTTTGATTTGAATATGGAATATAGTTACAATTCAGTTTTGATCCAGATGAAAAATTTAATCAACTCAAAATTTTACTACATCCATTACATTTTTGACATTCATTATTTATTTAAAAACTGACATTTACATAATTCAAGAAACATTTTTTTGTAGATTTTTGTAATTTAAAAAAAAGTACTGTTGCCAGTGTAAATTTTTTAATTGTAATTGTAATTATCTAACGACTGATTAATCAATGCCATGCCGCATGATCCGTAACTTTGTGTAAATAACACCCACGTAACGTAAACATTAATGTCGCTTTTAGATATCAATGAATGCTCTCGAGGAGGGAATGAAACGCTCGTTTCCTCAGAGCTTTGCCATAAAGACGCTGTTTGTATTAACACGCCGGGCTCGTATCGCTGCGAGTGTCGGCCAGGCTATGAAGGTAACCCAACGGAATCCTGCCTTGATATTAACGAGTGCATTTCTGGAAGTGCTTGTGGAATCAATTCCAAATGCTTCAACGTGCCAGGATCATTCAAATGTTTGTGTCCAAAGGGTTTCGATGGCGATCCATACAAATTTTGCGAAAGTATGTTTGATACGTTGAAGTACTCCGCTTTTGCTTTTGAGACTGAACTTTAAATAATAATAATAATAATATGCTTTGTAGTCGCACCTTGGCTAGAGTTGTCCTTTGCAAAACCCATCGTTTGTAAATAATGTACATACAAACTTTGTTTTATTAAAAGGAACGCTACGTGTCCAAAGTCTTTATTATTGTAGCACACGTTTGTTAAAGTTAGTTTATTATTAGCTTGCTAATTATTTACAAACTGATGGAGTAATCAAGAAGCTTGTTAATTAAATACACACATATACAAGCATGCTTTTAGCGGCGTTTTTTTTATCTTAGTACAAATTTTCTGCGCACGCATGAGAATTTAATTAAAAAAATTACAAAAAGATTTTTTTTTTGTAACATTGTTGTCTATTTAATTTGATGTACAATAGATGTAAATGAATGTGCAAAAAGCCCATGTGGCGAAAATGCCGACTGTATTGACACAATTGGTAGCTTTACCTGTATTTGTCAACAAGATTTCACAGGGGACCCTTACACAAAATGTGTTGGTTAGTACAAGCTTTTCTTAATATTATTAATATGTTTATTAAAAGTTACACCACCACACTCGCATGTTAATACACGTTGTCCTCTACAAACTGACCAGAGGTGATAGTTGGTGATTGATTAGTGTACATATATATATTTATTTAATTAAAGGCATCATCAGCCTTGAATGTACTTATTATTATTGTAGACAGACACTCACAAGAAAAAAGTGGGAATAATAATGAAATAATGGCCACAAAAAGAGGAGGATATTAATTACTGAATGTGCTGCTATAGTTGATAATATTATTAATTGTATTTATTTTTTTAAACATTAACTGCCACTGAAACTCCCCCCCCCCCCTTGCAAATTACTTATTTATATCGATGTGTGCCATCTTGACCCCGTTGCATTGCTGCTGCCCGTAATGAATTGAATTAACGCCGATCTAATCTATTGATATGAACATCGTAATTAACAGCAAAGTTCAAATAACTAGCTATATCCCTTGCAAATATGCATAAAAAAGTAGAGAATTTTTTGTATAAAAATAAATAAGCTCGTAGAAAAGAATGTTGATATTTATGCACACACACACACACCACACACAACTATGTATAATCACAATCACAGTACCCATCAGATCACTTTACCTTGTGTATAATGACAATCACTTTGCAATTACATGGCTTCTCGTTGTCCACACCATTCAAGAAATGATAACCATTGACAAATGACACATTGATTGTGTATATATATGAGACGATGATAAACAAAGGATTAAGATTGAATTTAACCTGATGAATCTTTTTCTGATGAACTTGACACTGAAACTTGTCTTGAAAAAATGTACATGAAAGATTTTGATTAAATCATGCAAATTCCTTGAAAGTTGGACCTGTGATTAGGATTACGTACTCAGAGATATATTAATTTAATATACATAATACTTCCTCAAAGTGCAACACAGGATGTTTGTTGCTGAGGGAATATAGAGAGAGATGATTACATAAAAACAAAACTTTTCTAGGAAGTACCTTCTGTTGACGTTTGATGATGAAGATTATAATGTGTATAAAACAAGATGATGTGATGTTCTCCGCTCAATTTTTTTCGTTGTTGTAAAGATTTATATAATGCAAATGATTTGAGAATAATAATCTTAACAATTACATTGTAGACATTGACGAATGTAGTACGATTGACCGTCCATGTGGACTGCACGCTATCTGTGAAAACGCTTCCCCAGGATATACTTGCAGATGTCCGCAAGGATTCACAGGAAAACCTGATGCCCGAACTGCTTGCGAACAGGTATGGCATTCACGATGATAAGTATGATGGTGGTGATGAGAAAGGATAAAAGATTTTTTATTATGTAATCAACTGAAGCAATGCAGAGATTACTTTGCAATGGTGTAAATTGAAGATGAAGTGATAATTTACGTGATACAAGCTTTAGCACATTTATCTAATACAATGATACTTGTACATTTTTTTCTTCTTGAAAACACAACAAACATGCACCTTCCTCAGATTGATGTTACAACCGTGTGTCAATCCAATTTCGACTGTGTCAACAATGCCGAGTGCGTTCAAGGTCAATGCTTTTGCCGTGATGGATTCCGAGCCAACAAGGCAGAGTGTGTGGATGTTGATGAGTGTCAGACAGACCCATGTGGACCCAACTCATTGTGTACAAACAGTCCAGGAAGCTTTAGGTGTGAGTGCAGCACAGGGTTCAGAGGATCTCCTCCGGCTAAACAATGCAAAGGTGCGTAAAATCTAAAATCCAGTTCATTAGAATAGAATAATACTTACATACATGATCACAGCTTTTATCTCGGACTTACAACCGAAAGACAAAGAGAATACAAAACACCGTATTCTTTTAACTTAACACAACTGCATAAAAAATACTTTCTCTACCCAGTAAATATTTGCAGCTTTAATTAAACCAAAGATACAAAAAATAATTTGTGATGTGTTGCTAACCAAATGATGATGATGATGATGATTATGATATGATGTGATGTGACTGAAAATTTATGACAACTGCTTGCTTTACACTTGCATGACAGATGTAAACGAATGTTTAAGCCTGCCATTTCCATGTGGAACTAATGCAAAATGCATTAACAATCCTGGAACATACAGATGTGAATGTCCACTCCCACTTGTTGGGAATCCTTTTGACACTTGCATGCGTGAGTACACAACACACAAAAACACATACCTAACACTCTCTTTTCTTTATATACAAATCAATTATCAATTCCTTTAATTATATTTGTACAGTAAGTAAACATCAGGGATGAACACAATTACATGTATTTCAATTACATGTAATTCAATTACGTAATTAATTACATTTTTGTAATTTGTAATTGATAATTGAGCACAAAAATCCAAAAAGTAATTAAATACAGTATTTATTTGAAGGCGATTCTTGGAAATGTATTTAAATACATTAAAGTAATTCAATTACATTTTTGACATTTCTGGGCAACATTCTACTCAAAATATAACTAAAAATGAAAAATCAACATTAAAAACTGGACACAGCAATTGAAAATTTCAAAATTGCTACAGTAATGGTAGTGAGCGACCTATAGCCTTTTTTTAAAAGCCTCTTTTTTGCTGTTATTACAACTGATTTCCAATTTTTGGCTATGCGGTAACTGGGATTTTAATAACCAACTGTATTTTGTATTTATAAATGTAATTAAATACTGTATTTTGTAATTGGTAATTACGGCTTTACCCAGAAACATGTAATTGAATTTAAATGTAATTGCAGCATTTGAAGTATTTGGATAATTGTAATTTGTAATTGAAAGTCAAGTAATTGTTCATCCCTGGTAAACATAAACACTAATGATATACATACATAATAATATACTAATATTCTAATATAAAATATGCATGATGGTATCTCACAACATAACATATTTTTAAACATTAGGGTTTATTTACCTAAACGCACAAATGTACACATTGACTACTACTTAACAATAATAATAACAATAATTCTCCTCTTCATTTTAGTGCCATTTAACACAACATGAGGATTTACATGCATGCTACACATTCACACACATAATTTACTAGTCATTAACCATATTATATAACAATCATTAAAGTTCAAACCCTTTTCACTTGTGGAATGGAATGCCCACATTTAACATTGAGTTGAGTTGAGAGGGAACTCAAACTCACTCTCAGCTCCATTCAACGCGTGAAGAATGCAGGCATTTATCTGTGAATGCTCCCCCGAGTCACATTAAACATCATTTGCACATCTGCTCAAAAGTAATAAAAAATGGCATGAAAGCAAGACCATAATAAATATTTAAAATATGACATTTTGACGATCATACTTAACGTGACTTTTAATGCTTCATCACATCGTCATCCTTTTTCTCTGCTTGGCTATTTATTTGAACGGTACGTTGACTGCAGCTCCCGACCCGCACCTTACCTTTTGATGACATGTTCACACGAACATCAAGGTTTAAAATGGCAACTTCAAAAAAAAAGTTGCTAACACGACATCATCCTCGTCGTCATCAACTTGTTACGCATTCAATGCACGACGACGCTAAATTAATTTTACGTTTTGGTTTTTATAGTTCACATTATAATGCAATGCTTACCCATTATGTATTTAGGAGCATTCCTTGGAAATTATTATGCAACGGCAAAGTAAATAAATAAATGTGTGAAAGGCATAATACCTGCATAATATATTGAATGAACTCACAAAAGAGTGGTTGGAAGCTGATGAAACGATTCATAAAACAGGTCTTACGCATTCTGCTTTGCATCTTAAGTAAAAAAAGGAACGGTTTAGCATTTGCTGATATTTTAACAGAAAAGGACGGAATGTAATATAATTTTTAAAGGAGATTATATAGAACTAAAGTTGTAAAAGTTGGAAGCCGATATCTTTTTCAAAAAAATTAATTTAGTTTTTAAACATGTTAGATATATAAATCACGGTTATTTACACAATTGCAAATTCAGTTAATTAAGATAATCGACTTGATTCCAACTGAGATAACATAAATTAAAGCATGATCAAGCATATCACATTCAATAAGATATTATTCGGTTTTCTTTGCAAATTGAGTCGTACCATTTAGTTGCCATTTCAAATGAGGTTGGTTGCAAGCTAATAATGATTTAACAAAAGAGTAGTGGTAGCTGCAGGGCTCAAGGCATAGGCAATGCTCAATAATAGGATTTCAATTGAAGGAATTGAAAAGAAGCAACGTTATTATTATTAAGTAGTTTTTAAATACAGTCGGAAAAGAAACTAGCTAGAAACTAAACATTACGCGTCAATAGTAAGCTGTAAGTACAAGTAGTATATATGTATTAAGTATTCATGCCATGCATGCCAGTAAGCAAGCAACTTCTTTTTATCCGTGAGAATATTCTTTTCCTTCAAAAGATGTGGCTATTTTTATATGAATTAACGTCCCGTTCGTCATGAGAAAATAACGGGCACTTTCCGTCTCCGCTCTTTCTGTCACTGTGTTACTTAGCATCATAATGCTCTAAAGGAACATGCACACACATAAATATTGTAGAGTGTGTGATGACGCTAATAAAATGGAGGTGCATGGATCGGAAGGATTATATTGTACATGGCGTAATAAACTAGGGAGAGAATTTACCTATGATGTTTTTCATTTAAAAAAACTTGTTAGAGATGGATAATAAACCTGTTGCATTCATGAATTCATGAGCACCTCGGTACAATACCGTGAAAAAAATTATAGGCACATACTTAACTAATTTCTGATGCGAAATATGTATTATGTCCGCATCTTTTTTTGAGTTGAGGTTCTTTTCTAACCGTGAAAAGTTTTTTGAGAACCGTACAGGTCTAGGGCCTTTTTTCATAAGGATAAATCAAGTATTGAATCATGCAAAAAATCTATTTATGCTCGCTCAAGCTCATTTTCTCACATAGTAAAGAAAACTCATTTGGCTTCATTTTTTTGTAACGCTTGTTATCTATGCACATATATTTATAAGTATGCTAATTTATGAAACTTTTTTATGACCTGAAATGTATCATAAATCATATTTTTCCTTCGTAAAACTAGCACCTTGTGAAGGGATCGTTTGTGGACCTCACGCATTCTGTAAACTGGATGGACCAGAAACATTTTGTGTTTGTGAAGATGGTTGGTCCTACGATCCAAAGAATATTACAGCAGGATGCATGGGTAAAAAAAATTAAATCAAAAGTGAATGGAGGAGTTGGAATTATTTGCATCTTTTAATGTCTAAACATCATCACACTAATTGTTACTTGTCAAACTGTTAATTAGACATTGATGAATGTGACAAACTTCATGGACCCAACGGAATGTGTGGAGATGGGGCATTGTGCACCAACTCTAAAGGAGCATTTTCATGCGTTTGTCCACCTGGCTATACCGGCAATGCTGAGAAATCTTGTTCTGGTAAGTTCTTCTGCAAATTCTTTAGTCTGGCTCGTAAATGGCAAATCGGGGAATGGATTGTTTTTATCATATTTTACTTTCGCCATTCTCAGATATTGACGAATGTAAAAGACCAAATAGTTGTGGAGTGGGAGCAACTTGTACCAACGTTGCTGGAAGCCACGAATGCTCATGCCCTGATGGTACTTTACCTGATCCCGATGCAAAGGTTAAGTGTACGGAAGTAAGGAAATGTATTGAAAATGATGACTGTCCTGGAAACGCCTTTTGTGATCCACAAGGTCGACAATGTCTCTGCCCAGAACCTAATGTTGGAACTGACTGCAGACGTAAGAACATTAAGATTCCTATCAACCTGTGTATGCATAATAATTAGTTTGAAGGAGTAGTTTTTATGGGGCACTCTGTTACAACATTTTCAGATCCGTGTGACGAAGTCCAATGCAGCACAAATTCGGAATGTATGCTTATCAATGGGGAAGCAAAATGTTTATGTAAAGCTGGTTTCTCTGGAACCCCATCTGGACAAACTGGTTGCGTGGATATTGATGAATGTGCTAGTTCACCTTGTGGTGACGGTGCATTCTGTCGCAATGCACCGGGTGCTTTTACCTGTGAATGTCCAGCAGGTTTTGTTCCTGCTTCACCAAATGAGGATGCTCCATATAAGGCAGGTTGCAAGGCCATTGCCCCACCCCAGTGTGATGATGCAAAACCATGTCCACTTGGAGAGCAATGCGTACAAGGTAGCAGCGGTACGAACGTTTGTGCTTGCCTTAACGGTTTCATTAGGGATGCAGCAAGCGGGCGATGCCGTGATGTGGATGAATGTCTGGAAGACAAGGACAAACCAAGATGCGGGCTCAACGCCGTCTGTAAAAACTTGCCTGGAAGCTATGAATGCCATTGTCCCTCTGGATATCACGGAAATCCGTTTGCACTCTGTGAAGGTATGCAATAATTCTTACATAATATTATTGCATGGGAAAAATAATAGGAAAAACACAAATAAAAATAAAAATAGGGGAGAGTGCTCATGCATAAATATTTCTTTTTAAACGTGTGCAGAATGCAACAGTGAAGAATGCAAATGCCAACCACCATACAGAGTCGTTAATGGGACCTGCGTATTCGGTAACTGCTCACCAACTCAGCCCTGTCCTCCTGGTGCGGATTGTATTTCTGTCACTGCCGGGGTCAGCTATTGTGCTTGCCCAGCAGGATTTGCCACAAATCATGATGGTTCGTGCACAGATGTGGATGAATGTACAGGACCCAGACGACCTTGTGCTGTTGGAGCGGAATGTATTAACAAAGCGGGATCTTATGAGTGCGTCTGTCCACCAGGATATCAAGGTGATGCATACACTGGAGCTTGCTCCGCTGCTCTCGTCAGATGTACTGGAGATTCCGACTGTGGTCCAAATGAGAAATGTGTCCAACCTGGAGAGTGTATCTGTCCTCCACCATTCTTCACTGATACGGCAGATGGAAACAAATGTAAAAATCCATGTGAGCGTCACTCTTGCGGTATCAACGCAAGATGTACTCCAAGTGATCCTCCAAGATGCGTTTGCGAATCAGGCTATGATGGAAATCCAAACACGGGTTGTGTAGACGTTGATGAATGTAACACGAAACCTTGCTCTGAAGGTGCGATCTGTATTAACAACAAGGGTGGCTATCAATGCGTATGTCCAAAGGGAACTGTTGGAGATCCACATGGACCAGAAGGATGCAAAGGAGATGTTTCAACTAATGAATGCCGACTAGATAAAGACTGTCCGGATCCTTTGAAATGTGACAGTGGCGCTTGCGTCAATCCATGTGCAGCAGGAAGAAACGGTGGTATTCCATGTGGAGACAATGCAGTTTGCGAACCTGAAGGTCATGCAGCGTGGTGTAGATGTTTGCCAGGTTTCCAACAAAAGGGACCAAAGGACCCTTGCGTTTCCGCCTGTAAAGATGTTCTATGTGGAGCCAACGCTCAATGTATTGCTACTGTTGATGGACCAACTTGTACTTGCTCTGAAGGTTTCGTTGGAAACCCGTTCCCGGGAGGTCAATGCGGTCCTGAAGTTTGCTCATCTTCAAATCCTTGTGAAGAACCACAAATTTGCGTTGCAGGAAAATGTAAGGAACGTTGTGAAGATGTTGTTTGTGGGGTTGGAGCAACTTGCGACAAGAACACGAACCAATGCGTGTGTCTGCCATTCTACATTGGAAATCCAAATTTGAAATGCGTACCACGTAAGTTGTTAATCCCTATGAAATTTAAAAATAAAATAATTTTTTTAACCACTTAAATTGTTTATAACTCTGGACTTAATGATAATAAAAATTATATCTTCAATTTTTAGCTACTGAACAACCAACTTGTACACCAAAATGCGGAGAAAATGCTCACTGCGAGTATGGAGATGGTGGACTAACCATGTGCGTCTGTAACCAAGGAACGACAGGAAATCCCTATGAAGTTTGTGGGGCTCAAAGCCGAACCTGTACCTCTACAAAATGTGGATCGAACGCTGAATGCAGAGAAGTTGGAGGGACAGTGGAATGCGTTTGCGAGAGTGGCTACCTTGGAAATCCCTACGTTAGATGTGATGATGTTGATGAATGTCAAGGAAATGCTTGTGGTCAAAACGCCGCTTGTATCAACCAACTGGGTAGATTCGATTGTAGGTGTAGAGAAGGCTTTGTTGGAAACCCATTTGAATATTGCCACCAACGCCCAGCCAACTTGGTCAATTGTGAGAAAACGCAATGCAAATGTGACGCTGCAACCCCCTGCCCAGAAGGTTTCACTTGTACAAAAGGAATTTGCAAAGATCTCTGTGCCTCTGTTAACTGTGGTCCTAACGCCATTTGCAATCAAGGCAAGTGTGTTTGTGCCCCCGGTTACTTGGGTAATCCTCAAACGGGTTGCAAATCAGAAAGCTGTAGGAACGATCTTGACTGTGCCTCCGAAGAAATTTGCTTTACAGTCAGCTACGGAGTTAGAAAGTGTATTGACTCTTGCACACGAATCCAGTGTGGTCCTAACGCACTTTGTGTTAGTGAAAACCATCGTTCAGCTTGTATCTGTCAGGATGGCTATGTAGGAAACCCCACCGATCTCAGGCTCGGTTGTCAACTCACTGGGGTCAAAGAACACACTTGTGATGCGGACTCAGACTGCGCAGGAAACTACGTTTGTCAACCAGATATCAACGGTCTCAAGCAATGTGTTGATCCATGCTTTAACTACGTTTGTCAAGACTCCAACGAATATTGCAAAAGTAGCAAAAATGGACAACCCCAATGCCAATGTTTGGAAGGTTTTGTGAGGAACCCACAAACATCTCAATGTGAACAACCAGCTTTCCCTGACTGTACCACGGATGCAGACTGTGCCCCATCTGACGCTTGTAAACCTGACGGTCTTGGCGTCCTCAGATGTACCTCCGTGTGTACCCCTGTCAACTGCCCAACATGCAATTTCATTAGCTGCACTACCAACGCCGAATGTGTTCCAAGAAACCATGCTCCAACCTGCCAATGTTTACCCGGCTATACCGGAAACCCTAATGATAGGAATGGTTGCTACTCTGTCAAACAAGATGAATGTTCCTCAGATGCTCAATGTCAGGAGAGTGAGATCTGTGTGAAGAATGGAGATAGTCACAGATGCGTTGCTGTTTGCGACACCGTGAAATGCGGACCTGGTGCTGTTTGCGTATCAAACAACCACGCTGCTCAATGTCAGTGTCCTGGAGGAAGGTACAAGGGAGACCCAAGTGATATCAAACAAGGTTGTGTTGAAGTACCCTGCATTTATAATCAAGACTGTCCAGCTCATCAACTTTGTAATCGGCTCACCAACAAATGCATGGATGTTTGCGAAGAAGACTCATGCGGAACCAACGCTGTTTGCATTGCTGAAAAGCAGAAGGCTCAATGCATTTGTCCTTCCGGATTCAAACCCGACCCAAGAGCAGAAATAGCTTGTACGGCAGTCAACTCTTGTCAAAACAATCCATGTCATGCTACTGCCGTTTGTGAAAGTGTTGTTGAAGGCTACATCTGCAAATGTCCACCCGGCCAAGTTGGAGATCCAGTTGGAACTGGTTGTAAATCTGTGAGTGCTTGCACAAACGATGATGCTTGTCCAGCTGCTTCAGTATGTGAGAAGGGACGGTGTGTTGACCCCTGTGCTAATGCATGTGGAGCCAACAGCCAATGTCAAGTTGTGGGAAGGAATGCAACTTGCTCTTGTGTCACTGGATTTGAAGGCTCGGCAGAAAAGGGATGTGTTCGAGTGTCCAAAGGCTGCTCATCCGATTTGGACTGTGAAGGTAGCCTCTGTATCAGAGATCAATGCAAAATCATTTGTCGTCAACTTACCGACTGTGCGGATGGTGAAAGATGTGTTTCAAGCATGTGCATGGTCCCATGTATTGGCCACACCCAATGTCCCACTGGTCAAGCATGTGCTGGAGGATTTTGCGTCAGTGGATGTAGAAGTAATAAAGAATGTCCTCGGGAGCAATCCTGTATTAGTCACCAATGTATTGATCCCTGTGAAGTGGATGGAGCTTGTGGACCCAATGCTCTTTGTCGTGCTATTTCTCACTCTGCTCAATGCTACTGCCCAGACGGCTTCCAAGGAAATCCAACAGCTATTGAAGGCTGTGTTAGAAAACCGGAATATTGCTCAGCCACCCAGGAATGTAGTGAAGGTCACATCTGTCTTGATGGACGTTGCGTCCTCTCCTGTGATGAGAATGTGCCTTGTGCGAGAGGTGAAAGGTGTCAAAATAACATTTGTATGAAGGTCTGCTACACCGATTCCAACTGCCAAGCTGGAGAAGTTTGTGTGGAAGGAGTTTGTCACCCAGGTTGCCGCTCTGATTCTGACTGTAAAGCTGCTGAAGTATGCATCTCGAACAAGTGTAGATGTGGAGCTGGATTTGAGTCTGGACCAACTGGATGTCATGATATTAATGAATGTGATGACAAGAGCTGTCACCCATCCGCCAACTGTATTAATGTACCAGGTTCTTTCAAATGTATGTGTCCACAAGGTCTCATCGGAGACCCTTACCAAGCCGGCTGTACCCAACCACATGAATGCGGAACAAATACAGATTGCCCCGATACCTTAGCTTGCTTCCCAGGACCAAATAATGTTCAAAGGTGTGCAGATCCTTGTGCAAAAATGGATGATATGTGTGGTCAAAGATCAAAGTGTGTTGTTACCAATCACGCCCCCGAATGTATTTGTCCTGCTGACCATAAAGGGGATCCGTACAACAAAAAGATTGGATGTTATCCAGTTGAATGTTTGGCAGATCAAGATTGTTCTGATGACAAAGCTTGCGATCCTAACCTTAACAAATGTGTTAATCCATGTAATGCTATTGCTTGTGGAAAGGGAGCATGTCAAGTCCAAAATCACCAACCATTCTGTGAATGTAATAGAGGATATCAAGTCAAGGATAATCAATGTGTGGATATCAACGAATGTCTCAACAACCCATGTCATTCAACAGCCATTTGTCAAAACACTTTGGGAGCTTATACATGTACTTGTCCACCAGGAACCGTTGGAGAAACTCTTAAAGGTCAGTCCGGTTGTAGAACTGCGGAAGAATGTTATTCAGACGCAGAATGCCCCGATTCTGCCACCTGTCGCAAAGGAAAATGTCAAGATGCTTGTGAAAAGGCTTGTGGAATTAACGCGGAATGTACAGCAAAGAACCATCGACCCGCTTGCAGATGCCCATTCCAAACTTCTGGAGATCCATTTAAAGAGTGTGTTCAGCTGGAATGTGAGGTTGGAAACGATTGTGGTACTTCAGAAGCTTGTATTAATCACAAGTGTGTGAACCCATGCACTTTACAAAATGTTTGTGGACAAAATACCAACTGCACCGCTGTCAATCACCAAGCCTATTGCGCCTGTCTTCCAGAACATTATGGAGATCCACTTCAAGGATGTCTCATGGTTGTTCCTTGTAATGACAACACGTTATGCCCAGCATCATCAAAATGTAGCAATGGTATTTGTACTCCCCTCTGCTCATCCAATCGAGACTGTCACTCTAACCAAGTCTGTCTTGAAGGCACCTGCCAAAGCTCCTGTCAAGCTGATACTGACTGCCCATCATTCCAAATCTGTCAGAATAGCATTTGCCAAGAAGAATCTAAATGTAAGGAAGACACAGACTGCGGGATCGAGGAAGTTTGTCGAGATAATCGATATGGACAACAGGAATGCCAGCACGTTTGCAAGAATCTCGTGCTCTGTGGAAGAAATGCAGAATGCTCAGCAGATAATCACCAAGCAACGTGTAAATGTAAGGAAGGATTTTATGGAGATCCAAATGATGACCGGGTTGGATGTCAACCAATTGAATGTCAAGCCAGCACAGACTGTCCTTCTGACAAGGTTTGCGCTGAGCACAAGTGTCAAGTCGCTTGCCGAGTTAGCAACCCATGTGGAGAAAACGCACTCTGCATTTCTGACAACCACCAATCACAATGTCAGTGTCAACCTGGATTCACCGGAAACCCGGCAAAGGAATGTGTCTCAATTAACTTTTGTCAAGAGAAACCTTGCGGACCTGGAGCTGTTTGTGACAATACCAGAGGCTCATACAAGTGTCTTTGCCCTATTGGCACGGTTGGAGATCCATACGCTCAAGGTTGTCTCCCTGTCCCAGAATGTAAGACGAATAGTGACTGCCCGGAATCCACGTCTTGTGCCAAGGTCAATGGAAACTATAAGTGTAAATCGGTTTGTGAGAATGTGCAGTGTGGACCAAATGCTGAGTGCACATTCAGAGATCATCAAGGTTTCTGCCAATGTCGTAAAGGATATGAAGGGAATCCAAAGGATCTTATTCAAGGATGCTTCCCAACACCAACACCTTGCAAGACTAACACGGACTGTGCTGAGAATACCTATTGTGATGGACACACGTGCAAACTACCATGTCAAAATGATGGAGACTGTGGACCTCAAGAAGTTTGTGATAGGAACCAGTGCGTCAGCCCATGTGACGTTCCTGGAGCTTGTGGTCTCAATGCTGAATGTACAACTGTGTTCCACAATAAGCAATGCGCTTGTCCACCAGGATTTACCGGAAATGCTGATATGGAATGTGTTCGAGGTAAACAAAAAAAATCATATGAAAATGTTGTTGATGAAAGTTAGTGTATCTAAAGAACTACTAAACGTAACATAATGTATTGCTTTCATCATTTCAGTGGCAGTACCATGTCAAGAAAGTACTGAATGTGGACCCGGATACTCATGTACAGAAGGAATTTGCTTACTTGGCTGCGCCGATGACAGCAGTTGTGCTGTTAACGAGCGTTGTCTTAATGGAAAGTGTTTATGTAAGTGAAAGTCATCATGATGCATAATAGCATACTACTTGAATGATTTTAGTTTTCATGAGTGTATTTAACTTGTTTTTTTATTATGTTGGATGTAGTGAGTTGCCGTGTTGACAACGACTGCTTCTTGAGCCACATTTGTTTGAACAACATGTGTGTAATCGGATGCAGAGCCAACACAGACTGTAGCGGAAATGAAGCTTGCGTCGGACAACGGTGTGCTAATCCATGTGAAGCCCAAACATGTGGTCCCAACAGCGTCTGCACCGTTGTGAACCATCAGCCAAAATGCTCTTGTCCATCTGGAATGATTCCCAACCCAACACCATTTGTAGGTTGTGTGAGGGAGCCCACTGTCTGCCTCCACTCAAGGGAGTGTGGTGAGGGCTACCTCTGTGAAAGCGGATCTTGTCGACCAATCTGCTCAACCAATGCAAACTGCCTGTCGAACGAGATTTGTGACAAGGGCTTATGCAAACCCATCTGTAGAAAGGATAATGACTGCCGCTCCGGAGAAATCTGTGAGGGACTCACTTGTATCGCTGGATGCCGCTCCGATACCGAATGTCCACCTACTCATGCTTGCTCAAATAATAAATGCGTTGATCCATGCACATCTCCATTGGCTTGTGGGGTCAATACCCAATGCTCAACTAAGAATCACCAGGTTCAGTGTAAATGCTTGGATGGCCTTACGGGTGACTCTAGGGTTGCATGCAGGGCTCCAGAAGTTGCTTGTAGTGGAAATGAAGGATGCCCAAGTGGACACAGCTGCATTGACAACATTTGCAGACCATTGTGCACAAGGTACCAACATTGTTTTCTTTCTTTTAATAATATTTATGCACATTTTTTTCTCAAGTCAAATTACTATAATAATTAAAATTCTATATGACATTTCAGCGATGCCAGCTGCTTAGCTGATGAAAGATGTATTGGAGGACTGTGCAAACCACTTTGTAGCGTTGATGATCAATGTAGACCAGGATATATTTGTCAAGGGCAAATTTGTTTGGCCGGCTGTCGAAGCGATAACCAATGTCCAACTGACCAAGCCTGTATTAACCGCCAATGTAGAGATGCTTGCAAAAACATTCAGTGTGGAACTTGCTCCACTTGTCAAGTCGTGAACCATTCCCCACAATGTAGTTGCCCTTCAGGAACAATTGGAAATGCTTTGGAGTCATGTGTCACTCCACCAGCTAGATGCTCAGGTGATGTATGCCCTGGTGGTGGTAGATGTGAAAGTGGCTACTGTGTTAAGGAATGTAAAACCAGTGATAGTTGCGGTTGCGGTCAAACTTGTCGTGCTGGAAGCTGTAGAAATCAATGCTCCAGAGATGATTTGTGTCCTCAAGGTCAAGTTTGCGAGACAGGTCTTTGCATTGCTGGCTGTCGTCAGAATACAGATTGTACACCTGATGCTGCTTGTCTCAATGGAAAATGTACTGATCCTTGTTCACAAGCACCATGTGGAACCAACGCACTATGCAGAGTAAGAAACTAGAAAAAAAGTTTAAAAATCTGAAACAGTTACGATGCTCATGTTAACAAAAAAAACTAAATGACAACTGTAACTATCTCCCCCTGAATAATAATATAGGTTTCTCAACATCGTCCAATCTGCTTGTGTCCAAATGGATATCAAGGTGAACCAAGCAAGGAATGTCGTCAAGTCGAATGTAACAGAGATGATGACTGCAGCGGTGGTCAAATGTGCATTCAAGGAAGTTGTAAAAATCCATGTCTTCAACCTGGAGCTTGCGGAACCAACGCTCAATGTCGGGTTATCAATCGTCGAGCTCAATGTACTTGTCCTTTGGGTCATGTCGGAGATCCACGTCAAAAATGTGCAATAGGTAAACGATTTTTATTAAATGACAGCTTTCACTTTTGGTTTTTATTGGAGAATACCCATTCACGTTGGAACTTGGATTAATTCGATGTAAATTTTCAGATGAAAACGAATGTCTCAGCAATCCATGCGGTGAAAATGCTAAATGCATTGATACCGTTTCTGGCTACAGATGTACTTGTGAAAATGGATGCAGTGGTGATCCATCAAAGGGATGCGTGTGCAAACCACACAACGCTTGTGCGGACATTAGATGTGGCGTGAATGCTGTTTGCCAGGTGGATATACGAACTGGAAAGGGTTCATGTAGATGTCCAGATAATTTCCCAGATGGTGATCCTAATGTTGAATGTAAATTGAACAGAATTTTTTTAACGATACTTACTAGTTACAAGTATAAAGACATTTTATCAAAACATCAAAATGGTTTGAATTCAACAGGTAAACTTGACAAGCGACAGGATGACTGCAGAGTAGTAGGCTGTGGAAAAGGTGCCCAATGTGTCAGCCAAGCTGGAAGCTACGCATGTAAGTGTCCACCAGGAACACGTGGTAATCCCGAGCAGTCTTGTGCATCAGGTATGTCAAATATTCCTTACTTCTTGCTTGCTTATTTTTTCTGGCCAACCTCAAAAATGCCGATTGGCAAAATGCATAAAATTTGAATAGGAACTAAATAAATATGTGGTAAAAATGAATAATGAAATGTATAGCGTGATAGGACTACCCTCAAAAATGTTATGTAAACTGGCCTAAAAGTCAGGAATATATTGGTCATGAACTGTAAAGGTCTAGGTATAAAAAGTCATAATGAGCGTGTCATATGATCCCCAAAACTTTCATAACTATCCTAGAATTACAATGTACATCAGATGATGAGTGTCTGCATGACCAAGCCTGTGTTCAAGGGCAATGCATAGACCCATGTAAACTTCGTGGTGTGTGCGGGCAAAATGCAGTATGTCGCGTGATGAAACACAGACCATGGTGTTCTTGTCCACAATGCTACGTTGGAAAACCCACGGAAGCTTGCCATCTCGACCACAATTGTAATGAAGGCCGTCACCCTAGCGCAATCACTCAAAAATGTCGCTCAGACAGAGACTGTCCCATGACTTTGGCTTGCAACAGAGCAATTGGCTCATGTGAAAATCCATGTACAACAACATCCGGAAACACAGTCCGTGCATCATGCACGTCCAACCATCGTTGTGAAGTTCAAAGCCACAAACCTGTTTGCGTATGCAAATTCGGTTTGGTTATCAATGAGCGCATGGAACTCACATGTCCTGGCAATGAGCCAACCGGATGTAGAAGTGATCATGAATGCGCCGATAACATGGCATGTATCAAAGGAAAATGTCAAAGTCCATGCAATAATCAAAATTGCGAAGCCGACAAGAGCTGCCGAGTTATCAACCACAAGCCATTCTGCTTCTGTGATGGTCAAGAGTGTCAAACTTCTGCATCAATTTGTCTAAAGAATACAGGATGTCCACCCCATTTGGCTTGCATCAACTACCAGTGTGCAGATCCATGTGCGAATGTTCGCTGCCCTAATAACATTCCGTGCTTTGTCCAAGATCACGTTGGCAAATGCAAATTCTGCCCACCGGGCTATGTCGCAGATGGACGAAATGGATGCAAAGGTAACCACACTGTGGACGTGAAGATGATCATGATGATGATGATGATGATGAATCGCTTAGATGCCAGTAGTTTAACCCCAAGAAATTCTCAAGTATCTATACTACTACCACTGACTTACACCCTAAAAACAATACAAATCCTAACTTTATCACTGATGAGCGCACCTAAAATATTATATACAACCCACATTAATTTTGCTGGTTTTCACAGCTACTACTTTCTCTTATCACAACAAATATTAATCATAAAAAAATTAATCCGAGGAGAGAATCAAACATAAGTTTCTGAAACTTACGGAACCATGGTCAGAGTGTAACTTTATTGGTTGTCATATCAAAAGAGAGAGAGAAAAATAATGTGATAGAATGTGCGTTCACTCCAACACTGAATAAACGACAGAAATCAAGATTATTTAGTACATCGTCCCTCCCTACAACCATCATCCATCACCTAACTACTAAACCTACACTCAAGTACATGACACAACACATCTTCAACAGAGAAAATCTCAAGAAAATTTTTCCAAGAGATCGTCAACCAACATCACGTCACTATAATTATTACTCACTGAATATACAAAAATTAATGCGATAAAACACTCGGATCATTTACTAATGTGAGTAAGCTGCGCTGCTTAAAACACGCCAAGAACATTGTACATTGCCCATAAAGGTTAATCATTCAATCACACACACACACCACAAGTATAATATACCATATCACATACATTTACACATAACTATTGTCAGTCATTTAACCATTTTAGAAGTAGATTGCGTAGAGTTGTTTCCTCAACTTTTTAGATGAACACGTATCATGTAGATGTAGCTCAAAAATCATTTATGCTGTAATCCTGTAGAGCAGTATATTTTCAGATTTTGCACAAACACTAATTTTTTTACAACATGAGAAATATTTAAAAAGAGGAATCAAATATCTAACTGAACTGTTTCTATACAGTCAATGAGACATCTACCAGCATCCCAATCACTACCACTCCAACCAACATTACCCAACCACCACGCTGCACAAGGAACTATCACTGTGATCAAACTGAAGCCTGCATTAAGTATGACTGTATAAATCCATGCATTGAACTGGACACATGTGGCATCAGAGCATCGTGTAGGGTTTTGAACCACAGGCCAGTTTGCTATTGTCCGCCTAATTACAGAGGCAATCCATACGAAATTTGCATTCCCTTAGGGGAAGAAATAATCTTAGGTAATCATACGACAGTAGAGGCTTCGACGCAAAAGACACAAACGACAGTAACTGACAATATGGGAAGAAGTGACTTTGATAATAATACAGACATGACTACCGAGCGTATTAAAAAACCTGTAACTGAAGAACCCCATAGTTTAGTAACATTGTTTCCAAACACGACAATGCAAGAACCGAGACGTGGAGGTAACGTTTCCAGACCACTACTTCCTGAAATAACAACATTGCCAACATCAGAATTAACGGAAGTCACTACCGTAATCTCAACAGCAACAACTATTCTGGGACATGTAACGGAAGCTACAACAATAAAAGATATAGAAACTACAATTACACCCGTAAAAGAATCAACTACATCAGGAACTAGAGAACCTCAACTTCAAACCACGACAGAGAGGATCACAAAAACATCAATAAAACATGGCTTCACTGGCTCAATGTCAGACGTAACTGAAACTGATTTTGAAACCACAGTTGGCATGGAAACCACTCCATTTTCAGTAACAAAAGAGCCCAGACATGATGAAATTGTCACCGATATTACAACCGAGCGTGGATTGCCCACCATGGGTATTCCAGGAACACAAACAACATTTGAGCACACTACACGTTCTGGTGTCCCTACAACAATGGGAATGATGACCGAAAGAACTTTCCCTAGCACAATGCCAAGCAGAACAGAAACTGATTTTGAAACCACAATTGGCGTAGAAACAACTCCATTTTCAATAACAAAAGAACCCAGACGAGATGAAATTGTCACAGATATTACAACCGAGCGTGGATTGCCCACCACAAGGTTTCCTGCAACACAAACAACATTTGAGCAAACCACTCGATCTGGTGTTCCTACAACAATGAGAATTACTACAGAAAAAGGCTTCCCTAGCACAGTTTCTGGTCGAACTGATTTTGAAACAACACTTGGAATGGAAACCACTCCATTTTCAGAAACAAAAGAGCCGAGACGAGATGAAATTGTCACTGATATTACAACCGAGCGTGGATTGCCCACCATGGGTATTCCAGGAACACAAACAACATTTGAGCACACTACACGTTCTGGTGTCCCTACAACAATGGGAATGATGACCGAAAGAACTTTCCCTAGCACAATGCCAAGCAGAACAGAAACTGATTTTGAAACCACAATTGGCGTAGAAACAACTCCATTTTCAATAACAAAAGAACCCAGACGAGATGAAATTGTCACTGATATTACAACCGAGCGTGGATTGCCCACCACAGGTTTTCCAGCTACACAAACAACATTTGAGCAAACCACTCGCTCGGGGGTTCCAACAACGATGGGCATTACAACAGAAAAAGGCTTCCCTAGCACAGTTTCTGGTCGAACTGATACTGATTTTGAAACAACTCTCGGAATGGAAACCACACCATTTTCAATAACCAAAGAGGCGAGACGAGATGAAATAGTCACTGATCGTACAACAGAGCGTGTTGTTCCTACAACGGGCACTCCATCAACGACTCGAGGTGGTATGCAAACAACAATGGGAATGATGACAGAAAGAACTTTCCCTAGCACAATGCCAAGCAGAACTGCAACAGATTTTGAAACTACACTTGGCATGGAAACAACTCCATTTTCAATCACAAAAGAGCCCAGACGAGATGAAATACTCACTGATATTACAACCGAGCGTGGATTGCCCACCACAGGTTTTCCAGCAACACAAACAACCTTTGAGCACACTACTCGTTCCGGTATTCCTACGACCATGGGAATTACAACAGAAAAGAGTTTCCCTAGCACAATGCCAAGTAGAACTGCAACTGATTTTGAAACAACACTTGGAATGGAACCCACTCCATTTTCAATCACAAAAGAGCCAAGACGAGATGAAATTGTCACTGATATTACAACCGAGCGTGGATTGCCCACCACAGGTTTTCCAGATACACAAACTACATTTGAGCAAACCACTCGCTCAAGGGTTCCAACAACAATGGGAATTACTACAGATAGAAGTCTCACTAGCATAGTGCCTGGCAGAACCGAAACTGAGTTTGAAACAACACTTGGCATGGAAACTACCCCATTTTCTGTAACTAAGGAACCGAGACAAGAAGAAATCATAACTGATCGTACAACACAGCGTGTTGTTCCTACAACGGGCACTCCATCATCCCAAATACTTACAGAACAAACGACTCGAGGTGGTATGCCAACAACAATGGGAATGATGACAGACAGAACTGTACCTAGCACAATGCCAAGCAGAACTGAAACTGATTTTGAAACAACTCTTGGAATGGAAACCACACCATTTTCAATAACCAAAGAGCCGAGACGAGATGATATTGTCACTGATATTACAACCGAGCGTGGATTGCCCACCACAGGAATTCCAGAAACCCGAACATCATTTGATCAAACCACTCGTTCCGGTGTTCCTACAACAATGGGAATTACTACAGAGAAAAGCTTCCCTAGCACAATTTCTGGCAGAACTGAAACTGATTTTAAAACCACACTTGGCATGGAAACCACTCCATTTTCAAACACAAAAGAGCCAAGACGAGATGAAATTGTCACTGATATTACAACCGAGCGTGGATTGCCCACCACAGGTTTTCCAGACACACAAACAACATTTGAGCACACTACTCGTTCCGGTATTCCTACGACCATGGGAATTACAACAGAAAAGAGTTTCCCTAGCACAATGCCAAGCAGAACCGCAACTGATTTTGAAACAACTCTTGGAATGGAAACCACACCATTTTCAATAACCAAAGAGCCGAGACGAGATGATATTGTCACTGATATTACAACCGAGCGTGGATTGCCCACCACAGGAATTCCAGCAACACTAACAACATTTGAGCAAACCACTCGCTCAGGAGCTCCTACAACAATGGGAATTACAACAGAAAAGGGCTTCGCTAGCACAGTGTCAGGCAGAGTTGAAACTGATTTTGAAACAACAATTGGAATGGAAACAACTCCATTTTCTGTAACTAAAGAACCAAGACGAGAAGAAATCATAACTGATCGTACAACTGAACGTGTTGTTCCTACAACGGGCACTCCATCATCCCAAATACTTACAGAACAAACGACTCGAGGTGGTATGCAAACAACAATGGGAATGATGACAGAAAGAACTTTCCCTAGCACAATGCCAAGCAGAACTGCAACAGATTTTGAAACTACACTTGGAATGGAAACCATTGGATTTTCAAACACAAAAGAGCCAAGACGAGATGAAATTGTCACTGATATTACAACCGAGCGTGGATTGCCCACCACAGGTTTTCCAGCAACACAAACAACCTTTGAGCACACTACTCGTTCCGGTATTCCTACGACCATGGGAATTACCACAGAAAAGAGTTTCCCTAGCACAATGTCAAGCAGAACTGCAACTGATTTTGAAACAACACTTGGAATGGAAACCACTCCATTTTCAATCACAAAAGAGCCGAGACGAGATGATATTGTCACTGATATTACAACCGAGCGTGGATTGCCAACCACAGGTTTTCCAGCAACACTAACAACATTTGAGCAAACCACTCGCTCAGGAGCTCCTACAACAATGGGAATTACAACAGAAAAGGGCTTCGCTAGCACAGTGTCAGGCAGAGTTGAAACTGATTTTGAAACAACAATTGGAATGGAAACAACTCCATTTTCTGTAACTAAAGAACCAAGACGAGAAGAAATCATAACTGATCGTACAACTGAACGTGTTGTTCCTACAACGGGCACTCCATCATCCCAAATACTTACAGAACAAACGACTCGAGGTGGTATGCAAACAACAATGGGAATGATGACAGAAAGAACTTTCCCTAGCACAATGCCAAGCAGAACTGCAACAGATTTTGAAACTACACTTGGAATGGAAACCATTGGATTTTCAAACACAAAAGAGCCAAGACGAGATGAAATTGTCACTGATATTACAACCGAGCGTGGATTGCCCACCACAGGTTTTCCAGCAACACAAACAACCTTTGAGCACACTACTCGTTCCGGTATTCCTACGACCATGGGAATTACCACAGAAAAGAGTTTCCCTAGCACAATGTCAAGCAGAACTGCAACTGATTTTGAAACAACACTTGGAATGGAAACCACTCCATTTTCAATCACAAAAGAGCCGAGACGAGATGAAATTGTCACTGATATTACAACCGAGCGTGGATTGCCAACCACAGGTTTTCCAGCAACACTAACAACATTTGAGCAAACCACTCGCTCAGGAGCTCCTACAACAATGGGAATTACAACAGAAAAGGGCTTCGCTAGCACAGTGTCAGGCAGAGTTGAAACTGATTTTGAAACAACAATTGGAATGGAAACAACTCCATTTTCTGTAACTAAAGAACCAAGACGAGAAGAAATCATAACTGATCGTACAACTGAACGTGTTGTTCCTACAACGGGCACTCCATCATCCCAAATACTTACAGAACAAACGACTCGAGGTGGTATGCAAACAACAATGGGAATGATGACAGAAAGAACTTTCCCTAGCACAATGCCAAGCAGAACTGCAACAGATTTTGAAACTACACTTGGAATGGAAACCATTGGATTTTCAAACACAAAAGAGCCAAGACGAGATGAAATTGTCACTGATATTACAACCGAGCGTGGATTGCCCACCACAGGTTTTCCAGCAACACAAACAACCTTTGAGCACACTACTCGTTCCGGTATTCCTACGACCATGGGAATTACCACAGAAAAGAGTTTCCCTAGCACAATGTCAAGCAGAACTGCAACTGATTTTGAAACAACACTTGGAATGGAAACCACTCCATTTTCAATCACAAAAGAGCCGAGACGAGATGAAATTGTCACTGATATTACAACCGAGCGTGGATTGCCAACCACAGGTTTTCCAGCAACACTAACAACATTTGAGCAAACCACTCGCTCAGGAGCTCCTACAACAATGGGAATTACAACAGAAAAGGGCTTCGCTAGCACAGTGTCAGGCAGAGTTGAAACTGATTTTGAAACAACAATTGGAATGGAAACAACTCCATTTTCTGTAACTAAAGAACCAAGACGAGAAGAAATCATAACTGATCGTACAACTGAACGTGTTGTTCCTACAACGGGCACTCCATCATCCCAAATACTTACAGAACAAACGACTCGAGGTGGTATGCAAACAACAATGGGAATGATGACAGACAGAACTGTACCTAGCACAATGCCAAGCAGAACTGAAACTGATTTTGAAACAACTCTTGGAATGGAAACCACACCATTTTCAATAACCAAAGAGCCGAGACGAGATGAAATTGTCACTGATATTACAACCGAGCGTGGATTGCCCACCACAGGAATTCCAGAAACCCGAACATCATTTGATCAAACCACTCGTTCCGGTGTTCCAACAACGATGGGCATTACAACAGAAAAAGGCTTCTCTAGCACAGTTTCTGGTCGAACTGATACTGATTTTGAAACAACTCTCGGAATGGAAACCACACCATTTTCTGTAACTAAGGAGCCAAGACGAGAAGAAATCATAACTGATCGTACAACAGAACGTGTTGTTCCTACAACGGGTACTCCATCATCCCAAATACTTACAGAACAAACGACTCGAGGTGGTATGCAAACAACAATGGGAATGATGACAGAAAGAACTTTCCCTAGCACAATGCCAAGCAAAACTGAAACTGATTTTGAAACAACTCTCGGAATGGAAACCACTCCCTTTTCAATCACAAAAGAGCCCAGACGAGATGAAATTGTCACTGATATTACAACCGAGCGTGGATTGCCCACCACAGGTTTTCCAGACACACAAACAACATTTGAGCACACTACTCGTTCCGGTATTCCTACAACCATGGGAATTACAACAGAAAAGAGTTTCCCTAGCACAATGCCAAGCAAAACTGAAACTGATTTTGAAACAACTCTCGGAATGGAAACCACTCCCTTTTCAATCACAAAAGAGCCCAGACGAGATGAAATTGTCACTGATATTACAACCGAGCGTGGATTGCCAACCACAGGTTTTCCAGCAACACTAACAACATTTGAGCAAACCACTCGCTCAGGAGCTCCTACAACAATGGGAATTACAACAGAAAAGGGCTTCGCTAGCACAGTGTCAGGCAGAGTTGAAACTGATTTTGAAACAACAATTGGAATGGAAACAACTCCATTTTCTGTAACTAAAGAACCAAGACGAGAAGAAATCATAACTGATCGTACAACAGAGCGTGTTGTTCCTACAACGGGCACTCCATCATCCCAAATACTTACAGAACAAACGACTCGAGGTGGTATGCAAACAACAATGGGAATGATGACAGAAAGAACTTTCCCTAGCACAATGCCAAGCAAAACTGAAACTGATTTTGAAACAACTCTCGGAATGGAAACCACTCCCTTTTCAATCACAAAAGAGCCCAGACGAGATGAAATTGTCACTGATATTACAACCGAGCGTGGATTGCCCACCACAGGTTTTCCAGATACACAAACAACATTTGAGCAAACCACTCGCTCAAGGGTTCCAACAACAATGGGAATTACTACAGATAGAAGTCTCACTAGCATAGTGCCTGGCAGAACCGAAACTGAGTTTGAAACAACACTTGGCATGGAAACTACCCCATTTTCTGTAACTAAGGAACCGAGACAAGAAGAAATCATAACTGATCGTACAACACAGCGTGTTGTTCCTACAACGGGCACTCCATCATCCCAAATACTTACAGAACAAACGACTCGAGGTGGTATGCAAACAACAATGGGAATGATGACAGACAGAACTGTACCTAGCACAATGCCAAGCAGAACTGAAACTGATTTTGAAACAACTCTTGGAATGGAAACCACACCATTTTCAATAACCAAAGAGCCGAGACGAGATGAAATTGTCACTGATATTACAACCGAGCGTGGATTGCCCACCACAGGAATTCCAGAAACCCGAACATCATTTGATCAAACCACTCGTTCCGGTGTTCCTACAACGATGGGAATTACTACAGAGAAAAGTTTCCCCAGCACAATGCCAAGCAGAACTGAAACTGATTTTAAAACCACACTTGGCATGGAAACCACTCCATTTTCAGTAACAAAAGAGCCGAGACACGATGAAATTGTCACTGATATTACAACCGAGCGTGGATTGCCCACCACAGGTTTTCCAGACACACAAACAACATTTGAGCACACTACTCGTTCCGGTATTCCTACAACCATGGGAATTACAACAGAAAAGAGTTTCCCTAGCACAATGCCAAGCAAAACTGAAACTGATTTTGAAACAACTCTCGGAATGGAAACCACTCCCTTTTCAATCACAAAAGAGCCCAGACGAGATGAAATTGTCACTGATATTACAACCGAGCGTGGATTGCCAACCACAGGTTTTCCAGCAACACTAACAACATTTGAGCAAACCACTCGCTCAAGGGTTCCAACAACAATGGGAATTACTACAGATAGAAGTCTCACTAGCATAGTGCCTGGCAGAACCGAAACTGAGTTTGAAACAACACTTGGCATGGAAACTACCCCATTTTCTGTAACTAAGGAACCGAGACAAGAAGAAATCATAACTGATCGTACAACACAGCGTGTTGTTCCTACAACGGGCACTCCATCATCCCAAATACTTACAGAACAAACGACTCGAGGTGGTATGCAAACAACAATGGGAATGATGACAGAAAGAACTTTCCCTAGCACAATGCCAAGCAGAACTGCAACAGATTTTGAAACAACTCTTGGAATGGAAACCACACCATTTTCAATAACCAAAGAGCCGAGACGAGATGATATTGTCACTGATCGTACTACCGAACGTGGATTGCCTACCACAGGAATTCCAGCAACCCAACCATCATTTGAGCAAACCACTCGCTCAAGGGTTCCTACAACAATTAGAATTACTACAGATAAAAATTTCCCTACCACAGTTTCTGGTCGAACTGAAACAGATTTTGAAACCACGATTGGAATGGAAACCACTCCATTTTCTGTAACTAAGGAACCGAGACGAGAGGAAATCATAACTGATCGTACAACAGAACGTCTTGTTCCCACAATAGGCACTCCGTCATCCCAAATACTTACAGACCAAACCACTCGAGCTGGTATGCCAACAACGATGGGAATTACAACAGAAAAAAGTTTCCCTAGCACAATTTCTGGCAGAACTGAAACTGATTTTGAAACCACGATTGGAATAGAAACCACACCGTTTTTAATAACAAAAGAGCCTAGACGAGATGAAATTGTCACTGATATTACAACCGAGCGTGGATTGCCCCCCACAAGGTTTCCAGCTACACAAACAACATTTGAGCAAACCACTCGATCTGGTGTTCCTACAACAATGGGAATTACTACAGAGAAAAGTTTCCCCAGCACAATGCCAAGCAGAACTGAAACTAATTTTGAAACAACACTCGGCATGGAAACCACTCCCTTTTCAATCACAAAAGAGCCCAGACGAGATGAAATTGTCACTGATATTACAACCGAGCGTGGATTGCCCACCACAGGTTTTCCAGCAACACTAACAACATTTGAGCAAACCACTCGCTCAGGAGCTCCTACAACAATGGGAATTACAACAGAAAAGGGCTTCGCTAGCACAGTGTCAGGCAGAGCTGAAACTGATTTTGAAACAACAATTGGAATGGAAACCACTCCATTTTCTGTAACTAAAGAACCAAGACGAGAAGAAATCATAACTGATCGTACAACTGAACGTGTTGGTCCTACAACGGGCACTCCATCATCCCAAATAATTACAGAACAAACGACTCGAGGTGGTATGCAAACAACAATGGGAATGATGACAGAAAGAACTTTCCCTAGCACAATGCCAAGCAAAACTGAAACTGATTTTGAAACAACACTTGGAATGGAAACCACTCCCTTTTCAATCACAAAAGAGCCTAGACGAGATGAAATTGTCACTGATATTACCACCGAGCGTGGATTGCCAACCACAGCATTTCCAGCTACACAAACGACATTTGAGCAAACCACTCGATCTGGTGGTCCAACAACGATGGGCATTACAACAGAAAAAGGCTTCTCTAGCACAGTTTCTGGTCGAACTGATACTGATTTTGAAACAACTCTCGGAATGGAAACCACACCATTTTCTGTAACTAAGGAGCCAAGACGAGAAGAAATCATAACTGATCGTACAACAGAACGTGTTGTTCCTACAACGGGTACTCCATCATCCCAAATACTTACAGAACAAACGACTCGAGGTGGTATGCAAACAACAATGGGAATGATGACAGAAAGAACTTTCCCTAGCACAATGCCAAGCAAAACTGAAACTGATTTTGAAACAACTCTCGGAATGGAAACCACTCCCTTTTCAATCACAAAAGAGCCCAGACGAGATGAAATTGTCACTGATATTACAACCGAGTGTGGATTGCCCACCACAGGTTTTCCAGATACACAAACAACATTTGAGCAAACCACTCGCTCAAGGGTTCCAACAACAATGGGAATTACTACAGATAGAAGTCTCACTAGCATAGTGCCTGGCAGAACCGAAACTGAGTTTGAAACAACACTTGGCATGGAAACTACCCCATTTTCTGTAACTAAGGAACCGAGACAAGAAGAAATCATAACTGATCGTACAACACAGCGTGTTGTTCCTACAACGGGCACTCCATCATCCCAAATACTTACAGAACAAACGACTCGAGGTGGTATGCAAACAACAATGGGAATGATGACAGACAGAACTGTACCTAGCACAATGCCAAGCAGAACTGAAACTGATTTTGAAACAACTCTTGGAATGGAAACCACTCCATTTTCAGTAACAAAAGAGCCGAGACACGATGAAATTGTCACTGATATTACAACCGAGCGTGGATTGCCCACCACAGGTTTTCCAGACACACAAACAACATTTGAGCACACTACTCGTTCCGGTATTCCTACAACCATGGGAATTACAACAGAAAAGAGTTTCCCTAGCACAATGCCAAGCAAAACTGAAACTGATTTTGAAACAACTCTCGGAATGGAAACCACTCCCTTTTCAATCACAAAAGAGCCCAGACGAGATGAAATTGTCACTGATATTACAACCGAGCGTGGATTGCCAACCACAGGTTTTCCAGCAACACTAACAACATTTGAGCAAACCACTCGCTCAGGAGCTCCTACAACAATGGGAATTACAACAGAAAAGGGCTTCGCTAGCACAGTGCCTGGCAGAACCGAAACTGAGTTTGAAACAACACTTGGCATGGAAACTACCCCATTTTCTGTAACTAAGGAACCGAGACAAGAAGAAATCATAACTGATCGTACAACACAGCGTGTTGTTCCTACAACGGGCACTCCATCATCCCAAATACTTACAGAACAAACGACTCGGGGTGGTATGCCAACAACAATGGGAATGATGACAGACAGAACTGTACCTAGCACAATGCCAAGCAGAACTGAAACTGATTTTGAAACAACTCTTGGAATGGAAACCACACCATTTTCAATAACCAAAGAGCCGAGACGAGATGAAATTGTCACTGATATTACAACCGAGCGTGGATTGCCCACCACAGGAATTCCAGAAACCCGAACATCATTTGAGCAAACCACTCGTTCCAGTGTTCCTACAACAATGGGAATTACTACAGAGAAAAGTTTCCCCAGCACAATGCCAAGCAGAACTGAAACTGATTTTGAAACCACACTTGGCATGGAAACCACACCATTTTCAATCACAAAAGAACCTAGACAAGATGAAATTGTCACTGATCGTACCACCGAGCGTGGATTGCCTACCACAGGTTTTCCAGCAACACACACAACATTTGAGCACACTACTCGTCCTGTAGTTCCCACAACAATGGGAATTAGTACAGAGAAAAGTTTCCCCAGCACAATGCCAAGCAGAACTGAAACTGATTTTGAAACAACGCTTGGATCGGATACCACTCCATTTTCTGTGACTAAGGAACCAAGACGAGAAGAAATCATGACTGATCGTACTACAGAGCGAGGTGTGCCTACCAGCACAATTCATGGTTTAAACGAAACCGATTTTGGAACAACGATGGGCGTGGAGACAACACCACAATCTGTGACTAAAGAACCAAGGCGAGAAGAAATAATAACTGATCGAACTACTCAACGTTTGCTGCCAACAACCGGTTTTATGTTAAATTTATCCACTACTGAATCTGGAGTCGACGAAAGTGCTACTGAGTTTACAACTTCGAGTGGACCCTTTGATGACACGGATTTGTACAATGATACTATGATGATAGGCTCAACATTACCATCCACCCTCTCAGATAAGCGTGAACGTACATCGAAACATGGTCCATTCTTTGGAGACACTGAATCAACCATGGAAACCACCACTCCAATAACGTTTGACGGTGTTACTGAAATTACAGAGGTGATTCCTTCCGGTACAATAACTAATTTGACAGCTACGACTGCGTCCCCAATGCCAAGAAATGGTAGTTTTGACTCTAGATTACGTATATTTTCACGTTACAACAACGTTTGCGACACTGACGATGACTGCACATCTTTTGAAAGTTGTATTGAGCAGTTTTGCGTTGATGTATGTAGCTTATTCCAACCTTGTTCAAAGTGTTATGGTAAAGATCATAAAGCCTGGTGTTCATGCCCTCACGAAGTGTCTGGTCCATACGTTCTTTGCTCTGGGCAGGTTGCAGAAGGTAAATGTGTAATACACTGAAAAGCCTTTTATGAGTTTGCATTTGGAAATGGAAGATGATAGCATGCTCTATGTCCCTTGCTGATTGATTTACTTTCTCCGTGGGTGTTTCTGCATGCCGCCTTATATCCCACATTGACTGTGGGAATACGAGTTTATTTTGCCTGATTGATGTTGTATGTATTCTCTAGCCAGAATGCGAGATTGGCTGAACTGTGCGTTTTACTCACATTTTGTGTTCTAGCAATTTAGGCCTATAGGTGATAGTTGTGCGGTCTTAGATGACCCGAAAAAAGTGTGTCGTTGCAAGTGGACTACACGTATTCAGTCAACTAATTAATATTGTGAATGGCTATATTCAAAATGAGTTATATATGCTAGCTAGTTGGAATGGAATTGGAATGTCAGCAATTTCTACACTCATTTTGATTGTTTCTAAAATACTGAGAATGTGGAACTTATATTAACGTGAATGTACTTTTCAATGCTTGTCTGTGTCTTGGTGAAATGATCACAAGAATGAAGTTTGTTTGACATGGTTAACCCCCTTATCTGATTCAAATGTTTGAATTAACGGCATGATCTCTGGAAATTTTACATCCATTGTTATATATTTATATTACAATTAACACACACGTTGCATTATTGCAAAACATTTTGTTTGGTGAAAAAATAACATGCATCATTATGGTATTCTATGAATATATGTATACCAAAGCTTGCGCAAATAATTGAATGTTATGTTCGCTTTTGATTTGATGTTTAAATCATAACCGGTTTTTATAAGTGTACAGTATGCGTTGCATGTAAATACTTAAATAACGACTTGTGAATGTCTTAAAACTTTAGTATTTATATTTATTTGTTATGTTTTAATTTAATGGGATCGAGTACTAAACATTACAAGCCAAAAGCGTGTTGACTAACCATGGAAATAATTTTAAGCTGAATGTTGTTATGAGTTGCCACTTCCTTAATACAAGTGTGCTAACAGCTTTAGATGTAATCGCATGCATTTCTAACAACCATTGCTTTATGTGCATGAGCAGTTACATTAAGCAAGTTGTGTGATTGATTTAATAGGTGAATGCCAGAGCAACGTTGACTGCCCAAGAAACATGGCTTGCATTAAGGGTCGATGTGGTGATCCATGCCAAATCAATAGCCCTTGCAAGGAAGGCGAAAAATGCAGTGTGGTTGATCATACCCTAACTTGTGTGACAGGTAACGTAACGGATCCATAATCATGATTTATTGGATCTACATTTGAAATAGAAAATTGATTGTGTGAATTCCCTTGATTGACTTTGCAGACAGTAAGAATAACATGTGTGACCCAACAAATCAAGCCTGTACTGGAGGTAAGTTTCGAAATACAAGTCAGGTAGCTTTCAAACTACTTCTAGTTAAGATGGAGTGAAGCTTAACGTAACATCTTTTTGTTACGATAAGTTTTGCTCCCAAACCATAATAAAATGAAAAAGGTATAGGAAAAACTAACGTGAACTGAACTGAAGGTAACGGAGAACAAGGCTCCGACAGGTAACTCAATGAGAACGGTAAAACAAAAAGGTTGGAATGAGTGTGAGTGTGCATTGTATGAGAGTAATTTTAAGTTATATATTATATATATTATGGGAAGTATGGATTTTCTTCGTGAAAAAAATATTGAAACCATTATATTACCACATTAACGAAATCGGCACAAAAACAAAATAAAGTACTACTGCTACTTTCTGGAACTCATCAATTACATTTTCGCCGACTCCGGATGATACTACTAATAACACCGTGGAGAGGGACAGCCGATTAATTTTTCACCGGAATTTCACTTGTCTACACTCACTAACCCCATCACAACAACAGGTTATTCACAAATACATTTTACACAAAAAAACCTCAGTGTTTCACTCATGATATTAATGATGATGTATACCTTACTTATATAACTAATGTATTTATATTGTGCTCCTTCCATCAACTTTCACCCACGTACATTTTTTTTCTCGAACAAAACAGTACAGCATTGCTTATCATTCAATGTTTTCTTCCCTTTCACTATCATTTACCTTGTAACATGCTTTTTATTACCTGGAACGAGTCCCCCGTCATTGTTTGCAAAATTATATGAAACTAAATTTTAAAAAAATTGAAAGTTTATTGAATGCTCATAACAAAACGCATGCCCTCAAAATTAAACATAAAATTACTTAATACAAAAATTTAAGGGAAACTAGGATTTTAATTGTTTGAATAATCCAATATATATTATTATCACATCCCAACATAAAACTAACTTGCACATCAATTTTATACTCAATGAATCTCTAACACCTTTCCAACGCATGTGACGAAAAATGAAGGTTTTTTTTAAAGAAATTGATTTGTTCTCGTTTAATCGCATGCCTTTGAAAGATTTGATTAAATACACACTTTTTCTTTGAATCACATTTTTGGTTTAGTTTAGTTTTAGCAATTTAGAAAGAAATTTACTAACAAAAAAACAAAGTGTTTTTACATTAACTTTTGCATGAATGTCTTTACTATATATGTTCTTTGTTGAAGTCAATTGTTCAGCTCATTCATTCCTTTTTTGGTATGTGATTTACTTGTATGCTGACCGCATGTGAATTTGTGTTATGTTTTGTTATGTTGGTAAAACATAAAATGGAGGGTTTTAAAAAGTTTGCTATGGAAAGGTTTTTTTTGTTGAAAAAATTTATCAATCAATAAGTATATATTATTTCGTATGTACGGCGTAGTGTCCGGCTTTGATTGTTGAATGAATTCCTTTCCTTGTTTTTTTATTGCTTTCAAAACTTGTTTCTCTCCCTCGACTCGACTTGGTTTGACTTTCTCTGTGTGTTTTATTGACACAATTCCCAAGACAAAGCTTTAATGGTTGTGTATGTATATGCTTGCAATAAAAAGGTTGTCGCTCTGATAACGACTGCCAACTGGATGAGGCTTGCCATGGAGGATTTTGTGTGAGACCTTGTGACACTCAACCTTGTGGAACAAATGCTGTCTGCCGCAATTATAACCACAGAGCTGTTTGCCGTTGCATGGATGGGTATGTTGGAGAACCGACGAGGAACTGTGATCGTCCACCAACCCCCGGTGTTTGCCAGTATAATGAAGATTGTCCACCTAATAAGTTTTGCGATCGCTTGAACCGAGTGTGCTTATCCCCTTGCATGTCAGATACGTGTGGGAGGAATGCGGAGTGTGTTGTTGAGAATCGGGAGTCACGTTGTAAATGTTTTGATGGGTTTGAAGGAAATCCATTTCACTCTTGTGACAGACGTAAGCAAAAAATGCAGGATTGTAACGAAATTTCTATATAGATCCAAAGATAGTAGGGGTGAAAGTCAGGCACTAATACATACTACGTTTTCACTTTCATAGCAATGCCTGGATGTGGAAGTGATACTGATTGTCCTTCTCACCTCGTTTGCTTCCAACGCAAATGTGTGAGCCCATGCAATTGTGGAACAAATGCTATTTGTGAAGCAGAAAATCATCGCGCTCATTGCAAATGCCCACTTGGATTTTATGGAGATGCTGCTAGAAAGTGTGAAGGTACAAACAAATCGCTTTCTCTTTAAAACATGTATTTCATATTCCTTAAAAAACATTCGATTACGATTTATTTCATAATTATTTAAACAGCTAAAACCGATCCTTGCAACCCTTCCCCATGTGGTAAAGGGGCAAAATGCGAATCTACGCAAAAAGGAGCTGTTTGCTCTTGTCCACGGAAAACCACCGGAAATCCATTTTTGGAATGCTGTATGTTGTAACAACACGTTACTTAACATTAATTAAAGATATTTTTTTTAAATTAAGAATTTTACAACGTGTTACATATTTTTTACTAATAAGATCCTGAAGGACCATCTTGTGAAAGCGCTTCCTGTGGACCAAATGCAGGATGCCAAGTTGTTAATGGGCAACCCCTTTGCTACTGTTTACCTGGTTTCACTGGAACTCCACCGAATTGTAGAAGGGCAGCTGATGCATGTGCTACTTCTGCATGCGGTCCAAATACTTTGTGCCAAATGGAGGCAGGTGGTGTAGTCAGATGTACTTGCCTCGATGGTTTCATTGAAAGTCCGAACACTTTGACGGGTTGCGTTCAAAAGTCAAACCCATGCGAACCAAATCCCTGTGGTCATGGTGCCGTTTGTGACACCACCAGAAATCCACCCTGCTATTGCCCTGGAGGTTTGTATGGAAATCCTTACTCGAATTGTACTTCACCCGGTGTCCAGCTTTGCAGACCTGGTCCATGTGGTCCCAATGCGGACTGTTATACTCAAAATGGTCGGGAAATCTGTAAATGTAAATACGGCTTTGAAGGAAGTGCTTACGAAGGGTGTCATCCTCTTATCGACCCTTGTGTCCCATGTAAGAACTAAAGACAATTTCAATTTCACCAGATTATTCAAATTTGAGTTTGGACTAAATTAATAATTTATCTTTATTTTTAGCTCCTTGTGGTCCCAATACGGACTGTAGAAACCATAATGGCCGAGCTGTTTGCACATGCAAGCGTGGCTACAAAGGGCATCCAATTAGTCATTCAGGATGTCAGCCCGATTGCGTCAAGAATGAAGATTGTCCGGACTCCAAGGCTTGCATCAACTACCAATGCGTGGATCCATGTCCTTGTAAGTAAAATATTGAGCATGTGAACATGATCAATGATGCTTGCTTTTAGATATTACGTACTTTAACAAACAAAATTTATATTTTAGCTGCTTGCGGTATTGACGCGGAATGTAAGCCCCAGAATCACAGACCTGTATGCTACTGTCCTTACGGACTGGAAGGAAATCCTTACGTTAGATGTATACCAAGTAAGTTTCATTCAGACTAAACTTTACTTACACGTTATTTAAATTTTGCCACGATGAGTGAAAGCTAACAAACTCTTTAACTTGCAGGAAAACCCGAGCCCGTCACAAAAGATCCTTGCAATCCATCTCCCTGCGGAGCCAATGCAAACTGTAAGGTTTATGGGGGAAGACCTGTGTGCTCTTGCATTCAAGGATATCACGGAGACCCACTTATTGGATGCAAACCTGAATGTGTCACAAACATTGATTGTCCAAGCGATAAGGAATGTAGAAACTTGAAATGCATTGACCCATGTCCAAACATGTGCGGTATAAATGCTTACTGTACAGCTACTGATCATCGGGCTGTTTGTCAATGTAAAAAATATCATATTGGGGACCCATACCAAGAATGTCTTAAAGCAACATATCCACCACCCAAGCCACCACAAGCTATTGATCCTTGCGAGCCAAGTCCTTGCGGACCCAACTCAGAATGCCGTACCCGAAATGGGGAAGCTATTTGCTCTTGTCACCGTGGCTACTTTGGAAATCCATGCAGACCAGAATGTATGAGTGACTCGGAATGTCCATCCAACAAGGCTTGTATTTCTTTCAAATGCTCAGATCCATGCGTTGGCGTTTGCGGACTTAATGCCGTTTGTAACGTGGTGCAGCATAGACCAGTTTGTAGTTGTCCACCGTCAAGATTTGGTGATCCATTTGTATCATGTGAAAGGAAGCCAGTTACTAAACCTCCACCACCACCTCTTCAACGACCATGCAATCCATATCCATGTGGAGATAACACACTCTGTGAAGAGAAAGGAAATGTGGCTGTGTGCAAATGCAAACCCAATTACTTTGGCAATCCAGGCCTTGGATGTAGACCGGAATGTGTTCTCAATTCAGATTGCCCCACTGACAAGGCTTGTGCTGACTATCGGTGCATAGACCCATGTCCTGGAACTTGTGGCGCTAATGCTGTTTGCAGAACTCATAATCATGTTCCAACTTGCAAATGTCTGCAAGGATTTGAAGGAAATCCATTTTCCGTGTGTACTAAATATGGTGAGAGAAATGAATGTTTTTTTAAAAAATTACTCTGCAGTTGCACTCATTTAGATATCAGCCTCGTTTAACCCTGTTTTTTTTCTAAAAAAAAATCATAAACAGTTGCACCGGAACCAACTGACCCTTGTCAACCAAATCCATGCGGCCCTTACAGCGAATGTCGTACCCTTTATGATCGACCATTGTGCTCTTGCTCCCGTGGTTACATTGGATCTCCTCCTAGTTGTAGACCAGAATGTACTGTTGATTCAGATTGTCCAATTGACAAAGCTTGTAGGTCGCAGAAATGTGTGGATCCTTGTCCAGGAGCCTGTGGTCAAAATGCCCAATGTAGTGTCCGCTACCATTCTGCGGTATGTACTTGCTTGCCAGGCTTTCGTGGAAACCCAACAACGTTTTGCTCCAGGATACCAGAAGGTATGTCGTAAAATAATGAATATCAAGATCATTAAATTCATCATCAACAATAATTTTAATTTCGATAAATCGTCGTTTGAACTTTCGTAGAACCTCCTGCACCAAGAGATCCTTGTGTACCATCTCCTTGCGGAAATAACGCCGAATGTAAAAACCAAAATGGCAGGGCTGTGTGCTCTTGCCTCCCAGGTTACTTTGGAGCTCCACCATATTGCAAGCCTGAATGTACGGTTAGTGCAGAATGTCAAATATCACGAGCTTGTATCAAGTACAAATGTGCGGATCCGTGCAGCCCATGTAAGTTTTGAAAAAATGATATGTTTGCATTACAAAAAGAATACAATTTCGCCGATAATTCATCTAATTAATATAATTTTTTCATACATTTCAACAGCTCCTTGTGGACAAGGTGCGAACTGCCAAGTTATTGACCACATTCCAGTCTGTTCTTGTCCTAAACCTGGATATGAAGGTGATCCTCTTGTGCGTTGCCATCCAGTTCCAGGTTTGAATGCAAAATGTTTTACTTTCTTTCTTTGGGGGTAGTAGTGGCAATACTTTATGAAAAGGCTGTAACAATTTTATTTCTCTTTTTGCAACAGCTAAACCAATCAAGGTCGACCCATGCTCAACAATTGAATGTGGTTTGAATGCGCAATGTCACGTGGTTAATGATCGACCAATTTGCAAATGTGTTTATCCAAACGAAGGAGACCCCTATCATGCCTGCAAAACGGAGTGCTTACGACACGCTGACTGCCCATCCAACAAAGCGTGCAGTAACTACAAATGTATTGACCCATGCAACTCTTTGTGTGGAATTAATGCAGTTTGTACCGTATACAATCACATTCCAGCTTGCTCATGTAGGTTTTCCAATTGCAATATCAAATTACTAATTCCCATTCAGAATCTTTAATTATTATGACTTTTTATTTTTACTCAAGGCGCGGAAGGTTATACCGGAGATCCATTCCAATATTGCAATGCGGAACAGAAACGTAAGATATCTATCTATCTATATTACACATAATATTATTAACTCACCTTTAAATTTGAAACTTTATTAAAATACCCCAATTTATTTCCAGGTTTACCACCTGCTCCAAGAGATCCATGTAATCCAACACCATGTGGATTGTACAGTCAATGTAAAAACGAGAATGAACATGCAGTATGCTCTTGCTTACCTAACTACTATGGAAGCCCACCAAACTGTAGACCAGAGTGTAACTTCAATTCCGACTGTCCTCAAGATAAAAGTTGTTCCAATCAAAAATGCGTTGATCCTTGCCGAGCAGATCCTTGTGCTAGGAATGCCATTTGCAAAGTTCGCCATCACTCTCCAATTTGTAGTTGTCCACCAAACTATAGTGGAAATCCTTTCGTTTTCTGTGAAGAGGTACAGAGAGAAATTGTAGCACCAACTCAAGCACCAAATCCTTGCCAACCATGTAAGTAGCTGAAGATAAACCAAGCCACCATAATTCCCCAATAATGTAGGGGATGATCATTATTAATATTAAATAATTTTGGTATTATTTTTTTTATCAGCTCCATGCGGACCTTTTGCAGAATGTAGGGTGCTCGGGGATCAAGCTGTTTGCTCTTGCCTCTCCAATTATATTGGAAGCCCACCAAATTGTCGACCAGAATGTGTGGTTCATGCTGACTGTTCCCATGAAAAGGCTTGTATTCGTGAGAAGTGTGTGGACCCATGTCTTGGAGCTTGTGGCTTTAATGCTCAATGTAAGGTCATCAATCACGGACCAATCTGCTTCTGTGATTCTGGCTATGAAGGGGATCCATTCTCAAGTTGTACAAAGAGAGTAATCGTCGTAGTAGAGAAGAATCCTTGCCATCCATCCCCTTGCGGATCCAACGCTGTATGTACCGAAAACAATGGTGGCTACACATGCTCCTGTCTCCCAGAATATTATGGGGATCCACACGTGGCCTGCAGACCAGAATGCGTTTTAAATTCTGACTGTGCATCTGACAAAGCTTGCGTAAATCAAAAATGTGTAAACCCTTGCTCAACTGGTGGAGCTTGTGGTGTTCATGCAGAGTGCTCAGTATACAATCACGTCATCACTTGTACTTGTCCTGAAGGCTACACAGGTCAACCATTATCAGCTTGTTATCCAACTCCAAAGATTCCACAACCTACTGCTGCACCACGTGACCCATGCAATCCTTCACCTTGTGGAATCAACGGTCAGTGCAGAGAACACGATGGGATACCAATTTGTTCCTGCAAACCCGACTACTTTGGAACACCTCCAAATTGCAACCCAGAATGTGTCATCAGTTCTGAATGTCCACTTGATAAGACTTGCGTCAATATGAAATGCGTTGACCCATGTTTGAACGGCCCATGTGCATATAATGCTGTTTGCAGAGTGCTCAATCATTCTCCAATTTGTTCTTGCAAAACCGGATTCCAAGGAGATCCATTTTCTTCCTGTGAACCTATCCCAGTTCGCATTGAAGAACCAAAGAATCCGTGCCATCCAAATCCATGTGGACCCTTCTCAGAATGTAAGACAGTTAATGGAAATGCAGCTTGCTCATGCCTCCCAACATACATTGGCTCCCCACCAAACTGTCGACCAGAATGTTTTATTGATCCGGATTGTCCAACTGACAGAGCTTGCATTAGTCAAAAATGTTCTGATCCTTGTCCCGGCTCTTGTGGCTTTAATGCAGAGTGTCGAGTTGTTCAACACAAGCCACAATGCTATTGTATCACTGGATACACTGGAGATCCATTCCAATCTTGCTCACCAATTCCGGAAACTCCCCCACAAATTGAGGATAGACGAACACCCTGTCAACCTAATCCTTGTGGAACTAATGCTGAATGTATTGAAAGAAATGGTGCTGCAGCTTGCGTCTGCCTTCCCGAATATCATGGAGATCCTTATAGTGGCTGCAGACCGGAATGTGTTACAAACCCTGATTGTCCCAACACCAAAGCTTGCATGAGAAACAAATGCGCAGATCCATGTCCCGGCGTATGTGGATATAATGCCAATTGCAAGGTATATAATCATGTGCCCACCTGCACATGTGATGAAGGGTTTGAAGGAAATCCATTCCAAGGTTGTCAGCAAAGACCTCGCATTCCAGAACCGGAAAGGGATCCATGTCAACCATCCCCTTGTGGACCATACAGTCAATGCAGAGTTCAAAACGGTCTTGCCGTCTGCTCCTGCCAAGCTGGCTACATTGGAAGTCCACCAAGATGCAGACCAGAATGCGTCACAAGTTCAGAATGCCCCTTGGACAAAGCTTGTGCTCAACAAAAGTGCGTGGATCCATGTCAAAATGGGCCATGTGCCCCAACTGCTGTTTGCAAGGTCAACAATCACTCTCCAATCTGTACTTGTCCTCCTGGACATTCGGGCGACCCATTCGTCAACTGTCATTTGAGAGTGGAAGTCATTCCAACGGCTCCTATTGATCCCTGCAGTCCATCCCCTTGTGGACCTTATTCTGAATGCAAACGCATTAATGATCAAGCAGCTTGTTCCTGCTTAGCAGGATATATTGGCCGTCCTCCAAACTGCAGACCAGAGTGTACCATTGATTCCGACTGTCCCAGTGATAAAACATGTGCTAATGAAAGATGTCAAGATCCTTGCCCTGGTGCATGTGGCTCCAACACCAATTGTCGTGCTGCATCTCACAGACCACAATGTCATTGTATACCCGGCTACGAAGGGGATCCGTATGTTGCTTGCTTCTTGAAACCAGAACCTCCAAGACAATTGCCACCTCCAGATCGTTTAGATCCTTGCAATCCATCCCCATGCGGAACCAACGCTGAATGCCGAGTAAGAAACGGAGCGGGTGCTTGCATATGTCACCCCGAGTATTTCGGTGATCCATACGTAGAATGTCGACCAGAATGTGTGGTCAACCAAGACTGTCCCAATGACAAAGCGTGTGTCCAAACCAAATGTAAAGATCCTTGTCCCGGAGTATGTGGTCCGAATGCTGAATGTCACGTTTACAACCATCACCCAACCTGCCAATGCTTATCTGGCTATACTGGACAACCACTCCAAGGTTGTCAAATTATTCGTATAGAAGCACCCCGACCCACTCAACCTGCTGACCCATGTCATCCATCCCCATGTGGACCTTATAGTCAATGTCGAAACAACAATGGGGTGGCACTCTGCTCTTGCCAACCAAACTATGTTGGTCATCCACCAAACTGTCGCCCAGAATGTGTTACCAGTTCGGAGTGTGCTTTGGACAAAGCTTGTGTTAATATGCGATGCATTAACCCCTGTGAGCAAGCCCCTTGTGCTCCAACAGCAACTTGTCGCGTTGTCAACCACAGTCCACTTTGCAGCTGCCCTCAAGGAACTAGAGGAGATCCATTTGCTGGTTGCCATGAAGAGCCAAGAATACCTGAGCCTTTGAGAGATCCTTGCGATCCTTCACCTTGTGGACCTAACAGCGAATGTCGAGTTATTAACGGGCAGGGAGCTTGTTCCTGCAAAGCTAATTACCAAGGCCGCCCACCAAATTGCAGACCGGAGTGTACGATTAATCAAGACTGTCCTAGTGATAAAGCATGCATGTCCAACAGGTGTGAAAATCCTTGTCGAGGTGCTTGTGGGTATAATGCGGAGTGCAAAGTTTGGAATCATCAAGCTCAATGCTATTGCATTCAAGGATATACGGGCGATCCCTTCAGTGGTTGCCATTTGATTCCTGAACCACCTCCAGAAATTAAGCATGAGACGATTGATCCATGCAATCCATCCCCTTGTGGAGCTAACGCGGTTTGTAGGGATAGAAGTGGGGCTGGATCTTGCACATGTATTGAAGAATATTTTGGAGACCCATATACTGGATGCAGACCTGAATGTGTTCAAAACCAAGATTGTTCTACGAATAAGGCTTGCGTTCGAAACAAATGTGTGGATCCTTGTCCTGGAGTTTGTGGATTTAATGCGCAATGCACAGTTCAACAACACGTGCCTACCTGCAGTTGTACTCAAGGCTTTGTTGGAGACCCATTCCGAGGTTGTCGGGAAGCTGAGCGTCCTCCACCAACACCACCTGTTCGACGAAACCCTTGTCATCCATCCCCTTGCGGACCTTACAGTAGTTGCAAAGAAATAAATGAGGTGGCTGTTTGCTCTTGCCAACAAGGTTATATTGGAAGTCCACCTCAATGCCGACCCGAATGCCTTACCAACTCGGAATGTCCACTGGATAAGGCGTGTCTCCGACAGAAATGTGAAGATCCTTGCTTGAGTGGCCCTTGTGCACCTAACGCTCTCTGCAGAACGCACAACCACAGCCCACTTTGCTCTTGTCCCCCAGAATATGCTGGAAATCCATTTAGTGGCTGCACCAAAGTACTCAAGATTGAAGGTCCACCACCAGATCCATGTCAACCATCCCCCTGTGGACCTTACTCAGTTTGCAAAGTTATTAACGGACAAGGAGCATGTTCTTGTCAGCCTGGTTATATTGGAAGCCCTCCATCTTGCCGACCTGAATGTACCATCACTCCAGATTGTCCTAGTGATAAAGCATGCATAAGAGAAAAATGTGAAGATCCTTGCCCAGGTGCTTGCGGCTATAATGCTCAATGTCGTGTCAATAACCATCAACCTCAATGCTATTGTAGTCCAGGATACACGGGTGATCCATTCAGTGGCTGCTCACCAATTCCTCCTCCACCTCCACAACCAGTTGCAGTTGAAAGATTGGACCCATGTAATCCATCTCCTTGTGGGGCTAACGCGGTATGCAAAGAAAGAGGTGGGGCTGGCGCTTGTCAATGTCTTCCAGAATATTTTGGAGATCCGTATTCGGGTTGTCGACCAGAATGCGTTACCAACACTGACTGCCCTCAAGACAAAGCTTGTTCCAACCAAAAATGTAGAGATCCTTGCCCAGGTGTTTGTGGCGTGAATGCTGATTGCCACGTGAGAAGTCACGTACCAAATTGCGTGTGCTATACAGGCTATATCGGAGATCCGTTTAGAGGATGTCATCAAGCTCCACCAGAACCACCACCAAGGCAAGATAGACCAAGGGATCCATGTCAACCAACTCCCTGCGGACCATACAGTAGTTGCAACAATAATCAAGGGGTAGCTGTTTGCGCTTGCCTCAGCGGCTACATTGGTTCTCCTCCTAATTGTCGACCAGAATGCGTTTCCAGCTCAGAATGTCCACTTGATAAAGCATGTATTCAACAGAAATGTGTGGATCCTTGTCCCGGCCCTTGTGCTCCTAGTGCAACATGTCGTGTCGTAAACCACTCGCCAATATGCTCTTGCCCACAAGATCAAATCGGAGATCCTTTCGTATCTTGCAGTCCCAGACCACCACAAAGAGTAGAGGAGCCTTCCAACCCATGTGTTCCATCACCATGTGGAGCATATGCTGATTGTAAAGTTTTGAATGGAGTTGCTGCATGCTCCTGCAACCCAGGTTATATCGGCTCACCACCAAACTGTCGACCAGAATGTGTTATGCATGAAGAATGTCCAAATCATTTGGCATGCATGCAACAAAAATGTAGGGATCCTTGTCCAGGCTCATGTGGAGCTAATGCCGACTGTCGTGTTCTCAACCATAATCCTCAATGTCATTGCAGGATTGGTTTCAGAGGAGATCCATTCTTTGGATGTGAACCAATCCCACCAGAACCCGTACAACCTGTGAGAGATATTGTAAATCCTTGCCAACCATCACCATGTGGAGATAATGCCAAGTGTACAGAAAGAAATGGGGCTGGATCTTGCCAATGTCTCCCAGAATACTTTGGGGATCCATACACCGGATGTAGACCTGAATGTGTGCTCAACCAAGATTGTCCTAGCAACAAGCAATGTCTCCGTAATAAATGTGCTGATCCTTGTGTTGGAGTTTGTGGAAGTAACGCACAATGTGCTGCTCTCAATCACATTGCCAACTGTAATTGTCTTCCAGGCTTCACTGGAGACCCATTCCAGTATTGTTCCAGAATACCGGAAAGAATTGATCCGCCCCGGCAACCAACTGACCCTTGCCAACCTTCCCCATGTGGACCTAATAGCCACTGTAGAAATCAGAATGGACTTGCTGTTTGCTCATGCAGATCGGAATACATTGGAACTCCACCAAATTGTCGTCCAGAATGTACTTCGAGCTCGGAATGCCCGTTGGATAAAATCTGTCAAAATTTCAAATGCGTTGATCCATGTCCAGGACCTTGTGCTCCTAATGCGGTTTGCAGAGTTGTTAACCACTCCCCTATTTGCTCATGTCCACCAGAACAAACTGGAGATCCATTCTATTCATGTAGGCAAATGCCAAGGGTTCCTGATCCACCACGTGATCCCTGCAATCCAAACCCTTGTGGGAATAACGCAGAATGCAGAGTAATTAACGGTCAAGGAGCTTGTTCCTGCAGAGAAGGTTATATTGGATCTCCTCCATCATGTAGACCGGAATGTGTTGTCCACGCGGAATGTCCTAGTGACAAAGCGTGCTTGAGTAACAAGTGTCAAGACCCATGTCCAGGAACTTGCGGTTATAACGCCCAATGCAAAGTTTACAACCACGCTCCTCAATGTCATTGCGATCCCGGTCACACAGGAGATCCTTATCAGGGATGCTCAGTCATCAGAATTGAAGAACCACCAAGACCAGTTGAAGTTATTGATCCTTGCTCACCATCCCCTTGCGGATCTAATGCCAGATGTACAGTTCGTTCTGGAGCAGGTGCTTGCACATGTATTGAAGATTATACTGGGGATCCATACAGCGGATGTCGCCCAGAATGTGTTCTCAACACGGACTGTCCCACAGACAAAGCGTGCCTCCAAAGTAAATGTAAAGATCCATGTAGAGGAGTTTGTGGCTATAATGCAGCTTGTAGTGTCCGCAACCACGTTCCAGTTTGTGAGTGTCTACCTGGTCATACTGGACAGCCATTCTCTGGTTGCCACTTGATCCCTCCACCACCACCAGAAAGGGATATTCCACAGCCACCAAGAGATCCTTGTCAACCATCCCCATGCGGACCTTATAGCCAGTGTAGAAACATGAATGGCGTAGCAACTTGCTCTTGTCAACCAGGTTATATTGGAGCCCCACCATCTTGTAGACCTGAATGTGTAACAAACTCCGAGTGTCCTTCAGACAAAGCGTGTTCACAACAGAAATGCGTTGACCCCTGTCAAGCTGGACCTTGTGCTCCATCCGCCAAATGCCAAGTTATAAATCATTCTCCAATCTGCTCCTGTCCATCCGGCTTTGAAGGAGATCCGTTTTATAGATGTACAGCAATTGTTAAATCTGAACCACCTCCACCAAGTGATCCATGCGTTCCATCTCCATGTGGAAATAATGCAGAGTGCCGTGTCATTAATGGGGTAGCATCATGCAGTTGTCGTACTGGATATATCGGAGCTCCTCCAAATTGTCGGCCGGAATGTGTTATCGATTCTGATTGTCCATCTGATCAAGCTTGTATGAGAGAAAAATGTAGGAATCCATGTGATGGCTCTTGTGGTGTTAATGCGGAATGCAGAACTCTTAACCATCGACCTCAATGCTTCTGCTGTAAGACTTTCCATCATAAATTTATTCCCATTCATTATTGTTACTACTATAAAAATCTCCATAGTAATATGAAAAATAATTATAATCTTTTTATTTTTGATACTTATTGCAGTTTCTGGTTATGAAGGAAATCCATACGTTGAATGCAAACTGATAGTTCGCCAACCACCACCTCAAGTTTTAGATCCTTGCAATCCATCCCCATGTGGAATCAACGCACAATGTAAAGAAAGAAATGGAGCTGGAGCCTGTTCTTGCATCCCAGAATATTTTGGTGATCCATACGTAGCATGCAAACCAGAGTGTACAGTAAACCAAGACTGTGATAGAACAAAGGCTTGCGTGAACCACAAGTGTGTTGATCCTTGTCCCGGAGTTTGTGGCCATAATGCGGAATGTAGTGTGGTAAACCATCACCCAACATGTAGTTGCATACCAGGTCATACAGGAGATCCATTCCGAGCTTGTCATCCCATTCCACCACCTCCCAAAGAACCACAAAGAATTACAGATCCTTGTCAACCATCCCCTTGTGGAAACTATGCTCAATGTCGAAATAATAATGGAGTGGCCATTTGCTCCTGTAACCCAGGATATATTGGTTCTCCACCCAACTGCAGACCTGAATGTGTGGTTAACTCCGATTGTATTCTTACCAAAGCTTGTGTTCAACAGAAATGTACTGATCCATGTAGTCCATGTAAGAATTTTATTTATTTATTCATGAAAACTTTTATTTTTTACAGAGGAAAATATTGTATTCAATATTAAAATAATAATCTTAATTTTTCCCATTCTTTATTGCAGCACCTTGCGGTAATAATGCACATTGCAAGGTTATCAACCACAGTCCCATTTGCTCATGCAACTCGGGTTTCAGAGGAGATCCATTTAATGGTTGCGAGCGTGAAGTAGTCATTGAGCAACCAAAGGGAGATCCTTGTACACCCTCACCATGTGGACCATACTCCATTTGCCGTGTTATCGGAGGAACGGGTGCCTGTTCTTGTGAAGAAGGATATATCGGCCGTCCACCAAATTGTAGGCCTGAATGTGTACACAATGAAGAATGTCCATCAGATAAGGCTTGTAGAAATCAACGATGTGTGAACCCATGTGGCTCATGTGGTGTTAATGCTGAGTGCCGTGTCATCAATCACAATCCAACCTGTCAGTGCTTCCAAGGTTACACTGGTTCTCCAGCTAGTGCATGTTATTTGGTAGAAAGAACTACTCCAAGACCAACAGAAGCCCCAAGGAATCCTTGCGATCCATCCCCATGCGGATTGAATGCTCAATGTAGAGTTCAGAATGGTGCAGGTTCTTGCACTTGCAAACAAGGCTACTTTGGTGATCCATACCATGAATGTAAATTAGAATGTGAAGAAAATCCCCATTGTGATACCTCAAAGGCTTGCATTGGCTACAAGTGTAAAGATCCTTGTCCTGGAACCTGTGGTTTGAATGCGGAATGTAATGTTCAGCGTCATATTCCAGTTTGTACATGTAAGACCCTTTCCCTCACCTACCATAATTTTTAATCAAATCCAGTATAGAGATTTATATTTTTGACACGTTGACTATTATTCTAGGTCCTCCTGGCTATACTGGAAATGCTTTCGCAAGATGTTACCCAATTCCACCGGAACGTAAGTATTTTTTATTTAAATTTGCAATGAATAACCTTCAAGTGTATTTATTCAGATGCAAACATATCATAATTCTTATTATAAATAGCACCCAAACCTGTTGAGCGAAAGGATCCTTGTCAACCAAATCCTTGTGGCCCCTACAGTCAAAGTCGAAATACCGGTGACACCTGTCAATGCTCATGCCTCGCTACGTACATCGGCAGCCCACCAAATTGCCGGCCAGAATGTGTGGTCAGCTCGGAATGTAGTTTGGATAAAGCATGTCAAAATCAAAAGTGTGTTGACCCTTGTCCCGGTACCTGTGGAAGAGAAGCCGTTTGCCGTGTTGTCAATCACAGTCCCCTCTGCTCTTGTCCAGCTGGTTATACCGGAGATCCATTTTCCCATTGTTATCTTGCCCCCACAGCCCCACCACCAAGAGAAATACGGGATCCATGTAACCCAACACCATGTGGACCTTACTCAGAATGCAGAGCGATTGGAGACAGAGCTAGCTGTAGTTGTCAACCTAATTATATTGGCTCCCCTCCCAACTGTCGTCCAGAATGTACAACGAGCTCAGAGTGTCCTAGTCATCTTGCTTGTACAAATTACAAGTGTGTCGACCCATGTCCAGGCACTTGCGGATCCAACGCACAATGTAATGTTGTGAATCACGTCCCAACCTGTACTTGTATTGTTGGATACACCGGAAATCCTTTCTCTGCTTGCTATCCTACCCCAACTGAAGCCCCAAGGCAAGAGCCGGCTAATCCATGTCATCCATCCCCATGTGGTGCTAATGCGGTTTGCAATGAGAGAAACGGTGCAGGATCTTGTACTTGTGAACCAGGATATTTTGGAGATCCCTACGCAGGATGTAGACCTGAATGTGTTACAAACTCAGAATGCTCGAGAGATAAAGCTTGTGTCAGTCAAAAGTGTGTGGATCCATGTCCAGGCGTTTGCGGTCAGAATGCGCAGTGTGATGTTGTTAACCACTCTCCATCATGTACTTGTCTACCTGGCTATGTTGGCGATCCATTCTATGCCTGCAGAAAAGAACAACCTCCTCCACCACCACCTCGTAATTTAAATTTTTAGAACATTTATTATTTTATTGGGCTCATCCGATAATATTAATTCATGAATTGTTCATAATTTCTTTTTTTTTAGCTCAACGTGTGCGAAACCCATGCGAACCAAGCCCCTGCGGCCCATACAGTCAATGCCGCGCTTCTGGAGACCAAGCTATTTGCACCTGTCTTCCCAACTACATTGGCTCACCCCCATCCTGCCGCCCTGAATGTGTTGTCAACTCTGAGTGTCCCTTGAATCGAGCTTGTACTCAAATGAAATGTATTGACCCTTGCCCAGGAGTGTGCGGCTCAAATGCCCGTTGTGATGTAAGAAACCACTCTCCCATCTGTACTTGTCCCCCTGATCACACTGGAGATCCATTCAGAGGCTGTTATCCTATCCCACCTCCTCCACCTGAAGTGAAATCTACCCCAAGACCTCTTGACCCCTGTCTCAACAATGGACCATGTGGTCCCAACGCGCGTTGTGAACGAGTAGGAGACCAAGCTAGATGCTACTGTTTAGAAGGATATATTGGAAGCCCACCTAATTGCAGACCAGAATGTGTTACCAACACCGACTGTGCCTCCGACAAGGCTTGTAGCAACTACAAATGTAGAGACGTTTGCGGACCCGGTATTTGCGCTCCAACAGCAAATTGCCAAGCTGTGAACCATGCTGCTGTCTGTTCTTGCCCTGCTGGAACATCTGGAGATCCATTTTACAGTTGTGCTGCAATACCACCACCCCCACCAACTCGTAGCGATCCCTGCAATCCATCCCCATGTGGATCTGGTGCATACTGCCGTGACGTTAATGGAATTGGATCCTGCCAATGTATAGAAATGTACTTTGGAGATCCATACACTGGCTGCAGACCCGAATGTACTAATGACTACGACTGCCCTAGTAACAAAGCTTGCAAAAATAACAAATGTGTAGATCCCTGCCCTGGCGTTTGTGGTCTCAACGCTCAATGTGATGTCCGCCAACACGTGCCAATTTGCACATGCTTCCAAGGATATGAAGGTAATCCATTCTCCGCCTGCCACCGTATTCCTGAGCCACCACCACGAGAGGTTAGAGATCCATGTGTTCCATCACCATGTGGCCCCTTCAGTCAAAGTCGAAATGCTGGTGACACTTGTCAATGCTCGTGCTTAGCCACTTACCAAGGCCAACCACCAAATTGTAGACCAGAATGTACAGTCAACTCTGAATGTCCACTGGACAAGGCTTGTTCTCAACAAAAATGTATGGATCCTTGCCTACAAAATCCTTGTGCTCCAAATGCTCAATGTAGAGTGAGAAATCATTCTCCAATTTGCTCATGTCCATCCGGCCACGAGGGAGACCCGTTTATTAGATGTTATCCAATTGTCAAGGAAGTTCAAAGGGAACCAGAACGGGATCCATGTAACCCATCTCCTTGCGGTGAAAACGCCGTTTGTACTCGAATTGGTGATAGAGCGTCCTGCAGTTGTCTCCCTAATTATCAAGGATCTCCTCCTTTCTGTCGAGCGGAATGTGTGGTTGACTCGGATTGTCCTAGCAGTTTGGCTTGTAGAAATATGAAATGCGTGGACCCATGTCCTGGTGCTTGTGGAGTTAATGCAGAATGTAATGCTCTTAACCACTCACCAGTTTGCAGATGTATTTCGAACTACGTTGGAAACCCACTCAGCTATTGTCATGAACCACGTAAGATAATGAAATCCATTGTTAATAATGAGGCTTATGATATTTGTGATGCAAAAGCAACTGTATTTTTTAACCGATTTATTGATGATTTCCGTTATTATTATTAACAGCTCCAGAAGTAAAGGAACAACCTCGGGATCCATGTAATCCATCCCCATGTGGAACCAACGCAGTTTGCCAAGAGCGAAACGGAGCAGGGGCTTGCACATGCATTCCCGAACATTTTGGTGACCCATACGTCCATTGCAAACCAGAATGTACAGTAAATCAAGATTGCGACCGAACCAAGGCTTGTGTACGAAACAAATGCGTAGATCCATGTCCTGGTGTCTGTGGTGTTAATGCCAAATGTGAAGTTCAAAACCACTATCCAGTTTGCATTTGCCCTGATGGCTACATTGGAGATGCATTTATTGAATGTCGACCAAAACCACCACCTGCCACCGCAGCACCAGTCCGAAGGGACCCCTGTGAACCAACCCCATGCGGACCTTACAGTCAATGCAGAAGCATCAATGACCAAGCCGTTTGCTCATGCCTCCCAACATATATTGGCACTCCACCAAATTGTAGACCGGAATGTACCATCAACCCTGATTGTCCATTAGATAAAGCTTGCAAAAACCTCAAATGTGAGGATCCATGTCGAGGAGCGTGTGGATTTAATGCGGATTGTAAGGTGGTAAATCATCAAGCATTCTGCAGTTGCAGAGGTGGTTTCCAAGGAGATCCATTTTCGGGTTGTCACCGTATTCCACCACCACCTCCAGTTCCAGTTCAGCGTCAAGATCCTTGTCAACCAGACCCTTGTGGACCAAACGCAGATTGCACTGTTGCAGGTGATAGAGCTCATTGTACCTGTCGACCAACGTATATCGGCTCTCCTCCCAATTGTCGACCTGAATGTACAGCAAACTCAGATTGTCCAAGTCACTTGGCTTGTATTCGTTCAAAATGTGCTGATCCATGTCCCGGCTCATGTGGCTCTAATGCCATTTGTTCCGTTGTTAATCACAGTCCAGTTTGCACTTGTCTTGCTGGATATATTGGAGATGCTTTCTCATATTGTTATGAAGAACCAAAGAGAGTTGTTGAGCAACCATCAGATCCTTGTAACCCAACCCCATGTGGATCCAACGCTGTTTGCCATAATAGAAACAATGCTGGCTCTTGTACCTGCCTCCCAGATTACTTTGGTGATCCATATGCTGGATGTCAACCGGAATGTGTTACCAACTCAGACTGTCCTAGTCACAAAGCTTGTCGCCGAAACAAATGTGAAGATCCTTGTCCAGGTGTTTGTGGCGTTAATGCTATATGCAGGGTTACTAATCATGTGCCAAATTGTGAGTGTATTGATGGTTACGAAGGAAATCCATTCAGTGCCTGTCGCCTTCCTCCTCCACCACCTCCAAAACCTGTTGAGCGAAAGGATCCCTGTCAACCAAGTCCATGTGGTCCATACAGTCAAAGTAGAAATGTTGGTGACACTTGTCAATGCTCATGCTTACCAACATATACCGGAAGTCCGCCATTCTGTCGTCCCGAATGTACTGTCAACAGTGATTGTCCTCTTAGCAAAGCATGTCGAAATCAAAAATGCGTGGATCCTTGTCCAGCCTGTGGTGAAAATGCACAATGCAGAGCAATTAGTCATAGTGCTATTTGTTCTTGTCCCTCCGGATTTGAGGGTGATCCATTCATCAGATGTACTAGAATCCCACCTCCACCTATCATACCTCGCCCTCATACACCACTACAATCCGTTAACCCATGTGTGCCATCTCCTTGTGGTCCAAACTCGGAATGTAGAGCTACTGGTCCTAGCCCAACTTGTACATGCAAAACTGGATATATTGGCAGCCCACCAAATTGTCGCCCAGAATGTATTTCTCATGATGAGTGTTCTAGCATTCACGCTTGTATCCAAAACAAATGCGGAGACCCATGCCGTGGTGCTTGTGGATTTGATGCTCAATGTCAAGTTATAAATCACACTCCAATCTGTAGTTGTCTACAAGGCTATGAAGGAGATCCGTTTAGAGGATGCTCAAGAGTTATCGTAAGGGAACCACCACCACCAAGAGATCCATGCCCTGTGTGTGGTTCTAATGCAAGATGTGAACGCCAAGGAGACTCAGGCTATTGTAAATGTGATCCAGAATATTTTGGTGACCCGTATGTTGGCTGCAAACCAGAATGTGTCCAAAATTATGACTGTCCATCCCATCGAGCTTGTAGAAATTATAAATGCGTAGATCCTTGTGTGGGAACTTGTGGTATTCATGCCACCTGCTCTGTTCGAAATCATTCTCCTACTTGCACGTGTGATGAAGGATATATTGGAGACCCATTCACGGAATGTCGACTCAGACCAACACAACCTCCACCATTAATTCGAACGGATCCTTGTCAACCATCCCCTTGTGGACCTTACAGTCAATGCAGAGATATAAATGGGGTGGCTAGCTGTAGTTGTCTCCCCACCCATATTGGAAGTCCACCTAATTGTCGACCAGAATGTATTTACAATGCGGACTGTCCTCTAGATCGAGCTTGTCAACAGGAGAAATGCGTTGATCCTTGTCCAGGATCTTGTGGGTTTAATACACAGTGTCGAGTTGTAAATCACAATCCAGTTTGCGTTTGTGAGAGAGGCTATACTGGTGACCCATTCTCAGGGTGTAGACCTATTCCACCACCACCTCCACCAGAAGTTAGAGAACCTCCAAAAGATCCTTGCAATCCGTCCCCATGTGGCTCCAATGCTGTGTGCAGAAACCGGAATGATCGAGCTCATTGTGAATGTTTACCAGGCTATTTTGGATCTCCACCTCATTGTCGACCAGAGTGTGTTTCTAATCCAGAGTGCTCTACCAAGTTGGCTTGTATTGGAAATAAATGTAAAGATCCATGTCCTGGCAGTTGTGCTCCTAATGCGCAATGCACCGTTGTGAATCATTCACCAGTTTGCACTTGTCCAGCAGGATATACAGGAGATGCATTTTCATACTGCAGACCAGAACCACCTCCAGGTAATTTTTTTGACAATTCAGAAACATAACTTACATAATAGTTTCATTCTATATGAAATTACACGTATGTATACTAATATTTATATACTTGATTTGATCTATTATTAATAGAACGAAAGAATCCTTGCCAACCTTCTCCATGCGGTGAAAACGCTATCTGTACTCCAAACGGTGACGCTGGCTCTTGTTCCTGTCCACCAAATTACCTCGGCGATCCATACATTCGTTGCAGACCTGTCTGTCTTGTTAACTCTGATTGTCCCAGTGATCGTTTCTGCTTCCAACAAATAAGATGTGATGACCCTTGTACTGGCACTTGCGGCGTGAATGCTCAATGTCGAGCTGTTAACCACCGAGCTCAATGTGAATGTTTACCTGGCTATACTGGAAACCCATTCTCCCATTGTAATAGAATCATCGTTAACGTTCCAAGTAAGTATTCTTCTACAAAACCTCCCATTTAAAATGATCACCTTGGAAATTTGCAGTATGAATTAATATATTTACTACTTCCTTGACTTTTTAGCTGATCCTCCAGTGCGAGAACCTCCAAGGGTTGTTTGTGGAAGCAATGCTTTAACTTCCACCGAAAATGGGCAAACTGTCTGTCGCTGTCCTCCAGACTACCAGGGCGACCCCTACGTTTCCTGCAGACCTGAATGCGTTACAGACGACGAATGTGATAGAACCAAGGCTTGTGTTCGTTACAAATGCGCTAACCCATGCACTTCAGGAGTGTGTGGTTACCGAGCTCTCTGTGAAGTTCGAAATCATCGTGCAATTTGCGTCTGTCCAAATGGACTTACTGGCAATCCATTCTCATATTGTAGTGAAGTAAGAGCCCCTCCAACTCCAGAACCAATAACGGACCCATGTCAACCATCACCATGTGGAATAAATGCCCAATGCTCTTCAAGACCTGGTTCCACACATGCTACGTGTACCTGTCCACCTCACCTCCAATATGGATCTCCATATATTGAATGCAAGCCCGAGTGTGTGCTCAACTCCGACTGTCCAAACTACTTGGCATGCAACTCACAAAGATGTGCTGATCCTTGTCCTGGAAGCTGCGGAATTAATGCGTTGTGTCGCGCAGTAAACCACCAAGCTCAATGCTATTGTCCAGCTGGAATGGAAGGAGATGCTAGGAGCAGATGTTCTGAACGTCCTCCACCACCCAAGCAAAGGCCAGAGTGTGAAGTAGATCAAGAATGTCCGAATGATAAGGCGTGTGTACGAAATAAATGTCAAGATCCTTGTCTAACAACAATTTGTGCTCCAAATGCGGAATGTCGTGCCGTTAACCATCGTGCTGTTTGTAGCTGTCGTGAAGGAGAAACTGGGGATCCGTATAGTCGCTGTTATCAACGTAAGTAGTTAGAAATCAAAATATTTCGAATATTTAGCTGTAAAATCCCAAGATGCTCATTGCAATTCCCTTTTTTATCCCGATAAATAGTTGGATGTAGAAGTGATTCAGATTGTTCATATGATCAAGCCTGCATAAATAAAGATTGTGTCAACCCATGTCTCTATGATAAATGTGGTGTCAATGCGGAATGTCGAGCTTCTGCTCACCGAGCCCAATGTTATTGTCCCGAGAGATTTTATGGAAATCCAAGAATACGCTGTGAACGACCACAATGTGTTACTGACGAAGAATGCCCTTACTACTTAGCTTGTATAAATGAAAAGTGCGCGGATCCATGTAAATGTGCTCCAGAAGCTAAATGCACTGTATTTAACCATAGACCAACCTGCAGTTGTCCTCCGGGAACAACTGGAAATCCTACAGTGCGTTGTGTTGAAGGTGAGGGTGAGATATTAATGCATTGTAGTGCATTCCAACATTTTTAAACTTTTAAAAAAATTGTATCCTTCTGTCGTCTTTTGAACATGAATTAAACTCCATCTAATTTTTACGATTGCAGTTGTACCGGAAGTGAAATACGAATGTCAAACGGATGGAGATTGTCCAAGCAAACAAGCTTGCATTGAACATCACTGTAGGAATCCATGTAGTTATGGAAAACCATGCGGGACAAACGCCATTTGTTCCGTACAAGATACCTTACCCAATCGTCTCATGACATGTCAATGTCTGCCAGGTTATTTTGGCAACGCGAGGGTAGAATGCAGGCAACGTAAGTTAAATTCCCAACCTGATGATAACGATATCATTTTTTGTAACTTTGAAAAAACTAAGGGTTCTAATAATTTCACGATTACTAATAATGAAGGTATTTGAAACCTTGAACAAGAACATCCACCTAATACGTACATTAATTACTTGATATGTAATCATGGTGATATTATTGTCATCTCCTTTTTCCAGGATTCATTCATTAATGAATGATGATATAATGAAACACATTGAACATGACACTTAAAATCAAATGCTAATTAATTACTTAACATTTTATTCACATAATTTATTTTTACAGATTCTCTAACAACACCAGTTTTTTACAGAGTATTACACCACATGATCATCAATCAATCAATCACCTTACAACTTAATTCCATACTTCACCATTAATATAACTGATTATGATTTCACGAAAATACAATTTAATATATATAATAATAATATGGTTGATGTGTGCTTGGGTGTGTGAATGGAGAGTGCAAAACTAATGTAGTATACAATAATTTTGTTTTAGAATTTAAGACCGCTTTTTATCCCATTTCTTTTGTTGCTATCCAAAACATTTTTAGGCACCTAATTTTTTTAATTCAATTTTATTTATAATCATTTATTTATTAACACATTGCCTAAAAAGTAACCAGAGCGCTGAAGAAATGGGAACAATTTTGCTGGAGTTGGAATGTTCTCTAAACTATGAATTTCTGGGTTTTTATCACGCCTTCAGAGTCAACACCATCTCCAGGTTGCACAAGTGACGGAGACTGTTCCTCTCGAGAAGCTTGTCGCCGAAGCCAATGTGTCAATCCTTGCCGAGTTGCTAATCCTTGTGCTCAAAACGCAGAATGTGAAGTAATCAGTCATACAGCCCAATGTAAGTGTCCACCTGGCTTATTTGGGGATCCGTACAGAAGCTGTTATCCAAGTAAGTTTTAATTTTCTTTGTGCAAAAAAAAATCTTTTTTATTATTTACTCACAGCTTCTTCGTTTCAATAGAAAAAAATTACTTACCTAATTTAAAAGTAAATAGTGGAGCACGCCACGCGATTCATATTGTTTTTTAGAAAAATTGAAAGCCAAAGCCAACGCGTATTTCATTCCTAATTATAATTATTTTGCCTAAAGTACGTGGTTATTTTAACGAAAATTTAATATTCACTCAACAGCTTTGTTTTTTAACGTAATATTTATTTTATGTATTGTATTGCAATTATTTTGCGCTGCATTTTTTTTGCATGGTTGTTGACACACATAATATTTTGAAAACAAAAAAACCAACTTAATAATTGACAGTTTAACTAGAGTAAATACTTACTTCATACAATTACTACCAACCATCCTACTACTTATCATAATCATATCACACAAACACTTAATATAAATTGACGACTAACTAACCTGTGATGATGTAGCCGCACCAAGACCTGGAAGACAGTGCGCTGCTGATGTTGACTGTAACAATATCAATGCATGTTTGGATAGCCAGTGCCAAAACCCCTGCTTTGTTGCTAACCCTTGTCCTGATACGACTATTTGCAAACCCTTCGAACACAAACCATTTTGCTGCCCTAAAGCTGCTGACAATAACCAAGATGTTGAATGCTTCTCAGGTACATCCAATGGCTGCGTTGCGTTTTTGCTTTGTAGATTTGCTAACAAAAACAAATAAAAATTATTTATAATCAATATATTTTTTTCATAAATTAGACATCAATACTGCTGTGTAAATAACGTACTTTGGTAATCGTAGTGTGTAGTTAGTTAGTTTATAATGTATATAAAGGGCTTTTACTTAGAAGCGTGTTAGAAACAAATAATAATTATTGCTTCACGTGCTCTCATTGCAGGCGAGAAACCTCAGTGTACCGTTGACCACGAATGTCTTCAAACGGAAGCTTGTGTTTCACAAGTTTGCCGGGATCCATGTGCAATTCAGAACCCATGCGGAACCAACGCTGTTTGTAGGGCTAGTTCTCATCGACCTTTGTGCGTGTGTCCTCAAGGATGGGCGGGCAATCCACAAGTTAGATGTTACAAACGTGAGTATCCTTTTTTATTACAAATTTTTTACGCCACAAGGTAATTATTTCTTTTAGCATTTTTTGGTTTATTCTTACATCACCCCGTTTCCATCTTACAGCTGAATGCACAAGCGACTCTGAATGTCCAAATGATCGCCAATGTCTCAATGAAAAGTGTGTGGATCCATGTTCCTATGGTACGGTTTGCGCTCCATCAGCAAAATGCCGTGCAGTTGCCCACCGCAGTCAATGCTATTGTCCACCTGGAACTCAAGGAAATCCTTTGGAAGCTTGCGTCACCGTTGGCTGCCAGTCTAATGATGACTGTGCTCACGATGAAGCATGTGACTCTGTGAATCGGGTTTGCAGGCAAGTATGTACTCCAGGAGTTTGCGCCCCTGAAGCCTTCTGTGAAGGAAGAAATCACTTGCCAATCTGCACATGTCGAACTGGAACCACGGGAGATCCATACGTGAGATGTAGAGAGGAGCCGAGACCAACATCCACTCCCCAGAGGGAATGTGAAGAGGACGCAAATTGTCGTAGCCACCTCACTTGTGTCAATGGAAATTGTGTGGACCCCTGCTCAACTGGATCCCCTTGCAGTCCATCCCAAGAATGTCGAGTGTTGGATACTTCCCCATTCCGATCCGTTGTTTGCCAGTGTCCACCAGATACAACGTTTACCAAAAATGGTCTTTGCGTGAAGATCGGTAAGTTTTTTGATTCCCATGAAAACTCAGATCATAAATCATCATAAAGCAACACAAATTCTTGAATGTGAAATGTCACTACCGAATTTTATTTTCATAGAAACAAGTCAACCCGGTTGCAAGTCAGATGGAGAGTGTCAGTTGACAGAGAGATGTACTCAAGGTAAATGTGTTGATGCTTGCTTCCTAGAAGCTTGCGGAACCAATGCTGTTTGTAAGTCTGTGAACCATCAAGGAATCTGCAGCTGTCCACCTGGCTACCAAGGAAACCCAAGGATCATGTGTAACGGTATGATGAACAACAACAAAAAAAACAATAATTTTGACGTTGAAATGAATTTGGACAAAGCATATTATTTGTTGACGATGTAGTTATGGTGTTTAACCGACGATAATGCATAAAATAATGATGATGTTCATGTGATGAATGATATATGAATTTGGCCCTCATGATTGACTTGTGCCCCTTGGTTTTTATAGTTCCCAAGACTCCTTTCCAATACGAATGTACAAGAGACTACGACTGTCCAACTGACCAAGCTTGCATTAGTCGAGCTTGTGTCAATCCTTGTACAATTGAAAAATGCGCAAGAAACGCAAACTGTCATGTAGAAAATCATACTCCCAACTGTAGATGTCCACAAGGTCAAATTGGTGACCCAAGAAATGAGTGTAGATTCCCTGAACCACGTAAGACCTCCATTTCCCCCTTGTACATTATATTAAATTTGAAATTGCAGAAAGCAGAAAAGGTTTATAAGAGAGTATGAGCAAGGTTCCATTAGTTTGGATCTCAATACATCATCCAAAAATATGCTAATTGCTGTATAAAAATGTTTCCGCTCATATGCTTTTCACTGAAAATGGATAACCTTGCTATACTCCTCTTGCCTTTTGCGTTTTGAAGCGAATGTCCACTGAAAAAAACTGGTAAAGTGTATCATATATAAAATGTGCAAATTTCCATTGTTCCCCCCATCCAGCGGCGATCACGGTTGGCTGTACTTCTAATTCAGACTGCGCCTCAGACAAAGCTTGCCTGAACAAGGCTTGTGTTGACCCATGTGATTGTGGCCCGAATGCTCAGTGCAGAGTGGTCAATCACTATGGTATTTGTATGTGTCCTGACGGCTATTCCGGCAATCCAAATTTGGGCTGTTATCAATGTAAGATGATCATTTCCAATTTGTTTTCCACTTCATCACCTCACCACCAATTCTCACTGCTGCTTCCACTAACTATCCTCCAAAAAAACCAATCTAGCAAAGTTCTCCCTTCAACCTTTCTTTAACAAAATGGTTCATACTCCGGTACATTTCTTATTCCAATCATTATAATTCTTCTTCTACTTAACATCATTTCCAATTTCATTCGTTTTTAAATGGTTTCACACAATCTCATCGAAAATAATAATTCCACTACAAAAAAATAATTCTCTTCTCTAATCAATCCACTACAACTTGTTCTACTTACATATTTTAACAACTTTGCGTCTTTGCTTCTTCTCTCATCTTTTATATTATAATTTTAAGTAACTCAAAAAAATAATCTAAATGATATCGGCTGGGCTCAAGCTAATCATACTAATTACGTGGAGATAACCTGGGATAAATTATCTGCTGAAGGAAGACCTAAAATAATCTAACCCCATTTGTTCTTTGAGTTGTTGTATATAATGTTGTGTGATTCCCCCGTCCTTCCTTTTAGTGGGCTGCTCGAGTGACTACGAGTGTGCTGATGATCAAATGTGCCAAAACAGACAATGCGTAGTTGCATGTCGGTCTCGAAACCCTTGTGCCCTTACCGCAAACTGTATTTCAAAATCCCATCGCGCTAACTGCGAATGTCCACCTGGTTACGAAGGAGATCCATTCGTAAGATGTGAGCCGGAAGGCTGTCGCACTCATCAAGATTGTCCATTCAATCGTGTCTGCATGGCGAAGAAGTGTGTAGACCCATGTGTGTATGAGAATCGGTGCGCTCCAAACGCAATTTGCATTGCTACGAACCACGCTGCCGTGTGCAGATGTCCTGATCACCTTCCACGAGGAAATCCATCATCCTACTGTGAGCGACAGGAGGTTGAAGTGCCACCCCCAGAATGTACTCAAGACTTTGAGTGTGCGAGAGACTTGGCTTGCATTGGTGATAAGTGTGTTAACCCCTGCAAGGAAATTGCTCCTTGTGACTCAAGTGCCATTTGTAAAGTAATTAACTCCGTTCCTGTAAGAACCATGATGTGTGTTTGTCCCGACAACTGGGCTCCAAATGAGAATGGACAGTGTCAACCAATACAATCCCCACCGACAACACCAGGTTGTGCCTCAGATAATGAGTGCCCCTCCACGGAAGCTTGTATCAATCGAGTGTGTAGAGACCCATGTGATTGTGGAAGAAATGCTCAGTGCTACGTCCAAAACCATCGCGCTGTTTGTACCTGTAAAGAGGGTCATGAGGGCAATCCTAATATTGCTTGTTATCCAGGTAAAACATTTTCACTACTTTCACCACTTTCACTTTCTTTTTCAAAAAAATATTCGAAAACTAATTGGAATATGATTTTATCATGTAAACTTTTTAGTTGGATGTCGATCTGACTCGGAATGTGACTCAAATAAAGCTTGTCTCAAGGGAGAGTGTGTGAACCCATGCTTGTTGGATCAAACTTGTGGATCCAATGCAGACTGTTTTGTGCCAAATCACAGAGCAGAATGTAAATGTCGCCCTGGCTTCAGAGGAAACGCATACGAGGCTTGCTATGTTGTTGGTTGTAGATCAGACTCGGAATGCCCATCAGACAAAGCCTGCATCAATTCTGATTGCCAGTACCCATGCTTGAATCGAAACCCTTGTGCACCCTCCAACTCCCACTGTTTCAATGAGAACCACCAAGCAGTTTGTAGATGTGAGCCGGGATACGTTGGCCACCCATACTTTGCTTGTGATCCGGAGCCCAAGCCCGAATGTGTTGTAGATAGTGATTGCCCTTCACAATTAGCTTGTATCGATGACACTTGTCAGAACCCATGTAGAGTAATACATCCATGCTCATCTCCAGCTGTTTGTAAAGTTATTGACTCTGCTCCTGTGAGAACAATGATTTGTGAGTGTCCAGACGGCTACGTTGGGGGAAGAAACGCTTCTTGTCGCCCAGTAAAACCCCTTGAACCAATTGGTTGTAGAAATGATGATGAATGCAACACAGACCAAGCTTGCTTCTATGGAATATGTAGAAATCCTTGTCAATGCGGACCTAATGCTGATTGCAAAATTTTCAATCACAAACCCGTCTGCTCATGCTTAGATGGATATGACGGAAATCCAGATGTTGGTTGTCACGCAGGTACTTACGAAAAAAAATAATTGTGAAAAAATGTCAGAATCAATTAAATTGAAAGTTTTGGGAAATTCTAATGTTTTCCCCCTTTAAAAATTACAGTTGGTTGCCGATCAAACAGCGAATGTCCCACAACGCATGCTTGCTTAAATAGAAATTGTGAGCCAGTTTGTACCCCATCTCCACTTCCACCTTGCGGAGTGGGTGCAACATGTCACGGAATTGCTCACCAAGCAATATGTCAATGTCCAGTTGGTACACGAGGTGATCCCTTCGTGTCCTGTATTACCATCGGTTGTCAAGCTAACGACGAGTGTCCAAGTGACAAAGCTTGTATTAATGGACGTTGCGAAAGCCCCTGTACTGCTAGCAATCTCTGCGTTGCTCCATCCGAATGTAGAGTTTATGATCACAGAGTTGACTGCTCTTGTCCACCCGGATTTGTGGGCAATCGCGGCACTAGTTGTCAAGCGGGTATACTTTCCTTAAATGATTCTTCCTCTGTTTCCTCTAATTCTTCTAAAAATATCTATGTCAATTCCAATCATCTTTATCATCATCAACAACAACTTCCTCTTAATCATGAATCTATTTTATTCACTGTAAATATTATTTGTTTATGTAATCTAGTCAAAGTTGGATGTGAGAATGATGGCGAATGCCCATCTAAGCTTGCTTGCATCAATGCTCAATGTAAAAATCCATGCGAGGCAGGCAAACCCTGTGGCATCAATGCGGAATGTCGAGTTCTTGATACACTGCCTGTGAGAACGATGATCTGCGAGTGCTTACCAGGCTATCGTGGTAACGCTGCAGTTCAGTGTGATCTTCGTAAGAGCGCATTTATTCCCTTCTCTTTCAGTTAATCCTAACCTCTGTAACCCCCTTTGCACAAAACAATTTGCACATTTACAATAATTATATGCTGTGTCATCAACATATTTATTGATGATATTTACATGAGTTGAGGGCCTAATATGTATTAACAATCATTAGACTTTACATTAAGCACCATTATATAATGTATTATGAATGACACCATGACAGACACACACAACACGCTTGAATACTTCACGCATTATGCACGATCATGTAAAATAATTGCTCCAATGCTCAATTTTATTAGCTCCAAAATGTCCAACCGACAAGGGCTACGTTCTTGATGAGAGAGGAAACTGCATTTGTCCACCTGGCTATGCTGTAGATGAGGATGAGCATTGTCAACCATGTCCAATTGATAAGGGTCAGTAGTAGTAGTGACTTTGGTCAAAAGTGAGCTTGTCTTCCTTTTCTATAAAAGTATATTTTTTTATACTCAAACAGGCTTCAGAATCAATGAGGTTGGAAGATGCATCTGTGCAACCGATAGAAACTTTGTTTTGGATGCTCAAGGCAACTGTATCTGTCCTGAAGATCAAGGTTACCAGGTGAGAAACGGTGTGTGTGAGCCTATTCCACCAGGATGTAAGGCTGATTCTGACTGTCCACTTGACAAATTCTGCTACGTCGCCAATGGAACCTGTGTTAATCCATGTGCCACCAAAGTTTGCGGAACTAATGCGTACTGTACACCAATCAATCACCAAGCTGTTTGCGTGTGTCCACCAGAGTGGCTTGGAGATCCAGAAGTATTCTGCAAAAGAAGTATGTTACTCGTTATAAATAAATACTACATGTTGAATAAGACTTGCCTAAGCGATCTACTTATCTTTCTACCTATCCTTTTCTGTCACGTTTTCAGAACCGGAAGATGCCAGAACTGACTTCCCTCAGCCTGAAATGGTGGTTAATTGTCTTGCTGACGGAATCCAAGTGGATGTTTTCATGCCTCCGAGCAACTCCAACAATTCTGATTTCAATGGTTTACTCTACGTCAAGGGTCATTCGAAAGATCCAAATTGCAGAAAATCTGTGCAATATTTTGCAGGTCCTGTAGATTTCAAAGTCAAATTTGGAAGCTGTGGACTTATGCATGTTGATGTATGACACAATCATTTTATTTTATTTTTTACTTTCAGCACAACCCTTTTCATTGTATCATTTTTTCACTAAATATCATTTATATTTTTGCCAATTTTATAGGGAGAAGCCGGTTTCATTCTAGTTATTCAGAAGCATCCAAAATTGGTAACATTCAATGCTCAAGCATATCACATCAAGTGCGTCTACATGACTGGAGAAAAGACTATAACGCTTGGATTCAACGTATCTATGCTGACGACTGCGGGTACCATTCAAAATACTGGACCACCACCAACGTGCGTAATGAGAATTGTTGCTGCCAGTGGAGGAGAAATTAACTCTGCAGAGATTGGTGAATCGCTAATGCTCCGTGTAGAAGTTCAACCTTCATCCATCTACGGAGGTTTTGCAAGGCAATGTGTAGCCAAGACAATGGAAGGGGATGGTGAAAATGAATACTTGGTAACGGATGATAACGGTTGTGCAACGGATCCGTCAATATTTGGAGAATGGGAGATAGAGCCGGATTCTCAAACGTTACTTGCGCATTTCAACGCCTTTAAATTCCCAAGTAGTAGCAGTATTAAATTCCAGTGTAACGTTAGAGTTTGTTTCGGCCGTTGTCAACCTGTGAGTTTCCCTTTATCTTATGCTTTTATTATGATAATACCATATTAGTGAGAGATTACTACGTATTTATGTAAAAAAATATATCATTATTCATTTTAATTCACAGGTAAATTGTCGAGGACAAAATGCATTTGGTCGTAGAAAGCGTCAAGTATTTGATGACACAGACCGCAGTCTGTCATCACAATTATCATATCATGAAGGACAGCTTCGTGAAGAAGTAACTGTTCAGTCAAATCCTATTCTAGCATTGGAACGCCGTGAAGATCGACTACTAAATCCAACAGAAGGTAACTTATTATTATTTTTGGAATTAGTAATAATTATTAATGTCTGTTGCACAAGTATAATCTCCTCCTAACGCAACTTGTTTTTATTTTTCTCGCTCCAGCACCACAAATCCAGAAGGAAGAAGTCTGCGTCTCCATGGTGGGATTCATAATCTCTCTAATCATCACAGCGCTACTGGCTCTCGTTGCTGTAGCCGTAGCAGTTTCATGCTGGTTACTGGCATACAGAAGAAGACCTAAGTCAGAGGGACCGTTGCCCCATCCGCCAGAATTCCCTAATCCCTTATTTACAACGCCAGAGCCATTGGCAGAACCCTCACCAGACTATCTTTCGTAGCTATAGACTTAATTAAATTATGTATTGTTCCATTATAGGTTTTGTTTTTTTCTATTTTGTATTGTTTGTACATAATTTTTTTGATACGTGAAATCATGAAAAAAAGGCTTGGGCATTGCAGATATTTGTATTTATATAACTGAACTCTACCACGGACCATCATCATTTTCATCTTCGGAAATATTTCAATCAAAAATATTTTGGAGCGTAGTTAATATTTTACAATATACTTATAAATGTTAAACTGGAGGGCGATACTGTTTGTATAAAACTTGTGGCCAGCAGATTACGCAAAACCGTTGTAAAGTAGAGTGGAGGTAAATAGATAGATGGTGAACAGAAGAAAAGAAAAAACAATATATTATACGAATGATGATGATGGAAAAAAAATCATTACAATTATCTTTTCAACCGGGAGTAAATACGTAAGTAAGATATATGTAGTGTGGACAATTTTCACCAATTGAAATATGAAACCATGTTGCGCAGAGTTAACTTTTTTTCTATGCATAATATGGGAACTAGGGGTACTTTTTTATATATATTTTTGACGAAATAATACAAACTAGTTTTAAGTTACTTTAATGATAATTAATTAACGAATTTTTTTGTACCACAACAAACCACATGGTTGCTAAATATTTCGCCATATATTTATAGCGTATTACATTCTCCTGAGAAAATATGCCGACGACGCCGCCGTTGTATTATCATGTACACACGATTAGCTAGCTTCTTCATGAATGCTGTAATGAGGACGCCTCAAAACAGTAGTTTTGCATACACATGTATTACTTGTAAAATAGAGTGGTTTTTTGTTGTAACAACACTTTTTTTTAAAACATAATTTACTTTTAAAGACTAAGATCTCTGACTTGATGTGATTCATCTACAATGTTATCATATTACTGACTGACAAACACAATATTGAAACTGCAAAAAAAGAAAGAAAGAAAGAATAATGATCAATTTTTAATTTGTATCAACGTGATTTTTTTATACGACGAAAGAAAGAAATGGTTGCAGGACACCTTTTTAGTAAGATAAATACATAAATACCTACATCTAAGCCAACTTCAACAATATACAACTCCAACTCTGACAATTTTTTTTGTAATTGTAAAGAAGAAAAAAAATGAAAAATTAAGCACGTACTGATCATACCGCTAGAAAAAAATAGAAATTTTTTAGGGCAACAATTTAATCAAGTGTGTTTTTATATAATTGTTATGTGCACGACGGCGCCACCGGAAAACAATGCTTTGACGCTGTGAAATCAATCAGGGAAAGATTTTTTTGTGTGTAATATTAAATAGGAATCACTTTTTATTACAATTTTTTATACATATACCTGCGCCACTAATATCAAACCCCCTAGTTTATTTTTCACGCTTGTTATATTATTATTATTAATGTTTTTCAGTTGTAATATTTTAGTTGTTGCTTGTATTAACGTTGTTATACTCTTGTAAAGAAACCGTTTTTTGTTAACAGTATTTAACATTTTTTTTTATTATTAATTAATATATAAAAATGTACTTAGAACTAAGTATGCATTACCACAGATGTCAGTCAATTAATTAAAAAAATACCATGCATTAATACTATTCTTATCAGTGGAGATTGGCTGCATAATATGATTGTAATTGTTACGTGTTATTGAAAAGAAAGCAATATATACCTGTGTAATAATGATATGACGATATAGAAATGAAAATGTGTAATAATGTTGAGGTAATGACGCCATACTGCTATTTTTTTTGATGTAGTTGGTTAAAAAAAGAGAAATGGAAGAAAATGAGTGTTACTATAAATGTCAAAATTTCATGGAAAATTTAATTTGTTGCCGATTGTCAGCCAATATAATATCATATTTAATTTAACTCGGATTGTATTAGTCATACCCGATGCTGAGTTGTTACAGCGTCGAATATTACCGATAATAAAAATTAATAAAGGAAACTAAGCATTTTGACTTGAAGTAATGTGGAGTTTTGCAACATTTCATAATATGCATACTAAAATTCGTCCCGCATTCAATTCCAAAGAAAACAAAAGAAAGGTGAAAGGAACATAACGAAAGCGCATAAAAATGTTTGGCATGGAATTTAGATGTGGCAGTAAAATATTTCTTAAATTACTAGGAGTTTTATTACTTTTGCATTACTAGAGAATTTAACGACATTTTTTTACTATACGAACGTAAAGAAACGCAGTGGTGCGGAAAATTACAGGTCGCATTTAATTGCCAAAGTTATGGGCCTTTGTCGTGTATGACATGATAGGATACGCATGCATACATAATTTGACCATAATAATATTATTATATGTGTTGGTCGGTCAGGAAGGCAAAATTTCTCAGGTTGATTTCGAAAGAAAAAATAACTTTCGACTGGGCATTCAGTTTCTGCGTTTATGATCCCCTGCAGTTGTAATTAGCATTTTAATTTTTGCTCAGTTCCTTTCGGTATCTTGTCACGGAATTCAAGGCAGTGCGTCATATATATATGGGTATATATGGAAAGTATTGTTTATTGAAAAAGAAACGCAGGTTAGATTTTATTGCTTGTGAAATGGGATTTTAGAGTCATGCAGAGGCAATCGGTGTCTTGCTCTATAACATACTACGCTGTGTGAATTCAGTAAATTAAGAACAGACATCATGCCATGCAGTCTAAAACGGTTTCACATTTTTATGTCGGGAGAGAGGATTTCAGACACAATTCCTAGATTGAAAACCAGTGATGCGAATACTCATTATTCATCTTTTTAGCCCGGCCTTTGTTTCATCATAGATCTAAAACCCATATGAAATCAACATGTTCTTTTTCTTCCCGTCAGCAGCTAATAGAACGAAATACGTTGCCATGTGCCAAATCACGTAGAAGTCAAAACGTACTTTACAAAATTGGCAACAGAAAATAATTTAATTTGCACAATACAAATATACAGACGTATAATAAAAACCTCCATTCAATTGGGGCTCCATGGACGAATGAGCAGTTTAATCTTTGACAAAAAAATTCAATTGTTCTACACAAGGGGAACTACTAATGGAAGGGATCATTTTTCTCATGATTTTTTTTAAAAAATTACGTGTTCCTGTTCGGAAAAAAAAATTCAAGGGGAAAACAATTTATATCATTTTCCCTATATTTCTATACTTTTGCCCTACAAATTCCCACAAAAAGTATTAATTTTCTCATGATTTATTCTCGTTAACATCCCATTTGCATTCACATATGTATTTTAGCCATTGATGAGTTTTATTGTACGAAAAGAATCAGGAATCTTCCCATTCACATAACTCACACGAAGCCTCAGCTCTCTTCGGCATTGGCTAAATGTGATAAAAAACGCGTGACTAACAATAGCGTGCATGCATATACCACTTCACAACATAAAAACCTACTCATTTCATCTTCAACTCCCGTTTAGTTGCTCAATCCTCTCTCTCCTCTTCTCTTGTAGGATACTTCACGTTCTCAACAAAATAGTGCAAGTGCAGCAAGCTCTTGCTAAATACTAAGTTAGTATTTAGTAACACCACTTGAGAAAAAGCTACTACTTGAGACTTGAGCCTTCTTCCTAGCCACTACACGGCTCAGCTCAACTCAACTCACTCTTCTTCTGGGCTGGCCAGCTAGACAAGTAAAAACTTTTTTTTGGAGAGAAATACATGAGCGAATTGACTGTAGGACACAAATCTCTCTCCGATTTTCACAATGAAGAAGGTGAGGCTGGCCAGGCTGAGCTGAGGCTTCTCGAGAAAGCATGAGAAGGGTTTTTCTTTCATGACTTCCTACAATGTACATTAAGAGAAGTGTAAAGCAAAGGCAAAGGCAAACTACAACTGCATTGTATTTCTATGTCTCCGTCGGTCTTCTCTTTTTATCATCATCATCAATATCATGCTCCTTGAACGTTAAAGCAGCAGAGCCAAAGCAGCAGTGTCTTATTCTGCCAAGCAAAGCAAATGAAATGAATGCAATCGTCGTAACGTAAAGCAACGCAACACTACGCAATGCCACACCATCACATCACATTTTCACCGACTTGGAGTCCAACTCCACTGCCAAAAAAGCAAAACCAACCAAGAATGTGCTTGACTAAACTAACGGAAAAGCTACATACTTTACTACTCTCCTACTACATGCTTGCTCCCGTGCATTACTTGTCCTTTTTCTTGGGAAATAAGTCTAAGCATCTTGTATAATGATACGATGGGATACGATACCCTTTTGCTTTTACCTAACTTCTTTGAATATTATGCCCTGGCTCTGGCCTTGTTTGCTAATGCTGCGGGTATGAAAATCCTTATAATAGAATTCCAGGCTTGGGTATTAAATAAAATTTGGTGACACTTTCTTTGGTATCCAAAACTTTTTTTTTGTGGGGAAAAAAAGTTTACGATTTATGTATACTCATGGTTTAAAAACTTTTTTGGAAATTTTCTAATTTCAAGAAAATCAATATAAAACCATGTATTTCATTCCAAAACTTTTTTGACGAGTGACAAAATGTCATCAAAATTTAACACCGTTATTTTACCTTGAGCTAACCTCACCACCATCACTACCACCATCACCAGCTCCCAAAGAATTTCCACACCCGTAATTCTATTTATCCAGCATTTTGTATTCATCTTCATCTCCTTTGGACATCATATCCGCTTCTACTCCATGCTGAAACGCAACAGAGTGGAGTGGAGCAAAAGCAGAGTGAAGTGGGAGTAAAAAAGAGTACTTTTTCCATCCATTCACCCTAATATAATATACATAACACAATCACTCACTTCATTCCTTTTCCTCCTTTTTTCCATCCATTGTCCTCCATCTCATATTGCTCTCATGTCATGTCTCTGTCTCTCAAAAAATGTCTTTTCGCTAAAAGGATACGAGAAGAAGAAAAAAACAGCAAAAGTGTTTTTTGATCGTGATGTGATGCTATGTTGACGATCACCATGAGATGGGAATTATGGTGATGGACGGATTAGCTTAATCAAATGGCTAAAGTATAAAATTATGTAGTGAGGAAAACAAGAGACAACTCGACCAAGTAAAGCAACAGTCAACTCAATCCAAAGAAGAAGAAGAAAAATATATCAACTTAACCAAAGCCAAGAAGTCACAGCCCCAAAAACTCTCCTTGAAATTAATATATTTATGCATGGAAAAAATAAGATAATGTAAATTGGCAAGTCAAGAAGAGTTGGAGAGCGGATGCATTAGGAAGCAACTTTTTTTCTTCATTTTGCTCATTTCCAATACTCCACAACCTCCAACTCCTCAAGCATCCTTTTTTTATTACTTCATACTTACTTAGTTCATTTCATTTCATTTCATCGAAAATGTAATAATGTAACCTATCGTAATGTAAAAAAAATATAAAAACGAAAAATCTAATATAAAAGTTTGGCTTTGGATGAAACCATAATACATACCTACGTAGAAATGTACATATATTCATACATATATACATTTCTATGGTATTACTTACTACCACCCATAATACATTGAATCCACACTACGCCATGCCACCATTTATAGTCCGGTCCTTTTCTCGCATAAACAATGTGAGGATATACAGAAACTACAGGAGAGTACTGAGTTACTAGAGAAACAGAAAGAGAGAGAGAGGAATATATAGTATGCTGAATGTTATGTGTAATGTAGAATTTTTATGCATAAAACCAACTCGTACCAAAGGAGCAGCAGCATCATCATCAACAGCAGCAGCAGCACTCAGCAGCAAAAGTATTAGCATTGGATTGCATGTCTAGTAGTGTGTGTGTGTGTATTCGTATTGTAATGTAATAATAATAATATTATTTTTATTCTCTATTACCATAAAGGTATATTGAATCCCACACGAAATTAAAAATCAGAGAGTGTGTGTGTGAGTGTGTGTCTGATGTGAGAGATGTGATGTGATCCTCTACAAAAGCATATATATTAGTCCATCTTCATATAAGTAAAGTCTCTATTCAAACTTGTCGTCTGCTACTGAGCTTCGTCTTTTATCCCTGTGGTTTCCAATAATAATAATAATAATAATAATGCATTTTGTATTATTTAGATTTCTGTTATTTGGCTGCTTTTTTTTAGAAACAAGTGAAAGATAGTGATAGAGAGAGAGAGAGAGAAGATGAGATATGAGAGTAATAAAAGAAGAAAAATTGTAAAGGAGAAAACATCAAATAAAAAAGCGATTTGGATTGTCTTTCTTTTGTCGGTAGATATGTAGTTTCTTCTTTTGTCGGTGTGGTGCGATATCAATGATATGATGTGATTTATTCACTTTTATTTTGGAACATTGCATTGCATGCAACAGATCAGAGGAAATCAGTCAAAGGTGAAATGTTGAAATATTATTGAAAAAAGGTTTGGTGCGACTGAGAAAGTTAGTGAGAATTGTGTTGATATATTGATCCAACCCTATCCAATCCAATCCAATCCAGTTCTTCTTTTTCTTTCTCTTGTTTCAATACAATACAATACCACCACACAACATCCACTAAAACCACGTGCAATTTAGATTTAACTTTGAGATAATTTTTTGAGTGTATTACTCATATTTTGCACGACACCAACTTCTTAAGAAAAGATAAGAGCTGGGCGACTGCGTAGCTTTTTGTGGTTAGGTATTACTAACTGGCCGTTCATTTCATCGTAGTTTGGTAAACTGATAAAGGTAATGTCAATGAATGATGGTGAATCATGAATTGCAACGTATTTGAATGAGTCATAGAAACATGACGAATAATAAATATTTCTTTCTTTTTGTTTTGATTTGTAGGGTTGGACGAAGTTCTCAAAAATATGATAACTGGATTACAAATCCAGATGGGGCTATGTAATTTTTTATGGTGAGAATAAGTGCAAGCTCATCTTTCAAAGTGGAGTTGAATTCACGCCTAGATCTTAAACGCTTTTATAATCTGTCATTGTGTATTATTATTGCAGGTTATGGTGATCTGATGGGAGCCTCATAATAATCAGTGATCTCGTATCCTAAATGACACTGCCATTTTTACCAGTCATCCGACCAGAGCAGCAGTGGTCGATGAAAACTGACATGGACGAATAGTCTCAAAACTACCCTCTTTTAAAGAACCTGGTGACTTATTTTCATTATCTACTTGAGCTAGATAATGACTCAAATTCTCATGACGAACCATGTTTCAATACCTTTGTTTTGCTTAAGACATCATAAGATTAAAAAAGTGATTTGTGAGTTTGGCTAAGAAAAAAAGGAAGTAAAAATTAGATTGGTTACTAATGAAGTTGTGAAAATAAACAACTAATAATATTGTTGAGACATGAAATTTTTAAGATAAGTGAGTGGAAATGGTGTGCAAGTGGAATATTAGTGTTAGTTAGTCCTGCCGAGGATGAATTTGCACGTATCATTAATTTATACCGGGGACAGTGACATGGTAGAGACAGATTGTGTGCGTAGAACTAATCTTAAAGTTATAGTTGTTCAACATTTTGTCACCAATCGAACAGAGTTAAGGAGGGCCACGAACCGGCGACACGGGGCTGACAACCTTGTGTCATGAGTGGAACTTACTCACTGTGTGGGTTGGAATAACATGGGTTATCCCGACGACGGAATAAATCCTCCAATGTCAAAGTGTAAAGAAACTAAAAAATTACTCCCAGCCACTGTGGCTTGGGTACTTCTTCTGACAACAACGTCACTATTTTTCGTTTTCTTGTAAGTGCTAATTAATTCTCAAGCATCATCATTGGTGTTTAGTTTTGTCAACAATATTTCAGTGAAAGAAATATCTAGAAATCTTTTTTGTTGGTTTAACAGAGGAGAATGGTACGCCATGGTTTACAGTGTATGGATTCCCATAGGGGAAGCTCTTCTAGCTGTCATAGTGATTGCCAATTTTACGTTAGCTACCTTCATGGATCCTGGTGTTATTCCCAAAGGCATGTATCAAATATATTCATTCATAACGTAGTAATTTCTTGTTTACAAATGTATTGTTACAAATTCTATCATCCTGTTTTTAAATCATTCATTCATGTAGCTGCCCAAGGAGAAGATGACAATGACGACTGTAGGGCACCACTTTATAAAACCGTTGAGGTGAATGGGATCACGGTTCGCATGAAATGGTGTGTTACGTGCCGGTTTTACCGTCCACCTAGGTGCTCTCATTGCAGCGTCTGCAACAACTGCATAGAGGTGCGTCAAAAATTTCATTTTTTTAATCACATCCCCGAAGATTGTCTGTTTAAATTTTAAAAAATAATCATGTTTTTTAATCCTTCAGACTTTTGATCACCATTGCCCTTGGGTTAATAACTGTATTGGGAGGAGGAACTACCGATTTTTCTTCATGTTCCTGATGTCTTTGTCCGTGCATATGATTTCAATATTTTCACTGTGCTTAATATATTTATTACAACATATGGATAACATGTCGGAACCTTCTACTATCATAGCGTAAGCCCCCCTAAATTGTAGATGAGATTTATGCATAAAGACTTGATTTAGAGTTATAAATGTAATTTTCATATTGTTTGAATTTTTATATTTTCAGAGTTTCCGTCATGGTCATTATCTCATTGCTTTTTATTCCAATTTTCGGACTAACTGGATTTCATATAATCCTTGTGTCGAGGGGGCGCACTACAAATGAGCAAGTAACTGGCAAGTATCGAGGTGGGTTTAATCCATTTTCTCGAGGATGCTGCAAAAACTGTTGTCTTACGCTTTGTGGACCTAATTTCCCTGGGTACGTCGTCTGTCCCGACGGACTATATAATAATCTCATACTAAGTACTTCAGGGGCATTGAAAGAATTTAAGGAAAATACCTTGGTTTTGCAGACTTGTACGAGCTAAACAACTTTATATGATGGAGCAGTCTTCTGTCGTAACGTATGCACGGCCTGGATGTCCACCAAATTCCCACCTACCGCACAACCCTTCCAACCTCGGCAACCAGGTAAAAGTGTACGTCGATAATGGACAGTATTTCTCGAATCCGAAATCAGGAAACCTTCCCTCTCTGCATTCTCCCAGAAATTACCGTCAGGTAAGCTAAAAACTTATTTTATATTACAAAAAAAAATGAAAGAAAGCTGGAGAGTTTTGAAGGCGACTTTCTACCACCCTACCTCTCTACTCTATCTCTCTACTACTACTGATGCTCTCTCATTCATCTGAACTTACTGCTTAACTCTCTGCCTAATCCATCACATTGTGAAACTTTGCTGAGCAATCTCGCAACTCATTAACCAAAAAAACGCTGCCTAACCGTAAGTGGGGGAGAATGCAGTTGTTGTTTGAAGTGTTTCCTATTTATCATGATTCATGATATATATGATGCTTGCTTTGAAGCTTCGCTGATTGGGACGGGAAGCTTTTGGGTTCTTTTGTTTTTATGGTGATTTGTGTTGTGTTGTGACCATCTTTATTAATTTTAATACCTTTTGACATGACCAAGACACAGAGTGGGGCTAGGCTAGACAATTCAAATACTAATGGAAGTTTCTTAACAGATGCTACCAGCTTCCAACAAAGACACATCAGACCAGGACCTAGGACTCCAAGCTTCACAATCTCTTGATTGTGAGCCAACTCCGCCGATTCAGAGGCATGGGTCAAAAACTAATTTTTTTCTTCCACCCACCGGTAACCAAGAGGACCCTTCAGCTTCTCAAATGAGGCACGCGAGAGGACCATGCGTTCACGGATCTCCTCATCCTAATCGTCAACGGTATGTCCCATTTCTTAGTTGACCCCATATAGATTGCATATATATATAATCTCATAAAAAGGTGGTGTACCTAATCTAACCAATTATTGGTATAGAAACTAACTGTACATAAATAATTTAGCAGTGGAGTAAGTAAACTTAGAACCAATTGATTTAAAACAGAAATAAACAAACAATCAATCAATCCTCCTTTAAACCATATAGATAGATAGATAGATAGATAGGGTGTTACTTTACTACTTAAAAACTTTAGGGTTAACTCCAACACGCACTCCTTATCTTACAGTTGTTGGTAGCATTTACACTTAGGAATTTTGAAGTGTAATAATTATTATTAATTATTATTCAAATTGAGCTGCTAACCAATTAGAAACTTGAGTATTTTTTTGGCACCGGGTCGTCAATTTTGAAGTCCTAACTTTCATCAATTGCAAAAAAGATTAGATTAACTTGTTGAAGGGGTTATATTTGTAGGTTTTGGTATAGTTGTTATTGGCACGTAGGACGTATTTGTATCAAGTTTAAATGTGGGATTGTGCCATTGTCATTTGTCAATTGTCTGGCTACTATGTCGTTGCTTTCTGTGAAGCGTGTCATGAACTTGACAAAGGACATGACATGAATGCTTCTGTTTTCAAATATGGCTTTTTTGCATTTGCAATCAAAATGATTGAGGAGGAGGAGGAGATGGCTAGAATTTGTATCGGACAGGTATAACTTGAGTTCTTCAGCATCTGTGTGCTTGAGATCTTCCAGGAATCATCAGCCCGGTACCAATCAGAGCCAAGAGGAGCTGCCATAAGAGGCTGACTCGTTTCAGGGATGTTATTGAACTGTTAATGTCCAGTATCAGTCAAAACACAGTATGATGGTACTGATGAATGCTCTTTACCGTAGATTTTCATAAACATTGATACTTAATATATACTTAATATTCTATATTTTTTATATAAAAAAATATATATATATATATTCTATATAATTAATCTTAATATTAACTTTATCAGCCAGATGATATGCTAGAAACATTTTGATGGTTAGATTATTTTATATAAAAAAAAAAGATTTGATTGAGAGAAAGTATTTGATAATCAAGTTTTAGTGTAAATTGCTTTTGAGTATGATCCAAATGAGGAGTGTGATTAAGAAGCGAGAGTGCTAACGTCACCCGCCTTGTTTGGTTTATGTAGAAATGGAGAAGGGCCGCGTTCCCGTAGCCAAACACCCGAATCCCTCTCGTCCCCATCGGATACTCAGATGGGTACCGAGACCATCACGAGTCCAACGCTTCACCAGAAAATCCGGGCGATAGGAGGGGTTCCCACTCCCTTTGCTGTTTCTGCTAGTCCTGGCATCCGTAGATCTAATCCTCCCACTCCTACGCAAGCAGGAGCTCGACCTGATTATGTGGTAGGCGCTCATGAATGCATGGTACCTGGCCCTTCAATAGGAAGACCTGTGTATCCTGGTTATTACGTTGATGATGGTTACGTCGCCACCGCAGGTGGAGAACAACGCCGTGTCTCATCCTCAACAGAAATGATGTATGAGCGACATTATCATGCTCCCGTAGCAGGAATAAATCGGGAGTCATCAGGGCCCATTAGAGAACTAGCGAGCTCTCCACAAAATGGTGTGTACTTGTGGAAAGACAATTCTCCGACGAGAGTAGCTAACCAAAATTTTAACTCTACAAACTCAAACTATTTTCACTCCAACCCGACAAGCCCCATGCAGCCAACCATTATGAACTGTACTCAAAATAACGCCATGTTCAGTCGAGGCTATGCCCACCCTTCCTCTGAAGGTTCCCTAATAGGTTTTCCTGGCTCACCCAGCTTTTCACCGGCCCCTGTTCCAACGTCACCCAACGGGAGGAGAAAAATGTATGCCGGTCAACCCGTAGTAGGTGTAGCTGGTGTCACGGTGGCAGATGGTGGTGTGAGACCAAGTCCTTTGAACAGGAGACCTATGAGTTTTGTGAGGGCATTAGAAATGACTGACTCGCTAGACATGTCGTCAAACAGAGGTGCCAACAATCGCAGTAGTCCGGCTGGAACACCAAAAGGGCCTGGCCAATCACAAGTCAACGATATTTCAGATAGAGCAAGTGTTTATGATATGAACTATGAAATTTCTGTGTAATTTTATATCAACAAACAACAAAACAAAGTTAACTTTATATACATACATTTAAATTACAACAAAGTTAAATTGTAATTTACTAGAAAAAAACTACTACTACTATTGACTATACCAACTACCACTACTACAGTTGTGTATCCAGGAAACAGAAACAATACCATGTATAAAAAAAACAAGTTTTACAACAAAATAATACCACTTTTCGGTTTTATATAATATTTAAAAAATATACAATCTACTAAAAGCAGTCTATATCTGAAAGAGTTGACTCTGCTGCTGGTTATAAGCTAATAATACCTCTTATTATTACTATTATTATACTTTAAAACGATGTTTATTAGCTCATTAATTATTATTGTACAATATACTATGCGTTCGTGAGCCCTCAATGCACTTTTTAATACCAGATTGGTGTTTTACCTTTACTGTTGAAATCATCAACATCAACGTCTTTAATACATAATTATATATGTTACGTTGTCATGTCAGTATTTACCCACTTTGTTAACTGTTTTTTGTTCAATATTAATCATGATAAATATGTAATTAATATAATTAATATTAAGTTTCCACAATCTTACTTATGAGATGCTCTGTCTGCCTGGTTGGTTTTCATAGTACAAACAATTAATTCGTTTTTTTATATACATAAAAATATCTACCACACTCTCCGTTGTTCTTTAAAATAAGATTTTTTTGACACCCTTTGTTTTCTCAGTTCAGAGTTGATTGATTGATGATGATGATGATGAAATATGAATGTTGTGATGAAATGGGATTGTAGCGAATTATAATTTTTGAGTACCTAACATACAAACATACATACATAAAAAATCTATTTTCTCGTCGTGTTGGTTGGTACTTGCTACTAAAGCTAAGATTGTAGAGGCTGTTGTTCAAAAAAAACTAATATGATGATGACAGAATGACATCTGTAAATAATAATAGAGGATATAAGGAAAACTATGGGGTGAAGTGAAGTAGGCTGATTGTGAGATGTCGACAATCATGTCGAACTCAACTTACATATACCTCTTGCTTAACGTATTAAAAAAAATTATAATATGGTGTTGTGAAGTGTATCTATCACATTACCCCAAATTGTAACGTCTTGTGGAGGAGTAGTTCTCTTGTGATTTCTCTGTATAAGTAGTCCATATAATTAATGCTTGGAACTTGTATTTGCTTTAGCAATTATTAACTAAAACAAACCAATAATCTCAATTGAATCCCAACAAACAACTACTACTGTACTGTACTGTTTCTTCCTCCTTTGTATCGTATCAACTTGCCTCTACTTGTTCTCGCCTCGTCTTGTATTTTGTTTATAAGTATGATTATGTATAATGTGCCAATAATTCAAGTGAGCCTAGGTTCAACTGAGTTTGGAGAATGTAGCCTTCTCCTACGTGTTGTGTTGTTTGTCTTTTTGTTTTCTCATCATGAATATAAATATTATTGTGCGACCTGAGAGATTGTTGTTGTTAGTGACATCAGATTATGCATAATAATAATATGTAATCAATTAATTAATTGAAAGGGGGGACCCTTTTTGAGTTATATATGCTGTCTACTGAAAAGATAAGAAGAAAACTAAAACTGATAACTTGACTGATCGTGATTTGACTACAATGGCTGAGTTAATAACATTAATGAATGACATAATAATCACAGTTTTATTAAAAGTTGCATCTGCTTTTCTTAACCGTAATGTTTTTGTAGTATGATTTCTTGGGGGTCAAGTTTACCCCAACCACACATGTATATGTAATTCATTTCATTTGCTGCACTCAATACAACTGAAAAAACCTCAAGAGTTGACGTATGTAATACACATCACCATACCACCAATATCAAAAAGATGCTACCTTAAGGACATGAGCTTGTTTGTAATAAGGCCTCTATAACTTGGTATATAGCCCTTGAAGTGGTGAGGCTAGTGAAATAGAAGCGATTTAATACATGTAATTCAACTCGTATATAGTAGCATTCACACTCACCTTTCATCAACAACTAGTATCCTACTAACAATTATTGAGTTAGTGTTGAGTTAATAACAAATCAATAATCAATTGTTTGACTCACAATAAGCCGCATGAAAAGTTGTTTGTCTGTTGATTTGTTTATGAATAATGTACTTCAATGTTGTCTTCCATCGTATATAGCTCCTGCTGCCGTACTCAACAAATGTTATTGAAAAAAATCAACAAAATTCTGATTCAAAAATATGATACTAATTGTACTCACAGGTTTATGGATGATGATGATCATGTTCCCAATGGAATTGAAGAACGGAGCCATCTTCTTGAAGCCTAGAACGACCTATTTGTGTATGTTAGGCTTTTGCTTTACTTTCTTCATAGTTACCTTTTAGAATCTTGTAGTAATTCAAATGTATACATAGAGTTTTCTTCACTGCTATATTTATTCTCATTGTGAGTAGTAAACTTTCAAAGAAAGTACTTTGTATGCTTTTTCTTCATGTGTCTTAGAGAGGCGCGTAACTTTCTACATCTTGTATCAAATCGAATTGTAAACTGTTTGTAATTGAGACCACGTTTTGTCCAACAGAAATACATGCGTGTATGCCTGAAATCGATGAACTAAAAACTAAAAGTATAAAAATATCAACATGACAGATAAAAAAAATCATTTACTAAATTTTTAATTCATTTTTATCAATGTCTACAAATTTTTAACAAATGTACTTGTGTAACGTAACTTAACGTATCGAAGTTTGTAAATGAGGCGAAAAGAAGAAGAAGAAGAAGCCTAATATTTTGGTTGTCTTTTAAAATATATGCTAGAATAGCAAGGAAAGAAGAAGAAGTAACGCGTGCAAAAAAAAGAAGAAGAAACTACCACTGACGACGTTTTTAATCTGAAATGTTAAACTTATAGTCCATACGGTTGTACTAAACTAGTATCATCAGCAGTGTAGACAATATTTTTATGATATAATATGACTCGGTAATAACTCTAGTTTAGCTTCTGATAATGATTTTATATTGATACTTTTGCACTACAATACAACACAGAAAATATAAAACTACTCCGGTAAATGGTTCGCAAAGGCTGAAACGTTGTTTCTCTCTCTCTGGTAAAAAAAAACCTTCATATGTTCATGTAATGTTGGGGCTTTATGTTTATGATTATAATTTTTAATAGCAGCAAAATATTATGAAGATTTTATGATTTACAAAAGATTTGTAACAAAAAAAATTACATTTTGTTTTAATTAAAAATTGGTTAATTAATTATCTTAACGTCAAAAATAAATCCTTGATGATATAAAGTATGGAAATGATAGTTTTTGTAGCTCTGGGATAACTTTATATACACATGATAACTTCAAACTGGTTGCAAATTTCTTCGCATCTCTACAAAACAAAACTATATATTATTACTATTCCGACATCCTAGATCAAGTCACAGTGGATGTTTTTTAAGAAAAAAAATGTCGTAGTGCCTATATTTATTATTGGGATCGGAATCACTGCTAATTGCAATTGAAGCAGTGGTTTTAAACTATAATGATATGACTATGATATGATACGATACAATATGATGTGACATACCAGGACAAAAAAAATAATCAGGAGTATATAGCTAAAAAAAGTTTGCTATATATTAGACATTGTAGTATAAATTTTGGCTAGACAGTTGTATTGTATGTATTTCAAATATTTTTGTGGTTTCTCAACTCAAGTCATGTTTTTTTGTGTGGATATTATATAAAAATGTATCACTATTGAATTTACTTATTGATAAGGGAGATTAAATAGCTGATAAAATACCATACATTTTGACGGTGCAGTATTTACAATCACAGGACGGTATGATGGTGAAGAAATGAGCCTGTCAATGAGATTTTTCTTCGTTTGGACGAGCTATTACTACATTTTAAAGTCAAATATCAGGGCATCCGAGAAAACAAAAGAAAACTAATGATTTCTAATATGATGATGAAAGGCATCCAAATGTTTTTTTATTACGGAACAACAAAAATGTATACCCAATTTCCAAAAAACTATGTTTGTGTCTGTTATGATATTGTTGTTGCTTTATACAAGCAAACATTTTTTTTGCTTGAGATTAAAAACATTGTATGCCGATACGATAAGCCCTGAATATGTAAAAAAGAATTATTTATTGTTCACAAACTAAAATTATTATCCATGATGATAATTATTGATTATTAACTAAGTGTATAATATTAATTCTGAGTTTTTAGTAAGTATGATGTATGATGCAAGTCACTCAACCCGACTGATAACTATTAATTAATAAAATACTTTATCTTTTCAGCTAATGCAGTTTCTTCCCATTTCTTTTTCTGTGTCATTTAAAGTGTATCATGAAATATATGCATTAAAAAAAACAGATTTTATGCCAAACACGGAAATAAATGAAATATAAAAGAACAATTCACAACTTTTGAATTTGAATTTCATGTCGACGTTCATTGTTATTTTTTTTATTATTATTAGGTTAAAATATAGCGTTTGGTTACAGTCAATAAAATAAATCATCATTCAATCATTCTTTCCTTGTACGACAATTAAATAAATACACAGTCACCCCCATTTAAAATTGAAGACCAGTTATTGAGTATAAATTATTGGGATTGAACGTTGAAGATTTTTCTTTGGACGATTCGAAAAAAATTTATGTACATGATTATGCGACATCCTCAACATTACTTACCAGCAAATGAGATAATTAATTATATACGTAATTAATCTACACATTGGTATTAGCATACATACATAAATACATAGATTATTAAAGGATGGATCATATTGTCTATCAGCAACACTAAAAGGACGAGTGTACCAGCCAAAGAGCAATGGACAGACTGGAATACGACCTCATTTAAAGTTTTTTTTAAATTCACATTAATTACTACTAGTTAACATATTGTTTTACATTCAAGATATGTAAACTGTCCCACCATTTAAAACAAGCTGCGAACAAGCTTCATACCAAAGTACGAGTTTACAATTTTATTTTTGAGAAAAAATTAATTACTATTCGAACACCTCAGCATCAATATTTAGCATTAGTTAAAAGGCATTATGATTTTAAAGCACGTTTCTGTTCATTAATCACGTTATACTTCATAAGATTCATTCCCTGTCTGTTTAAACACCAGAATTAAATGCATCAATTTTTTTTGTATTTTTATGTACCCGTTCCGAAAACCTATTATTCAAACACATAACATATATCGTAGGGCTAATAAATGCAACAAACAAACCAATATTCTATAAAGAAATGCCAGCACTTACAGTCAATAGAATAAAATAACATTACATTCATTCGTTTTCATTACCTAACCTACTAGCCGCCAGAATAAAATGATATTACCCGCTATACCAACAACCAACTGAAAGGTTCACCAAACTGATTAATAGCGAAAGGAACTAGATCGTCTCAATAATCCGAAATAACGCACTAAAAACTACATATTGCAATTAAAATTGAGCACCTTCTTAACAAAAGAACCTTCGTTTCATTTCATGTTGTACTTAAAAATTAAATATTATAATAACATAGTTCTATCACCTAAAGAGTTCCTATCCTACAGTAAAATGACTGCCCTCGTTTCAATTAACTTTATTTTTTAAACAACAGTGATACAATCCAATACCTAAGCGTAGGAGATATTTTTTTTGGCAATAATTGCTCAAGAATATGGTGACAACATAGCGGTAATAATTAATATATATTAAGAGACATAGATTGTATGTGTGATCGTAATCTGTATAGGATTCGTGAAAGGATTCATAGCTGCAACTCAAGGCTAGAAAGTTTCTTGATCATCGCACTCCCCGGTGTTATGCCCAAATACTGAAACACAAAATCAGATTGGATTGCCAATCAGTTGTCATATTTACCAACATAACAAATAAACAAATAAAATATTGAACTTACTCTCACACACGTTGCAGTAAGGACGAGGCTCCCCACGAGTGGCTCCGTGATGAGTATTGTGCTCTGGTTCTTGTGTTGGACAATCCTCAGTATCATGGGAATCAAACTTCTCACAAATGTCACAGTACGGGCGAAGTGATTGATACGTATTTGTGGTACCAGCTGCCGCGACACGGTTTCTGAAAAACAAGACGAAATGAGAGTCAAGAAATTTAATTAGAGTATGTACTGGGATGGCTGTAACCAAAACACAATCATTTAATAACTGCATGCATACACATACGAGTTGGCGTCTGATTCGACTCCACCATTCAGCAGGACATTAAGTTTGACTTTCAATTCCTCATTCTTCACTTGGAGATCCGCAATGACAGTATTCAAGAACTGAATGTGAGATTCAGGATTACCAACATCCTGCTTAGCTGTTTTGTCTAAAGTTATTAGTAAATTATATATGCATAGAAACAATGTTATAAATTAATAGAATGCATGGTAGCTAAACTCATATAAGTATATCTATCTTTACCTGTTTCAATAATCACGTTCTTTTCTTCAACCTTCTTCTCCAACTCGGAAATAGTTTTACTAGTTGTCTCAAGTTTGCTCCGTAAGTTGAAAACCTCTGCACTCAACGCTTGCTCTATCTCCTTGAACTGACCACTGTCCTGCTGATATGTTGATACCTTCTCTTGTAAACGCTGCTTGTCTTTCTTAAGGGAATCCAATTTCCCATCGAGATCTTGTTTCAATTTATCCAAGGCAGCTGAATCATCTTCCATAATCTTCTTCATGTTAGCAATTTCACTCTCGAGCTGATTTATTTTTGTTTCTTTCTCGTCAACAGTTGCTTTTGATTGTGCGAGTACTGTTTTCATTGAATTTCTGAATATAGGGAAACGTAGTGTGTAAAAAATAAATAAATCAATGCCTCAATAAAAATAAAAATTGAAGTTTTAAGCAGCAGCTTTCAATAACTCACAATTCTGCTTTGACAACACGAGACTCTTCAGTTGAGGCAGCGAGCTGGGAAGACATTTCACTAATTTCTTTGGAGAGCTTAGTATTCTGTTCGTTTAATTCACTTTGTGCTTTGTCAGAAGCTGCTTTAATAGCAACATTGTCAGCTTGGGCAGTCTTTAGAAGGAGCTCGAAATCGTTAATTTTGGTGAAAGCATCCGTCCCTGAGGATTTTAAACGCTCAATTTCTTGAGTCAGCTCAACCGAAGCACGACTTTGGGATGAAACTTCTTCTTTCATCGCAGTGATTTGCACCTATAAAATTTATTGAAAAAACTAGTTACAATCAGTTGCCTACAGTAGTGATAATAAGAGTTATTGATAAAAGTACTACCTGCAACGCAGATATTTCAGCTTCCTTTGCATTGGCACGCTCCTCCAGCTTTTGCTTTTCGTTTTCTGCCTTTGAAACGAGCTCCTGAAGTTTTTTCTCAACCTCTCCCTTGTCATCAGCCAATTTCTGCTTATTTTGTTCCAACTCGCTTTTCTGGAATGCAAATGATAATAATTGAAGAATGATAACACAAACTCCATTAAGTTCATTCAAGTTCCCTTCATTAGTATCTTAAATCATTCAAATTCTATTTGCATTAATTGTCTTACCAAAGCCGATACAATTTGCTCATGTTGTGCAATTCGAGATTTGTACTCAGCATTGATTCTTCGAAGACAAGCCTTATCTTCGTCACTTGAATCCAACTTTGCACGAAGGTCATCTATTTCCGCACTCAAGCTTACTATTTTTGTAGTCAGTACCTCATTGTCCTCGGATGAGTTGGCTTTTGTGGAAATCAAATCCACAACCTCACCCTCCTATTAAGAAAAGGTATAAAATACCGATTTAATATACGAACATGGTTATCTTATCAAGAAAATTGTTGCCACACTTATGCCTTGCTTACCAAGACCTTCCTTTGATTCTCAACATTTGTGTATTCATTCTGAAGCTTTTGGAGTCTTCCCTTGAGCTCTTCTACAAGCCGCTTTTTATCACTCAATTCCTGATTAACTTTATTGGTAGTTTCAGTCAGGTCAGTTGCAGACTTTGTCAACGCTGCAATATACAACACATAAATATGAATGCAATATTCTAGTAATTTGGTCAAAAATCAGTGACCGAATAAAAAAAAATATGACATCAGAAACTTACTTGCAACTTGGTTTTGGTGGGTGGTAACTAAATTGGCGTGGTCTAGTTTCTCTGAATCCAATTCCTCCATCAGAGCAGTAGCCTTGGCGGTTAGATCCTGGACAATCTTTTCAAAGGACTCAATCTTTGAATAAGCTTCCACTAACTTCGTTTCTGATGTCTTTTTCTCCAACACGTAAGCTGAGGTTTGTGCTTTCAGCATTTCAATTTCACCGCTTAGTTGTTCTGACTCAACACGCGATATCTCCAGAGATTTCTTTGACTCTTCAGACGACTTGGAAGATAAGGCATCCAACTGCGTCTGCAGATCAGCTTTCATTATCTTTTCTTCATCTAGCGTATACTGAAGATCCTCCACCTTTCGCTTCTCTTCCTCCAAAGCATTCTGTAGGTTTGTCACGGTTTCTCCATCACTAACAGATACTTGTAATTGTTGCTGATACTATGGAAAAGAGAAAGAATCCATCATTGATGAGACATTGAATTGTTGGAATTTAATAAAAAAAAGTCAGCCGAAGAGTCCAAGCAATCTCAAAACAAATTATTATATTTAGATATACCCCAGCACATTCAGCTTGTAGTTTCTTGACTTCTGATAACTTCTCCTCAAACTGCCGACTCAAGTTTTCATAGTCGATTCGATCAAGTTCTCTTTCCTTTAAGATCTTCTCTATATGACTTTCCTTTTCTGTTAGTACTGCCTGTAAACATTGAAGTACACAATTGAATGAGTTATCCAATCCTTGAACGACTAGTGATAAGCAATCATAAACTTGGAATGTAACTTACTCGCAAGTTGCATGTTGGTAGGCACTGAGAATCACGTGGTAGGGATCGCTAAAAAATCCATCATTAAAAAATTAACAATGGCAAAAAATGACAAAGTCAAAAATCATACGCAACAACAATATACCCGAATGCTTTTGGATGCGGCCGATGAAGCCATGCTAGACATTGACATCAAAGATTCTCGAGAACCGTGCCTCCTTGGAGTCTTGTTGATAGGTGAACTAACGACTTTTGAAGCTGGCACAAACAACCCATACTTGTCTTCACATGAAAAGTAGCTGCAATAATCAACATTATGTTATGCAAAAGATTGTATTATGTATAGATTTTTATATGAGTAGTAGTACTTGTACACTTACCTTTTTCCACCCACCGTACCATTGTTCTTGCCCATGGGTGTTAATAACTCCACGCCAGCCCATTCACCTGAAAGAAGAATAGCAAAATTAAGTGGTCAGTTTCTAAATGTTTACGGAGAGATATTAAACCAAATCGGGCATTAAAACCGTACCGTTTGAAAATTCAGTTGGACCAAGGTAACGCAAAATTCCTATCTTAGTTCCTCCAGTGGAACTGGCGCAAATCACTCTTTCTCCGATGACAAGGGATGAAGAAGGGCCAACGATTGACCTTGATGGTGACGGACTTGGAGTTCGCTCCTCGGCACTAGCAGTTCTTGACATTTGTGGTATGTGCCGCGGAACTGTGGGTGAGAGAACCGGGTAAGATGGGGAGTTCATCGCTACTGGACCCGGAGTGAATGGTAGTGGTGGTTCCGGAGACACATCTCTAGTCAAACGGTTCAACTTTGTGAAAAGCCCGTGGGAAGGGGCGCATTGGAAGTAGCGTTTGCCTTGCACCATTCCATCATGGTTTCCTAGTCATAAAATTATTTTGTTCAGTTAAAAGCATTCGGATAATTAATAAAACATTTAAAAACTGTTTGTTTCTTACCAACTGGAAGATCAAGAGCGATGCCTGCAAATTCTCCTTTTGCAAACCCAACTTCTCCTATGAAAGTGATACGTCCTCGCTTCGTTGGATCTCCATTGACGTAGACGACGTCGCCAATAATAAAATTGTCATTATCCGCGGCCATGGTAGAATCTGAAAGGATTAGAGTTATATTACATCCTTAATTTTATTGATAAGCATAACTCTCTCATATATAACATCCACAATTCAAACCTCCTTTGGAGCCAGGCGTCTGCATTCCTAATGGAGTTGCAATCTTCCTCCGAATGCTATTCGATGAGGGTAGCCGTGACATCGGAATAGCAGAACCACCGGGTGGCTTAGCAGGAGTCGCTGCTGGTGTCTCAGGACCTGCTGAGGCACCGCTTGGAGCCGCAAGATTAGTGTTCGATGCCTTAATGGCATTAGGCTGCCGTAAACCACTTGGCTTGGAAGCCATCTTTCAGAAACTTGGGTCAGCACCCTGTAAATAGTAAATAAATAAATTTCAAGATGGTTTATATTTGTTTCCAAACGCCTAATCACTTTATGATACAAAATTGTAAAGTTTAAAGTAATAAATGAACAAAAATTTAACAGTTCAACGTACTTACCGTTCAGTAACAGCTGATCCACTAAACAAGGACGCAATGTAAAATGATCAACGAAAGAAGAGTCCAAAATGTAATGGTTGTAACTTCAGCCTGACAAAGGAGCACCCAGTGGAGCCCGGTTGTTAAACGATCACCGTTAAATTAATTGCCAAAATTAACAAATCACAAATTTGCCAATCACCCACTGATCGGCTTAGCAGCACTTTACAAATCTCCACTTGTCTGATAAACAACTACTGATTTCCTCCAGTTTAAGTTTGTCGATAGAATAAAAGCAAAACGAAGAATTTTTATAGTTGCCAACAAATTAAATTACAGTATAAACACTGCAGCACAGCTGCAGTTCCTACGGGACAAATGTCATGGCAATCAAAACAAATTTTCCGATTCAACTGGAGAAACCAAACCAGTTGCAAATCCCTTCATCATCCCTGATGAAAAAAATTGCTCAAATGTCAGTTGATGTAAAATAGGTACTGCAGTCTGATGGCTAATGTAATTTGCATAGCAAAACAGAAAAACAGAACAAGTTGAAACCGGCGCGCTTGCAACTCAGCCCAGAGACCTTTCTATGGTAGTCCTTGAATGTGTGTATTTCCCTACTTCAATAACAATGCTTGTGGTAACGGTTGTGTTCACTTTGTTTTTATTCATTTCATTCAACCCAATCTCATTTACTCTTAACAAAAATGCATTTTACGTATATTATGTATGTTACGGTAATGTTGGATGAAGAGTTCCCTTTTTTTAGTTAAACGCTTGTTTTTATTAACCAACCCAACACCAAATTATCTGAATTTTTGCACTCTAAAAAGTTTTTAGTCATGACAAATATACAACACGTATAAATGTTAGATTTTATATATATGCTTGTTTTTTTCAGATGGAAAACCTCTGAAAAACAAGCAACAAAACTATTTCTATTAATTACTTTGACAGTATATGTAAAGCATTCTCATACAAATGGTGAATATTTTTGTACTACAGGGGCTTCAATTTCCAAACTGCTAAAAATAAATTTATAGGAATATTAAGAATGAAAGCAACTGATTTACTATGCGACATTTTAAATTTTAAAGGTAATACTATTTCCATCCTTCTCACCTGTCACAATATTCATTCATCATATTAACAATTAAAAGAAAGAAGGGAGGCACAATAGTATATTTTCTGTATACCTCAAGGACGTGCTCATATTATGTGGGTGGTAAGGCTGGGTAACATTTTCCACGTCAACATTATATACTATTTGGTTGTCATCCTCGTTGAAATACAATATTTCCTGTGTTATATATGCTAAATCAAATGGCGCGGACAGGTGACAGGTCAATGACAAAGTGGATATTTTTTATACATGAGCAAAGCTTGAACTTGGTTGCAAAACGGCGTTGCTTACGTCAGTAAAGCTACTAGAGTCCCAGTCTAATCTAAAAATGTAATGAGGTTGAGGAAGTCAAGAACCTGTTGTTCCTCCAACTACGTCCTCTTTTTTTTTTTATAAATTAATGGAATCCTGGATGACGGTGTTCATGTATAATATACATACACTCTACGTGACGTCGTAGTACCCGACTCCCGTTCTACTTTGTTTATTGCATGTACACACTTATGTATATCACAAATGTGTAGAACAAGCTAACAGAATGCAAAATGTAATTTGGTAGCTGGTCTCCGAGATGCCTCCCAAAACCCGAACAAATCTATTCTCACTTCTCACCAAAATACCACTTTCGGTGCAATATGCCTCTTTGGAAAACAAGTTTGCTCTCAGCGTATAAAACAGAAAAATTGAATTATTTTCAACGAGTATATTTGCCTTCCTGCTCCTTTTCTCTACTTTGAACACAAAGTGGGGCCTTGTTCAATGTAGAGTGGGAATCAACATGATCATTTCCAATTTCGGTATTAAATACGAAACCCGGAAGAGAAGGCAATAGAGTGTGTGAGTGTTTAATAAAATACGTAAAGTTTTTGGGCAATTCTGTCCTTCCAATTACTCCACTCAACCGGCAATTGACTTTGACAACCGCAGCAGCAGCAGTAGCAGAGATGACGTGTAGTTGCGCATTGTTAAAAGCCATCCAATTTAATTGAAAAGAAAATGCATATATTTCATCATACTAGTCGAGCTGAGGCACTTTTACAGATAAAATATGCTTTCGAGTTTTTGTTACTCAAAGTTGACTAGCAGCACGAGTGATGCAACTACTCTCATCGTCAGCATGTCTTGATATGGTTGATTAAATAATATGGTTATCATAATGGAGAATGCACTACCGGGAAGTAGGTAGTGTGACTAGCATTTAGTGTAAAATGTCAGAAGGAAGAAACCATACGAACACATATCAATCGTTCGGTTCTGCTGTTTTGTTTCATTTCCAATTCTCTGCTAATAATGTTTAACTCTAATGCAGTTAGCTAATAGAGTTCATTAAAGAGTACTCCTTCCTTCGTTACAACACAACATTAAATAACATTGTGTTGTATTACCCTACTTAATACCTGACCATTGAGAACCTGTTTGACATACACACGTAGCAAAATTTCTCAATAAGCATTCAGAATGTAGCTACAATCGGGGATAGTTTTGTGAAAACATTAGAAATGAAGTAAATTTTTATACGTCTTATTCGTTGCATATCTCGGTCATTTTTGGATTGCATGCTCTAAGATAAATTCAAACGTTCGTGTCTCACGATGCCCTTGTACCATATGACTAGCATCAGTTGCAAGACTTAGCTAGATTAGCTGGGGAACGAGTTTGAAAATGGGTCACATCGGAGTGACCCCTTCGGTCAAATGTCATGAACCTTTACTTTTTTTAAGCGTCCTCAAAATTTGATTATGGCAAGAGTAAATTATAAATTCAAGTCGATCTCAACAGTTTACAAAACTGACCAACAGATAGATGTACCATTGAACATGTTTTTCCGTCATTAAATATTTAATTTTAAACCGGCCATTCATCCTCCCCACAACCATAAAATAATAAATGTGATTTATTAAAAAAGCAAATGTTCTGCATCTGTGGTTCCCTGTTCCCATCCGATAATACCTGTTAGATAGGGATCCGCTCTATGCATATTGTACGTACGTACGTACACACATAGTTAATACTTTTCCCCATTCAATTTTCCATTTCCACTGGGACCTGAGACACGAGTGTCACAAGGGCTTTCTTTTTCATCAACCAATGCGACAGTTTTTGGCTTCAGTTTTTCGACTTAAGCTTTATTTCCTCTATTATATGGGGACAGATGGGGAAATGATATTTCACCATTTCTATGCAATCATCCAATGACATGGTCTTGACTGTTGCATGGCATTGCATTGCTGACAACGACGACTGTTTGTATCCCTGTGTGTTTATGTGTTAGAGAGAGAGAGAGTGAGAGTGGAAGTTTTGTTATTCATTCATGTGACATGCATAGGCAGTGGTGTGAAACCCCTGTGTTTTCTTTCACATTTCACATGCCTATTACTACCCTCAACAGAAAGAGAAAGATAGTGTGGTAGAAACAGAAGAAAGGAAAACAGAGTTTGTATAATGTAATAAATGTATTTGGGAACATCTATACCATCCATCCCAACCTCTCTTTTCCTCTTCTATCCAAAAAGGAATCATGAAAGCAAGTAGAACAGAATAGGTAGGTAGAGCTAAAGAGAATAGAGGGAAATATATAAGTATATATTATATGCAGTTTTTATATGCTTTCGTTTCGTATATGCCAGCCAATGTTCCCCCCAAATAACTTTTCCCAACTCTCTCTCTCTCTCTTTCTCCCATTCACTTTCATTCAATCAGACAACCATACAAGAGGCCAACGGCAAACCTCGCAATGAACCCACAAGACTTTCCCAAAAAGAATAAGATATTATTATTATGCACACACATATAGTTAGTAGCGGGGTTAAGCTCTGTTTTTTTCCTCAGAGAATGATGCTCGGCACAAGAGGTTATAACACCAGAGTACTGAGCTGACATCACAAAGGTAAAATAAAGTAGGAGATGTAGAGAATGAGAGAGCAAAAGGTAAAGAAAGGAGGCTGACTCAAGAGAGCAGCATAAATGTACAAAATACAACATACACACAGCACCAGCTCTTTCTGCAAACCCCTGAGAAGTTTTTTCATACCTTTTACCCTAAGAGCAAATGAAGTGGAATGAGGAGAGACAATTGTTCTCCTCTACTTGCTATATTATTCAACCTTTTCACTTTTTCCTTAACTAATAGACAAGGTTTCACAGGAGGAAGACATCCAACAGTGAAAATACTCATGGAAAATGAAACAAGAAGTAGACAGGGAGAAGTAGTGAAAGAGAGGGAGAAACAGCGAGTAAAATGGAGGAAGAAAAAAAAGTGAAGCTGTCTATTTCATTTTTTAGATATGGAATGGACCGTAAACGAGGATATAATAATGGAATAGATTCTTTGAAGAAAAAAAACTTTTTTTTCTCTTCTTTTTCTTCTTCTTCTCACAACAAAAAACATCTACATGAACAATGAGCACTTTTCTCAAGCCCAAGCCAAACCAAGCCAGTTTCCAATTCAATGAATAAAAATGTATTCATGGGAGAAGATGAGCATCAACATTTATGTTTTCATATAGGGAACCTTCTCTCACACTCACTCTCTTATTCTTAGAAGTTTCCTTTGGAATTCATATGAATTGAAAAATAAAAGAGCAGCAATCTCTTTTGACTGGATTTCTCTTTCTCTCCTGTTTTCATTCTTGGTTCTTGGAAAATGTGTGACTGTCTCCTGGAAAATGTACATCATTTCATATGTCAAATAAGAAGGAGCTCGGGTGGTACCTACACACTTTTCTGGTTCTCTTCTCTCTTCCTCCACAAATTTTGTTTCCAATTTTACAGGTAAGGTAGGAAAAAGTGAGCTAGAGAGGGAGAGAGAAGAGTACAAGTCAGTTAAATGCCACCTTACTTTTTCCCCTTCTCCTCTGCCTCTCCTTTTCTGTCCAATATCACTCCATTTTGGACTGACAAGCAAGCTGATTTCCTATTCCGAATTTCATACACAATCAAAAGACCTTTTATTATATCGTAGATTGCATTATTTAATGGTTCCCTGACGAAAAAAAAAATGTGGAGAGCGAGGTTGCTTGCTGCTTGAAACTTGCTAGCGATCAAGATCGGAACCAGACGGTATGGATCACCTTGTTTATTACAGGAAAAGGTTGCACAATATGTTTGTCTAAAGTACATATGCCTGTACTACAACCTACACAAGCTTGAAATACTTTGGAGTTCCTCCCCACCTATCTCATTCATATATCTACCCCAACTTTTTTGAGAACACGGAACCAAACTTGCGTTTTAAGCCCAGCCAAACTGAAAGCAAAATATCATACAAGAATATATATTTTTATGTGATATTCGTCTAACTCGAACATTTATTATGGGTTTGCTTTTTTGCTGCAAAACGCACACCTTATATTTAAGTAAATTTATGACGATATGTGCTTGTTAGCTTTTTCTCTCTCTCTCCTTTCCCGTAGTCTTTCACTCAACCTGGTCTGGTCTGAAGGAAGGATTGATATTGTTCAAAAATCCCAAACATGAAAAATAAATGAAGGGATGTGTAGTAGTTTGCAGAAAATGAAAGGTTATGCACCCACACACAGCAAGCTTTTACTTTATAAGAATAGGCTTACATTTAATCGCACACCTCTATAATAGGAAGTGACCCCATCACACAATGAAAAACTGATCCCATGAAACAATTGTACCTTACTCAGGATTTTCATCACACAAACAAATGAAAATGACACTTTTTAAAAGAAACACTGAATCAAATATATTTTATGCTAATGACTACATTTGAACATAAAGATGTTCTTAATTTTGAGTAATATACATGAAGCACGAAAGAGCCCTTGCAGCATGTAACTGGGTACTCATTATTGTCACAAACATCTGCCTGTACATTAATGCTACTCCCAATTTCATAAGTGAAGGAGCAGCACCGAATTTTTAATGTCATTAAATTATTTTAATTAACTTTTTAAAAGGTTAGTAATACACACTATCTGGCCGAGTCGATGAACAAAAAATATTTTACTTAATTAAAGCAACCGGAACCTCTAAGCTGAAGGACCTAGACACTGAGAAGTATGTGCAGGGTTATTATTAGACACGGTAATATTTGATAATGTGAAGGTGTGCTTAGTCATGCGTTCTGTTGGCTCAGAATGTATTCAGTCAAGTTTAGTTGTTACGCTAGGGCTCTATACGCACGATTGTTCTCTTGTCACAGCTTATTGATCTATAAAGTCGTTATTAGTCATAATCGATCCTGGGCTTATCAATGATTAAGCATGCAGTTAGGTTGTAGATAAGTAGTATCTAACATCTCGTCAAGGCATAACGTTACAAAGTAGTCTCGTATATAAGTCAGACGAGCAACTAGCCGAGATAAAAAAGTTTAACACTTGAGCCTAAATACAATCGTTTTAAATCACGTCACGGACTGTATTCCTAATAGGAATCTCCTTTGTATGTCTAGGAAACTATCAGGCTACCTGACATTAAAGCTAGTAGAAGCGATCACGCTGGGGGAAGGTGTTAATTTTAGTTAATAATAAACAGTTGTTTTAAAACCCCATTGTTGTTGACCCTCACGATTCAAACCGAATCATTTCAGTGGGCTAACCAAATCGTCGTCCAGCACCTGTTCCGGTTATTAAAAACAATATTTGTATAGGCATGTGTTTTGTATTGCAATAAATAGAAAACTTATTTTCTGTCATTCCAGAGGCTAAAACAATACCAATTCGTGAAAAGTGTATGCGATGAAGGCCCGATAAGGCCAAGAAAGCTCTGAAACAGTAATTATAGCAATTTAATAAGCTATTAAAAAGAATTTAGTCAGTTGATTTTTCATATAAAATTTTATTATGCCACGAAATTCAAAAAAAAAAAGTAAAGTGACGATGTGTAATTTTAAGGTGGAAATTTCTACTAAATTTGTTTATAAATTTTTTAAAAAAGTGTAAAAGTTTCATGGGATCACTTTCTCCTACAATCATGGGGTCACTTACTATTATACAGGCGTTGCGTTATATATAAGTCTATAAGAATATATCTATTTATATAGGATCCCCTTGAAAAGAAAGCAATTTCTTAGGTTACGTTGTTTTATCACCATCAACAACAACCACCACCACCAACGCTACTCAAGCTTACCACACATTAGCAGCAACTTTTACGTACTTTCTCCACATAGAAGGAGAGTTGAATGGTGGCATGGTGGCATGGTGGATTGGTTAGGTTAGTTACATTTTACAAAGTTGTATGCATATATTGCACATAAAAAAGAGACCATCATCATGTCATGTCAATAATGTAGCCTTTTTTAACGATGAATTTTCAACGGTGTAATATCCACCTTCATTTCAATTCATTCTCCCATAAATACATAACATAACATCAAGCTACCCTATACTTTCGTTTCCGGGTGTGTGCTCTTTTAGCTAATTTAATGTTTGTGTATGTTCAAAAGCATCACTCGTTTTCTTTTCATTCTCTCTCGCTTTCCTTCCTCCTTTTCCTTTCTCCTTTTACAGAACCGGGAGCATACGTACGTACGTTACATACATACGTACATTCAACCAGAAAGAAAAAAAAGTTTACTCATGTGACCTCGCCAAAAACTTCTTCTTCTTTTTATTTTCCTTTTGCTGTGCTTTGTGTACTCTCTCAGGTCTCATTATTGCCATTAGTTTTTGTTGTTTTTTTTGTTGGCCTTCTTGGTGCCGCATTGATACATGGTGTTTGGCTTGGTTGAAGCTCACCTTCCGCCCGTGTGTACGTACCATCCCAATCCCAATGCTATTAAGCTTTTAACGAACTACAAGACTTAAAACAATTTATAAAAAAAAGTTTTTTTTTGTTGAAATAAAGTATTTCCTTTTGAGATTATGTTATTTAGAAAGTTTCTATTGGATCAAAAGAAATATGTGTGTCTGGACACGAATGGGGGAGGGTTTAAATGTGGATGAACATCATCAACTTGTGTGTGTATGTATGGCTAAATTAATGTGTAATTTTAATTATTATCACTTAACGCCTTGACTTTGTTACAGTAATCATTCATTATGTAGCGTGTATGTATTTAATTATCAATTTAACCGCTGCTTGCCCGCTTTTCAATAGATTCCTTGACACGGAAAAAAAATTAGTGGGAAAAAAAAGGCAAGCAATTTTCTTCTTCTCGGTCCCTGTTCTTTTCACTCTCCACATTATTGTGTAGTTATGTGAGAGTGAAGTTGAATTGAAGGAAAAGCTCTCCACGCTCCGTTTTCTAGGGCTCTCATCAATCCTTTTGCTTGCTCTCACAAAGAGCAAGAAGAAGAAGAAGAAGATGAAGAAGAAAGGGAGAAGACAGGAAAGTTAAAGAGAGAGAGAGAGAGACGAGAAGGAAAGGAGCGCAAAAGAGTTGAGCGGAGAGAAAGAAGCCTTTGGCAAAAGAAGAGAGAGAGAGAGACGAGGGAAAAAAGTTGCTTTTCTCCTTCATTCGTTTTCTCCTCTTCTCAAAGGATAAATATCCCATAAGGATTCCTTGAGTAAACTTGTACCAGCAGTGAACCAGACCAGCTACCAGCAGCACCACACACCATCACCACCCACGAATATTTTTTTTCTTCGTCTGCTTCCTCTCTCTCGCTCTCTCGTTTTCTCCTTCTGTAGCCGGTGTTTACTTGCCTGCTTCTCTTTCTCGTTGTATCACCCTATTATCAGAATCTTCCGTCTTGCTTAATTGCCCTCCCTGGACAAGCCAAGTTAAAGTAAGTAAAGTAAAGCCAAAACCAAGACGATGCTTGGAGGCTTCCTCACTCACTACTCCCAATTACTTCTTGGTGCGCTACTTGAAACATTTTCATTTATATTTTTTTCTATCTTCTCAACTACTTCTTATGTACATGAGTGTGTATCCTCAAGAATTCACATCAGGCTCTTCCAGAAGAAAAAAATGATGCGAAGGAAACATAAAAAAAGTTGATTACACAACTTCTTGTACACAAACATAAGGGCATTACGGGAACTGCAAATGAGAAACTGCTTGATTACCTACATCACATCACATTATATCAGGTCAAAGAACATGTGAGTCATTTTCATGAATTTTTACGCAAATCCCACTTCCTTCATCCTTTCCTTCTCATCCTCCAACATCTCCATGGGTGTAAATAAATATGTATGTGAGTATGTATATGGATAAATCCTATGAAAAAAAAAGAGAATTCCTCCTTACTTCTCATCACTTGATCTTGTCCTATTCCCAAGGTAGTTTGATGGGAAAAAATGATAGTAGCTGGTGGGATGTTAAGTGCACATATAAGTTTCATAGGGACAACGCCGTTGACGCTACAATAATTGCATCTTCATAGGGAGCGAGAGCAGAGCAAGGCAAAAGCCAAGGCGTGATATTTATGTGTGTAGGTTACGCATGCATCTGATCATCTCATCCCATCATGTATGAAAACAAGTATGTAACCCTTTTTCCCTTGCCAATGCCAAATCACCAAGTATGGGAACATTTCCTGTGTTATCAAACTTTATGTATGGGATGCGATATGTAATGCAACACAACGCAACAGCTATATAATATGTATGCTTCAGTTTTCTGTGCTTTATGACGATGATACATACATTATTTTATATGATGCTCATGTTTGTGAGGAGAGAATGTGTAAGTATTAGATGATATGATACGGATATGAATATGAATTGTAACAATATCATCATCATCATCATCATGTCCCAAAAGAAGAAGAAGAAAGAAGACCAAGTGCGAGCGATGCGATGGGATGGGACTGATCTGAACGAGCGAGCATAACTTTATATTAGTGCAAACCCATCCATATACCCAAACTGGGGGTCTTTTTATTTATGAAATCTCCACTTGTTCATCATTTCTTTTCTTGTGTAACCATTCATATATTTTAACAAGGAGCAAATAGATAACATAAAGATTTATTGTTAACAAAAAAGATGTATCCATAATATAAGAAAAAGGTGAGGAATAGCAATGCAATAATGGCACAATAACGCAACATGCATGGCAATATAAAAAAAGAGTTTGAAATAGGAAGTAAGTATATTATGTTACATAGGAATACGACGACATAAATGAAGTGTTCACCAAGACCAAGTATAAGTATGTGTACTATTGCTTTTTTAGGTATTACGAAAGGGCTTCTTAAGGAAACATGAAAAAGCCATGGGCAAAAACAGTAGTAGTAGTAGTGGAGAGTGGAGTTGGAGCAGAAAAAGAACCAAGACGAAGAAGAAGAAGAAGAGGAGGATGATGATGATGTTGATGATGGTGATGTAGGCACTAAAGAGGCATCACCAGCAACAGCCTAGGTTACTTACTTACTTACCGTTTAGTTACTTGGCTTGATACGCTCTGGGGGAAATATGATTCTTTTAAGGATAATGCCACCTCTAAAAGGTTGTAACTTAGTCGTTCACTCGACATTTTACGACTCACGATATTCATGCTCACACGCTCACGACGTCGACGACGATGAGGATCCAAAATATATAGAAGAAAAAAAAAGTTTTTCGAACATTGTAGCACAAAGCCTCTGATGCAATATAAAGTAATGTAATATATAATGTATATTGAAGTAAAGAAAACCAAACCAAACCAAACCACGGGAGTAAAGGAGAAAAAGAAAGAAGAAGTGTGTAATCAGCAAGTGTGCACACACCATCTAAACATGTACATAAATATGGAATTGCATTGAAAAGAATGAGAGCTTGGCTTTATAACCCAAACATAACAATATTCAAGTACTTTCTAGCATTTAGCTGTAAATCTGTATTTTCCATGAATATTGCAAAGCTGCAGTGGCATTCCATTGGCATGCCAAAGAGCATTGGAATGGGCTAGCTGTAATATAATTGTAGCGTTTTCTCAAAATCCACTCGACGGCCTTATCAGTGAAAAACATTATTTCCCATGTAGTCCTCCTCATCGGGGGAAAACATACATTGTTAGGTGAAGCAGAAGGTAATGGAGAAGGAGAGAGAGAGAGAGAGCACTTTTTCCGACACAATAATAACGCTTGCTCTTTATACACATGTCGGAGATGAATGCAAGGAAGCAATGCAATGCATGTTTGATTGCGTAACTTACTAACAGAATAGTCAAACAGGGAGTGTAATGGAAGCCGTTCATGCCAAAGCATTTGCGATGCCACCCTCAACTCAATTCACGCTGGGAGGTTGCTCCTGGATAATGTTGGAGAGTTAGTTGGACAGGAGCACCACCAAACCCTCAGTGAAAATCCTCCGTGGAGGAAGAAGAAGAAGAAGGAGAAATCGTACAGTGAACGAACAGGAAAGGGTGACATAGGTATCCTTTCTTCAAGTGGATCATGGATGACTATAGATGACAAAGGCATTATTGTTGTATGATACCATGGGATGATTGCAGTGCTTCAGAGAGAAGGAAAAAAAGTACGACGACGTCGTCTACTTGGTTGGGCTAACAAACAACCGAGAAAAAAAACCACTACTACCACCTGCTAGTAAGTTGTTGCATGCTGCACGAAACCCACTCAATACATATGTGTGGTAGTGGAGTGAAGTATCCAATCCGGTAGTCATCCAGGATTTGAAAATTTTTTTTCTCCTTCGTTCCTTTAACCATTTCATATTGCCTATGGGAAGAAGTGGGTGAAGTAATGGATATCTCATTCCCATACACTTACTTACATCTTTTGGGTATGGTTTTAAAGGCAAAGGATGGAGAGCAAACATCTCATCCCATCACATCCCATCGCATCGCCTCCACCACTGAATTTACATTAACACCGTCGTCATCTTCTCACACACTCACTGATGGTTGTGTGCTGTATGGATCTCACTCCTTTAAGATGTGTGAGTGCTTCGTTCCTTCCGCCTTCTGAATAACCCATACTTTCTTATAAGGATAAGAGTATGTTTCTACGACTTCCTTTGCGGATACTTTCTTTATCTTCATTTCATGCAGCTGTGGCATTTTCCTTGTAAGGAATGAATGAGCAGCGTTTCCAAGAGAGCAGTTTGGAAAACCAGAGAGAGAGAGAAGGAGAAGAATTTTCTTTGTTGTTGATGACAAATATTGTCTCTCTTTGTCAACAATATTGGGACATTCTTTACTATGAAAGGGACTCACAGTCACCGTAATTACAAAAGAAAACCCGAAACATATTTGCGTGGCGTTCCATGCATATTACCATTACATATTCTCATCATCATATAACTATCATGATGATAGTTGTTTGTTAAAAAGGTGTACATACATGGCCTCCCATCATTATACGCTTACATCCATTCCATCCACTCTATCCAGAGTTGGACTGTTGAAAACCTGGGTTTTGTAACCACGTAACATTATACTCAGGTAGCGCGGTGTTCCCTTTTCTCAACTTGACTTTTACTTAGAGCTAGCTAGCTACCTACCTACATCCCTCCCGCAATTCGGGAGTTTTCGGATGTATTTGGGGTGGTGGCACAAAAAACAGGAACAACTGTCGGAGCATCACCACCGTTTTCTCTGTTAAACAACAAGAAATGAAACAAAGACAGAATAGCATGATATCCTATCCTCTCCGTCGTTATGTGTGCTCACCACCACCACCGACAGGAATACATAATATCCCAAAACTGAGTTTGAATCCTGTCAAACTAGGAAGAGTTTGAGCATATAACATAACATAACATAACATTACTACATAACATGAGACATAAGCATGTGCAGCTAAAAGCTCTCTCGGTTTGCTTCGACTTTCGACAAAAAAGAGAGAGAGAATATACTGCCTTATTTCCTACCTTACTCACGGAGCATTAAGCAAAGGCATCATGCAGAGTGCATGATATCGTGAAAAGAAAAAGGACAAATGCTCGTAAGTAGACAAGATTCGCATTATATTTATCTTAATACCCCAGTAAGTTCAGCCAAAAGTACACATTGGACATAAAACTCCTCACAGGCCAAGCCAGACCAGACTATTCTTCTACAGAAGGAGAGAGGCAAGCAACAGCATTATCGTCATAGTCGTGATGTGATGACGACGATCATGATGATGATCATCACCATCATTATAACACTACTCAAGGAAACCTTTAGCCATATAAATCCCCCAGTGGTACATGCAAAAATGTAGGCACGTAACGGAAACGCAACATTTTTACGTCCATTCATGCAACATAAACGGGTGAACTAAGAAAAACTTTTTTTTGAGTTAAAACCCTCCCCATCCTCCCCCCTCCAAGAAGAAATGCTAAAAACCCAAAGCAGACAAGAAAGGAGGAGAGCCCTTCATTGGGTTTCTTAAGATGTGTTTACTTTACTCTATTCCATCATCATTCTGATCCTCATTGCATTACATTTGAGCATTAGTACAAGCATTGGGCAGCAAAATGCCTCTCTCTTTTTCTTACTTTTTCATCTCACTTTTTTTTACATACAATATTCTGTAGTTTGCGTGTGTAGGAGTTGAAGAGCTCTTGAATTGAGTCAATGATCACACACACACATATATATATAAATATACATAATATTAAGATTACTCATAACTTATACACATTGTCATCGCCAAACAAATAGTTTCCAATCAAATGGATCGACAATCGACACCAAAAAAATGTGTGTATCTACATTAGCAAGCAAACAACAATGGTTTAGCATAGAAATCCCGTTTTCCTTCCCTTTTGCTTTTGGCATTCTCAGATTTACACACATTTTTTTTGCAGCGTCACATGTACAAGTCCCTAGTCACCAGTCGCCACGATTCCTTGAATGCAAGTCTATCTATTTTCTTTAATTTTTTGTTTAGGAAAGTGGTGTTGTGTGCATTGTGTAACGTAACGCTACTTACGATTAGTATTTGCAGTAAAATGTGCACTTTGCTTAGCTCATAGTTGCCATGTGTGTTTGCATACGTAGGTACCCCTTGTATATGTATGTATATTATATTATACTTTATGTATGTTTACAGGGAATCCGGTGAACTCGGCACCTCATCTCTTCTCATTTTTTTTCTGTGTCGGTAGATTTACTCGTTGGTAATCGTCTTTTTCCTACCTCACATAGATGAAAATGCATGGTTAAGTTAATAGAGAGTTGCATATTATGTACGTTTTCTGAAAGCTTTTAGTAATACTACTTACTATTTGCCATTATGGCAAAAATCTACGTAATACCTACCCCAGTAGACTGTCGCCGTGCTCATTCTTCCTCATACCTTTTCATGTGTGTGTGTGTGTTTTTTACATGAAAAAACAGGAATTCTTTATGGTAGGTAAAGGAGAAAATGATAGGGCAGGCAAAGGTATTAAACAGAAGAAATGATGGGCAATGACCAACGTGACAAAAATATACAGTTTGGTTTAGTTCAGATTCGCAATCATATATACATACGTTCTTACATCTATATTTCGTAGCAAAAAAATGTTAGCACCATTACCATGCCATAGTCTGGTTTGGTCAGTGATGGAATATGATATGAGGTAGCAAAACCAATACCAATACCAATATTTATATTATGTATTTTGGAGCAACAGAAGCAGCGGCCGTGCTCTCGTATTTTTTTTCTTGTTTTGCACAGATATGTCATGGATTGACAACATGCATGATGGCATGTTCTTTGTTTCCTCATGGTGTGTATATATAAGTTTATATACAAGATCCACACTTTTTGATTAAGGTTTCATGATTTTTCGTTTCTTTCGTTTGCACCAGCATAATATATCATATATCATAAATAAGATCATGATGATGAGAAACGAGTTTTTGCATGAAATATGAAAAATTGATTAAGATTTGTTTTTTCTTCTTTTGGACGTTCCTATATGATATGCAATCAGCTTCAAAAAATCCAATCCCAATTCTAGGAAAAAGGTTTGCAATAGTCTACAGCACGTATTCATTAGATGGAGATGATGACAGTGAGATACCGTCCAAGCCGTGATGATGATTACGACACATTAAGAGAGAGAGAGAGAGAGAGGAGAGAGAGGCGAAGAAGCGAAGATGTTTTTATTTTGTGCGTGAGGGCAATATGCATGCATGCATAGATACATAATATATTTTTGTACACAAAATTGTCGATTGCGTTGCTTTGTTGCGTTTCGTTCATTTGCACAAGTTGATTCTCTCGCAGCTTGTGTTTTTACGCTCTCTGTGTTTTGTGGATGTGAGCGCTATGGGTATATGGGCTGGAAGATATATGTCGTGAAGTCGTGATACTTTTTATGCATTAGAATCATCATGATCATGATCATCATCACATCACTCTGATGCAAAGAGAGTTCCCTTTCTACATACGTGCCAGAGGAGTTTGGTGAGCTTCACTTTATTTTGCTACAAAATTGTATCTCAACTTCAACTGAACTGAAGGAAAAAAGGGGAAAATAGCATAGAAAACGCGACTCACTTTACTTACTTATGTGTCCACACAGAGGATGACTACTCCTAAATGGGATGGATGGGGCAAGATCTGATCAACAGCACAAGATCACACCAAAAACATACAAGTTTTTCAGAGACCTGAATGTAATAATATGTGTATACATACATACATACATACACACATCCGATCCTTCTTTTTAGCTCTAGCTTTGGAGTTGCCTATTATGTATGTGTGTATGACAAAGTAAAGTAAAGTATAAAATTCTTTGATAATGCATTTTGTGTGATACAGCATCATCATCATCATGATGATTCTATCCTACTCACCAGTTTACAAAAGGCTCCTAGGTTTACTCATATTCCTAAAATTCCTATTTCTCTCTCTTGTTTGAACTTGTTCCTCAGAACTAAACAATATTTTATATACAAGTTCTCCTCTCTCTCTCTCTCTTCTTGGTTTTGCCTTTGATTCTTTTGAAAAAAAAGGAGTAATAGTCTACCCAATAAATACTTTCTTTGGCATCAACTCAAATGCATATCTACTAGCTATGAGGCTCTATACCCCATTCACACTCCATACCAGAGTTTAAAGCAGCAGCAGTAGCAATACATTACATTACGTTACATATGTATTTTTTTTACCTTTTTGTGCTGTTGCTTTGCTTGCTTTCCTCTGTGTGTGTGTGTGTGTGTGTTTGTGTGCATTGCATCTATATATGTCTATCTGACTATTTACAACAGCTAGAATTCGCCTTTTCTGGCTTCCTGTTATGTTTGCTGGTGAAGGGAGCAAAAATAAAACCAATACATAACGTCAAACGAGTAGGTACTCTCTTCTATACAGTATATTTGGGGACTGAAAAAAAAATACACAACAAAATACTTGCTACCAAACCAAACATCCTTTCTGCCGTACACACAGAAGAGAGGCGATCCGTCATTTGATTGAGAGTATGTGTATATATGATGATGAAGATCATCGTCAATATATATTGGTCGGTGGTTGTGTGGTGTTTGACGATATAAGTGAAAAATGTACATGCTCAGAGAGACTCTCTGCACAAAAACACATTGCATATCAACATCTACTCGTTTACTAACTTACAATCCCCAACCAAAATTCCATATCTTCCATCACAAACCCTGAAGAAGATGAAGGGAATCATTGTGTTTGTGTGTATAAGAGATGCAAGACATACACACAAGCATTTCCCATTTGGAGAGGCACTCAGATTGTCTCTACAAACGACATTTTTGTCTGTCCGTCACCACAGTAGATGCTCAGACACCGGCAGTGATTAACCAAGCCAAAATGAGGCATATTAAAAAAAGATGACATCAAATACCTCATTTAATATATGGAAATCCTGAAAGATTGAAGATAGTCATAGCTAAATAGTCGGCAGGTAGTTTGATTTGCTTCTGAAAAATCCTTTCCTAATTTTCATACATTTCTTTGGAAAGTTGAATTCCAAAGTTCACCTTATCAAATTCTTACGTTATCCCGATACACCGTTCAGGTGCCTATTTACACCGTGTTTTCTCACGGTTTATTACCATAGTGCATTGCTATGCAACGACTCAATGCAAAAAGAAGGGAAGAAGTGCACTGCACTATAAGACTGGCTAGGAATACGGGCTCATGCTGTTGCTCCTGAAAATCTATATATCTATCTCGTCATTTTTTTACTCCGCTCGCTTGCCTCACTATTACTCAGCACACTCGGCCGTCCCTACATTCTTCTCTGTTCTGAGAACAAGGATACACATGAAATGCATAGAATCCTTTAAAAAATACCCTAGCTCAGCTATATCATCGTCATCATCATCATCATCATCATCGTCGTCCTCCTATCACACATATATACCCCACAACATAACACACAACCTTTTTGAATGCCTTACGTACGTATACTATGCATGCTATGCTTCCTCCGAAAAAAAATATTTACTACTCTTCTCTCTCTCTCTCTCTTCGTTCATCCATCCTAGCTCTAGCTATCCAATCCAGTCTAAAACGAAGGATTGCATTGCATTACTTACATTACTTAGAGTTCTTCTCATGAAGACAGGGACCAGAGTAACAGTGAGAGAGGAGAGTCGGAATTATATATCCAATACCACATCAAGAGAGTAGTCGAGAGGATCCCAATAAGACAAGGAAACTGAAGTTGAAGAAGGTAGGTAGTAGGTGTAAACTATATCACATCTCTAACATATATATGTAGGTATATATGTAAGTATATTTTATAGATCCTTACTTATATACCACTTCTCTCTCTCGATGATGATGATGACGATGATGATACTGGGATATTTTATAGTATACATCTCTCTCTCTAACTCTCTGCTACTACTAGCAAACTAAAGTAAAAAAGTTTGTGTTTCTCTACAATCTCCAATCCACATAAACTAGTTGGTTGGTGTTGGTTTGGTTGCTCTCTGCTATATAGAATAGAGAGAGACGACAGAAGAGGCACAGAACTTACAGAAAAAAGCTCATGTAATGTAAAAGTATAGGAGAACGACACTTCCTTCCCCTTTGAAATATTATAAGAAAAAAAATAACACAACAGATTCTCTCTACTACTACTCTACTAAACCATAGGAGGACTTAATACACAAAAATTCTATCTCCACTTACGAGCTCGACACACACACCAACCATAGCCAACAACACACAAGTACTACTTATAGAGGGAGAGAGAGAGAGAGAGAGAACTTACAAAAAATTACTATATTTTGGTTAGTACTTTTAAATAATATTATTCAAGACTATTTGTACTGATAAGTAGTGAACAATTACGACTAATAGTTGTGCTATATTGTATTTTAGGGGCTAACTAAACAAGTAAAATAATATAGGACTAAAATAATAGGAGTAACAAGAGAGGAAAAAAATGATCACGACAATGTTCTCAGGAGTGGAATGATCATCATCATCGTCGTGATGATCATGATGTTTGAGAGTAGTAGAGAAAAGTTAGTGAGAAGTGCTTCAAAATCAACATTCACTTTTTTAAGCTGAATTTATTACCAAAAATATTATAGTGAAGAGGTTAATATATTAGTGGTGATTGATTGGTTTTGCTATTTGCTAGTAAAGTTTACTTGTGTTGTTGGGTGAATTGTGAGTTTTCTTATTGGAAAATCAAATCCTGTCAAAGTCAAGTGAGCCAAGTTTGCAGAGAGTTTTACTCCTGATAATATCAAAACGTAAGAGAGTTTAAATGGGCTTTTAATTAATTGCATCATCATTAGGAATTATGTTAAGTGGGATTAGTTGTAGTTTGAGTGGGTGGATTGCATCAAATTGCATCCAGTTCAGGTCGTCCTGCGTTCAATGAAGCTACAAGCTTTTGTTGTGGTTAAAAGATTTGTCACTCAACATCCCAGCATCGGGCAGCATTTAATTTTTTGTGGTTTGGTCTGGTTCTGGTATAGATTTTGGACGTTAAATTACCAAATAAGTTGAATGATTCAAGATAAACCCTGGAAAGGGTTATACAGTGCTATCTTTTTGCTCACACTCATTTTGTGGTTGGTGGATTGGATATTATTTGGATGGGAGAATAGGATGCTTATCTAACTGTCTCCATTGTGGTTACGTTTGGTTGTGGATCACACAACTATAACCCTAATATATAAGTAGTATGTGAGTGAGTAAGTGAGCAAGTTCTTGTCAAAACAGTAAACTTGACCATTTGGAAAAGCGTATTGGAATTTGATATTGATATCACATATTTGTCATACGCAAATAGCATCGCATCACATCGTTTTCCATGAGAGACGATGAGTTATGGACATGGACAAACCAAGCGAGTAGTACAATGTTGCCCGATGTTGGTGTTGATATTGATATTATAAGGGATTATTGTGACAACTCCGAACGCTGCTGATATGAAATGGGGATAGTCTCTTGCTGCTCCGATTAGTCATCGTGTAGAAAGTGGTGTAGACAGTGATTATTTATTCATGATGTCGACGAATGAGTAATCACCGTTGATCATCAGAGTTGATGATGAAAACATGCAAATTCTATATAGTGGATGGGAGTATGACTACTATTTACTTTGCGAATGGAATAATAATACTTTAGTCTCAAGCTAGAACATTGGAAAGTCTCTCTGTCAGTCAGTCAGTCAGTCAGTCAGTTAGTTAGTTAACTAGTTAGTTGGAATGAAAGGGAATTGAATCCAAGCGTACTTCTGTCCCCTGTAATTAAATCAAGCGGTTATAATTGCTGCTACAGACACAATAAAAGTTTCCAGTTGAAATAGAGCTTGTATTAGTAGTTCCATAGCAACTTGTTTATTTACATTGAAAGGTGATTAGAATGTCCAACATGGACAATTATTATTGAAGTTGAGGCTTTCATTTTGGCCGCCCCTTTCATGGGAAAACAAACTTTGAATTAGATATTAGATTGATTACATGTCAAAAGGCTGATGCTATTTTTTGATGATTCAATTTTCAAATAAAAATTCATATTCCTCTTTGTCAATATTCCAAAGTGAGTAAGTGCAATTTATGCAATTCTAAAGTTTTAATTGAGCTATTAAAATATTAAGAATAGAGTTTTATTACGATTTTTCATATACGTCCTTGACTCATAGAGTTTGCATTCTTCTCAAAAGTATTTTTTTATTATGCAAGCAAAGGAAATGACTATGAATGTGATTTGGTGATGATGATCAGATCATCTCATTTGCTTTGCTCATGACGTTTTTCATACGTCTGCAAATAAATTAATGTAACTTTACCAATCTCATTTGTCTTGATGCGGATGCAGAGATGCAAACGTTGAGAGTAAAAAACTCGCCGGTATCCTTTGATTTAATTTGCATGGCGTGTCTAGGAATATAATTTGGTGGTTGCTACTTGTTTGTTCTCACTTTAGACAAGCACTTACTTACTTAGTTTACACTTAAAGTGGTTATTGATAGTAATAGTAGTATACAAATTGGATAATGGAGTGGGAAAAAACAAAATGAAACAACTAAACGTCATGATGAGGATGCCAAGAGCTCTAGCTATATATGTATATTAAGTTAACCATGTTTCACTTGGTAAACCTAACCAATTTTTGTTTTTAACTTTGTTCATTTCCAGGTAACGGTGGTGGTTGGCTACCCAAATGCTCAGTAGTGAAATAGCGCTAGCAATAGCACACAACAATGTTGAGTTTCTCTCTCTAACACAGCTTCCAACTACGTAATCTTCTTGTGCAACTATATGCCATATTCTACTACTTCCAAACTTACTGTCAACGGAAAAGGACATGCAACCAGCTTACAAATTGAGAGCTACACAGTTAGAGTCTTGTAGTAGTGTGAGATAGTTGTTGGTTTAAACCTTCTCAACTTTCCAACGTGACATAGTGAATAATAATGATAAGAAATCAAATAGTTCTCTGTTACTATTATTAATAATATAGAGAAACTCTAAAAATCTGGAGATTTTTTTAAGTTTCACGAATCATTCCATGAATAACACTTTCATATTTGAAAGCATAGTGCAATATTGTTCAGAGTGTAACTAGTGAAAGCTTTTTAACTCACTGCCTAAGAGAGAGTTGATTGCAACTCAGTTTTATCTGCATATCCATTTTAGAAACAAGTTTCAAGTGGCAGATGCTCAAGAGATTCATCTGTCAAATTTGTGTTTTTAACTCAAGGTGAGGTGAAGCGAGTATTTAATTGATCACCAGTAAAAGATTTTTAAAAAAAAACAGTGAATCGTTTTGTGAGCTAGGAAATTAGTAACGTTTAATAATTGGAATTCTCTGTTCAACAGGCTGCAAATGAGTTGATTCATTTGAGCGAAGGGTGGGTGCCGAGAGTTTTCGACATCTGCCATATCAAAATGTTATCAAGGTTGGGGATTGCAAAGCTATGGGGCTTCCTACTAGCGATAGCATTTTTGCCATCAGTACCATGTGTTCCAAGCACCCACGTTGTGGCTACCTTCGTCGACCCTCTTGGAGACAACTCGACAGTCAACAACCACTTGGTAGTTCACAAAGAGACGGGAATCTTATATGTGGGTGCAGTTAACCGAATCTACCAGTTGGAACCTAACCTTCGGTTGTTAGCTTTCAATAAAACCGGACCATACGAAGACTCACCAGAGTGTTCCGGATATAGAGAGTGTCCGGACAAAGCGAGAGTCTCCCTGACCAACAACGTCAACAAGGCTTTGGTTGTGGACTACAGCAGAGCCAAGATAATCGCTTGTGGCAGTCTCTACCAAGGAATATGTTGGATTTTAGGACTTGACAATGTTTCCAACTCAGAAACTGAATATATTGGCGAACCTATTGTTGCAAATAATGGGACCGCTAGCACTGTCGCATTCATTGCTCCCGGTCCTCCCTCACCACCCACAACCACCGTAAGTTTGAGCTTGGTACGAAACTCCACTCTCCGAGGTTATTAAGTCATTACAAGGTTCTCATGTTGCCATCAACTAATTTTCTTCCTTTCTAGGTAATTTATGTTGGAGTTACGTACACTGGTAATTCACCTTATCGCCATGAAGTCCCTGCGGTTTCCAGTAGAAGCTTGAATCCCCGTGATAATTTTCAAATAGTTCAAGCTAGTGTTTCATCCGGAACTAAGATTCATGTCAGTCAACGAGAGTCATACCCTATAAATTATGTGTATGGGTTTAGCTCCGAAGGCTTCTCCTATTTCATGACAACTCAAAAGAGAGATGTTGGACCAAACTCACCCTACATTTCCAAATTGGTTCGAGTCTGTCAAAATGATTCCAACTACTATTCCTACACCGAAATTCCAATTGAGTGTGTCAGTGAAACGACAGGCAGCAAATTTGATCTCGTTCAGGCAGCATTTGTTGGGAAACCTGGCCCAGATTTGGCTAACAAACTGGATGTCACTCATCAAGATGACGTGTTGTTTGCGGTTTTCTCCCGATCGGAGCCACAAGGCAGTTCACTTGCTGGAAAAGAAAGCGCCCTTTGCGTCTATTCCCTTAAGGATATTAGAAGAAAGTTTGTGGAAAACATAGAACTCTGTTTTCAAGGGAAAGGGAATAGAGGGCTTGGTTTTATAGCTATGAATGCTGCTTGTGTGCCAACGGTAAGCTAAGGAATTCCTAACAATAAAAATCATTACAAATTGTGCATTTTAAGGATCGTTTACTTATCCGCTACGTTTCCATGCTTGCAGAAACTCAAAATCATTGAGGAAGACTTTTGTGGAATGGACGTGAACACTCCACTGGGAGGAGAAAAACCTGTAGTTGCAGTCTCCGTTTTGAACTTTACAACGCAGCTCACGTCAGTAGCCGCAACTTCAGCAGGCAACTACACGGTTGTATTCTTAGGAACACGTGATGGGCATTTGAAGAAGGTTGTTGTTGAAAGTGGGAAAACGGGAACGGAATTCGGAGATCAAGAGATAGATCCCGGAAGTAGAGTACTTCCGGATATGTTCTTTGATCCACAAAAGTCTCATCTTTATGTGATGACTGAGCGAAAGGTACAGTGTTCAAATAATGCATTCCATAATAATACACTCAAAAAGTTTGAAATGCTTTGAGGTTAATCTAGGCTAATAATAATAATGAGAATCGATTTTTTTATGCTACTAGATTTCCAAAGTGCTCGTTCACAACTGCTCTGAATATCTGACGTGTAAGGATTGTGTGGATGCTGGGGACCCATATTGTGGCTGGTGCTCACTACAAAACAAATGTACATTAAAAAATAACTGCCCCAAAGGTAGTAAACAATCCGAATTATCTCTGTACTGGATATCGTACAAAAGTGGCCAATGTACAAGGATCACCATGGTGACTCCAAATCAGTTACAAAGCTCAACAGCGAGAACTGTAAGTTATTATTATTATAAACTGTTCAAGCATTGTATATAATTTGGTTTCCGAAATTAAACTGGATCTTTTGACATGTCATAATATATAGCTGGCAATCAATATTGATCATCTTCCAACTCGATCAGGCGAATTCTGGTGTGTGTTCAGATTTGCAAGTGGGAAAACACTAAAAACACATGCAAATCTGACAAACAATGGTGTCATATGTTACACTCCTCCTACCTCAGATCTTCCTCCCATTACACCTCAACAACGTAAGCTTACTCATTTTTTAATCATGTCGTGTTATATTCTATACTTATGTTAATTAGTCAGTAATTTTTTAAACTCACGAGTCAATTGTAATTTGTTTCTGTAGATAATTTCACTGCGACGTTGTCAGTTCGTATGTCTCAGGACGGTAGCACCCACAATGACTTTGTTGCAACGGATTTCGTATTTTTTGACTGCAACACCTATACCACATGCACGTCATGTGTGACCTCCGCATTTCCCTGTGACTGGTGTGTAGATAAGCACAGGTGCACACATGACACTGCTGAGAATTGTCGTAATGACATCCTAGTCACTGGATTAAACGTAAGATGCCCTTAAATGGATTCATATTGTTAGCTACTAATTTTATTGACGTAACATTATTTTTAATCCAAACTGAAATTTTTGTATTTGTTTCTTCTTTTTTAGAGGGTTGGTCCTAGCATACGAAGTGGACCCGGATTTTGTCCAAGAATAAACGTCACTAACGGATCCTCTGAGCTCCTTGTTCCTTATGGCACTATGAAAAGAATTCAAGTCAAGGTGGACAATATTGCGGTAAGCACCACCTACCCTTTGTTTGTACCTACAATATTTATGCATATTATATATTGTCTTGTGTTCCAGCGTCTTATAAGAATCTTTGACCTTTACAGCAACAAATTATTGTTCAGACAAGATTCTCTTGTCGTTTCAACATCGAAGGACGAGTTACACCTGCAAATGCTCAACTTGTAGAAAATACTATTTACTGCGACTCAATCCCCTTTAATTACAACTCACCTGCCCCAAATATAACTGTGCCGTTTGCTGTTGTTTGGGGTGGTGGTGAAACAAAGTCTCTTGATAATCCTGACAATATTCACAGTAAGTCATTGACTAGTGATTTATTGAAATCATTCCTCTGAACTTACCTAGTCCTAATAGTAGTGACTAATTGGATTACGTTTCTTTTTACCCCTCTAGTTCTTGTGTACCGGTGCCCTGCAATGGCAGATAACTGCGGAATGTGTCTTGCTATGGACGAAAAGTATGGTTGTGGGTGGTGCCAGAGCTCCAACCGCTGTCAAGTTCGCGAACAGTGTGATAATGGAATGGGGGTTTGGCTTAGCCGTAATCAAACATGCCCTAACCCCGAGATTCGCTCTTTCTACCCCACCTCTGGGCCTTGGGAAGGTGGCACTAATGTCACCATTGAAGGAATCAATCTTGGAAAAACTTTTGATGTAAGTGCTTCAAATTTTGATAGAGCTTTTAGCACTTATAATGTAACACTTTACAGGATATTCAATAACACAATGTTTTTAATTATCATTATTAGGATATTTATTCGGGTGTAACCGTTGCCGGTGTATCCTGTGAGCCATACCGTCACCTCTATTTAAAAACTCGTAAAATTGTGTGTCGTTTGGACGGACCTGGAAACAATGAGCCAAAGGCGGGACCAATCATTGTCAAAGTTGCTGACTTTCGTGCCGAATCTACAAAGAAATATCGATTTGTGGATCCTAAAATCAAAAGCATTAGTCCCACAAGTGGTCCAATGAATGGCGGCACTCTACTTACTATATATGGTGAACATTTGAATGCTGGCAGCGATGTTCAAGCATTTGTTGAAAACATTCCTTGTCAAATCATTTTGTAAGTTTTGTACAATGTAAATTCATATAGCAAAAGCTAAAGCTTCTATAATTTGCACATTTGCTGACCCAAGACAATATTTTCCGTTTACAGGAAAGAAAGCAACAGACTTGAATGTCGAACTGGGAGTTACAAACGGAAAGGAAAATGGCGTGTGATTGTCAAATTTGATCAAAGAGAACGAATGTATGATCCTGGATTTGCTTACGTTGACAATCCAATCATTTCATTTGAGAAAGATAAGCCGATCCGAGGAATTCCTGCGGGTGGAATAAATGTTACCATTGAAGGACGAAACTTTGATGTCATTCAGGATCCTCAGATGTATGTGCTTTACAATGGAAGCAAGTACATCAGTGTAAGTACCTACAAAAAACCTTTGTGGCCTATTTCATTATATAATGTACTCAAATATGGCAATAAGCGCAATGATGCTAAGGCTAATAAATACTTTTACTTAATTTGCGCAGCCGTGCAATATCTCAAACAACGACACAATGTTTTGCGTAACACCAGCCTTTTTGGAAGACCCCAATTTCTTTGAAGGAAGTGGAAGAGAAGGGCACCTCCGCCTTAATTACGGGTTTCTTTTGGATACTGTCAACTACACAGCATTCAATAATACAGAGGATGACCATCCATTTTTACTGTATCCTAATCCACAGTATGATAGATTTGAGGATGAAATCAAGAAATACATCAGTGATTTTGACTTTCTCACTATTAACGTAAGCTTTTTTCACATTTAGCTTCAAAATAGTTAATTTCCTTTGACGACTTTGAAGTCCATTATGATATTTACCTTGTTTTCTTTCCTGCTGATTTTTTATCATACAGGGTCGAAATCTTAACTCCGCAACGGATGAGGCGGATCTAATTGTATTGATTGGGAATGCTGTGTGCAATGTTTCATCTCTGTCAAAAACTCAACTATCTTGCAAACCTCCGGCATCTCAACCTCCAGATATGGATGACAATGGTCGCATTGACTCATCAAAAGCTCCTACAGTTCGGGTAAATAATAATTGTTGACAATCTTTCAATATAAGTTCACTATCATTTGTAGGACGTTATAGTAACAAACATTTCGATGTGATTTGTAGGTGAAAGTCGGAAAGAATCTTACGTATGTCATTGGTCGATTGAGATACGATCACATCACGGCTGGAGAGCTTCCTCAAAAGATCATGTACATGATGAGTGCTGGTGCTATCCTGCTTTTTGTGGTTTTCATTGTCATTTTGATCGCCTACAGACGCAAGTCTACTGAAAGTAATAGGGTACTTAAGAGTATGCAAGAGCAAATGGACGTTCTGGAACTTCGGGTTGCTGCAGAGTGCAAAGAAGGTCAGTCAAATTGTCAAAACTAGTTACATACATGACACTGAAATGAACATTGAGGTTTCTTAACTAACTTTTAAATTTTATTGAAATAGCTTTTGCTGAGCTTCAGACAGAGATGACTGATTTGACTGGTGATGTCACATCTTGTGGAATACCATTCCTGGAATATAGAGGATACTGCATGAAAATCTTGTTTCCAAACGGAGAAGAGCATGCCATTCTTCAAGTTGATAGACCCGATTTACACTTCAGGGCGAAGGGATTACGACACTTTGGCTTGTTGATCCTGAACAAAACCTTTTTATTGTTGTTCATTAGAACATTAGAGAATAACAGATACTTTTCCATGCGGGACAGGTAAATCTTTAGTGAATATATAAGTTGTACTATATCTAGAAGTAAAAAATATTGACTTTTACTAATGACTTTCATTCTCTTCTTGGTTACAGGGTGAACGTGGCTTCTCTGATAATGGTATCATTACAAGCAAAGATGGAATATTGCACTGATATACTGAAAACTTTACTTGCTGAATTGATTGAAAAATCAATGGAGAGCAAGAATCATCCTAAATTGCTACTAAGAAGGTATTAATTATTTGTGATTAATAATCATTTCTAGAATGGTGCAAGTAGATTTTCCACACGGTTCTCTAATCAACTAATTTGTTTATTCAAACAGAACGGAGAGTGTGGCAGAGAAAATGCTCTCTGCATGGTTTACATTCCTTCTCTACAAGTTCCTTAAGGAATGCGCTGGCGAGCCATTGTACATGCTGTATAGAGCCATCAAGCAACAAGTTGACAAAGGACCTGTGGATGCAATAACTGCTGAAGCCCGCTATTCCCTCAGTGAAGAGAAATTGATTCGACAGTCAATTGGCTATCGTCCAATGGTAAACCATTATATTCTTAGTTGTATTTGACAATTGCGCGGAAATTAATTGCAAACATTAACAAGGTTGTTTGGAACATGCAGACGGTGTTCGTGTCCATGTCTCATCAAACCACTTACATGACGGGCTTGGACTTGAATCAAGAGAATACAGATGTTCCCGTGAAATCGTTGGATTGTGACACGATCACGCAAGTGAAGGAAAAGGCTTTAGATACAATTTATAGAGCCACTCCGTACAGTCAGCGTCCTCGCAAGGAGGACTTGGATTTAGGTAACAATCAAATTACTTTATATTTTAAAACAAATGTGGGCAAACTTTTCCATTCAACGTAATGTAAAATCATCGTTTAATTCTCATTTTAGAATGGAGAACTGGAAACAAAGGTCGTCTCATTTTGTATGATGAGGACAGCACCACAAAGACTGAAGGGGAGTGGAAAAAACTCAACACACTAAGTCATTACAGAGTAAGTTTAATTTTAATTATACATATTTTTTTACTCTTTGCCTAGAGTTGAAATTAAATGTTGATATTTTACTAAATTTTCCAGGTACCAGATGCAGCATGTCTGACACTAGTACCTAAGCAATCATCTATGTACAATTTATCAATTCTTTCTGAGCGCTCTGAGAAGTCGCATCATAAGTATGAAACACTTAATCTCAGTAAGTATAACTCGGCCAGTCCTCCATTGAGCCGAGCCACATCTCCCTTGAATCATGATAGGGAAGGAGGAATGAAAGTAAGTAGACTCAATTTCCATAAGGTAGCTTAACTATCGTAAACGCATCTATTTCAACGTGCTTACCCATTGTTTTGTTGTTTTTAACAGGTTTGGCATCTTGTAAAGCACCACGATAATGATAACCAGAAGGAAGGGGAGAGAGGCAACAAAATGGTGTCTGAAATTTATCTCACTAGATTATTAGCAACAAAGGTATGTACTTGTCTCAACCAACCCCTAACTAATTTATTTGTACTTGGAAATGGGGCAACTTTACAACTGAAACTTTCATTACAGCTCACCTTGCAAAAGTTCGTGGATGACTTGTTTGAAACCATATTCAGCACTGCACACCGTGGTAGTGCATTGCCACTCGCCATAAAGTACATGTTTGATTTCTTGGATGATCAAGCACTACAGCATGGCATTACAGATCCAGAAGTGGTGCATACGTGGAAGAGCAACAGGTAAATAAATAGTTGTGTTTTTAATTAAACATCTAATATATATGTGTCTTTGCATGTTGTTACTTTAATTTAAACCTTTGTTATTAAATATTTTAGCTTACCATTGAGGTTTTGGGTTAATTTAATTAAAAACCCAAACTTTGTCTTCGACATCCACAAATCAAATATTGTTGATGCCTGTCTATCAGTTGTGGCACAAACATTTATGGATGCTTGCTCCACATCCGAGCACAGACTAGGTAAAAAATGCATTTTTATAACTTGTCACCAGAATGAATTTCAATTTTACATGATAAAACATGCCTAATTCTCTCCTCTTCCTCTAATGCAGGCAAAGATTCTCCTAGTAGCAAACTTCTATATGCCAAAGACATTCCTAGTTACAAAGAATGGGTGGAACGATACTACGCCGATATCAAAGCGATGCCATGTATATCAGACCAAGATATGAATTCGATGTTGGCGGAGGAATCCAGGGTAAGAACCATTCCTTTATATCTTTAGTTACTGCAACGAAACAAACCATCCTAACATAAACCTGAACAAAACTAACAATGTCAATGTTATTTTGTTTAGTTGCACGCAAGCGAATTTAACACGGAATGTGCACTCCTCGAGCTGTACAATTACGCCTCCAAGTACAACGATCAGCTTATGATGACCTTGGAGGAGGACGAATTTTCTCAAAAGCAGCGACTGGCCTACAAGTTAGAGCAAGTTCACAATATAATGATATCTAATGAACACTGATATTGAAAAACTCACACCTTCTGCTCACGATATTTCATATTCTAATCTCATATTCGATTACTTGACACATTCGAACCTAAATAGTGCAACCCCATCAATTTTTACAACAAACGTCATTATTATTATTACTATTGATTTTTACACATACATACAAATATACTTGGATCTGTTGGATTGAGTAGCCATATAACTAACTAGCAACTTTTTATAAGTGTGTATAGAAGAGAAACAGGTCCCAACGTAAACATTCACGTGTATAAACAAAAAAAACGGAAGCCTAACTGAGTTTAGAATATACTTCTTTTTTATTACTAAGCTACATTTTACTCTTAGACTATTTCGGTGATCAGTGGCTTGAATCAAAATGAATACATACATATAAATGCTATCATCATTCATCAGTGACTAGCGTAGAAGTTGAAAGAATCCTCCTGGTGTACTAAAATTCAAATTGGAGTGTTATGTTGTAACAGAAAAACGAGAAGTCAAACGAGAAGAGTTAGAGATTAGCTGAACAAATTGAAATACATACAAATAATACAATAGCATTTTTTTCGTTTTCTTTCCCACTGTCCTCCTACAACTCCGTTGACTTAATGAATCTTGATTTTCTAGTAGAGGTGATGAGGATACCTAGAGGCTATCCTCAGCCTAATAAAGCAACAAACAAAACTACTTTGTTAACTTAACTCATACAAAAAAGAACTGCTTGCATAACTTTATAAAATTAGGTGTAGTAGAAACTGCAGAGTAAATAATTCTGTTCTGTCATAATAATTGTCATATGTACTTAAAACTGCATAAGAATACCATGCATAAATATACCATTTTTATGTGCAACTTTCTAGACTGTAATAATATCCTGTAGCTCTGTAGAAATCATCAAAAATATAAGTTAGGCCATAGCATAGAATAGGTACATAGATAGAAGAAGCCCCCTTCTTTTCTTTTAAAGAAAAAAGCGTTTGTTCGTATGTAATTTTTAGCACAGTTTAGCTTAGAGGTATAGAAAGCCAACTAATCATTTCTTAAAATGTGTATTATGGTCACAGTTTTAAGTTTGACTGTTACCAATTTAAAAAAAACAACCGCATCACACATACATACACATACATTAGTATGTATCTAACGATAAAAATATTTATTACAAGAGTTATGTATGAATATGAATGTATACATACCTTCGGAAATAGATACGATTTTACGATACACCAATAGATGAAACGTAGATACATGATATATATGAATTATGTAGAACGTCTTAAATACAACAAACGCATGTATAAAATTGTGTGCTCCAAACGAGTCAGGGATTGACAAAAAAAAATATTTGGCATAATTAATTAGACATAATAATAATATACTATAAATATTATTCAACCGAAAAAAAACTACTTAACAATTTTAACGACTGGTGAAAGTTGATGATGATAGGAAATAAGAAACTACTGTAAAACTGTCTCTCGGCTTCTATGAATGTGTAAGAGTAAACAAATAAGTATAGTAGGAAACTATGAGCATATATAAATATTCTACGTAAATATACTCTGTTAGAGATGTGATAGTGACGAGCGAAAAACAGCGCTTTGGAATGTGAAATATGTGAGCGCATGTGCAAAAGAAAAAAAATAATAATAATGGAATGTTTTTTATTACAAAAAAATGTAAATGAGAAAAATACTATGTTCCATAAGTATTTCAAACCAAAAAAAAATCAAACTACGTACGCGTACGTGAGTGTGTGAATGTTGTTCTTTTTGTACCATGAATAATTTTTGTATATCACATTTATTACTTGCGGGGTATACACTATTACTATGTATCTATCGATCAATGTGACTGAATGACCGTGAAATGAGAAAAGAGAGAGAAAAAAATCTTAAAAATAACACTTGTATTCTAGGGCAGAGAGGTGTATTCTTGAGAGGATTTTGTTAATATTTTGTAAAATTTAGTATGTAGAATTTTTTCATCGGCCACGGCTCTGTACATAGTAGAGTAGTAGTGATTGGTTATAAAAAAAATTACCTTATATAATATGGCATCTAGTTTACCATACAATGATGATGATGAACGTAAATAATTTGTGAAGCTAAATGGTATGATAATATGTATGATATGGTATGGTCAGCAAGTAAAAACTTTCATGTGAAAGTCATAATTGATTTGATACGGTATGGTAGAGATACGATATGATACGATAATACGGAGAAAGTTTTATGTTCAAGTTGTAAGAAGGTTTAAACAAAAAAAATGGTACATACATTGCATTAGGTGAAGTTAAGAATGAGGATGATGATATAAAAAAAAGTAAGGTAATGAAAGGAATCTTGTACTGTAACAAGGCGTCATGTCATCTAAAAAATTTCTTGACGTTCTACAAAAAAAACCACATAGGAAACAAAAAAATATGATACTTGTATGTCCGTAAACTATCCTGTCATATTTATATATAACGATATATACATACATACATATAAATCTATGGTGATGTACTTTCTGTGTGTGCAGTTCGTTCCGTAATCTTTCCATTTTTATTATACATTATATTATTATATTTCAGTCTGTGAAAGTTACAAATAACTACTGTTTTCTACCAGGAAAATTTAATTGCTAAGCATTGATAGTACATGAATACAAATTTAGCTCGACCTTTTGTTGCGTGCAACTTGTAAATGTTAAAATATTATCCAACATATGGCAGTCAGTCTGTGTTCACTGTGACTGTGTAGGAGGTGGTATAAAGGGCCACTCCTCGAAAGTCTTTACGTATTTTTAATATTATATTTAAACTGAGAGAGGTCAGGATGCGCATGGTTTTTATGCGGAATCGTAAAATTTGCGCGTTGTGACGGACTCTCTCCGTGTTACAAAGTACATGTATAAATGATGAGGTGAGGACAAGAAAAAAATTCTCACCTTGACTATTATACCAAACTTGATTACCGTCTATTTTGATTCAGAATTTGCTTATATACAAAATACCTACTATACATTTATATACGTACAGGAATTTTAAATCGAGTTACTTTTATGTTTAATATTGTGTATACATACCTTAAGTTAAGTTCGCCGCTCGCTCGGATAATTTTTTAATGAGTTATTTGTACGTTTTATAGTTTTTATGGCATGTCATAATTAAATGTGTATGTTATTTTGTCGATACATGTAGTAGTTCCGCGTATGTTCCTTGCTTCGCAAAAAAATGTACTGCATGCCCACAAGCTAAACTTAATGTAAATGTAATGATGGAATCGACTTAATTTTTACAGAGATATCGGAATTTTTAATTTATTATTTTTTAAACAAAGTATTATGACTCTAGTATTAAAATAAAATGCAATATACTTTGAAATCTTTTGAACTCATGTGGTTATTTATTCATCATATATCATTTTTCATCATCTCAGCCATAATAGGTTGCTACAGACACTACTTAATCATACTGAGCATACGCAAGTACTGATGGAATTTCCCCTTGTCCCACGGCAGGAAAATATTCCTATCCAGAAATTAAAATGCATCTGCGGCATAACCTTAACAAGCTTAATGACAATTTTTTATTCTGGTGCTGAGGCAGTGTTCTTTTACTAAAAGAAAAAGCACAAAATTATACTCATGTCTCATGGTCCCCCAATTTTCCTGTCCATCCGTAATACCTTTCCCATGGGTTGGCAAAGTGTATGTATATTACTTCAACTAGCCAAGATTAGCATATGAGAGAAATGGTGACATCAAGATTTAAGGTAAGGTCGGCTATGAGCTTCAGAAATCCCATGCATACGATTCTCTATCTCTACTTTTATGCGTCTGACTGATTGATTTGAATTTTTATACAAATACATAAAAGTTAAATTTCTTAACAAATGTAAATTCCCTATCTCAACCAAAAAATTATTCACAAATGAAAGCTGTTGCTACATTTCACATTGCCACATCATCACTAGCATGCACATTCTATCGACTCCATTTTGGATTTTATCACTCCATTTGGGAAAGTGGAATCAAATCATCTTAAGACCTTAAAAGAAATCTAAGTGCTTTCGAGCAGCTTTGCGATATAGCAGTTAAAACTGCACAGAATTGCCTAGTTATTTATTCGTATCTCCAAGCAATCGTTCATCGTTTTGTTTTCAACCATGGATTTAAACCCTCCGAAAGTTCCTGTTAGTTCCGTAACATCTTTCTTAACCGATAGCTTTAAGGTAAGTAAGAAATTGTTTCTCCAAAAATATTGTGAATAATAATATTTTATGCTCAAATGTTTCTTTCATCCAAATTTTAAAAACTTTTATACTTTATTTTTTTTACTTTAGGCTCACATGGTTGCCAATAGTGTGAGCAATATGTACAGTACAAGTACTAGCAGTTCTCTTTGGCCATGGGGTAACTATCCAACTTATCCAAGGGAACCTACTACGTCACAACCAACTATGATGTATGAACCTCCAAAGAAGAAACCCTCGCTTAGCAAACTGAAGTCGGATTATTCAAAACAAGAAATCTCAATGCTCCAAACCATTAATGAGAAACAAAAGGAGGAAATACGGGATTTGAGAGTAAGTGAACTGATATTAATTGATTCTACCTTCATTAATGAATGGGTTAACAAAGTCATTTAAACAATTCGAATTGGTTTGTTTTAGCAAAAACTCTTGAAGGAAGAAAGGTGTAGGGCCGTCGAGAAGGCGGAGTCTGAACTTGCTTTACAAGAACTGCAAACATCATTTGATTTCCAGATTAATATAACTCAGAAGTTAATGGAGCAACGGAAACGCGCCAAGAAAGAGTTGCAATCTGTAATGAGGCTGTATGAATGTGAGTGATAGTGAGTTAAGAGTTCCCACAATAATATACAAAACCATGCGGGATATAATAAATTTAGACTGGCAGTCTGTCGTCATAATAATTGATTCATGAATAAACCCTTGTTTTAATTATCAGAAATCTAAATGTGATCACGACTGAGAGAAACTTTTTAGGCAATATTTAACGAAAAAGTAATTTTAGTTGACGTAACAACATTGAATTTGCATGAGGATGTCTAATTAGTTCAAAAGTCTTTGACGTATTCATTGCAAAGAGTAGCAAAAATACTCCTCGTCAATACATCTTTTCATATTGCATTGCATAATCTTTAATTTTTCGACCGCTTTACAAATTTGTAAACTACTTTACATCCATAATGGCTCAATTAAAGTCCATTAGGTCATGTTCCATATTTGACATTAGTTAACCTCATAATAAATTATTAGCTGGCATACAAATAGGAATCAACTGGATTTTGGATTACTAATCAAAAGGATCATTAATGTCAACTGCACTTATAATTGCAGACGTACAAGGTTCACTTTATCTGGCATGTCATCGCTATAATTCTCACTTTTTACATATGACGGAGGTTGTCCCCATGCATTTTTTTATTTGTCAATTGAAGCATCTCGTAACTGAATGAATAAGTAATTCATAATGGCCACTTCATTTCATCAAAAGGAAAGAATTGGACAGAGTTGGATTAATTTTTGGTTATAGTCTCCCTCATCTTTAGCAGAGTGATCGTTATCGTCCTTGGTTCAATTCATTTAACACAGTATATTTTACTGTCTCTTAAAGTAAACTTATCCTGCATAAATGGACGTCTATCATTGAAACACCACCCCTGGTCTCGTGAAATAAACAGTGTGAACACTGTTGAAGTTGGAGTTGAAAGGGCATAAGTTGATTTGATATTATGTACAGTTTACAGCACATTAGTAGCACGCGGAAGGGAAAAAATGCTTCAATCAATCACCATACAGAGTCCTCAATACATCCTATTAACTTAGCAAAGCCGGCTTTATCCAGTAACATTGAACGTGAAGTTGGTGAAGTTTTTTTATTTAGAATATGAATCTGTATAGATTCTGAAGACATGATCACACGTAGAGCCACAGTTACGACGATAATACATGACATACAATGGTTAACCACATTACAGCAACTATATATAGCAATATATTACATATTAAACTAAACGCAAATTCCAGATTTGTGCAAAGCAAAGTTCGTTTCCTCACTTTAGTGCAGGATTCCCTAGTCTTCTTGTCTGAAGTTTATTCGTGGGATTAGCTCGCTTCACCTTTATTCATGACACAGCAAGGCACCTGAGAGGAGAGGCTTTAAGAGCATGTGTGGTTTTCCGGTCCTTTCTGTTCATATATTGAGATTTTTCTTTGAGTACTTGGAGTACCTACTCTCCTTTTAACAACACAAACGCAGACGAAGGAAGATTTTCTCAGGAAGGTACTTGCAACAGCATGCAACTTATTATCAAAAACATTTCCGTTACTTGCACCTTGCATATTTATACACTTTTGTATGAGGTTCAGAAGTTATAAATAAAGCAGATTCCTTGCTTGCATTTTGTGCATCTGTTTACAGAAATGTGAGATAATAATGACTTACTTGGTGCAACAAAATGTTTTTGTTACTTTTGAGGCAGATAAAAGTACTTTAGTCATAATTCTGGCAGCTGAAGTCAGGGTTATAGTAAAAAAAGAAGATTTTCAGATATTAAGCAACAAATGTAAATAAGCTTTAGAACGTGTCTTTAATTCCAATTTCCTGGCTCTCATTATCATAGTTTCCATTGTGCTAAAATCAAATAAATTGTGTACGATTGAAATAATAATAATAGCAGCTATAAAATCATAGACCAGAACACTCATTGTCAGAGTTCCCAACTACATTGTTTACATACATAGTATCTTTGAGCATTTGCTGCATCTGTTAATTACATTATAATGAAGTCATTTGAGTGTAAAACTCATTCATATTATAGTCCGGTGCTGACCTTCTAATGCGTTGATCATTACCAATTACACACTAACAAAAACATGTTGCATGCAAACCCAGAATAATAGGAAAAAGGACTCACGCCAACATCATCATCCTGGAAAAATGACAGCGGAAGGAGGAGAATTGACTAAGGCTTCTAATGGTTCTCTCCAGCAACATGGAAAGGCAGGGGTGGCAATCAAGCCAAAAGGTAGGCAGAACAAAGACGTGTTTTCGTTTTCAGAGCTGTCAAATCAAATCATGATAAAAGTAATCAGTGATGGTTCTACGTGTTGTTCAGGATGGGGTGCAAGGCACACCTTGTGTCTCCTTGGATTTTGGGCTTTTGCTATCTCATATGCGATGAGATTCAATTTGTCCATTGCAATTGTTGCCATGGTCAATAACACTAAGCCGGCGGTATCAGCAGCTACTCATCAAAATCATCATACATCAAACAGCTCTTTAATAGTAGACCGTGAAGAAGCTTGTGTTCATCTCAAGACTTCGCCGAGAATTGATGAACATGGTGTGACTGAGAATTTGGACCCTCATGGACAAGGGGAGTTCCATTGGGACTTAGCGGAACAGGGTCTCATCCTTGGTTCTTTCTTTTGGGGCTATGGTTAGTTGAATTGAGTTACGAGTTTTCAAACTTTTTTATGATAATACAATCTCAGATTTACACCAATTATAATTAATGATAATTATAGTACTGACTCAGTTTCCGGGAGGTCTCCTTGCCACAAAGTATGGAGGAAAATGGACGCTTGGTAAGCAGAAGCACTTTATTCTTATTAAAAACAGACAAAAATTCGCACATGAACTAACTGAATTATAATTGACAATTTATTCAAGGATTGGGGCTATTTGTGACAGCAATATTTGCCATCCTAACTCCCATTTTGGCCAGGACCCACATTTACTTACTTGTTCTTGCCCGTGTTATACAAGGACTTGGGGAAGGAGTAACTACTCCAGCAATGCACGCAATCATAGCAGCATGGGCTCCTCCAGAGGAACGTAGTATGATGGGGAGCATTGTGTATGCAGGTTTGGAAACACGTTCCAGCTTTTCCTAAAAGTAGAGCATTTGATGAACTGGGATTTTTATGTCAAAAAACAATCTACATTTCAGGTGCACAGTTCGGAACGGCCGTTACGATGGTCGTTAGTGGTTATCTAATTCATGGAGGTGTGATGGGAGGTTGGCCATCTGTGTTTTACTTCATTGGAGCCTTCTCAATCGTTTGGTTTGTCCTATGGACAATGTTCATGTATGACACCCCATCTAGTCACCCAAGAATCTCTGAAGAGGAACTTATGTACATTAAAAAATCAACTGGAAATAGGAATGAACCCAGTCATCAGCCAACTGTATGATTTGATTTGAAGTAAACAACTTAAGTTTTGAAATGTCTTTTGTATAGCGTAATATATTATTTTACTTTAATAGGGACCTACACCCTGGCTTGAAATTATGACATCAATGCCCATGTGGGCTATTCTTGTTGGTCATGTTGGTCATGCTTATGGGTTGTATACTATTCTAACCCTGTTACCAACGTACCTTAGCTCCGCACTTCACTTTGAAATGAAATCGGTATGATTTGTTTTACACATCAATATAACCTTGTAGACAACCATATAGTTTGTGATTTCCTATATAAAACCTTTGTTTTTTTAAACTTTTACAGAATAGTTGGCTAAGTGCTCTACCATATATTGTCATGTGGGTGGCAGCAATTGTGGTAACACAACTTGCGGATACAATCGTGGCAAAACGAATCATAAAAACGGTGACAGTTAGAAAACTATGCCAGGCGGTTGGTCATATTGGAAGCGCTTTAGCTCTTATTGCTGCATCATATTCAGGATGTAACAGAGCCTTGACAGTAGGCCTCTTAACACTAGCTGTAGGAATGAATGGAGCAATTTATGGAGGGTGAGTATAACTTATACTGCTCACTGAGTCACTGAAGCATTTCAGTAACGTAACTTAACTAACTTGGTATAATCCGATGATTTTTAGTTACGTAGTAAATCACGTTGATATCGCTCCCAACTATGCTGGAATCTTGATGGGAATAACGAACACGTTTGCAAATCTAACTGGATTTGCAGCCCCATACTTTGCTGGGCTGCTATTAAACGACAATGTAAGACAAGAAATATTAGCTACAATAATTGTTTTTTACAATCAAAATCAAAATCAAATCTGCTATTATTAGCTACAACTTTTGTTTTGTTTCTATAGCCTTCCATTCAAAACTGGCAGTATGTATTCTTCATTGCGGCTGCTATTTACTTTGCCGACGTAATATTCTATTCAATCTTTGCTTCGGGAACCGAGCAATCTTGGAACAAGCCTAAAAGAGAATCGACGGAACTGGAAGAAGTTAAAAACATAAATAAATCCCAAGACTGAAAACCTATAATTCTTCAAAGCAACATGGGGTGATGTGATATGCAACAAATAAGGCAACAAACACCGTTTGCATTTATAATTTGACGACTACTTTATACAATATTTTCAACAACTTTATTGACTCGAGTTATTATGTACGGTTTGGTTCATGTACAACTACGAAGACTAAATCCCTTTTACAATTAACTGATGATAATAAACGCTACTTCAAGAGTAGGCTGAGTCCTTCATTTTTTTTAAAAAGTCTACGACGCGTTAAATTGACTGGCTGAAATATTCTTTTTCAACATGTTGACAAAACTTGACCAAGTTTGGTGAATGCTTGACTAAATTTCCTAACTGACGATTGGGTAGGGGTGTCGTTATCATAGTAAAAAGATAACCGAAAACCAAAGCATCCAATTCAGTAGGAGACTCTCCGAAAAAGAATTCTGCTTCACCAAGGCGTTCACTCAACGCGGTCAAACAAGTCTCCACTGAAACAAGGCAACATGAAAGATAAACAAATATAATATTAAATTCTGATCAAGCTAGTTTACTTAAAATTATCAGTTTAATTAATATACTTAGCTTTGATATAGTATTTACCTTCATGATAAACTTCTTCCGAAGTTCGTTCTGTCCAGTTCAAAGTTTTCAGCTGAGTTAATACTTTTCGTCTGATATGCCAAGGCATAATAGCTTTTAATGGGTAGTTGTAAGCAGCGCCAGCTCTAAACCGTGTGTAGTTATTGTAAACATCATTATCATTCCATGAAAAGAAGAGCAGAGCGTTCCCTAAAACATTGTGCACCAGCGACATATAGGCACGGAGGTCAGCTTTTTCGGTAGCATTCAAATAGTCTGAGAGGGTCACTCCCTTTGCTTGAGCTAACTGAACGATACCCTCTAGTTCGGAGACGACGTAGGCTCCACATCTCAGGACTGGCAGCTTGTCTTAGTGAATGCAAAATATAAGAAAACTTCTCAGACTCACATACTTTAGTTAAGTACAGTTAAATGTTTTTTTTAAGAAACAACGTACGGTTTGGGCTTATTTCTGTTGCATTTTTTCTTTCCTTGACGGCATAAGGTAGTCGGGCAATGTTGAGGAAAGCCTGCGCTCCCAAAATTGCTGCCGATTCATGAATTAAAACTTGTGTGGATTCAACAGGGATGATCAACTCACTGCTAGCTGCCCATGGTTCTTTACCTGCAAATTATAAGATTTTTAAAATGAATTCTTTGCATCGTTAAATAGTTCAAATTGATACTTTGTACTGAGGCTAACAGTTAATTGGTACAAACAAATCGTGCTATAGCCTACTTTTATATTCAATATGATACAATCTTAAACTAAATGGAAACTTCACTTCTTTTCTTTTTTCCTACTGTCAATGTAAATAATTCCTTAATTTTTATGACCAATCACTTATGCGTATCCCTGGACCTTGCAAAATGAACTACTGGATTTAGTTACATTAGTAAATATACCAACTCCACATCCAATCAGTTTATTAGCTAAAACCAAATTTGAAAAATCTGTTCTGATTGTGTTTGGTTAAACTACGCGTGTTTTCGAATATTTGTATAAGTAATCACTTTTACAAAAAATTGCAGTAGCACAAACCATATTGGTGCGAAAACTAATGCGTTAGGTTGGCAGATTAGCTGATTAGTACTTCTGCATCTACATGAAACACATCTAATCCCCAATGCTGTTGATACAATAAGATTTTAAAAATCCATTTACATATTACTTGAAATTAAGTTTAAATTTACGGTTACTTACTGTCGAAATCAATATCTGGTGGCATAAGGGCTGTTGCTGTTGGCATTTTGACTGGTTTCGGCTGAATTTATGTATTAAATAATAAAAACAGTTTATGGTTACTCAATCACGATTTTAAAGCAACGTTATAAAATCCAAATATCACAATTACAATCCACCTAAAGTTTCAACTGCACAACTTGAGGTTTTTGTTTATAAAATGGGATGGTTAAGTATTGCAAGACTCTCCATTCGGCCTCCAGTAACTGATTTTCACAATTTCATCATCAGCTCATCTGCACTATTAAATATTTTCCAATGAGGTTTAAAATCATTCGCAGAATTTCACCAAAGGGTGTTGGGGATATGTAAGATTTGAATACACATCACAACAAAAAAGCTCAAACATTCTGGAGCATCTCTTAGGACCCCGTATTATATAGTGTGGCTTGGAAAGCCATAGATTCACGGAAACAAAGGTATAGTCTATTTGCAGAGGAGGAGAAAATCAGGCAAATCCAAAGGAGTGGATGGGCGCACGGAATCATCTTTCTAGAGACGTCTCTCTTGTCCATAATAGTCAAGCACATTTTACCGCAAGCAAGGAGCAACGTGAATTGTGTAGGTGGAAGGAAAGTGACTCATTTGGTTTTTGTGTGAAACAAACTACTAGTAGTGCAACTCTTTTGTGAAAGGAAGGATCCTCATATCAGTCTCATCTTTTTAAAGAGTAATTACTGGAAATACAGAAGGTTAATTTAATATCATACATTTAAATAGGAATATATTTTTCCTTGTCTGTGTGTATGTTTGTGATTGTTTAATGACAGAATAAATGGTGAAGGTATTTTATGATTAGTTGGGTTCTAAGTAGGTATTATTGTGTGAAGAGTTAAAAATCATAATTGTATGATTTTATATTACAGTTTTAGTAACTTAAACAAACAACATCATGTCGGCAATCAGTATTCTCAACCCAAAGGCTGAATTTGCCCGTGCCCAACAAGCACTGGCAATTAATGTCTCGGCAGCAAAGGGAATCTCGGAAATTATGAAGTCCAATCTTGGACCAAAGGGAACAATGAAAATGTAAGTTAACGAAAATTATTTATGCTAAACAATGATTAGAAATAGTATGTACTAGGCACAGACCGGTTTAAGGGAATTTTACTCTCTTAAAACCTGCTAATCAAAAGTTGCTGAATTGGCTGGGTTTAATAACTGTCCGGCTAGTCCGTACACTTTGAATGCTCGCATTACTGAGCAATAATGTTTGAGTAACGTAAATAAATGAAGAATTAGTAAGGTTTAATATGAATGAATGAAGAACACTGGTGATGAAAAATAAATTATTAACTTTCCAGGTTGGTTTCTGGATCTGGAGACATCAAGATTACAAAGGATGGAAATGTGTTACTTCATGAGATGGTAAGGCTTGCTTGTTTTAATCCAAAACAGAAAAAATAATTGAATTCAGAATCCGTTTGTTCATCTGTTTTGCATACTTTTTGTTCAATGCTCTAAATTTAGCCTTGTTTTGTTATATACTCTTTAATCATTAGCAAATTCAACATCCCACTGCATCCCTAATCGCAAAAGCAAGCACTGCTCACGATGATGTTGTTGGAGATGGAACAACATCCATTGTGCTTCTCATTGGAGAGACCATGAAGAATGCAGAGCCAATCATTTCAGAAGGTTGTCATCCAAGAGTTTTAACTGATGGACTAGTTGTAGCTAAGGACGAAGCTCAGAAGGTATTGGAGGCAATGAAAATACCCGTGTCCATGGAAAGATCTTTCCTCATTGACGTGGCCCGATCAGCTCTTCGAACCAAGGTTAACCAGGTCTTGGCTGACCATTTGGCAACGGTAAGTTTACCTCTGCAGCAATTTAAACAGCTCAATTGTGTGCAAATTTAGTGAGAAAACATGTCAAGCTAATTTTATTATTTCATTTGTAGATTTGTACGGATGCAGTGCTGGCCATCTACGACAAGGAAACCAAGGCAATTGATCTCCACATGGTTGAAATCATGGAAATGCAACACAGAAATGAGCTGGATTCTTGTCTCGTCAGAGGTTTAGTTATGGACCACGGTGGTCGCCATCCTGATATGCCTACTAGCCTAACTAACTGTTATATTCTAACTTGCAATGTGTCTTTGGAGTTCGAGAAAACGTAAGGCTAACACTTTAATTAATGGTTAAAGACAAAATCATTTTAACTTGAAACTCAGTGTAACTCCTTCCCTGTTCTTGATTATTTTTAGTGAGGTCAATGCAGGATTCTTCTACTCATCCTCTGAAAAGAGAGAAGCATTATTGGCATCCGAGCGCGAGTTTATTGATCAACGTGTTCAGAAGATTATTGAGTTGAAGAAGCAAGTCTGCCCTCCTGGAAGCGACAAGAACTTTGTTGTGATTAATCAAAAGGGAATTGATCCTCTTAGTTTAGATGCATTGGCAAAGGAAGGTATCTTGGGTCTCCGACGGGCCAAACGTAGGAATATGGAGCGTTTGAGTCTTGCCTGTGGTGGAATGGCTATGAACTCTGTGGAAGATCTTACTCCAGACTGCCTAGGATATGCTGGAAGTGTGTACGAACATGTTCTTGTGAGTGTTCTTTTAGTTGATTACTTAAATCATAAATCTAATGAACAAAATAAAATGCCCGCTAATTGACAACGACTAATGATATTTATATCATTTTACATTGCAGGGTGAAAACAAGTTCACTTATGTTGAGGACTGCAAGAATCCCAAGAGTGTTAGTGTTTTACTCAAAGCACCAACGAAATATGGAATGGTGCAGATGAAGGTACAAATACATTTGAAATTAAAGTATGCAGCCATCATTTGTAATAGTTCAAATCAATACTATTGCTAATGCTTATGTTACATTATTGTTTAGGATGCCATCAGGGATGGTCTGCGTGCTTTGTCCAACTCCATTCAAGATGGATTTGTGGTTCCTGGAGCCGGTGCCTTTGAGCTTAATGTCCATAAAGCTCTTGAGAAATTACCGGTAGGAAAATGAGTAGTAATTTGAACTAACGATAAGAAGTAGGTTTGCAATTTCCATTTTATTGTAAATGGTAAATACATAATATATTTGAAATTTTAGATGGATGCCCGGTCTGTTCTTGGAGTGAAGCTGTTCTCCAAGGCCATCTTGTGTATTCCTAAGATCCTGGTATCCAATGCTGGGCACGATACACAAGCATTAATTAACCGGGCCTTGTACTCTAAAGATGGTGAGGGCGGTATTGTTGGTCTCGACTTGGAAAATGGGGACCTTTTCAACCCTGTGACTGCAGGCATTTACGATATCTACGCCGCCAAGAGGCAGCTGATTGACGCAAGGTAAATAGCAAACATTGATCTGATCTTTAATGAATAGCTGAATAATTTTTTATATGAACTGCTATTAATTTGTTTTATTTATTTATCTTGTTCTAGTGTTGTGGTGGTCACAAATTTGCTTCTGACCGATGAAATAATGCGTGCTGGATTATCCTCTCTGAAGTGAAAACGTTTCTTTGTAGTATTCAAATTAATATGCAATTTTTTCTTACTTCCAAACATTCTTTTCGGCTTAACCTTTGTTATTGTTACCTTTTGAAAATAAAAATAATGCGTAATATTTTCAACTTTTGTATGCTACTTAAAAATCTAAAAGTGAAAAGAAAATAATAAACCTAACAAGTTATAATTTTAACTAAGCGGGTATATCTTTATTTATTTAACGGTTTTCAACAGCGAGCAATAAATACATTCAACATTTAGTCAATAAAATAAAATCAGAAAACCACATTACACAAAGTGCATTGGAGCATTCTTCGTGAGATCTTCGTGTCGAATCATATACTTTGTTAATTCTTCTGGTGTATCAAATATAGACTCCATACCGTCTGCAAGAGCCTTAGCACGAGCGGCTGCCCAGTGAGCATAGTATGTGGGTGCAGGAATCTTCACGCTTTTGCGACATCTCACATACATATAGCAAAGAAAGTAAGTGAGGTGCTGAATCTCGTCTGCTGAGAAGTCTGAATCATCCCACAAAACTCGGTAGTGAGTTGGACGGCTTGTTCCCTAAAGAAAAAAATTGTCATCATACTTAGCTCTGATTAATATGTTGATAGTAACAACATGGTAGAATATTTTTCATCCATCATACCATCATTCCCTTTTGAGAGAGAAGGTAGAAGTCATTATGGATTTGGTGAACAATTTCCCGATCCACCACAGTTCCAGCGGGAGCATTACTAATCTATAAAAGTACATTTATTTCATTTAAGGCTACGGTAAATGAAAGAAGAACAATAGCAACGCGGTATTAATGCTTACCTGGCCGTTAGGGCCGTGAAGGAAAAATTTTGTCTTATGACGCTGTAATATAAAAACACAATATGCAATGTAATTATCGTGTAAGACAATAATGTTCAACATAATTTGTTTTTGTTTTGAACTAAAATGGATAATTACTTTTTGAACTGTCACAAAAGTTATTTTAGGCCTGTATGGCTCGCCATCGAAATCTTTGAACTTCTCACAAGCTCGTCTAATTGCACGTAACTCAATGTGCAAAAGCTGCAGAGATACAAAAAAGCGTGATTAGTTTCCACTCAAAATACGCACTGACCATTGTTTATACAAATTCCGAACGTACTTCTGGGAATTGTCCTTCTCCCACACCATCTCTAAAGTAAATGATTTTGCGAGGGATGATGCCTTTGCTGAACAGATAGAAGCCTTTCAATAATTTGAGCACACTTTCATCTAGTCCTTGGATAACTTCTGCAGCTCCACGACCAGCTTTAGTCTGGGCTTTTATGTCCATCATGAAAGGCATCCCTGTTTTATCGACGCTGCCTGTGACAGCTGCAAAGGATGGTGATGGTACAAAGGTTTCCTCTCCGTCAACCTGGAATTAATAAAAGTTGCACTAAAAAATTTCGATGACAATAAAAATTAGTGACCACTCTACTAACAACTTAGAAGCTGTACTTACCATAATCTTTGTTGTTGTTCCCGCAGGGGGGTGCATTACATCAGCCCCAATAATTAAAGTTGGACAGTCCAGCAAATTAAAGTATTCTTTAATAGGTGTAGGTGGTGTCAGGATGTAGTTTTTTCCACCCAATTTGCTATTAACTTTCAACAAAATATTGTTGATTGTTGCAGCTTGCCTTTTTTCAACATTTGCAGCGACAACGCATTGTGTCAGCAGTCCTAATCCTTTTGAATCTGGGTTGAGTTCAGCAACTTGCTTCACATGATTATAAATGGCACAATTTTTCTTTGGAACGATGACAAACACAATCCGTGTGTTTTTCGCTTTAAAGACTTCAAAGCATTTCCGTATTTTCTCGAAATTAGAGCGGGACTTTTCAAAGTCGTCTTTATCATCGTATAGCCCTTGAATTTTCTCTTCTATTGGATTCTGGTTCTTAAAAATTACTCCGTTTTCTCGTCCTTTCCGAATCAGAAGTTCCTTGAAATCTCTGTTTGAACAAAGAAAACTTTTGAACGAACGAAAAGGAAATCTTGCGAGCAATGTTAACTGATTGGTTAATTAATTATCAAACATACGTCAAAACCTGATTCCGATCCTGGTCCCGATTCCAACAGTTTGCCACAAATATCCCCCATTCAGTAATGGTTACTGGCTCCAAATATGTAAAGGATACTTGATTGATGTCCCATGAACCATCTTGGGGTGTTAAAGTTGCAATTTTTTCTTGATTTCCCTATATGTTCATGAGTGAATAGTTACACATTACAGATAGATATTATTGATTTATAACCAAACTGAGAAAAGGCAATTCTTGTTTAATTCTTTCATTACCCCAGTTGCTCCACCATACATTAATGTTGGTGGATTCAGAACTCTTGCATCCTTCAACCGTAGCATTTCCTTATTGACATTGACACCCCACTCGGCCGCAACTGGACTTGAAAGACGCAAATCGCCAACCTGGTTGTAACAATTTGGAAATGAGGGGTAACAAATATCTAGCTTCAGAGACATGAGGTATACAAAGATTATTAGTACCTGGTTCAAAATTTCTTTGTGCAACACATCCGGATTCTTTTTTGCAATTTTCAGCATATTGGTTGTCTGCTCCTCCTTCAGTTTTCTATTGTAGCTCTGACCTTTCTTGATTTTGCAGAGCTACATATTTACATTCAAATTATATATTAGGAGAATTTGTATGTGTACTATTGGGTTTCATGTTTATCTTTAAGAGCTCATGTTAACCTACCTCTGCTGGAACTTGGGATTTCCCTGACCTCAGCTCCAAACAAATGCCTTTTGGATCTACGTTTAAGTTGTATTTTTGGCGAAAGTATTGCTGAACTGAAATGTTTTTACCATTTAAGGAAAACATGGTTTGGCCAACTGACGTTCTCAAGACGTTTGATATTGGGCCAGAAAATTTCCTGCCTTGGACAACGTAGTAAACCTTGACATCTAAGGTGGAGAAAATAATTAGACCACAGTTAATCAGCTACTCCTATTTTATCAGAGATGTGCTAAACCATTTGTATAACTTTCTAAACATACTTTTTAAACGAGACAGAACTTCTCGAAAAAACCCTGCTGGCCATCTTGGTACGTCGTGTAGTGCACCATTAAATCTCTTTTCAATTGCAATTGTTTCAATAGCCGCCACAACATATTTATCCTCGAGAAATGGGCAATGCTCCACTGGAATTGTAAAATGAGAACATTATCAGTTCAATTAAGTAAATGGGATCAAATATAACTATAAAATGCCTCACCATTTATATTCAAGTAGGGTTTCCATCCCATTGAAATATTTGCTGAAATTCCCTTCCAGCAAACTACGTTGTTTTCCAATGGAGAAACGTCTCCCGACCATCTAATAAGATTGGATCTTCCACAAGGAATGAATTTGTAGGCTGGAAGACTTTTCACAAAAGCGTTGTAAATTTGCTCCACCACAGTTCGAACGGAAACATCCATATCAAAGCCTCGCCAAGTTCCATACTGGGCTAAATGAGAGTTTAGAGCTCGTAGACTGCTAGGATCCACATCCATATCCGTACGAGCAAGTGTAACTTTGACACTCCCTTCATCATCTTCTTGCAATATATCTTGATCCAAGTCCTTCATTTTGATAGTTTGTACCAAATTCACTCCCAAGTCTTCAAGTTTTTTGTTCGAGTACACGTTGTTGGAAAGGTCTGAGACAACTCCATAAAATTTGTTCTTTATGTTGATGTCATTGATGACATACTGTAAAATTAACTGAGGGAAGGGTTTGGGAAGCTTTTTCATCTGCGGTGTTTCACCAGCTCCAGTGTCTTGACCTTGAGATTTCCTTTCTTTTTTGGTTGATGTGGTTGGATCTGGTTTAGACTCTCGTACTCTTTCCATTGTAACGGTGTAGTGAAACACCTGCTCAGGTACTTTGAAATTTTGAAGAGGAAACCAATTTACGCTGATGTCAATTCGCTCTTTGCATTTGCTGGCTGGGTTTCCAACATACTTCTGAACTTGAACATTCTTCAAGTCTCCAGGCAAATTGCGCCAACCTGTGCCATACTCTTTCTTGATTCGGGTTTCATATGCCCATTTGGTTTTGGGATCACTTGGTGTGCTAAGGTCTGGTCGATTTGTGTTGTACGTAATAATTGGTGGCACATCTTGACATGGCCTCGACCTAAATTCAAACAAATTTTAGTGGAAAAAAATGTGTTGTAAAAAAATCAATTGTTGACTGAAATAGTACCCTCCAAAGCTTCCTCTTCCACGGGGAGCTCCTCTAAAGCCTGTAAGATTCAAAAACATGCATTTTGTAACGAAAACCTATAAGAATCAATGATGTGTCTATTTTCTATTTATCAAGTGTTTGTGCTACTGAACTCATATACGCTAGTGACATGGTATAATGTGATTCATATATAATCAGTGAACAAATCTAATGTCTTCCTACTCAGCTTATTTACTTCTTTTGACAATCACATTACATACAGAGGACTCACAATTGAAAACTGATACACACATTATGTTGCACTTTAACCATGGCGAGGAAAAACTGGTTAAAAAACTAACTGTCCGTTGGTTAAAAAAATAATTACGAGCAAAATGTTGTAAACATTATAGAACAAAATCAATTATTCATTGTTACCTCTTCCTCGTTGGGTACCACCTCCTCCTCCTCCCCTGAAATCACCTCCTCGTTGAGTACCACGTCCTCCTCCCCTGAAATCACCTCCTCGTTGGGTACCACCTCCTCCTCTGGTTTCGTACCTTTGCCCATCTCTTCCTTGATTGTCATGGCCTCTGCTGCCTGTTCCTCCTTGGCGCGGACCCCTTCCTAAAAATCAAAACACGTATTTAATTATTCCTTGTTTCTTTCCAAACACAAATCCAATATGTTTTATAATATATCCGTAAAAAGTACCTTGGTAGCTCATGTTTTACTACTTCCTCTAACAATCGTGAATTATTGGTTAAAACTATGCACAAGATAAATGTAGAACACTATTCGTGAGTTCATTTACAATTTTCCAAAGCAAAATAAAAATTACTAGATTCTTTACCTCAAACTCCAATGAAATGCTAATACAATTTACGTTTGGTTGATACCAATGTTTGTGGCGAACTAACTTCTTCCTCTTTATGATTCACCACTAGTATTCATTACAACACACTACATATACGTTAACGTTTAACGTTTACACGTATAAAAATAGTATCATTCATATCGAGGAAAACGTTTATGACGCAGCTGAATAGCAATTTGGTAAGTTATGACTTTACTAATTTTGTCTTGTCCGTCCTCATTTCCATATGCTTCTCCATACTCGGACTTGTACGCAAGTGCTCTATCTGGTTTTAACTGCATACGTATTACGCTACAGGTCTTATGTTGGGTTTCTTTGTAGCCAAGTCAGTTAAACTTTCAGTGTCGGTCTGAAAGTTATGTGCGAGAGCTTTCAAAAAGTCGTCCTATTTTGCTGATAACCTGTATTTACACGTTATATGACATCCTGAATTATAGACGTCACCGAAATTCTCTCTAGATGGACAAGGAATGTGAAAACTGACGAGGGAACAAACACATAACAATTAAACTGGTCTTAATTTTGAGTAATCGCTAAGAGTAAAACTTATTTTCTCTATGTTAATCTTTATAAGAAATATTAAGAATTTCAAAACACTCAAATTTTTCCTTACTCGAAATCAGTTTGTCGTGCTAGCTGAGCTACGTATGTGACCCTGCATTACATGCAATTACTCAAGCTCAGTTGTTACGTTGCCAAATCGTTGACTGTCGAGTGTAAAAAATATTTGCATTTCACATGGTACATATAACGACTCAGCGATATACGTATTACAACAAGGAAGAACATACTGATTAAAATATGTAGCTTATACTCTACAGTACATTCAATATTATGCATTCAGTGTACTGTAGTAGGTGTAATGCAATGCAACGGCTATGCTTGCTAGGTCTTCTTATGATAAGTAAATTGCGATTGCGATGCAGAGCTTGTTGAAGTCATGCTTTCTCATGGAATTTTATGAAATTTGCTCTGCAAGCACAAATTGAAATGGATGATCGATCTCTGTGAGACTTTGAGTCTTGTTCTCAAAATTGCCATTACTGGTTGATTTATTTGCCCCTTTTTGTATGTAAATTAAAAAATGGAATTACAAAAGTTTTACAGAAGTCATGCCTTCATTGCCGTCAACCTATACTGAAACATTGCTTTGTCTTTTTACATTATGTGAAAATTCACATGAAAATATTTACTAGTGGTTGATATTAAACAAATATTGGTGAAACCTGATGAAAACATTGATAAACGTTTGTTCGTCTGTGTAATACAAACCTAACATCGATAAGATTTTGTTATACACCATATTTTGATCAGACGCAGAACTGGAACAAGTATTGTCTGTTTTCTCTGGAACAATTTACCATGAAATGACTTCATCGGTGCTTGTTTAGTAGGGCTACTTTCTGTAATGGCAACTGATACCAGTTAACACATTAGTAAAGACTATTTTCTATGTTTTCGAAAAATGGGACAAGTTTAATATTTCATAGTCTGACCCAAGATAGTGTCAAATGAATCGAATTGACTTGTTATATCGTTTACGACATAATATATACTCCTTGGTAATAAAATAATGCATTCTGGCTTATATTCTTGCAAGTGACAACATATTCACACTCATATTCATGTATTCACCTGTGAAGTTTTACGTTTTTCGAGGCTTCCCAAACTCTTCGACTTACTCTTTTGCAGTTTCCAGTTGTTCATTTACAAGTTGCAACCTTTGCCAATGAAAATGGTGCATAATATTTTCCACTATTGTATGCTAATATTAAAACTAAAACTGGTGAAAAAATAATAAAGTAAACAAGTTAAAATATTAAATTATTGTTTTATCATTCATTTATTTAGTTGATTCTACAACGTAACACGTAAATAAAGATTCAATTCAATTCAATTCGATTATAATTAAAATTAAAGATAGAAATTATTCTGATAATTATATCCGTCCATGTCAATCCTTTGCATGTTTGTGAACTCATCTTTGTTGTGGGCTCAACAGCATTCATCTCATTTCTTCAAAGTTTCACCTTCGTCGTGGTCTACAATATCTTGTGAACATATTCTTTACTACAGACGAGCATGCTTTATGCAGAGTACTTTTTATTGGGAAAATTGCACTCTGGAAATGTATGAGTGGTAGGTGCTGTTGATTGTTGAAAATTATGCTTTTGCTTCTCATCATAAAATAAAAATAATATGCCGGTATGTTAAAAGCTTGAAAACGTTTTGATATTGACTTTTTTTACTTGATACTCTGCAGGTAGGTACATAGGACATAGGAATAGACTTCCTTGTTATCCTAGCAAGCTTTATTCTGCTTGGGGCAAACTTTTGCTGGCTCATGCTAACGAAACGTTTTAGACGAAATGCTCGTTTTAGAGAGAACAACATCTCATCACTTCTCATTCGCTAACAATACATTGTAGTATGCGTCATGCGCCAGGGGTAATATGATAATCATCTATTTTTTAGTAGTGACATCTTAAATGAGAATGATGAAAATTGGGGTAATGTTGGCCGATATCGCTTTCAGCATTGTGATTGTCATTTTGAACAAGAATTAAGGTGAAAATATGGTAGCATGCATAGCAAGTATGATACATACGTGCTCATGAAATTTATGTAAACGATTCAGATTTGAACTTTTACTTTGAATAGATTCTACCTGGTGGTGCGTGCGTGACTGAGAAAGAAGGCAGGGTTTCTATTCTAAAAGGTTTGTGATCTTTTTATGAGTATCCTCCTGTTCAACATTTTTATGTGCTTTTTATACAGTAATTTTAGGTATAAATTCTTGAAACAAATTGTAACTTGTGAAATAAAAGCTATAAGCCTTTCGCCTTTCGTCAAAAGGTTTAAACTATAGAGAAGCTTTTCCATTTACATTTCATATGGAACTGATAACTGATTTCTTTGATGCCAGTAGTCAACCTAATACTACTAATCGTCGACTCAACGAAATATTTAATGACTATATGGGAGTATGGTACACCAGCAGATCTACAAGTTTTATGTGTATCCATTCTAGCTCCAGCTCGTTTTTTTTGTAGTAAGATTTTAAGAGAGTGACAGGAGCAACCAAATTATACATATATACAATCCTTGAATATATCTAATCTCATTTTATACACAGCAGCAATAGCAAAACTCCAAAAATTAAAAAGTCACAATGCACATACAGGAAAGATATGCTATAGAAATTCGTATGCATATGCAAATGACAATGAATGCGACTGAACAAGGCATGATACATATAAGATTATATGGTAAAGACATAAAAACGATTCTATTTCACTTAAAGATAAGATAAAGTTGGGATCGGGATCTAAAATGCATATATATAACATGACCAAGCAAAGCAAGGCATAAAGACTAAGCATTTGGCGCTTCATACTAGCATTAGCCGCGATGTTAATAAGAAACTAAAAAATAAGGTGGATGGTAATAGATCAATACATAGAATGTAACTTGTTTTTTTATAAATGTCTGACTTGTTTTAAATTCCTTAAATCGAATTAATTATTCAATTTAAATTAGTTTTTTTAGCGTTTCTCTGTACTGTCATTGGTCATGTTGTTTAAGTGTAGAAGAGGGAAGTGAAGAGTTCATTGACTTTTTTTTTGGATGCATGGCCAATTTTGAAATCTAAACTCTGATGACTGGATAGAAGCAATAGGATAGACGACAAAAAGCAAAAAAGTTCCTTAGCATAGTTGGTGACAAAGCACTCTTTGAATGAAGTTCGATTTTGTGAGTCTACAATACTCTTGATTCTTGATTCTAGTAAAAAATAGTGGAAATCATCACCTGTCACCTATTAATAATCAATTGTGCTATCTGTCTGACTGACGTCAAGGCTTACTTTAGTTGAGATTTAACTAGGCTGGAATGACTGGATCTGTAGGTATGTTATTACATAATTTAAAATATTTTATTTTGATGTTGAATCAGTTGGATGTACCTGAAAAAGTTTAAACAATAACAATAAGTGTGGAATTGTAGTAGATTGTTGTTGAATTGATGAATTTGTTTATTTCATATTTTTTGTTAATGCTAGAAATGGTAAAAGCACGTAAAAATGGAGCATCCCCTACTGTGGCATCCACAAATGATGAAAGCCTTGCTGAGGGAAGGTCAGAAGTTGGTTTTATGGCTACGGAAACGAAGACCTTGCCTGAAATGAAAGACCCTGAAGGCGCCGATGAAGGAACTGAAGTGAAGCGAGACGTAGATCAAGCAAACGGGGTTGAAAAGCTGGAGGTACCGTCTGTTGTATAATTAATTTGTGCTAACGAGAATTTTTATTGTGTTCTTTGGCTTGATTGATTGCTTGGTTTTGGTTACAGAACGATTTTCCGTTAAAAAGTGATCAGAGCCAAACCATAACACCAAAAGTGGGTAAAGCTAGACGGGGTCGTGCACGTGGTACTGGAAACACTGGTCGGGGTAAACGAGGGGGTGGTGCTTTACTACATTCTAGGAGTACAAGATCATCACAAAAATTTCCTTGCAGTTATGATGCAGACATGGCTAGAAATGGAATTGAAGGATTATACAATAACTATTTAAGTGCGGTTGCCAGTCATGATAAGGCGTTGGAAAAGACAAATTTCATGATCGTTACAGTTCGTGATATAAAACCATTGGTGACTGAGGAGGACCAGCTTGTCCTCAAAGAGTTTTCGGCATCTAAAGTAAGTTCTATGCGATCTTCTGTTGGTTATGTCTTGTGTTTCCTTGCTTGTTTCGTGTTTTTTACCAAATTCTATTCTATCTCTATGCTAAACAGGTTGAATCATCCTTGAAAGAAGCTAACCCCAGTGAAGATAGTGTGATTCCAGAATTAGACCAAGAAAGTGGAAACAGTGATGACTTGGCTGAAGTCATCAATAGCAAGAAGATAGTAACAAGGAGTGCAAAACTTCCATCTCCATTAGAAGAGATTATGACAGATTCAGGTCGGAGCAAACGTAAACTTCTTTCCAGAAGCGTCGATAGTGAAGAAGAAAAGCCGCAAGCCGACAAGCGACCGCTTTGGCGACAACTGCGTGTTGATGACGACGTAATGAAACGGATTTTCAGCCGCGTATTTAAAGGCAGGTCATGGCATTTATGGTCAAGAAATAATCAAGTAAAAAACACAAGTGATAATGAAGACAATGCCAGTGATGTAAGCTCAGGTATACCCTCCAACTAAATAGTCATTTGTTTTTTTAAAGACTTATTAAACCCCGGAAAACGGTATTTTTATACATTTTCTTTCTTCTTAGACAAAACAGAGCTAATTCCAGGACGATCTTCTCCCAACCACGACACTGATGTAGTGGAACGCAAAAGTACCGATGATGACAATGATTCTAACCAGAATCCCAAAAAGCGAACTAAATTGGAAGATGATTTGAGAAGCGGCAAGGAATCTGATGATCATATGGAGGATCGTGAACAGTTATGAAAATCGTAAGTATTAATGGTTATGCAGAAGATTCATAATTATTATTCTGAAGCAACTGATGAGTATGAGGAAAATCAAGATAGCGAGAACTTTTTCGTCTTTTAATAGTGATTTTATTTGATTGAATAGTGTGCAGAGAATCGGAAGATACGGACCGACTAACCAGTGACAAATGTGAATTTAATATTTTAATAGGTCTGTATTTTGTTAAAACATGCGTCGTATTTGTTCCTATATTTCTACCTTCGCATTCGTGTCTGTTTGGCCAAGGTTTAGTAAGAAATCCAGTACTAAGAATTTTTTTCGAATAAGACTATTCATCCATTGTCATATAATTTAGTTTCACTGTTTAAAGACTATTGTAGTCAATTCTAAATAGATTACTTACTTTAATGGAGCTTGTATTCTCATCAAGAGTTCGTTGTTGTATAATGTAATTGACTTAAGAAATGGTGGTCTTATATTTTTAGCCAATTTTGAGCTATTGAAGGAGTAAAAATTACTTAAAATTAAAGTGTTGACAATTCAATTTAATGCGGTACATTGTAAATAAAAATTTGTTGTTGTACTATGTTATTATATCAAAAGTGAAATGTACGTCAATTTATTTGTTTTTGACATTTTTGTAAGAGAATGAATCTAATATCACATCCTTCACATTCACTTTCACCAATGTATGCATCGTGGCGTCGCCGGTAGCTAAAGTACATAAAGTAAAAGCGTATCTTATGTTTACAGTACGAAACACATAGGTAAATGCTGTAGGGAGATACAAGCACACATGCTGACATCATCATCCTTCATGCAATTTGTTGTATAGTGAAGTAATTTTCAGTAGAAGCACGTGTGTCCTTTTAAGACCACCTTGATTCCCAATACATAAAGTTTTAACGGAACATAAATAGGATTTATAATGAAGTGTCTAATTTTTTAAAATTAATGGTCAAAAATTAAATAGGAGATATTATTATTATTAGTTTCAGTTTTTTGTGGTCTATAGGCAAACTTGTCAGTTTTTGTTACTTTTTGTCTTTTAAACATGCAATTAATAGACAATAGACAGGCAACCGTGTTTTGAAACTAGATTTGTTGATAGTAAATTTTTCAACTTATCCTCTTCAAATCTTTGAGGCTTTTCTGTAAGTTGTGAAAAATGGCTAAGGTTCGAGGAAAGAAAGTGGCTCTGACCCCATCAGAATATGCCACGAAGGATTTGGTAGGACCAAAAGGGAAGTGCGGTGGCATTGGCAAAAAGGAAGGCGGCTAAGGCAATCAAAGAGAAAGCACTAAATGGCTCAGCTCCTGTTGGAAAAGTTCAAAAGAAAAATGCATCTCCAGAGGAATCCTAAGCAATCGGGGAAGTTCAAGGAAATGAAGTTATTATTCCGGAGATTCGGCATTCAGATGCTGCTCCAATAAAAAATTATAGTTTCATATTAATTACGTATTTAATTATTTGCACAACTTTGAACTTTGACACATGAAATTCTAATTGTTGGTTTTGATATCCAATGCAGAAAATGTGACGAAACAAACAACGTGTTTTGGTGTTCGGTTCCAGAGGGATTTACTTTAGTGGTCGTCATGTTATGGAAAACGTTAGACGATTACTTCCCCATACGAAGAAGGAAAGCAAGATGGACAAAAGGGATTCAATATCAGCAGTCAATGAGGTAAATTACGAATTACGTTTGTTTATTGAAGTATGAAGCTGCTCCTTCACGAATGTTAGAAATGCTCTACTCAATCAATTAATAAACATTTTGTTTTTCAGATCTGTGAAATGAAAAACTGCAACAAGCAGTGTGCCATTTATCTATGGTTATCTGAAGTTCCCAAGGACCCTTCTATGAAGCGTCTTGTTGAAAATTGTAAGTAGACTTTGAGACTTTATACAATCTAAATTCGCATTATTATATTATTACATTTCGTCAATGTTATTTGTATACTTTCCTCTTACAGTGGGTACAATGGAAGAACTCAAGCTTACAGGGAACTGTTTGAAAAGATCTCGTTTATTAACCACGTTTTTTACTTTCACTGTATTGGACAACAGGATTTGGTTAAGAAATTTTCAGAAGTATTTTAATAATTGTAAGTAATTTATTAATTTTGTACATTTTGCTTGTGATAGGTCCTGGATTTTGCCTCAATCCAATCCGTATATTTGAAGGAACTTTCGGGGGAAAGACAATTTGGAGTAATCCTCATTACGTTCCTCCCAACAAGTATCGTGCAGCATTGAGGAAATCGAGTGCAGGAAAGTATCAATAAAGTTCAACATAGGTAGAATATGAGAGGACTAAACCAAAACGCTCCTATAATTTGGATCCATGTGATCGAATCTTTCAAGTAGAGCCAGAAGAATTAGAAACTTGATTGTATGATAAGGACTTTGTAATAATATTTTGTATCGCTAACTATCGTTAAAACTACAAATGTTTGTATTTGTATTGTTTGTAACTGAGTGACAGATAAATGAAAGTAATGAACCAGTTTATCTAGCAACTAATCTATTCGCATTGTGATCTTGATGTAATGATTAAAGCGTGACAATAGTATGAATAAAGACTATGCTTATGATTAAAGTGTAATAATGATATCGATTAAAAGGTAAATGGGTTTTATGTTGATAGGTTGATACATTTTATTATATAGAAAGATATACTCTCTTTATGTCTCAGCTACATCATTGTATTGTAACAAATATGCTAAAGATTTCTTCACTTCTTCAGCTTGAAAGTTATGTTAAAACTCTGAGGTTTTGTTTGCTCCGAATGATTTGTTTGGAGGTTGGAGCTGACTGGGTTTGATGAAGGAGCTTTCCTTTCTGAAATTTGACTTGTCCCAGCATTGTCATTGTCTGGATCTGTACCATTTTTGTCCTCATCATCCGTCATCGCCCTTTGACCTCTAAGGCGGTCTATAAAATTATATCAAGATTTTAGTTATGCATCAAGATCAAGATATTCCTTTTGACTTATTATATTTAGCATAATACGTGCAATAGATATCGCACTAGTTAAACATTTTCTGCGTTTTTGTAAACATTGAATATTAAAGCGAAGAATTCCAAGAACGTGCTTCCGCAAAAGAAAAATTATCATGCTGTTTGTATAAATCTAGGCCCACATATTTGTCCTCAAATTTCCTAATCCTAATCCTTACAAATTTTGATAATGAGATTTTTGATATCATTAGCCTTTGTCAATCCACACAGTTACATATTTTCACAACATAAGCAAAACGGGAATGTCTCATACGGTAAAGTACTATTAAAGAGTTCACTGTCTTCTGATTTACCCACAGATTCACAAAAACAAGCATACAATTCTCCATATGAGTAGCCATGAGTTGGCTTTTCTCTCTTGAGCCTAAGATCTTTGGTTCCCTGACCTTTAAAGTAGTTAGCAATTTCGGCACATACCATTAATAAATACCATAAATTTACTAGCTATAAATAATCGATATTAATTAAAGTCAGGCTTATATATCTTATTCGAACCATTTAGTCTAAACTGTTCTTTTAAAATTAAGAAATCACAATTTATTTACATCATCATCATCGTCTTCGTCTATATTACCTTCTTTCACATTGTCGTTTCGAGCATCCTGCTGCTGATGATTCCCTACCTTCTCTTGACTAGCCTGAAGTTCATGATTGTCACCTCTAATGTGCTGATGTTTCAATTCCATGGCACCTCCATCATTCTGCTGGTCCTGTTCTACGATATCATTTGCAACGTCCGGTAATTCCAACGACACTTGATTAACCATCTGCTGCTGTTGTTGTTCCTGCTCTTCCTCAGCTTCTTCCTCTTGTTCCAACAACCTACTGAAATTAGGAATAACACCCAACTGGTACCACCCATAGAAGACCGGTACCTGATTGTTATTTTGATCCATACTGATTTGAGGCAGCCCAACCAGCACCTCCACCTCCGTTCTCTTCTTCCTCCTTAAGATTGTTAGTATCCCCAGTCTTCAACAACTTCTCCCGAATACACTTGTATTGCTCGAACACCACCCCTGTATAAATTCAACAATAAATCCGTAAATTCCAAAACTCAAGCAAACGGAAAATAACTTTTCATCCGATGACAATACTGATATGAACTTAATAATTTAATTACAAGGAGGATTTGATGAGGAAAAATGCTACCAAATTCAATCCATGCACGAAGTAAACAGAGCCAGAGGACGGTAAGGCCGCAGAACACTATATGATCGAATGACTACGGCTGGAGTGGAGAGTATTTTGGTGTAGAAGGATGAAGCAGGAAGCAAAAACGAAGCCAATGCACCAGTGTATGTAAAAGTGCGTTTCCTATTCGCCAACCACCTACTGCAAGTACACACGCATACGTTATAGACAGCAAAAAAGAACGAAAGCGTAACAAGTGGCTATAGCCAATATCAAATAGCTGGCAGTGTATACAGTGAAACAAGTGGCTCACCACTACTTGAGAAAAAATACTCCGGTTTATGCATGTTACCTCGATGCAACTAAAGCTTTCGATTTGGTTAACCATTTTTCTCTCCTGAAAAAATTGTGTAATCGAAAATTTCCGTCAGATGTTGTTCGACTCCTTCTTTTCTGGTTTCGAAATCAGCATTTTCAAGTTAAGTGGAAAGATACTCTCTCAGCGCCCTTTTCCGTCCTGAATTCTGTGAGACAGGGTGGAATCTTATCTGCGTACTTTTTTGCAGTATATACGGATGAGCTGAGTAAAATGCTGACGAGCTGTGGTGTGGGCTGCCGAATTGGAAGTACTGTCGTCAACAACATTTTGTATGCAGATGATGTGTGTCTACTTACATCAAGTATCAGTGCGCTCAAAATCATGCTCAAAATCTGCGAAAATTATGCCAGGGAGCATGATCTAGTTTTTAACCCGAAGAAATCAGTGTGCCAATGTTTTTGTGACGTAGCGTTCAGAGACATGAGCCCTCTGATCAGATTTTGCGGCAAGATATTGCAGTGGCAAGATACCGTCAGATACCTAGGATTTGACATAAACTGTCATGATCGTGACTACGAGGAGATAAACAGAAGAAGAAGAGAAACATACGCGAAAGCCAATCTCATACACACACGATTTTCTAAATGTAGTCATGATGTTAAGATGTATTTGTTTAAAACTTTTTTCTCTAATGTCTATTGTAGTAGTCTCTGGGTGCCCGTCAGAAGAGTGATCCTGGACAAAATGCGGGTCGCATATAATGATGCATTTAGGATTATTTTTGGATATAGCAGACGAAGCAGTGCATCGTTGATGTTCTGTGAAAATAGGATCCATGATTTCGATGGCGTTAGAAGAGCTGCCGCCTATTCCCTCCTATCCCGATTGGCGAACACCGACAATAAAATCCTCATAGCCATAATTAATTCTGACTGTTTTTTACAATCCTCAATTACGAAAGAATGGAAGCGTCTTCTTTTTAATAACATAACTTGATCCATTTGTTTGTTTGTTTTTCTTTTTTTTTTTTAACCCAACTTACTGAATAATTGTATGTAATGTTCTGAAAGCTATATGATAAGTGACCTATGACTGATGTCAATGTATTATTTTTCACATTTTTTTATCCCAATGGGTTTTTTTGTGAGTAGTGGAGTAGAGTATGGACTTCCTACCTGTTATAAACGTGTATCGAATGTCTGCAAATAAAGTCAATAATAATAATAACAAACTATTCCCCACCATAAAACTGAACTTATATGACATGAGTTGCTTGATGACGAAATAGCTTCTTCTTTGTTCTCTCACACATCTAATACTTTCGATCTCAATTAGGTACTTTTACGTAAGTATTCTCAAAGCTAGGAGCTTTCCCCACAGTTAAATGTGTTGCTGTTTAGAACTCAAGAGTTCATTTTTAATTTGCCTTTTACTTCAATACGTTATGCAGAACTTTTTTCTTGAACAAGATTGTATCTGTCAATTCTTTAACCTTAACTTCGTTTCATTGATCTTTGTATGACTTTTTACCACGATTTTCTATCTGAAGCGTCTTCAGATAAAAGATCGTGCCCATATCCGGAATCTTCAGATAAAAGATTTTGATCAATGAAGGACATGCAAAACATGGAAGCGAACTGACTTGTTATATCGTTTACGGCAGAATATATATTCCTTGGCAATAAAATATTGAATTCTGGCTTATATTTTAGCGGGTGAAAGCATAATATTCACACTCATATTCATGTATTCAACTGTGAAGTTTTTCTTGCTTCCCAAACTCTTCGACTTATTCTTTTGCAGTTGCCAGTTGTTCACTTGTAACCTTTGCCAATGAAAATGATGCGTAATATTTTCAGTTTTTTATGCTAATTTCAAAAGTAAAGCTGGTGAGAAAATAATAAATTAAACAAGTTGAAATATTAAATTATTGTTATATCATTAATTTATTTAACGGATTCTAACAGCAAACATAATATTAAATATATACCGTCAGTTAATAAGGAAGGAAACCACTATATACAAATTTCATTGGCAAGAGCAACTCTTTCATTAATTTCTCCTTTATCAATACATTAATTAAGATAAGATCAGATTCTTAATTTCAATGTTGTAACCATTTCATGTATGTAACATTCAACGATATCTATCATACTTTAAAAACAGGGATAGTTTCATCAATAAATCATTTAATAACTTTAGTTGACAAATCATAACTTAAATTTAAAAGTGAAACTTTGTCATTTTTATTTCCTTTAATCTTATTTTTCTTGAATTTAGTTGAAAATCAGCATGACTCAGACTTTTAACATTCGTATCACGTGGAATAATACTCCGCAATATAGCATTCCAGTAATCCAAATTGAGAAGTTTTTTTTTGACTTAACTAACGCAGTATGTCTAGATAGCTGCCTCAATGAAAGATCCATTTCCTTATTTTTGAACTCTTTGTACACCTAGTGAAAAAAAACCTAGCTTTCTCTTAAATTTAAATGTAAAAGCTTATTTTGAAAATCATATTTCCTAATGCAGGTGAGTCACAATGGTGTATTTCATAAACAAATCATGTTGCTTGTTATCTATGAGAAGGATAAATGCGGAAATTTCCCGTTTGCTTAAATACACTACTATAAGAGGTCATAAACATTGGAGAGGGTGTAGGTGGTTTCTTCTAACACATTTACTTCGAATGGGTAAATACTTCTAAAGGGCATTTTCTTCTAAAACATTTTGTTCTAAAATGAAAATTCATCGATTTATGCATAGTTTCATGCAATGATGTAAAATAAAAGATGAAATCTGCCTAAAACAAACAATGTGGTTGAGGTTTGGAATCGGAAATTGATCTATGTAACTTCTTGCCATCACCCTTCGTTTTATAGATTTCTAAGAATAATTGTAGAACAACAGGAATGAACTGACGAGAAATTTGAGCTAAGAGAAAGGCAACCCTCAGCTCCTTCAAAGCTAAAGTATAGAAACATAAATATTATTTTACATCATTGCATGAAATTATGCATAAATCGACGAATTTTCCTTTTAGAACAAAATGTTTTAGAAGAAAATGCCCTTTAGAAGTATTTACCTATTCGAAGTAAATGTATTATAGAAGAAATTGTCATTAGAAGTAAATGTTTAGAAAACACCTCCGACTCCCCATTGTAGAAGAAAAGGATTGTAAATTCTTACCTCTATCTTCTCTCCTGTAATCACCTCGTTGATAGGTACCACCACCACCTCGATTTTCGTTCCATCCAGTTCCTCCCCCTTGATTTTCATCTCTTCCTCCATCTCTTTCTTGATTGTCATGACCTCCTACATCTATTTCTTTTCACCGTGGCCTTTTCCAACTTCCTAAAGAACAAAATTCACAAGTATACCATATCTCTATTTCTTCAATTCGTGCTACTCCAAAAAAAACAAGCCTATCATGTTTTAAATTAAATCAGTAAACAGTACCTTGGTCGCTCATATTTCTGTCGTCAACGAGAAACGACTTGCAAAGCTCAAACTTTACACAATCCAAGTATTAAATAATATAAATATAATAAGTATAACATTAAAGAAGCCCACAACCAACTATATTAAACACTTCAGTCCCCAAACATGCACTAATTAAATTGTTAATTATCTAATAGACGATTATGTGATAAAGTTAATAATCAACTCTCCTGTTTGATTGTTTATCATCCTCGCGTGAGGAGGAGCTGCTATAGTTCCATTCTTTGTTGTTGTAACCAGAGCTGTGGGTAATTCATAGCACGGTAGCTTGTTATTTTTATGTCTAATACGTGGTTTACGTGTGTATATTTTGTTAAAAATTCAATCGAAATATCCGTATCAATTTTGTCCCAAGACAGTTACAGGAGCTAATAGAGCTACATAAGGTATGTATGTATATGAATGAATGCTATTATTCTTTTTTTATTAAGCATTCAATTTATGCGAAATATGCGTATAATTTTTGTCTTAAGGTAGGTGCATGATTTTTAAGAGGTGCAGTGAAGTTTGACAATATGTATTGTCACATTTCATCTCGCATCAGTGAAGTTTATGCTAGTGGCAGTAGCATGCTTGAATTTATGTGAGATATATATTGCAAACAATCCCGAATGACCAAATTTAATATATCCATTTACATACACAGTACTTTATGGAACCAAAATTCCAAGCGCAGGAGAACTGATTTAGCACTCTGCATAAAGTTGATTGGATCCTAGTTCTTTCAAATTAAAACTGGTACTTAATTGGGAACTTTTGGAGCTGATTCTGAACCTAATCAATCGGTGTTGGTTATATGGTATACTGCGTTGCATTCTAACGTGCTTCATATGAAGGTAAGTATATTATTGACTAAATCATATTTTCAAGACTTTATGCTAATTTCATTCATCATCTTAAGGCATATCATTTCATAGCAAGTTATTTTCCTTTTTGTCCAATCCGATCATTTATGGATGTGAGTTGAACCTGTCTTTAGCGTATTAATCCAACCGGTATACAAAAATTCGTCATGATAATTTGAAGTATGCTCTTATGTAACCCCTGTACTATTGGTATGGTTTATGACAATTAGTTAGCTCCCCTATTACCCTTATAAACAATTTATTTTGTAATTAGCCACTTAATGAATAAGGCATGTAACACTCTCAACAACGAATTTAGAAACTTGAATCTTATCTAACCACCAAAGCAATAACTTTTCCACCAAATGACTGACTAAATCAAACCGCTACACTAAAACGTATTTTGTAGAGCTTGTATTTATTAGCTCAGTTCAATTAACAGATGAAAATAATAAACTATGATGCTATGTTGATGATGAGTTATGTTTGCTGTGCAAAGTGAATTCGATAAAGTGTACTAGCCATAGAAATAGGAAACAGAAGAGATGATTCAGTGATTAATAACATAGCAACACAAATCAATTGCTCAATTTATTATTGTATCGTTTTTTAGAATTTGTACAAATATCTTATCGTTTGGTACTTGTTTGGTAGGCCAATTCTGCAATGCGAAAGCTTCCCCACCAAATTGTTGCGGTACTGCCATTATGTTTTAGTTTTGTACTAAAAATAATTTTGTCATCTCTTGGCCGCTGTAAGAAACGCAAAATACACCTTCTGGTACTGATTTTATTTATTTTCTGGTTGTTGGGGAATATACTAATATCTATATACACGTTCTGGATGCATTAGTTGAGTTGACGTCATACAGTTGCTCTGCCTACTTTTCTTATGATTTATGGGGCAAAGGGCAACCGTAATGAACGGCTTAATTTGCATGTCATGATTTTTCATGGAATTAGATGGAATTTTCATAGAATAACTAAATAATGAATGATCGATTTGTGTGAGACGTTGGGTCCTAGTCTCAATTCCGGTTGTTATTTTGCATTCAAGAAACTTCATTTGATGAAATTTTTATGCAAATAACAGCGGAAATTACATGTTTTACGGAATCCCTTTTCAATGCCGGCAACCAACTTGAACGTTGCATACTATTTAACGTCCTTACAAAATGAAAAACTCTTATGAAACTCCTTAATCACGGTTGACGTAACACTAATATATTGGTTTCTGAAACCGGTATAAGGTAAGTTTTGGAAGTCTGTTTCAAGATTTAGACCAAGGGCATGCAAAGCAAGCAATGACATCAAAATGGTTTAAATGTGCATGGCATATACATGGCTTAAGAAAGGCATTGTATTTTACTCTAAAAATAAGTGTATAGCTTGTGACTTGTGATAATTTTCATTTGCACACCAGCAACTAATTCTGCCGATTCAGCAATGGACTACAAAAGCGTTCCGCTTAATTTGTACAAATTTAATATTACTTCACTTCAGTCGTCAGTGTCCGGCACCATTTTACATAGGAAGATTTGGAGAGCGTGTAATGATAAATTGGTTAGTCGCAGCTAGCATCAAAGCCATAACATTTTAAAGTGTTGTGTTAATACATTCATATTCCTACATAATTCCAATATTATTTATATCCATTCAAATGTTAATGCTAGCTAAAAAATATTATGGAGACATAATGCGTTGCTCAGCGTCGCGTCCTGTGCAAATAACACACTTACGTTAATCAGGAATGATAGCTTACAGTAAAAATTGCATACGTGAGCATGAAGCTGATATTGATGGCGTAGTTAAAGAGTGAAATATCTTCCACTGACTACGTTACTTTTGTTTTGTGTGCTATGCAGTGCGTTAAATTGCGATATGATGGGATCATTATAGCCGTCCTGCAAATTTTTATCCTTTTTTAGCAAATTAATGGCATGCCAAGGAATGTGTATGTAGCACAAGCACACGCTATGATGATGTTGGAATCTGACGTTGGTTTGGGTTTGGGAGTGGAGAGAGGGACTGAAGTAAGGGAGACTGAGATTACTGGCCATATGGATACTACTGTTGCATACAGATGGTAATTTTTGTCGCTCATATGCTTGCTTACTTGAGTTGCATGCACGCGAGCATTCATCAGACTTCTCTACATCAGGGTTAAATTTACTTATGTTTTGTGTAGAGGTGAGCACATTTATGCCTCTTTCATTTCTAAATCACTTTATGTTCCTTAGCACAAAACTTTTGAGTACCATCGCTCAGTGCTAAATAATTGATTGTAAACTAAAAGTATTTTTTTTTCTAGCTATGAATTATCCTTTTCCATTCAACAGGTGTAAACATTTGCAGATTCAGATTGCCGGTAATTTAAAAGATAGATTTTATTCAAAACTTCATTTAGTTAGATTAGAATTCTTATTGGTAGCCTGTAGCCTTGAAAAGAAAGAAATAATTTCAATGTAAAAACTCTGGATCCTTAAAAACTATATTTTCCCAAAATCCAATTTTGTCAACCTCCCCATTACCATATATTCACGGCCGCCCCCACCTTTGTATCATTATAAAAACACAGGAGAATCCCATCCCTTTACGCTAACAGTTTGTTATGATACTGGCCATAGAAAAAAGGTATGAAATACTTGGTTGCTTTTTTTTACGGGACACCAAGAAGAACTAACTTGTAAGTGTAACACTAGTGCTTGCATTGCATAGCATGCATTTTGTGCGTGCATTACGGTTATGCATTAGACAACATCATTTTTATATGTACCCAAACCAACCACACATAGTTCATATACTATGGCTCTATATACTACACTCGTCGCTCTTGTCTGCTCTCCAATGCATAAAAATGATTCATACAATCAAGCAGAAACCAGCCATCCTTTTCATCATCACATCACCATCACATTTTTACAAAATCAGTAAGTAAAGTAACCAAGAGCTAGCGAAAAAAAAATCAGGGCCTGCCTGCCTGCCTTGTCCATTGCACTAATAAAGAATATATATCTACAAAAAAAAGAGGGATACACACGTAAAACATACATACTCGCAGGGGTTGGTGTTCTGTTGGTTGTGCTATCAGATCACATCTCTATCGTGGTTTCATTTTCATTTTTTGGGTTTTTGTGTACTTTTTACACACTTTTTCTCTCCTTTCTTACGTATGTACCACTTATACTTTCAGTCAGTAGGAATTACACACATCCCATCACAATCACCTTCACCATCACATCACCGTCAAGTGAGTGAGTAGTGCTCATAGTGCACATGATATGAGAGAATATTATTTTTTTAATAGTCAAAAAATCTCATGTCCCTACATTAAATGTAGCGTAATAGCATGTGGAGCATTTGTTGCGTTGTATGTACATAGTAGTTGTGTATAGAGATAGTAGTGCTAGCAAACTACTACAAAATACCCAACTGCCACCACTAAAGTATTATATTGGGTAGGTGTTAAACTTGGTTAACTAAAGTTGGCAAGAACATAAGTGCATCATTACACACACCATAATTATAACTTCATTTAAAAGGAAGAAAAAAAATTCTATCTTGGGTGCAATGAAGTAAAAGGTAGACTTGATTTGAGTAGACCAGTGACTCTCCACATGCATCACACACTATTTGAGGAGTGACTAATTCAATTCATGCAATAATCAAATACCTACATAGTTGTTTTAAGTTCTCCCTAACATTACTTACTACTTGTCTGCTCCTGTTGCTGCAAAAAAAATTATCTTGTTACGTTAAGTTGAGCAGAAAGTAAAATTAGGAGCAAGCCAGAGTTTCCTCAGAAGGATAAATATACTTATATACAGTATTTTTTTTCTTAACTCTCTTCCTTCTTCTCTTCATCCTTGATTTAATATGTTTTACTCTTACTCATTTACGAGGACGTGAACGTGAAGCAAGGGTGAACTTTGGGAAGCTAAATTGAGATGGTAATCAATTGAAAAAGGATGAATCATTCATTCATTTGTTCCAGTAGTAATATGAAATAGTGTGTTTGTGTGATGAATTCGAGAAAATTGACAAGTGCGCGACAATCTGTCACCCTACGTCATCCACTAGCTATTTCTCGCCTTGAGAACTATAAAACTAACGTGAACTAATAAAAAGTTTAATCCCATTTTTTTTCGGATGCAATATTTCAACGCTGTGAAAGAAAAACAACTTTGCACATTGAGAGTGTACAAAAGACATTTAGAGACATGTGTTACGTATTGTCTAAAGAGTTTTAGTGACAGTTAGACGCAGCTCCCAAAATTCCTTGTCAATAAAACAACAGAATTTTTTTTTGTTAGACTACGGAGTCGTGTGACAATGTGTCGGAATTGTTGACGTTTTTACTATTCCTCTTGTACATCAAGAATTAGTTCAAAATACATATTTTGTTAAGGAAACTAGAAAGGGTATTTATTAGCTCAGTTCATTATTCTTACCTGTAGTACACAATTACAATTTATAATCTAATACAACTTGTTGGTTTGCTGCACAAACCGAAATTATTTATACACCAATATTAATTAGCAAATATAGAATTATTGTCAAGAAAAAGATTTAAACTGTTGATTAAATAGCACATTTTCAATTGTACTTTTTTAGAGTTGTATTAAATCATCACAATCATCTGTATAACCTTCATTAACAAGGTAACTAAAGGTTCTATGATATTTTCCCATTGTGAAAAGCAAATTAGCCGTGTTCTAACTATCTAGGAAACGAGTATGTAATCGGTACTAACTAATTTTTTAGCTTGTTATTATTAGCAGTCAATCCATGATGAAATGAGAAAGGCTCTTAAAATCAGTTTGTTATTGCTGAAAAAGGGTTTCAACAAAGCTCAATTGTAATACTGTATTTATGCAACAATTATATGCACAATTTATTTACTGAATGGTACTGAGAACATTTTTTGATTACTCTTAACGGAACAAAAGTGTACTGTATTGACAAAAGTTATTTTTATTAATAGAAAATGAAATGGTAACAGTAATGCCAGTAGTGTTCTTGTCTAACTGGAAACTAGTAATGATGTTTAAAAGAATTACTTAATGTGCCTATTTGTCTATGCAAGAGAACGATAAAGAGTTAGCTATATATATTATACTGTTTTCTTAATAATCTTTCAATCTATTTTAAAATTAAGAGTAGTAGCAAATTTGTTTGTATTTTTCTCTATTTTAGAGGAATAGAAAAAGGTTAAGTTGAAGGTCAGTAAATCCCAATTGTTTGAATTAAGTTATATTAGAATTTGTGCTATACTTGTCAACCTCAATTTGTTCATCTTTCTTCGACATCGGTTGTAGCTAAAACATTAATATTAATTAATAGTTGAAGTATTCAATATATTTATCGTCTTTTGTGTGGGACGATCCAACGATACTTTTTTTTGTATTTCTTTCACAAATAATAATAATAATAATATTTTCTTTCGTCTTTTTTTAATCTCTACCCAAAATCCTTAAGCTGAGAGGAACAATACAAAAGAAAGACTGATGAGATTTTTGTGAAACTTGACTGCGTAGTGAAGAAAGAAGACGAATTTGGAAAAGAGTACAGGAAGATTATAGGAAGAGAGTGAACAATATTTTTGGGATTTTTCTGTAACATAGGGAACATAAGAAATTTGTCAAAAGATTCATTGCGTAACCTCGGAAGAAATTTTATTGATAAGCTATAACATAGGAGATGCGTAACATCTAACCCGTTTTAAGTAAATCTATTCTTATCTGCAGAAACAGAAAAGGAAGAGGGAAACAGGCTAGTATTAGGATACACACATTTTGTTTTTATTCTAAAGAGACAACTTTCATCAGCTGTGCTAGTGCTACATACTCAACAGTTGTCAAAGTTGAAATATAGTTGAAATTAAAGTATACGGAACGGAAAACTGTAAAAAAAATTCCTTTCTTACGCTACTTGTCAAGCTATCCAGTCACTCTATAAAATGGCAAACCGAGGCGGAGGTCAATCAAAGGAGCATGACTACCTTTTCAAGCTGCTTATCATTGGAGATAGTGGTGAGCCTTTTTTTTTTGGTTTTATTTAATGAATCATTAATTTCATCCACTTAATAGTATTCAATGCTAATGTTTTCCTCTGTTTGTTCTTGTTATCTTTTTTCAGGCGTTGGAAAAAGTGCCCTACTAGTCCGTTTTGCTGATAATGTCTTCTCAACAAACTACATCACAACTATTGGAGTGGACTTCAAAATACGAACTCTTGTTGTCGATGGAGAACGGGTCAAGCTTCAAATATGGGATACTGCAGGCCAAGGTTCGAAATAGCCAAAAACAAATTATCAAATTAGTAGTCACAGCATTTATTTTGTCATGAGTGTGATTCAAACAATTCATCTCAATCAGTCATTTTATTTTATTTATTTTACAGAGCGATTCCGGACTATCACTTCTACGTAAGTTTGTTGACATTGTACTTTATATTATTGGGAGTCATCTTGAAATTTACAATTAATTGTAACATTTGATGAATTTAATATTTGCAGATATTATCGAGGAACACATGGCGTGATAATCGTCTATGATGTTACAAATGGAGAATCTTTCGCTAATGTCAAGCGTTGGCTCCACGAGATTGAGCAAAACTGTGACATGGTGAACAAGGTTCTAGTGGGAAATAAAAATGATGACCCATCTCGCAAAGTCGTCTTAACGTCAGATGCTCAACGGTATGCGGATCAGATGGGTGTACAGTTGTTTGAAACTAGTGCAAAAGATAATATTAATGTAGAAGAGGTAATTATCCCATATGTACATGATTTAAAATATCACTCGTATTATTTTGTAGTTTGTTATTTATGATTTAATTTATCAAATTTTTCCTAGATGTTCATGGCTATCACAAAACAAGTCCTCCGCACTAAGAAACAGCAGCAAGTAGATGAAACTAAAAACGATACGGTTAACCTCAGACCGCCTGGAGTAAAACAAGGTGGGAACAAAAAGAGAGGATGTTGCTGATGGTATAAAATCACGTAACGCTTCCACAATTTACCATATATCTGTTGTTGTTGTCGTCTTCCTATATTCTTGTTATGCAGAATTTATCGTTTCTTCAAGAAATACATAAATGCTCGATATACATACATACAAAGCTGTTATAATAATGAAAAACCAAAATCTTCAATAAATGCGTTCCAGTCTTCATTAATTACATTTGTTTCGTTTCGATTTCTCAATACTGTTGTTTATTTGAAAGAATTGTATATTATACACATGCATTTAAGTACATAAAAATCAACTACTATGTGGATTTTCTAATTTGTTTATATTTTTTGTAAATTATCCATTCACGAGTATTTACAAGGTTTAGCTGATGTCGTGCATGATTAAAATGATCGGAGAGATCCACTTTCTGAGCATCTTGTAAAACTCAAGGTTTTTAAATGAAACATGGTAGATGATATCTAATTACATCCCTTTTCCCACTCGAAAACCTGAGAATATAGTCAAGTGAACCTTACATTATTGCATAAACCTATGGCGTCTTGTGGTTTACAGGTATCTCTCTCAGGCATTACATTACGTGGTTTGGTTTGGTTTCATTCTGTAGTTGGCATTAGTATTCTCCACTCCACAAACAAGCGCCCAAGAGGTTGCACAAAAAATGCTTTTTTTGGTTCCATTTTTTACCTACATGACTCATATTATGATGCATGCTAGTTTCTATCGTACGCAGCATGAATGTTGAAGCATATCAATAAAAAGGTGAGTTTTTATTTTTTTCATAATTCTTCCTAAGATATTTGTAGCGTGAAGCATAAGAGTACATACAGCTGCCATCAGGCATCTCACGCTCACTCCAAAGTAGAATTACGTCGACAACACGATGCTGCTAATTTGACAAGTTATAACGAAGCCTTACATCACATCACATATCATCATCATCATCATCATCATCTTCCTCCTCCTTCTCATCCTATTATAAATACGTGTAGTTGAGCACAGTTTATATGACAAAGAATAGAGCGTAATAGATTGATACATAAATTCTTGTATAAGAATTAAATCTGATGTCACGAAAAGAATCCTCATGATTGCTGCCATCCCACATCTATACACATGTGTAGAATAATTGGCTTGTCTTTTTTTTTGAAGATTGAATGGAAATATAGCATGAATAATATGTATTTTCATTTCGTAGCAGTCATCAAATCATATCATATTATCATATATGTATACACGCCATAAATAGCGACAGCGAGGGAGTACATGTGCACACCTTTTCCACACACAAAGTAGTCGACTTATTTTTCTTGTTCTGAGTTTCCAAAAACAAATTATACCTCACGCCTTAAGGCTGCCTCCTCTTAACTTTTTTTTCCAGTAAGGTTCACCCACAAACCATAACTCTTTATATTTAAGTACTTGTGTCCAATAGGAATGGACACGTATGTATCAGAAAAATACACACATGTTGTCACCTCTCTTCCTTCCGCTGCTACTGATATGGAGAGGAAAAGGGAAGCCGAAGCCAAGTCAAAGTTGTTGGAAACGGAGCAAAAGCTCCCAGCTTTGTGCTAGCCTTGTCTCTCAGAATTATCCCATTGCATTTCCTAGAAAGAACATGAATTAAGCTAGAGGAAGTCATCTGGACAACTTCATACCAAGTCATTGAGGATGACAGCTGTTTGTGCCAAGAGGTTAGGTATAATAGTGCATGTAGACAAGAATATTTAATATAATAGGAGGAAACCTGAATACCCCAAGGATCCATATAGTCTCCCAAAACATATGAGAAAAGTTTGAGGAGCGAGCAGGAAAATAGTACTTCTGGAGGAAGAAGGAAGGGAAATGTAGTAGAGAAAATGAACTGACAGAATGAGGCAGAGAATGGGATATCTTCTTTCAGATAAGAGGATGCATGTTTGCATGCATTCATGCTTCTCTGCACAACTTGCATTGCATGGAAAAGCAAGCAATAGGAAGGAGTAGAGGCACATAAACATCAGACATCACATTACAAAAAAGTGTTGCCCGTATGACAGAAAGAAGCGGAAATAAGGTACACTTGCTTTGCTCCTTGCAGATATAAGATATCCGAACAAAACATAAAAAAATGGAGATGCAGATATGTATGTATAATGTAATCGAGAAGATATCTATAACATAACAAGTAAAAGATGCCGAGTCACAGACAATATTGTGTTGAAAAGTGAGTTGAAGTTGAATCAAATCAAGAGCAAAGGGAAAAGATCAACATGGAGCGAAGGAAATGAAAACTAGCAGCCAGTTTACGTGGAGAGCAACGAAGAAAGTGTCAGCAACACAAGTTCAACAACGATGGCTTTGGCCTGATCTGTGCGGAGATGAAGAAGAGTGTGTGTGATTGAGAAAGAGAGAGACAGAGAGCAAGAGGCTGATAGAGAGTGCTTGGCATAATGAAAGAAGAAGCCTTTGTAGTTAGACATCTACAGTAAAAGAGCATTAACACACTAAACAGTGTATAATTTAGCAAACCAATTTATATCAGGAGGGTTGCTCCCATTTAAAGGATTCTTATGGACGGACATTGTGTGTGTAATGGAAAGCCATATAAATACGCCTTTAATACGCTCCTCCACTAACTGAAATGGAATTAGTAATATTTTATATTGAATAATATGATGATTTTGTGAGCACGGTAATTGCCCTCATCGTCATAGACAAATATTGAGTTTGTCTTTGACAATCTCTCTTGAAAAATCATGCTGGTTATCCAACTGCTTTATATACTTATTATTAGTATGCCCCGAAAAACCACAGCGATGAGGATCTGTCTTAAGGAAGCACACATTACGTTAGAATGGGTTAGACGTTTGGTGGAAGGCAAGGAAGCCAGCCAGCCCTTCCATGAAGCATAAAAGGGGAACGGTGGTCGTGATTAAAATTTGCAGGATTTTCATCCATCCTCTCTCAAAATGAATCTTCTCAACTCAACCATTACATTCTTCTCACACAAGGCAATTGATGTGGCTCAGCTTGGCCTGGCCTGCACACATGTACTTTTTCTAAGAGAATATTTTTTTTTTTACAAAACACAACCTTTTCAATTGATAAAAGGAACATGTTTCCTAAAATAAACTGCTCAGCCTTTTCCCCTCTAGAAGAAGAAAACCGCAAAATGTGAGCGGGTGGAGAAGCAATTCAAGATTGCGAATAAAAGTTTGTTGTAAATACAAGGAATGGAGGAGAAGGGATGAACTGAAGGCATGGGTTGCTTGCATTGCTTTACATTTTTATTTTACTCGCATATTTCCCTTTTCCTCAGAACACAACACACACACACACATGTGAGCGGAACAAGGAGAAGAGAAGAAAAGTAAGTCCATGAGAAATTTCACAAATAGGAATGTGGCATCATCGCGTAGCCCACTTACTTGACTCCCATTACATTACCAACAACTGAGGAGAAGCGGAGGAGTCAAGTCAAAGTACAAAAAAGAAGCCCTTTTCATTGCTTTGCTTTACTTACTCACACTCACTTGCTATGCATGAGTACAGTTTTTTTTCACGCTAAAATTGTGGTCTATATTAGGGTCTACTTGCTTCTCCTTTTGCAAACTGAGTTTCCTGTGCAAACGCCATGGGTTAGCTATTATGCGGGTACTACACAAAAGCGAAGAGAGAGAGAGAGAGGATCCACGCCACGGATTCAGTTCAGTCACTGAAAAGCATTTTTTTATATTAAAAAACTAGAGAAATGGAAAATCCCTCTTGGCTTGTGCAAGGTAACGAAGAGTACACACAGAAATTCATGTAGCCCAACCATTTTATTACATTGTGTAGTGCTTTAGGAAGAGACGTGGAGAGGATGTCATATATGTATATATACCATTATTATTATGAATACACACATTCACTCTATCAAGCTTTCTATATTACAGCAACCAAACAAATATCTAACATGAAACTACACACATATGACGACGATCATCAGGATGATGACTAGAGGGACTCAACAAAGGGAAATGGAAAATGCTTACTACACAGTCAGTAGTAAGTGTTTAAACTAGTGAACCTCCTAAATGTTCACTAAACTGCTGGCAAAGAGTAGAGAAAAATCGTAATATGCTAGTGCCAGTGCCAGGCCAGTGCCTATATTGTTTTTGTGAGTGTCTCTTGTAGAAATAGGATGAAGCTCACAAAATGCTTAGGTGTGTGTGTGTTAGTTTCTGGGTTCTGGGTCTATGGCTGGCTTTCGACGATAGAGACTCAAAGAGCTCACATGTAACAACAACATTCGAACGTTTTATTCCATCCTTTCTTTCTCTTTCTGTCACCGTCATCATATGACAATCATCCATACATGCTTGCTTGCTTGGTTTGGTTTGGCTTGGCTTGGTGCTTAGTTTCCCCCAACTCTCCTCAATAAGCGCAGCGGAGTACCTACCCAACCAGCGTATTGTATTAAGCTGACAGAGAGCTAGAGACCTGCACTGCTACTACGGCTTCTCATTCAGAACTGTGACGATAAAATGAGCATGAGGATGAGGACACGGTGGCGATTCCGATATTTGAGAAGCGTTTAGAGTAATACACACGGTAGATTAGTGAGAGAGCATATCAAGCAAGAGTTGGAGAGAGAAAAAATTCTAATAAAATATTTCAGTGATATAGACACCACTATCTTGTCGAAAATTAAATCCCCATGTCCATCCATCCATAAATGAAAATGCATGAAATCTCGAAAACTGAATGCAATAAGGTGGAAACAACTGAAAGTGGAAAGGAGACTCGAAGAACTCAAAGAGAAGAGATGTTTAAACTCCGTTTCCCATTCCTGCACTTAGCATCACCATGAAATCTTGCTCGTCTTCATCACATCACCATCGTCATCCTCATCATTATATTCCAAATCTACAGCAGCAGCAACATCTTCTTGGACTTTTTGAATTGAAAGAAGCAAAAAAAGGATGTTGATGTGAATGAGAGAAGAGAATCTTTTTTCTTTTTTGTGTGTGCTATATGCAGGAATGTATGAAAAAGTAAGAATCTATGTATGTATCTAGTATTCCTTCACAACTAGCACGCAAGCATGCATGTAATGTCATGGAATAAAGAAGACGAAGAATGAGAGTGGAGTAAGAGAGAGAGCCCTTGAAAATTCAGCATGCCATATCAGCCGCATGTATTTTTTTTTCAGTTTTACCATTTAGAAAACGTCTTCTGCCTTGCTGCGCTCAGTTCAGTGAGAGAGTCAAGTCAGTGACGAGACAAACACTAGAGTACACACATCTACTAGCTCCTCTTACATTTTTTACCATAGTTTTTCACACACACACACTCTCACACACACACCAACCATCCCATCATCATCACATCACATCAGCAACCTCACTGCGATCATCATCGCGTTGCACTGACAAAACCCTACTTTTTTCCTCACTCTTTCTCAATAGCTGCATCATACACGGAGGAAGAAGAAGAAGGAGAAGAAGGGAACAAGTGAGAGAAGACCAAGAAGTGTTCCTTACCAGCATTTCAGCAAAGAAAGAAAGAAGAGGAGAAAAAAAATATTCGTATTAGATTATTATGGTTTTTGCTGTATAAAAGATTTTTTTAACAATGTACTACTAATGTGGCTTATGGCCGGTTTCTAATATACATCAGCATCCCATCACATCACACACACAACTCCATGTAATATTCTTATAACTACATACATAATACTTAATATCACATTTTATGTACAGTGGCTTTGACTTGACTTAACTTGGCATATATATGAGAGTGGGTAAAAGAAGAGAGGAAAGAGGTGATGTGATGTATTATATTATACCATTTTTTTCTCTCTCTCTCACTTCACTCTTCTGCTCTCTTGTTCGTGAGACAAAACACCCATCAGCTTTTTAAGAGAAGCTTTTGCTTGCCGTCAGTTGAGTTGGACTTTTTGAGTTAGACGTACGTTACGTTACGTTCACATCACATACGATACGATACGATACGTGTTAGCTAAAAGTACGTACCAACAACATAACATTACTTACGTTCGCCAGCAAATGTTTATATCGTGTTGTGTCTCTTTAGTAGTAAGTTAGTAGTCGTCAGAAAGGGAAACACGGAGAGTGAGTGACCATTATTAGTTCTGTTGATTTTCAGAGAGACTTGACGAGGCGAGGACGGGAAATTAATGGGTTTAAAGCAATAATCAGAAAATCTTCACCAGAAAACGATAAGTCATATTTACTAGAGTGTGCATACATACGCATATTATATCATATGAGCTGCTCCAGCCAGCCACAAAAGGCTTTGAACTTTATTGAGTGAACGTGTGAGTGTTGTTTACGTTGTCATGTTCCAGCAATATTCATGACAATAATATTAACACATGAGGCGTTGTTCTACCTGAGTGTCACAAAGAAATGGGATGGAGTAAAGACAAAAATCACATGAAAACAAATATGTGGGGCAAAGTCATATGAGAACAAAAATATTTCGGATAGTTGGATTTAATACTAAAAGTGACATTATTTCATCAAGAATTGATATTTGGGGCAAAGTACAATAATTTTTTAAAAAGTGTCTTGCTAAAATATTCCGGTGTGACATTGACTTATTTGTAACGAATTACTAAAAGTGCATGCAAATTTCCAGTGATATGATCAGCAATAAAAACAAGGAGTCAAACAAGCCCAAAATATCTTCGTCTTGATTTTATCCTGTAGATATTGACTTTTGTGCATCTTTTGTGTGTGCATAATATATGGGACAAGAAATCACATGCGTCTGCATACATCCATATTTTTTTTGCAAACCAGAATAAAAAGCAAACAAAAATATTGTTCACGCATAATAAGAGTATATAAAATTCACATTTTTATTGAGAAAAGTTTCACGCTGTGACTGATGACAAGGTTTGTGACAAATGGTGACAGTTTTTCAACTCTTTATGCTGACTTGATGCTAACGTTTAACAAACACACAATTACATGGTTCATCCCGTTCAAATTCAACTAATCAAAATAATTTCTCATGTAAGAATTTATCACGTATTTTATTTTGGAATATAATTTGTTATGGATATACATATTAGGCTATTTTTAAACTGACCTTTGTGTCATGGCCGGTTAATAGTGTTTACCAATTAACAAATGACAACAAGTCCCTAAGCCCGGGGAGCAGATATTATAATATGTGTTCGAATGACAGGATTCATGACATAAACAAACATTGCAAAGTTTTTGGTTGATATTTGTAGTTTCAAAAAGTTTTCGGTTTCATTTCTCCAAAATAATGGCTAAGCTAAGCCCTGAACCGAGAAGTTTGCCGGCATGCCTAGTACATTAGCAAGAGCATTGTGTGGGGCGTACTAACTAATTACATTAGCACAAACTTAATTAGTATAATTAAACCAAGAGTAACGAAACAATCAAGGGGAAAAATAGAAAGATTGTTGGTTCGTTAACCAAAGTAAATAAGAAGTGAAAAGGGTATATATTATGAGAACAAAGTCTGCTCGTGGTCATATGAAATATGAGTAAACATATAGGCTTCAAGCAAACTTTGTGACAAGCTAGCGAGAAAAGTACAGAACGTTGAGTTGTATATATATATAGATATATATTTTAGATGAATGGCTATGATAAAATGAAACCGAAGACAAATGCATTTGCGAAAACTCTCATGTTGCAAAAAAAACTTGGTCTCGTCTAGCAGCAGCTTTGACTGGATAAATTTATACGTACATAAATGGTTCCATGTATTATTCCATACATCAGCACAGTCTTTCTGGCTGCATGCATGCGTGCACAAATGATTTCGCATCCAAATAAAAGTTTTTGTTTGTTTTTGACAAACTTTTGCGGAACTTGGGAAAGGATGTGCATTACGGAAAATTTACAAGAAACACTGTTTTTGACACTTGACCTCAAATTTTTTTTGCTCACGGAGAGAGACACTGCTAATGATGATATCATATCCAAATGACTCCGGCCATAAGTTACATTGACATAAGCAAACTCACCAAATGAAATGATTGCAACATAAAATTTTACACTTAATTTGTCTCCTGATTGAAGTGGGACAGTGGAGGCAGGACTAATTTTTTATGTTGGCTAGGAAACATCCGGAGACGGTTGGTTGCTACTATCGTGCCTAGATTGAAAGTAGTTTGTTTGCCAGCATGCTAAAGCTTGCTCATACCTCTCTGCCAGTCACATGAAATTTGGGCTGAAACTACCTATATACATGCATACTATTTGCTTTTAGAATTTTTTTCAAGTTGCGGAAACTAGCTAACTCTAACTAAGCAGAGCCGAGTAACATATACATTGACAAAAAGTACGTGAGTGAGTGAGGAAGAAGGGAAAAATCTCATTTATTGCATCGCACCTGTCAACTTCCGTCATCTTCCGTTTTCGCCATCAACATTAGAGTCGTAGAAAATGTTTGTTCGTGATGGGCTGCATATAAAAATGTGTATAACATAACATTGAGAAAAATGCTACTTTTTTTATAGCGGTACAATTTTTATTCCGTACATTAGTCAGGCACACAGATTTTAGGATCAACGTACAAATATATATACGTTTTCAAGATGCAAAAGCTGAATGTAACGTAACAAGCATAAAAATAAATGCAGGCATGCATGACACCGAGCTTGTTACAATAAATGGGTTTGCGTGGTGGTGGTGTGATGTGCTGATGACTATTTCCAAATCGTCAACTTGATCCAAACATTTTAAACGGGGCTTTATGCCGCGATTTTTATACATTTTCAGACAGATCAAGCATCAAAACTTTGCTCCTGCTCATAAAAGCAAATTATGCCAGTTATCATATTACATCTTGTCTTTTCAAGCGTTCAACTTGCAGTACAAATCCTACTTTTCTCATCATTTTTATCATCATCATCATCATCAGCATATGATACCTATCATATGAACCGTAACAATCTCAACTGCTCATCGTTAGTGACAGGTAGAAAGGCTTCTTTTTATTCACTTCAGTGCACATTTGAATATTCAAAAAAAAACTCTTGAGCAGGAAGAAGACAAGAGAAGATAAAATATATATTATTGTACATACGTAACTCTCTGTAAAATATGTGTGAGAGGAGAAAAATAAGGCAAAAAGTATTGTTATTGTTTCAGACACCGATACAATTTTTCACCCTTATTATAACGGAAATCTGAGAGGACGACGATGACAACGACAACGATACTGCATTCCTTCACAAAAATATGTTGACAGACGACACGCTGTCTCATGTCATTCTTATTGAACCACTTTATTACGAGAGGTTGTGTTGTTGTGTCTGTCTCCGTTGAACTCTTACTCGTATCGTCTCAGCTCTCTCGCAAAGTCTCTCACCCACATTCCATAACAAGAACCAAAAACTAGGCATATCCATTTCTGTTTTTGGTGGGGAAAAGAGGAAACCCATAAATTTTTGTGCAGCCATTCACTCATTCACTCACGCATATACGAATCTATAAAAAATATACTTGCCGATTACTCAACCAACATCATCATCATCATCTAAAGATGAGAGTTGTTCAAATGCGAGGATAGGAAAAAGAGGAACTGTTGTAAAAGCACGGTTGTACTCACTCAGCACAAAGAAAACGGGTGTAATGTAATGCACCATAATGGAATTCTCTATCCAGTATCAGGCTTTAATACAAACAAAAATAAACTATAGGATGGAAACCCCCGCTGTTGTTTGTCATTTCTCTAGAGAGTGAAAGAACGAGAAAGAGAAAGTGAAGAGGAAGGGAAAGGAAAATGGTATATAAAATCCTTCTTGATCCTTCCAAGAATTTGAGGGACTTGCTCTTTCTTTACTATACCAAAAAACATCATGATCATGATCATCAAAATCCGTCATAATCATTCATACTACACATTTTTATGCTAAGGCAAGCACATTTCATTTTTTTGTCCAAAGAAATAAGATGAAGTAGAGGGGAAAAGGGTAAATTGTATTATTGTGTACACACAATTCAAATCCATGTACTTACTTTACCAGCAAACAAAACTCTAGCTTCACTTTCTTTCTTTCTCTGAGTTTCTATCCATCAAGGAGAGTAAAAGGCAATAATCATAACAATAATCATATTGTAACAAGAAGGGTGTATATTCTACATAAGAGAAAAAACCAGAAACTTATGTATATCTCACTTCCGTTTCTCCCAATATGCATATCGTGGCAAAAGCTACATGGCAATAATGGCCTCGTATCGAAGGAATCTTATGCATTTTTCTCTTATATGAAAAATTATTGATTTGATATTTATAGATTAAACTCGGGAAAGGAGTCACAAAGTAGGAGAAAGCGAGGCCAGGTCGGGAAGAGGAAGACGGAAAAAATAGAGCGACGATAACATTTTTACCTACTTACGACTACTGCTACACAGTTTTACTACGCGTAGTAAAAAAAAGGATTTCATTCCTTTCACCTCTGGCCCCTCTTGTCACACTCTATTTTCTTCTCAACTTACCAACTCCAATTTGTGTTGATGGTGACGAGTGAGGACAAGGCGGCGATACAATTTCGAGAAACAAGAAGTCAATAAGTAAACGACAGACGTGAGTGTGTGAGCTCATCGTCAGTGTGCTTTCTGTGCATACATTTGAGGAGAAAAAGGGAAAAGACACAGTGGGAAAAAAGAGAGAGAGAAGGAACATTACAACTTTCCCAGGTTAAAGTGTCATGTTCTAGGGATAAAAAAAGGTTAAGACTCCCGACACATTTCTTTCACTCGTGATCATATTTATTGCATCTTATTGAAACTACAAGTGGAGAAAGGAAACTCTCTAAATCAAAGGATTCGAGTCCCCTTCCATGATCTAATACCAAACAAGAGGTTTCCAAAATCCTCACAAAGATAAAGAAACAAGACAAGTGAAAAGACAAGACAACAAGGTGCTCTTGTGCTGATTTAATGTGAAGCGTTTGATATAATAATAATGACATATTATTACCACCATTTCTTACGTGTGTAGCACCCACTTCAAAACACTAACAAATTTTTTTCCAGTTTGGAAAAGAGGATGACAATGATAATGATTGCAAGTGGCGAAAAGAAAAGTTGCTAAAAGTGAGAACGAGACGAACGAGCAAAACAAAAAGTGGGGAAAAAGTACAACGAAATACTCTAATCTTTGTGAAGTGAGCTGGACAGGGCAAAAAAATAAGAAGTTAGCGAACTACTGTGTCTATTACACTCTTTCCATATATTTGTATTTTCTGAATACGCTCATACACATCCATATCTAGTTATTATATGTATGTATTATTATCCATCATTGTGAGTGATTACAAGCCCAGATAAAATACAACTTTCATTCATTCACTTATTACTATTGTATGATTACATAGTTGGAGAACTCTCAAGTAATAAAGTTGTTACTTGGATCTAGATTCACACAAGTACATCCACCAATTTCCCTATTTGTAGTTGCACACGTGATTGCAATCTTTCTCGTTGGTTTCTTGTCTAGCTAAAACACAAATAATCCCAACTCCTTGTCCGAGAATTGGAAAGCAGTGCAGCTGGAGTGCAAACCCACTGCTACCCACCACCTATTATCATCATCCTATCCTCTCGTCTAGTATACAACAAACATTGTATTTGTTTTGCTAACTCAAAATGTTTATATGAAAAATTGGGAGTGCGTGCAACGAAAAAACAAGATTGACTTGACCTGTTTCTCCTGTGAGTTTTTTTCTGTTTCCCGTTTACAAAGCCAAATGTGTAATTTTCATATTACGTTACTCAACAATTTATACATATATCGTATTACTACTCTCATTGATTAACTGCACTCTCCTACTTTTTTCTCGACTCCATATTAACATCAAGTGTACTGGAAAAAGAAGGGTTTTCATGCAAAATTAAGTTCCTTGTTTGGTAATCCCTTTGGTTTCTAAACAAACGAAGGAGTTGAGGCTGCACATTTTTTTTGTGTGGTGTGGAAAGCAATAAATATTCTAAACAGTATAATTCATTTAATACACATGTTTTTTTGTCTGGAAAACCAAGAGGAAACGGAGCAATAATTAATACAGAATAAATTTTTGAGGAGGGAGTGCAAGCGGAAAGGAAGCGTTTTTCTCTCACTACATAGAGCCCCATCCATCATCATCAAGCCATCATCATTCCATATATATTATATTACTCGTAGAGGAATATAAAAACATATTTTTCTACCCTTTTTACTACTACTACTACTTCTACACATCACGTGAACAATAGCGGATTTGGATATCTGGTAAGTTGAAAATAGAACCAATATGAATGAATGTAAGCTATAAAAAATGCAGTGCAATATATATAAGTAATGTATATTCCTATTGACACAGAAGATTTAGCATGCGAAATTCAATTTAATGTTGCTTTTCATTACGAGTGTTTAAAAATACAAACAAAAAGGTATTAGTTCCGGCTTTCACATTGTGAGTGTGATTACAGTGAGTTCCTCCTATTTTTATCAGTTTTGACGTAATAATTACATAAATTTGTTGAGAAGGGACTTTCCATATTAATTGAAGTTGAAGACGAGATCAAAATCTCTGCACACGACAAAGAGAAATTGCCTCAAGTTCTCGTGAATGTGCTCTCTCTACAAAGACAAATGGGAGTGAGCAGAGAGGCACAGTGCAGCGTAGTTTTCTTGTTGGCTGACATGACATTACGTAGAAATACATTACCAATGCAATGTTCTTTGTAATACGCACACATACCGAGAGGAATAGTACTGCATATTTGAACTGGGCAGGTGCGCTACGCTCTCCTCGTTTTTCTCCTTCAAACTTCTTCTCGTGACCAGTTTTTTTTGTTTGCTCTTTTTTTCTTTGCCGGAATTACTAGAGAGGTTGGGGAACTCGTAAAAATCCAATCTAATTAAACGTCGTGCACATAAAGATATGGCGAATTAGCCAAAATGAAATTGGAATGAATTAGCGACAATCAAATCAATCCAATCTTCCTTCAACATATTTTTTCCTTATTCGTATATCAAATATCGCATATTAACTCCTTTTCATGCGTGTCATTAATTACTTTATCAAATCTGAATTGTGCAATTCCTCCATGCTTTTTTGTTGTCACAGTATAAAAGCATAAGTACAGACATTATTCACATCTGATATTTTCTACATATATTTTTCTTTAATCTTACACACAAAATTTCCAAGGTGAAGTGCAGGCTCCTTTAATTGGTAAACATGGTATGTGGTAGAAAAAAAAGTGCTAAGTAACTAAAAACGCAAATGAAGCATGGCATAGTAGAAAAGTAACAAAAAAAATCACAAATACAATCCAATCCAATCCACCTGACTTGTGTAATAATTGGAGTCGAGGTCAGTCTATCGAAATTGATGAATGTTTTTGCTTCATTGAATGAAGTATAAACCCCAAAGGAATATAAAAAAAAACAACAACTTGGCATTAACTTCCATTTAGGTTATGTTAGAGACAGGCGTACTAAATTCAACGCCATTTCCGTCAATCAACCAGAAAAGAGATTTGCTGTAAAAACAAGGCTATTGAGAAATGTATGAGATTAGGCTCAATTATTTTGGCAAACGGACTACACAACATGTGTCTATCGTCGAGGGAACGATGCCTCAAGTTACGCTTTTGTACAGATTAGTATTACCATACATTATTGCATACGCATTTGAACTGATACAAAAGACACACAAGCAACCATTCATTACTGCTTGAAGATTATGTTTGGAAAAGCTATTAGCATTCATTAAGTAATAATAACTCATTTCTCAAATAATGCAATACATTTACCCCCGTTTGCTTATATTTATAAAGTATTCAAAATTACTTATGCACACAGAAACATCCACGCATCCCGCCTTCAATCTCCATTGTAAAACTGTTGTAATTAGTTGACACACGAAGAAACATTAAATTATATTATGCCTTAATTATCATCAGACTTTTCACTCCTGGTTCTTAGTCTTGTGACGACAACTGCGAAGAAGGCGACCAGATCTATGATAAGCAAAATATATGTATGTATGCAATTAGAGAGAACATATATATACGTTTTCTTCCTAACCATAAAGTTCACATTTATTTACTGTAGACAGCAAAAGCGATTAACTTTTGCGTACGATAAGGCATTTAAAAGTAATTTCCGCTCATGAAAAAATTCCAAGGTTGGATTTAAAAGAATGTAAACTGTCGTTTGTCAACCGCTTCACTCGTTCACTCTCCACATTTTTAGAATTACGAACAATGTACACATTGGTTGACTTCAACTTGTCCCTTTTGACTTAGCCAGTTTCAAACATTGGTTTTTTGCTACGGAAAAATATCTACGTCTGTGTATTTTGTTTAAAAGAAGCGTGTTGCTACCAAAATGAGTTAGGGGACTACATAATAATGCTTAGCATCACATCACATCATGGTATCTATCTCTCTCTCTCTTATTGCATGATGTTGAAATTGAAACAAGCTCAGAGCGTGTACTTTTGTTGATGCTCTTGCATCCTAGTAATAATACTTGATTTTCTGTTGTTTGAAAGTGATTTGCGACAGCATTACCATTACCAACCGTGGTGAGTTTTGTGATATAAGAAACACAAGTATTTTCATATTGTTACGTTTGCAGAGCATCAAGTCAAGTGTGGAGCAAGAAAAAGTAAGTATACATACAAGATTATTTGCAACATTTATGAGAAAAGGAGAAAAAAAAACGTTTGTGTTGGTGCATAACTGCACGCAGCAGCAGCCAAAGCGGAGAGGAAGACAAACGGGCAATGGAATCTAATGCAATGCAAAATAAAGGGAATGAAATGAACTTGAGAAAATTTACTGCTCCTCTGCTCCTGCAATCCGCTAGCTACTCTCGCTTCTACCCCTATAAGTTTCCTTTATCACGCTTTTTAAAGTTTCATCATGATCATTCTCCTCAACAACATAAACAGCGTATCAGTCACTGATAGGAATAGCGCTTTGCATTTTACTTTGAATTACTGCTGCTTTGTATATTATATTTTTTACAAACGTCCTCAGCATATACATAATACATTGTTTTATACGATGGCTCTTTGGTAATGAAGCATTAGCAAACAAATGCACAATTATGTGCAAGCTATCAGACACTTTTTCATTTTGATACAATCACGTCAACTCAACGCGCTGCATACACGCTAATAATATTATGAAGCTGCTCACTCACTACGCTTCCCTGTTAATGATGAGAAAAATTTCAGATTTCTGTGAAAACAAGTATCCCAATTTGCAACAAAAAAAGGTGGACATATAACATAATATAACTAGTTGTTGTTGAGGCTTAGTTTACAGAATTTCGACAGCTGCTCTCTGTTTTTTTTGATACCAAGATCCTCTTGATTCTTTTCCTCCATTGGGATTCAAAGGGAGGAGGTGAGATTTGAGATTCAAAGGAGTGAATTTAGTGAAGAGCATGTGGTGTTATGTTGTATTTAAGCTCTTCTAATTACTAGATATGCATACAAATGATGACAATTATCATGAGCACCTACACACACATACCTCCATTTATATTTGTATATGTAGAGTGAGGAGAATTGCGCGAGAAAAAAAATGAGCAGAGGCTCTGTTTTTTATTTGGTTTTGATGTAAATAATTACTGGCGGAACGACATGTAGATTACAAATTTTATCGCCAATGACAACTTTACATAGATAAAGTTTGTGCTTGATGAGGAAGCGAAACTATGAATGATTTAGGGGCTCAAAATTTCATTGGATTTGCCGGTGTGATTAAAGGCATTTGATTTTAATCCACTGGGAATCTAAATAACATCATCATCCACAGTATAATGTATGTAGGTGTATTAAATTGAGAATCCAGAATGAAAGATGTTTATGATAGGAGCGTGATTTTCTCTCGGAGAGTGTACTTTTTTTTGCGGACTTATCACAAATCCTTGTCTTCACGCAACATAAACTTTACATGTGTGCATTTGCTACAATTACGCAATGCTCAGCTTAATAATTAGGACAATTTATTTGAAACTGAGAGTGTACGTACGAGAAACTTGCTCATAAAAAACGTGCTCCGAGTTAAAGCCCACCGTCAACTCCTTGCTTCCTTTCCATACCTGGTCCACACATTTGATGTTATGCTGATCTTTTATTTTGGGAACTGAACTTATAATTCAGCAAGCGTTACGTTAAAACATAACATACATAAATGTTATCATTGCAAGGTTTTCTCTGTGTGTGTGTGTTTTGGTTGGGAACGAATGTGCGATGTGATGATGATGATGATGATGATGATGATGATGTTGGCAATGAAAACTGTTTACTTTGGACAACCCCTTCCACCACTTTGCCTGGTATTCTTGGGAGGTGGTTCTCCATTTCATTCTTACATTGAATGATGAGCTCCACAGATTATCGATATTGTTTTAACACTGTCATTTTCAAAGTACTTTAGCCACCAATGTGTACAAAAACTGTTTGGCTAAATATAGTTTACATTGCCTAGGTCAGTCTTCCTTCCTTCTTCAAATGAGTGCGTAAAATACCAACTCTAAAATAAACCCAGACTACATATATTTCGACTACTTATATCATTCACTCTCTCAGTTTTCCTCCCATATAAATTAAATTGCCAGATATATTTCCTGCTCATGGAATTTTGTTCACATTTATGCACTTGGAGAATCAATTAAATCTCCTGTTACGGAACTGGCTTGCTTTTTTGTGTAGGTATTGTCATTATATCAAAGAAACGGATATATACTGTTGAGAGCAAGGAAAAGCATAAACTTTTTTTCTGGTATTGTCCTCATCTTTTCATCCGGAATTATCAGGCTCGTGCAGAAACATGCGAAAAGAAAAGAGAGAGGGGGGAGAGAAACAATCTCTTGAGTTTGAAAGCGCTGACAACTATTTACCTACCGTTTGACAGTGTCTGCCCTCCTCACACTCCTTTTATTACATTTATTATCTCTTTTTACAACGACAAGTTAAGTGTGTAATAGATAAAAACCCAACGTTTTTACTACATTTTCATGAGCTCACGTTATCTAAAAAATATACATAGGTGAATGTAAAATCCACACCAATATATTATGTAGGTACGTAGTTTCCCCTAAGAAAAATGGGGTTTAGCTTGGCAGGTGTGTGTGGTGGTCTGGTGCTAGGTCTCTAGGTCCTGGTGTAGTAGAGTAGACTCCCTAAAAATCCTTATTGATCGTCTTTTTGGTGTGATGATGATGTGCACAGCACGTCAGCCAAATATTTTGCATAAATATATATGCATAAGAATGAACTGCAAAATTAACAAACTCCCGTGTTTCATTTAACTTTTTTATGGCTTTTCATCATGTTCTGCTACACCTCCAATTTTATGAGCCTCCAAATGTTTTTTTCAAGGGAGATCCAACTTTAAAGGGTGAAATTTAGCTGTCATCCTCAATCATTTGTGTTTGGTAAACTCTCTATCTCTCTAAATCATCCTCGTCTGTCTCTAGTTAATGATGATGGGCACAAGGAAATATTGAGCGGAGACTCAAGTAATTGAATATGGAGATGTAATTTCTTTATTTGTTACCTGTTTCCCATTTTCCTCTTGAGAGCAAAAGCTATTTTTCATTCCCTCACCAATATTTCATGCTTGACGTTTACCAGCGGATTTTACATCGCTCCCTTGCTTCAACGGTACTTACAACGCAACAACATAACACACACACACATTACAATACAATACATATATGTATTAGTTGGTTGTAGTTAGGTTTTTCATTTTCATTGTGAGACAACTCCTATAGGTAACTTACGGTGGCGTAATAAAATGGAAGAAATCTAATAATGCAAATGTGATTTGGTTGGCTGGCAGGAGCTTGCTCGCGGATGTTCTTTTCTGTCATAAAATGTGGCTCATTTCAACCCTCCTATTTCTGCTTCTCTGCCCTTCTTTTCAATGAAAAAAAATTGCAACACCAATGTACATACGTACAACATCCGAGCGTGATTCAGGCAGAGAGAGGAAATTGCATTATTTCCAAATCATAACAGTCAGATAATTAAATTTAGTATGCATATTATATTCATTGTTACTTAGGAGGAAAATCGAAATTCAAGATTTTAGTGTGCTCTTCTTATCCCTTCCGAATGCTTGGTTGAGTGCTGGCGCTAGCGAGTACAGAATCTATCGTCTTTGATGTAATGCAATGGACTGAATGTTGTAGATACGTACTTTCATAAGAAACTTCCACTCTGTCATGCATGCGGATATGAAGGTTCATTGTTCAGAGAAACTTTTTTATATTTATGTTTTCACGTGTACACATATATACACACATGATAATGGATAAAAATACATAAAAACTTAATGCATAAGAGTAGCAGTTTTCTAAAGTTGAAAAAAATACATAATATAATGCAATGTTTAATCCTGCTTTTGTTATGTATCGTCTTCCTTTTGTCTAAAAATAAACAGGGGGAATGACGACAAAAGGCTATTTGCAAAAAATAGAGACAAGGAAATCTTTTGATTTCTTTTAGTGAGCCTCTCTCACTCTTCTTATATCTACTACTACAACTCTTTTCTTCTCTTGAAGAAGAATAGATTGCTGTTATTGCAATGGTGGTGGTGGATCTAAGAGCATAATGTAATGAGGCGGATATGAGAGCTTGAGCTAATAAAATAATATATTGAGAAAAGGTGAGTGAGAGACTAGAGCTCTGTTTCTGCCCGTCACCATTCTCTCTCTCTCTATCTTTACTGCTGAAATGGAAGTGTCTAGCTTGCTGACAACAAACATGCACAACAATGCAAATAAATTGCATCAAGATAAAAACTTGAGTAGCTCGCTGTAACCAACTCAGAGATTGAACAAACGGTGCAAAAATTACTGACTATGATATGATGATACAAGCAAGCAAACACAAATCTTGTCTGGCATTTCAATTTAATTATGAAATAGGGACATTCTTAATTCTTTTTCAATTAAATTTCCCAAATTAAAATAGGCTGTGTGTGTAGAATGTGCAGCGGAGGAACATGCAATTTCATATGCTCTTATTTTTTTCAAGTTGATAAATAAGTGGAAAATGGAGTCAAAAAGTAAGAGAGAGAGAGAAATAAACCAACACGCAAGAGCTCTTCACAAAAATAACACTTATTCCGGATGATGATGTGGTGGTGTTGGTGCAGCTCTCAAAGTTAAGCTCCCACGTCTTCTGGGTCACACACAAACAATAATACGGCATCCCAATCCAATCCCATACATTAGCTGCATAACAACATTTGTTTTATGCGTGGAGTCTTTTCCACCAGTGCCATTTCTTTTTTGAAAAAAAAATTGCCATACCTTTGTTTATTGTTCTTTCTTCGGATGGTTGATGTACATGTCCGTGTATTTATGCGTGTTTTGTGTTGATAATGTGTGATGACATTGATTGTGTCAATAAGATGAAGGCAAGAAGAGGTTCTATTTTTTTCCTCGCTTTATTGAATGATTATTATAAAATAGTCTTTGTTGATATGCTCAACTCTGTAAGAAGGGAAAAAGTGTGGAGCAATGGCCTGGTGACGACGTCGTCGTCGATAAGATATGCACTTTAGAAATAAATGTGTAGTGGGGCTTCATTGTGTCTATGTAATAATAATAGTAACTAACGCTCTCTTTGTTCCTGTAGGTCAATGTAATGCAAGTAGAGAACATGGCCGGAGGTGATTTTGTGTAGATAAACATGCATACATTTTTCATCCTACTTTGTTGTTTTTTAAAGCAGAAATGAAAAAATTGTTATTCATGCTCAACCGGCAAATACAAATACTACTGCTATGAAATACTAAAATAACTTGCAACAATTCATTGTACAAAAACCTATTTTCAATTGAGTGACGAGATTGCCATCATAAATTAGGGGGAGGAGGAGGCCATTGAAGAAATTAATATGTTCTTAGTTGTTTAGTTTGATGTTGAAATCTCAAAACAGTCTTTTTTAGAAAGTTACTCACAGACGGAGTATGAGATAATGCGAGGAAATGTCAAAATTATGCGTTTCGTGGTATGCCAAACTAAAATTCCCGAGCTCGACAGCTCACCTTTTTTTGAGGGAAGCCCACCCGAGATTGGCCCAACAGATACACATGATGATGATGATGAGAGGAACAATATGAGCGTTGAGTAAAAGTCTATCTTAGTTTCCATCTTTTGCTTCTTCATTTCTTTGGTTATCGTCCTCACGATTTTTAAAGAAATTGAATGCTTCCTTTGTTTCCCGTTCCTTCTTACAAAAAGAGAAAATGTCAAGAAAAAATGCGAACTATGTATTATGTACTCTCTGTTATTTACACAGAAAAGGAGAGAGAGGCTAACGGAAGCAGGAACGATTTACCACGAAGAGAATAAAAAAGCATTGTGCAGCTCCACTGACACATAATCCCATAGAAAGTGAAATATAGTGTAATTCTTAGCAATACATATACGTTCAATGCGTACTATCCTATACTACTGCAGAGAATGTAATTCAATTGTTGTAATGCGCGATGCAATGGGGGTTTTTCGGAATATCATGTTAATTAAAAAATATTGTACTTCCGATGTTCGACACGCCTTTTATGAATCATTCATGTTTACAATTTTACAAGCCAACCTGCTACTATATTGCTAACCCACCCGAGTTCATTTAATGTTGGTTGGTAATGGCTACCTAATAGAGAAGTTGAGTAACTTGAGTTGCGTATACGTTGTTAAAAGCTCTTGTTTTGACAACACGAGTAGGGAAATGATTGGGGATGTTCGCATACATAAATAACTATTGTAAAAAGGGGTAAAACGGGTTTTCTAACAACTGAAGCGCTGCTGACATGCGACATGATACCATTACCCCATTTCATTGAAACTAAATATGCATGTTTAAACACTTTCGAATGGATTTACCATCATTGCGCAATTTTTCGGGTTGGAATGATGGCATGGGATTTCCATTTGACAAATAAGCTGGATGGCAGACCTACTAGTAATCGGAATAATTGTATTTTACTATTGACTTACAGCAAATAATGAGACACCTTCGAATCAATTGGTTCTGTTTGATGTTTTTGGTTTCAATGGTGTCAATGCAAGCATTAAAAAACTTGGTAGTGGGGCACAACAATCCACCAATTCCAATGGGAATGCACATCACGGTTTATTCAAATGGAATGGCAAAACACGAGTCAATCAAAGTTGAAAGCTGGTGGTGGTGCCGGTGCTTATATGGATGAATAAAATGAAGTAATGCAATATCTGCATACAAACATCCCATTACTCATGCATTATGCTCATATAACTAGAACCAGAGAGGACAAGACAGGAAGAATATGATTGTGAAGTGACTAGATTTAGCATCACTTCTCCCATGACCTCAGCATAGCATAGCATCAGCATAGTTAGTACATTTGTGCAACAAACTAATATGACGGATTGCATAGGGTAGCAGCTGGTCTGGCAGAATCTGATATTTATTTCTATTTTTGTCTGCAACTCCTTCATCATCACCACACGCTATTCAGAATCGGCTCAAATATGGAATGTTTTTTATTCTATTTCGGTGCATGAGCCTATGTTTAAAATACCCTGGGTTGGTTGTGAACTACACAGACACGTAATCTATGAAGAAAAATAAAACTCATCAATTTGGACACGTAAGTTTGGGTGGTCTTTTAGCACATTCAACAATATTACTTTAAGAACAGACATTCCAAAAGAAAATTGTGAATAATTTTTAACACCAGACACAAGAGAAGAGTATAAGCGTCGGAGACAATTTTTGTACCGATGCGCGATGATTTGATGACTGTGCACTGCAGTATTATTTCGTCTTATTTTCTTTTTGCGGTATATTTATTATCCCAGAGGTCGACAGTTAAATGATTTGACTTATGATTCGTAAAAAAAGATTTCGTTTGACTCAACTCAGCCCCAATATCTTTAGCATCTGCATTGGTTTGTTTTCATTTGAGTAGAAAGGCGACGTTTTTAGACGTCAGTAAATATTTGTATAATATGCTGCATAATACGATGCAGTACTTGAAGTCTTATTTATGAGTGTTTTATGAATTGAAGGTTGGTGGGTTCAGTTTGCAAAATCATGTTTCTGCAATTCTTGATGTGGCATAAATGAACACTTGAATAAACTTTTCGACTGCTTCATTAATTTTCCAAGTGGTTAATCTCTCAATTTTCACTTGTGTGCTGTGCTAAATAGTTTCTGCACGCAGCCAAAAATATCAAGTGTTTATTTTAGCTTTGCTTCATGTAAGCTTTTCCATTGATGACGTTGATGATGGAAGAGCGAAAGCTGTGATTTTGGGAAAGTAATATAATAAAAAGGGGGGCAGCGCGGTGCAGTGGTATAGCGCAGCAATCTATACTGCTGTTACGTGCATTGGTCGCAGGTTCGATTCCTGCGGCCCTCCTTACATTAATGTGATGCGATTGGTGTTTTCCCCATAAAGTCGTTAAGTTTCTGATACTTATCGGCAAGTATGGTTTCCACCAATGCTGGTAAGATGATCTCTATAGAACCTTGCGTAATGGCTAATATAGAGTAAAGTCTATCGGTCAATAGCGTATTCCTTTACAATGATTCCTAGTTAGAGGCAAAAATCCTTACCTATCCTATCCCTAACCTGACTGAAAGTCCTTTACCTTCGAATCCTTCAAGGGATAATATCCTACTGAGTAGGTCCCCTTGTCGTACTCTCCTTAATTTTAATTTTTTTAATTTTTAATATCCCATTGGGGGAAGAAGCTATAGTGGAGTGGTTGCTCTTGTGATGGAAACGACGACGACGATGATGATGATGATGATTAGGTATGCTTTTATTGTTATGGAATTGTAGTATACAAGTAGGTTGGGTTTTGTTTGAAAGTCATTCATTTGAAAACTCTACTTGAAATAACCTCAAATTGTTAGACTAAAACTAAGAATAGACAATAACATTTTATGAGCGTATGGATTGTAAGTGAGTATGAGGTACAATTTTAGCTGCAGTTTTTGAGACATCATCGACTGTCACAAGTGGCTAAATCTGTCAAAATTATTAGTCACGTCATGGCTGGCGGGGAGGATAATTGAACTCAATGCGAAAACTTTTCTGTGTGAGAGAGAGAGATAGAATTTGACTATTATTAACGAAAGTACAGGGTGTACTATACTCACACACTCACAGTTTCACAAATTTTTGTGGTAACAGTTCCTAATAAACTTCCACTTGTGATTTCAGAATTTTGATTCTCATCAAAAAATGTTTGCAAATTGTTACTCTGCCATTTTAATTGGCAAAAGTTCTCATCGAAAAGTTGAATGAAAATACGTAAGTCACGGCAAAGTTTAGGGTTGCTTCACCGCAACGTATGTACACTCTTTATTTTATGAATTAGCTAAAGCCTTATGAATTATTATACTCACCACCTCACAGTGTTACTATAGCTTCTGTTATATTAAATCCCTCACTAATGGGAAAGCAACGAGCTAATATTGATGCAGCTCTTTTGAATAATATTATTTTAAGTAGGTTTTTTTATTCAATGCATTCATGCACCACACATTAAATAAATGAGGAATAGCAGCAAGAAGCCATACTTTTAAAAAAATGAAAATTGTACAAAGAATTCAAAAAAAGAGTTTTTTTTCGGTGAATGTCCTCCTTCTTCTTCTCTGCTCATTTTGATCATCATCATCATCTTCATCATCATAAGAAGCATCACATCACGTAAAAGGAGCATCATTGATAAAGGGGAAAAGACGACAACGACGACACGAACAAAAAGAGGATGTTGGTGATGATGATGCTGATGTTAGTTTTGTGTGTGCAAGGAGAAGAGGGACGCAAGCAAGCAGCACAGCTAATAATAATAGCGAAATGGAATGCATGAGTAGATTTACCTCAAATATTTTTTTCTTGTCTATCCCTCAATCCCTCATGCAACACAACAATGACAATGAAAATAGTAGTAGTAGTTTCTGATGTGATTGCGATGCTATATATTAGTGTGTGTCTCTACCTTGCTATTATATCTATTCCCCAACTCCACAATCTGCAATCTACCGTGTGACAAACTTTTACACTTGCTTCTTGCGTTGACTCTGTTCACTTGCTCTTCGTTTTTTTTCTATAGAGGGAAAGAAAATCTGATGCGAGTACAATGAGCACGACTAATTTTCTAATGTTTTTTTTGGTGTTCTCTCTCTCTCTCTCTCTCTCTCTCGAGCTCAACGAAATGCGAGATGATTTCCCTACTAAACCATGATACAAATACGGTGGTGGTATTTTAGTAGTTCTGTTCTACTACATTATTACAAGGAGTGTAACAAATAATCAGGACAATGATGATGATGACAACTACTACGACATATATAGTTGTAGTTTGTAGTGGAGAGGAAAAACAGAGATAATGATGATGCTGCTGCTGAATGCTAATATTCCATTGCTACTACAATACAAAACTTGCTATGACACTACACTGCACTACCCCTTATTTGCATTTCAACACAAGTTAAGCTCTCGCACATTAAAGTGTTGGGGCTATCTACTTATCACTTTGCATCACATCACATCACATCACGAAAGATAGCATTTCTTGGGCTTTTTCTGCAAACAAAAATATTTTCGTTAAAAAAAATAAACATTTGATGTAAAAATCCTTCATGATGATGATGCTTGTGAAATCTGTTCCTCTTTGTTGGAAAAACTCTTGCATGTAATTTAATCTGTGTCCTCTGTGTTTGTGAGTTTTTGGAAAGAAATATTTTGCTTTGCTATGGATGTCGGATTACAAGATGGTTATATGGATTCGAGGAAGAACAAAGGAGAGTGAGCGTGCAAAGATTTTTGTAGATTTAAAATTTTCTCATTGAGTGAGCACAACCATCGTTAATTCAACATGATACAATACTACAGTTCGGCAAAAATTCATCTGAGCTAAAAGTATGTTATGCTGACATCAATATTTCAAATTTTTATAATAAAAATCTGCGAGACGCAATCAATCGATACGCGGAAGTTTAAACTCTTTGCGATTAGAGATTACTACTATGCAAATCTACCAGTGGCACAGTTTCTAAATTCTTCTTAAACCGATCTCAAATTTTCTAAGCGGCACACTCCTCTTTGAATAATGATAAGAGGGAAGAAGAATGATAAAATGATGAAAACTAATGAAGCTGCCTATTAACAAGGTTGTAATTTATGATTATGATGCTGATCAACCCCATCTTTATCAATTTGGTAAAAAAAGCTGGTTAAGATTTACTCGCGTCCTAGTCTTTAAAAAATCAAAGGATGAATAGGTAACGAGTGCGAGGATATGGTATTAAAAATTTGTACTTTAGCAAAAAAAGTGGCAATACACCATATACATAATGATTAAAAACGCAAATATCACCTTCACTGCTTGGGGCTGTTACAAATGGGGGAAAAGCCTGTTTATTCAGAGTGACGAGCAAGGTTTTTCATTACGTCAAATTGCCGTGTTGCTTCTACTCTAATACAACGGCTTCCCATCTTTATTTCACTCATCTAAAAGATATTGTAGAAGCGGTGTCATGGCATCACATCTCATCACATCACATCACATCACCATACACCCCGGATTCCTTCATGTTCATTTTCAGCCGTGTCTTTTCATGAGGGACGTAAAAGAACTGAGGTGATAATGGTGTGCCGATTTCATGACGATGACTTTTGCTCAGCATGTACAAACGTGAGGATGTTGGTTTGGTTTGATGATGAGATGAGGGGAATGCTCAAATGCTGATGCTACAACAATTTTATATACATGTACACTCTGAGCTCCTGCTGATGTGTGTGAACGATTGGGATTCCGATTCACAATACCTGTGAAACGGTAATCAGGGAATCACTACTCAAATTGTGACTTTCTTTAGAAGCTTTGCATAGCCATTTGAATGCCATTTGAATTTGGTAAATCTCTCTTTAAACCTCCATACACACAATTTTCTACGTGGCCAAACGAAACTCAGCCTTTTTTCACCCTCTCTTCATCCTGTCTCCTTTTGAGCGCAATCAAGTACAAAAAAGGACGATATTATTTTTAATGTTTTGCTCTCTCTCACTCCATCATCCCCATTTCCTTGCGGTGTTGGTATGGTATGGTGTGGTGTTGTGTGGTGTGGTATGTGCTCCTCGTGAAAAATTACGTTTCGAGCCGGTTGAGCGATGATTATTTTTAGGAAGTCAAGCAAGATGATGTACAAGCAGTAATAATATTATTATTATCAGTGCACAGATAACTATCTCACATTATGAATGAGTGGACATAAATAAAGTACGTGATATGATAACTATAAAGTACATTATGAATAAGACACACCTGCTGCATATCATATCATATCATATCATATTGGGTAGCTCGTGTGCTCAAAAATATGTACATAGGCACAATCACTTTGCTAAGGTTGTAGTAGCATATAAGATGATACAGATGCCCAGAAAAAATCTGCATCATTACCACACGTCTAGAGTAGAAAGATGTATGACAACATCGGGGCAATATCTTTGCAGTCAGTGAGAAGAAACAAGTCAAGTTAGTCGATTGGAAATGAGATACCTTCCTTGATATATTTATAACACTTTTTTTTTGCGCATTCACCATACATCCATAAACTTCATGACCATGCCATGATCAAGATGATCATGATCATCATCAACATTATCATCTGGTGACTTCTTTGGGCACACAGCATGAAACGCCGAAAATTAGAATAGTGGAGTGGAATATGATGATCCACCAAGGAAATGGTCGTGCTCTCTTTTGGGGCTGTCATATGCTACGCTGCTGGTAATATGCTTGTTCAAGCAAACGGATAAGATAAAGCATGTGTGCAGTAGTACTTACTTGCTTACTTACTTCGGTTTGGTTTGGTTTTGTGGGGAGGAGAATACGGGGACGGGAAAAAAATTGACAAAGTTGGAAGGAAGAAGTGTTTTTCATCATCTTCATCCGTCTTCTCAACATTTTCCTGATCAAACAAGGCAACGGTGACGGATGATGGTCTTGTAGTTTGCGCACAAGATGTATTATAAGATGATGATGATGATGATGAAGGCAGTTTATAAAAAATACAGAGGGTAAACTTAATCTGCAAAAAATAATATATGGGATGGTAATGTAGGAGGAAAGGCTTAAGGAAAAAAGCCCAGAGAAAATCTTTTTGATTCACTGACACAAAACGGTGTCTGTGTTGAAGTACGGAGGAGCTATCTGACATGTTCCTTAAGCCGTTTTTAAAGCTTAGTCAAGCCTGAAGCTTCATGGTAACATTGACATTTCTCATGCTATCACATCCCATCACATTGCATCACGTCCTCGTCCTCATCCTCAGCACTTCTTGCCTGTTCTTCGATCACTGTTATAATAATAAACATATGTAATCATTCACTACATATCTAATAAATAAACGTAACCATCCCATTGTCTCAGCTTTCAGTTGACCGACAAACAACAAAAAACAGCCGGAATCCTAACGTTATCACATAATATTATCAATGCAATGTTATCATGTGTTTGTACATAGCCAGAGCGTTGTATTTATTTTTTATAAAAAAAATTGACCGAGAGCAGATTACATTGGGATAAGAATAAATAAATATTTCATTCATGAGCTGCCTGCCTTCCCTACTACTTATATATATATGTGAATATAGGAAAGAATTTGTATATTTTTGGCACGCAAATGCTCCATTACATTAAAAAAAATTCTATATCCATTTCCATCCACCATTCACCCCACCACATGTTTTCTTACGAGACCAGGCAGACAGAGTGCATTGCGCTTGGCCCAATCAAACGAAATTATTTTACTTTTCTGTGGCACGCCGAAGAAGGTATGAGAAGAGTCGTAAAGATAACACTTTTTTTTCGTGATGATGAGGTTGAGTGTATGTATGTTTCACTCCAAGGAAACAACAAGATGTGCTTGCCTCTCATCTGATAATTTTCTCCTTAACTTTCTGAGGGTTGAATATAGAGTAAACATAACATAACGTGTCGACTATTTTATAAGAAGGAGGGATAGTACAAAGTTATAAGCACACATCCTCGCTATGAGGATCCGGATGCTTTTAATAATTTTCCATGAGTGTGAGCACATTACATGAGAATGATAATGTCTTACTAGTATACCATCTCTCTCACCCAAACATAAAGACAGGAACAAACTGCTAAAGTTTTTTTTTCAAATCGTCTTAGCTAAAAGTATGTGGTGCATTAATAACAGAATACATTTTGGTAGTGCTACTCATCCTATGAAACTATGTATGTAGCTAAAACGTTGACTTACGATAATTTTCACTCTATGTTTCAAATATATATACTTAGTTTTGGAGGAGTCTAAATCTGATTAAAAAGTCCCAAGCCTAGTGGATTTTTTTTGGTTGAGTGAGATGAGAGGAGCAAATTAATTATTTCCATCATGCTTTTGTACATATGCCGAAAGAGGAATAGGAATGTGTTTTTCCATGAGGAAGAAAAAGAAGAAGAAGAAGTAGATGAATGGTGTAACTCCAACTTATTTTTTTTCACTCCCTCCGTCCGTCCTTATGCCTGTACATCTTGATATGTTTTCTGCGGTGTCTTGCGGTTAAAGACAGCTGAAGTCAAAGTGAAACATGTAGAGGAGAAATAAAGAGAGTAGAGGGAGAGAGGATCCTTTTAAAAGTTGTGAATCTCAACTACTACATCTTCTACATAACTTCCTTCTTTCTATATATTTCGGGCACAGACGTCTCCTCAAATTCACTCATGTGAACTTTTTAACCATGACTCGATTTAGGTTTCACAGAATTCACTCTATCCTCTAAATATACATATGGTTTGTGAAAAAATGAATCATATTTATATACACATATGCCCATGATGTTTCCATCTGCATATTATATATTATAGGGAAATGACTTTGGATATAGGGTAGGTAAAGGAACAAACAAGCTCGTGATAAAGATATGAGCTTAAACCAACTTAATCGCCGCAGATGGCAACATTTTTCGGACCACGACGGGATGAACAAGAAGAACACGACATGGCATGGTGAGATGAGATGAGGAGTAGGAGGATGATGATAAAATAACCATGAGAGATGTAATGGAGCCGAAATGTTTTTCTTGAGACAGAGAGAGAGAGATAGAAAGGGCATCCATTGTAGAGAGAGATGGCTCATTCAGTTTCATTTTTATTATGCACATGCTCAGGAACAAAGTATTATATATATATTTGGATTTGATATCCATCAGAACTTGAGCGGTGGTGGCATAAAATATACCTCATCAGAGCAAAGGGGCAATTAAATTCAAACCTAAGTGCTGGACATGCCAATTTCAATTAAACAATCGGTATTTTTACATTTGTATACCCAACATAGTATCTAAAAACCACATATTGCTCGAATATTTGTAATCCGTTTTTTGGCATGAACACTGACGGTAAATCACATTTCCCCTCGAATTTTACCTAAGCTTAGGCAGATGCCATCATCCTTAGCCACGTAATATTTTTGGCGTTATGGTTACAAATATATATTGCGAACATGGGTTAAAAAACATGAACCAGAAATGCGATTGAAAGAGAAGAGGATGATCTATCTATATGCATGTGTACATCACGGTAAAAATTATGTGTGATATGGCACTGCCCTTTCGTCTCGCACACTAAAAGTTTACTACACTTGGTATAACTGTGTAACCATAACCTTTTCAAAAATGAAGTTGGAGTGGAGGAGGAGGATATGAAATCAACATATATATTTGAGTTCACATTTTACTTACTTATGATGATATAGTCATTTCTCTCTTTCTTGAGATGCAAGGAAGCACGGAAACATTTCAACCGTCACATTCACACACTCTCAAGCACACATATGTGTGTGTGCACACACACTTGAGCCCGATCTAATGAAAAAAAGACGAATTATTATTGCTCCAGAAGGTAATGTATCTTTTTTAGCTCCCAAGATGTGCATTCATGTTATCACAAGTCTTTTCTATTTGTATTAGTATTTAAATTTGTGATGTAAAAAAAAAGTTTAGCATATATTATTACCTCTTGAAAAAGTGAGTTACATTATTTTTTTTACAAACTCACATATGAAAAAGTATCTTAATCGCCAATTCGAAAATATGTTAGCTCTTTTTTTATCTACTCCCAAAAGATATCATCACATCAATGCCAATTCCAAACTAACATGTTATCTCCATGCAATACATATGACAAATTATATTATGCATGCATAATGATAATGACTTCAATTTTCGATTCCAATTTCATTGGAATCCCTATGGTTTGGGCCCGTCAAAAAAAGTCGTAATAAGTTTACAGCCCAATTCATAAAACCGGAAAGTAATCCCCGTAGCGAAACGATGCATGTGGTGTTTGTGTGACATTATTCTAAACTTAGCAAAACACGAAGGAGTTTTTAGAAAAAGAAAGTAATTTTTCAGAAGAGAAGGAAAGAGTGTGTCCTCTCGAGATTCCCTTCATGCCACTCCTTTCTTTATGCGAATACAAATAATTTTTTCGCAATAAAAAAATTGTACATGTGTAATCCGAAATTTCTGAGAGTTAATGGTGAATACCAATAAAAGATGTGAATGACAAGACATGGGCAAAGAAGTGAACGCCATTTAATCCTAATCTTCTTCTTCCGCTGAACTAAAAAAATAAAATACTCTTCTTTCCTAAAGAGTCTTACTCAAAAACCTCCTCTCTCTCTCTCTTCTTTATTCAATAGAGGAGAGCTACAGCTAGTACAAAGTCTAAAGAAGTCAGTAAATCTTGTTCAGGTGTCATTGCCAGATGTGTGAGCTCCTTTTTCTTCCTTGCCATGCCGTCTTGTCGTCCTCTTATTACTTAGGAATATGAAGTACAAAATGTATCTTTAAAAAAAACTTTTCTTTTTCCTTCAAAAAGAAGCCTCACTACATATGAATGCGTTGGGTGAATGTTTGCTCATAATATTCTATTCACATAAAAGTTATGAACGTGTGCCATTCATATCATCGTCGTCTCTCGTTTTTCTCTTCTTCTTTAGATTTTATATTACTTCTTTTTGAGCTCTTTGTACATATGTATGTGGAACTAACAGAGGAGATGAGCATTTTTATCTTTTAAAATTGTAGCAAAAAGAAAGAAATAAACTGGCACTACTATTTACTACTTTATTTTACTCAAAAAAACTGGATGTGCTTGGAAAGCAAAAAAAGATTTAGTTTGTAATAAGAATTATAAGAAATATAAGAGGCTGCTGCTCCAATCCTTTAAATCTACAAGAAAACCATAACGTTCTCTCATTTTGTTGTAATGTAATGTAATACACTTCCCATCAACAAAATGTACTTATTTTTCACAATGTATGTATGCATATTTTATGTAAATACTGTTAAAATTATATGAGTCATAACATCTGGGGTATGGATGAAGGAATGCGTTCCCATACTTAATTACTTTGTACACGTGCTTCAAATTGTGGAACTCAAGAAACTTGCTAAGTTTTTCCTTCCTTCTGTAAGAACTTCACTCTACAACTCTGCTCAGTTTGAATGGGAGAACATTGGCTAAAATTGAGAGGAGAAGAAGAAGAAGATTTTGATATCAATTCAAAAAACTTATTATGTCCTCCCCTTTTCTGCTCCTGCCATGTTCAGCCAAGCCAAGCCAAGCCAGCACAAAAGTGAGACGTTACTTTGCATAAAGAATGTCATATTCCACGTGCTAGGTATATGCTCCTCTAATGCCTCGGATACATGTCGTATATTTATGCGTATATTTCAATTTCAAGTCCAGTTGTAAGAGGATATACTTATTTCATGCCTAAAAGGTATAGATTGATGATTAGTCCAGTGTTTTTTGAAGCGATTAGAGAAACGAAAATGACATTTATCTTTGTCACTCACAAACAAAGTTTTATGTCATGAAAGGCGTACAAAATTTTAGCCAGCCTACCTTGTCATCTCTCTCTCTCTCGACGGATGAGGGGACTAGTCAAAGTTGGTATAAAATGGTATAATTATTTCTGAAACGGAACATTGGCTAATGATATATGCATCTGTGGGGGAGTACTTGCATGTAGTTAGTTCATTCCATCATAATTTATATCCTTTTCTGTGCCTGTTTTCTCAAGAGGTGAAACTTACAGTGAGGTTTGGTTTTGGTTATGAATTGGGGGCAGAGTGAGGAAAATCACTCTTCAACTTGGCTTTCACTTTCCTGTTTTATGCTGAATAGGAAAATAATTTTAGATTGAGCAAATGCCACAACCACTGGGACATAAGCTGAATGAGGAATAATGGATTGGAATGACTCTCAGAATTTAATCTGATCAAGACTTGTGCAATCACAGAAATTAATCAGATGGTTGGATTGATAAAACATACATAATTTTGGTATAGCTTAGAAGGACTAGTATAAACGAGAGAAAAGAGGTTTTCACGATGAGAGAAATGTGAATGTGATCGCGATGAAATGGGATAGTCAATAGTGCAACCAACCTTTTGGCTATATATGTACACAGTCTAAATGAAATGTTGAAAAGGAAAGTGTACACACAAAAGTCCGTCATTTAGTCAGTTATCTGTCTCTCTCTTTTGGTTGCTATTCCAAACTTACAAATTCCGTTTTTCCAGAAGAGTCAGCAGCCAGAGAGAGAGAGCCATCCTCGTATATTTTTCGTGGGCTGTAGAAAGCTAGAGGAATTCAAGTGAAAAAGGAAAGGAGGAAGACCCTGGCAACAACAAAACAATCAAACTCTAATCTTCCCACATAATCCATGTCTCATGTCTTTCGGTTGTGACATTTCCTGACAATGAGTAATCGTCGTGTTAGCAGAAAATTCGTTTAAGTGCAAAACCCTAAAATTTGTGAGCTTCCTTGTACACGACAAACACACACGTATATACATACATACACTCACAGTGCAACTCTTGTTAAGAGATGGGCGCAAGAGAGAAAATCCAACTTATAAAAAACGTCTTAATCAATTTATGAACCCATTTTTAGAGAACAAAAATGTTGCTTTGTTTGCTGATCTCACGTCTTACTCCGACTTTCTTCATCATATATTATACCATCCCATTCATCCCATGGCTCGGATTTTTGCTAAGCATTCGCATTAAACCATCCTCCTCCCCAAAGTGTAGGATGTAACTAGGCACATATAAGTATGAATAATATACTCCTCTCGAGAATTTTTGAGTAGTGGCGAGAGAGCCACTATTTTCTTGATAGATTTCGAGATAGCCCGTTGTGACACCATGTAAAATCCACCAAGGAAAAAAAAGGACTCTCATGCATATGCTCAACCTCCAGTCAGCAAAATTATCTCTTTCATCTCTCAAAGACATGCATTCTCGCTCAATTCTTGGTTGTATGCTTGCATACATTATTTGATATTCTCACCCGAGAAAAGGATTCCTTCCCATGAGAATCTGCTACATTTTTTGCAGGCCTTTCATTCCATGTCTCCATTCCCTCGATGGAAATAAAGTATCTCACTTACATGAATTGTGCTTATGAAAGGGAATTGTGCTCCAAGGCTGAATATTTTCCCCTGTATTGCTTTCTCTAATTTAGCCATTGTATTCTATTCTAAGTTATGTGAAACTCCTGACAGTTGTCAGCACTGTGTGCATGGGAGAAAGTGAGTCTTCCCTCGTTTTTTTATTTGGACTTTCCTTCATTTCCCACCTTCATTGAGTCCTCGAGCTCTTTTCAAGGAAAGTATCTACTTGCGTAGTGTCTTTGTGAGAAAAACTTTGGATTAGCAGTTGTGCCAATAGAAAGTAGAGCCAAAAAGGATGAAAAAACGAATGTTTTATAAGTGTATCCCACATATATAGGTTGTTGAGAAAAAGCAGTAGTGGAATGTAATATTCAATGCACCCCTATTCATTTCTACTTAAAGTCATTCATTCGTCACAAGTTGTTGGCATTACAATACCGCTCTCATTCTCCACTACTACCATTTTTTTTATTGCATTTGCTTCTTTCTCACCTTCGCCCTTCTCATGTATGCATGGCTTTGATTCACTTTTTCCATCGTAATACAATGAATAAATGCAACGATAAAAAAGATGGATGGATATGGATAGGTGGTTTGCTTGGTTTGTTGAGTAAGTGAAAGAATGAAATTTTTAGGCAAGACAGCTCACAAGGACTTTGAGCCTGGTGGTGATATCGTTCCTGGTACTCTACATTTTTCACATGAATCGCTCAACCGGAATTATCACGGGGCGGACGAGAAAATGAATGGAAAGAATGGAGCTTTAGCATACCTACCTACCCAGAGCTTGCTGGAGACGAAGAAGATGATGATGATGATGATGATGATGATGACAAGTCATACATTCTAATACATTATATAGGCATACGTGTGTGTGTTGTTACTATCTACGGGAGAGAAAAATGTTGCACATTATCCTTTTGTGTTTGGGCTGTTGGTCGAAAGAAAGAGTGAAGTGAAAGGAATTGTTTGGGTGAACATGAGAAACATGTGTATAGAACAGGAGAAAGGATTGGATGTACTTTCTTTGACGTATGACAATGTGGAACTGTGCAAGAAGTAGCTTTCAAAAGGGGGTTTTTGATAGGGACAAAAGGAGAAAATCAAAATCACACGAGCAGAAAGCATGCAACTCTCTCAGTATCACTTTTACTCCGCTCTTTCTCTCATCTAGTCAGGTATGACGGATGGACGAAAATTACTTTGTTTCAAAAGGAAGTAGGAAAGTAGTTGGTGAAAGAGAGAGTGAGAGAGTGAAAAAAAGTTGTACAAGGAGAGTTTCTCATCTTGTCATTTCCTTTCTAGTCAACAACTTTACTTTGTTTCCCATGGATCAAATAATGATGACGACATGACAATGAATTTCACCATTTTCTCGTTCTCTAAAGTAATCACATGATCCTGTCTTGTTTTTGCTTTTTGTCCAACAGTTTCATATAAGTTTATTTACAACTTACTACATTTTATAGTATGTATGTAATACTTATATAAGCTTGGCGAGTTAAGATGCATTGTGTAAATAAAATAGGATGAGGATGAGAAATACCAAAATTGAAAGTTGGTTTGAACCAACTCCAACGAGAAAGTTTCGGAAAAGTTTCATTATAGCAGAATGAAAGGGAAAGACACGTAAGCTGATTCATCTGAGTGACCCATAATCGAAAACTGTCAAAAGAAAAGATTCTCAAGTTTCTGGCATTGCGTTCATTGGATCGAATTGGATTTCAGTGATGATAGAATGGAGTCTGTTCACAAGCTAGATTATGTACGTCTATGTTTTGAGCAACCAAATACATACGTTTGCAACTGGATCTCAACGTCAACGATATCTAATTTTAAGTGCTCAAGTGTTGGCTTCTCTTATTGTATCCAATATTATGTAATTCTTGTTTGTGTAATTTTTGTACGATCCCATTCTTTTTGTAAAATACTTATTTTCTTAAGCTGTAACTTGAGACCCAAAGAATTGTACAACGTTGCAAACAATGCGTGTGAAATATGTGGGTTTTTAATTGTTATATTTTGCAACAAAAAAAAAAGCAAATAGGTTTCAGCATTCTACGTCATAACATGTATAGAGTGTATGGTATGTCTGATGTGCAGACAAGAAAAGCCGCTTGTTGTTTTTCGGCTCCCCCAACTACAGTCTTAGATCTCAAGTTTGACACAGACCATAAAATAATTTATGTGTTCAAGGTTCATTTCACTTCACTCCCAATTATATTGGGAACAGACACATTTGAAAATGTTTTCGTGAAGTTTCATAAACTTGCATTAATGTGAGTGTGTGTGCAGAGTAATATTCTCTTGTCCAAGTAAAATCCCAAAATTCGAAAATGTCATGTTAAAAGCATGAAACGATATAATAGAAAAAGACATACGGAGAAAAACCAAGACAGCCCTCTCATTCAGACTTTAAATGAATCATGAATATTGTGGGTACAAGTCCTTCTGCATTGAGGTAGTAGCAGGTAGCGGTGCGGTTAGGCTCTCGAGCTTATCAGTACGTGCTTTGGGGTTCGATTCCCTCCGGTGCTAATAAAAAAAAATGCACTTTAACTTGCTACTGCTTAATCCTACTGGCTCGGTGTTTGTACGGGTAGGTATCCTCTGGTATCGCTAAATTAAGAGCACGTCACAAGGGAAGTGATATCGTACTGGAGGATCCACATAGAGTGACCCTTCTCTGTGTGATGGCCTGAGTCTCAAATCGTAGTGAGTAGTACCTAGTTTAGTAGATGTTCTAGGGAGACAGGCAAAGTCACTGTGTGGGAGACCAATCCATTAAGTTGGCATTGAACACGGATGACTATAATCAGAAATTTTAAATTTTAATTTTTAATTGACATGGATATGCAGCACAAACTCCCTACCAAAAAAAACTCTATAGAAAAAAGTTATAAATATAATGATGACTTTGCTCCTGCTGGAAAGAAAAGAGAGGCCCAGTTCTGAAAGGAGCATATTGTGTAATGCCATTGCTTATCGTCCATAATGTTAGAGCAGCATGTCAAGAGTGTTTTTTCGCAACAAACCTTATAATTATTTTATGGTAACGTAATGGAAACGAAATTACACTTTGGATGATTATATGGATGAAAATATGATGTGTGTTTGTGCAAATCTACAATTCCTACAACTTTTTATGAGTATGTGTGGATGAGGATGAGATGTAATATGAAATGCAGGGGTGTCAAACCAGTTCTACAAAAACGTACAACGGAGACGAAAACACTTTTTTTGTGTGTGCCCTGCTGCTTTCATATGGATTTTATGTTTGTATTCGCAGCAGTTGGAAAGTTGTCAACATTTATTTGGTGTCACATTACATGTCAATGACAACACATTTCCTTGTCATTCTCATCCGCTGTTTTTGACTATGTAATTATGTGTGCTTTATTGAATGGAAAGAGTCATTTTAACATCCTACTGACAGAGCAGAGCAAGCTAGCTTATTTTTTTTCTTGCTGGATAGAAGCAAAGATTTTATTTGGGCTGACGTAAATATGTATATATGTTTGAATTAGTTTGGCTAAGTTGGTATATAAAGTGTTAACATGATTACGCAATGTATTGTCGTTTGTTGCAAAATCCTATCGGTTGGAAAAGCTCTTTGTGGGACCGCTGTGTCTGGACGTATTGCGTGTGGGAGTCAATAGAAAGTTGATACGAAGAAGCCTTTAGACCTTTGCTTAACTTTTTTTTTCTTTCGCTAGGTAAATATTTTTGCAATTACGAATAAGCCTATAAATCCGAGACTCAAAAATACAACTGATTCACTATTGGCTTGTGATATGATGCTGGTCATCCAATACTACTTTATCTAACAAGACAAAACAGGTAATTTCAATGTTGACAATTGTATGTGTCAATTGAGCTGTGTGGCAGGTGTTGATCTTTTTACGTTGTCCCACTATGGTTCAGTATGTTTTGATGTATCTAGCAAGACAGATTAGACTATATATCCAATCCATATCCGCCCAGAAGCCTGTTTTTTCTAGAAAGATGACGAACATTGTGTTTTGATGTTATTCAAAAAAAAGGGTCATTTGACTAAACACACGACCAACCATTATATTTATGGTTATTGTGCTAAACATTTTCCAACTATTTAGGGTATTAGTCTAGTGAAGGGAATGTCATCGATTTCAGTTTCAATGTAAATGTTTGTGTTGCTAGAAAAAAGAATCTCGTGCTAATGGTTTATCCTGCATTTTCTTTGTCTCTTTTTTTTTTACTTTTTTTCTTGTTCATGATGAGGAAAGAAGACAGAAAGTATATAGAGAGAGATATTCCATCTAGATCTAGAGTGCTAGACGCCAACGTAATGATCAGTCATTAGTGGTAATGGGCTTTCTCAAACTTTAGCCTTATACGATACAGATAGTAGTAGTTGGAGGCAGTATCTTCCATTATTGAAAAAAAGAACGTATTGCTACCTACACTTACATAAAACGTACGTATGTGAGTGACGTGACAACATCACTTTGAGAGAGTTGCTCTTAAACGTGTAATAAACACTAAAAGAATGTTATTGTATCATTTAAAGCCGTTGTTGTGTGGTGTGGTTTGGTTTGCCAGCCCAGTTTCCCGTTATTCTACAAATTGTGTACATTCTTAGACCACAATATCTGTCACTAATGTCTATGTAAGATGAATTTTTCTTAAGAAAAGGCAACAACATAATACTTCAACATCCTGGACCTTTTTCCTCAATTTAAGGATCATGATCATAACATGAGTCATATTTCTGAAATGATACGTTTATCTGAACTAGGTAGGGTGGAGAAAATGAGGATGATGAGGATGATGATGATGATGATAGAGATTAAATGATAACAGGGTCGAGCGAGAATTAAATTCTCCTTGCTAGTTCCAACGACACTCACATCATTATCTAACTTATTTTTGGGTTAATGTGTCTACTACTAAAAATCTAGCCCAAAAGTTATTTTTTTTTAAAAAAAATTGCAGTAAATGGAACTAAATGATGAATTCTCCAATAAAAAGCTTAGCGTACCTCAGCCAGCTCAGTCCTCAAAAATCTACAAAGTCAAAAAACATCTTTGATTAAAAATGATTCATGGGGAAATGATTAAATATTATTATGAATTGATTTCAAATGATGATGATGACCCAAGAAATAATTGATTGATGAAAAAACAATATATATATATATATTATTATGATTTTGTTGTTGGTGTGTTGTTTTCCGGCAAAAGCTAAGGATATGTCCCGACACACCAGTATCTTTATAATTCAGTACTGCTGTGACAGGACAATATCATAGCCTTGCACTGATCACCAACAACAGCTGCGCTCTTCCTCTTTTCCATCGGCAAAAACATGGTGGCTGTCTGGGAAAAGGAAGAAGGGTGACTTGAAAAAAAAGATCGATGATCCCAGGAACATTAATATTCCACACATTTACTACACACATAACATATCCGATTCCGCTCTTTTCTTTCCTCCGTCTCTCACTTTCGCTCCATCCGATTCCAAAATTCATGGGCTTTGAAGTCATGTATGTATGGTGTTTGGAAAGCTTGAAAAAATTATAGGTAGCTTCGCTATCTATCCTTGTAGCCATTGAGTGTGGATGATGCTGATGATGCTGATGATGATGATGATGATGATGGATGAGACCAAAATCTACAAACATAAATCAACATTTCAACTGATGATTAAATGCATGAGATGACTTTTGCACTATATCAATCTCGACAATAGACCATAAATATTCATACATACTTGACTCAAACCTATGATAATCAACTCTGCCCACAAACCCAATCACACACAATTTAAAAATTGTATGATAGTAATAGAATTTTGAAGGGAGTTAGTCTCAAGTTAGCTTTCACTGAAAAATTATCACAAATCACTAGGATTTCAAAAAATGAAAAATTACTTCACATAAAATGTATCCCGGCAATTGTGTCCCGGCTAAACAAAACCCACACTTTTTCTCTTAAATTGATGAATTTTTCTGGAAAGAATTCACTAAATTTTCACTATCAAATATTGAAATGGTTTGTACTTAAAAATGATGAAGTGATGTTAGGATTGGTTAGAGCTCCTCAAACTTTATGTTCGTTAGCCAACGCACACTCCACAACTTGCCGAGAAAACTCATGGAAAATTTTCACAGAGAAACTTTTCTCTCTAAAAAAAATCTCTCTTATCTTGCTCCCTCTCCACTTGATCCGTCCTTTCTGTCTGCCTCTGAAGTTTTGTATGTACTACAAGGAAATATTTGGATTTTTTCTGTAGCTCTGTGTATACACTGATTCTTCCCCTTTCTTACTCTCTCTATGCAGTACTACTCTCTCCCTCTCAGAGTTACCCACACACTCTCACACAGACAGTCGGTTGCTCTCATACTCTCTGCTTAAAGTGTAGTGGATTGAACGTATGAATGTTGCAATACGGAGCAAAATGCCTTTAACTCCTCCACCAAAAGAGTCCAAGCCACTATACCGTGAACTTGTAGTGCTCTCTCTCTCCCTTTCCCTATATAAATAAAAATGTAGTGATGTAAGCATGTAGCTACGTGAAAACTATGTATGTGGTAAAGAACGAGTGAGTAAAGAGGGGAAAGTTGCTTTCCTCCCTATCTTCCAACACATTTGTAGACAATTTGGATGCCTGTCTTTTGCATTCCATCCCAACTCCAGAACCAACCCTTAATTTTCTCCTATTCTTATCCGTTTCGGGATAACTTTATGCTTTCTCGGTTTGCAATCCAATGCAACACCAGGCCAGGCCAGGCCACACCACATCGCCACCACCACCACTATCAATATCTCCGTCATTATCAACATCATCATCCTTCCTAGCCGTTGTAAATCCCTGACTGCAACAACTTTGTATCTTTTACACATTAGCGATCTATCTACACATGTACGTGTACGGACCCTTACTATCGGTATCAAGCTACACATGGAGCTTACAAGATTTTCACTTTTTTTTCTCCTCCGCTCTTTCCACCATTACGATACCTACTCCAGCTTTTTCTACCCATATACATTGTATAAACAAAATGTGTGTGGAGGTTATAAACTGACATGAAGGGGGAAACGCATTAGAGACTCACAATGAGAATGAAATAGGAAACCATAACCAGCTCTCACTCTCTTTCTCTCTCTCTTTTCCTATGTACGTGCAGAGAAGCACTGCTACTACTATTACTAGCATGGTGTTTTAACCAAGAAAGGGAAAACGAGTTTCGGGAAGTGCCGTGTAGCCGGTCTGTGGACTCACTTGCATATCACTTCGGTTCTGCCCACTACCATACCATACCACACCATCAAAATGTTGATGTTAGTGCTGCTCCTTATGATGATGATGATGATGATGATCGTATACATTGTCTGCACATACCTTTCTCCCCCATAATGCAATGCACAACATTTTTGATCTAACAAAGTAAAATATTTTCTTCAAGCCTTGCAGCTCTTGCTGGATACATAGGGAAAAAACACTTGGTGAATGTGATATGATCCCAGCACACTCCTCAACTACTAGAGAGAGACTCCTCAACTCAACCAAGAATATTGGGAGGAAAATAGTAGCGGACTGGATTGGATTGCAGCAGTGCACATTATTTTCTCTTTCCATGAGCTATCTATTTTCCCCCCTCTCTCTGTCTTTCCATTCACTTGTAAACGATGTAAATGGAAAGTAATACATTGTTCATGGGTTGAATTGAATTATATCCTTATATCCACCAGCCATCCATACGTCTCTCTCATTTCCACGAATATACCAATATTTTTTTGGGTGGAAAGAAAGTCGAGTGGAGCGTGCTTTTCACTTTAGAGCATTTTATATGAAAAAGGGAATTTTACCTTGTTGATGGTACAAATGTAGTAGGTATGAGTGCATGCCTTGTTTAGAGTCGTATGTATTTAGTGGCTAGGAGCTAACCTGTCAGCGTGCAGGATGCTCATATATTTGTTTCCATTTGATTTCAATACCATGGAAATATTAATATATAGCTAAAAGTGCCCACGATACGATGTTATGTGATTAGATGTGATGATGATGAAATCATGGGTATCACATGATTTTTAAAGGTATTGCAAAACCCATTCTCATATAACTCATGATGCAAACGATAACGTAATCCCATCCCTCATTCTCATGTGTGTTTCTTACCATTATATTTCCCAAGCCTAAGGTAACATGGTACGCACGTCAGATAGCTAAATGATGTTTTTTTGGTGTTCTCTTTCAAAAATTTGAGCCTGATCAATAGCAAAAGTTATGCAAATTGAGGAAAGTCTGGAGTCACTGCACAGATTTTTTGTTGTGAGAGCAGTAGTGGATGAATGTGAACGGAGAAGTGGATATAATTTAATGAAGATGGATGTAATGGAGAAAGGGAGGAATAAATCGCCCATGTTTCATGCTTCACCGTTTCCCGATCTTCTGACTGATGATGTTGTGATCACTTAGTTTCTACGTATTCAAAGTAGACTGATGGTTGTGGTGGTGTAGTGAACGGTTGTGAGTGCAATGGTTTCTCTCTATTGTATATAATAATAATAATAATATATATGTATGTAGTTTTTGAACATCAGTGCGTATTACAAGCAGATTATTGCACTAATGAGAAAATAAATTAGATGAAATGAAGAATGTTTTTAATCCAAGTCTTCCTTCTATGTCTTGTGCTGTAATGTAATGTGATATATATGTTGATGATGATGATATGTTTTAACTGTAGTAGTTTCACTCCATTCCACTCTGGGGTTAGTGACAGCGTGTCTTGTGTGTAGTGTAGGTGCCTCAATAATATTCCACGGAGCATTTCCCATGTCTCTTTATGTGTATGTGAGCAAGCAGCAGGGTATAATATTGTATGTATGTATGTGTATAAGGGAGACAGAGCGAGCGCTTCTGGTCTCATGTAATAGTGTTATAGCTGCTGCTGCTTTGCTTTTACTGAAAAAGCTCACCACCGTTCTGTGAGACGGCTTTCTTCGGGGGGACTACTGATCGATCGGAGGCTTGTCTAAATGGCGCCACACCCTCGTTTCCCTCTTTTCCTCTGTCACTTTTTTCTCTCTCCCTTTGATTTTCATTCCCATCCATGTTTTTTTCTAAAGTTTATTAAGTATATCAAATATTTTCTGATTTGAAATGAAATCCTTTCCTTTAAATGAGGAGAAAAACAAGAAAAATTGAATGTTGATAACTCTCGTTAATTGACTCGAAAGAGAAATGGATGAGAGAGAGAGAGAGAGAGAGAGAGAGAGAGAGAGAGAAGAGAGAGAGAGAAAGGATTGTAAACTGATCTTGCATCTCAAATTTCCTGCTTGCCTTAATAGGAGTAATGAATTGTTTTCTTTAATCGAAGTTCAATCAGTACACTATATATTGAGAAAGGAATCAAGTGGTTCTTTCCCTTTTCAGAAAAATAATGATAATCACATAAGCTATCAAATGATAGAGGCAATGGAGTTCACGTTGAAGAAAAAAAATGACAAGGATATGAAGGATACTTTCTCTATGAGTATTTCTGTGGAAAAATCTTGTGATGAAAGAACTCCTTCATTTAATTGATTGCGTGGGTGTGACACTCTCATGCCATTTCCTGCCCAACTTCAATATACCTTTTCTTAAGAACTGTCCTAACCAGAAGTTCACTTGTCTCTACATTTTGGATGTGTGTAGCAACCCACAGACTGATATTTCTTTTCGTGGCCTTTGTTAATAACAAGTTTTTTTCCTTGTAAATTGTTTCCTGTCAACATGTTTTCCCCATTGCGTGGGTCTTCTTTTAGGAAGTATAAGCTTCCCTTTTATTTCTCTCAACTCAACAACACAAGTTTTTAGCAATGACAATTGCGTTAGTATTTCATACATACTTGTGTACATTTTTATTGCAAAATGAAACCACAGAATATATATACATATGTACAAATTTAGAAACTGTGTGCGTATTTCTGTGGCTTTCGTGTCGCAATCCAATATTAGTATATATACACATCGTTCTAAAGGGTTATGTATCTGGTTGGTAATTAAAACCACCGGATTGAGAAATCACTTTAATTCGAGAGAACGCAAACATGTCTTGTTTTAGCCTAGCCTCAAAACTTTTCCAAAACCTAAAACTATACTATACTACTTTCTTCTTTCCTGCGTTTGTGTATATAAAAAAATCCCACACAGCCACAAACAAAAAGGTTCTGGCAGACACACTGGCAACTCCAGAAATAGCTAGCCAGACAGATAGGCTCATGGAGTTGGAGTTGTGAGAGGGATTCACAGAGGAGAAAGTTAGTTGGGATCTTTTCCCATCCCATCAAAACAGTACCAAACACGTAACTTGTTCGTACGTGTAAGCTTGTATACATGGGTGAATATGTATAATGTATATAAGAGAGAAGACGAGTTCAACGTTTTACATTGGTTTGGTTTGGGTTGGTTGGTTGGTGCATAGATACACCCTATACTAATGCATTTTATCTACAACGCAACAAAATTTATTTTAAAGAAAAGTGCATAGAATATCATCCTGGAATATGCTCAAGAATTGTAATGCTGCTGCTGCTGCTGCTCCTGCTATCAACAGGAAAGAAAGCATTGTGGATGTAGAAAGCAGTGGAAAGCGTGAAAGTGTTTGCATAGAAGCCTTATATCTATAGATTTACTCATAACTAGAAAGATAGTGTGGGAGAGGAGCTTGCGTGCAATAAAAAGAGGAATTATATATTAAGTACATCTAGAGACTCGACTCGACTGCAAAGATTGCGTTGCACTCTGTGGAATGTTGTAATACTCGATAATGTGGGTGCTGGTGCTGTTGCTTTTACATAGTATTAAAAGAGGAAGTTGATACAAAAACAATACTATATATGGTGCATGAGTCTATACGTACTTACTTAAATTTTAAAATAGAGAATACATAATTATATAAGTGCATAGAAATTTATATAGATAGGTATAGTTATATATATTGTGCAGAAGGTGTGCTCATCATAATATTATGTGCTTTTATTACAATACGATACAAAAGTATATAGTAATATGTAATAATAATATATAAAAATTTGTGGATAATTTACAAATAAATATTTGTGCTTGAATATCATTATAATACGTCACTAAACTCCACGTCTACATTGAGATGATATAGAAGAAGAAGTATATATTTATAAGGAAAAAAGTTTGGATTGTATCCTACACAGAGAAACAATGGATGATGGGCGATGGCTTGGCTTCTGGTGGTGCTTCCAACTCATCTAAAATATCTCAATGAGAACCGAGATGGAAAGTGAAAAGGCTAATCCGTTGGCTGGATTTCAGAGAGTAGGAACATGTTATTTCCTTGTCCATTAGGAAAAACGGAAATATTTTGAAAGTATAAAAATGTTAACTCTTGTTGAGACTCCCTATTCTTCTGGCTGTTGTCCAGCTTAGATCTCACCAAACCAGCAAATTTCCGCTTTGTCATGGTAACTAAAGGCTAACTTTGCGAGAATAAAAAATAATAAAAAATACCTGTAAAAACCACTGCCACTATAAACAAACACAACCACACTTTTTAACCATTAGCACTAAAACCACTGACTAAATATTTGTAGGAATATAAAAAAACTCCCGTTTCTTAAACCGAGCTCCTTTCTCTTACCAAGTCAAAGTTGGAATGTGAGGGAGCGGAAGAGAGGCAGATAACAAAAAGAGGGAGGGAGGTGAATAAGATGTTGAAATTTGATAGTGGAAACTGAAAAAGAAAAGGAATCAAAAGAAGGATACCTATGCGAAACACATTATTACCATTATGATTGTAGTTACTTATTTTGATTAATTTTTTAAAAAAAGTTAAAGGAGGAAAGTGGAGGAAAAAATGGAGGCGAGTACAAAAAGGTGGGAGAGTGAGAGCGAGAGTGAGAGTAGATGCGAGAGTGGGGAAGCGAGCGGAGAGATTATTTGGCAGTGAAGACGAAGCACACGAGTTTTACTACACATAAAGGAGTCATAGACGCTCTCTCTCACTCTTTCTCTCCGTTTCTCTCTACCACTACTACTTTCTTTCTTGTATATGCTCCTGAAAAGACTCGTATAAAACCTAATCGATCATGATGGAGCGACTCTGGTAAAAAAGTGGTTGGTTGGGTTTGGGTACAGCAACAGCAGCAGAGTAGAAAGAGCACGTCCATGCGAAATGAAACTACAACTGTTTGAATGTGAGCATTTTGTGTGTACCTAATGTATATATTCATATAGGTACATCATTCTTACATTCACAAAACACAAGAGCTTGTGCCTTATAACAAAATTCTTTAAAAAGTAAAGAGGAGAGAGAGAGAGAGAGAAAGACAGCAGAAAAAGGTTTGGTTGAGGTTGAAGAGAGCGTGCGAGTGCGAGAGAGAAAGGGAAAAAAACGGTTGACAGAGACCAAGCGCCGGCGTGCATATTCCCCCATCGACCAATGCATTGCAATCCAATGCAATCCAATGTTAGTTGCGTTTTATTTTGATGATCGTTGTTCCTCACATGAAATAATGGAAACGCAAACGTACTCTTGTATGTACACATTGCATTGCATCACCTCCGTGTCTTTCCCTGCCTCTGTATCTTTCTTTCCGTACAATACATACATGCTCCACAATTTTATAAGGAAACGACACACACACACACACAACTTTTTAACAAGCTTGTCTCGACTTCCTTTAAGTCTCTTGTAAATGACTACTTAGCAAGGGCACATACATTCTACCCCCATAGAAAAAAAAGTCTTGCAAAAGAACGTTACACGGCTTGTTTCCCATGATCAAGCAGAGAGATAGGATACACGAGTACACGCTCTCTTGGAAAATGTTGTTGTGCGCGCAGCGCACACCAAAAAAAAAGAGTTCGAAGAGAGTTCCTTTTGTCTGACAGTCATGCAAGCAGTAGAGGCTAGAGCAGGCAGTGAGAGTGAGTGAAAGAACAAGGTTTCTCCTTTCTCTCAAACTAACTTCCCTCTGACGGGGATTATTGTCGAGAGAGAGTGTGAGCGAGAGAGCAAGGAAAAATGTCCCTTTTGGTTGGAGAGAGCTCAAGTGCACTCTTCAGTATTCTCTTGCTGATACTCGTCTAACCATCTCCTGCTTTTTACGCTCTTCTGCTCTCTGGTATAAGGAGATGGCTTGCTTGCTTGCTTCTTAACCTTTTTATTCTTCGTTCATATATTTCTCCCTTCTTCTCTACTCGGCTGTCCCATGATGCTCAGAACGAACAAATATTTGATGAAATAAAATTGTGTTCTAGAAAATGAAAGAAATTGGTCGTGGACTTGGACAAAATGTATCTATCTATTCTCTGTTCTCGCTTATTGCATTTTCTCCAGCAACAAAAAAAACGATTGGAAACAGAGGTACCTTTCTCTCAACCTCTGTTACAATTGGGTTGAGCAAAAGGTTGAACAAAATTGGTCATGGAAAATATCAAAATTTATATGCGAGACTTTAAGATAGAAGCAAGCGTTTTGTTCAGATTCTTAGACCAGACCAAAGCTGGTATGCTTTGGGGCTAGTGGTCATTGGATGCCCATATTTTCATGCGTCTGACTTTGATTACTATTAAACTGAGGATTTTTCTCCATCTATTCTTGTTACAAACAATGAGGAGTAAAAAAGGGGGAGAAAGAATGTGTATAAGAAAGATTGCTCGGAAGGAATCCGACTTTCCAGCTTATAATAGACGTCTACTTATACATAACGTATCTATCTATCTATACATACGTTGTCGTTTGTGCCTTGCCATTGCATCGCATCGCATTGTGCCCAATGATCCTTGTCCTTTTCCCTATACTCAGGAAATGAATGAGTATTTTATCCAATGTGAAATGCTACCTTTTTCATTCCCGTTTCACCCACTACCATAACAACAAAATACAATATGCATAGTTATGTAGTGGTGGTACCTTCCAATATCCCATGCTACTAACTAAACCATATTGTATATTTATACTTGAAAGCTGACCATTCATTCCGGAAGTGGAATGATCTTAGGGAAAAGCGTTGAGAGAGAGAGAAAACCTATTGTCAGACTTAACTCCTACTTTCCTCCGTTCTTTTGGGTATCCCTCCTCAGTTGAACAATTCTTTTCCCAGTAGCTAGCGCCAGCAGCAGCTTTGTCTGAGAGCTTACCTTTTCCACTGAAATGGAAATAAGTTCAACCAAGTTTTCACCGCTTCCCTCGTCTCCCTAGAAATAAAAAAGGTAGTGTATGTTGATGTTGATACACCCTTAAATAGAATTGATGTGGATGGAAGAGAAGCCGATCAGCAAAGAAAAAGATAGGGTCAATCTATTTGAAAAAAGGTAAACATCATGATGAAAAGTAGCTAAAGGAAAGAAAAATAACAACAGAATAGGGAAAATACGTCTCCGTGTGTACTACACGGATTTAATCTGTGATCACTTTGAATATCATTAGAAGTTTATATTATTTTGCCTTGCTGTTACAAGATCACATCTACATTTTTTTCCCCAGTAAACTCATTTTCCTCTTGATCTATTAGGAAAAAGGGATGATGATGAATGCATGCATGCATGCAATGTATTTGATTGCAACATCAACTTATAAGTTTACTTCTTCCATCTTTCACCAAAAACAGTTGAAAAGGTTTTTTTTTCATATAATGTTCGTCGTGATGACGCATAGCATGAGATGTGATCTTCTGTCATGGTTACCTGCCTGGTGGAGAAAGCTTTAAGCATCAATATGCCCACCAGCTACTAATCTTTACGTTCTTAAAATGAGTTAGTACTTTAAAAAGGAAATGTATTTTTTTTGGAAGAAATCAACTACATCTTTTCTGGTTAAAAAGTTACAACCCACTCCAATATAAAATCCAATATATATCCTAAGCCACAAACAAAGTTGTCATGACGTTGTGTACTTGTGATGTGAGAATAATGAAAGGTAAAATGCTCATGAATGTTTCCCGGTTTATTACGTTACGTAGCATCCGTCCTAGAAAAACTGTTTTCAAGTTTGTATCTCTTCTAGTCAAGTCAGTCATTCAAGAGACAAGCATCAAGATTATGTTCTCTACTCACTCATGTGATGTGATGCGATGTACCATTTTTTTCTCTCGAACAAGTATGTATGTATGTATCTCACTCTCTCTTTCGTTTTTTTAAACAGAATGACGACCTTGTTAGAAAATATGTAGTGTAGGTTTTTTAGAATGAGAAAAAAGGGGAAAAGGTTGAAATCTGTTTTGCTGAAATTGCTCGGCGAGTCAAGGAATTTTTATGAGACAGTAATTGTGCTTCTTTACATAACATTACATTACATGTGGAGTATGTGTACACACACACATAAACACGCCATTTCTCTACTTGTTTGTGATGAAGAAATGAGAAAGAGTAGAAAGAAAAGAAGACGAGAGAGAGAGAGAGATGGTAAAAACTCGTTACTCCTTATCCTTACCTTCTTTTTTTCTTCATCCGCGGCAAATTTTACATGACAGTTATTGCCGTGTAGAAAGAAGAAGTGGAAGGATGGAATGGAAAGATATAAAAAAGCTTTACAAACCCCCTTGTTTGCACAATGCGCTCCAACCATATATTTTGCTTTGTTGATATCTGACGTCGCAAATATTCACTTTAAACTGCACAAGTTGAAGGAAAGGAGTCGTTACATCCTGCTTTACTTGACTGACGACTGATGATATGTTCTAACGAATGCGGAGGTCGATAGAGGACTATAGTGTGTGTGGTTGTATTAATGCACAAGGCTTATTACTGTACTCCAAATCGAATTGAATTATAGCGGGAATGAGATTTTAATTCGTACAAACGTGATTTCGCACATAACAAGTATAATGTGATTTGTCGACAGTTCTCTTATATGTGTATCGTTGTATGGGTGTAATGACGTGTGATAATTACGGCAAATTGAAATTTTACACGGAGCGTTTTTGTTCTGTGTCGGTTGCCTCCTGAGATCAGCATGAAATCTATGTAGAGTTAATTGTAAATGGGAAAATATGAAAATTACTCATGCAATCGTCGGAATGGAATGCAAATGCTGGTAGCAAAAACAGATTTTATGTTTTAGGGACACCCCAGCTATGCTTTAGCTTATCAAGCATCTATCACATATATATGGACGTAGTCTCTCCTATTGGCATACAAACATGCGACTTTTCTTCGTTGTTGGAACACATATATACAATATACCACCATATACAATACTTTTTTGGACATTCCGGTTTCAGGAATGTCAAAAGCAGTTTTGTAGATTGGCTACATTTTACAGCCCTCGGTTTGGTTTCCAGTGCAGACACAGCTATAGGCGAGTATATGATGAAAGTCCCATCCGTGTTTTATTTACAGAAGTGAATTCTTTCGTAGAGAGGGAACAGCATGCTCTTTTGCCATTTGGAGCAATTAAAGGTAATTCCCCATTACACTTAGAAAACACCATAAATATTTACCGCTCACAGTCAGTCCTTCCATTTTCCATTCTGCCCTTGTTCTGCAAACTTTTCGGTGGACGGTGATGTGATGTGATGTTATGTTGGTTGGTTGGGACTGATGTGTATTAACGATACCTTTCTGAGCAATAATAGCATATTTATTTATTCTCGCAAATAGCCCAGCAGTTGGATGGACGGGTTAGTAAAAGGTTGAGCGCTTGAGCTGTTATTCTCCGTGCATTTCTATTCAAGTGACTGGCTCGTAGTTAAGGTGAATTGCTACTACTACTATTTTTTTTGAGAGAATACGGTTTTCCTCTTCTGTCTTAAATGTGAGTGATTGGATGTCAAAATAAGGCATTAAATGAACTTGTGTTTTTCCACTATATAAGCAATAATAATTGCAGTTTTTTTCTTCCATCCACTCACTACTGACCGTCGCCTCGTCTTTTGTACCGGTGAACATTTAATCGTACGAAAAATGGGTAAACGGTTCCTTCGTGCTTTGAGACAAGATAATAAAACACAAGTCAAGTCAACAACAGAAGAATAATGTATGTAGGAACGTCGTGGCCAGGCTTGATCAAGCACGTATATAAAATACAATGCTCAATGCCCAAGTTCACCTTCGCTATTTTTATTTTATCCCTGCGATTCCGTATCAATGGGGGAGATTTTTTTTGGAATGCTACGCTAAGAAAATCCAAGTCCACTACGACATCATCATAGAACACAACCTAGTTTTCTGTCCAAAATTACTTGAATGTACAACCAATAACAATATCTTGTATCGACCATTTGGCTCTTATATTATTGGCGACTTTTGTGACTATCCTGAGAGTAAACTCAGCTCATTCAGTCCATTGGATTGTCATTGTGGAGAAAATGGAATCACAATGGATTGGAATCCATATTAAACAGAGATAGACACAACAATAGCAGGAGCAGTACTACTTGTGTATCCATATATTTATTTAAGGCTGACATGCTTTCTCCCCGTAATGTTATACTAAAAGCCAACGTTTTCCTGTTTCGAAAAGGTTGCATTGCATGACGTTTTTCGGTGATGATGGCGTGGATGATATGGTTTCATACCTGAGGCAATGTCGAGGGATTGATGTCATTTGGGAAGTAATGTTGAACGTGATGTTTTATGACATGAAGTTTGACTCAAAATAGCCACACTGATTTGGAAAAAGGGAAAACCAAACCAAACCAAACCAGGCATGATTAGATTTGTCATGATGGAAGGCGGAATGAAATGGTGAATGGAGCCCCACTTGTGTGTTTCATTGGAGTTGACAATCTACAGGATTTTGATGGACGTTTTGTAGCGGCGGATACACTTAACATTGATTTTACTCACTCGTTTTATGCTTTATATGCTTCCTTCGTCATATCCAAAAAACTAAAATAAATTTTCTCCAAATAGAATCAAAGTAAGAGAGACAAGGAGAGGGAGAAACTTCATATATATTATAAAAAGGAAGAAATTATGTAAAGTAAAGTATAATATTTGTATATTAGGTATGCGTAGGTATTGCATGGCCTCCGGATGCTGTTTACGGTTTGACGTTTTGTTTAAAAAAACCTCCACTATAAAAATGTAGCCACTCGACAACACTCACGATCAGTGACTCACTACTACGTGCGCAATTTCATTTTATCACCTCCCGTTCCAGATTAGCTGTGATGGCTTCGCACTAAAAATACATTTTGAAGGAAGTGACATAAAGATCCAATAACACCAAAATACCGGGCTGACATTCATTGGGTTTGCTCTTAGTAAAAGAAGGAAACCTTTCCGAGTACGTGATTTGTATTCAGGTTAAATTTACCTATGAGCCACCTACCTTCACTTACATTTTTCTTTTGCTTTGCATGCTTATTGCCTCAAGGTGTATTGCATAGTTTTACACAAAACGATAGCAGAATACTATGAGAAGTATTGGCACACTGGAAACGTAGAAACTAAGTTATTTTGGCTGCCACCATCATCGCGTAAAAAACAATCTGCATTTAATTTCCGCTCCCTTGACTTGAGACTTTTTATTCTGAAAAGCAAATAATATGGAAAGTTTTGCTCGTAGCTGAATATAAAATTGAAACAAGGTAGAGTGAGAAAAGGAGTTGAATAATGAACAATGAATGAATGAAAGTGAGCTTGTAGATGTATGTATTCCCATTCGAAAAGGAGAAGAAAACCAAACTTGGAGTTTCTAATAATGAGCGGAAAGAATCCAGTTTCTTGCTCATAATATCATAAGTCCATAACTTAGCATTGATGTGGACAATCTGTGCTCTCAACATTAGCATGCCTCCACCAAATTTCTCGGAATGGTAAAACTACCAAAAATAAGGAACAAAGGGAAATACTCTGGGGTGTATTTCGTGCTGGTGGTTCAACTCCTTTTGAATGAGCAGCAGCAGAACGGCTTTCCAGGTAAAATCTGTTGTATGCTAAGTAATAACCAATTGAGCAGAGAAAATGGACTCAATGTATTGCCATCATAGTCATGGCATTTCTCTGCAAAAGCAACAACGACAGGGAGTGTATTAGTTGTGTAAGGAAGATAAAGGGAAAAGGCGTCAGTCATCACGAGTACTATGACGTTCTTTGACAAAGCTTTTCCTTTCTGGAAATCACCCACTTTATGTAAATGGAACTTATGGCATTTGTGTCGAGCATATATATACCAACCAACCAGTAGCACTGTGTATACAGTTGCTTGAATGCATTACACACAATTTCTCTTGTCGTTTGAATGAAATGATGATAATAAGGAAAAATACTTATTCCACTATTGCAATGGTCTGGTGAGTAACTTGCTGTTGCCACAACCAAACTGCAGCTCTCCTTGTCCTGCAAAGCTAGGTTTTGTTACGTTATTTTCTGTTCGGGCCTATCAAATGAAAATGGGAGAGGAGAGAGTCTTACTGTTTTATCCAGCTTGAACAAATTTTGAAAATCTCTTGTACCTCAACTCAACTCAATGAAAGAAAGGAATACAATGGGAACCTTGAATTATACTTTGGCTCCCTTTTTCCTTTAAACATTACATTTTGTCACGGCTGGTGTTAGAGTATAATGACTTATGCCTTGTTTTAACTAACAATAAGTTGCAGCCAGCTCTAGAAAAAGAGGTTCATTGAGGATCTGTAGTAGTATGAGTGTGAGTACAAGTTGGAAGAAAAGTGAATTAGAGTTGTTACCAGGAAGGGAACAAGTTGTATAAAATTCATAAACTAATATTTGTGCTTTCCGTTCTGTTCTCTCCTCCATTCATCCTTCCCCGACATGACATAACATTTTATTGACATCTGTTTCATGACCATTTGAATAATATTTATGGACGTGGAGAACAGACTTGCCAATGTATGAAGTCAAGTAACTCCGTCTGGACAAATGTTGTTGAGGAGTTTCTCCTCTAACCGTCCTCAGCAGTTGGGCAGCAGTAATAATAATCGTAATCATAATACTTGGTAAACAATCCAAGAAATGAAAACTCCACTTCTTTTTTTTTTTAAAAAGGAATGAAGAAAGGAAAATACTTTTTGGGAATGTGAAGGTATGAGGTGGTATGGTGGTGCCGCTTGGACTACCATCCAATCCACATACCCAGCACCGTCACTGGGGTGCATCGAGTCAAAGCTTATTACTAGAAAATAGTGTCATGAAACAAGATGTATAAGTTTAGTACATTGGGAGTGACGCTAATGCTGTCAAGTTACTCCATCCGTTCTCATTCATATTTTACTAGCCATCCTCTCGCTCTCTCACATATTTTTTAGGAGGAATGCCCATATGACTCAGCCTAGGAAGAACACAAAGCGGCCATTTTGAATTTGAAGTTTGAAGTAGTACATGAATTTTTTCTCCTCTCTCCTCCTTTCTTCTCTCATTTCCAGAGTTTTGTTTGAATGTAAAAATGTCAAATTCGCCTCCAGGTTTGATTCTTCTTTCTGAGCAAAGAAAAAGACAAGACACCACCACGATGATACCAAGAACGGAAAGAGAAGCGGAAGACAAGAGACATGTTTTTTCTATTATTATTATTTGTATTAGCATATAAACTACCCCAAATATTAGGAAGGAATGCATCACATCATTTCAAATAGAAAGAGAGACTTAAACAACATCATTCTTATTTTTATAGTTTACTTCGGTCGATTGTGTCTCGGAACGACTTCCCCAGAACTGTACGTCGCATGTAACGTAACAGATAACAGTCAATTTAAATTTTTCAATGGTGGTTGGCTAACAATGTCAACCAACCACCAACAACACGTTTATCATTTCCAGTCTGGCAAAGTCTGGCATAACTCAACTCTTACACTTGAGAGAAAAATCCAATTCAATGATAATTTAAGCATTTGATTGAACATATTCATTCAGGTTTGGGGTAGATAATAAAATTATGCTCACTTTGTCGATTTGATTGTTTGCTTTTTCGGATACAAAATAGTAATATGTGCAGAATTTTCGTGTGTCATGTGATGTGACGTGACGGATATGCGCTGATGAAAAAAAAGTTTTGCTCACATGCAGAAATCCTCCTCAAAAGCACTATTTTTTTGTGGTTACGTTGTCATTCTCGTACATCGTACCATCATCCTTGGGAAACATAATATTACATGAGAATTGGAAAACTACCTTCATAAATTGAGATTGAGTATGTATATATAATATTCAAGCCTACAACTGTAACTCTCACATTTTACCAGGCATTATACCACATAGCTGCCAGAGAAACTTGTCTTGAGGGTAAAGAAGTGAGAAAAGGAGGGAGAGAGAGAGGGAATTGTGTGGGGCAGCAAAGTGAAAGAATTTTACATCGTTGAGCGAGATAGAATTCATCCATCTGGAAAGATATAATGAACACAGCATTCAATCGAATCAAACTTCTGATGACTATGTATGATGATGATGATGATGATGATCTTAGGCTATTCCTGGAAGTTTGCTAGAGCCAGCCTAGACTATAGACTAGGTCTTCATTTCACAATTGATGCAAGTCATCCTTTTCTGGCTAATGCTACTTGAGAAGAAATAGATCACTCACGGAGCTCTTCTACATTATGCATATGCTCTAAAATGGATGCTAAGCTTTGGCCTACCAAACAAACCAACCTTTACAACATGACATTAGATTCATTTTACGCTATTTTATCCCATTCAATCATCTTGAATCAGGAGCAAAGTTTCACTTGACTACACAATTTTTTATCAAGTTAATCATCCAACTGCCCTCTTCCATTTACTACCATTAAAATAATGGACTTAAGTATGGTAAAAAATCTAAAACAAAATAAATAGTTTGGATACTTTGCTAAACCATTTTCAAGGTATATTATACATACATATATATATTTTACATTGAAGCGGAACAAAGTTATCTGAGCATATGATATTTATGTACTTATGTATGTCGATCGGAAAATTGAAACTTGAAACTGAAAGTTCGCAGAAACTCTTGCTTGCGTGATGAAGATACAACTGCAGATATGTATTGTGTTGTTGTTGATGATCCAGAAATTTTCAGATGAGTACGATAACCACGGAGAGGCCTAAAGTGTATCCTGATTTTTTTGTACTGAACTCCAAAATTCAATATTTCTTCTTTGTGTTATAGTGGATTGGATTGAAGTATTGTACGCACACATGATTTCCCTTAATATTTTAAGGTTTATGGAAGAGGACTTGATTTTCCGTAATCCGTTTTTATTTCCTTTTCCCGACTTGGACAACATAACACATCACAACACGCTGTTGGATGGATGCTCCAGCAGCAGCTACATTATTAGTGGAAAATGTAGAGGAGTAGGAGTATTAATTAAAGTTGCTGCTGGAGCTCGACCTCATTAACATCCAATTGAAAATCGTTCATGCTCAAGTCTTTTTTTAAAGTGTGCACCTTCCCATGTATTGTTCAAGGAGATGAACATAACATACATACATACATACATTACATATTATCCTTAATGTGCAAGGAGTAAAAGGAATGCATTAGGTATACTTGTAATTACACTCATGGGGAAACTCATCATCCCCAAAATAAGCATGTTAAAATGCATGTTATTGACGAGAAAATCATCATTAACACAAAATGGCGTGCACTGACTGAGTTTAATTATTGCACGGCAGTCAGTAGTCATTAGGCCTAATGAATGATTCAACGTACAACATACACCTTCCATTTTCTACACAGTTTTATACCCATATACACATACACAATACATACTCTTATCCCATAGGTGTGCTTTTTCATAAAACGTGAACGCCAACTGCAATTAGTGTCAAGAGGGAATGCTCAAACAGTTGACTTTTAAAGTGGTTCCATCACCATTTCCCTATACCTAACCATCCATCCTTTACCCGTCGATTTTCTTGGGTTTTGGCTACATTATATTGTATGTACATTCGCCTCTATGCTAAAATTCAATTTAATATATCTGTTATGCGCAATCATTTCTAAAAAATGTGTCGCTGATTTTTAAAGAAACCATTCCGTCTCGCTTGATTGGTCAACAGGGCTGAAGCTCCTTAAAAAAAGGATGGAATGAGTTGAGTATGCAAAATCCACAAGAAAAATGTGACGTTTGAAGAATCAACTGGGTACACACAAACATGTACGACATGTACTTATTTTAGGAGAACAAAGTAAAGTGCTTTGTATTTAAGGAAGAGGACAGTATAGCGTCATCTTATATATATTTATACTTCAATTTGATGTAATATTGAGCCCTTTACGCACCACACAGAGTCACCACAGCCAAATCCAAACATAGCACATTCTCTCGTCAATTTAATGAATGCATATATGCATCCACATAAAGTAAAGACTGTGCAAAGTAAAGTATGGGAGAAGAAGAGGACGGGAGTCACGCTTCAAAAGAATATTATTACTTTACGTCAAAGGGAAATTGTGTACAATTCCCCATATTTTACTTTACCCCCACTTCTCTTTCTTTCTGCAATCTTCCAAGATTCTAAGCCTTTTGCTTAGACCACGGGAAGATGATTATTGTGAATAAATGCATAAATATATGAAATAGCATGGTTGTAAAATGGATACACATAGAAAGAGAGAGTATCAACGGTACAGGGCAGGTTCTCAAGCACAAATTTTCTAAATTCTTCTTCTCCTCCGTGGCTAATTTTTCATACATTATGGCCCTCTTCATCTTCTCCGTGTAGTGTGTGCTCTTCTCGTCGTCTTGCTTCCGTGCACATGAACAAAACTTAGCAGTTTGAATTTGAAAACTAATATATTTTACAGTAGTGTTAGACCAAAAGGAAAATTGTCAGGTGTGCTACAGATGTAACTGCGTACGTCTAAGATATGCAAGGTTGAGTATTCTCTGCGCTCGCTATTTCTTTGCCAATACCTATTTTGCTCCTTTTACAATGACAGAATGAGAAGGGAGGCAGTCACTGAGCATCTGCTTTTTCTGTTTTGAGGATAATGATGATATGCAAGAAAAGGGAAGGCAAGCCAAGCCAAACCAAACCAAAAAGCAACCAATGTATGTGCATTCTCTAAACCAAACCGATGAATCAAAGGGTGTGAGAAGGAAGATGACGAGGATGACGTAGAAAGCTATAAGTATACAAACTACTACACAAATCCAACTAAACACCGTCACCATCAAGATATATCTATGAATAATGTGCTTTTAGCAGTTATTTTTTTTGCACAAAAATCTGAAAAAGGAGAGCCCGGTGGTTTGGTTTGGTTTGGTTTTCTTGTGTTGTTTGTGATCCCCCAGTTCACTGCTTCTTTTGATGGGGGAAAAAGAGTAGTTCTGTTTTTGAAGAGATGATTAAAGAGAGAGTGAGCGAGTGAGAGACACAGACAAAATAGCGCTTTATACATTTTTTCTTCTACATCCACATTGATGATAAGGCTCTATTTTAAAACGGAGGGATAGACGAACAAGTGAAAAACTTTTTGTCTTTTTTTTATTCCTCTTCTTCTTCTTCTTCTTCTTCATCTCTCTGTCTTTGCTTTTTTTGTGGTTGGGGTCTAAAATGCGTCGTTTTTTTCACTTGATGTGAGCCACATCCCGAAACAAAGTTCCTCTGGGATGTTTAGAAAACGTGATCCTCATTTTTTATTCATAAAAATGTGAATTCACTTTGAACCTTAATATTATAGAGGAGCGGGGCCATATAGGGAGCCTCCTCAGAACACAAAGCTCGAGAGCCCGACACGGCACGGTTAAAAGAAAGAAGCGCCATCATCATCATCATATCATATCATTATCATCCTGACTGTCTTGATGACTGATGATGATGATGATGAGGTGTATCACCTGTATATAATGTGGAACCACCATTTCACTCTGTCGTCATCTTACCATTACACACCAACTTCCTGTTCTTCATCCCCCCTATACAAGCTACACAGGGAGAAGATGGAGAGAGAGAGACAACCAAAAATAATCGTCTTGTCACAGGACATCTCTTAACATTCAGACCATTACATTTAACGTCTCACCAGTGGTTCTAATAGCAAATAGGGTTTTCAAAAAAAGAGAATAGTCAGCACAACACTCTGCATTGTCGGTGAGTGTGTGTGTGTGTGTTCATACCACCAGAAAACATAGTCATCAACATTGTCATCAACTTTATTTGCATGAGGGCATACAAATATGCAATACAAGGAGAGAGAAAGATTCTTCTCATCTTTTGTCAAAATGATGATGATGATGATGAGGATGATGCTGCTACAACAAAGTGGGCATGGTGTGCCTCCAAAATACTCAACAAAGTTGGCCCGTGTGGAGATAATCCTCGTAATAATCATTATTTTGTAGCCTCCTCTCTTTCTTCTCTCTCTCTCTCTCTCTCTCTTGGGCTCTATTCTCGTTTAAGTACTAAAAACTAGTGTGTTGTTTTGTGTTGCTGAATATGCATAAAGTCTATAAAAATAGGAAGAATGTTTTAAACAAAAAAAAAGCTTTGTACAGATCCTCCATTTACAAAAAACGCTAGTCTCTCTTTAAGCTCCATTTATAAGTTTGGTGAAGATGAGGAGAAGAGGAGGATGTTGATTTTCGGAGGGTAAGTAAGTATATAATAAGTTCTTAGTCAAACTCGTATTCTCATTTTATACACGATTCACTCAACCATCAGGGAAGCGTGTACAGAATTTTTGTTTCTTATTTCGGATTGCATCAAACTAAAAACGCAGTTTCCAATGAAAGTTTTCCTTTTCATTTCAAACTTATGCCATGTTTCGTATTTTTGTTTGTAAAGATTAAATTATGCAAGATGTACATTATATGCCTATGCCCATTGTCCAAAGCATTATATTCTAACGGCTCCTCATTTCCATAATTTTTATTATCAACACTGGTCACAACTAGCTGAAATGGATGTTAGTTGTACAGTTTTGTCAAAGTTGTGCCCTTGTGCAGCGGCTGGATGAATTTGGTTGGAAGGAGCAGAACAGCTTTCAACACATAGAAAAACATCTCATTGGAAAACGATGTTGATGGCTAATACTCGTGAGAAACAGACTTGGTATGCATCTGACCATCGTTCCATCCGATGTACATTATTTTTCGAGAGACATTCATTCTATCGTTGTCATCATCATCATCATCATCATCAGCATTATTCTTGTATTCACTTTATAGTGCTTTGTAACATGAGTCAGAGTATAAAAAATGGAAGCTTGGAGGCAAAACTACATGTCCTTCCACTCTATTTTTGAAATACGTGCGGATGCAAACATACACACAATAATAGGTAAATACATACATCACATTCACGTTCTCACTCATAAGCAGAAAGAGCAGAAAGCAAGAAGCAAGCACCAAGGGAAGTAAGTAAGTATGCATTCGTATCGTCATCCATAAACGGGAAAAGTGGAGCAATTTAAGTAGTGACAAGGCAAATGTATAAAATCACGACGTACAAGCACAGCATTTTACACGAACAAATTGGTATTTTGTAGGGAGAATGTTTTGTGTCCAATTTTCATTCCAGTTAATATCCCTTCTGGTAGTTTTGTATGAACCTGGTGGTCTCCCCTGTATTTTATGTGTAGTGGATGACTGAACTGGACTGGACTTACTAGTTTTTGGTGTGTAGACCACTTTTTTTCTTTGGATGTTGATGATGGTATGGTGGCACTCAATTCAAATGCATTAGTGGAGGAATGTAGTAGTGGGAAGACAATGAAAAAGTATTATGGGGACGGGTTGTTTGGTGGTAGCACTGCTACTTTTTGTCCTGCTATTTAGTGACTGCACACCTGAATGAGCAGTAATGATTTTTTGCTTGATTATTGTCGTCGTCGTCGACCTCCTCCTCCTCCACAAACGTTGTTCTCTCCTTCTCTCTCCCATTCCTTGTAAAACGTGTTTATGTAGTAAGTATATAACATAACGTATGGACGTGCTCAGCTCAACTACATTTTCTTCGTCCTGTAAAAACAGCATTATTGGCAGCATTATTGAAATGTTCTGTAGTGGAATGGACTGGACTGGACTGAGTAAGTGCACACAAAGACCGGGAGAAAAAAAACGTAAAACTTTTACTCCAATTTACCTATAGGGTGTAGTAGTTACAAGACCATAAGAAGAAACCATATAACATTAGTGGGAGGGGTTGAAACCAGGTGCCAGATGAGCCAGAACGAATATTGCATTTATTTCTGCTTAGACTTGCATAAAGTATATTATTTTGTTCACTCTCCCCGTGATTTCTCCCTTTCTTTGGCAAACTCATGTTAAAAAAGTGATTTTTTTTGGGAGAATAAAAAACCCAACATGTATCTCACTTTAGTTTTGAAAGCTATCAGCGCAGCCATGATGAGAGTGATGATGATGATGATGATGATGATGATAGTTGTAGTCCCTCATTCACCTCGTTGTTCTCCTCCATATTATGTTATAGGTATAGACATGTTACATGAACATATCCATCAGCATTAGTTTTCATGTCTGACTTTTCACAGTAATAATGTTCATCCAGAAGTAGTTTAGCCGTCTACCCATCACCACAGAGAGACTGGTACCACCTGCGTGGAGTTTTTTTATTCGGGTGAAACATGAAAATAAAGTAGATGCATGTCATGTCATCCCTTTCCAACAACGCCAAAAAAACCTGTACCACCTCATGAGAAATCCTGTGTCTACTTTTCACCTGAGAATTATGATAAGCAACGGTTCCACTGACGTGACGTGATGATAGATATCTCAACTTTGCTTATCAATCTCATATCTCCCATTGATTTTTTGTTTAGAACACCACTACCTATTTTTTTAAAGCAAGTGTATAAGTAGTAATCCAGTCAACTTTGAAGGAAAAACAACTCTCATTAAACTACAAGGGATTTTTTATGTTGTTTGCCTTTGAGATTTAAGTCGAGGTTTCTCCTAAAATTTATGACGTTATAGGATCTACTCTAAAAAAGAAAACCGCAAAAGAAGAAGAAGGAGCTCACACAAAAAGATAAAAGCTGGGGTAAAAGCAAAATCTCAAAGAAAAGTATGCTTCCTTCACCATTACCAACAACTACTTTGACTACACACACAAAAACACAAACACACACCTTTGGAACAGGTTACTTTGTAAGGGGGGACGTGTGTGCTAGCTACGCTGTTACCACTCCTACTCATGAAGACCCTCGTCATTATCATCATATTTATATCTTGCCCCTTTTATTCCTTTTGCAATGGTACATGGACTCATATACAAATTTATTGATAATATAATACCCGTAATAACACTACAAATGATGGTTGACGCAAGCTAATAACACGTCATACTTTATTTATTACAATTATGCTCCACAACAAGGAAATTACATTACATTCCTCCTCCAAAATTGAATTTATCGTTAGAAAATAACAATGATAATAATAATATAATGTGGATAATGGAGGAAACAAATTTTCCATGGAGTCTAGAAAACCAAGAAGGGAGTACAAGTATGCCCAAGTCAGCATACTTGTATAGGATAAAATGGCAGAGTTGTATATAAATGTATTGTATTTTAGGTGGACTCTTTCACTTTACTAAAATATTGTATAGATATACATATAGGCAGAAATGTGTGAGAATAATAATGTATTCATATGATGTTATGACGAGGATATTTACAAACTATTATTTTCTTGCTGAGTGAGTGAATAAAGTAAAGTGGTTTTTGAGGATGAGGAGACTATGAGGAGCAAGAAGCATATTTTATTATATTATGAGACAATGAGTAGTAGGAATGAGCCGACTCAAAAAAAATTCATGTGCTCACATGTTCAACATGCTTCGAAACAACACAACTTACTATAAAAGTGGAATAGGGAAGTGGTAGTGAGAAAGGCACAGAATATTTCGTAAGGGCTCTCGAGAAATACTTAACTTGCTAGACCTCGTTGTCCACCACACCACCACCACCAAAAATATAGTATATAAAATGAAACTAAATTTTCCGTCCAATGCGTATATATAAATGTCTTGCAGCTACATACATTCAACATGACATTATATTGTATTGTTGAGAAAATATCCATACATACATGAATGTATTGTACATTCCAAGGGAAAAGGGAAGAAGACAAGAGCTCTCTCTATAATATAGATAGATAAATATATGATATAAGAGAAACCTTATTCCATTATTTCGATAGTAGGATTGTAGCCCATCTTTGTGATATGCTCATCGTTGAGACAGAGACACTTATTGCTCCCATTATTGAGGCATTGAATAAATATATAGAATCACATTTTGAAACAAGCTCATTCTCTCTATCTCTTTCTCCCATCCTCTACTTTGTTTGTCACTCTCTTTTTTTGAACAATGAAATTATATGAATATCTGTGAAAAGAAGATATGTATGTATGTATGTATGTATTCATGTAAATACATTTAGGATCTCCAAGTGGGATACAAAAGGGGGAGAAAAGTTGCGTTGTAAGCAGATATCATAATAATAACAATAATATCAATACGAAATACTATTCATTCATCTAGTTTCAAGATTTTTTTTATTGCTTTGACTGTACTACTGACTAAACGACACAACATTGATGGTTGTGGTGGTGGTGGTGGTGATGATGATGATCATGATGATAGTCCCAGTCTCGCATTCACATTCACATTCCTTTACTTTTCCACATATTCCTGCCATCATTATATCACCTGGGAAAAGGGAAAGCTCAAACAAACGGGATGGTATCAGGAGAGAAATATATAAAATACATAAATAAATTTGATAGTAGATAAAGAGAAAGGAATTTTCACTGCTCAAGATATGAGATTTTCTTCACCGCTAGTGTTTCTCACACACAAAAACGGAAGTAGAACATATGCATGGAAAACCTCCCAGCTGAAGGAAATTTAAGAAGTGTATATGTTGTACATGCATAGGTAGCTTACTAGACACTATTGTGTATTTAGTAGCTGTAGTAAATAAGCCAACTAAACCATGCCGTAAAGTTCCATACTTAGATGGCCATAATACAAATTTTTGTTGGTTTTTTTCTCTTCTTCTTCTTCTTGGGTTTCACTACGAGCTAAGCTTGTATACTCAACTTATCTACCCTTGTATTTCCTAAGATACATATTTGTGTGCTTCGTCTTTTTGCTTCAAAGTACACTACTAAAATACCTTGATAAGTTGTTGGTTGAAAGCCCAAACCAGACCAGATTTTCTTCACTTGGGTGGATAAATACCTGGAGAAAAAGAATGAACTAAATTCCATCATCATCATCATCCTTCCCACCAACCACTATCAACATAATCATCATCATCCTTCTAGTTTCCTAGATTTTCCTATAACTCTCTCTTCCCCTTCTTTTCAGAGGAAATAGTGGCTAATACGCCTACTTAAATATTTCCATGTGATGTTTTATGGTGGCGATGATATATTATTATTTCATTACTCACATTGTACTAATCACTTGTTCCGTCCTGTGCTACTCAAACCAAACCACCTACATGGAATATTATCATATCATACATATATATTTTGTGCTTGAGACCCGTTTTCTAATGTATAGCATAAGTTTTTTTTGCGCGGAAGGTATATAATAATATGCTCCTCCAAGATACTTATCAGACCACATTGAGAAGCTGTACATGTGCAGCAAAGATACTGATGGAAGTGATAGATCAGCATGAAATATTATGGTGAAGTACACCCCTTCTAGGCTCCATTTTTTTTATCCGATTCAGCTAGAAAGGAATCCATACAAAAAATGACAGAAGGGAGAAAAGAGATTTGTGATAGTGTAGCTATGACTAGAAGGCACAAGCTGTAAGTATATTGCAAGGTAGAATATAATATAATATAATCAGAGTATTGGAAACACTTGGAAGGTTTCAAAAGCAAACTTTTTTTGTGACCATCATCATCATCATCCTCACCAAAAATTTCTTATTGGCATGTTAGACTTTTCGTCTACTACGCGTTATTAATGGCAAGTAATGATTTCACAGAGAAAAGTAAAATATACCATCAAACTAATAGATAAACTAATATGTAATAAAAAGACAAATTCATTATGCCCTTCATATTCACTCATTCATGCGTGGCTCATGCTGGGAAATACTCCTTCTGCTACTTCAACATTATATTACCATTTACCCATGTTTCAATGGAATATTATTAGTACCTATCAACAATATTTTATTATTACTCTTCGGAAGTCATACATAGACGCATACTAAACTTAATCCTAGAGGGAATACAGGTTGGAAATTAAGATGCTCAATTGAGAATATACAAACCGAATCAAAGTAATATTATATTGTTAATCGTATATGCAAAGGGAATGTAATGATACTTCTTGTGTTAAAGTACTGTGATAGAACAATTTTTGAAAAAGTTGATGTCAAATTCCCTTATCGTCCTTATCTACTAGTCTTACCCACATATCTAACATAAAAGCATAGGACTCTCACTTACAATGCTCACCTCTATGAGCGTATAATGTTTTTGTTCGGTTAGCTTACTATCTTTAAACATAACATGCTTGTACTTTAGCTAATATGCATAACGTAAAGAAAAGAAGGAGTTTATATCCTACATCAAATGTCGTATTGTATTTTAGCTTCGTAGGAAGGCATTTTCCCGTCTCTCGGCTGGTTCAACATTAGGTTGACTGTTTTACCGTCGGAGTATTTTCTCCAGGAAATTTTCGCTGCATTAGGCAAGAATAAGGGAGAGGGCGAGTTGAGAAGGTAAAAGGCTTACAGGTTTCCTCATTGTGTACACACTTTTTATTCATACACACATGCACACACATATATAATACAATCCTTTGCTTCAAATGCTTTTCCCTTTCTCTTCAATCCTCTTTTTGTTCTTATCTTGAAGACCAGAGAGAAAGTGGAAGAAGGAGGAAGGATGGAATGCAGGTAGAAGGTATGGAAAAAAGGCTTACATTCATCCACACAAGAACAGAACAAGGTTTAGGGGCAACGTTAAGTTCATACTTTTTTTTTGTCTTTGTCTACCCATCTATTTAATTTAGCAAATGAACATGAAATCTCTGTCCTCTTTCTCTCCTTCCTGTTTTAATAGCCGTCGTTATTATTAAATACCATTATTATTTCGATATAACTCATGATGATGATATGATGATTACATCTTTCTACATCCTTACCAAATTCCACTTTTGTCTTGCACATGCATAGAGATGGATGATGAATGTGTAGTTATTATAGGTCAAATAAATAAAGGAACCAAGAAGACCAAGACCAACTTGGCTTTGGCTATACACACTTCCTCTTCCTTTACCATATTTATTATATTTTCTTTGGACGACCCACCTCCTCCCTTATATTTTCACCTAACCACTATCTCCATCCGGGGAAAGTGAAGTTAAGATAATGCGACTTTTAAGCAAGGAAACGTGTTCTCTTCAAAAGAAAGAGGTTTCTCTTTGTAAGAGCTCCGGGGCAGGGATAGACAAGGTGTACGTACAAAGTTATTCCTCTTAATACATTTATTTGCTGTAATAATAATGCTGAGAAGTAATGATAATAACATGGAGACACACAAAATTCCTAAGGTGAGAAGTGATGATAATAATAATAGCAGAGGCTGTAAAACCAGAGGAATATGTTTGCACCCAAGTTTTTCTCCTGAGAAATACATAGATTTTTACTTGTTAAAGTGAGCTATCCACATGAATATGTACAGTACAGTAGTACACTTGTACAATTATATAAAAAATATTAGAGTGCACTAAGATTTTCTCACTCTAAATCCGGAGGAATATGAGAATGTTATCTTTGTACTTTTTCTTTTACTTTAGCCTAACTTTCCAAAGGATATCAAGAAGAAGAAGAAGAAGAAGAAGAAGAAAAGAAAAATATTATCTTTCAACTTCTTTTTGCATTATGCGTCTCTAGGTTGAGTGAATGAAGCGAAATAATATAATATATAATAAATATACTAGGCATGAAACTTGTATGGATGTGAGATTTATTGGAAAAGTGTACGAAACAGCTTTGACAGCCACTATCAAAATCAACCAACTTTTATACACGATGTCAATGTACAATGAAGCTGTGTGTAGTATATATTATTGTGTACACACACATGTGCATGAAATGCTTACAAATATGTTTAGCCAACCCACAAAAAAAACTACTCACATGGAGTTTGGTGGTTCACAAAGCATTGCATGCATATTAGGAACCTGATGCCTATGTGAAAGTAGTAGCCTATAACGGCGGAAGAATAAATACAAGATATCAAATTGCAACCTGACTTCAGTCTTCTAGACGTTATTATCTTTTCCCGTGGCTTTTTCTTTAGTACATAGTATCAGCTCACCGGTGGTACAAGTGTGCATTTTGTGGTAGGCTGCTTGGACTTAACCCGTTGCTCCCTCGGATAAAAAAAGTAGAAAACCAATTTTTTCTTTACTTGCATTTTTTCCTTGAAACTCCTCTGCCCTTTTTCTGAGGCTTGAGAGCGATTACTGAAATCACATTGGTGTGCATTTTTTAATGATTATTACTCAGTTGTGGGCTCAGTTGTGCTGCCTTGGAAAGTTTTGTCGTTTTTTTTACTATTTTTACAAACAAATGCTGTGTATGGGAAAAGTGCAAATCAGGAAAATTCCAAGTTACTACTTCCATGACAGTAATTAATGGCGATTTTCATTTTCCTCTAAAGTGTAATTTTGAGTAAGTAGTTGAAAACAAGATCTATGATAACTCCATTATTTTATTGCGCCATTTACTTTATGACGTCCAAAACACTTTATTATGCTATTGTACAAGAAGAAACAACACTAATAGTAGCAGCAGCAAAAATATAAAAAAAACTGGACTGTGAAGTGAATGCAGAGTTTAAGGCTGTGCTCAAAATTATGGATACAAATTTCAAGGCTTCGTAACATCAACAACTAAACCACTACCTCTCACTCTCGACTTCAGAGTAATACACGTAGGTTTGACAAATTTTTGTGGATTAGTAAACAATTTTTATATACGTTTGACGTTTGAATCTATCAAATTTTGGTTTACCAAACTATAATTGTCTATGTCAAGTGCGGTGGTTCACTTTAAGAGAAAAAATCAAGCAAAATCGAGTTACGTAATGTAATACTTTATATAATAAATAAGCACATTTAATTCTCAACGTTTTCTACATAGGTTGTGCATGTATGTGTTGACATAAAAACAGCATACATCATACTACATATGTCGTGATGAATGTGATTGAGATTGTGCATTGAGTCATGCATATTATGAAGTTAAAATATTCATGTTACGGAAAAAAATGTACACAACCCTTAATTTTCTTTCCCTTATCTTCGAAAAGATAGACAGAGGAGATATTATATTTGTTTGGAATTTGTTCTGGTGGATTATTTAGTATAGACCTCCAGTCTTACAACTAAAAAAAAGTTGTTCCATTCATGACTACATTTGAGCTATTGCTATGCCTACATTCCTTTTTTTCGGAAGTTTAAGGTGGATTTATTTATGAAACTTGTGTATGTGTAGTTGTAGTTGTTAGGTTTTGCAAAGAAATCATGGGAAAAAATGTGAGTTAAAAAGGGGGAAAACAAAATACATTTTTTTTGTCCTTTCTTGTCTCTCTCCCTCTTAACTCGTGTGATATGACATGTATGGGGTAATAACTGTGAAATGTGAGTAACAACAAAAAAACGAGGCTAGTTTTCTCTCACAACTTTGCTTATATTTATTTTTCATCTCAATTTTGCATGGAATTCATACACTACTTGATGTACAAAATGTAACTCTGTGTATACGACATTGCATTGCATTGCTCGCTTTTTAAACCACAAAAACTCCAAAAGAATCAAGAAGAGAGACGGAAACTGAATGGGAGAGGAAATAAGGAGTTTTTTTCTGTATTTTGTGTAGAGAAGAAAAAAAACAGTTTTTGCTAGCAAAACCTCAAGTCAAGGAAGTCAATTCAATAAGAAAATAACCAGTTCTGGAGCTGACTTGAACCTTCCAACTTTATAGGAATGTATTCACTCTCACTCATGGAGTTAGCTATATAGTCATGCTACAAGGAGCGAATCACCGTTCCTAGTTCCCGCTCACCCAAGTCCTAATGCACTTACCAGTATATCATTGTTACAGTTACCATTAAAACAGGTTTTGTGTTTGCTATCGCAACCACTACCACCAGGTCACAGGTAATATATATTGACGATCCAGAGTGTACATGAACATGTGCACTTACTAACATTCACTCTTTTTATATCTGATATCAATAATAGGCAGGAAAAATGATATAACCCTTCAAGAAGGCTATCGTATGGAAATCATTTCATTTACTCTTTCCCTTCGTTCCCAACTTTTTTCTCGTTTCTCAACCTCAACTCCTTCTTTTTTCTGCCTCCTGATTCCTTCCTCAGCTCAGATGGTTTTTTTTGCCTAGCTTTGTTACAATAATAGACGCAATAAGTTATACCAATTTTTTACTTTCTCTCTCTCTCCCTCTTTTTCTACGTCACGTTGATCCAAAAACTGCCAATTCTTTGAAACGGGGAGAGCAAAGGGAAATATCAGTAGACCTTTTTTAATGGTGACTGGTTGCATTGAGATTGAGAGTGTGAGTAAACTTGTAGTTTTGGAGAGAGTAAGCAATCTTGTTTTTCCTTGAGAAGGGCATGTTTTAACTTGAACATGGTATATCAAATGCAGTTCCTGTTCCTCACACACAAATCTCAAAACCGCCAAGAGCCTCCATATTATATACCAATGTCCAATATCATCACTTGTTCCTCTATAACCGGCATAAAGATTTAGTTCAGCATTATAAAATGGATGAGAGAATGTATGCAGTCACTTGCAAAAAGGAAGTTGTTCCCTTTTTTTTCTCTCTCGTCTTTTCGTCGACAGGAGTAAGAAAAGTGAAAGTCAGTGTTGTGCAGCAAGAGGAAGGAATAAGCAAAAGCAACAACATCTTTCTCGAAAAAAAGTAACAGTAACAGCAGCGCAACAGTATATTTTTTTTGCGTTAACATTATGTTAGCCTCAGAGAAGAAGAAAAAAACTGTGCAAGGAATTGGTGCAATGAGCCAAAAGACAAGATCTCTGGGTGAAGGTATACATAGGCGAAGTACTCATGGTAGAACTTCATAAAAATTGGTATTATACATATTTATAGGCGTAGTTGAGGTAAATGTGGATGTGGATGACGGAGAAAGTACCCCCCATTTTAAACTCATAATATAAATGTACTTCTCTATATAGGGATATTATTCACACAAGAAGTCACTTGCAGTTCACTCGCTTAGAAGGGAAAAAGTTTTTATTTTTTCTGGCCCAAGAAACGTAAAACAGATGGATATAAAGATTGATCCTGTACAAAGGGGGAAATGTGATGCGTCTCCTGGTACTGCCACATCGGCAACCTAACTAAACCAGTATAAATACATTTCATGAGTATATCTATCTATATACCTCTTCTTTCAACCATAAACAAGCATCCCATCATCATATTCCAATAATAATATTATGTAAGTAATAATCATGCACATAGTAAGTATTTCAGTGTTAAGAAAATAAGTTGAACCTGCATAATATCTGGGTAGGTACAACAAACAAAAAAGGATGGTAGGAAAAAGAGGAAACCTTGCTGTGCGAACGAATATTTTCTTGTACATTATTCACTTTATAATAGCACGACACTACTTCCTTGCCCTTGTTCATCATAAAAGAAGAACACCAAACACACACAAGTCCATTCTTGTTTTACTTTCTCCCTCAAAGAAAATAAAATTGAAGAATTTCAGCAAATGAGGAAGCTGGCAAGAAAATGTGAGAGAGGGAGAAAAACACGAGAAAGTAGGAAGTAAAGTGGAAAAATAATATAAAAAAATAAAGTAGAAAACTGACTTTTTCTCTTCCACCATACGAGCCTCACTTAACCAACCCAAGAAAATCAACTTTGTTACTTGTGTACGTGGCTTTTGACTTTCTGTGTGGTGCTAATCGTCGCAGAACCACAAAGAATTAAGAGGGCATTCAATGTATACCAATGTATTTTTTTAAATATATATAAAGCAAACCTAAGGCAACTAGACACTATAGATTTTTCGATTGCATTATGCTATGGCACGAGCAAACGTTTCTTTCTTCCTTTACCACTTTCTCCCTTTATTCCAGGCAAGAATCATGAAAAACAAGTTTCTTTCTTGAAAAAGAGTGAAAGTGACTAGGCCCTTCTTTCTCTCCTCTTCTTCGACATGAACTCCCAATTTTGTTGGTCCTTCGGTCTCGATCGTGCGAGGTCTACACATAAGTTAGAAATATAAAATTGTGCAATTTACCAAAAAGAATCTTCTGGGAAGCCAAAATTTTATTAGAGCCCAAATAACAATTTTTGTTCGCCTTGAAGGACAAACTAAGTTTTCGTATGTGTTCAACCCAAAAACAAATGTGAAATTAAAGTAAAATGAAAAGAAAAAGTATGTGATTTTATGTTCACAAGAATCGGCAGCCCATGACACTACCCCAAATTTCTTTTTTTTTGATTGTCAGCTTAGAGAAAGACTAGACAAAGGTGAAAACTAACTTGCGTTCCACCCAGTTTTCCATCAAATTTTTGATCACTTTCTTTTTTAAAGCGGGACCATTTTTTTCCTCCAACAAGGACCAGTATCACAATCATCTTCCAATCCCAATGTCTCTGGAAACAAAACATTTTGTGCAAGAAAAGTCAACTTGAGTTCCTTATTTGAATCCTTCAAATCAGCATATTATATCCCGTTTTTCTATGCGGCTTCATGTCTCTTCCCTGTGCCTCATTCATATATCTTTAAAAAGTGTGTGACTTGGTTGAGTAGGAAAAGCAAAGTTTAGCATAGGCAAAAAAAACCAAGGCTTTGCTGCTGCTGCTCCTTGCTCCGTTCGACAGTCAGTGTTTACAGTGTCTGACTCGGTTCAGGGTGGATGGATGGCTACGGCCTAGGAAGGAACGTGTGCTGGTAAAACTAGTGAGGATATAAAGATGCATAATATTATCCGTGTATGAAAAAAACTTGGGCCGCGTGTCTGTTTCAGTTTCACTCAGAGTGGTTGGTGTGTGTCTGTGTAATTCGAATGAGAAAGCGAGAGGAGCAAGAGCAAAAGCAAAAGCAAGAGAGTCTCACTCACTCTTCCTCTTCTGCATGCATTCATATGTGTATATACGCTTTTGTGTGTATACATATGTGTGTGTGTAGCTGACAGTGGCATAATGCCATTTTCAGTCGAGTTCTAGTCACTAGCTCTCCTCTACTGTGTGAGTCTTTCTCCCTTCTCCTTCTTATTCCTCTTGCCTCAGCAGCTCTCCCAAAGAAAAAGCTTTATTACCAGTGGTTGCACAAAAGCTTGTAGTGGCAGTCAGCAGCGTGGTTGCAGGCAAAACGCAAGCAGTCACTGGTGATCCAGGGTCGGGACTCTCTCTCTCTCTTACTTACTTGGTCTCTCTTTCTCTCTGACTTTGATTCATCATCATCATTGTCACTTTGTGGGTTATTATTCACAAGAAAAAAGGAAATAGCAGATATACAAAGAGCAAAAAAATATCATAATCTATTTTTCTTTTCACACAAAAAAATAGCAACAGCACGAGTCCGAAATAGCAGCAATATACAAAAAAAGTCTAACATTTTTATCATTCACATTGCATAGGAGCAGTGGTTTGTTTTCTTCAATTCTTTCATTCCTCTCATTTGTTTCGGTTTCTTGTGGTGGTTGGTTTTGGTGGTGGATGTGGTTGTTCTCGTTATTATTATTGTTAGTTGAAGAAGAGGTGCTGGACAAATATTTAAAAAGTAGCCAGTAAATATTGTATAGTAGAGTTTTTTCTGTTTAAAAAAAAGAGAGAAGTAAGTAGATGATGTTTTTGTAGCTTTTTTTTATTGAATAAACTGTATTACTTGCTCTTAAAAAAAGTATATACATACATCTGTGTGTTTGTGTTTGGCGTAGAGACATAACTTGGTTTGAGCTCATTGCCTGCTTCCCCCGTTTGTTTGTTGTTGTGTAATTATCACTCTTATTTGTTCCTCTTGGATTTGGATTGTTTGTTGATGTGATAAATGTTCGGATGTACTGGTTGGTGAAGTTGGGTCACAGTAAAAGTCTACGGGAAAAAAGCAATTACATTGCAAGCACAGTCACCAAAGGACGGAACCTAGCATATCCAAATATGTATTGTTGTGAGTTTTCCATCTTTTCTCTCTCTCATCATTTTCTCAACTAGCTTGTATAATCAAAAACTTTGAAACTCATAGGAGAAAGCTTGAATATTATGTTGTTATCCTCACAACACGGTATCAAATCAGATTCTCATATTAAACCGATCTGCTTACACATGCTATGTTTTACTGTATTTATGGTGGTAATCATCATCATCCCAAGCTATAAGGATTTACATAAATCTACGCTCTTGCCCCAATATATCGTATCATCACATCACGTCTTCTAATGCGATTTCATTTGAAACCCGCAGAGAGAAAAAAGGGCGCTCACATTAAAAATATGTTATTTATCTAGTTGCCCGTTTGATTTGGAGAGGCTATTTATTAGCTGTATACAGAATAGAAGAGATATTTAATACGAACCGGCTTATCTGAAGAGGGTTTCTCATAGAATTCGTAGGTATCAAGTAGACTATTACTTACAGTCATCCTATACTCGCCCTTATCATTATTAATTTGGCTTTGTTGTTCATCTTGTTGTTGCATTGATTGCCATTAAATTAGAGGGGAAAAGGGGGAAGTTTCCAGCATGCACAAAGCTGCTAACTTTCTATCTGTTTCCACTTGTGTGGAATGCAAGAATCATAAAAAACAAGAAGGGAAAAGAGAAAAAAGGAAAGCCCATTTTTATATTTTTGCTTTGCTTTTCTTCATTTCATCATGTACGCACACACACACACACAAAAGACACAAGCTTTCACGAGCCACTCATAAAAAGCTCTTGTTCTCTGATGTGAGAGGAGGATTTACAAAGAAAGATGAGCATTGTGTGAAAAATGCTGAGATTTTGCTGTAGAAAATCGTATCTTTTTTCTTTCACCAAAAAACAACATTTAGGTTTTTTATCCTATCATCCCGCTTGGTTTATGTACTTTCACCGAAACAAACACAATATTATTCACTCGCTCTCTCTCTCCGCTGTCGGCCACCAGTTTTTTTTCATCAATTCTTTTCTGTTTACTGAAACCACAAACAGAGTGAAAGAAATTCAACTAATATTTTGTTCCCTCAAATTGTATTTGAGGCTTGCTACTTAAGTTTGCATAATGTAGGAATTGAATGCATCATACGAATACTTTACTAAGTTACCGTTTTTCCGCTAGAAATTCTTAGTTAAGTACGAATGTAGAGGAGTATTGTATTGTATGGTATTGTGATTGCGTAGCTTATAAAATTGAAAGCTTTCCCCCCAAAAAAATGTAGGATTTTCCTTTCTTCAGAAGAAAAAATCCGTCCACCTATGAATGCACCATGAATTAATGTGCACTTTCTCAATTTATCTTTACCGTCAATCACATTTTGTAAAATATGGAATGACAAATGTGTTATAGAAGTAGAATATATGCATATATATTAATACTTATCGTTAGTCATTCTTCACCAACGACATTGCCAGCAACTGCTCGATCAATGAAGAAATTTAGAGGAGGACAAGTCATGCAAGCTCTCCCAATTTATAATACCTAGTTTTCATACCACACTTCTTATTTGCGAATCCAGTCAGCTCATGCAAAAGGAGGTGCATGTGGGCTGGCGTATGGTTTGGAGCTTACAGTGCTCATCAATTTTAGAGTCATCCAACATGAATTAAATTAGTTTGATCGAAACTTGTATAGAGATAGAATGCATGTAGTCAGCTACTTGTCTTGTATTGCATGAAATGAAACTGATGATGATAATATCCTCCTCGTCTTCAAGTCTTGTACAGTTTCCTTGAGATGATGTTAAACGATCCTATCACAATGTATTTAGTATACATACATATTCGCAATAGAGCGTGGATTTCCACATCTTCTTCTTGTGTGCTTGTGGTTCAAGCGATGTAAATAACCAAGTAGCCAATTCGCAAGTAAGATTTCGATTTCAACAAGATGAAAAGGATGGGGAGACAAGAGAGAGGCATTACCACCAAGACTATACTACGATTACAACATCACATCACATCACATCACCACCAGGCCACCAATTTCGTCATTCTTGCAGCCGTATAATAGTCTCACTTTGCTTAAAAGAGTTTTCAAGAAAGAAAGAAAAAAGTTGTAGGGTTGTCGATTACCGTTTTCGTTTCGTAAACGGTAGTAGTCTCTTTAGTTAAGACCATGGAGCCAAAGAGCTAGCTCAAGGAAGGATATCAGGACGATTTTGTTTCGTGCTCTCTTCTAAAAATAAGGAAAACGTAAATGGTGCTATAGCAAACTATATTATGTATACTATAAACATAGCTACAACTACTTACTTAATCTATGCATACATTCTTAAACTGGAGGAAAAACATCATAATATTGTCTAGCTTGTTTCTTGTCTGGTATGGAAACGAAACACCCAAAAAAACAGTGTGTTTGAAATGTACTGCAATGTAATGGAACAACCAACCACGGAAATATGAGACGTCCCAACCATACTCTGTGGTGTTGGAAAGCAACATATTAAGTTGCGTCTTTGCAAATTAATTCCGATGACTACTGTCATCCTCACTTCATCATCGTCATCTTCCATGTTGATCATATGATGATGATGATGATACAAACAAGTTTTTTTGTACACTGAAACCCGTCCCTAATAAATATGCAGTGGGTAAAAACTTTCACAGTCCCACACTTTAAAAAACGTGGTTGACAAAAAAGAGAAGCATGGAAATTTGCTGAGAGAACAAAGTGGTACTTGTGTAGTATAAGGACTACAAGTTATGTCCTTCATCTCATCAACATATCATCAACCATCCTATTTCGAATATACATTTATATTTATATATACGGAGGGCAAGTGAACAGTGATATATTTTATTGCAGATGGTGTGCGTGAATGTACTTATGTATGTACATAAAACAGCATAAATACAGTATCAAATAAATACACACTTGAGTTTTGATTCACTCCACCATATTTCATTTCCTTTTTTTCTTCTTGTTCTGTTCTGTCCTGTCGTCTTTGATCATCATATCATTTTCCTCATGTCTCATGTGCTGTACGTCATGTGGAGCACAAAGAAACAAAAAAAACAGTGGCCTAATGCTCTCCCTCACCCGTTCCCATCGTACGTGTGTGTGTGTAGTTTTGCAAACTATCTGAGAATATTAAATCGTCATCAACTTGATATCTTGGCAAATTTTGCCACTTGGCACAGCTGTTTTTGTCCACACGCTCACAAGATGACGAGAAGGATATGGGTCTGTTGATCCATAATTTAATACTATCAAAAATTATTTGCTTTGTTTTCCTCTCTGACACTTCCATTCTCTCCCATCCATCCATTTCTTTCTTTCTTTAAGAAAAAGAAATAGTCATTTTATTTGACTCAACCTGGTTGTTGGGTTGGTTGGGATAGAATGGAATGGAACGGGAAGCAAGCGACACAGTTCGAGCTCGAGCTCTTCTACTTTCATTTGGAACGTAGACAGCTAAAATGAAAGTGTAGAAGCGAGTGAGAAGACAGAACTTAGTCTATCTATCCATCCATCCATCCATCCATTTATCCATTGAGAAACTATTTTTCCGTGTGAATAATACATAACACACGAGGCAAAAATAAGTGAAGAACTTAATAGAATGAATAAAATAATATGTGCATGCATTTATTTTATCATCACGCCTTTCATTTTCATCTTTGTCTTTAAAGTCTACAGGGAATAATGGGAATGAGTATATATATAGACACAAAATTTCTCAAGTTAAACTATCGTTTTAATCAATAAAGGAAAAACATGTCAATTTAGCTCATCATTTGAATAAAATATAATGCAGTGTTGATGTTGATATAAGTACATAATATATCACAATGTGTAGAAAATATATGGGCCCACTTCACTCTACACACAACAAAGAAAACGAGATTGGAGTGAGAATGGGAGGAATGCAATAGGAACCCTTTCAAGTTCTCATAGCTTCACCAAAACGAAAGAAGTTGGTGGTATGGTATGGTATGGATGGTGTGGTATGGTGTGTGTAAGCGTAGGTAGTTAGCGACTGTATATCTAGGTCTTCTTCTTCTTCGTCTTTCTATCTCTCGTCTCCATTTATTTAACATTTGACAAGTTTTAGCCTCGTCCAAGTATTCTGGATAGGAATGGATGTTCCTTCTCAAAGTGTCATTGTCGATTCTACAGGGACTTGAAAACAAAAGTGTCACTTTCCGTTTCCTCCCTGTCTCCTTGAAGCCATATAAGTTTCCATACTTATACCTTTCATTCTTTTCACTGATATACTTCAAATTTTGCATCCATCTGATGTTTGCATGCTTGCATCATACAAAATTCAGAAAACGTTCTCCTCCTCCACTGGTCCCTAGTTGTTCCCGACAATCAAACCATTTTCCTCTAGAGAGGATTAAAGGAGGACAAGATGCGCATGGTGTGCCCCTCTTGTGTATATTTTTTCAGTGGGTCTGATTTCCCAAAGATTATGCAAAATCAACTAATTTAAAATCCTTGAAAAGGGATTGATCATAAATTGAAAGTAATGGGTTTTGTCACTGAGACATTGAGTGGTTTTTTTGTCAACAGCTTGCTTCTTCTTCCCTTCTTGAAATGAGTTAGACATATAAAATTAGTGACATGAGTGAAAGCATGTTATTTTTTTCTGGAGAAAAGTAAAATAGAACAATTTTATTTCCCCGTTTTCTCCCTCAAAACATAAATGCGTATTACTAGTAGTGAGCAAGCGGCAGAAATAGGAGGCTTTTCAAACGAACGAAAAATACAAAAACCATTAAATAATACAATAGAAAATTTGGTGGAGGTTGCTACTCCTACTACTGCTCCTGTGTTTTGCTTTTTAAGGGGAGTTTAGCACAACTGCTCTAATTACGTGTCTCCTCAGAGGCATCCTCCTTCCCTCCATTTTCACTTTTCCAGTGAATAACCTGCCAGCCAAAAAAAAAACCTGAATTTGTTACTGTCATACACGTATACATATTATAGGATTGTATATATGTACATGGGATGTTCGCTTCCATTGCAACTTTGCTGCATTGTGTTTGTTTCTCATTCTCAAAGAGTTTTTTGATGCGTTCAATTTTCTGTGACCAAAACGTTGCATTGCCACCGCCACCACCACTATCATATACCTTATGAATTATATGCCTACCTACCGATATCAACAACAGCTAGCATGAATGTTTGTATGTATGCTACGTCCCTAAACAAAAACTTGAGAGTGAAAACAGGGACGGCTTTCCATTTATGCACGTCGTTGTCGCATGTGAGCTTTCCGCCTCCCTTGTCTTTCTTGACTCAATCTAGTTCCATCATATTTCAGCCTACTGTCATGTCATATAGTTGGGTAGTTGTAAATTCACACTTTCCATTGCTTCCATACACCAAAATGAATACAATGTTGATGAATTGCAAGATATAAAATATATAATAAAGTACCTACATAACTGACTTTCTACACATTTATTTGAAATTGTTTCAAACTCTTATGAAATTGGATGCACAGGTCTTATGTTGTAGCTCTTTTAAAGTTGGTTTGTTTAATTTATAATAAATGTTTATTAGTGGCTTCCCCATTTTTATGAAGCTGCTCATTTCATTTCCTCAAAAAGAATATAATTTATGCATCCATCCACCGCTTTTTTTCAATTCTGTGTGCAGTGGAGTGGTATGGTAGACGGTAGACCTAAGCCTGTCTTAATTGTTTTAATTTTCTGTAGCCTTCATTCACCTCTGGCTTCATAGTTTTTGCTTCCATTTTATACTTACTAGTAAGTAGTACGACCACAGTATATTTTTTGTGTCATTCGCATTTTGTTTGACAAACCTGGCATATTGACAAAAGCGTGCGGAGCGCTTCCAAAAACAGACATTAAAGCCAAAGGGGGAAAGCTACACCATAGTCTTGAAGCATTTGTTTTAGTCGTTGCACCTCTACGTACCATCCTGTCTTTGATTAACATAGTGTGTGCTTTTATTTCATTTTCTGGTTTTGACCTAAGCCACACAATGTTGGTAGAAGTTGTCGGTTTTTTTAGTCATACTTTTAAGTGCATTGTGCATATTCGTTGGGAATTAATTAGATAATGTCAATACGCAAGTGAAATGCTAGTGATTCAATGTTTAAATGTTTGCAAACACTGCTGCTCCAAAGTACTTGCTGCTGCTGAACCTGAAATCGATATAAATGATTTCATTTCTAAGCTCTCTGTATATCTGCTGTATACTCATGTTGTTTGTTCAGTGTGTTAAAGGGAACTAATTAATGTACAGAGGATTTGCATAAAATAATATATATTGTGATTCCAAAGTTGAAAAGGAGAGAAAGCACTTGATATTATTGTATCTATAGTAATTCTTGTTGACAACATAGCAATTTCAAAGCTAAAAAAGTTGATAAAATGGTATTCCGGCTAATGTGTATGTAACAAACATGCCATATTATATAATATTTCATGAATGAAGAAGTCTTATGTGATTTATTTCTTGTAAAAACAATACTTATTTATATTATGTGCCAAAAATTGTTGAACATTTTACTAAGCTGATGTCCATTTTGTTTCTTGTTTGATTTTACTTCTGGTTTAGACAAATCAGTAGCTATGGAAGGTGCCACGATCAATGGACTGACGCAGGTGACGCTGGAGAATGGATTGAGTGCAATCCATGGCCCCGGAGACGACAACTCAGCCAGATCATCTCCCAGCGTGGGGAACACCACCGCATCAAATGGTAGTGTATCCGGCTATGAAAACAAACTCTTTGTGGGTGGTCTAAGTTGGCAAACCACACCGGAAAAACTTCGAGACTACTTCTCCCAATTTGGAGCTGTCACAGATGTCCTAGTCATGAAGGATCCTATTACCCAGGTAGTTCAAATTGTTCAAATGAAAAAAAAATAAAGTTTCTACATTAAAACAAACCCACACACACCAATTCCGTCACACAATAGGTGATTCCTGATTTATTTAAGACAAAGTGTCAAATAAAAGAGATAGGGAAAGGCGTGAGTGGATGATTAAAGGTTTAGTAGGAATGGAACCGTAGAAACAACAAAAATGGCCTTAATACCCTCAAACAGAGACACGAGCTCAAGTCAACCCTACAAGTTTTGGCTTTTACATCTCTCCAGAAAACAAACAAACTTTTGCTATTTCTCTGAGTATGCATAATGGATTAAAACGTCTTATTTTTATGCCACCCCACGACCCAATCCATACCACATCCCAAGAAAGAAAAAAACAATCTTCTTATGGCCCCGTTTTCAATGTTGTTCTCATTTGTTGTCGTAAATCCAACGGAATACTTTGAATAATTCAGTACACACCAGTCACACCATTATCACTAGATTAGTTTCTCCGTCTGCTGTGACTTTCACTGGGGAAAGGACTCGTATTAGTTTTAGTGGCATTCCAAAAATTACTCTAGTCATTAGAATGAGTGATGTCATCTATTCAGATTGATGCCATTTTTTCTGCCTCCTATTTACTCCCTTTCTCTCCTCCAGCAGCCTTCCTAACTTTACCTTTAAACCATTCATACCATTTTTAGCCATACTATATATTTTTCTACCTTTTCCCGTGTTTCAACATGTTAAGGTGAAACGTGAAAGCCGTCCATAGTTTGCTCTCGCTCCATTCAACCATTTTTCTCGTGACAGTCATAAAAAATTGTAGGAATTGATGATAAATGTAAGAAATGAGACAAAAAATGATAAGAAAATAGATGAAGACGTTTCCGTCCTTGGCCAAAAGACCGTGGCAGTTTGCACATACGTGGTTTGGTTCGGTTTGGTTTGGGTTTCCAAAAGAAAGAAAGAAAGAATGAAAGAACGGAATCGCAAAGAAGCAAACATGGTGGAAAAAACAGGTAAAAAGTTAAGTGGTACTGTGATTATTATCATAATGTACCAGCATTTGATGATAAAGTATCGTACTTCAACATAATATTCTGATTCTATCTCCATCCCACCAAAAGGAGAAGAACAAAACACGGTTGTGCCGACATTTTTTATGGATTTTTTTTCTCTCTCTTGATATCTACGTAGATTTTACAAGATTGGTTGCTGGTTTGGTTGTGCTACATTTAACCATAATATGGCATGATATTATCCAAGACAGATGGATGTAAATTATTTTTCTGAGAGTTTGCGAGAATCTATTATACCCCAATACGTTATATAGATAACCAACAAAACTCTCCAGTTGGTTAAAAAACTAGATGATAAGCCTTTTTACTTGTGATATGAGTTTTTGAATTACCAAATCATTCCACGAAATACCACTTTCATATAAGCTTGAGCCGATCAACTTGATGTATTTTTTCGCAAAAAAATAATGCTCTTTATCATTGTGAGCTGTGCGTGGGCTAGAATTGAGAAAGAATTGATCAGAATTCACTGATCCATGGAGCTTCACTTGTTTTTTTACTTTTTCCTTGTCAGATTCTATCCATTTTTGAACTTTTCGCTATAGGCGGCAAACAGCCTGTTCCACTGTGTGCTACGATCATTACTCAAAAAATTGAGTTGAGTAACTCTCCACTTATTATGTGCCTTTAGGTACATAATAAAAAGACTAGGAACATCATCCGTCTGTCTGTAGAGAACAATAAAGTCTGAACGGTTCAAGTTTTTCAAATTTTAATTACACTAATCTGTATCATTTACTATTCGATTGGTCTTTGCCACAAATCATTTAATTGAAAGTTCTTTATAAATTGTTGGCACAGGGAAAATTTGGTGTGCAAGTCTTGTCAGTTCTTATTTATTTGGTGGACGAGTTACACTTTACACTTTGCATTAATATTTGCGAACCGGGTATCTATTTTGGTTTGCAGTGCAAATGAACGCCTAGTGCACATACGTTGGTTTTCAGAACACCGGGTACTTATTTGGTGGAAATCTAATATTTGAATTTAGTACGCACTTCCTACTTACCGAGCACTTTGTGTTCATCAACAAGATAGTTTTATGGCTCATGAAACTATTTTAAGCTCCAATTTAAGAAATCCGAAAGTTGTAAAAGCACGAAAATCAAGTTTGGTCTAATATATTTTACATTTTCCTGAAGATACATTATTATATCTGGAATTTATTGATTTTATTCATATTATTTGGCTCTTTGTCGTACCATATTAAGTACTATGATGTATATGAATATCAAGTCATCGCTAATTTTGATTGATCTCCCCTTGTTCAGTTATGATGCAGAACGACCCATGTGTACTTACTTTGTTGGAGAGAATCTAGTAGATTATTATCATTTTATTTGCTTCTCAATTTTCCTTCAATTGTCTAGAGATTCTGAGGAGAATAATTTATCTCATATGAATTTAATGGAACCAAATCGAATTAAAAAATGATATTGCTTTTTCCGCTAACTTGAATAGAACTATAAGTTTGAGATTAAATTTTGTGAAATTAGTATATTATTAAAGTTTGAGTAAAGCAGTCAATTTAAGTACATTATTGCTCACTCACGGAGAAATTATGTAACAACATAAGAGTCTGAAACCTGTGGAAAGAAAGGAAAGGAAGAATCCCTTGAAAATTGTTCCATGACTCACTCTCCTTCTCGTTTTCCATCACTCGTTAATGATTTGCACAACAATGTAAAAATGGCACGCATCCACATGTAATGTAAGCAACCAAGGAGTAGAATGAATGTTATTTGAAAAGAAAGGAAAACAATAGTGATCTAAAGTATTTCGTTTCTTCAAAATGAAAATGTGCCCACAAAAACACACACAAAAAGTACAAAGAACAACCTCACACACACACACACACAGAAATATGTACTTATATGAGATGGTATTGTGGAGCTTAAGCTCCACAATATTTTTTCTCTCTTTTTCGTATTTTTCCTTCAACTTCATTTTTATTTTATTTCCCCATTTTTACAGAGAAGCCGGGGGTTCGGCTTCATCACATTCAATGATCCTGGAACAGTACCGCGGGTTTTGGGAGTTCCTGTGCACATGCTAGATGGAAAACGAATTGACCCTAAGCATGCAACACCTAGGTCAAAATCTGGGTAAGATGAGAAAACAACCGTATATTTATAACCGTTATAAAAAACTCCCCCATATATAAAAAATACTGCTTTTTTTAAAAAACGAGAAAGCTTTTTACACTTTCTTCATTTGTTTGTGGATGACTGCATTTCCCGTTTCACTTGCTTTTTATTTTCTACTACCCCAGGATCCTTTCCTGAAATATACCGAATGCTAAGGCTTGAGCTAAACCAACATTGCTTTCCATGTATTTATTCAGTAAATATGCGTTTCTTGATGCAGCCTTCCTTACCTCTTTTGTGAGGTTACCGTTTTCTCTTGATTTATTCTGATTTTTTCTTCATTTTATTGCGGTTTGGTTTCAAATTCTTCTGTACTAACCTTTTTGCATAAGGGGTAAGCTCAGTGCGCAAAGAGCATCCTGTAGAATTGCATGATTTTTATTCCATTACGCTCACGTTCCTCACCAAAGAAAAAAAATCTACGGAAAATTTTATTACTCTTTTTATGTATGCACATATACACATACACATATATATATGCAATTGCTTCATCATCGTCGTCATCAATGTTGGAAAAAACGAGTGAGTTTTTAGTTACAGTTTAAAGCCCTTCTTTCATTGCGTCGACACTCGTAATTAAAGCATCATTTGTATGTAGAGTGGGAAAAACACCCGTGATTTTCTTGGCAATAAGAAATATCCACATATAATTTTACATTAGCATGCACCACTTTCCTTCCATTTGGATAAAAGAACTAAATGGTTCTCTAACTGAAATGGAAAAGGAGAGAGGTACAATCATGAGCATGGCAGTAATTCTAATAACTAGCATGCATACATTCATTCTTGAATAGTTTTGGTTGAGAGAAGAGGACAAAACAGGTTATCCAGTTGTTTCCCCGTGATATTGATGATGATATGCCGTCGTCCACTCATTTCTCGACGAATTTTTGCACACGTTTTCCTGATTGCGACTTTTGTTTTTATTTGTGACTTGGGTTTCAAAACATGAAACGGGAATTTTTAGCCAAGTTAAATAAGCTTAACCCCCACAGAAAGAAGAGTGGTTGTGGTGATATGGCACTGGAATTTTTTTTAAGACTATGTTTTCTCTCTCTTCATATGGTAGAATAATGATAGTAAAACTGAGAGCTGTGACGTGAATATTTAGAAAGCTGAAAAGTAAAAAAAGTAACAGTGCTGCTGCTTCTTGCATCCAGCAAAGGAAGTCACCATCACCAACAAACCATGCAACATTTTGGTGAAATGGGGTATAAAAATCATGTACTTGTGTTCCCTTGTTGAATCCATGAGTAGTTGTTGTAGGTGTGTGTGTATATAGATTTAATGTAATGTGTGTTGGGTAGGTGATGTAAATTTGTACATGCATATTTCAGTACCGCCGCACACCATACTTATCACGAGAGCATATTTGTATTTTTTTGCGAGCACTTACTTCACCATCCACTCACTCACTTGTACAACTGCTACTACTAGTAAGCTCAGTGAGCAAGAGCTAGTGGATGTAAAAGTTTTTATAACTTGTCTCATGAACTCGAGTATTTTTTTTATTTTCACCCGTTTATACAGATTTACAGCTTGACTGCTGAGCTTTTTAGCACTTACTAATTGCATTATATTATGGGAGAGCTTGAAACAGGGGATTGAAGTTGAAATACATATATATAAAGAAAAGAAGTAGCTGCTGACGGTACACCTTCACCGTCTTGTGACTCTTGTACTTTCTCTTTCCATTCAAGAGGGCTTTAATTTAAGTAAGTGGTAGCCTACTTAAATCAGTCCTTCGTTTTCGTTACTCTCTCTCTCTCTCTCTTTCTCTCCTATTTTGCCTGACTTGCACCACTCATACATAATCACCACCTGCACAAGGCCAAAATTGTTTGAAATTAGGAGGAAAAACAGTGAAAGAGAGAAGATAAGTATAAATAGAGGACGTTGAGCTTACTTATGATTACAAAACTTTTGCCCTGTTTTGTTTTTGATCTTAAAAGGAGTTTGTTACGTGCTACATAAACCAAACCAGGTCTATGTCTCTGCACCAGAGCTATGCACCAAGCAACGTTGTGAAAATCAAATTGAATTGCAAACTTTTTGTTAAATGACATGTAAGAAAATGTTGGCTGAACGTACAAGTTAAGACATAACAGTTGTTAGATAGTATAAAATTTATACAAGGGCGGACTACTGACTCCTTGTAGAAATGTTGAGCTAGACAATTTGATTAGAGGAGACACCTTTAGGGCCCCAAATTTGATAGGATGATGTAGTGCTATCGAGGGGCAAGAATTTAGGAAAACAAAGTGACCGACAAAGGAAGTTCATAAATTATGAGAAACAATTGGCGAACGGCGTGGACGTGTAAGATGCCTGCCGTTTTCTCACAATCTTCTATTTTCTCAACTCATTTGACTCTAACAGAGTCAAGTGACAAGATGGCTAGCTGGGCTTCAACTCTCAAGCTTTTACTAGAGCTCTAGGATCATCGCTGTAATGCCATTTGGTATGAGTACCACCAAAATACATTGGAACCAAGTCCCCATTTCCCTAATTGTTATAGCCTTCATGTGGATTGGATTTGTCTTTAAGAAGCGATCACTATGATAAAATTGATGAGCCCGTCATCCTCTTGGAGAGATAGTGGCAGTTAGTTGGTTGGAAATGGATTCGTTACATATGCAGTGTGATGTCCTTATCCCACTATCCATTCAACATTATCTACAGCCTTCTGTCCACTTTGATGACTCATACTATAGCAACTTCCAGTTGCCTAGACAAACTCCACGAGTCTCCACTTCCAACTACAAACTACATGTGTGTTTTTTCTATGTAATTTAACAAAAGGAGAGCCTAAACTTTTCCACTTCATCACTTATTACGTAATTCTTGAATTTTATAAATCTTGGAGCGATTGTTCAACTCTTCCTTTTCAAGACTTTCCATTTCTTCCTTTTCTAACAATTTGGCAAAGTGTGCAAGCAACAAAGAAGGTTAAACGTCATGTTACTTATTTATGGAATAGAAAATGAACTTACTGGCATTTACACCGTCGTCTGTGGAGTCAATGAATATTTTTTTTGTGCCTCAGTTTCCATTCTACTCAGAAAAGCTCGAGACTTTCAACATAATACAAAATACAATGATGTTCCCTGTTTACATGAGGACTCCAGTTTAGGTTGAGAGAGAGAGAGGATAGTAGCACCATCCTAGTAACTACAAAGTATCATAAAGAGCCAAACTATAAAATGGTCCATTCTTGTTATCCTTTCTACTCCATAAAACTCCAGTCTAGGCGTACAACAAGGGGTAAAAATCTGTGCGCGTGATGCTATATAGTGGCATGCCTCTCTCTCTCTCTCTAACTTATTCTGGTTCCAAGGTATTTTGATCAAATGCATGCATAGCAATAGTATATCTGCATACATCATGTAAAACTGAGTGTGTTGGTGTTGGCTCAGCACAAATCCAACCAAGCAAACTGTGATATGATGTAATGGAGAAAATATTGAAGATAATGTGATGTGATGACTCTTGTTTGGGACTGGATTTTATGCTTGCTTAAACCTGCTCTTGTGTAATGTAATGCAATGCAGAGCATGTAAGGTTAGTAATGGAAAGGTTTGGGAGTTGTATTGAAATAAATAAAAACTTGATTGAGCTCAAGCTCCAGCTCTCCCTCCAGAATCAGACTTTACTGACTGAGTGAGTAAAACTGGAGGGGAAAGAGGTGTATGTCCATGTGGATGTCGAAGTTGAGAGAAATGAATGCCTCTTTCCATTGCATTTACTGACTGACTACTACCCACTGATACTGACTTCATGGATGGAATAGATGCATCAGTTGATTTGAACCTAGATAATGTATACATATGTACATAATATTATATTTGCAGTAAGTACGGACGTAATATGGAGCTAACAAAATGGTTATGTGTTTGTGTGTGTGTATTTTTTGTGTATGTCTGCATTTTTTTTTCGTTGCAAGTAAAATATTGTATGTATGTAGAGGGTATGTAACACATGATGATGCTATGCTTTGCTTTTACTATGCTAGAAATTAGGTTGCTCGCATGTAAGTACACAATATAACCCAAAAGAGATAGTTGAAAAGCAACGAAATTTGTTGTAATATGCAAACTCATGACTTTTATAAATGTTCCTTCACTTTTAATCAAGGTCCAATAAGACGAAAAAGGTATTTGTTGGTGGTGTAAGTCAGGAAACTTCGGTGGAGGAGGTGAAAGCCTATTTCTCCCAATTTGGCAAGGTAAGCGCCAATATATTATAATATTCCCTTTTTTTACTTGATGATACAAATGCAACCTTTTTCCTACCCTGTATAACGAAAGTCTGTCTACCCATCTGAATGTGTAAACGTAGTGATTGCTGGATAAAACTCTCGACTCTTTAAAGAAACCCATGAGAGGAGCTCACCCATGGAAAATTTTGTGTGTGTATTTATATGCCCACATCTCAAACACATAACATAAGAACTAAGTACAACAAGCTCTCATTGCTTCTCTCTCACCTCACCTCTCAGTCTTCTACAGACGTTGCCCTTTTCCCACTCTTTGAAAAATATAAGGAGGACGATAAAGGATAAAAACAAGTAGCTAAGCCCATTTCGCCATCAACTTTCTTTTCCCCTCATCATCTCGTATGCATTCTAAACCAGAGTAAACGGTATAAAAGTAATACCAATATTTTTTTTGTTAAACACTAGCAACTACACAACGATGTGTGTGTGTGTGAGTAGAACCATTTTGAGTACGCCTGTATTTACAAAGGCAAATAGATACAAAAAAGGGCAACAAATATTCCCAAACTAAGCACACCAAAAAGAAAGTAGAGAGAGAGAGAGAGAGAGAGAGAGAAGGAGAAGGAATGAAAAAAAACTTTGTTCACTGACAACAGCAATTTCTTGCTCTTTCTTGTGGCCGTTCTTTTTCTAGAGAGTCAAAAAATACAAAAAAGTAGAAAACTACATGCTCTAGCTATGTTATAAAGTAGAAAGAAAACTGTTAGCTTTTTGTTGTTAACTATTCAGAAGATGGTATACATGAGAAAGTTAGCTCTGGTGAGAATATTGAAAGAAGAGGCAGACCATGTATTACTTTTAGTCTTGGTAGAAGTAGTCAAGTCACCAGTGCACAAAATACAAGTGCAACTTCTTTTTACACTGGAAAACAAAACAACAAAAGTTTCATTGTTACATATAATACAACACTACTGCTACTACAGCTACTACTACTACATTCACTCAAGAGCTAAACTGTCCGTCTGATTTTTTGCTTCTCCATTTCATTTTTTACATATGTATTCTTTCTTACCTCTGTATTTTATATACATGGATGAAAATGTAGGTAAACAAGATGGCTACCAAACAATTGAAAAAAAAGAAACGAAACTAGGGGTAAAACCAAAATAAAAAAGTATACGAATGTCTGTCTATTGAATGTTCCAGTTAGCGCTTATCATCAAAACAAGAGGGTAGACATGTAACGTATGCACATGAAGAAGAAGGACCCTTAGAGAATAATTGTTTTTCATGAATAAGTAACCTTGAGCATTTCATTGAGTGACAGTTTACCTTTGTTGATGAAAAATGTGAGAAAGGAGATAAAGAGAAAGGCTGTTTTAACAAAAAACAAAAAATACTCGGACTGAATTTGTTAGCAAAATACAAAAAATAAACTACTCTGTATACATGTATTCTTGTGATGTGATGTATTTTTATATACTAGGTTTTTAAGTGGAGAGAGAGAGAGAGACAACTAAACTAAACTAAACCCAAACCCTTTTTCTCGTTTGTTGTTTCTTCATGTTTTTTTTCCTAGGTGGAAGAAGCTGTCATGCTAATGGATCAGCAGACAAAGCGTCACCGGGGTTTTGGATTCGTTACGTTTGAATCTGAAGATGTTGTTGACAGGATATGTGAAATTCACTTTCATACAATCAAAGGGAAAAAGGTATGGTAAACCTGAAACTGGTTTATTTCTTTCTCCAATTTTTTCTCTCAGTTCTATTTCCATTAATATCAAGAAAAGTACGGGGACGGGACGGGGGTAATAAAACCTCAGAAAATAGAAATATGTATCTTTTGGTATGATGACAGTCTACAGGAGATGGGAGAGAAAGAGAGAGAGAGATTTTGTGATTTTTTATGTCAAATGCCAAACTCAGGGTCATTTGATATTCCCCAGGAACAACAATAAAAAAATGAAATTGTTTCAGAAGGATTAGTTATAGGATAGAATGGTAGATAAAAAAAGGAGCGAAGAAGGTAAATACTTGAAAAGTTGAGTCGAGTTGAAAGAGAGCCTCCGCTTTATTGGTCTCCTCGCCTCCGCATTAAACCAGAGATTACACATAGTAAAATTGAAAGTTAGTTTCTCTCTTGTGTGTTTTTGTTGTAAATTTCCATATTATTATTTCATGCTCGATATAATATAGGATTGGCTCTTGGCTCTGTAACTATAACTAACGAGGCTCAACATCAACTCGAGACGCTATCAAAAAATTGAGGTCTACCTGTGCCTCGCAAAAAAATATGAGAATGAGAAAGAAAGGGCGGTAGGGAGAACCACTCTTCGATTATTTTTCAATCTTGAATAACTATGAATTAAACTCATCGTAATAGTATATTCTCCGGAAATTCTATATGGTAATCATAAATCAGGGATGAGTAAAAAGGAAAGTTATTAAAAACCGACATAGCACACTCAAATCTTTCTCCATTTCATGGAGTGGATATTATGTTTCATACACACACAAATACGTGGAATAAGTACCTCTTATTCAACAGTATTATTACTTCAAGTTTGAAGGAATGTTGATGTGAAAGCAGTTATAATTCCGTTTCGTAACCTAAAAACTCAATACATTTTTGTGTCCTAAGCCCCATTACAAAGAAAGTGTAGAAATGATGATGATGGTGATGTGATGTGATGTTTGACTTATTATTATTTCTTAGGAATAGCATTTTTTTTATTCTCAATAATATCATTGTCCTATGAGTTATATGTGATATGTTACACGTATAATTTCATTCCCATTCTGTTCCCAATATCATCAGATATACACGACAAGTGCAGAAATTACTCTCTCTCCCTCTCTGGGTTCCCTCCCGTTGAAAACTTTGTTTGGAAAGTATAAAAAATTAGTAGGAGAAGAAAACGACCAAGAATATGGAAGAAGAGAGGAGAAATACGAAGGGAAAAAATTAATGAGTTTTCTTTCTGAATTTTTTTTCTTTTTCCTCTTCTTTTGCTTTTGTCATGAAAAAGGTGGAATGCAAGAAGGCTCAACCGAAGGAAACTGTGGCCAGCTTGAATCTTCTCGCGAAGCGAATGGTTCTTCCGCTTTCGGCAGCCTCCACTTTGGCAGCCCAAGGTTAGTAACTCTCGTCTAGTTTCTTTATTTCCTTCACTTTTTGCATAGCATGCAATGTACACTCTGGATTTCTGGAAGTTGTCGGGGTCTACCCAAAACACAGTTTGGGTCCCATATATAAAAGTGTTAAGTAGCTTCATTCCAGGGGAAAGGAAACGTGTGTATAAAATTATTAGTGGGGATATATATCCCTCAATATTTACTTAATAATTGGAAATCACGATGGAATATGAAACTTTTTTTTTCTCCCTCTCTCACACTCACTCCGTCCTTTTACTTACAGCACAACATTCTTACGATGTTCTTGCTGTGAAGGCGTTCTCTCATTCCATACTCTACATTAAAACTACATAACAAATTTTTTATTCGTTTCTTATGCTCAAACTCTTCTACTTTTTTTGTTGGGTTGTCTATAATATAGTAATATATTATGTTAAACTATCATCATCATCTTTTCGTTTCATTTCACATAGCGTGGCGTGGAAGTGTAATGACAGGAGAAGGCACGAATGAAAAGGAACATGTACATTCAATGTGCATTCACACACTAAACATGAGAGAGCTGACCTGTTTTCCTCACTTAAATAATAAAAAGTTTTGTTTATCATGTTTTTTTCTTCTTCTCATTTTATACTCACACTGAAATTATGAGGAATAAGATTTTGTAGAAAAGTACTTTCATTCATGATGTTGATGTGTGAAGCACAGTGTGCAACTGCTCCTGTCATTCCCTTTGTCAGTTCCATCTATGAGTGCTTGACAAGAACTTTGGCCCATCTGCATATGAATGTGATTAATATACTTTGAAGAGAAGCACTCATATATTTTAGTACGAAAATAAAAATATTACAGCATTAAAAATGACCTTGCTTGTTTTAGACGGGTCAAAAGACAGGGAAACTTTACTTACCTTGCTCTTGAATCCTGAAACCTCTTCAACATCATCATTTTCAGCTTCATTAAAACAAAACTCATAATGCCCCACTGAACGTGATTTGTATGCTACATTTCTTTCTAACTGCCTTTCTAATGTCTTGAGTTCCTAGAGCTGGTAATGTACATAGGTCTGCATGCAAATGAACATGTACTTGAAAGCACCTCACCCACAATAAGTACAGAAAGTACATTACGCAGTACGTATTCACGTAATGTATCAAAAATTGGATTGGATTGAGAGTTGAGAAGGGAGAGAAAAAAAGAGTGTAGTAGGTGGAAATGGGAGAAGAGAAGGCAAATGGTTGAATATTTTTAATTGTAGCTTCACTTGGAGGAGTTCCAATGGCACCAGCAGTTGCTGCTGCAGCAGCCGCTGCAAATTACTCCAAAATTATCAGCGCTGGACTCAGCTACCCCTCTCTCGCTAACTACCGGTACACGCCTTACCCATTGCCAAACTTGGTAAGTCGCTTTTTTTTATACATTAACTCTATTTTTTCACGGTGAAAGACAGGGAAAAAACGTAATAAAAAGAAGTTGCGTAATGTGATATCTACCTCCATAAGTATTTTTTGATACATACTTGGGTAGCTCTATTAAAGCTCATGATGACTTGACCAATGAATAGAAAGTATTTTTAGGAAGAATTTGAAATGCACAAAATGCTTCTCTAGCTAGATCTATTATACACGTTGTTCCGTTGCTGTAGTAAACACTCAAGTAGTAGCTCGTAATCAAGTAAGATATAGATTAGAAAGTAGGCACTTTTTCTATATATGTATGGGTAAAGAATGTATAAAGTCACCAAGATTTTACCTGCTATTGACTCTTTCTCTCAATTACTATCGTGGATGGATAGAACAAACAGAGGAAGGAGAAAAAGAAAGGGAAAAAAACAAGTCGGCTCAATTAATTTCTTTTTTTTGGATGTGTAGAAAACTAGAGGGATGTTATGTGGTGGTGATGATGATAACAGTGGCATCAGTAGTTCTCTTGTTTTCATGCATGTAAAAACTACCGTGACCGTGTGTGTGTTCTTTGGCATAGTGGCCAACATTGAACGCAGTATTTTACACTTGGATCTATTACTGTCTCTGCTCCCCATAAACATTATCTCTCTTGTTTAACGCAAGATGAAAGCGAAATATTATATTGAGAATAGCGAAAGAAAAAAAATCCGTTTTGGCTTCATTTCATACAAGGTATTCTCTCACATTTTGTGATGCGAAACTAATGAGAATCTGCTTTTGAATGAGGAGCAAAATTAATAGAAGCCTTGAGAAAGTCAATGGGAAGCCCTCTCTGATTTAAGATTTACACAGCGTGCCCTACCGTTTAGATATAGATGTGTGATTGAAGAAATATTCGCACACAAAATTTAGTATCCTCGAAGGTATTTTGGAGGAAAGGATGCTTTGTCATCTTGATTGGATCCCAAATAAAATGCGGGATAAAAATGACTGTTTTTGTTTCGTCTTCCGCTGGCTCCTTTTACTTTTTTTTTTGTTTTTTCCTGCGTTACATTATTTTTTTGTATTGTTGTTTTTTATAGAATGCAGCAAACTCGAATCCAATTCCCAGTCTTTCAGCAAGTCCGGCATTTGGGGCTTATACACTTCCCACATCGGTTGATGTTTCCAGTCTCCCTAATTTAGACTGGTCTGGTGTCTATAACGCGTACGTTTGAAATGTTCTACCAAATTTTTTTCCATTGTCGTAAAAAAGAAAGCCTGGATTTTACGTGAAAGCGAAAAAACTAATAATCATAATTATAATAATAATCTACTAGATTACATTTCAAAAGAGATGTACAACAAATGTACCCTTTCGATTGTGCGCTGCATCTTCACTAATTTCAAAACTTAGAAAATTTGATGATGGATGACGATCTTTATGAGCTAAATTTAATAATATTTTAACAAAAAAGAAGACGTAGTAAATACATGTTACTATGAACTGAGGAATATTGAATAATAATTATAAAGAATGGATTTTTTTATGCGAAGTGACAAAATGTTCATCTCTTTTCCTGTTTTCCCCCCAAATTTAAAATGAGCTGTGACCTTTGCTTGCAAATATTATTTTCCATATTAAACCATCATCTTAAAAACCATGATGGAAATACTTTTAAAATGAAAATTGTTAGCTAAAAACTGATTTTAAGAATTGGATAATAATTTTACCCAAAGTTATCGCCATAACTTACTCATTTTAACCCAACTATTATATTTTAAACAAGATGATAAATAACCAAAGAAAACCACAAGCTTCAAGTCCGAATTTGAAATTTTAGGTTGTAAAGATAGAAAGGCGGAAGTAATTGCGGATAACAGAGATTCTTCATTCATGAGGGCAGGCGTGTATCTTCTTCCTTTCTTGACTTGATCCTGCGTGAGCAAACTCGAAAGTGACACATGAAATCACTGAAAGAAATCCGGAATCCTCCAAAATTTAGTTGAGAGAGAAAAATCAGATCAGATCGATTCAAATCAAATTTACAAAAACGAATCTACGCGTAAAAATGAAGCCAAAGTATAGGAATATAATACTTATTCATCATTTAACAAACAAAACTTGTTGCAATAACCAAAAACAAACGTTTCCTTCTTTGAACTATTTAACACGTCAAATCAAAAAAACTACTTTAGAATGAGAGGGTGGTTATGTAAAGCAAGGGACAGAATATCTCTGCTACAAAAAAAGTACAGCTTTTTTTAAATAAAAAAAGCAGGATTACAGTATTGATTATTTTTTTGAATTTTAAATTTTTAAATGACATGGTAACTACACATTTATACATTAAATATATTGGATTAGTTGTCTAAATAGTGAGTAGGGAAAGAAAGATTTTTTTTTTCGGGCGGAACGCAAAGGAAATGAGATCAAATCAAAGCGGTAGTTTGATCGATAATATGTGAATATAAATACACTTGTCTCTTAAGTATTAGCTTTGAATGAGAAAGTTTTTATACACTGTGACTGTATCATAGGAAAAACTAGACATGTGTACATACATACATGTTTGATTGAGTTGGAAGGCGTTACATTAAATCACTGCAGATTTGTATTGATTGGAAAAAATTGTATATAAATAATAACATAAACATATATGTTAATTTAATAACTGTAATACTATTTGTAGCCGTTATTTTTAGTCATTGTTCCTTGTAGTTTTTAAGTAAGTTTGTAAAGAGTAATTAAAACATTGATATATATATATTGATTGAGAACGAAGAGCGAACGATGATTGCAACAAATGATCAAGTAGGTAGGTAATGTGGTAGGCATAAAAAAATATATTGTACTAAATAATGTAACGTAACGTAAACAACATATTTATATATTATACACTTCTATAATCAATGAATTTTTCTGCATGATACATGTAAAAAGTCGTGTGTGTACATTGACATTGATAAAAGGTAATGATTACATTACAGTACATTATATTAATTAATTATCTCGTATGGACTGTGTTACCAGCGAAACAGAAATAATATCTATTCATATAAAAAATACCTAAGCGTAATTGGAGTAATGTTTTGGCAGTTTGAAATTGAAGGTAATATTTTTTAGTTTAAATGATAAAAACAAACGTATTTAGTACTCGAAGTAACAACATGATCTGACTTTACTTTTTGTTTTTAACAACAACTCCAATTTTAATAAGCATAACAGTTTTTAAAAAAGTTTTTTAAAAAAACAACGTTGTGCCCATTAAAAACAAAAAGTTTAATCATGCGTGTATAATTTCCGTATAAAACAGTTAGAGACGCGCGAACCAACGTACGTCATGGGATAATGTCAGTGTCAGAGTGAGAGAGAGGTAACGAACGCCACTTGTTCAGTCACACATTATTTCGATGATGATTGATCAGAAACTGTTGATGATGGTAAGTCTCCTTTTATTCTAATAACAAACTTAAACTAGCAGTACATTTATTCCCATGTATTTCCACAAGAGTCTTTGCATTTCGAGAGAAAAAATACTTCATCGTTCATCATTTGCCAGCAATATTGAATAATATACAGGGCAGATGAGCAAAGCATTTACAGGTTCATTTTTAACACGTTACATAAGAAGTCTCAGATCAAAACTATGAATCTCATAACTAGGCTAGCAAAAAAATTTAAATGATGATGATATGCTGTGCTATAAAAACTACAGAGAGTTTTGACCAACATTAATACAAAGTTAGCTAACTATCTTCTCTCCGTATTACAAACAACCATATCGTTCACTGAAAGGTACATACAGTTTAACTACTCAAAAGTTTTAACTCATTTCTCGACAGAACATAAACAGGGGTCTGCAATGGAATCAATGATTAGTTACAGTTTTACAAAGGAAGCGTCATAGTAGTAAATCTACGAAATAAAGTAAACAATAAGAGAATTTTGTATCGACGAGCGTGGGCGAAACCAATTAACTACCTTTTGTAAAATGCTTGCTTAGTAGATCAATTCAATGGAGAAGAATAAGGGAGCTGGTTGTAGATAACATTTCAGTGAAACAAAAACAAGACATTTAATGTCAACTTAAGTTTTTGAATTGTACTCAAAATTCGTTAGTAGTAAGGTAAGATATGATTGACGTATCATATAATATTCTAAAAACAATTCCAATCCATAGCACTTCCATTTTAAAGTTACTTCATAACCCTGAATCATTCACGTGGAAATACAATTTCTATTAATACACTCAAAGTGAGAAAGTTCGCGTTTTGGCTACGACCAACTTTTGTAAAGAATGGAAGGTAGTCAGTCAGCCGCAGCAAGTTTTTGGTACTAATTGACGAACATTTTGTAGGATACGTATAACATAGTATAGTTTTTAGCATCATTATCATCCTTGTCGTATCATCACCAGACAGTGACACTTGCAAAGTGGAAGGGAACACATAGTGTGCTCCCTTTCTTGTTGTGAATTTTGTCGATAAAATTTGAATATAAATGAAAAAGGGAGATAATGACTTTACGCCTTTCGACCCTCGCCTTTGTTTCCCAATGATGTTTGAACAATTGTCTTAGTTTTTAAGGTTCATCAAGTAGTAACTTGGTAGATAAACAACAGACTCAGAGCGAGAAAGGGCAGCTCTGTGTTTGCAAGTGACATCTCAGTTTGGAGTTTGGATGATAATGATAATGAAAGGCAATGAAGAGAGAAACGTTGTTGAAAAAAAGTTACCTGTACATAAAAAATACATACAATATACATTTATGCATACATTCTTATGTATTACTGAGGGGTTCTGTCTAAATTACCAAATAGACTTACAAATGTTTCCAACACGTAGCATAACAAAATGATTTAAAGTCAGAGGCAGGCATGAAAAGAGAAATGTTGTTTGCAACTTTCTCATTCAATCTCAACGTATTGTCTCAGAGAATTTCAATGTAGCCGTTTGTAAAAGAGGGACGGCTCCCTTTGTTCCTCTTGAATATTTTTAATTCATTTTATTTTTGTGAAAAGACTACCATTTTATCTTTTAGGTGCATGCGTAGATACTTATACTAAAAATTGTCTTCTGATGAATGGTCTACCCCTAACAAAACAAATCAAATCAATCACAAATCACAGTCAGGACAGAACAAGAATGTTATTTTCAGGCAGCTTAAAGGATAAATGGGGCAGCCTGAGACTTTCTCAGTAGCTCCTTACATAAGGATTTATCACTATTATACAAAGCAGGGCTAACGACTTGTTGACATACATTTGAGAATTCAAGTTATCTTGACAGAAAAGGCATAAATATGTAAGCTGAGGAAAGGAAAAGTAAGTAACATTAGCTGGCTGTATAAACCTTTTCAGTATTATGCAACCATTCTGTATTTCAGAAAAGAATGATCATGTCATACATACATACATACATTAATAGGTGTATAATATTACTACTAATATAAAAAAAGCACTACGATTTTCAGTCTCAAGTATGCTCGCTTCTCTTCACATTATAATTCTTATTGACAAGATCCACTCATTCTTTGGAAAGATAAAAAATAATACGACAAACAATGATTTTTGTGGCGTCCTTCAGTTGTATTAGGAAGAATTTGGCATCAAAACATTTTCAGTTTGCAAAAATTATGTAAGGATACCAATTGATAATTTGTTGTTCTATAAATAAACAAACTTAGACAATCATAATACTTTTCCCTAAAGCCCACTAAAAGGTTGAACCATCTTGTTAGCAACCCACTCAAACGTTGGCAAAAGTTAATATGATAAACACTTGAACATTTTTTCATCCATTAGTAATCTTTTTTCTTCCCAGGAAAAAAAATGTAGCATGGCACTTTATGTGTCTAAAGAGCGACCAACAAGAAAAAGATTATATTCTACAATATTGGGAAGAAATATACACATAGAAAGTCCTAGAATTATGTTGCGCATCCGTATAAGAATAAAATGCATCAGTTATCATTAAATAAGAGAAGAACCAACACATACATTCATAGCTAGCACACTCCTACATACATAATATATATCATATCTCTTGGAATACTTGTTAGTACCAAAATAAACTCGATTTATCACATATATTTGAACTCCTGTTACTGTCGTACGGTACGTACATCAATACATACATAAAAAAATACAATACCATCATGTAGTTTATATAGTACAAGTAATTTTTTGCGTATTTTTAGTTGTACTTTGTAGTTTAACTTGGTTTTTTAAATTGTAGTTTTTATCATTCTCATACTCATAGATCTACCTAATTACATATATTTTTTGTAGTAAACAATTTTACAAATTTTACTACATTCGTAGATTTTTTTAGCAGCTATATTTGTAGTAAATTTATAGAAAACCATTTGGTTTTAACCCAACATAAAAAAATCTAATCTTCTCTTGATTTCTTTGTGCTGTATTTTGACTATAGTATCTTACTTAAAGTTAGTATAATTTTTGTAGTATTATTCTATTATACTTTATGGTCGTGAATGTATAAAACATGATAATGATATGATGATGTACCAAAAATATATACATGCATATTCGTAAAGACATAATATATGTGAATTTATTGAAATTTAACGAAACAACAACAAAAAAAGATGATTCCCAATATTCCCAATTAATGATATGTATGTTGGTCATAAAGAAGAGGATGATGATATTATTTGTTTCTTTTTAAAAACCAAAGAGTCACTTTCCACTATTCTCGAGTGACTTATATGGCATACCAACACTCAATACCGAGCAGCAAATGAAGAAACCAAGTATGTATGTAATTTTGACTAGTTGTTTTTGGTCCCTTTCCTCCTTTTTTAATTTGTATTTGTGTATTATGTTGTGTAGTGTAGTATGTATTGATTGATAGCGTGAAAAAAAACGATGAGAAACAACGTTATGGTGATGAGAAAATCACACAACATAAATGAATCAACTACTTCAAAAGAAAAAAGAAATAAATGTTGAATAATATTGTGTTACCAAACATCTATAGTTTTTAGTCGTTGTCTAGCTAGAAAGTACAGTACGGTACAGTATGTATTTGTGTAGTTGAAAAAGGAAGTGGAGAAAAAAAACAATTTTATATTAGTTGTAGTTTAGTAGTAGTATATTTGGTAGTAGTATTGATTACTTAAATTTTAGATTTTAGATGAAAACAATAATAAATATATATGCATAATTCAAATATATATATATATATAAACTGTTTTTTTAGAAATAAAAGAAGTAAAAACAATATTAATCATTGACTTTAATTAGTCTCGTAGTAGTTTATTATTTGACTTGACACACCTTTCTTTTTGCCTTTGTGTAAAAGTACTACTTAAAACTCTTCTCTGTGTGTTATGTGTGTGCGTGTACTGACCGCTGTCTCTCTGTGTCGTTGCCGTGCTGGTGCTGCTATTTTTTCTCTCGCTGAGCTCTTCTAAAACGAGCTGCATAATAATATCTATTGACCGCTTCTATTTTTCTTGTGCGTTAATAATATATTTGATAACAATTTTTAATTAATGTTTGGGTGGTGTGCTACACACAAAATGCATAAAAATATTCCTATTGACTTGACCCCTTTGGCAAATATAGCATCCCAGCAGTTATGACGCCACTTATACTTAATGCAATACTGGAAGTGCGGAGTAAACAGGAAGGATTGCTTAGATGTAAGTAGGACATCCTGATAAAACAACGGATTTTAAAAATTAAACTTCAATTTGTTTCCAGTTACCTCTTATTTTTGTATCTTTACTACGTACGTACGTCTGGGAAAAAAGCAGATTTCGGAAAACTGACATGGAATGAAATGGATGAGAAATGAGTTTGGAATTTACAAGGGTGCATATACAAGCATGAGTCTATGGAAGTAATAAATCCTTAGATTATGTTGATACTTATCGACACTGAAACAATGTATACAATGATATCAGAAAAGTATTAATCTTCAAGAATCTCAAGCTACTACACTAGGATCATAGGTAAGGAAAGGAATGAATTCTTATACATACTTTTAATATATAAGCACGTGGATCTCATTACTGCGGTAGGATTTATATGGACACCTTCTATAAATTACATTGTAACTCTAGTAGATATTTTACTAAATGACGAATCAAGAAAAATTATAATGCTTGAAATAAGGAATCGCAATTTTACATAGTTTGAGAGAGAAACAAAACCTTGAAATTATTATGATGACTTTTTAAATATTTCCAAGTAACTGATTCTAATTCAGGAAAAATGCATTCTTCTCGCAGTTACCAACACTACATTACAATATCGGATACAACTACGAATAAAAACTACCCAAAGTTTTACATAAAGGGTGACTTGAATAATATTTCAGTTTACCTTCGACAATGAATGATTGACAGTCTGATGAGATAAACAAAAAATTAGCAAATGAAATTGAAGTTTGGGATTAATTAGTCTATAGGTGATAGTAGATATATACTTTCCTCCGAGCGAGTCCTTCACAACTTGGCCTCCTGGTCATTAATTTTTTTACAAAAATAAATATCGAATGTGCAAGCAAATCGTATGCTAAAAAAACATTAAAGTCAATCATAAATGAAACGAATGGTGTAAATTTAATAATTCAAAACCCAAACCGTTAGTCATTTTTTATTTTACAAAACAAACAAACCAAAGTGTTTGCGCATGTAATGTACAGTCTAATATTACAATGCCTCATATTTTGTTTAGTGAAGTTGGAGACTTGTAACAGCATTCCTGCAAAAAAAAGTAACAAAGTTATAATATAAATGTTCTTTAAAACATTAGCTAAGTGTATGGTTGACTAAAAATCCCTATTTGCTAATAAGTTGTCAGTGACTCCCACTGACGGATTATCTCACGTCATTTGGTTTCCAGTCATCTACGTGTTTTTGTCATTACAAAATACTTTTTTGGCGGAAAAAAAGTAGCTGAAAAATGTTTAATTGGTGTACACAGGTTATGAAAAATCCACCTAAAAATACCTTCTTTTTGAGACCATTGAGATTGGACCAGATATAAGACTCCTTTTTCGTAACAAACTATATGTGAAATTGAAAGTGTTACTTCAGCTAAACCTATAAAGATTGCTAAACTGAAAGTAACCAACTCACACATGTGCATCGGTAAAAAATAAAAGTTTAAAAAAATATAGTAAAAAAATCATGATATATTTCATTCATCGAAAACTACAAGGACAATAATAATTCTTCGATAAACTACGCATACATAATATACTATGTATACATATATATTCATAAACATTTACATACAACTATCTTGATGAAAAAAACTAGGGTTCTAGCTCGTCAAATTTGGTCTTTTTAAGATTTTTGAACTAGGCGTTTAAAACAACTATAAAGTTTAATAATATTCTATTAATAGGTATGAGAATGTATTCCCTAAGAATACAAAAACTTAAAGGATGTTAAGTATTTCTGACAAGTTGGGTAAGGAAGGGTATCAAGGAGGAGGCTGTAATTAGGATTGCAAGTTGGAAATAAAATCCTTGTTCCATTCCTTGTTTATTCAATTATACAGATAAAATCCCATCACATCAAACATCAATGGCAGATGGTTTTAACTCATATTTCATGTTCAATGTTGTGTGTTCCCACTTAACTTGAGGGACATACGTAATATAAACATACGAACGCATGTAACCCTTCTCCATTTCTACCAACAAAATATTATTTACAAAAATACACATACGAAATTAAAAAAAACTACTTATCATAACAGATCTTTCATGCATGGCGACGGCAAAATACTGCCGAAGTGGAAACGGATGAGCCTCAGATTAAAAAAAATATTATGTGGATGGGCTTCTTGTTATGCAGAAAACAGGATGACTTCTTAAAGATTAGATCTTGTACATACTATTTTACCTCTGTAGGAATGGAAATTTAAAGGTTAGAGAGTGAATTAAGTACATAATAATATATAATCATGAAAAAAAATTAGGCATTGCAAAACATTTAATACACATGACCTACAATTTACTACTTAAGAAACACATGCATATAATAACAATATTATTATTATAATAATTTTTAAGATTTACAATGATACATTTGCATGGTTAAACACGGAATCAAAGACTTCATGTTTATGATTAAAAAGCAAACATTTTTATTGAAAAGTAAATTGTAAAGATTCAGTCAGTCTTTTTGCCTCTGGCAAATAATTCTCTAGTTTATGATTTTGAATGTGTTATGTGTAAAGGAAGGAAGCGACAAATAAAAAAAATAGATGGTAAACTTTTACTTTAAGATTTTACTTGTTGTTGGACAGGAGGACATTTTTAAAACCTCATCATCATTATTCAAAATATGATGATGAGAAACAAGTAGGATGATGAAAGTTGGGAAAATATTTTATCGAATTTAATATTTAATAGTAATAATTATAATTATCACATAATATACAAAAACATTCACTGCAATAAGCATCGAATGAAACCTCTACAGTACATACAATGCAATGGAGGAAAAAACTAAAGAAAGGAATCTCAGCTAGTCGACAAGAAAAAAAATATTTAAAAAACACAAAGAGAATTTTATTTACAATTTTAACTGATACAGTATTACCTAATTTTTTTTGTGTGTGGATTATTTCTTTATACTTGAAAATGCAAAATAAAATGAAAAACATTGATGCATAAATTTATGATTGATATCTAAGAAGGAAAGGTAGAAGTAGAAGATGATTATGATGATGATGATGTGCATAATAATACATTATTATGTAGTGTTGTACTTATGATTGTGGTGGAAGTTTACAGATTATTACTTCTTACTCTCTGTATAATTATTATTTATTATGAATTGATAATATAACTACTATATATCTATATATATATATGCCTACGAATTTCAAGATTATATACAATAAATGTCATTATGATTATTACTATGAAAAAAATGGATTTAATGAAGAGGTTTACGCGTGCCTTTATTTATTCGGTATAATTTTGATGTCACGTTTCATATCATGAGTATCATACGTGCAGATGCATATATAAATTTGTGCAATGTGCATTTCATACAAACAAAATGAAACAAGAGCTTACTTATTCACTCACTCACAACATGATTTGGATGTGACCATCATAACGGATCTGTCTGGAGGAGACCAGCCTGATACTGATGTAAGGATGAGTTGCATTTATATATATATATGATCAATTTGTTTATGAACTAATACTTTGTCCTATATTTTTCCAATAAAATGAAATTTGCTCAAATGATACTTAAGTATATGCATAAAGTTAAATGAACTTTTTATAAATCCACTCACGATTATAAATAAATAAATCCATAAATCGTCAGTTAATTGATTATTACTGATTGCACTATTAATTTTTATTTTACCTCTTCTTTTAAATATTATGCATCATTCAAAAATACATCTGCATCTTTCTCACCGGTAATGTTCAGTAAATCACAACAAATTTAGACTTCGGTCCGCATGTTTAACAATAGGAGACGACAAGACCACAGGTATGCTTATTATGACATTTTCTTACTTTCTGAATTCCCATCACTCGTTTGTTTCTGGGCATCAGCAGCAGGTTCAGATGGCTCAGATCGGTTGATCGCATTTAAATCAGCGCTACTGTTGTTTCCGCTGTGACCATGAAGATATTTATGGATGCTTGATACTCGGCTCTTCAATTTAATCTGTTCCTTGAGTTTCTGAGGGATCACTGCAACGGTAGTAATGATGTTACCCAGAGAGACGACCAAAAACAGGGCACTCAAAACAGGAACCTTAAATCCATATTATTCATTCATATTACTTTTCTTCGAAGCATGCTACAAGTTACCTTTATAGCCAGCAGCTTGACTGACAGAAATTTTATGAAATTTTGATGACTACTTCTTACCTGCCACGTAGCTTGTGGGTCGTAACTGAGTTGATACAAAACATATGAATTGTAGAGTTGGAAGAAGTAGCCGATAAACAAAAACGGAAAAAGGAAACTGAGTCCTCTCCACATCCAAGAATGAAAGCCCTCAATTGTAATATCCATGTTGTGCCTTTCACCAAGCGCTCGAAGTCGGTAAAGACATCCCCTTTGGTACCGGAACTGAAGGAATTGGACTAAACCTATAAAAAATTATTGCATTGTTTCTTTATGGCTCGTTGCCTTCAATATGTTGCCTTCCTGGGCAAAGGGACATGACGTAGAGATACAGAATACTAGACATTACTTACTTATGTACACGTTAAACCACATAAACTGCGACCGGAAGGAGTAGTACACTGAATTATTTGGCCAGATTAGCAGCACCCCAGACAAAGCTGTGGAAAGGAAGTGATGCATCCTCCACCATCCTTTGATTTTCGAGCCATTTACTTTCAGAATGCTTTCTCTGATTGTCAAGGTACAGTAATACCATACCAGCAAAAACATGAATATGAGATCCAAAACCCTAAATACAGAGTTCCAAGTTACGTTAACTATTTGTTTCGAATAGGATTCAAATTTGAACAAACATGATCTTTCAAATGATTACAAACACACAAATCCATTTTGCTTACCTTGAATTCATGAAAATATTACCGATTGAAATTAGTAAACCGATTCCGTTAATGATGAGTTTAAACTTCTCATACTCATCCTTGTAACTATACCTTTTAAATTCCAAAAAATATAAACAGTAATAAAATTTGCTGCAAAGGTAATCCATCCATTTGTTTAACTCAAGAGTATTACAAAAAGAATCATACTTTTCATCCTTGTTCAGAATTGATACGTTAACATTTCCAAGAATTATCCGAAGGTACAGTCCATTCTTTTTTGGCAATGCTTGCTCTATCTCAAAAAGGTCAGCCTTACGTCGAATCATGTTCTGCTCTAATTCCTCTACCGCCTCCTTGCATTCTGGCTTCCGGGCGGATCTACATTAAAAAAGGAGTTACCCATTACCTTCAATTTTTTTAAGAAGAAATATGTCACAAGAGACTCAAGTAAAATACTCGTGAGTTTTAATGATTGTCATTACTTTTTTATGGATTTTTTGATGATGCCAAGACGGTAGCGTTGATGGTTCAGCTCTTTGACACATTTTCCTTGGAGACTTGTAACCTCATCCAACTTTTGAACATATTGTTTGTGCAGAGTCTAAAAATACAAAATTAATATCATTGTCAAGACTGACACACTCCCTAAATTTACCATTAAAGCAATGAAGCAACTCCCATCTTTTGTAATCAAACTAAAATTTACCAAAAAAATGATAAATTACTTACGGTCAAGTTTTTGAATTCTTCTGATAAGTCATCAAATTCCTTAACACAACTCTGGATATCAGCATCGTTATCCAAATCCATATTAAGGCCAACAATGTGCTTTAATCTTCAACCGTAACAGTCTCTGGAAAGCAAACACAATCACAATCTAATTAATATCACAATCCAAACTTAACAATCAATTATTAATTCAAATACTGAACAAATTAACTTCCATGACATATTAATGACAACCAACATATTTGCAACATACTTTGAAAAGATCAAGTTGATTAGCCGGTAACGAAGTTGAAGGAGAAAACCAAATAAAAAAATTCAACCCTTTTATATCAGCTTGACGATGAATTAATCCAACATTATTTTCACTCCTGTCATATCCCGTACTTAACAGGCTAACTAAAAGAACGAAACAGAAAACACAACTTGCTACTTTTCCAATCCCATTTAATGTAAACGAAAACCCATTAACCTCTCAAGATTTTAGCTTCTGTCTTCCTCCTACCTCCCTAATTTGTGCCCTATCCTTTTGGTGTAGGGAAAAGAAGGATGATAATTTGTATTACACTTCTTGACTTTACACGCGAGCTGCAATCACTTGGATTAGAAGTCTAATCAAATGATTTTGTGGAGAATGATTAGATAAAGTGGATTTCTCAAATCTCCTTTAATAAAAAATATCGTCCTGTTTGCTCTGTCCGTTTTTGTACTATGTACGTATGTACTCGAGAGTCCAGAGAGTATAGATGTGCTAGAGCTAGTCTCACTCACTTCACTTTGTACTCTACATAATATACGTCATATTACTATCATCATCTCTCTCTATTTTTTATGATACTGACTGCTGACTGCCGCTGCACTCTGCTTTCACAACATATTGTTGCTTTCAGTTTATATACACGCACAACAACCCCAACAACACATCTGTAATCCTAACTCATGATGATATCCCATTCCTCCCATGCATGTTGCGTAATAGGCTCTTACTCGACAAAATCTTGAACTCAACTTCAGAAGGAGTTGTGTGTGTCTGTATGAAATTGATAGGATGAGAATGTAATGGTATGAGATGAGATGAGAGTATCTACGTTAAGCCGGGGCTCTTGGGTCTTCAACTTCAACGAAATGACTGATTGACCACAAATTCGTCTTTCATAAGCTCACGTCAGCCTAATAAATGGCTTTCAGATAATGGATAAAATGCATCAGTCAGAGTCAAAAAGAGGAGGATGATGATAATATTAGTGAATTGTTGATATGCTGACTAGCTGACAGTATTCATTTATTGGATGCATGTGTGCATCTGAGTGAGTGAAGAAAGAATGATATAGGAATCGAATCTTGTCTATAATTGACCGGTGTCGTGAATTGGATTGGGACAAAATGTCAATAATATGATCATGGAGAGGTCATTGATTGAAAATTGATATTATTTACCTTTTCATATTCATCTTACCTGCAAATGGGTGTTTCACGCTAAAATTGCCTTAATACAATGTACTAAACTTCTGTTTCCCTTCTTTATCGTAATATAGTTTCCCTGTTTCAGGTATATGGAACTAAAGTGGACACCAGTTAACACACTACACCACTGGGCTTCAACTCACAAACTGGAACTTGAACATGAATGCTTCACACTTTTACAATTTATCGACTGGAGATAGAGAGTAACATGTATATTCTCAGATAGGATGAGTGTGTTATGCATTTTATGGGAATGCCATAGCACCAGAATGCTTTGAAATGCGTGACATTGCACTTTTGTTGTAATTTGGCCAAGATTCTCCACTTTAGAATTGACAGTAGAAAAACATCTTTTGTAATTTTTTGATTGAAAGGAATCATAATTGTTCATGCGTGGTTTTGGAACTACATTAAATCTGAGATAATAAAGGAAACTGTTGCGTAATAGTTGTTACGGGCTTGTAATCGTTAAGATATTATAAAATCTTAATAAGTCATGTCATCCGATGCCAATTAAAGTTATGATTTATGTAACGTGCTCAGCTCTCGTAACTAACGTAATTAGAAATAAAAAGTATTCTTTTCACAATTACTAGATTTGTAGATCGTGCGTTGGAAATGCATCTTTAGATATTGCAAACGTTTTTTACGTACATAATTAAGTTTGTACTAATGTTACCTTTTTTATATGTAATGAACCGATAAATCAGAAAGAGATTGGAGATACTTATTGGCATATTACATCACTCCTTTCCACTATCCATTTCTTGAAATATCATAAAATCGATTTGAGAGTATGTAACTGCTGAACTGGTGCCCTTCCATTCGAATGACGCACGATGTGCTCGTTGACAACTCAGCAATGAACCGTTGTTTTGGAAGGACGGATATAAGAATGTAGAGGTGAGTTGTTTCCAAAAGTTGGAAGATGTCATCAAAAATAGAGACCGTAAACAAGTAGACTTAATGACTTGACGTTATATACATCAAGATAAGAGACGGAACACGCACCTCTACCATTTTCTTTAGGGAAAAGTATGATGCAATTGCCCACGCTGCAATAATATGCAGTAAAAAGAAAAGGGATAAATACATACTTGGAACGGAATGCAAATAAGATGGGAGTTGCGGGTGGTAGCCCCGTTACCAACTACCTACAGCCCTTGCCTACCAGACAATGAGAATCCTAAAACTTGTTATCCTTACCAATGACAAAGGAACAAGTATTAAAATTAGCGAATGTATATTAAGCTGATCCAAAATTAAAATCTCATCGATAGTTTTTCGTTTTTTAAATTTCGTATTCAGTGCCTTAGTAAGGAAGAAGATATTTGGATTTATATACATGCTATGATACAACTGCCATCTCAAAAACTGCTATAATTAACATCTCATACTAAAATAAATGTTTTCTTTCGGAAATGAGATTGATGGAAAAACAGTTTAGAACTAAAAAAGCGGTAGTTACGAAAAGCATATTTAGGTTATGATAGGTAAGTAAAATTTACAACTAGCTCAAATGCTAGGTGACATAAAATAGAGAAAGGTGGCAACTCAATCTTTAGGTAACAACGACCAAAAATGCAATACTGGTTAGAGCATTATTGGTTGTTTATTACGTATTACAAACCGAACTAGTTATGTTTCGACGCAGTTACGGATTCATTATAATATGAATGCCTAACAAGCAATGGGATGCAGATGCTTGAAATAAATCAAGGCAAGTCTTTTAAATGACGTGAGGCAATAGTGAACGGGGTTCCGCCGAGTTGTGTGAGTATTGGAGCACTCTACATCCTACATCTCTATTCTTGCTTTCAAGAGCATGCTTTTCCCTACTCTATGATCCAACAGCGTCGCTGTGCTCTTGCCTGAAAATTTCAATTTTACACATTGTGTGATAGCGTGAAAAACCTTTTCCCTTCAGTCTGACAGAGGCCGAGAGAAAGAAGCAGTGAGAAAATAAAATAAGAATTATCAGTTCTACCTTCTATTATCAATTTTTTAAACCCGGTTAATTATCTATTCACTACCAAGGTTAGGAAACCTTAAACTTTTACTCACTAACTTGCCGACATTTGTAAGTATTCTTTTTATTAGACATTGCTTTTACTTAATTTAGATACATTCATTGTTGATGCTCATAATTTGATATATTAAACAACGAAGCATTTTTGTCTGTTACAGTTAGTCAATCAATTAGTCAAAATGATGAAGTCTATGTTTACCCGAGTTGGTCGAGGTGCCCAGTCTGGCGCTGTCGTTCGGCACTTATCCTCTAATAGCTCAGCTGTACCTAACGCCAGAAAATCCGGTTCAAGACTTCTCCTCCAGTCCCAAAAGCAAGTACAACTTGGATCATCCTCAGGATTAGCAAAGTCTCTTGGAGGTATTCGAGGTGTTGCTGATCAGCGGACAAAGGGTAAGTAATTTTTAATTGTTGAATCCGTCCTAATATAATCAATCGTCGTGACACGAAACTCTAATTAGATATTTTGATATACGTTTAGGAGATGAAGAACTTCTTGGGTTCTTGGAGGAAGAAATCGCAACTGAAAAGAAAATGTCAAGATCAACATCCATTCCCTCCACCTTTCAAGGCTTCTCTGTAGCGTGTGACCGCTCTGAAATAACTCTTACCAAGAAAGTTGGCAAAGAAGAGTAAGTTAAAGTAGTAACCCATGATTAAATCTTGAATGAAAGCAAATTACTTGTAAAAAATGAAATGAATTGTTCCTTTTCTTTATAGAATCATCCTTAGCGCTAATGTCAATCACTCCGTTGATGCTGAATTTGGTGAGGACCCAAATGTGAAGCAACCCCCCAAAGAGCCCACCGATGAGATGCGATCAAAACCTAACTTTGAGGTGGAAATTAAGAAGGGGGGCCAAATTCTCTGTTTCAACTGTTCATTTCTTCAAAATGCTGGAGATGGGGAAGGCCAAGAAGAATTCAGTAAGTACAAAAATACAAAAGCTTTGTAGCTCTGATCTGATGATGTTAAAATGATATTATTAATATTTTGAAAGTACAGCATACTATCCTTTATTAATTAGCACAAGTTGTTAACTATTTTGTATCAAAGAGGAACAAAATTTCTATTTGTTTGCTATAATTACAGGTGACATATTTTCTATTGACGAGGTATGCATTTATGAAGGGGAGTCGAAGGACACGGATTATGCTGTGGCCGGTGATATCTTAGACGGAGTAAGTTGATGTTGATTTTGATATTGATATTATTGATCTTGACATGTTAAAAAAATTGTTTAACTATTTGTAAAAACTAGTTTGTACTCACACCCTCATTTCCATTTCATTTTTTGTTCACAGTATCTCTACGACTTATTCATGAATTTATTGGAGGAGCGCGGGATAACCAACGAGCTCGTCGAGAAGTTTTCCGACCTTTGTACTGACTATGAGCACAGTTTGTACGTAGACTTGTTGGTTAAGATGCAAAAATTCATTGGTAACAAGTAGATTGAACCTTCGCACACCAGCCAATATTTGTCGTCAGTGTCAGTCCAAAACCAACAACCAGTACTATAGTTAAAATCTCAGGTTTAGCTGACATGTCATATTTGTTTTGTGACAACCAAAAATTAATTGAAAAGTAGTGGATAATAAAATAGTATTGGTTAATCAAACCTTTTAGACTGTTAAACTTATATTGAATGCGTTGAGTGTTAAGAATCATTAATTTTTTTTGTTCATTTTAAGTTTACATCTCATTTTGTATGCTACCCAGAAAAGCCATAATACTACTTACGGACATAGAGATAGAGATAAATATGTATGATCATCATCATTTGAATAACTGTTGGGAAAAGGGTGCAGTGCTTTGTGCTGTGTATTAAATAAATAAACAAAATAAATAAAATGTAGTCATTACAGATCTCCAATAAGTAGAAGAGCAAAATGATTATTTGTTATGGTTTTTTTTCATGAAAATTTTCATTTCAATCACTTTACTACCTTTTTGTTCGACCGACGAAAAGAAAAGAAAATCTCATCTCAGCATAATCATCACTGTAAATTTAATAATAATAACATAGACTTGGAATCAAACAACTTAAGACGTGTACTTCTATCATGTGATATATAAAAAAAGCAAGCTTCGAAATAAAGTCATTGGTTTCCAAATCACTGTGAAACTGCAAATAAATAATTATATTCTGTCTTCCAAATTTTCTTTTTTTTCCTTCCTTTTTTAACAAACACACACAGAAATTGGAAAAACTAATTAAGATAATTTAGACACAAAAAAAACTCAAACCTACCCACTACTAGACATTACTTTGATACATAATTATTAAGATTATTGTTACGAATAGTATATCTTACACCTAGCTTTATACCACCAGACTCAATACACCTGATTCAATCATACAGCTAATGAACAATTACAATTGTAGTAGTAACCATAATATTACAGCAGATTTTCTTTTTTTCATCATAATTAGTTAGACCATTAGACTCTCGCCTTTTTTTCATCTTAGTGGATAGATACAAGTTATTATGATTCTCATTATCATTCAGACCAAAAAGACATAAAATTCCCACTAGTTGTTTTTTTTTCAACACTGTCTCTACATAACATTTTCACTGATTCTGTCGCATTTTTACTGATTTAAGCTACTTTATATCTTTTTTTATTTTAGACATCTTTATGTCGTCTTACATTCCATAGCCTTGATACGGAACACCCGTCCCATATGCATTGGGATAGGCTTGGGTATATGCTGGAGGCATCCCCATTCCCGGTCCTGCCGTCAACATTAGCTGAGGCTCTGTTTCAAAATCAAAATAATTTTTGTTAGCTTCACGTGACTCAAAGTTGACAATCGAAAGTAGTTTTTTTACTTGCATTATGTTACTAACCCATGATCATAGATTTTTGATCGTTCACCGGTCCCTCTTCCATTCTTTGCATTTCCAGTTCTTCTAGTCTATCGATCTGTTTTTATAATAAAAAAAGGGGGCCCTTAGTAACACTTACTTTTTTATTCTTTGTTAAATAAAGTAAAATGTAAGATTAAAAGGTGGTGGGTCAAATACTTTCCATACCTTGGTGCGATATTCTCTAAGCACCTGGATCATGTAGGGCATGGCGAAATCCATAATACCATTTCGCCACGACAATTCAAGAATAACGTCGGGATGAAGAAGGTCGTAGCAGTGGAATAGACAGGCAGCGAAACAATCATGGTTACCTTTCTCTAAAAACCATACTAAAAGTTCTTCCGCAATGTCTGGATTCTTCGACTCTGCTGCATACTCCATAGCATCCTGTAAATTATAATTAAGCACAATAGCAGTTTTGAATTAGTGTTGGCATGACATAATTCCATTAAAAACAGTTTTAGTTATTGTGCTACATCATAAGTTCTCATTTACAAAGTAATACATCAAGGTGTTCAGAGTGTAAACAGCCATATTGTAAAATATAATCATTGAAAGTTAAGTTGCAGCTTTTAGAGGTTAAAAAATGGTAACATTATTGAATTAGACTCACCTTGTATAACCGATCTTTCTTGCAGAGTTCAACTGACTGCTTCCATCTGTTATTGCCTTTGTACAAGTAGGCAGCGATTCTTCGGAACTCAATCAGCTCATGCTTTTCGAGTTTCTGAGCCAAGGCGATATTGTCAAAGTTATCAAAGGCATCGATGGAGGTGCGCAATCCTTGATAATCTTCCTCTTCAATCAGTAGACTGTTCAGGGCTTCATTGATTGCTTTGTTATTCAAGCTTTGAACAGCACGGAGGTAGGGTTTCACCAATTTCAAATGATTGACCTGTAACAACAACAACCCCAACCAGGAGCAAATTGAGCACAAAGTTTTTTAGACGGAGTATAAATATGTATGTGTTGATTTTTGTTATTGGAGTAATAAGCTACCTTTGTGAAAAAGTTTACGGCCCTTGTGTGATCCATTCTTGGAGCCAACACGAGAAGTAGATCGTTGAGGAGCATTGGTTTGTAGTCAAGATAAAACTGAATAGCCTTGTAGTACAATTCTATGTTTGCAACTTTGGTGATGATATCTTTAAAGTGGGATTCCCTCCAGGCTTCGGTGGGATGAGACATCATTGCTGTTACAGCGTTATCATACTCCTCATATTTATCGTATAAAAACACTAGCTCCGCCCATAAATGTGCTTGCTCTGCTGCACGTAAAACCTGAGCAAAGGGAAAGAATCCAGTTAATATCAATATTTGCATACCATTTTTTTTTACTTGAAAGCATTCCAAGTATGTACTAGACGACCACTAGACCACTAGTTGTCTCACCTTTGGAATGTTAACCCGAGACCAGAAGAGTTCTAAATGTTCTTTCATCTTCTCAGGCTTGAATTTGGAATACAGGATGGCAAGCTCTGTGAACATTCCCATGTGAGCTCTCTCCAGTCCCAGAGCAGCCTCTAAAAGATTTATCAGCTCCTCAAAATACCCTCTGTCTTGATAGTGGTTGATGAGGTCTTCCAACTCATCCGCATGTACAACAATGTGAAGACCACACATCTGAGCCAAACGGAATTCTCCAGACTCGACACAAGCGAAACATACTTCCTTCCATGTTCGAGTGCTATTTGCCTTCCTTGCCGAGTCAACAGCCCCTTGATATTCTTTCAAATGGACAAGAGTGATTGCAAGTCTTGCAAAATTTGAAATGTTGTTGTATAGAAGCTTAGCTGCCTCATACATTCCCGACTCAAAGCAGCGATCCCCGATCTACAAGCATCAAAGAAATACAGTCATTATAATATATCCTTCACAGATCCCAAGTAGTACTAACTTGTTTTTTATCAAAGCCTTTCATTCACCTTTTGAATGTCTGCATGATTTGGACCCGATACAAATTCTTCTAAATCTGCAAGCCTTCCAGTTTTGGCGTATGCATAAATCAATTCCGTTTCAATGAAAGATTCTCTCGCCTTTTTCCTCGCCATTTGAAGATATCTCACGAGGTCTTCCCAGCTTTCTGTTTGTGTAAATGAGAATAGGGATTAGGTTCATTTAATAATATCTTCAGTACAAAAAAATGGCCTTTGCTTTTTTCAAGGATGCGCGTGTTTACCATTTTCATGAGCAGTCTCTACGACGTCAACATATGCAGAGGGGTCATCCGCTTTGATATACGAATCGATTGCTTCTTTCACCAATCCCTTTTGCAGCTGTGCTTTCGCAAGCTGGCTCCAGACGGCAGGTTCGTTACATCGCTCCGCGAATTCATAAGCACGGTCAAGATTGCTTACGTTCTCTATCAGCACCTGGATAGCCGACGTGTTCACGTCGAATTTCTTGAAAATGGCGAAAGCTTCTTCAAAAAGTTGGTTGTTGATTGCAATGTTTGCAATATCTGGGGCGTCATAGTTATCCAAACGATTGATGTACTCCATTACACGACTTCGGTCTGCTTTAATAGCGGTCAAAATGAGGAGGTTTTGAAGATTTCTAAAAGAAAAGTTATGAGCATGAGCATTTTATCGTGAACAAAATATTTGATTGTTTCTAAAGTTTGTAGAGAATTATTTTTACCTGTGATCTGAGAATACAGAGTTGTCTAAAACTATCTTTTCAAGTAATTCAATTAATTCGTTTGGCAAATCGGCTGTCATGAAAGCCTTGACAGTAACAGATATATCCTCAGGGTCCTGGGTTTCCGACAATGCAGTTTGAACCACTTGGTCAATAAGTTGTCTTCTGAAGGGATTCTCTTCATTCAGAACTTCAGCCCACAATTCTGGGTCACGACGACGAACCAAATACCTGGCTTCTGATTTGAACAGTGAATTCTCATTACAAACATGGATGAGCTCCCTGTCGCAGTGACCACGCTCATAGGCAACACATGCAAGATGCGGATCTCGCTTTTCACAGTACTTTCCAACCACACGACTGTCATAGTACTGATTTTCCCTGAAAATTCATCCAATATTTGTAATATTAGTAAATACAGTCACAACACCTAACCCAACGTAAAATATGTATGTAAGAGAAAACTTAACGCTTGAAACTCACTTCAAAAATCTCTCGGGATTGTTATTGCTGTCAATGTATATTTTGGCCAATGCATTGTGAGTAGCTGGCTCAACAACGCCTTCATGAGTTCTCGACTCAAGCCAAGGAAGAAGTAACTTCAAGCGATTTCTTTTCTCAACTTCTTCAACAAGTTCATCCGTTGAAAATTGTCCTCGAACCACCATGATTAGACTTTTAATGACATCTTCTGAGCAGTCTACATCAAGCAATCCACCAACGACCACTGGAAGTCTTGAGGGGTTGACCTGTTCATAAAAAATTATACTTTGTATTTTAATTAGTGCTTGAAATATTGTGTACAAAACTCAAGGAATTGAAAAAGTGAACGTTACCTTTTGTACATAGATTTCAATGTATTTCTGGAGGTTATTACGATACAAATATAAAACGAGGTCATGGACGAAATCAAAACGGTCACAAACAATGATAAGCGGCAACTGATCAGTCAGTTTAGCTTCTTTGAGAAAGTTCTTGACACGTTCAGCATTGTAGCAGTTGGATTCTCGACAAATTCTCTCAACTTCTTTGATTTGTCCTGTTTTACAGGCAGCTTGAATATATTTGAAATGCACCTCGGGGTCTTGGCTAAAGTTGACAATGGAGCCAAGGAAGTAAAACAATCCCTCGTAGCTTTTGAATGATTCAAACAAATCGATCAAAGCTTTGGCTGTCAACTATATTTAAAAAAACCAAACAAAGACTTGACTTTAGACCTGAGTTAGATGAAGCAAATGTATTTCTTTAAACTTTTCAAATGTGTAAAGTACCTGTTCATGATATTTGGTAGCTATTTGTACACATATATTTAGATTTTGACGGATGTTGGCAGTCAGCATGGCTTTTAGGCATTCTACTGAGTCTTCCACAGAAAGGGATCCAAAGTATTGAACTAACCATTCGGGATTTAGCAACTGTGTGTGGACCACAGCCCGCTTGATATCATATAAATCTGAAATAAATTAAGTTAAAAATGGTTATACATATTTTACTGCTTACTTGCGAGCACGTATTTTAAGTTTAATTTAAAATAATCTCATCGTTGGTGGACTATCATCATTTCACCAATGACTCACGCCAAGGGAGAATACAGGAGCGATATTGTAATCATTGAAATTGTCGCTTAAAAGCGTAATAAAGAAGCAATAATATAATGATTATTCTACATACCCGTATAATGTTCAAGAGCACGTTGCAACAATCCAGCCTTTTCACACATTTGAGCAATGTGTGATTTGTCATAGTGAGTGAACATTTGGTTACCCAAAATAGCATCCGCAACCTATATCAGAAAAATACACATTTAAGGACAACAACGTAGGAAAAGAAGATATATTTTCCATTCTATATTTTATATTAGTGTTCTTACCTGAGGAGCAGCAATTAAATTCATTTCAAGAAGGCGTGTCTGAAGAGGTCCCTCAGATGGTCGGTTGTTTTTTAAAGCGTCAAGCAAGAAGGCCGTACATTGTTGTACCATGTTTTGCTCCATGAACACATCAACGATCTTCAAAAACAAAATAGCATTTTAGTTAGTGGTCAAGTAAAACATTATTGGTATATTTCAATTTCAAACAATCCAGTTTCCTAACCTGATTAATGTCTGCAAGTGGCTCGTCGTCTTGAACCAACATTTGCGCAAACCCTACGCCTTGGTCAGGGTTGACGCGCATTAACTGCCGTAATAAGAAAATGTAGTCTGGGGTGTAGCCAACTTTCTTCGCGTAGAGCACAATCTTATTGAACTGGCCAGTTTCCGCAAAACATTGGATAACCTAAGTAAGTACAAAAACAAATATCACATTTATATGTATTCAATCGAGGATGTCGCAAAGTAACCTCATTGGGTTTTAAAACGTTCTCATTAAACTGATACTCATCAATAAATTTTGCAGAGTGTAAACAGCCTTAGTTTGAAAATAATCACTGAGGTTAATTTTGAAAGAAAATTATTAGCTAGAGTAAAATTGACATACCTTGTTTGGAACATTGGCTCTCAGATAAACCGATAAAGCAAGCGTTGGATCTACCTGCTTTACCAAGTCTCCCAATTCTTCCGAACACTCGAGCTTGTCTTCTTTCAGCCACTTTTCCATGAGCTGCTTCTTTCCCTGTTGAAGCACTGGACGTGATAGTTCTAAAGATTCGAATTTATTTAGCTGGCCCTACAAATGTATTCACAAAATATAATTTGTTACTCCTCATCCCAATTGTATACCCGACAGGTAGTTTAATAAAAGAGTGAATATATGAGTAGCGTGTGTAGTTTATTGAATTGTGAACGATGCCTTACAGGTGGACCTACCCGATCTAGCAAAATCCCAAAGTATTGAAGCAATGGTGAGGTCTGACCTGGCTGCGTTGCTACCTGCTGGAATCTCTGAATAGTCTGAGGTGTTCTCAGAATGCCTTTTGGTGCTTGGGCTGCAACCTATTCGTTTCAAGAATGGCATTATTATATTTTTTTAATTTAAAATTGAAAGGGTTTTTATACTGGAAGAAATTAATAATGAGCGCATATTCATTTACCTTAGCTGCATCAGTGTATTGTCCATTTTGGAACAAAGTGTTGAACTTGCGAATGAAGAGGTCTTCTGCACCGCTGAGATTGTTCCTGTATGCCACCCGCAACGCCAAGTCTTGATTAGACAAGTTGTTGACGATATAAGAAACAATTGTTTCTTCATCAATTGTTACGGACAGAACCTGGGATGATGATTGGCAAGATATATTAGTTGGGAGCTACACACTAGCCTTTTAATATCAGTAATAAAAAAGAAAGTAAAAGACTTACTTGACCCTTTCTATTCACACCAATGATACCACCAGTGGTTTCATGAGGAGCGGTTACAAAAATGGTGTCAGAACTAATTCGGTTCATGTATATACACTGTCCACTTTCCAAATCGTAGAGGTGAATGTACCCGTATTTCGTGATCAAGTAAATAATGTCGTACTTGTTGCTGGCCTAAAATAAAACAAATAATTAATAAATAAGGTTTCACCAGAGGACCGTAAACAATTACAATAAAATGATGATGTTTCTCTAACCTGCATTGCTACAGGAAAATCAGTTTGAGCTTCTGGTGGGAAGAACACATCCATGCCTTTCTTAGCAAATGCTTGATTTCCAGTAGGAACGCCTCCAACCTCAACTATATGCAGCTTTCCTCCTTGAAGGTTCCGAACAGCAAAGCACAAAAGGTTTGATGGCTCTGGATTTCCTTCCATTTTGATCTGTGCAAATGTACCTGCATGACCTTCAATCGGTTGACTCACCTTCCGCTCAACGGAGTAAAGTTGCATTGCGCCAACCACACGATTTTGCTATTTAAAATGAAAACAAAAATTATCACCAATTGAACTACAAAACAGGACCATGCTTCTTCAAAGAAATTGAAAAGCACGCAACAACATACCTGTGCAGAAATGGCGACAAGCAGAAGCCAATTTTGTTTGGGATCCGTTCTATAGTTAATAATTTGGGTTCCTGCAAGGCTGGAATGTCTGTCAAACATCTTTTGAGGCGTTGAATCCCCCTCCATACTCCAGTGATATACTGCACTGTCTGTCACCAATCCGATGGTGTTGAGTGATATCCATTTCCAGAAAATCACTTCTTCGGCCAGTGAGTGAGACTTCATTTTACTTTTCATTTCGATGTTAAAAATTTGGAGGGTTTTCGCCGCTTTCAAGGCAATCACTTTACTTGCAGGGTTCATTATTGCTGAATCTGCTGTGATAGGTCTTCGTATAGGACTGTTGGGATCCGTCATGTCGATGATAACAATCTGAGCAGAGTCCCCTACCTTTTCTCGCACACAGATGAACTTATCCGACTCCATGGTCAAGTTGTTGAAGCTGATGTTAGCTTGGTTGATCCCTATACTCGTGAGCTAGAGAGAGACAAAGAGAATCATTTCAATCATTTTATAATTCGCAAAAAGACTGGAGAAGCTTTCATTACATCACATCCAACATTTGTCTAAAAAATGTTCGCATTAAGCCCAACCTAAAATCTAACCAGATTGGCTCATATCTCCTCCCATATGAATTAATTCATTTGTCTAATTACATTTAGAAAACCACTAAAACTTTACTTCAAAAGTAATCAGTAGTCATTCAAATTTCTAGTAATTCATAAAAAGCCACATTAGTAGCTAGCCGCCGGCTTCTACTCATATATTGACATAATTAAACCAGCATTGATCTAAAATAATTCATATGGTGTGAAGTATGCGTGGTATGCAAAAGTGGGTGGATACACATAATCTATCCACACACATATTTTTTTGTAAAAATTTTATTTCTTTAAACTTTTCCACTATTTTCACAATATTTACCTGTAAATGCTCCTGGAATCGGATAGGAATGATGTTGGACGTCATCTTGGTGGCGTTTTCCTTTGAAACCCTGCTCTCGCTCTAGATGACCACCGTCTGTCCTGTCAAATACAGCGGAAACGTAAAAGTTGCCAATAAATATCTGGTTTATTTCTCCACTCCACCAACCCTATCTATTTCACTTGGTTTTTCCAACTAAAAAAATCCAATATTTTGTGTCGCACTTTTCTCTCAACCTCTCACTCTGATTGTTTCTAATACTGACAGGGGAGGAAAAAAACTATTCTTGTGATTTTTTTGACACCCGGATGACTGGATCTTTTTTTTCTGTATATTATTATATATAGTTATTGCATCTCTCTCTCCCTATTACTGTACAATCAAAACCGAGCATAGATTAATGTAACGACACCTACCTCGTCAACTTAAAAGAGAGAGATTGGGATTGAGTCAGTCAGATAAAATATACAATATTCTCGGCTGCTGTCTTTTTTTTAATAGAAAAAAATCCCAAATGCCAAAAATGCAGTATACAACTTAATACTAAGCTGCTGCTGCTGGTGGTATGGTGCTACTACAATACTACTACCGTACCCCATGCATAGGAGGATATACTCAAAAAGTTGACTATATGACATGGACATGACCAACAACCACACACATAGATGATAGAGAACAGAACACCGAGAGTTTACTCTAGTATGAGAGAGTTAGTTGGAGAAGCACTTGAATGGAAGCAGCAAAGCCATATATATTTTCTTTTCTCTCTTTGAAATACATATTCACATCCATTTTTATACTTGATAACGAGAAGCAAAAAGAGAGCACCCACCCACCAGTCGTGGAGCTATCCTTCCTGCATGAATTTTCTCCTGTGAGCACACGGAATGTCCACGTCTACCTTCTCCTCTTCTTCTTTCGTCTTTCCTCTTCTCTCGTTTGCAAACATACATAATGCATTCACTAAACTTGCGTTGCGATAGTAGTAGTAGTAATATACATATGATAGGGTTGACGTTGACGCCGATATATGCATTACTTCTTGTTCCTTGCATTTTGTGTATGGTTGGACGGACGTGTAAGCAAAAGATAAAATGTTGAACATACCCCCAATGTTCATGTGTACATGTTTCTTGTATAGTGTATGTATATGAGGTTGTGTGTACGACAAACGAATCCATTTAATGCAATTTGATTTGAAGGTACACATGTACATAATATAACATATATAGAAATTGCTCGTTAGTTTCATATTGGTTTGTTTGAATGTAAAAGAAGAGAGAAGAGGTCTGAACTGAAGACTCTTTCGCAAAATACCTAATGTACCTATGACCTACCACTTGTGTGTGTGGAATGGAAAAGCTATTATGAAAGTGAGCTCTCTTTGAAGCTGAGTTGAGATCTGATGATGATGATGCAGCAGCTCCTTTTGCTTACTCACTTTTTCACAGTTTATGTGAGTGAGTGAGCGAGAGCCAAAGCTAAGCTGAGTGAGTGACGACGGAAGGACGATGGAATGGAATGGGATTGTATTCATGTGGTGATACAGAGGAATAAGAAGGAAGGAGTAATAATAAACGAAAAATGTGACGAGGATCATGAATGATGTGATGAATATTACGATGACTTACTTACATTACATACATGGGTGTGAATGATTTTTTATAATTTTTACAGTTCAATTTAATTTCTGTAATGTGTAATAATGGCTGCAAAATGGGGGATTAAAAACACTATTTGGAAAAGGATTATTGAGTGGGAATGGTTATGAGTTTTTGAGGATTATATTGACGACCTCCGCGATGCGATGAAAATGCGAGGAGAAAAATTCAGCAGCTTACAAAAATGTCCAATGCCAAATATTAGGAAGCATGCATTTCAGAGACGAGAAGAGAAATGGGAGCTTTATCAATGGATAAAAAAATTGTAAAAGGTTGGACTTCATCGCAGCATGCATATAAAAAAAAGCATGATGTTATGAATATATTTAATATTGGATTTGCTTGACGTCCCTTTTTCTCCACTGGAATTGAGTGGACAGAGTTGAACTAACAAGCTTTGATTTATCCTAACATGAGGATAGGCATATGCATTTTATATAAATATCATTATCATCCATAATGTATTGGTGGCGTCTGTCTATTTCATTTCATATGCGATATTTATATTCCACAAAGAATGTGTAGTAGCGTTTATCTTTTTCATGCATACCATCTACCAACCAAAAATATGTTGGTCGGGAGTCTGGAACACGTTAAAGGATTTTGGGTTATGTAGTGAAACATGAGAATTTTTGGGAAATATTAAAAAATCTCGTAGATGAAATGCAAATTGTGCGAGACATTGAGCAACCTTCTGATAAACGCACACATGTAAAAATTCAGAGAGGAAATTCTCTTTGAGTGAAACCTAAAAAAGAAATCCATCCAGCTGTTTGAAAATGACAATCACATTCTCAATCTTGACTGGAAATGAGAGACAAGGACAGGATGTTGGTAGGCGCTTGTACATATTTCATGCATTGCTTTTAATATGTTCTCAACCTCTTCTGGAGACAGAGGAGAGAAGGCGATGAGAAAACTAAAAAATGTAGTTGTTGGTTCAACTCAATAGAAAGGCTGAAAATTAGTTGTAGAACATAACATCATGGATCACGTAGATGAGACGACGATCCCACATCACATCCACCTCCTTTCAGCCATTTAAAGTATGCGAGGCGCTTTTGACTGGAGAAAATTGTTTGGAAGCTCCTTTTTTCTTCTTTTCGCACAGACGGCTGAAACTCAGAGGGAGAAAGAGACAAAAAGTAAATCCGTCTGGACATACATCTCTTTTATGTTGAAAACCACGAAAGTCATGTTTTCCCCCAATTTCTTTGTACAAAAGGAAATGGCTCAACCTTAAATGAATAAAAAATATCGCTTTCTTTCGTGAGTTACATGACAAGCATCATAATACTCAAAAATGTTCCGCATCCAGAGACAGGGAGGTTATGAACCTTTTCATTTCTCCAGTTTAGGTTTAGTTTAATGGGATGTGCGCCACTATTGTCTGGTTCTGTTTATGACGATGTAGGCACATGAAACCAGGCATCATGTCATATTTCATTTATGGACTCTACCAACAAATCATTGTTTTTTTTGGAATGGGCGTAAATGCTTAATGGAAAATAAAACTTTGGCGAACTTCATTTAAGCATTTGCTTCTCATCCTCGTGTTTAGGATTTTATGAGGATTTTTATGTACTTACATACCCAAGAACATATTGAAGAGGAGTGAATAAAGTCAGTCAACATATGGGAAAAAATCTCATGGTATTGATACTTTTCTATCGTTCTATCCTCCTTCCTAAGACTCAAACTCAAACACTCAACCCATAGGTACACATTGTACTATGGTTTTTACAGTATTTTCTGAGCTCACAAGTATCATTTTAATCTATGTAAAGAACACACACGACAATATTATTGCACATCAATTTTAAACGAACGGTGTATTAATAATGCAAGCAAAAATTAGCTAAATTGAAAATTTCTTCATTTCAAATCTTAACATGAACATAAACTTTTTTATTCCCACGTAAATACATTACATCCTTTTAATTCGTAAGAGAAGTAACAATGTGACTTTTACGTTTATGCTGATTTCTGTCACGCAAAATTAATTTTTCCAACAAATAAAATTCATGGCACATCTTATCGCCAAAATTAAGTTTTGTTGGAAGAGAAGAAATATAACCATTAAGAGACTTAAATAACACGTTTCCTAACATTGAGTAACAAAGCTGCATCTCTTTGTTTTCCTCAAGTATATCCCAACTTTACTTTTCAGTTGAATACCACACGTTAATAGCCTTGTCCACCTGTGCTTCCTTCGTACCGGCAACACCTGCAGGCAAATGCATTATGCCGGTTGGTCATAATCAGCGTCATCTTAAAAAAGTACAGTAATGATGCAGCTCTCATTCCTTCACATACTTATTATGTATTAAGTATATGTCTGTCTGTCAGTCAACATTTTAAATCGACAAGAAAACATAAAAAGAGTTCTTTACTTCTTCCACTCAGCAGCCACCGCTATCCAACGTGTAGCTCATACTTTACATAGCAAACATCATCATCGGAGCTGGTCATAGTCCTCCTAAACTATAAACTTTTAGTTTAGTGCGTACCTAGCACAGCAAGGTACGACGGAACTCAAGATAAAAAAAACATAGTTCATCATGTAATACTACATAACATAACTTTTTATTCAGATGTGAGAAGAGAGATGTACACTCTCAAGATGGCAAAACTTGGTCCATTTGTTTCTTAGAAAAACTCTTATAAGTCAAAGCAGAAAGAAAAGGTGTGCAGAAATGAGCTTCTACCTTCCCTGCCAAAGCCACTTGGCTTATACATAATATAATATTATTGAACTTGTCGGCGTAAGAATCTGTTTGGTTTTTCATCTTCTGTTTCTTCTTCAACTTTTCCGTTGGATGACGTATTTTCTTTCTCGCGTCTTGTATAAAAACATTCGCTTTGCTTTTTTGGGGTTTACTTTTAAATCCATGCGTAATAATACTTTTGTGTATCACACTGCAACAAGCTCAAACCCAATAAAGCAGTAGTAGTAGTAATAATAATCTGTATGAATGGGAGAAGGACTCATGAACAAATATTTCTGTGCCGAAAGCTAGAGAGAAATATTATCCGTAGATAAGTCGCAAATCCTTATAAACATTGTAAAGTGAATGGAAGCATCCATATCACAATCAGAGACCAAGTAAACCAAGTAAGCTAACGGCCGTAGTCAGTCACAGTTCACATGTCCATGATTATGCCATCATATTATCACCATCGTTGCAGCGGCTGATGACTCTTGTTTAAGGAGAGAATGTCTGCTGCTACAAGAAAAGTATATATGTTTTCTTCTCTCATATGATGATGATGGTGACTACATGTAAGGTGTTATTTGTCAACGATAAGTTTAGGGAGTAAAAAAATATTAAGATATAAAGAAGCATGATTTTTCTATATATTTGTTTCTACGTAGCAAGTCTCCTGCATTTCCAACCTAAACGACCTGCAACATGCAAAAAACAACGCATTAACCGCAACTTAGGCTCATATTTCGTTGGTAAATTGCAAGTCAACTCTTTTATCTGTGGGTGCTGTGTGTGCATACACATATATTTTAATTCATTCTTAGCTATGGCTTGCTGGTTTGCCTCATCATGACTCATTTCATATCCCTTCTGAACGTTTCCGTGATGATTAGGTAGTGATGATGATAATAAGACATTTTGATGAGACAAAAAAAAGTGAGAGTCATTTCATGTGATGACGACGCAAAGCAAATAAATACCACTTTATTTTCATACATTTGTCACAAACGATAATCATATGAATACGTACGATCGACCGTAAAAGCAGGATTGCACTTGCATTTGTAAGCCGAAGGAATAATAGGTCAGCAAAAAAAATTTAATTTGTCGTGCTAGCAAATAAGTAGTCCATCCATTGGTTTTTTTTGATAAGGAAGCATTATTCCAATCTGTTTGTTCACTTCACGGAGTGGAGCCAGAGCCACACCAAAGCCTAACATTTCCTCTTCTGGAAAATGCCAGCTGTGACGTTATTCCAATGATGCGATGCAATGCAATGCAAGTATAATACAATGTCGGTCTGGTTTTGTTTAAGGCTGCATGTATAAAAATGTATGAAGCTTAAAATGTACTTACATAAAGGATGCCTAAGAAGAAGGAGTGAATGGTTCGTTGGCAGTCACACAACCAGAGATAGAGCTTAAGCCATACCATAATCATTCTAATGTATTAGATCAGCAAAGTCACATGCATACATTGCATTCCGTTTTCTCTCTTCTACCTTGTTTTCCTCTTTCTCTTCTCGCTACATTTTAATTTTGTAATATAATATAATATAGTATAATGTAATATAAGTAATGTAGCAAGTAGTAGTAAGTAAGTAGCAGTGATGATGCTACTATGGCTTCTGGAATAGTTTCCAAAGACTTGACTCCCTAAAGATAATCTTTTGCCTTCTTGGAAAGCATTATCATAAGATGTTTTCTAGGGAAACTGTAGGTTGTAGGTAGCAAGACAGATTCCAATATTCCAAAGTCCTAATTTTTTTTGGGGCGAAGTTTTCAGAAGACAGAGATAAGAAAGGAAATTTCTAGACGGTGCTTTTGCAATGACGTCTCTTGATAAATTGAGATTAAAGAAGGGTTCAAGGTAAAATTTAGGCAGTGTATCCAAGTCATTGTCAAAAAGGTAGGCGTTGTTTTTCGACATTGCGGAAATTGGGTAGGTAGAAAGTAGGTAGACAATAGCCTATTTTAAATATATTTACCTTGAACCAAGTTACCAAGAACTGCAATGGTTGCAATAATGTCTTTTAACACAGGAAGCTAGATTGAAATGAAAGATAAATAATAAATACTTATTAAAATTCATTTAAAACCTTGAAATTTTATCAGTTGACATCATTAGGTAGATGAGTTGAGTTAAGTTGGCCAATTTTCTTAGAATATAAAATCAGTTGGTTCACCAAAGAGTGAGTTAGAACGCATAAGCATATGAAAGTAGAGTGTGAATAAATTTAAACATCTGGATGCCGTTTCAACAGAGATCCTCGTCTTTATTTCATAATAACGATTATAATAATTTATATAACAGAACGATAATAATTTAAATTTACATAATATTAACATGTCCATTTCCGCATATAATATTTTTTTTTATAATTCCAGAGAGACAAAAAAATACACATTTGCCAGTCAATATTACAGTTTACAGTAGTCAACCTTATTAATTTCATTTAGCATGATAAAATGTTGTATGTATATATATATATTATATTATAATATAATGAATGATCTTCTATCCTATCTATTCTATCCACACTCACAAAAGTTTCTAATTACCTAATGTATCCTTTATATAGGACGACGTTATCTTGTCTCTATAGCATTGCTTGTTTTCCACAAACTAAAAAATAATTATTGTGATAATGCGCTCACTGATTTACTTCAAACCTATCTGTTAAATATGACTGACTCGGCAGCACACAAATTTCTTATTAGTTTTTTTAACAATATTCCTCCACTGTAATCATCCGCAGTTACAACGACATTAAACTAGTAAAATAATCATATTACGAAGTCAAAGGAATATTTAAAATGCTGGTAATCCCAGATGATCAATAAATTTCATAGTCCCTTTCACGCCAAATTCCTTTTTTAGTTTCAAGAAAAACCCTGTCCCAAAAAATGTTAACATCTGAATCAATCAATAATGTGCGTGAAAACGCTGCACATTTCTAACAGTTGAGTTGTAAAATATGAGCTTTTCCATTGTCTACAGATTTGCAACATCAAAGTTCATGGCTGTAATATTATTGTCACATTTTAATACGTAACAATTCAGTAGCATAAAACAACCGAAACTGTGAGGCATTTTTTTTGGTGCAACAGCCAACAACCGTGCTCAACATTATTATTCTCACGTTATTTTAATAATATTCAGAGACAGAATCAATAATGTGCAATTTTCCTAGCGAAGGGATGAATCACCTAACGTATATTAATAATATGTTTTATATTCATCTACTTTTAAATATAATTAATAATATGAATTAGATATTGATGAAAACCCTTCCTCTCTCCTTTCATACTAATAAATTTCATGAAATATAATATATTGCGTGCATAGTCACCACGGAGAATAACTTGATTGATTAGGATTTGTATAGTCATTTTTTTTATTTTTTAAATAATTGACATCAGGTAAATGGCCTTCAAGGGAACCAGATATCATGTTATGGTTTTCATTTCTCTTTTTGTTAATGAAAAACGATAAAAAATATTTTTGAGTTTATTCTTCTTCTTCTTTTTTTTCTTGTTCAACGAAAAACTCTTGAAATTGATTTCTTTGAGCTCAATAGAATATTGTATAGATATACCTATAAAAATATGAAATACTCATCATGTAGTCGTCGTCAGTACACATTGCGACTGCACTGTTGAAATATATCATGTAGTAGTATCATGTTGCCATGCATCGTCGTCATCGTCATCATCATTTTTTTTGTCATTCGCCATTAAATCATATCATCCATTAAGCATTTTAGCGTGTAATCGCTACATTCGAAACATTATTTGTATTTGTATGAAGCTACGTTTAGGTAGGTGTCATTCAAAACTGAAGCGCAGTAAAAGTCAACATCAACACGAGACTGACAAGAAAAAAAAACGAAATTTGGTTGCAATGACTTGCGATACAACAACAAATAAACTCTCTGTATATATCATGTGGTCTCTGCGTACTTTTTTTTGTAAATAGAAAACGGACGTTGCTGGATATTGCAGGCGGACTAGTCCATACACAAGAAAAAAACGATGTAATAATATAGTATATAATGTACAAAAATGAAACAAAGAACAACGACATTAATTTAGCGTTCCGCGACATCCTGCCGTTCCACACAAGCACGGGATCTTCTTATCTTCTATGGGGAATTTATAGTCATACGTAATTTCCTCGGACACAGCTATAGGTTGCTTGGAATAAATCACGATTTTCTTTTTCCCTTCTATCGTAATCACTTTGGCGTAGCAATTAGGCTGTAAATTAGTAAAAGACAAAAAAAGGTTGGCATGAGCTTGGCTGAAATATTGAATAGAGTGAAGTGAGTGTCTCATATATAATGATGATGATGAGACACTCTCCGCTTTATCATGTCAATAATATATATTCATTTTTCATTTACAAACATGTATTCATATGAGCAGTAAACTACTTAAGTATTTGACAATAATAAATGATGTAAGAATAATTTGATGAGCACTTACATTACAGCTGTGATTAATGAAACGGGACAAATTTCCGCATCTCGTGGCATCAATAATAGTCTCCAGATCAATACGAAAGAGATAAGAGCTTCCAATCCCTTGTGCCTCATATTTGGTCTCCCTCAAGTCAGCCACCACAGGTCGAATCATTTGTCCAACATATTCTATCACCATTTCATCCGCTGCTATAGGCTCCGCAGCGAACAATCCCCATTCGTGAATACCACTTCTGGCAAACCGCAACGCTTTCTTTCTAAACTGAAGCTGGTTGAATTTAAGTAGATCGGACTCGGTTCCCAACGCCGTAAGAAGACGTCTTTGATTAGATCTGGCTTCACGAATCTGGGTCTCCCTCGACTTTCCAAAGTCCCCTTTGTCATTGCCCAAAGCCATAAGAACAGGTTGTTGTTTCCCTGCCATTGCACGTGTCTTCTCTTCCTTTGTCATTCTCACAAAACCTCTAGTCCGAATGGAGCCATCTTCCAAATCTGACGTTTCCTTCTCCTTCTCTTTCTTCTTCCGCCCTTTCTTCTTGACTGGAGTTGGTGGCTTCTTTTTAATCACCGTTTGAGGATGATCAACCCAATGCGTTGAGTTGAGCCAATATAAGGAATCGTCACATAGGAGTAGCTCATATGCCTTTTGGAAATATTCAATGTCCTCCGCATCAATGCCCTCCTTCAAGAACTCATACACAATATCCAATATTTCATAATCAATTCGTGGACGGAACGCAAGGGCTTTGGATTTCTTATCCCCTCTTGGACGCACAGCGTCATATGGTATTATAATTGGCTTCTCATCAGTAAACTCGGGAGGTGTCATGTATGTCTCCACTTTGGGCTCAATTGATGATGATGCAAGGGGCTTGGATGGCTCAGTCAACATTTCGTCAGCATCTTTCATCAGTCCACCCACTTCCATCTGTTCATCAAGCTCTTGCTTGGGAGGAATAAGGGGAGTAGTAGGTCTACCCACAGCATCCCTTTGCATTGGGATTGATTCCTCAATTGGTGATTTAGTGGCCAAATGTTTGATGATCATTCTTCCAGTCCGATCACAGATACCAAGAGATCCTTCCTCTTCATCAGGAACAGCACCCGATTCTTCCGGAGAGTCATCATCCGAAAGAATATCCTCCGTTTCTATTCTAGGCGTTGGTGGTATCTTATAGTCACTATCGAGATGTGCCTTAGAGTCAGAAAACTCGTCTTCATCCTCCGTAGTAGAAATTGCTTCCGCATCTGTGACATCATGAGTGTCGGAAACAGTAGATTTGGAAGACACTGACGAAGCATCGGATTCCTCATCCGAAGAGAAACTGAATCTTGCCTTGGACCGTCGTCCGCGGGCCCCTCGTACCTCCTCCTCATCTGAACTGCTGAGGGAGTCATCACTATCCAGGTACGACTTTCTTGAATCTTCATCAACAACAGGGACAGGAAGTAACTCAATTTTCTTTCTGAAGGAGGGCAGCTTTGGAATATTTCTAAATCCTAAGCCAAGACCCATAGCTGTGCCAATATTTTCTGCGATTGGTACCACGACATCAGGCTCAGCCGCTGGGGTTGGAAGGGATTTGGCAATTTCTTCATCTTGCTTTCTCTTGAGCTCCCGTAGCTGAATGTCCCACCAATCTTCATACAACCCAAAAGCTTCCGTTTCAATAAGTCTTCTATGACAATCTCTCCTGAGCACCTTTTTAAGATCCTCGACCATGCAGTCGATGAGCGCGTTGATGAGAAGGTTGGGATTTTTATGATCCTCCTGCTTTTCCACCTTCACTTCCGGTTTGGCCGGCTCAGTCCGTTGTGGATAGAAACCCTGATTATATGAGTTGTTGTAGTTTTGATTAGATGACGACTGGGAATTATAACGCCCTTGCGCTTCTGATGATGGGGAACCATGACCCTGACCACCACTCCACGGCGGCATGTGATAATTGGCAGGATAGGTATTGTTGTAGTAATCCCCGTAATATGAAGAATGAACTGAATTTGGTGGCAAAGGGGGTTGGGAGGATCCAAAGTGATCCTGTTTGATTCGAGAACTTGAGTCTGCATCAGGAGACAAGGATGACAAGCTCATATCATCCTTGTCTTCACCCAACTGGCCGTCTTCATCATCTGAGATCTGATCAAACTCTGGATCCGCCTTCCCTTTGACTGACTTTGACGCAGAGCCTGTGTTGAAAGCAAGAAAAGGGGAGGGAGGCGGGGAAACCATGGGCATCTGTGACTGCTGTTGTTGTTGTTGTTGTGTTGTTGGTCCACGAGATGTTGGCATGTCCACATCATTCACGGGTACAAATGACTGTTTGAACTTTCTCGCAAATGATGCCTCCTTACTTTCCTCCTCACTTTCACTGTCCCAAATGGTTGCGCTGGCACTGCCAAGACTTAACCTTGCCCTTTTGAGGGGTGAGGCTTCTGTATCACTTTCACTTTCTGAGCTAGCACTAATATTCCCGTCAGTGAAGAGCTTGCCAAGCTCCCCAGAATTCCTCCCTTCCAGCAACAGTTTGATGCGGGTGTCCAAATCAATCTTTGGTGAGACCTCTCCTTCACTTACTTTATCACTGTTGTTGTTATTTACATAGGATTCGCTGCGAGTTGAACTGGAGCCACCAACACTTGCTCCCTGCACAAGGGGAGATGATGGAAGAGAACTTTGTTGGTGGTGAAAATTTGAGAGGGAACTATGACTGCTGGTGAGAGAAGGCGTACGGGAGGACACCGGCGGAATAGGATAGCCGTAGTTCGAGCTCCCTGAAACATTGTTTGGATCGTATCTATCATAGTTAAAGCGTTTGTAACCATCCCCAGTATCCCTATCCCTGCTCCTCCCACTTCCCTTTGATGAGGAGGGGGTGGAGGATGAGTTAAATGACTTGCGATCTTCTGATGACGCGGAAGCTATGGATGCACCGTCAAGTGGTGTTGATTTAAGATCATCTTTGTAGTGACGTGAGTCATTCATATGATTTTGTTTTGAGGATGATGAAGATGACTTGGATGATGGTGGAGGAATGCTAGGTTTTGTTACTGTTGCTGAGGCTGAACTACTTCCTCCTTTTTTGCTGTCATCTTTTGCAGTGCTTCCAGGCTTTTGAGTTGTCACCTCTACAAAGAGCTCCTTACACTTTTTCCCATTTGGGTCGTGATACACATTCACTTTCTGCCCCATCACCAAGGTAGCATTAAGTTTTTCCACACAAGATTTGGCATCCCGTGAGCTCTTGAAGACCACGTGTCCAAATCCAAGATGTCGGTGGCTAATTGGATGATGATAGATAGAGACGTCTTCAACTACTCCAAATTTTGATGAGAGAGTTGCCAAAAATATTTCCCCGACGTTGTCATTCAAATTTGTAAATGTTACTTCTGTTGGTGGGATTTCACCCACGTAGTTGACATCGATCTTGAATGCTGGCACAGGTAGTATCATCGGCTCTGCTGGTCTTCGTAAATTCTTTTGTTTTCGTGGATCTCGCAGAAGTATACTGGGGTAGGCAGGGTCACCGGGGATTACTCCGTCGAAACGATACACTTTAAATGCCCCCTTTACTAAAGCGGGGTCGACGATCAATTTGTACGCTGTGAACTCTCGCTTCTTTCCTGGTGGAACCCCCGGTCCCCCATTTTGGACTTGGGACATTGACGTTGATGGTGCATGTGGGTCACCACCACCGTTACTCTCCGGGGGTTTTTCCGTTTCCCCCATGACTTCTGATGACTTTTGGTGATTAATTACATCTGTTAAAAAATAAATTGACAAAAAGTTTGTATAAATCATTGCTAATACCACCATTAGTGCACTAGATAGATAAATAATGCTTGTATTTTTTGTAACTTACAAAAATCAAGTATAAATATTGATCGTCATCCTCCACACCATAAACTTAAAGCTGATAACAAATCATTAACCAAAAGCCACCAGTAGCTAGTATCCTATCTTCAAAATCCAAGAAAGCAGCGCTCATAACGGGTTGCTAGGTTTGTATCCTTTGACTTTTGCTCCACTATTCTGTTTTCCTAAAATACAACAAATGTTCAGTTCATTATTAGCATCACATCAAATAAATAGTTTTATCACGGTACCCTAAAAAATATTTTATCAATTAATTTTCTGAAAATATAATCGACTCCAGCAATTACTGTTTTTAAGTAATTGCTGAAATCGACAACTTACTCATGCAAGTCTAAAACTCGCCACCCCTCAGTAATGCAACTAAAGCTCGGCTCACACACAACCCACTGTCTCATTACAAACTAGTTCCATCAACTTTTGACACAAAAATGGCAAACCTTATCTCAATCTCAAGGTCTAATAGTAGTAGTCACTAATGAAAATTAAATTTTTTGGATGTTACTCTTCTGCCATTGGCAAAAATAAGCCCGGATCCGTACTCAACTTCATTCATTCTCGTGTCATTTTTGCCACCAACCAGCCCACAATTCACATCCACTTTTCTCTAATTACAAAAAATGATCTTCATAACGTGATCACAATAACAAAAAAACTTACTACTCCTAATGTGATGGGATATAACAGTAGTTGTAGTAAAGTTTCCCTGCCTGCTTTCACCAAGCACACACACTCACACACACCATACACACTTTATTGTATTGTGTTGGACTTGAGTGAGAAGGAAGCAAACAAGACAAGAGTAGGAGCAGGCCAGGGAACAACTCTCTGTTCTGTAAGCGTATTGAGCGTAATACTCACAAAACATCATGAAGTAAAGCTATAATATGTATTTACAGCAGAAACATGCTCAGGCCTCCTAATACACAGAGAAGCTTTCTGAGTTAGTTCATAGAGAGATGCTTTTAAGCTAAAAGCAAACACGAATGGTAAAAGAGCCTTATGTGTGAGGAGTTTGTGGTGAAGTAAAGATGATAATAACATGATGCCTAGTGCAAGTGCTGCTCTCTGAAACGGAGAAGAATTCTTTGGCAGGCAAAGCAGCAGCCAAAGCCTCATTTCATCATATATAGCTTCTACTTGGCTTGAGTAAAACGTTGACTATAGAAGTATCAGTTGTGGCATGACTAATCCAATGTACACTTTTTCCTATCCTCCTTCCCATCTCATATTACACGAAGCGACATGGTATATATAAATATGTATGTATGCATGTATTTCTCCGATATAACATTTAGTAAAGCATACATACATACTTTATACACCTCCCTATGGAAAGAACGCTTTGCTAAGGAGGAAAAAACCAGTCGATCGACATCACAAACACACAAGGCAACATCATCATCATCCATATATTGATATAATTTAGGAATGAATTTATTAAGATATAGTTTGTCAAAAAATATTCTGTAATTCGATTTATTTAGCTGTTGACTTGATCAATTTTTTATCGGTCAATATTTACCTTGGTTACACATTCTCCAAATTTAATTAGACTCACAAGTATTGCAAATTAATATTGATGCATTGAGTTAGATTATTTTCTCCTTGGAAAGAAAAACCACTGTTGTAACGCTGTAAATTCGCCTAATTCCATTAATAGATATAGTATCGCCAATAACATATTCATACTTTATTTCCAAACATAAATATGTTTGGGTATGGCGATGCATACTTTGCAGTATAGAATTTTAAATTTTCCAATTTGAAAAACCTTGGCCTTGGCATCTATCTCATTTTCATTATAACTTGTATCTAGAATTCAAAGGCCGCAATTTATATTTTCCTTCATTAAATTTGTTAGGAATACTTTTAGTAGTAGCACCTTGAGATACTTTTCATCATGTTATCTAGGTTTAAATGTAGTTGTACTGTAGATAAGTAAATCGAAAACGATAAGATTTGCAATGATAATCGATCGTTTTTTTAATGCAGGAGCAGGTGGTTTAATCAATGATACTAACTTAACAGCAGGATACAGACATAAAATATTACAGTAAGAAAGTTCATGACTACGTATAATTACATTTATATATATATATTCAATCTAAAGTCAAGTCAACGTCATATATTTTTGTAGCAAACAGGTGTCGAATTTCTAGATACGGTTTACTGCTACAGAAAAAAATATTTGTGTGGACAATGAACGAAATGACTGGAATCACTTATGGCCCATAAGTGAAACCAAATGACTAGACATTGGTATGTAAAATATAAAGCAAGCAATTACATTTCACATGGCAGACTAGATTCGTACAAATTGAAAGGATAAAGTATCATGCAGATTTTAATTTAGTTTAGATTGAGTTAGTTAGTTTAATGCGAAGTAGATTAAGCACGTGAAAGCAATATTAATTCCATTATAACTTTCACATTAAAAGCGATTAGTATAGGGAAATGAGCGTTAATCAAAGTGAACATTCGGATCGACCGAAATGAGTGTATTTAGGAGATTTGCAAAATTTAACAAAAGTTAAGCCATGGTTTGTGACAAGCCATAATCTGTTAAATCAATGTTCTGAAGATACTCAATCAACTTAAGATAAGATTACGTTACCTCTTCCTCTACTGAAATTTATTTCTTCAGATCCTTCCTTCAGAAGTTGTCCAGTTGACGTGATACACACGTTGCCTCAACTGTCTCTTGTAGTTTGTTGTTGTTTTTGGAGTTTTTATCGTAGACGACACTTCTTTTATATTATTTCCTATGCGATAACTATTTACATGATTACAAGTTTTTACACAAAAGAGGCAGAGTTCTATCCTACATTGTAGATCTACGGTTCACGTTTATACTGATTGTTGACTATAATCCACACAATCCGGAACTTCTTATCACAAACAACACTAGCCTTCTTAGTTCTTTCTGTTCCTGTGAACGTGTGTGCACCAAATCCTGTGAAGTACATGTGTGAATGCTGATCGTATAATGAGGTGCTATTGCATAGGAGCAGAAGACGGCCGCCCTGTGAAAAGAAATATTATGTGCTATGGATATGAGCTACATTCCCTGATATATAAGACTACACTAAATTTGAGGAGCTCAAAATATTACGCTTCAGCTCAACCTCCGTTGCACTCAATGAGCTTTTACAAATGTATGAATGAAAAAAGTACTGCAATAAGTTTATGATGATGCAACTAAACGTTATGATAAAGAAGCTATATGAAAACTGGATGCAAAATGTTCGGGAGGCTGCACGAGTTTTATAATGGTATATACATACATTAATGCAAAGCTTGTACAGTATTATGCGCAAATCCATATACATTTCATTTTTCATAAGCATTCACCATTTGTGCATTGCATAAATATATTTTAACTAACAACATGTTGTTTGGTAACACGATTGATGAGACTTAAGGATCGAATTAGTTACACAAGTAGTTAAATGCTTTTGTTTGTTAATAACGTTTCAAAACATTTGATGGTCATTTCAATACAATTTTTTATCCATTTACTTCATGATTTGCATTTATTAAACTTTTTAATTAAAGCTTATATCATCTAGACAAAAAGACCGAATCTACAGGTTTGCTTCTTTATATTACAAATAATGTAATTTGTATCTGTGTGCCAAAGCAGAATGATAATTGATTTCAGTATTATGCACACCTCACATGACTTTGTTTGACTTACTCTAATTCTTATACATAAAAATATGAGCCCAGTGATACATTTAAAGACAGGCTGTGACTAGGCTTATCGTTAGTTATATTCTACACGCTGAATTATACTTGTGACATGCATAAACTCGCTCGTACTTTAGTACAGAATAAACGAAGAAGGAGAAACACCTCTCCAACACAATTGTAGTAAATTTAACAGTAGCTACATTTAAGGATATAACACAATTTCATACAATATCTTCGTATTTTGAAAATTTTATACTTATTTGCACGTACACATTGAATCCACCTAATAGTAACCTAATCAATACGTATTTTCGGATCAAAATCTTGTTTCGTTGAAAAATCACTATATGAAGACTAAATGTAGTGCATTGACATGACGATACACGTGTTTGTGTGTACTGAAAAAAAATGTAAGCCTAAATCTTAAGAGCTAATCATAATTATTTAGTTCCATTGACCTTATGCACTACTGTGTTATATACGGATCAATTTGAGTGACTTAATCATTCAATATACTTGATAAACAATATACTTCATCTATTAAACACAATTCACAAACTCTACTTCCTAATCAATAGAATAGAATGGTTTCTATTACCGTGTTTGAATAAACCGAAGACATGGATTCAATCACTTTTACTAATCATACTTAGTGTTTTGAATTCCATTTTAATACCCACCATTTTGCAATGAATTTGGGTTCATTGAAATCCCTTTCATCATATTCAAATTTACTGCTACATTTGTGACGACATTTTACTTGAGGGTTGCGGTACTTGGTTTTATATAACCCGAACGGATTCCTTTTATCAAAATTCATGTAGTCCGGGTCGTTGACAACGTCATAAATTCCATTCACCATTTTAACTGGGAAGCCTCTGTTTAACTCACTCCATTTTAGAAGGGTCCACTCCAAATCCCAGATCACAAGCTCTTTAGCTGCCTGCAAAAGAGTTGACATTAAAGCATATATTTATTATCTAGCATGTACTCAAACAATTCTAGAAACTTTGTAATTTGTGTTTGTTGTTACTGACCTGAAACATTTCATAGAAGGCTTGAGCATCCACATTGAAAAATTTCTCCTCCCAATCGTTATATTTAAAGCAGTGCCAGAGAACAGGTGGCTGGACATGATGACTTTTGGAATAGAAATTCTCCGAAATCTGTTTGCTTTTAACTCTCATGTCAACCTATAAACAAATTTAATTCGTTACTAGCGTATTAAATCTTCAAAAATCACACAAACCGATGAGTTAAAAATGTACTACATCTTGTTTCTGGTTACCTCATCTAAATGTTGGCATACAAAGTAGTCAACTTTCAGCAGGACTTTCTCTGTGATCCCTAGCGTGGGCCTGCTGCTTTCAGTATCAAACAACACAAGAACCTTGTCCTCCAATTCTACAATACTTTCATCTTCAGGCTTCGAAGCCTTCTTTGACAATTCAGAACTCGAGTATTCTGGATCTAGCGAATATTGAATCCCAGAGCGTGCGCTATCATCATCAGTCTCAATCATCATCCTCTCCTGTTGGAGTGAAGCACCACCTCCAGACTTGTTTTTCAATGCTTTAAAAACCAAACGGTGAAGATTCCGTGAAGCTCGTACCATCCACCCCGATAATCTGACAATCTTATTGTCTACAGATCGAACAAGGACATCGGGTGGCTTATCATCATTTATGTGCCAGCAATTGCAGAAGCCGCTGCATGTCAAGCATGGATCTAATGACATCTTTAATCCACTATGAATACAAGGAGGCTCCATTGAGGGTGACCTGGGCTTAGATGGTGGAGGGTTAGATTCTGATGATACAGGAGTAGGTGATACACTCTTTCCGTTTGGAATGAAAGGAAGCTCTTCTTCTGGTGGAGGAACAGGCGCAGTGCTGTTACCGTTTGGGAAGAATGGAAGCTGAAAGCTTGCTCCCGGTCGATTAGGTGATAAAAGGATTTGGGATTTTATTTTCTGTAAATCCAAATCAAAGCAAACATAATGTCATGTACATTACAGGATATAACCTATTTCAACCAATTGCAGAAACTGAAAGTTTTGATAATGTAGACCGTACTTGTATGATTTTATTCACCAAATAGTCCCCCATCTTGACACTTTTTCACTCTTTATCTTTGCTGACCAGTGACAAATGAAAAAAATATTTGGTACAAAGTTAAAGCCTGAATGTGATTAGGGGATGCTTGCACAGGATAAACTGACACACCGCACCAAAAATATCACAATGACCTGACTCAAAGTTCAAAGTTGTCCGAAATAAAATTCTGTTCAATCAACTGTACTAAAACCATATAATGAATACACCTAGTTTCTTTACATCAAGACGTTTTAGGCTTATAGTAGGATTTTTCAATGAATTATTGTACAAATTCTACCCTAACTTTATACCCTATTATATCTTTTAACTGGTGCCTTAAAACTTTGTGAGTTTATTAGGTGCTTATGAATCAACAAATCTTTGATGAGGCAGCTTCATTTCAAACCACTAAATGCTTTTGATTTATCCTATATGGACCGACGATCCTAGCTGAATAGCAATTTACGTTCACTCTACATTGATGTATGATGCTGCTAAAACACTGCATCAAGCCGTATACGTATGTGGATGCAACCTCTCTCTTTCATAAGTTACAGGAGTCACCCTATTTCCTCCTCTAATATAATTTGCATCAATCATGCAACTGCTCCTATCCAATGTCTTTTAGTACACCTTGCTTCAAATTCTAAAGCAAGGATCATGGGATTTCTTTTCAAACAGATATTAGGAATATTCATGTAAATAACATCTGTTTCATAGAAATTATGAATAATCAACAGCATTTTGTTTTTCATCAGGTGCTTAAATACACACGACCAACATAGTTAGTATCGGTATATTTATTGGTGTATAAAGAATTCTAGGGTTGTAAAGGAATGCAATATGCGTTCTCCCAATACTTCTGTAGCTGACAAGACAGGAAGTATTTATAATAATATTAGAAGAAAAAGATATGTACGTACATACATACATCACGATTCAAATGACTGAAGAGATAGATGAAAAACGTAAATAGGTGTTTTTAGCAGGTTAACTGCTGGCTTTATCAAAGCTGCAGTCCTTGCTTGTGTGTGTTTTGTATGGGATTGGGATAACTTGAGAATGGTTTGTCATTTCTGAATTATCCTTTTACTATTAGATAATGTTAGAAAGAGTACGGATACCACTTACCGGAATTTTAATAGGGAGTAAATTGGAAGGTTCCTTCAGGTTAAAAGATTGAGTTATGAACCCAACTTTTTCTCAGCGACGGATAGATTGTGTGAGATAAATTACACAGTGAAGATCCCCTTTAATAATTTAGTCACCTCTCACTAACGAATGTAGGGAGATATAATGTAAAACAGTGGTGTAGTTTGCTAGTATGAATGACAGCAAGGCAACCCTACGACCACGTAAAGTAAAAGAATCTTATAGCTGATCCATGTAAGTATATTATTAAAGTATTTTATGACGAATAACATTTATTGCCTTCTGAGTATTTTTTCAACTACCTACATACCTTTCATGGGTTCTGGTAGGGTTGAATGGTTTTCATTTATACTAACAAGAACTGCACCACCTAATATCTCATCACATATATGTAGTTAATAGTATTCAGTTCAATTCTCATCACATTTTTTGCTCTAATGGCATCTTATACATACGAGTACGTTGTACTAACGCTCCTTCTAATCAATTATGAACTGAAGTGCTTATGAATTTTACAAAATGGAATAAAGGCTAGTTGCCGAATGGTCCATCTGTTCCTGCCGTTACTAGTTACTGCGAAACATTTTATGAATGATGTCCCACATTTCTTAAAGTATTATATGTATAATCGTAAGATCAAGGATTCTAAAGCTTACAACTTACAACACAATGTCGCCATTCTGTCACTTCATTAGTTTCAACTCTGATGGTACGTACTGCACCATCAAACTTCATGATCTATCTCTCCCTCTCCACTTTCTTTGGGGATTGAAGAAAACCCTGTTGAACAATAAATACGAGCAACGCATCCATAAGCATATTTTATGCGCTTACAATTTTATACTTTTTCGGAACGTGAAACAAATGGTCATCCATCAAGAGGTACTAAACGCATGCACGGCGTATTGCATATTGTAGATGTATTCCAGTCATACAAACTCATTTGAAATGTTTACTACACCCTAGTTTTGATTATGGAGTTGAATTGATTTTTTCAATATGCATTAGTCTAGGTGACGCTTCCATTTACCAACTCTAATTAGCATGAGTTGAGTAGTTCAAAATTTTATAAAGGGACTCAATGCTCCCATGTGACAGTATTTATATTAATGAAGGCCAAAATAAACTCATGTAAATGAAAAAAAAATATTGTAGTAAAGCATTAGTTTTAGACAATTTCATGTTATTTCATTCCTTTCCCATCAAAATTAGACAATGATACATTCAATTGTTTTTAAAAGTAATATGTTAGAGGTCCAGTAGTGGGCAGATGGTAGATCCAGTCGTAAGGAAGTTAGTCATCCGAGGGGAGCACCAATTGGGACATGCATTCCAAAACCGGGCGCCAAATAGGATGCAAATCGAGCCTGCCAAACCTCCGAAGGGACTGTGGAACCATCTCGCCCATCCCGTTTCCCCATTAGTGGTGATGGTACCTGAACTTCAATCACGGATCTCCGACCTCGCTGTTGCTCTCGTCGACGCTGAGCGAGGATCTTCCTCTTTTTTCCTACAAAACGATAATTTCATACACATCATTATTAGTGTTATATTAAATTCATCAAAATGAAAAATATGGTTGAGTATTTGGCTGAATACTACACACCATTTACAGTACATACATTGCAGGGAATGCTTTCATATAGTCACCCCTCATGAGAAAAACTGAATAAATGCTTATTACGACATGTACTTACGAAGCCATGGAGCCTGGTAATGGCTCAAGAGTCCTTCAGCCTCCAGGAGAAACCCCACAAGGAGGAGAGAAACCAATAGTAATTTGACGCTGAAAACCTTCATATTCGAAGTTTGATGCTGTAGTTAAGCAGTTTAGAAAACTTCTGCCTACGATAGCAGAAATGGTTTGAGGGATGGAGTTAGAATGGATCTGCGTTCTAAATTCATGTCAATGACTTTTGGGTTGTTGAAAGGCATCGGAAGGAGCTCTCAACATGTTAAATTTTTCTTGGAATTTTTTTGGTTCTTGGAACTCATCAACTCGCATCCAAAAAAAATGTGCAATAGCAATAGGATAGATGCAAACCACCAAAGCAGAGCTGAAAAATACTTTGAGCAAAGTGTTTTATAAAAAGGATTTATGCAAAATGATGATGATGATGATGATTATGAAACAATTTGATAGTTTGAAAGGTAATAGAAACTGAAGATAATGCCAGCAATTTAAAAACCCAAGCATTTAAAAAGGAGTTAACTAATATTAAGTTCATATGTAAATCATATGCATACATGTTACATGTACAGTTACTGAAACTGGAAAAGGTAGTTTAAAGGAAATGAAAAAGAAGTCTTAGAGCTTAGGGTTATTGTGCCAAGTGAGTTCATGGGAAAGCGAGCTCTTATTGGCATATTGACAAGTAGCAGGCACAGAAATTGTTCCATGCCAGTTGTAGTACGTGTTGCACCTCTTGCAAGTATTAGGCTAAAGCTTGCCTGCGTGAGACGCAAAGCATAACGGTGTAGCCTCAAGTTTTACTGACTTGTCGTATTATTGTTTCATTTTGTAAATTACAAAATCGGCTGCATTATGTCCTAACTTTTACATAAACATATTATCGTATCAATTATCCTTTACAGGTGATTTATAAAGCACAAAGCTTTCTTTCATAAACCAACGCAATAACACTATAAGCGACGTATTTAACTCGTTTTGAGTAACAACACATCTTCTTTTGTACGTATGGAATACTTCATAAGTAAAATTAGAACATTCTTCATCCAAATAATGATCAACTAATGGAATATTAGTTTTGTGAAATTTATTTACTAAAGATTCCCCATTTTTAAACCTATAAATTCATAAGTGAATTCTTTACTTGTTACCCTTTATCGATAATCTCTACCTTAGGAGTTCTGATATTTTGTGCAAAAAAAACATCAGGTTTATTTATTATTTAGCCCTACATTTGCATTCGTGTAAAATGGAGAGGTTTTCTCGAAATTCTAAACTGGTTCGAGAGATTGTTCAAGTTGAGCTCGATAACAATGTAAGTAATGTACAAAAATTTATTTTGTTTCTCAACTTTATGTGCTTTTATTTTTGTTAAATGAAAGGATTGTAAGGGTTTCACTGGGATTGATTGTAAATTAATTGTGCGTATTTGGTAATTTCCACTTGCAGATAATGTGCGAGGAAGAAAGGGTTGCTTTTATGCTAGAATTCGAAAGACTTTGGGATAGGCTGAGAATGGCTGTGTCGGGAGCAGTCGGCACTAATGGAAGTGATAGCGTAGAAGCGGAAAGAGTTTCGAACCTGGCAGCCGTTGGCGTTGAAGGCATGTCGTAAGTAGAATGAATATTTTTGTTTTATTTCTATAAATGAAGCTGGAAGGATCAAATGAATCGATCAAATGTGATCAAATGAATAATGTGAGGATCAAATGAATTGCTTTAGAAATGAAGAAAATCAAGGGCCGAGTACAGCAGATGTGGTAAAAATGGAGTCGGAACGAACATTAACGGATACCTTGTGGGGTTGTATTGAAGGGGGGACTAGACCTGCTGTCGTGATCCATGTGAATTTCCTCGTCAAACAAGACGGATGTTTCTCCCCATGTGAGATTGGGCTAACAGCTTTCACTCTGGGAAAAGGAATAATAAATACCTATTCTGCGATTTTTGAGCCAGGTTCGTATATATGAATTATTTAATATATTTGAACTATGTTTTGAGTAAAATAAAATAGTAAATGTTTATATCTTTCACAGTATGCGTTCTGCATCCTGATACAAGAGTGCGCTTGCTGGGAAGTGAGAAATCTGCTGTTCGCCAACTCTTCCCAGACGAAGAGGAGCAAGACTTGAAGCTGTGCAGGGAAAAACTTGAAGAGATTGAGGAATTCATCAGTTATGTAAGACTAGTGAGCAGTGTAATATTTACATATGTACATAAGGTACTTTGAAAAAAGTTGTGATTTAATATGACTTGATTATAGCATGCGCATGGAGATCCAATCTTTTGTCTGTCACCCATAACAGATTCAATGAGACAAATGCTTGTAGCTTTGTATGCAAAGTTTGGTAAGTTGTGGCACTATCAAGGGTACTTTGCTAATATAGATGGAATTGTAGTATAATATTTTCTTGCGCTCAACAGATCGCCGATTTAATTCCGACATTTTATCACTGGAAGAGCTCATGGTCGCACTATCCAAAAGTGGACTGATGGTGGTGGCAGAGAACGAAGAAGTTGACTTGAACTTTGTGACGGATTCGATTGCACTAGCTGCGGAAACCTATCGTGATGACGTAGGAGATGAGCCTCGAATGACGATTGAGGAATTACAGAAACTGCTGGGTTTTGAAAGTGTCCTTACTGAAGATTACACTAACTTAGGACGACCCAAGAGGCTTGCAGCGTCCAATCTTAATTACACGGCTGTTGCTCTAGGAGCGTTTTTAAATGAGGAGGAAGCAATGACCTACTTGGAGTTTCAGTGGAATAATTGTGGTCTAGTTGGAGAGTTGGCTTGCCGACTACATGATCTCAAGAGCTCGGTAAGGGTAATGTTTTGTGAAACGATTTGTAAAATAAAAAAATACTAACAAGAACGATATTTTTTTTAAAATTATAGGCAACACTGAAGAACCGAAAATATATATGTGCAGTTGGTGTCACCAAGAGTCTTGCATACCTTATTATAGACGCCCTGCTTCTCCATTTTCCCCATCCCCCACGAGTTGGTCGTCACTATCCGTATAAACTCCAGCCCCCGCTGAATCAAGCAATTTGAATTAAGGACTTTGCTTCATGCTGAAAAAACCAATTAAACACAAAACATGGAAACACGCCTACGAATCGATGTTGAAGGATTATATTAATTTATTGTGTTTTTTCTTTAATCAGTTATGCGTGTACAATACATTGTTTAATATTAGTACGAGGCAATTGGCTTGGCGAAATTGAATGCCATTACTTTAAAAGTTGTGTTAGTTGTGTTACAGGTTTAGTGCATGTAGGCTAGTTTTATTAGGTTATCCCGTATATATTATTTTGCTTGTACAAATTGTTGCTACACTTTGATAAAGCATACAATAAAAATGCGTCGTTAAAAGGTACTCACTTCTTGTATTCGTTCTTTATAATTGCCTTAAATGTTCTCCCAACGTATCAATTACCCACAAACATAAAATTCATTGGTACTACTCCTTAAAATTTGTCATTCAGTAATCAACCCGACTAAACCCGACAAACTGAAGAGGTGTATCATTTTTTAGCTCTTGGTGTTCCTTGCATGTTCACATGCTTGTATTAAAAACTCGAGTTCGATACATTGAAGGCTCATTAACTCTAAAACACTTTGCCATGGAGACCTTGCAATTGGCACCAAATAATACTTTAGTATATGATACTTCTATGCCAAGTTTCAGCCAAATCAAAACTAACCTTGCTTGGTCCTTCCCTCGTGGGAGTTAACAAGGGCAATGAAAAGATTTATATGTATTGATCTTAACCACATGCCAGTTTTTTATGATATAACCTTTTATTTATTACTCATTCGATTAAAATAAAACTTTCTATGTTCACATTTAAGAATACTGGTTAGCAGTCAGATTAATAATGAGTTAAAGGAATACCATTCAAAATTTAGTAGCTAGTGTGTGATGTTGTTATTGGATTATATGGTTTTTGAAATACCTTTTCATATTGCATTCGTATCGTGCAATCTTATGCTGGAAAAGAAACTCCACCATGCAATGTGATCAGAGAAAGAGTGTATTTTATTTGTTTTTAAGAATTCATATATGGCATTTGAAAAAGCTTCAATTTTGTTTACATGTAATATATTTATTTCAATTTATGAAGGAACAGTCATGACAAAGTTTATATAAGTCTAGAAAAACATTAATTTTTGTCTATTTATTGCAATAAACCACTCACATTGGTGATCACGAGATCTAAAGAGCGAAGAATGTAAATACCTTTTTACTTTCTACTCTCTCTATCTCTCAACATATAAATACAAATGAGACTATCCAAATGTCTCAACGAGGGTAGTTTAGCTAGTCGTGCAAATTAGCATTGGAATAGCGAATAGTAAAAGGTTAGATTAGAAATCTTTTATAAAAATAAATCAACCAGCTTTCGACACCAATGTACTTTCAAAAGAAACCGTTGCAAGTCTACAATTAATCTCTTTGAAAGTAACATAGTTAAATTTTCAATCCTACGCCAAAATACATTTTTTGTCGTACATTATATTGGAGTTATAGTTTTAAGCTTATCAATATCTAACTAGAATGTTCCCTAGTTGTAATAAACAACTTACATTGGTGATCACGAGTTCTACAGAGCGAAGAACGTAAATACCTTTTTACTTTCTACTCTCTCTAACTCTCAACCTATCAATACAAATGAGACTATCAAAATGTCTCAAGGAGGGTAGTTTAGCTAGTGGTGCATATTAGCACTGGAATAGAGAATAGTGAAAGGTTAGATTAGAAATCTTTTATAAAAATAAATCAACCAGCTTTCGACACCAATGTACTTTCAAAAGAAACCGTTGCAAGTCTACAATTAATCTCTTTGAAAGTAATATAGTTAAATTTTCAATCCTACGCCAAAATACATTTTTTGTCGTACATTACATTGGAGTTATAGCTTCTACCTAATCAATATCTAACAAGAATGTTCCCTAGTTCGTGAAATTACTAATGTTGAACGGTTGTTAAGTCTTAATATGAGAGCTCATCACACTACCAAAGTTCAGCTTCTCTCTGAATGAATTGAAAACTTGAATCCCTTGGCTAGGAGGGATGTCGAGAGGATGGTCCATTTTCAGTACTCTTGCTGCTTAGCTAGCCAGCAGCTCTCGAATTGAACAGCATGCTCTCCCCCAGCCCTGCAAGGTCAGATCTTCATTCTCTGTGCTGTAAACAATTCAAAAAATATTGTAAATTATTACTCGTGAATTTTGTACTTCAAGGAAAATCAATTTTCTCAACTAGAAATCGATTTGGATAAAGAAAACTAAATTGATTTTCTTACCAATGGTGAGATGAGGACGACATGTTGAAGGGATGTTGCCCTTGCTGTGAGTAAGTTGAGAATGAGAAAGATCCTGCATCGGTCTTGGTATTTATACTGGATCACAAACCTAGAAAAGAAACGATGTGACTGAAAACTGAAATACTATCAGCCATTAGAGGAAAAGGATTGTATGTGTACTTTAAGAACTAAGCACGCATGAAACACATGTATTCAATGAATCCTTTGTTCACTCGTTAAATTTAGAAAGGGTTCTTGACCGAAGCTAATCCTGAGGGGAAGGAGACAAAGAACCTTCCGAAGGACTGAAGAAGGAAACTATTTTTTTTTTACTTGAGAACCAGTTTTGACAGTTAAAAATAAATGTAAAAGGCGACTTAGTTCCTACTTTTTAACTTAGAACAGAAAAACCTATTTATTAAAAACCCTATTGTGTGTCCAAATGAAACACATCATTCATATATGTATGTACCTAAATATCTGATAATATAAAATGCAGTATGTGTGTGTATGTAGGAAGTAGGGAATGCGAAAAGGATTATGAATATATATTTAGCATTATGTAGAATAATGGAAAGAAGGCTGAAAAATTTCCATTCCATCTATACGCTTCACGATGCTGCGTTATCCAAAAAAAAAAGGTTTCAATTAGGTATGAGAAATGAATGGGAATATATGAATGTCAAGCACAACTATATTGCATGAGGACTTTTTAAGGGCTCCATGAGCTCCGTGCATGTGAAACACTAAGTCCGAGAATTAACTGTCATTTTTAATTTTTAGGGATAAAACGCCTTTTCTTCATGGAGAAATGGGCTCGTAGCAAAATTATTTGATCATCAATCCTTCATCAACGTATTCACATGAGTTTAAGCCCATTACACTTGCATACATAAACTACCTGAAATCTAGTTCATAATGAAAATGATTGTGTACATGACAAAAAAACTAAAGGTTAAAGTGTCACCAAACTGGTGAGAATCTTTCATTTCATGATTTAGAGCCAACTTTGAAATTGATAACTGCATGTATTTCTTTACTTTATTGGATGTTAAATGATTAAATTTACAGGGTATTTACAATATTATATGCAAGTTACAAATGAAGATCAGAATGATGTGAAATTTTTCATCTCAAAATCGCATATACTAAAAAACTGTTGTTCTCCCAATAAAATATGGGAATCTAAGTAATCTGCATAAAACCGTTAACAGTACAGGATAAAGCCATTCCAAACCAAAAATACAATGCAATGCAACGGATAGTAGCAGCCAAAGCATTCCTGCATGTAAGTATACCGTATTGTGTGATTGCTCAGCTAGCAACGAATTTATATATGCGTCCAGGCTAGGCTGAGCATAATATGGAGGTCCAACATCTAGCAATTCATACACACTAGTTTGGCAGCACGTTAGTGAATCAGAATAATATGATTATGTGATGATGATGACAAAACCCTTTCCACAACCTTAAATCTAAAAACTAAGCATTATATTTAGGTATGAAATATTCTTTAGTGAAGCACAAAAGAAGGGATGTACCCATCTAATAACAATTACCAGCTTTTTTTAGCTTTCATCCCCTTAAAAATGAATGTGGATTACAAATCACGGTATCAAATGGGAGAGTTGTAAAAAGGCAATGATCTAAAACACAGTTATGATATACAAGACAAAAATTTTTATTTGTGGTTTGATTACGAGATCATATTAGGAATTAATATGTGAGCTTTTCAAGATCACATTTACATACAATAAAGCATGAATAAAATTGAAGGTAATCACCACTGACTATTTTTGTATGAGATCAATTTTATAAGGTGAGGATTTCGAAACCACGATCAGTAATGAGAATAGTTTCCTCAAACTGAGCAGCACGACAACCATCAACCGTCACAGCAGTCCACCCGTCTGGAAGAACCTTGATGACATCCATGCCCTGGGCAATTATTGGCTCAATAGTGAACGTCATTCCAGGAACCATGAGCTCCTTATTGGTTCCAAAGCGTTCTGGAATAAAAAACGAATGTCACATTGTCAGAATAATGAGAGACTCGCCAATGCCAAGTTTGTATGACATCATTTTTTGTAATGATTTAGACTCGTACCATAGTGGAAGATCTCTGGCTGCTCATGAATGTTTCTTCCTACTCCGTGACCAGCGAAAGCTCCAATTACAGCATACTCAAACCTGGAACAGTACCCTTCAATAGCTTTGCCTGCAAAGACAAAATGAATGGAACATAAAAATTAGCTTTATGATTGTAAATTCTATTTATAAATTCACCAACAATGCAATTTCTTACCAATGAACTCAAGAGGAGTTTTCGGTCCACACTGAAATATTCCTAGATCCAAGCACTCTCTAGCCATTACCACTAGAGCCTTTCCCTTCTCATCCACATTTCCAACGAGCGCCGTCTTAGCACAGTCCCCATGGAAGCCATTCTTATAAACCTGAAATAAAACAAATCGTTGACGTTGAGTTTTGGACGAATTGCAAAAGTTACTACATAAACTAAACTAAAAAAAATATGCAGTTGTAAAAAAATATAATTTACCATCAGATCAATAGAAACTATGTCTCCATCCACCAGCTTCCTACTATCAGGAATCCCATGACATGCCACGTTATTCACGGAAGTGCAAATTGACTTTGGAAATCCTCGGTACATCAATGCGGAGGGGTAGGCTTTGTTTTCAAGGATGAGGTAATGAGCATACTTATCCAACTCATCAGTGGTCACTCCAACCTAAGAACATGGAATTAAATTGGCATCACATTAGTCACTCAAATTTTTCGGATTGGTTTACAACTCAGGGATTTTAGTATTCCAATTATTCATTTTCGTTAACATACCTTCACCTCCCGTATGGTTTTACGGAGTACAGATTTTGCCAACCAACAGGTATCTCTCATGATGTCCAGCTCTTCCTTGTTCCTGATGAAAGGCCCCTTCTTCTTCGGCCCCAACGGACCAAAGTCTGGCGTGGTGACATAATCCGGCAGCTCAATACTTGAAGGAACATCCATGCGAGGTGACACCACTTTTGGCTCAACCATCTCATACTTGCCATACAAGCTAAAATAATTTTAAACCAATTTTTATTAGCATAAATAAAACTATTACCCAAAAAAACCAGTAAAGTTCTCCTTTGTTTGTGTTTAAATATTTGTAAATTATCTACCTTTTCAATCCAATGTCGTCATCACTTCCGTAGCCATCAGAATCCTTGCTTCTACTCATACAAGCACGACCAGTTCCCAGCTTTCGAAACTGATAACCTCCACCAATTTGTCGAAGGTATGAGGGGAACCGTCCAGCACTAAACACTCCAGTTTGTACATCTCCCGGAAAGTACATCATTCCAATGCTTTTCTGAAGCATGCTCTTCAAAGTAGTAGACTTTATCATCTTGACACCACAATCAATCAACAGCTGATCACAGACCAAGTAAAAACTTTAACGATGACAACAATCAAATATAGTTCACTGCAAAATAATGCGGTGCTAGCGAAGATGTGAAAATCACAAAACAAATGGGATCAACAACAACAAAATATGAGCCGACTAAAAATGTGCTCTTGTGCTCTCACAGATGTTTTGGTTTTGTACGCGCCGTTCTCTCTCAAAGAGAAGTGTAGCTACACCGCATCAACATCTATTCACATACTCACTCTCACTCGCTCTCAAGCACACACACTCTTCTCACCGTCTTGCCTTGTCACCTTGTGTCAGCTGTCATCGATCAACTTTTCTTAGAAATCTGGAATCTTTCTTCTCGTCTGTGCAAATATTATGAAGATTAGATGGTCGTGGTTGTAGCGAATACTTTGTAATAAAGTAGCAGTCAACACCTGATCCTTTTTACTCATTGACAGTTCTTAACTATTCTTTTTGGTTTGGTTGAATGACTGATGCGGAATTCTGTGTTCAGCTCACTTATTTTATCCAATATTGTTAGAATTTCATGTTTCTCCAGCGAGGCTATTACTCAACAGTTGATTTAAATGAAGCGTTAGATGTCCTCTTTCAAGTGTAACTGATTCAAACTTACATTAAGTTTAGTCAGCTTGGTTGGACCTTTACTATGGATGTGTTGTCATTGAACGAATGATTTAAACTACCAAGAAAAGTTTCTTCTTCTGTCTTTGGAATAAACCAAGCATATGCTTCGCTTTAAAACCTGGGTAAGGGGAATTAATAAATATTGAATAAAACCAAGTTTTAGGAAACATTTATGCAAGCAACAAATTTTGATTACGCGTTTATGTCACCGTAGAAGCTGTAGATATAGAAAACAACCTTGAAATCCAGTGGTAAACGTGATCAAAGAAGGATGGGGGCTGACTATAACAATGATTACCACAAGCCGCATCCAATTGTCAATGTGCTGTCAAGGAATAAGGCTCTTATTGTGGTGCTACTGGTGTATGGTGCAGGTTCACTTGTCATACAGAATCAAGTTAATAGCATCCAGCCGGGACCGTACATGGATGAAATATTTCATGTACCACAGTGCCAGAAATATTGTCGTGGATTATATTCAGAGGTGAGGATGAAATAAAGGTTTATCTTTTCATATTCTTAACTTAGTTGATGATCTTAAAATTATACGAGATCAACGATTTTTTATTTCAGTGGGACCCAAAGATAACTACCCTTCCTGGAACCTATATTGTAGCCAGCACAGTTCTACGAGGCTTGAACAGTTTGCTTAAAAGTGATGACCCTTGTTCCACTCACAATCTCCGAGCATTTAATTTGGGTGTTAGTGTGTTGAACTTGATCCTTATCTACTTGATTGTTGGACACTACAGCCCGGTAAGTAATTTTTTAAATGTTGGATGTTGAAGTGAAACGTATGTTTTGTCAAATATTATGAGTGTGATTTGAAAGTGACTGTTTTAATTTCAGGAAATATCATTGGCAAAAAGGGCACTCTCAGCTTTAAATATCGCAACATTTCCTGTCCTCTACTTCTTTTCGTTTCTCTACTACACTGATTCAATCTCCACCGCTTTCCTACTTCTCATGCACTACATGTTTTTATGCGGAAAATATGGATACTCTGCCTTGGCAGGTGAGCCACTGAAAAAAACTCATAAATCGATATTTTACCAACATATTTGTATGTGTGGTGGTGGTCAATCAATTGATTCTTTTAACCATATCTTCTTAGGTGGCTACTCTGTTTTCACAAGGCAAACGAACATCGTCTGGGTATTGTATCATGGGATCAACAGCATCTTAGAAGTGTTGACAAACAACTTTGGAGAGAAAATATTTCTATATCCCTTGGAATACCGTAAATATCTCATGGGTGGCTCTCAACCAGCTAAAGTTAAGAAAAACAAGCGAAGCAAGTCCTCCACCAAGCGAGCAAAACCTGTGAAGCCAGTGAAACCTCCCTTTCATCTCCCCTCAATCCCCCAAATTTGGCGAGTATGTGGAGACGACTTTGGAGACAGGGGGTGCAACTACGTCCTGGTTGGAGTAACTTTTCTCGTCTTTATAATTTACAATGGAGGGATCGTTGTTGGTGATAAGCAAGCCCATCAAGCCACCCTCAACTTTCCACAAATTGGCTACTTTGCACTCATCTTCGGTTTCTTCACATCTCCATTCCTTCTCGTGAGAATGAAGACTGTTCTGAAGAAAATCGTGTACTTTCCATACAACACTCTCTTCTTCACCGCCATTTTGACGGCGCTTATCTACTACAACAGTCCCGTCCACCCTTACATTTTGGCTGATAATCGACACTACACCTTCTACATCTGGAAACGATTTTATGAGCGTGCGTATTGGCTCCGGTTTGTGTGGATACCATTCTACATGCTAGTTTGGGTATTCATCATAACGGCAATGGGAGTGCAGAAAGTGTATCTGTTCACGTTCGTTTTTTGCACGGCTATCAACATAGTTCCGCAGCTACTAATGGAGTTCCGCTATTTCATCCCTGGCTACTTGTTTGCTCGCATGACGTTCCGGGATTCGAGTTGGAAAGAACTGGTGTTGGAATTCACTCTCAATTGTATTATCAACGCGGCCACTTTGTACCTATTCTTACACAAACCATTCACCTGGGCGGATTCTAATGATGTCCAACGATTCATGTGGTAAATGATATCGCATGAATTTGTGGTAATGACCCTCCATCTTTATCTCCTTGTTATCTGTGGGACTGTCTCATCGTTAGCAACGAATGCAGCTTTGCTTGAACCCTGATCAGTTATGCACGCATTTATTTTAATGTTATAAAACAATGACTACGGTACTGGAGAATATGTAAGTTAATCACTATTATTTATCTAGTCATTATTATGAAGCAGTAGCTTATTTATAGGAAGTATGTATATATATACAAAAAAAACTAGTTTCTAATTTCTGCTGATCTGTCCGTCCGCATGGCAAGATCCCATTTTTTGGACTGTAGGACAGATAATACATTTTGCTTCTGATTGTAAAAACATTTTTTATATCGATTTTCTTTTGAAGCAGTTTTTGCTTGATTTTTTTGTGTTATTCATTCCGTATGAAATGGATGGGAAAAGAGTTTATTTACATATTGATACAGCTAATTATCTGCATTTTTGTACATTCTTCAGTTACCTTACTGTTTATATAGCACAAGTTAAGTATGTTCGTGTACTCGTTCTGAAAGTTTGGCCAAGTTCCCAAAAAATGGAAGTGACAAATTCGTATTTATATTTAATATTGGCAAAGCCCTACTCATTAATATAGTGGTAAGTACTCATATCAATGCACAGGTGGGCAGCATGTATCATGATAAGGACATGCTTGCTATCCTTTTTTCACGAGAATGGTTAAATTACCTCTATTTATTTTGTATTTTATTAATAAAGTGAAACTAAAGTATGATATGATATGAGGCAATCAAGATGAATCACAATGTTTTATCTTTGTTTTGAAACCTATATTTTTACATGTTGACCATTGATTAAGGAAAGTGATGATGTGGTGGTATAGTTGTATTTAAATGTATGTGCAAATAAATGATGCATGGTTTCAAAATAAAAAGAAAATAAATTTTTACCTGTGAATCTTGCGTTTCAAGCATTCAACCACTTTTTATAGTTATACATATAGTCCACATTTCATGCAAATAGAGTATTTTAGACATTGGAGACAGGGCTTTGTCATGCTACGCAGCTAAGAAGGAGAGCAGGCTCGACGCCCGTAATTACGTTATGTTTATATATTATATAAAAATATGTACCATACATCTTGATATTCATCTGGTCCAACACAGTGTAGAAGAAACTCGACGCTGCACTGCATCATGCGATGATAAGGAAGGTGACGTTGCGGCGACGAAAAAGCTTCGGCTCTCCATTCACTTGGGAATGTAATGGAGAAATGGGAGAAGGGAGAAAGAGTAGGTGAGAAATGATAAAGATTGGCAGCCTAAGTCGCTTACCTTGTAAAAATGTCAAGAGATATTACATAAGCACAAAGTCTCATATATTACCAACTTGACATTGATTTCTCGTGACATTTTTTCTTCTTGCCGTGGAAAAGAAAAGTAATGCACTCACTCTCTCTTGTCAAATAATGCGGGTGTGTTTTTTGTTGTACTGAGTAATCACCACGACACATAAGCTCAAAGGAAAAGAAACCAAACCAAACCGAAAGCAAAACCGGTTTACAAATAACAACAATATGAATCACCATTACTTATATAAGACAAACGATAAATTGAATGCGAGGAAATGTCAAGTTTCAAGGAAATGCGTGGTGGTGATGACTGGTGACAATTCTGGTGGTATCACTGTCGTAAGTGCCTTGTTTTGCAAAAATTGCAATAGAAATTACTTTACGTGCTTTTCCTCTGTTGAGTCTACTAAAGTCTAAAAAAAATGGCGTTAAAAAAATTCATTATAATTCCACATTAACCCAAACATTCTCTTTGAGCAATATTTGTATTTCCCAAAACTCAGGTATCCGTTTTTTGGAGTTCAAACGAAGCATGATACACTTGTGGATGGGATTTGCGAGAATATGGAATGGGTTGCAGATGAAAAACGTTTTTACTGACACGTATTGTGTTTTATTTCTCAAGAATGGAAAAGTGAAAAACAAAGTCTGAAATGAAACATGATTCCTTGCTCTTCCACCAGCCTATCCATTCTTTACCTTCATCATCCATATTTTTCAGTAAAAGTGTGAGGAAAGTTTTGCTTTGCACTCTGAGAAAAGCGTATGTTATTGATAAAACATATGCTTCCTAAAGACAATCTCTCTTCCTCAGCGCTATGGTTTCGCCTTTCTGTCCCTGTTTTTTCACTTAGCGAATGTGAATCCACAGAAATGGAAATGATTCGTGTGAAAATCGAAATGTATATAAGTACATGAGAGGCGACCTTTCCTAAACTTATGTGAGACTTACGATTCCGTAAGCCTAGGTGAATTTTTCATAAGACTAGTGAGCCCAGTTGCATCCCTGGAATTTTTCTTGTGCTCCTCCGTTCTCGTTATCCTTCTAAAACTCATCTGATCGCTGGTTTGACATGGCTCTTTTTTTTTATAAAGAAATGTTAAATTTTGTTGCTTCACTGCGTAAAAAAGCATGATGCACAATACAACACAATAGGGTGCTTGGGATGATGCTACTACTCTTTTCTGATTCAAAGTCTTTTCACTTTACCTCATTTTATTTTTTATTGTTCGGCACCTTCTTTTATTCATGATGGTACCTTTCCTTCCACCAGTATCATATTCCTTTTCAAGAGGTTGGAATAGAAGAGAAATAAGCAGAAAGAAGGAGAGCAAACGGGGAAATGAATACTTTCTCTACGACTTTTCGTTTTGTCTTTTTTCCAATGCCTCAGTCCTGTTTTGTATCAAATTTATTTCCCTTTATATATTTCATCCTTTTTTTCGAGCGAGTATTTACATGCGATTTAGGAGTGGAACGAGAGGGAACGAAAATTCATGGTTTGCCTTCCGAATTTCACTCTCATATTATGCGGAATACGAGTTCACAAGAAATATGTGTGATAATCTAGTGAGATAAAGAAAAGAAATGGGGAGGAAAGAAAGCAAGTAAATTGAATGCATGCACATCATGCTCACGCTTGTATGCTGCACTATATTACACACACACGCACTTTTTCGAAGTTCACACACTCAAACAAGATGGATTTTTTTTCTAGTTTGACATACGAAAAAAACGTCTGACTGAACGAATAATGCAACTCTATAAAATAAGGTTTATGATTGAGCTTTGCTGAGGTTTATTATTTCCTTCAAGGAAAGGAACAGAAAAAAGGATTTTTATTTAATTTTTTTCTGTCCCCGTTGAACTAGCGTTGAATTTGGAGGAGAGAAGTGTAGCGGATTTTTTTGTGCTATTGTTGTTGTTGCTGGGAATTCATCATGAGTGAGAAATGGATTCACGCGACAGTCAAAATAAAGCTTTATGGCTTGACGCTAACTTTTCTCATAATTCTCTAGTTTTTTACGGCATGGCCAGTTTTTCCTAGGGAAAGAGTTTACTCAGCAAGTTTCTAGTGTGGGAGATTATATATATTCTGCCCGTCACTCAGTTTAATTTATATCTTTGTATGCAAAAGCTAAGCCCTAGATACTAGGCATGAGACTTTTAATGTCTGAATACTACTATGTATGTAGGGAAGAATGTGTACATTTTGTTCTCGACCATGTCAACTTCCGGATGATTTTTTATTGTAATTCTTACTCGTTACGAATACATTTTACCACTGACTTACTCCCACCACCCTCCCATTTTTATTTATGAATATAATTTATTTTATTGTCGCTCAAGTTCATAAAACCTTTCGTACTTGGGTGGGTGACGGTGGCTACATTATGTAAATTGCTATTCGGTCCGTCCGTCAAATAACTTTAGTCTTACCCGGTATTACTGGTTTGCTCTATAAGCTACCTCTTTATAACTTTTTCCATCAAATACTAAAATCAATTACGTTGACCAATCCTGCACGATGCATTCAACATAATCCTAAAATCTTTGTACTCCAATTGAATTACGATTTTTTTGCTTTGCTTGCCATTTGCATTTTTATATTTATCCTGACGGACCATAATTTTTACTACAACCCACTTTTTGTAACGAGCTTTTAATTGAGACATCTCAACCAACCAGATTATTTGTTTTTCCCTTCTTCTCTACATTGATAAGCATCTTTTGGCTAAGGTTGCTTCAGAATCATTTCCTTTTTTTCGGTGCCGAAAATATTTTGCGTTTACTCTCTTACTCACATCATCATCATCGTCATCATCATAATATTCAACATAAAAGTAAGCTTGGCTTTTGCAGAACACAAATGAGTTTCTCCAGCTTTCCCTTCCTCTTTTGCGCAAACCACATTCTCTTTGATTTATTACGAACATTTTCGTATGAGCATCTTATTTCCATACAAGAGTCTCTCTTCTCTCAACATTCATTAATTCTAAGAGCATAACAACGTGAAATTTTTTAATATGTGAACGAACGCCTGCTTTCCACACACTAGAAAAATATAATATAAAGTTAGCATTTCTTTTCTAGCAAAAAATTATTTTCTTGGTACAAAGACAAAGAGAATGTGAAGTTATACGCAACACATGTACTCCTACGTATTATATTTGAAATGTGTTGAGAGCAGGGGGTCGTTTTCGTTTCATACAAAAAAGAAATTCCTTGTCGTGCCGTTTCCTCTTACTTTTCCCTATCATTGTCCTTTTTCTTTGTTGCACAAAGAGAGGAAGAGATGAATACAAAAAAGTGGCACTTAAAGAATTTTTAATACACAAAGAGTACAAAAATGCTGGTTCAAACATTCACAACAGCGTATACATCATATTTTAAAAGTGGGTGTAGGAGAGTAGCTTAGAAGATGCGTGGTGGTTCTATATTTTCTTTGAAATAGCGTTATCACAAAGGAAAAATGATTTTTGTGTAAATCTGTAAGAAAAATTGAAAGCAAAAGCTATAACGACTTGGACTCTCTTGGAATGGAATGTGGCAAAAACTCCTTTGTTCCGATATGGAGGTTTACCCTTGAGAAAGAGGATGCTAATGCTCGTATTATACAAAGAGATTTTTAAGATTTACAAAAAGAAACAAAATTCTTTTAAAGTATTTTGGCGTCTCTCCTCCTTCCTTGGATGTTTCTTTCTTTTATCCAATGAAGTAATTCATACTTAGATAGAATTCAGCAGCAGTCGTATATCATTGTCCTGTTTTTAAGTATAAAACTATGACATTTTCGACGACGCCCAACCTTGGTCCCCATCCATATTATAATCATAATGACACCATCGTTTGCAGGCAGAGTGTCGATAAGGCAAGTCAATTGTTATTTTGGCATATGGACCATTTGCGATATTACGCTTCTTAAACTAAGCCTATTTAGCAATCTTATTGTTGACGCATGAGCTAACTTTTATTGTGAAGCGGACAAAAACAGGATTTCGTTTGATATCCGGTCCAAAGCCGCTATATTCAACGAACACATCTGAGTGGTTCTAGGCTCTTATCACCCCAATCTCCGATCTCCCCATAATCCCCCGAGGACCTTAACTCCCTGTCATTGAATACCCCTAAGCCCTTGTCCCTCCGTACATGAATCCAGTAAAATCTGAACCCCTCAAGACTATTACCACTGCTGACTTTTGTCCAAGATATTCAAGAATCTAAAGCTCGATAAAATTTATTTAGTATTATATAGTTAGTGCGACCTTAGTGCGAAGTTGGGAAACCAACAGGTAATGAGGGTGAGAGATTCAAGTAATGGGGATTCAAGAACAAGGGTATAAGGGCTTATGGGGATTCGGGTGAAAAGGGCCGGTAACGATCTGAATAGGCTTGCACTTGCTTGCGTTTGTTGTTTTAAATGTATGTTTGTTCTAAGGACTTTATTCTAGAGTCAAATGTCAAACTTGGCTGGGCAACGATGCTATTCATGTATCAAAAGCCGCTTTTCTGCTAACTCTCCATTTCCTCATTCATCCATCCATCCACTTACTCAAAAATATTTTGTTGAATTGAAAGCAAGGATAAGGGCTAATTTCCATGATGATCATTCAAAAAGGGAACTGCGGTTAGCTTTGAGATTCATGTTCTTGTTCATTCACAGTCAGTGAGCGGAAAAAAGACCCGTACTTATTTATCGTATTCGTACCATACCATACATTCCATACACAAAAACAACCACATGAAAGGTGGATAGAGATTCTTTATAAAAAGTAATTTAAACAGAGATTTCTCTCAACTAGTCACATCTGATTCCTGTTCGTACCAATGAGTACACATTTTCAAAAATATGAAAAAGACAAACTTATCTTTTACACACACTCACGATGTTATATTATTCAATGTAAAGTAATGTGCGTAACTATCCATCCATGTGATCGTCATTCCCCCCGAAAAGCCACTGGCACAAATTTCCTTTTAATCAGAAATGTGCATAAGTAATATGACACATGAAACAAATGGCTTTCTCTTTCCTTTTAAACTTTCATACTTCAAAAAACTCTTTCCTGTCTGGTTCTTAACACATTTTTTCATACTTTTCTTGCTAACTGCTCATCCCCCTTGACTGTCTGCTCTGTTGTGGAATCTCACATGGGAGCAAAATGAAACTTGATACATGTATGTATGAAACCTCAAATTTTCTCCATTTATAATCATCATCATCATCACCGTTGCCTTTACTACAACAAAACCACCACCAATATCTTTGCATCAGCATGTTTGTGGATATAGCATTAGGAAAGAAGACTTCGATCAAGAAAGCTTCGCTAGAATGGAACCCTACAACCCCCATAAAACAAAGTTTTTTTCTCTCATTTTATCGTCAAACAAATAGTGCAACACCAACTGTTTACCTTTTCAATTCTACCCACTTTTAGTGAAAACTTTTGAGAGAAAATGGTGAATGAGAATGAATCTATGCATTTATTCTATACCTCTTCCCGGCTTACAAAGGAACACATGCAAAAAGCAATATTACCAGGCACCACAACCACCACCTGTGCCCAAGAAAACTCTCAAACCCGGTATTTGTAGCGTGGGTCTGGAGCAAAAAAAAAACTCTTCAAACACATTTTTTTCCCTCTTGAATATCTTTCAGAAAACAAACTAAAAAGTTTAGCCCGTGACCACCACCACACGCATTCAGTGAGTACACATATGAATGTTTCCACTTCCAGCGAAGAAAAAAAATTGTACACAAACTAAACTTCTTTTTTTTGTGAATGAGTCAAGCCAAAGTGTGACCTTTTTTTTCCTTTCAACGACAAAATGCTGCAGTAGTATGGAAAGAGGAAGGAAAAGAAGCGTGCCAGGCAGGCCAACAACATAACAGTAAACATTTTTATGTTCGTATTGCATACATGACCATATAATCTCTCACTCCTCTTCCGCTTTTTCTCTCTTTCCAGTTTTTTTTTTGCGAGGAGCTGTCCAACAAAATTATACAATGGGGCACAACACTGGAAAAGAAAACACTTGGTGTCACAAGCTTTTCCTTCCTTGTCTACTCTTCAATTTCCACAACAACACAAGGAAAAACAGTTGACTACATGAAAACGTTCCGAGCTGGAGTTGGATGTTTTAGACTGCATTAAAATAAGCAGCTTCTCTCAAGTATCCAATATGGAAAGTGTGAAGAAGTAGAAGAGTGAAATAGTTGCATTGCATTGCAAGTTTTCCTAAACGAAACTGTGTAGCGTAGCTCTAACTCTTTCTGAAAGAAACCATTCTTCCCCTTTCCACGCTTATATGAAGCACCGCTCTCCCATGCTTTCTTTTCAGTTGTGTCAAAGCCTCGCAAGTGGAAAGACACGGGTGCTGCTCTCACTCACTCTTTCCGAGAAGCCGAATACGTCGGATAGGACAATTTTTCTTTGCTGATCCGTTTATTCCTCCTAAAAGTTGGAAATGGGCTCATTTTGAAGGCTACATTAGCATCCGGTTTTTACATACCCGTTGCCAAAAAACTTTGAACAAATAGAAAAATGCAAAGTTTACATTGATTCCGGTGCCGAGAAAAAAACCTGACATGGTTTCACGGTCCATTCCACAATTTTCTCGAATTCTTTAAACCAACAAAAAGTGGCAGTGGACAAACTGAGTATTTAGTATTGAAAGAGGAGTTTTAGTTTTTGTCAACCTGGGGAAAAACATTACATGTTCAAAAATGTGAGCTGTACCTTCACTTCCTTCATATTTGAATAGGGAGCTGTGCTGCGGCTCTGTTGTTATTTCTACACTAATCCCCTAGTACTCGCGTAGTGACTTTGTGCGGTTTGGTTTTGGAGGTTTTTGTATGCAGCAGTTTGTTAATTGGATTACAATTTTTTGACATGTTATGGCTTCCAAAAGCGTTGGAGCTTAGAGAAGTGAAAGTGTTTTGGAGAGTCATGCCATGCTGATGCAATTCCAATTTTGGTGAGGGGAATGGACAGTGAAATGTTGCACAATATCATATTATGGAAAAATAATAAAGTAGGTTACCCTTGTGGCTTCCAATAACAAGGTTGACTATATTATATTGAAGAAGCATTTCTATTTCTAAACCAAAAAACCAACATTAAAAATACACGGGAAGGTTCACGGCATGGCATCCTCCACATATGTATGATAGGATAAAACAGGATGGAGCAATCCGGCACGACAATCCTTTACGCAAATATTAGCATACATGTTGTAAACTTTTGTGTGAATGTGAAAGTGGGAGAGAGCCAGAGAACAGAAAAAAGATTGTAAATCTTGGGAAAGAGTAAATAAGGCTTCACCACAGTGACAACAGGGACCCAATATATGCGTCCACAAACACTTTTTTATTCTTCCTTTTTCCTCTCAAATACTACGCAATTTAATAGGCAAAAAATGTGTGTCACAAACAGATTTGCAACATTGTCGCAGAGCGTGTAATAGTAATAGTCAAAGAGAATTGGAATGAGAAACCCTAAACCAAACCAATAGAGGAAACGTGTGCTTCATTTCATCTGGAAAACAAATTTTGATAAGTTGAGTTGATAACATTCACATGTGTAATGTGGCAAAAATGTAAAGCCGGCTCGTGTCTGTAGTGAAGATGTAGGGCACACTTAAATAATAAATGAAACGTTGCCACCTGCGCTAAAAAAAAAGTACTTATGTAGACTCCAATACAACTCCAGTTTCCTACTAACCCGAGAAGTCACAAGGAGCCGCAGGAATTGTAGCAGAAAACATAAATAAATATATACATTAAGAGTACTTTCAATGTGGAGCTGGAGGAGCTCATCCAAAGATGAAGTGGAAGGATCACCATCATCACGATGATGATGAGGATGATGATGTGGATGGGAGTTAGTTCTTTTGCAGTGCTCCCTGTGCACTGGTGCATGAATGGACAACAAGGAGGAAAAGGGAGAAGAGGAAACCTTTCCTGTTGTGTCAGTCGTGCTCTCTTTGAGTATCATTCACTTTCACTTCCGCTCACTCTACCTTATTTTAGTGCCCCCTTTCTCCTCTCATCTCATTACAACAAGAGAAAAATCACAGGAGGTCGGCATGAGGAAAAGCAAATGGGATGAATGAGCATTGGGGATCCTATTCTTGCTCTCAGAGATGGTATGATATTTATATTACACTGTTTTTGCATCCAGGGGAGGGTTCATCATGCATGAGGAAAAACAAATAAGTGTGCGTACATATTGTCTGCTTAAGTATGTACGTACAAGAAGCATGTGTGTGTAGAGGGAACATAATAGGCCACCAAGTGTTGTAGAGAAAGGATAATAATATGGTGATTCTGCCAGGCTGCACTGGTATCTGTATACTTATCATTACACAGGCTTGGTTTGGTATACCAATCACTCCAAAATTCTGCGTCTAGATTACGATTATAAGCACACCTAGACTAGGTAGGCAAACGCTTATAGTATACCTTACCAAACAACCATTGTTATTTTGAGAAAGACAGGAAAAGATTGAAAATAGCTGGTGGCATGGAATGATGATGGCATCACTGCTGTATAAACCGTTTCATTTTTCCTAGCTAAATAAATTCAGTAAAAGAACATTATTGAGCACCCTCATTAACAGAAATGGTGTCTGGCTTTCCTAATTAAAATCATATAGTTTCTCCTCCTCATTACTTTCAATTAAAACAGGTCTTCGATTCCCTCAGCTTCTCTTAATTTCACTGGTGGTATGGTGTGTACACGAAAAACACACACACCATGGGCCTGCGGATAGATTTACAATAAGCACTTGGTTTCTCTGCTCAACACTCTTTCTCTCAATCTTTCACGGGTGAAATAATTTGTGAATGAATATGTGGAAAATCCTAAAAACCAAGTTATTGTAAACTCATATTAGTAGTGGTGGAGAACCACCTGGTCGAACAACATGATTGTGTTACGTTGTTTCAACTGATCGTGAGATCAAATGAGAGTTAATAGAAGTCGAGTGGGTGAAACCATGCGGATTAGCAACAGTGGTTGGTTAGAAAGACATTGGCCAGTTAAACACACGTTGATTCGACTACTATACCATAATATCAGTCCTTTCTCGTGAAAGAATGAGAATGAATACTGACGACGACGACGATGAGTAACAAAATTACACAGAAGCTTAGAGATGTGGACCAACCATAATATTTCACTCAAGTGAAACGAATGTCTCATTGCTTTATTCCAGCTTAAACTAGAAAGACAGGGAAGCCATGAGGTAAGCAGTAGACCATGTGTGTAAGCAAGGCTGGGTAATCAATTGATTAGTTAATCTAATCTGTTAATCAGATTATTGATTAGTTTAATCTTTAATCAATAATCTGAAGATAAAAAATATTAGTAATTAATCAATAATCAATTAATCAACGCAGATTGAAAAAATGATTTAATCATTAATCAACAGCCTCATTGCTAAACGAGAAATCTAATCTGATTAACTAATCTGATAGTTGATTAAAATTTTGATGAACAGGATTTCTTAAACGCCAAAATGTCATTTTCACCACAACCATGCATACAATTCACAAGTATATTTCTTTGAGACCTGGTTTTCTACATTCTACATGCAAGTAGACAGCATGAAATTGCATGTATGCTAGCTTTGAATTGAGGAGTGTTTGAGTAAAATAATTAATTAGTATGTCTGAAACACGCCATTATCTGTTCCATTAATACTTGATGGAGTTTTTTTTAAATTATCCAGTCAATCACTACAGAGTGACGTTGACGCAAAGTGTTTGAATTGAAAGATAATTAAAGGAAAATTTACACTCACCTCCAACTTTACGACCCATTTAAAAACTGTAAGTTCATTAGCTTTATAGTTGAGTTGTGATTGTTATAAAAATTGAACTTTAATCCATCAAAATCTTTGTATCAGCAACTGTCATTCGAATAGAAATAACATGTAATTAATCAAAGGTTTGATTAGTTAATCTGATTAATTAATCAATAATCTTTAATCTACTGTTTGTAATCAATCAATTAATCAATAATCAGATTAGTTTTTTCTCCGAAATTCAGTAATTAATCAATAATCAGATTAGATTTCCAAACTCAAACTAATCTTTAATCTCTAATCTGGTTGTCATTTTTCGTTGATTACCCAGCCTTGTGTGTAAGTAATATAATGTAATCTAAGAAGTGAATAAAAATACAAGATACGGTCTCATCGCCTCAGGGATCTGAAATAGAATCCATCTAATTTATTAATTAATGGGAGCTCTCTCAATTGGAAAAATGAGATACATGTTGACGTCCAGAGACCCTATTATTTTATTTTTCTCCCTCGTTTAGTTCTCTTTAAAAGACTTATACATTTTATTAAAAAATGTACACGTAGTACTATCCTACTTGCTTCAAATTTATGCAGGGCTTTAATGCGGCAAAAAATGTTGCTGTGTTCCTTTAATTTCATAAAAACTCAGGATGGAGATACTCAAGAGGAAAAAAACTTGGTATATGGGCTACTTGAGAAACTATTTGAGAAATGAGTAATGTTTCGTTAAGACTCGTTGAAACGAGGGCACACTTTACTGAGATTTGTTTAAGTACCTATGAATAAAGGGACTATAGAGTATTAGACAAAACAAAAGCAGCTTACAAACACTCCACTTCTTATATGTACTTTAAGAACAAGGCGAAGATTCATTGTATTTAGGTACATACAAAATTTTGAGCCAAAGAAAGTGATATTAATCTTACTCGACAGTTTTTTGCTACTTTCACAGCCCCATGTTGTGCATAGTATTACCTGTTTTGTATGAAAGCTTAATAACTCTTTTTTATTTTGCGAATTAAGTGTGAACATAGTGGAGATTAGGATTCAGATGAAGAAAATATATGTTTAACCAAGTTATAAAATGCGGCTAAACATCAACAAAGTTTTTTCTTCATCGCTTTATTTGGCAATGTGTGTTTTTTTTTGCGCAGACCAAAACTTTGGCGTTCAAGTATGGTATTTTAGCCCTTGGAGAGTACAAATGAGGACAGTATGAAGTAGTCGAGTGTGAGTCACATTCATTCCCATAGTTTTGACCTTGCTAAGCAAGAATGCCAGTGAAATACGCAGAGAGTAGAACGACATAAAAAGTATTTCGTGTGGAAACATCGTTTCAGTGACGGAAGTATGACTTGATGAAGACGAAATGGGAAAATAATTCCGAACATGGAAAAGATTGGCTCCCGTTGACTAAACACTTTTGACTTGATTAAGCATTTTGGATTAGTGTAGAACGCAAGGGATTTCCCTATCCGTCAATAATTACATCCCCTTTGAATGATTTATGCTAGCTAAAACTTTCACTTTCTTACTTCAAGAGTTTCCGAAAATTGGTTGTGTCGTTGTGTCCTTCTCCGAAAAAATAACACAGTACCTAAAGGTTGGATAACATTATACATTCCTATTCTTAGAAATAATAAACAATCCTCCTTTTGTAATTTCGGAGGGAAGCTTTTCTCTTTAAAATACAAAAGGTTTTCCATTTAAAGTAGCTTGTTACACAGCCCCACAACCATTTACAATTACAATTATGTATTTCCGCATGAAATCAGCATAATAAAAACAAAAAGTGGGACATTATTCTTTTATTCATTTAATTGGCATGTTCTTATTCCATTTGAGGAGTGCCCTCCAAACCCAACCATACTCATACTCACTTTTATTTTATTTTACTTTTAGTCTCAGCCACCACCACTCCACTTGACTCTGCATCGCTCCTACCTTTACAACTTTGTGAAAGCTGAGTGGAGCGCAAAGGAAAAGTTTTTTTCTAGGGGTATTTTCTCTCTTGTCTCACGTCCCGTCTAATATCCCACTTAACTCTGAAGAAAAACGAAAAGTTTGCTCATAACGTGAGGGAACAATGCAATGGACTCCCTTCTAAAATCCATAATTATCCGTATCCAACAGGCACTTATGTAAATTCAGACACAAGGCTCGTTCCCCTACGCTGGCTCTGGCCTACAAAAATATACAACAAAAGTGGAGGAATGAAAATTCTCAAAACTCCTCTTTCCATACTATATATACACACTTTGCTACACAAACTTAGCATTATCGTATTTGTTTAATTTTCTGTTGCATGTCATGCCTGGCCGTCATCATCATCATCATGATCATGATGAGATGCAGGAACAATGCACTTGGCACTGGGAAAGTTAGGAGAGGCCTGGCCCATCACATATTGCTACTCCTTTCATTTGAATACAAAACAATGAAATAATGGGAAACTCTGAGGCTATATTTTGAGCCTTCAAAAACTTATCCTGGGAGAGCTGGTGGGATAGGGTCCTTCACAAAAACTTTTTTGTTTAAGGGCTTACTCTCTTTTTTCTCAAGGAGGGAAAAGGTAGCATACGTTTCTCCAAAATATTTTCATAGTTCCCCATTTCCCAATAATTCTTGGTAAAAACAACAAAAAAACGTGTGTAGCCAACATTAAAGAATGCAGTACTGAAAAAGATTGGTGGAAAGAAGCAGTGCGGTACGATGCGGTGGTTTTGTTTGGTCTGGTCTGGTATGATATAGCAGTTGCTTACTGAAAAAAAGTAATTATGACAAGTTTGTTTTACTTCTTTTCTCTCCTAAGTCTCCATTTCTTCCCTTAATTGTGTGACGGGAATTGGGGGGAAAGTAAGAAATTTACTTTATTACACACTTCCAATTGGAAAATGAGGGAGAAGGACAAAACGAAACGAAAGTTTCCCACAACTCCTCTCTCACGCAATATGCTCTTCTTTTCCAAGATAGTAGTAGTATATTCATATATTTCATGTCACGCCAAACTACATATGTGTATTATTGTGTGTAAAACAAACAACATGTATCCGTGTGTGTAATCATCATAATTTTTTGGTCAAATTGGCTCTCAGGATTGCGCACGTGTTTTCTTTACCTATTGTGTGTAACAGAAAGTTGAAATATTTTGATGTTCCACTTCGTAAAACAAAATTGTAGACAAATATAAACACAATGTATTGGCTTTGAGGTTATAACTTAATTGCTTTGTTTTCATATTTCATCAAGTTTTACTTTTTTGCAACCTTAAACACATGTTTACACGTGATATACAGTTTTTTGCTTCAAAAAATATTTACAGAACAAAAATTTGTTTTTAAGAGAACGATTTTTTTTACCTATGACTATTTCTCAATAATTTAAACTCAAGGCTTTTAAATTAGTTTTGTCATGGTAGTAATTCATTCTAGATTTTGAATAGAGCACTCTTAAAAAGCTTGACGTTTCTGTCTGCGCCAGTTGAAGAAATAATAATAATACAGTGTTGTAGGTTGCTGGCAAAGTCGTAATGAAAAGTAATTTATTTTCAATGAAGTGTTTCGACGGGATTTTTATTTATTAAAATTAAATACTGGCTTGATTAGTTATCATCAGGTAAATTTTGTAATGAATGGGTTCAGAAGTGAATTTTTGAGGAAACAAAATCCAATCCTAAATTACCTTTCAAGCTCAACAAATTCAACTCATCATGCATAAACTTTTAATAATTTTCATACATTCCCCTCATCTTATATAAAAGTTTTGCCTGCTTCTGCTTATGACAGCTAATTTTCTTCATAATGAGATTGTATTCATGAGGCATGATAAAAAACAGCAGAGGAAAAATGAACTACACATTTCAATACATTGAGAAAAATCAAATGTCTCATACAAAAATCCTATTTTGTTTTATTGGGAGAAGTGTAGACATTTTATATTTTTTTCCACCTGTTTCTCAACTCAAATCCTATTCATGCCAGTTGAATGGATCTCATTGGGAAAAAGAGGTGAAAGTTGGATGGGTGCAAGCAAGCACACAAAACTAAGCAACTTGACTAGATTTTTTTGTACTTCACTTGTACACACAAGATGGGTAAGAGGAGGAGAGGAAAATCGCATTGTCGTAAAAACTGCATTGAACATATCTCCCCAACTTTTAGGCATGTTGACTGTCACGTCACTCAACTCCCCAATCCAGATTCCTCAGCAGAGTTTACAGAGGATTGGGAATTTGGCGTGGGAAACACGCTTGAACCATAAGTGGTTTCCTCTTTATCCACACTTTATATCGGGTTACTTAAGCCCAGCTACTTTAGTATGTATGAGGTTGATCCACAACCAAATTTCACAATCTCTACACCAAACCTCTAATGTCATCTGCAGCAGCAGTAGTAACTTCCAACTCTATCATCCATCCGTTCTTCTCCCCAATTACATTGTTCAACTAGGTCCTTGTGGCTGCTTCACCACTAAACATTTTGAACTTGTCGTTGAGCTCCCTTCTCTTTACACCTATTTTGTTCTCATCTGCATTATTTATCGGGCAAGATATGTGTGTATGGTCTAGTATCTACTTCATTCATCGTCGCATCGTCAATACCTCTTCTCTTTCACCAAATTTCAGAGACGCCAAGTTACTCACAAGCCAAGTCACATAAAATTCAATTTGACCGATCCGCTGATACAATCCTTGTTTATCAGGATAAAATTGGGCTCAACACTTTCTTATTCGGTGACAACGTGCTCCATGTATTAACTACAGATTCCAATTTCTCCATTCTCCTCTTTTTACAACTTATGACAACTTTTTTTCCTTCACTTCGAACCTACCAAAAAAAGATGGGAATGAGCAGCAGCAGCAGCAGCTCACTCATCGTCAATGCTACTTCCATTGTATCATCGCATTAAGTAATATGCAAGGATGAGAAAATAAGGCGGTATGACAACGACCCGACAGACACACTATTGTTGAGAGAAATACGATACGAGTCCTTGTCTAAAGTATACACTTTCTTTTCCCAAAGACATGCAATGGTAACCATGTCACAGGAAAGGAAAAACTTAATGCGATTTCATGCTGAATAAATTGAATTTTTTCTTCCTCCTCGTCTTCCTTCTCATCCCGTTCACACAGCCATGACTCTGTGTGTGTGTGTGTGAGAGAGAGAGAAAGATTTTGTTAAATGTATTTTTTGCATAATAAAATTGTAAGCAGCTCGATAAAACTCTCACCCTACCAAAATGAGAAAATCGTCGAAAAGAAAGTAAAATCTAGTCAAAATATATCTCACTTCTTCTTATTCCTCCTCTCACTACCAAATACAGAGACCACCAACCGGCCTGCTGGAGTTAGTTCCTGGGTTGGTGTATCCAGTCTTATTGCAAATGTACTTTACATATTTTTATCCTTTTTTGGAAAGGATAAAAATAAAAAAAGACTTTTTCCATTACTGCAACACTCTGTCACATTTAGAAATTCATGTTCTTTGCCTCATATCCTTTTAAAGAGGCTTTTCTACTTCTCCGGATTTAAATTATATATGTAATATAATCACAAGCAGAGAAGAAGGTTGGGGAAAAGTAAATGAAAATTTGACTCAAATGGGAAATATTTTTATGGCGTTTGTGAACTCTAGTCCCAGCCCGTACCTCTTTAATACGATACATATATATGGTCAGGATTGGCTTCCAGACAATTTAATTAGAAAGAAGTGGGCTTCTATCTTCCCGTCTTTTCTGTGCTGCGATAAGAAGAAATGATATGGGTCACTTGATTAGATGATAAGAAATGCGTCGATTTTTCCTTCGCGCATGAGACAGATCTTAAAAAGAAAAAGATGGGCCTGAAGGAAAACAATCTAGCTAATTATTTCATAAATCTATATGAATGGCTTTAGCGGAATCATGTAATATTTATGAATTGTGTGCACAATATCTCTGATAAATAATACATGCCGAAGTTAGTCAGCGGAAGGGTAACCTTTTCGCCGGAAATTTTTCTTGCTTCATCATTATCATCATCAACATCATATGATATCAAAATGGGAGCTGTAGATTTGACGAAAGCTTACTTATTTACAGTACTGACAAAATAAGAAGAAGATTGTGAGCAGACGTAGGTTTTCCTTAGCCTGACGAAAAAGTAGGAAGGAGATTTTTCTTGTGCCAACGATCATCTTCTTGGGTTTTAACTTGATACAGTTGGCTAGTAAACGGGAGTGGTGTTCCTTACTCATAATAATAATAATAATAATAATAATAATGGGGAGAGAAGAAAAGAAAGGTCACAATGCAACTTGAAGTAAAGTAGTGAGTGGGTGAGGCTGAGTATGTGTCTTGTCGTTTGCTCAAGACATTTTGGATTGTTGGAGTGTATTACGTAGTCAGCATGAGAACTTAACTGATATAAACCATTTTTCCACTACATAAAGATTGGAAAATGGTAGAGAAGCGGAAATTGTGACATTTTTCCCCATACCAGACAAAATATAGAATAAAGCTTGACATTGGCATGGAAGAAAGGCGCGGAATGGATTGCAAAACAACAGTATCAGCATCAGTCTTAAACAAGCAGATTTAAACTTTTAATGTTACTTTGGACAAAATTTTTACCCAGTAATTCCCAACCAGTAGGGAAATTTAATCAAGAAATTTTGACTTTGGCTGGACACGAGGATGGACAGAAAAATCGTTCACCAGCATAAGAAACCATAGTTATCTGGTGTCTTGTCGTGTCGTCCAAAACAATATCAAAATGGGCTGATGCTGATGTATTGCAAAAAAAAAAAGTCATGGCTTCTTCTCTAAATATTGGAGCTCTATCTCCATTCTGCTGGCTTGAACAAAGTATCTAAGGAAGAAGATTTACGGAAAATGCAATGTACAGTACACACAATAAATATTTTTTAGTAAGAGAGAAGAGAAGGCCAATACAAAAAATGATACATTGTCTTTGGTCTCCAATACCTTTGTGCTCATATGAGTAAAAGACTTTGTTTTCCTGGAAGGACATAAATCCTCCATATCTTGAGAGCTAAACTTAATCATTTTCTTGCCATTCCAAAAAAGGGGGAAAATAGGGAAGAAACGATGATTATTTTGTAAGATCTCTCTTTATTATTGGTTTCCTGAGCTGCACATGGTTTTTCAGCAGTCCAAAAACGAGAAAGTCGATCTGCTATTGATGTTACCAACAGTACAAAACAGTTATTGAGGATGAAACGAGGAGGACAAAGAAAGTAATATGATACAATTAACAATTTATCACAAAGGGAGTAGCTTTGAGTTTGGTATAAAAGAAACTAGAGAAAAGCAGATGATTTCCTGTCATTTGCGTGTCATCATCATCATCATCGTCATTCTATCCCTCTTTGATAAATGCGACATTTGATACAGAAGCCATCCATCTGGATGAAGCATGTGGCATGTGAAAGCTAGCTTTGGCTTTGTGAAGATGCTTAATCGGCTTTTAGAAGGACTTTCACTTTCAAGTACTTCCTTGAAGAACAAGACTTCCTGTTCTGATTGAGTCAAGTAATTAAGTGGCGCAATCCTTTCATGCTTACTCTCAATTTTTGCTAAGTCGCTTTGATTCAGGAAGTCGAAAATGAGAAGAAAAAAATTCGACCTTTTTAAAAACCCAATGGTTAAGCAGGATCTTATGCTTTATACTGTGGATAAGTTAAGATTCCCAAGATGGATGTAATAAAGTACCGGAAGCGTTGTCGACGACATGCATAAGTTGGTGAAAAACATGTGAAGACATGGCAACATTAATAATACTTTGATGCTTCTAACTTTTTTCGTCTTGGGTGGATAGGCTTAAGGATAATGGCCTTCTTCCTCACTACTTAATTCAATAGCTGCTAATAAAATAGTGCTAGCAGTTGATTTAATAATATTACCATACTATGCTGACAGACACAGGAATAATAAAATGATGGAGCAACTTTTTGGCTTCTTTACTTTAGTCGTTCACAAAAACTAGATGTTATCACTTTACTTACCCTCAAACGAAACTTTCTCCATTAATATAAAAAAGGGTTACAAGTAGTAGACAATACATATTTTAAGCTATACTTATGATTTTAGTGTGTTTTCACTGTTTCCATATTTTCTCAACCTTCCCCAAAAAATAATAATTTTTACTTACATGTTAGATGTGACAGTCACAAACATATCATAATATGCAATGCATCATCCCATCATTTAACATTAAAAACACTTCAAGAAAGTAATTTCCGCATTTAAAGTGACTTGATGCTTGAAGCTTCCATCAGCGTCACCGTGAACGCACATATGGGGGGCTACGTGCGTAGGATTCAAAGGCATAGCGGTATGTCAACTTCACTCCACACACTGCTGCTGCCACCACCTGCTAACATGTGTCTTATAATCGTCATCCATCACAAACAAAACAGTCATATGTCAGCCCAGGAAACGCACATTACTTTCAACCTTTTACCACAAAAATTGATCCGGGTTATACATAAATCGTGTGCATCGTCTCACCACAGACAATTACAAAAGTATCATACATACGTACATAGGCGCAAGATAAAGCACACAATATATATCAAATATAGCTGTTCATAAAATAGCATGCTTATTATTTGTCGGCAATTCACAATCCCAAAATTGGAGCGAACGTTTTGTACCATGTTGTTCAATATGACATGTGTGATGTGTTACAAAAAAAATGTCATCCGGGCAGCCCGTAAGTCATGAAGCTATTAGGTTGTCGTTGTCATAATATTTTTTGTTGACTACCAAACCGGCTGGGACAAAAAGAAATGGAGGAAAAGTAAAATGGAAATAGAGAGTCGCTACATGACATCATTGCATTCCGACAAAACTTAAAATGTTGCTGTTATGTTCTTCTTGTCACTTGAATATGTTATCATTGGCAGGGCACTGCGCTGTCGTCTCATTCAACCATGAACCGAATACTGCCCATCAACATCATCATCCCACGCAAATATTTTTCGTCAAAGTAAACGAAACGAATGGAATTTGTTCCTGTTAAATCTGTTTCTTGTTGGAACCAAGTAAAAATTAATGTGTATCTTCTTTTAAGTCATTTGTTAAAGCTAAAGTGCTAATGACGATGATAATAAAAAGTAAATTATTTGTTACATACTTAGCCATTTTAAACAGTTACTAAGTCGAGTAGATGTGAGAGGATGAAATTTTATGCAAAGATTTAAAACGCCTGGCCTGCGTCTTTTACGTCTTGTCACCACCCCACCATATTCTAACTCAAAACTATTTTTCTATCTGGAATACAAGGACGAAGGACGTGTTTTAGCAAGCGTTGAGGAAACTGCGGTGACAATAAAACCAAATTCATTTCCAGTTTATTCCTTTCGTCCCCCTTTGAAACATATTTAAGTGGTACACTTTGACTACAAAAGGATGTATGTTGATGTATATTCATCTAGTTATCTAAAAGTATATGGTAGGATTACATTACGTCATAGTTCCAGACAATCGTTTGGGTAGCTGGACAACCAACCGTTTTTTTAGTATCTCTGCAGTCAACCACCAAAACGTCATATATCTCGACAGTGAAAAGATAGTGGGATCATACAACCCATAAATGAAAATAGTTTTGAAAGGCGACGACGACTCATTTCTTACATACGAGAAATAGTCTCATGTTTCACAAATAATTCAACAACTTGAGTCTTGAGCTTCAAACTACAAGAATAACCATAAAGTCTCAATTCCACTCTAAAATATGGTTCCATGAAAGACTCTAAGGCTGGCCATCCCACTTTTATGGGGCAAACTCAACGACAGGGCAACGTTTTACGCTTCTGCATTACGTATTCTGATTTTTTTTCACCCATCACATCACATGCACTTTGTCTGGTTGAGAAAAAATAATGAAAAAATTGCTGCATTTTCAATTGTGAGGTTATGCTTCCATAAACTGGATGAGGCTGCATTAAATTACATCAACATGTACCCTCATGAAAAATTATGATATTATTTAGAAATCTTATCCTATTCTCAAGTCCAATGATTCCATCATAAATATGATGACTCATTCCAAGAATGTTCATTGCGTGGTAGGTAATTTCGAAGCTGGAGAATAAAATAAGAAATACATACATGGCATAACATCATTATACAGAATGAAAGTGCAGCTGGTTAGAAGAAGCGACGACAATTTTATGGTTTTGTTTATCTATTCTAGGAAAACGAGATAGGATGCATTTTTTATTTGTCTGGCTAAGTATTGCACTGCTACGTCGATTACAAACAAGTATAGGATTCTTGGATGGGATGCGAGAGTTGAAAAAAAAGTAAAATAAATTTGCTAAACTGGGCGACGATTGTAAAGTGATCTCATAACCACTTGTGAAAAAGTTGTCTCATTCATTGTCTACTAGCGGAAAATCAAGAGACAGATAAAACTTTGTATTCTTTTTTGGATCCAGAATAGAATAAGAATGAGCTGCATCTTTTGAATAAATGCTATGCTAAACCAGCATGTCATTGCATGATGCTCTCGTTCTAGTTTTTGCAAACTGAAAGAGGTCCACAGAGAAATTGGGGCGAAAGATAAAGAAAATGGATTTTTATTGAGACATTAGCTTACATACAGACAGATAGAATAATTGGTAAATAGTTTGCAAAATGAGAGAGCATTGTATTCTATTGTATTGTGTTGTTTACATTTTTCCTCTCGAGACAACCACTACCACAACTGCTGGTGGTGCTGCGTTGGCTGCGGCTACATTGCATGGCATGCACGACTGAAACGTTACGTATTTATTGTATTTACATTACACTGTTCTGGTTACATGAAAACCCACTGACATTTTGGGCTTATGACGATGAACACGATGATTATGATGATGACGTGAAAGAAGCACTGTCTCTGTGCACAATTGTCATGCCGCGTTTTGTTGGCAATATGTTTCGATATATTTTTTTTTGTATAGATACATAAAGCCAATATCAATGCGGCAACCACTACTATATGCTTATACATTTGGTCCTTTCTCCATTCTCATTCCGTCCTGCTGTGTTGTTTTGTTACACAAGCAAGTGAGTGTAAAAAAGGAGAGAAAATTGTGGCCCGTGCCAAGTCAAAGCCCGTAAATGTTTATGTCAAATATCAGAGTCAGTCGGCATACTAAAAAAGAAATGCTGCAACGAAGCCAAACCAAACCAATCGCTAGAGAGTGTAGTGTATTCGGCCAACAATAAAAAACACACAAAAATTCATACATACATACAAAGTTGCTCCAACTTTAATTTTATGCAGAGCGACGGATGAGGACAGGAGGACGGAGACATTTCATATTATTCGTATTATACATATCGGGTAAAAGGGAGAGGAAACAAAAAATAAATGTGTAGTTGCATGATTATAGGCCAGTCTCGCACACCTTTCCCCTAAACATAGCACAACACAACACAAAAAAACATTCATATCAAAATTGGTCATGTCACGTATCCATATCCATCTACTCTGTATCGTGTACTTATGAAACATGTTCATGTTGTCCAGGTAGGCACGCCGCTGCTACAGAGAAAGTTGAAGAACCGTTATATTCTTGTCATATGTACGTAACGCACGAATGATATCGATATGATATGCATATTAGCCATGTAAAACCTTTTGTATTCCAAACCCATACTCATTCGTGATATGAAAAAGAGGACAATGACAACCCCTTTACTCCTAAGTATTTCTTGTGAATTGCTGTTGTATAGTCAATAAAGACACAATAATTTTTTTGAGAACTTTCAGTTGGCACGTAAGTAACAAAATGGAAGCAATATGGGAAAATGTGATACCATATTTTATGTCAAATAGAGAAAAGTAAGTTTACTCATGAGAAAAACTGCATTTGAGCTCGAGCTGCGACAGAGAATACTTGAGTAGGAGCACTGTCAAAAATGACAGGGTGAAGGGAACGAATGCGCTTTCACAGTCTGGCTCTAACAGTTTTACAGCAATCTAACATAATGTTTTTGAGACTTTGGACTTGCAATAGTTGGAATGTATTCAATAATAACGCAGTTTAAAACTTTGCTCTTATGTTGGGGGAGCTAAAAGCATTTTTTTCGAAGAAGTTTAATAGGTATATTGAAAAATGCATCACCCAAGGATTTTCCATGTCCTCTGTTTCAGATTATGTAAAAGTTGATTTATCAATATTAGAAACGCGAGAATAAAAATGTTGATTATGGGATACGTGTGTACTTATGTTAGGACGAATGAGAAACTCCCAGTTTTCATTGTCGCTACAATGCCGCGGGAGCAGCTCATCGTTCCGGTGTTGCTTTCATCACAGTTTTATCGTGATAATGTACTATAAAAACGTACAAACTCGATAAATGTAGCTAAAAGAATTTTTGCATGAAAAAGTTCATTCAAACATGTTCCGCACGTCTATTATTATCATAGGTTCAGCTGGTAGTTGGTAGCGGTAGCAAATGTGTGAAGAATTTTATGGCCTTTGCAAGGTCAGTCAGGTTTGTGAACAGAAGTGATTTCAATTTGAGATATTAGAAGTAGAATGGAAATCTTCTGTTTAGCTTGTGCCGTATCGTGTACTGGGAATGCAGTAGGGAGGATGATTTCCATTAGATAAAATGTAATCGGAACTCTAAAAGATTTAAGAAATCTACAAATTTAAGACAGCAGGCATCATGGCAAAGGCCGGAAACGATGTGGGAAATTAATGACGCGGCATGGACTGCTGATTGTGACCTTTTTAACCGTGACCACAAAAAAATGATAATTTAGAATTGCATTTGGCTGTCATGCAGTATAGAAGCCAGACAAGACACGAACATCGTATCGTTAGAGCACTGTGGTTGGCTCGTCTTTTTTGATGGGGAATAATGAAATAATTTATGTACCAACAAATTCATTTATGTCGCAGCAAGCACACAAACCAAGCTAAAATGATTGTGTAATGTAACTGCTACGTCGAATTTACATCAGCTATAATATAATCGGCTACGTTATTTCAGCTAGCCTTCTGGTCACGTTGGAATTTTTTTTTTGGAAATATCTATGCTTAAGACCAAATGCCATATTTGAGACCCAGTTTACACGCAATAATATAGATGATATTGATACACATGGCTTTGAAACTAGTAATCGTGTTAAACTGGCATATTGTTTACTTGTTCTTTTTATGATTATCGTCATCCATCAATCCACACACGTGATTGCAGACCAAACTGAAATGCAATCCAAGTGTGTCTTTACAAATGGGAAGCAAAACGTTAAAAATGCAATCCGCATGGCATGCATGTCGCATTACAAAACTGATTCATTTCATATTCCACCATTTTCCCAAAAGGTTGCAGAGAGTAAGTAAAGTAAAAAAAAATGTTTAAAAAAGTCAGAGTTGCATTTTTACAAGAAGGCATCATGCATAATGTCAAAAAAATGTGGACCAGAAGTTAGTGTGGGTGATGCCATGATGATAATATAAATGGGTTGCATTCAATGTTTTATAACCCTTTTGTAAATAAACCAGACCTACAACAAGCTTCCAACAAATAAGTTCACAAATTTTTTAGGAGTAGAAAGGAGCACTAGCCAAGCAAACAGTACTCCTATACTGCATCTGCAACACAACACACCACATCACTTGACAATGTTGTAGACACGCTATGAAATAAATATACGTATGCTTTTAAGAAGTTGCTTGATGCTGAGGAGGTTCATGATGTTGATGATGATGATGATGATGACGACGACGATGATATTCATCGTAATGTGCACAGCTTAAAATGTTAGTTGGAACAGTTTCTTCTTATTTTTTCCTCGTCGTCGGCATTATATCAAGCAAACTTTAGTTTTCTTTCCGCTCATTCCCACACCATCGTCCTTATCATAAACACACACATGCACTAGCAAACATACTATACTTAATATATCCACATCCTTCGTCGTCAATTCTCAGTTTGACCAACAACTAGCAACATCTCCAACTTGTTTTTTTTAAGAATTGCACCAGACTTTTAGTGTAGGAGAGCTTGTATGTACATAATCTGTTCTTTTTACAAGCTTCCTTTTTTTCACTTCGCGAAAAACTAAGACAAGTTTTGTGTACTTCCTCCACTGTGGGAAAACTGGTGGTGCATCATCAAATCATGTAGGTATTCATTACAATAACAAGATTACGACCAGACCAAGACACCAAGAGTTCATATGAAAATGTCTAGAGTTAAATAATTCTTCATCCGCATGTATATACAGTGTTCAGATAACAGAATCAAATCAGGAGCGTTTTTGTGTAGATTGGATTAGCAGAGAATCCGCATGACCTCCACTTCCTTTAGTGAGTCTTGTGTGGAGCTCACAAGTTGCAAACATTGTTCTGTGAACTAATAAAAACCATTTACTGGCGAAAAAAATGAATGCAGAAACTGACGTTCTTGAACTCAAACTCGGAATGCAACAGCCGCACATGGAGTAAAAAAAGCATTTCACTTTGCTTCATCATAATCATATTGTTTATTTTTGTGCAGCATAAAGATAGGAAACGTGTGCTTACATTGCAGTTGGAAAAACAGAGCGAGTGCGACTTGTAGGAAGCACATCCAAACCAAACGGTGATAGTGATCTTTGAAAAACAAATGGATTGCAAATTTTTACTTTTGGATGCTGAAAGAATGCATAGGTTTCAGTGTGAACTAATGTAGAACAGCCTAGTATACACTTTCAGTTTCTTTCCACGTGATTTGATGTTCATTTTTGTTCGCTTGAAAGGGATAGCCACACGATTGGACTTCATCATAATTCGGATGAGCGAAATAATGAAGAATTTCAATGATTAATTATTTGTTGTAAAAGTTGTTTAGTGACAAAGTGTAGAAAAAGTTGTAGATGAAACACGCTTAAAATATGCCCCAAAGGCTTCAACTGGGGAAGGCAGATGAAGTCATGTTCTCATTTCGTCACGAGTGAAACATGAGATTCATAAGTTGTTTGGCGTATCACTAATTGATTTTAGTTTGAATGGTTGATCTGAGTAAAGTTGAAGTAAAGCTTGGATTGCGATTGCTTCATTTTTATTTCTGAAATTCGTATTTGTGCAAAGTGATATGATACATATTATATTGTGTTTTTGTATCTAAAAAAGCTGAAGATGTTAAACCAGCGCTTTCCTTTTCATTTACATTTTTATCCTTTTTTGATAGAAAGTGGGAAAAAGTTTGAGTAGAGAAGCTGTGATTTTCTTTTCTATTCCTTTGATCTCCAACACATTCAATAAGAGACGGATACGTGATGCAAAGCAATATGGGCTAGAATTTTCATACTTATTTACTCACTTGACTGTTGTGCAGTGTTGAGTGTGTGCAACTAAAGGATAGCATGAGTGATTTTTCTGGAACATACAATTTTATGACACGGATGAATTGGTTTGGCTTCCTAAGAAAAAAAAAGTTGGAAAGGGATTGGAATGGTGAACAAGATGGGATCCTGATCAAAATGCAGTGTATAGAATTTATTTTCCTTCACATTGAGTAAATACCCTTGTTTATCCTCGTGAGAGTTTCTGAAAAAAGAGGAAAATATCTAACTTATTAGGATCAGCAGAACAACACTCTAAAGCCATATTCTCTAGTGAAAACGGTACCAGAAAATGGAGAAAATGCAGAACTGGGTTGAAGAGAGAGAGCGAGAGAGATAAAAAACGCTGAAAAATGAGTAAAATGAGAGAAAGAGCACGTACATATCCCAACAAAAAATGTAAGAAGAGCTCATTTTGGATTTATTTTATTTTTTTGGATTTGAACAAGTAAACGAAGGCAAGAGGGATAGAGTCTTAGAAAAAGGCCCAACTGACTTTGCTCCTTAAATTCCTCTTGTTTTTAACGAATACAAAAGAGTATAATGCATCTCTTGTCAGACTCTACAATGATTTTCTGATGATCATCATAAGTCCTTCTCATCCAGCAGTTTCCTATTATTCCAGTTGGATTTGGGCTTACACAAGTATTGAGCATAGAAGGAAAACAAAATAGGAGCCGTTCTAAATATTCTAAAAGTGAGGTATAACATGATCATCATAGACTACATATTGTTGACAGACTAAAGCAAAACGTAGTATATATATTGGTGTATAAAAAGTTGAATTTAGAAACGTAGATGATAAGGCAAGTGTAGTGGAGTGGATATAAAATAAAAGGAGGAAGCGTATCATAATTATTCTCATGTAAACCACTAGAAAACAACAATGCTAAAGATGTAAATCAAATGCACCTTTATTTTTTCTTTAGATTTTACAATCAATCCATGTCCCTTTTCTCTTAGAAGAAAAAAGTTTCTTCCTATTTGTTAAGTCAACTCCACTTCATCATCAATTCCCTCTCCTTCTTTTTCAAACTAAATGACGTATATATATTCATGCATCAGTCAAGCAAATCTAACCGGTAGGGGAGCAATCGCTAAGGGAAAAATGGGAAGCAGAGACTACGGATGATAATCAAGATGAGTTTCTTAAATGGAGACACTCCAGTATTGAGAAATGAATATCTTGAAGTTATATACTTTTACTCCTATCTTAGATATTGAAAGTTGAACCTCAGCATTTTTTTCTTGCTTATTTTTTTTCTTCAATTTTTTTCTTCTGTTGTTCGCAACATCTGCTGTGCGTGGTGTGGTGGTGGTGGTGTTGTGCACTCCACTCTTCTTCCAAACAAGATTTTCTTTATCATATCTCGTTCTAGGAGACGGGCTGGAGAGGGAGAAGAAAGTAGAATTAAAAAGGGAAACAGCATCAACTTTATTTCTTTCTTGTATCTCATCTCCTTTCTTTTGCATAATGTAGGAGTATGCATATATATATATATATATATATATATATATTTACGTGTGTGTGTGTGTACCACCCGGTGATGCCGTTCACCAGGATTTTACTACTGCCGTTCCCGTAGCTTCTTTTCCTCTCCTCACTTTCTCACTTGAGACCTCGTGTCTTGTCTGCATAGTTTCATTCAAGACAACTGGTTTGGGTTGAAGAAGACAAGAAAGTGGAAGAAAAATTGTATGAAACATCAAAGTGAACAACTCCAAGGGATTCTAAATACTTTCCTGTACTTTACTTTTCGTGCTTCACTTTCCTTCAAATTTGTTGTATGAGAAAATTCTGATGATCATCATGTTGTTGATGATGATGATGATGATGACGAAGAGGAGGAAGTTGTGTACATAAAATGTATCCATATAATTTACGTGTATACTACTACCACCATACCACCACCCATATAATTATCTTGTTTTTCCAGTGGGAAGCAAGAAGCAGCAGACATTCTTTGGGGGAAAGAGATGAGAACAAGAGGAAAAGAATAAAAAAGTTTTTCCTCTTTCTTTCTTGACTCTCTCATCTCCTTTCTACAAGTGAGGGGCTTTAGTATCCTTCACTGCCTCTTTTTGGACGACGATGATGATGAGAATAGGATGATGTGATGTTGGCATTCATGAGAGGGAACGAGACGAACCTTTGTTCTTTTTCTCTTCATGTCGTCCCTCTTGCTCTTATTATGGAAAGCGAGTGTTTGAGTAGGAAAGGATATTGTAGAAATGGGGAGAAAAAACTGGGCTCAGAATTCATCCTTAGGATTATTGTGAAATGAGTATAACGACGGTAGTCATTGTGAGAGGTGGAGAGGAACACACTTGTGTCTTAGTCCCAGAAAAAAATACATGTCGTTTCCTCCTATTTGATGAATGAATAGTAATCTCATCTCGTCTCATCTTGCTTCTCCTGAGAGTGAGAATGAAAAGTTGGGAGAGAAAGTGAGAGGAGAAACAACACACACAAGATGGATAGATAGATAGATGGATGCGTGGATCGTGAAGGATGAAGGAAAGGAAGAGAAATACATCCACGAAAGAAATTAGGATGACTTTCATTATCATTCTCCAACTTGTTCGCTCACTCACTCTGAAACTTGTTTCTTGTCGAGTTGTAGTCATAGTTTTATCCTTGTGCTCATCCCTCACCGCTTCTTTATTGATGAAATTAATGATGTTGTAATTAGAAAGGAATTAGATGAGGAATAGTTAAGAAGAGACACAACACTCATACAGGGCAAGCCTTGCTTTGGTTTGGTTGTGGACGAGAAAGGGAGAAACTCGAGTGAGCGTCTGCAGTCGTCATCATCATCATCATCATCAACAGGTGTGTGTGCCAAGTTTTGCAAACACCATTTCTTTCCTGTCAAATGTTATATTTGCGAAATTCGTTTTGGGAGCTCCACTCCACTCAAGACCTACAATTTCAGTAGAGTTCAACATGTTTGTGAGAGGAAAGTACTCAAGAATGATCTTGATATAATTTAGCACAGCTGCTCCACAATATGTTAGCAAATTTATCAACATATTTTATTGAAGCGAATTCTCAACGAGGTTTCTCATCCAGTTTGAGAATAATTTATGTGTTATTGATATTGATCCACAAATATCAAATGAACATACATATTATACATGCATTAGCACATGTGAGGTTGTCGTTGACGTTTCCTATTGAAAAATAAATGCTAATTGAAAAATTGACAGTGATAAATAGCGTAAAATATGGCAAGGTGAACATCAATACATGGGATTTTGTAAGGGAATGCATTTGGCTTTCAATAAAATTTTTCACTTGTTTGAACACACGCTATAAATGCAAGTTCAATGCTAACCGGAACTTGTGTAATTTTGGTTTCTGTTTGGATGAAATGACGTCGCATCGTCGTTCTGAAACTACAATTCATTGTGGTGCGTAGTTAGCAAATTGGCCAAGTGGGATGGTTATCTATCGTATGGAATATTTTTGGGCTGTGAACCATGTTATTTTATGCATTCTTTTTCAATGTTAGAGTGCAATAAACGTCTTTCATTTGCATGCAGCTTAAATCCCTCACGGCAAGTACGCAATGGAGGGCTTACAAATATGCTTGAAAAAAGTTCAAATGACGGTGAGTAAATGCATGTTGCACTTGTCGTCAACAGCACAACATAACATAGCATAACAATAACACGCCATTACGGAAGTCGTTTTCGATAATTAAATCATTTTGAGCTGCATCGCATCCGTGTACATCATGAAATGACATGACATGCTATCTTCTTGCTTGTTTTACTGTGTGAATAAACTGTTACTGTGGTAACTTGAGGGGCATGAGGATAATAACGATGTTGATGTTGATATTGATATTGATACAACAATACTGTCCATGCGTTACATAAATAATTCAGAACACAATGCTTTCTAATATGAATATCAATATACATTACTCACATCTGATTAGGATTGTACTCGGTGTTTGAATGAAATTCAAGCATAATTCCTTGTAAATTTTCATTCGGTTCTATGTGCGAGTTGTAAATGGTTTCCATAAGTTCACTTTAGTGCAACGTCGCATTTATAATGGTATCTATTTCCATCAAATCAACCTTAGAATATTTTTATTGCCTTCATACGAGAACATAGTAGTGACACTGTTTGTCTGGTTGTTCCCCTTTTTTATTGATTTTGCATTGCATTTGCTTGCATAAACTACCTTCCTTGTTTGAAATCAATAAGAAGGTAAATACTGTTAATACCAAGGGAATAATATTAGCTACTGGTAGTTCTTACCGAAATGTTCCACATGGGAATGTCTCACATTTAGAATTAGCATAGGTGAACTTTAAAAATAAAAATGACCCGCTCATAAATGACAGGCATAACATATGAATTTATAGTAGTGATTACAACTCAAAAACAGAAAGATGTTTTGACATCAATGTTCCCATTCCTACATAAAATCATATTTATTGTTTATGTGTCTGTCAGCTCCTCTCTAAATTTAACTTTGTATTAAAAATCTACTTGTAATTTTGAAAAACTATTTTGACAGTGAGGATGGATACTTGAAATGAACTTTCTGAAAAAAATATTATTAATAATTTCAAAGGAAATTGGTTTAGTCAAATAAAAAAAAACTAACATCTGGCCTTATATCATTCTTGCCATATGGGTGAGGGTGAGCATTTCAAAACAAATTTCTACTCTGGCGTCAATGTATTTTAGCAATAGTGTTGACAAACGGAATATTAAAGTTATGGGCATGAGGTATCATACATTATGCATGAATGTTTTAGCTTCTCATGTTCCACATGAAAACGTAATGTTCTGTGAGTGAGTACGAATCATCAACTCTAAAACTTACATAGAATAACACTGTGTGGAGCGTGTTGATCAATATGAATATGTATAGTATTTCATATAGACTTATGTATATCTCATTTTTATCTGAGAACAGCATGAGAGAGGAAGCTAAACTGCTTCTAATCTTTCAACAGCATCCGGAAGGCAAGACTTTTTATTTTGCCGTCCATCCGTATGACTTTACTGATGTGTGATATGGATTGGGTGTTGAGTATTATATAAAAAAATATAAATATATATACTTGGAATTCACATAACATCGTTATTTACCTAGGCTCACAAGAGATTTGAAATGAACCGGATTGCAACAAAGACTTTTACAGGCATAACACCCCCAATAAATTAATTACGTATGTGAAGATTATGTAAATAACTATCACTTGTGTAATTAAACTTTTTCATTAAATTAGCTGCTTACTTATTTTCTGTACTCTCCAATTATGTTCAATGCCAAAACGTACATGTGTATAAATAAATGGTCAATACAAATAATGACATTTATAACTTGTAGATGAAAGTTTGCTGTCATAAAAATTAATTACGGCATGACGCAATGAAAAGGAACATATTGGATCTTGATGATATAATAGTTATAATATTATATATGTGTATGTGATATAGCTAATATATTACGTATAATAAATCAGTTGTCAATGTCATTGCATCTTTTTCCTTATGTCATTTAATTTTGGTGAACTACTACACGCTTGTCCGTAAATGTATTTTCACACTTTTAGAAGCAATGTGCGAGAGGTTTTCCGATAATACAATTTTCCATATTTTGGTTATGAGCTTATTTGTGGGACGACCAAAGGCAATTTTGAATATTGACTTTAGCCGGCATATGGATGTAGTTTTGGACTAGTACTCCTTAATTTAATATGGATCAAAGAGTGTCCATATTGAATTACACACATGTGTGTGTAGGTAACGATATATGAAATGATATGGGCGTTCATTCCATCTGAATGCTTGGTTTGACTCTGTAATCCACTTGTAAATAATATGATATTCTGATAGCGATGATGATTGGGAAGGATTTTTTTTGGAAGGCATTTTTACTGACTACACAGAAAAAGGGCCACGGGCTGGGGCAAGTAGAGGAGACGAAAACCTCTTAAAATTTCATCAGCTTTTGCTCCTTTCCCATTAAAAATCCAACTGGTCGTGTCATGTTGATGGGAAAATATACATGGTTCAACAGGGAAAAAAGCTAGACATTAGCTTGCATACCATCATCATTTTAATATTCTGTGTGTTGTTAAATATGCTGCACTGGAGAGCTGTTTAGGTTGATTGATTGCTCTCCAAAGATTTTATTCATGAGAGGAGAAGGTGGCAATAGGAACTTGGGAGTGAAGTGAACTACATATATATTTTTCCATTTAACTTCATCAACTTTATGTATTTATATGTACAAAGTATCTATCTTTCATACTCTGTTCTTTGAATTGTCGATGGCCTACAACGATTTTTTCTAAATTCACTCTAATGTGCGAAATACAAGAGGCTCCACTCCACTAACCAAAAACTCTGTGAATTTTTTCGTCCCACTCCCGTAATTTATGCTTGGGGTAGCTTCCTTTCTCCACCGGAGAAAATTTTTATTGAGTTGAGAGCCAGCCGAGCGACTGTAAATAGCAATTAAGTTCATTACCTGCTGAGCTTTCATGACTAGAAATGCCTGCTTATCAAAAGTAGTCTGTGTGTATTGTATGCATTTATCGCATTACGTTCCCCAAAAAACCGCACCGCATTCAATACATATATATATATATATGTATGTATTGGTTGTTGAAAAAACAACTCTTTTTCAATTCCAATACAGACTTATGTATGGGTGGGTAGGCATGTATATCCTTGATTACACAAAATCTAAATGAATTGCAGCAATTAAAATGATGAATTGCTTTTAATTTGACGTTCAACTCTAATAGTCACTCACACACAATGTTTGGCAATGCTCAGAAATGTTTCAACCATAGACACAGACCAAGCAAAGTGAGCGAAAAAGGTTTGACGTGAGTGAGCGTGTGTTTTTGTGTGTGTGTGTAGTGTGTAGGCACAGGACATTAATAATCTTTCAGTTTAACTACCTCACCCACGGTAAACGTAAGTCTTGCGTAAAACCATTTTTCATTTGAAGAGAAAAATTGTACAAATTTAATTTTAGCTGGTTTGTGTGCATTTCTTCCCACTCTTACCGACATGAATTTTCATCGCTATTAGCATCATCAATATTTCGACATGAGTATTTTTGATTATTTTATGAATTGCTAGTTGAAACAAGTTGAGACAATGCAACAACAAAATTTGACTACTGAATTACCTGTGACCTAGCTACGTTGGTGTTGAAGACACCATACTTATAACCTTGTGACGCAGTTCGTTATAATCAAGTTATCCTAACGATTCGTAAAATATTATGAAGTTATTGGTACCAGAGATCGAAAGCGACTCACCAAGATTGTAGGATTACACGACTATTTATTTCTTGTACAAAGATGGGCCCATAAGTTTGAGCTTCAGATAGAAAAGGGACGCTTAAAGTACATTGACAAGAAAATAAGAGCAATTTCTGTAGTCTTAAACTAATTAAAATGAAGGTTGTCCACTCCAACTAAAGAGAAGATATTCAATAAGTCAAGAATAAAATAATAATGGATCAACGCAATTTTTTTTATCAATACATTACAAAAATATCTGGACATTATTTGATTACTTAGCATACAATATACGTGGTATATATAGGTGTGGGATGAGGCGTATGACAAGTAAAAATACATAAGTAAAATCTAGCTAGCAGGAACACATCATTTTCATAAAATAGAAAATCTATACCTTATCCCAAACAACTACATAAAAGTGCATACATTTATTCCAAACTTTGGAGCGGAAGACAGGTTGTTTTAAATTGGGATGGGGAAAAGGGAGGGTACAGACTTTGTGATACATTTTATCGGTGATAAATATTAATGTCTCATTAAAAAATCTAATTGGCAAAGTGTATGCGTGTGATGATGAGATGAGATGAGATGAGGAAAATGGTGATGATATGCATGCATAGGTGCTTCTTCTGGAACAAAAGCGGAAGGAAGGATGCGATGCTAGGATAGTCTATAAACTAACAACGTTGCGTTGCGTTGTGCTTGTACATAATATTAATTCCCATAGCGGTGCAAAAAAATGACTTTTCATTCACTCTACATTCTACCTTCCTTTCATACTTTCATGATAGCATATCATCATCATCTTCGTCGCCGTCATCATCACTATGATCTGATATTATGAATATTTATGAAGTTAGGTGACTACAACTAACTAAACTAAGTAATGCAAGAAGTATTTCTATTTGCAGTTGGTTTTTTTTGGAGGAATCTAAATATGTACTATGGAAAAAGAGGTAAAGGAGCAATAGTTGAGTTGAAGTTGGGTTGAGTAATGTTTAGCTAGTGTTAAACTAGTCTCCTAAGACCTGCACGCCCTATCTCTCTACTTCATTAATAACAATGGAATATAAAATGAAATTTCGGCGTGTTGCTCTTATGTGTATGTGTGTGTTTTTTTTCACTAGCAAAAATTTCTTCTCTGTGGTCACGTACAGAGTTAGAGAGAAAGAGAATAATTTGCATGTGAGCGGAATTATCTGAGACCATGCTCTGCTACTGCTAGCATGTGCTTACTTTACTTGAAGTCTCAAACGTTTCATCCGTTTTTTTGACTAGCTCCATCCAGCTCTTAAGCTTACTGGATTGAATGAAGGAGGCTGTCGTCAGTCGCTATTGCTAAAAAGCTGAGGGATATTTGTTGGCTGTAGACTTAAATAGGTTTTATTCAGTTTATGAAAATGGGGGACTGCGTTAAACTTCCTCTCCTAATATTCTCCACCTGTGTACGTCCTCTCTCATAATATTTTTAACCCAAAGAAGAACAAACAAAAATGAATTTTTTATCTGATGCCAGCCCCTAACTTACGCATACACATTATTAATATATTTTTGCGAGGATTTACTCAAAAGAGTTTGTAAAGAAAGGCAAATGTCCTCTTACTTACTTTCCTTCCAAGAAATTCTAGTCCAGTACCTTGAGAAAGAGGAGCTAGCAGATAGTGATTCTAGGAATGAGAGCGTTTGGAGCCATGAGTTGAGTCATTTGCCACCTGCGATGTTACCGTATATTGTATTCTATCAGTATCATTTGGTAAACGTGCTCTATGACACTAAGTTTGCAAGCAAGGTTTTTTTGGTGCTCCCATATTTTATAGCTCGTTCCATCCACCTGAACCTCAAGTCTCTTTCAATCCTCATGCAATATTTATGTAGGTTTATAAGGGTTAAAACTGAATTTATCATATTATTTCATCATTCTCGACGTGACGTGATGGTATCATATCGTTTTTTTAATTTATTTTTTATGTGTTTTTGCTTTAAACAAATTTAGTAACCTTGTGTATTTAAATCCATAAAAATGCTAATGGCACTCGTTTATGGGTTTTTATGGTTACGTAAAAAGTTATTACATTTTAAAGAGTCACTCATTTTTTTAGGTGACACGGTGACTAGGCCAGTTGAGACCGGTCCCAGTATAGAAGCCAATTGTTTTTGCGACTACCAAATGCATTCACAGCCTCAATTATTTTCTTCCTGTGCGTTCGTTTAATAACTACGGCCATGCAAATATCATACATATATTATAGACAGGAATTGTATTGGCACATTTGTGTGGCTTGGCTTGTGTAGATTATCATTCAGTTTCTAAGTAAATAAAAAGTGAGAGGTTGACATTGAAACGTATGTATATGTTTTTTTTTGTTTCACAGGACTAACCTGGTCATCATCATCATTCCGTGCAAACTTGTCTAACTGGAGCAGACTACCTCTTTTCAAACAAAAACAAAGGATTGAGTGACGTGACGTGAGAGACACAAAATACAAATCCCATCTGAAGACTGGACTATGCAAATATGTTGCAACATTGTGGTTAAGCAACATTGTCAGTGCACATGATATACACAGTTTTATTCTTGATTCTCCAGGCACAACATTTTTGGAACAAAAAAATATTTGGAAATTCAAAAGTTAGATTTGGCGAATAAGAATCAAAAGTATTTGTATTAAAAGTGAGTGCTAATTCCCAAATAACCCCATTCAAAATGTTGTAATAATGATGATGACACTGTGAATACAACAAGCTACATCCACAGGAACTAAAATAATCACAAAGTTACTTTACATCATCATCACCGTTATATCTGACTTGACATTATCACCCCAAATTTTTGGGAGGAGGAAAAAGTAATTTTCCTCATCTAATATTTTTCTAAGAAATGTCCCAACTTTTGTGTCGTCTTTGTTTTACTGTGTAAAAGACAAAGAGAAAACGGGAGGAGGGGAGTGAGGACAGGAAAATGTGTGAACTTTTACTCCTCCAAAGGAAATGAGTGCGAGGAAGTGTAGCACAAGGCGGAAATAAACTTTTCTACTAGTTTTTATTTTTTCTTCAACTTTATTTTTTTACTCTCACACAGACCAGACCTCACTGCTTTCTTATTTAAGCGAGAGAATATAGTGAGAAGACACGTGTGCGTGAAGAGTTTGTGTGTGCGTGTCTCTCTTTTATACGCTTTTAGAGAAGGTCAGCAACATGGCTGTGTCTCCACTTTTTAAGTCACTGATTCTCGTCATCTTCCTTGGTGTCTCTTTCTGTATGTTCTCTCTTCTTGCGGTGCATCAACCTCACCAGGTAAGCTCCAAAAAACTGAAGACAAACATTATATGAGTTATATTATATTTCCACCTTAAGCTGTACTACTACTACTCATAGACATGGATATACCACTCATTTATGACGATGGTTGATGTTTTATTGAAAACCCAAGTTTCTTTTCACCACTTCTTTTTATATCCAATCTTTTGATATGATATCACAAATATAAACGAGCGATCGATAACCTTTTTCTGAATACCAAAATTTTTAAAGAAGACGGTGGTGGTGGTTATTTTTTTATAGCGTTGTTACTCCTGCTTGAATACAAACGTTCAGCTTTATTCACCCATTTTATGGTTCCATCCGTAAATTATGGGCTTTTAAAAAAGGATGAATATCGTTGGGACCTGTTGTGACAATGCAATGATGATAGTGGTTTTACCGTTAAGATTCCACAATTTTAAGCAAACAATAGTTAATGTTACACTATCCATCTATTTTCGTACACATTGAGAAGGAAAAAAAGGATTTAAGCGTGTAAATATTGGAGAGAAAAAAATTATGCGAGTGAGAAATAAGCAAACCTAAAACACTTCATTCATTCTCTTTCAAGTTCCAACATAGACAAGGACCTTTCCCTCTGTGTACATTATCCAAAATGTATTATTTCTTTTAACAAAAGAAAAGATTGTACATAGAAAACAAACTAGTTTGGGATTTTGACGTACCAAAGCAAAATGCTGCTTTCAAACTCAATTCACGGCACGTGCTTTAAAAACAAGCATGACTGGAAACAAGCACAAACAAAAATGTACACAATAAAAACTATATAAAATAAAACAACAGCATACATATATACATTCCATTACATCACCAAACAACTTGTAAGCCGTTTTCTTTTGTTGACTTGATAGCTAAAAAGCAAAATCACAACAAACAGGGTGTGTAATCCCGTACCTATTACGTATTATGTGTGTCCACAGCACACATATTTTACCTGTCATTTAAACTGGGAGGCCCATGGCATCCATTTTATGAGTCTACATAAAAATATTCGAGAAAAAAGAAAAAATCCCTACTCAAGGGAAAAGGACCAGACCAGGTCAAGCATGTCAAGATTTCTTTTTGAGTTTTTGCTTACTTTAAAAAGAAAGTCTAGCATCATGACCATTTAAAGCAAAAAGCGAGAGTATAGCCTATAGGTAGCTTGAATGTATTATATTATTGCTTCCTTTTTTCGCCCAAACAATGGTCTTTAGTATAAATGCCTTTCATGTGGGGAACAATAAATCCAAACTGTGTGAGTGTTTGTGTGTGTGTGTGTATGTGTGCGAGAAAAAAATAAACATTGAATGTGTACAGGTAAAGCAAGAGTTATGGACGCTAGGGCGATGCTGGATTTGTGGTTGTAAAAAGAGTGAATGATATTCATTCATTATTATTAGTTTTTTTCCGGGTGAGTCAAAACTCTAGAAGGAGGATGACGACCTTTTTCTCCTTCTACTGCCCTTCCATTACGTAACATTACATTGAACACATGGCAGAGAGAAGTAAAAGGAGTTAGTAAGTACTCCCTTACATCTTCCTACTATACTTTCTTCCGATTAGTTTAGTGGACTGTGGGTTTTTTGAGGAAATTGCTGGCTTTTTCCTCTCATTTCTCTCTTCTACCCAGCTCTCTTCTCATTATCCTCTAATTTTTTTCTTGAGTGAGTAAACCTATATATTACATTACGTATCTGGGTAAATACAAAAGATGTGCATTTTTTTTCCTATCCAATCCCCCACCTCTACTCTCTTCCAAATGTCTAACATATAGAAGGAGGAGGACAGATGCTCACTCACTCAAGAGAAGAGAGAAGAGGGAGAAAAAGTCCAATGAAATGGAAAAACGGATTTCTTCCACGTTCATTCATTTCGTTTCTCCTCACTTTCCTCCTGGCATACTCTTTTCTTATGATCTTGTTCGATTCCCAATCTTTCTCCTTTCCTGCATTCAAGCTGGAGGTTTTCTTGATGTGGTTTGGTTTGGTTTTATTTGCTCTTGCTCTCACTGTTTCTTCCTCTGCCATTTTGTGTACCTTCCATCTCTCTTTCCATTCTGTAGCCTTAACTCAATTCATTCACTCAGTCATGATGGGAGTGCGTAGGTATTTGCAATATTGGATGGGTCAAAGGCGAACAAATTAGATTCTTTTTTTCTCTCTCATCCAGGGAAACGCACAAAAAGGTAATATTTTTTGGGAGCAGATGAAGGGCTCACTTATGCAGAATGATTTCGTTTACTTTGCTTTTATGAAAGAAAATATTGTAATGATTGAGAGGATGGATCAAAATCTCTAGATCGGATAACATGTCCTTCCATATTTCCATCTTTCCAAAAGGGAAATAAGCATAACTAGGGATCGGTTGGGATTGGCTAAAATGTTGCTAAAGCCCTGTGATTCTAGTTATCCTACCGTTTTTAAACGTTTGGCATAACATACTATTAAATTACATGGGAGGTTTAGCTTTCCTACAGCCTCTTTTCCTTTCTCGACAAAACAAACCAAGTGAATTTTTGGGAAAGGAAGCAAGAAATGAGTTTCCTTTTATCTCACTACTAGCCCACCACCAGTCAATTTTTAACACATTTTCTTTGACATCTAGAGTTCCTAGTTTGCTCCACAATCTGACAACTTACATGTGTATCTGATGAACTTGGGGTTTTTTCCTCCTCGGAACACACTCAACATGAAGGATCCCACAAGAAACAGACTCCGTAAATAGTTCCTACATTTTGCCCAGCTTTTTGTCAAACAACTGGTAGGATACAAGGTGGTTGATTTACGATTACTTGAGAGTTGAAACCCTTTTCTGGGTGTTGGTGGAAATGGGAAAGCAACGTGTATTTATTGGGAGGAAGGATAGGAGTAAAAGAAATTGTTGGCCCTGCTGCCTCACGATTTCCCATTTAAAATCTGGTTTCGAGCATTTTCCTGTTTATAGCTAGGCTTCTGGTAAGGGCAAACTTTCATTCCAATTTCCCCTTGAGTGAATGTATCATCTTATTGGTTTAAAACGAAATTCTTGTTTTTGCACACCGACGTATTCTCTCATACTTTCATTTAATGCACGCACCAATACACATTTTCTCTCCCCGTTTCCGTCCTCGTTTACGTCCATATTCATTGAGTGAATGAATGATTTTATGGGATATGCGTGAGTGTGTGTATCTTGATGTACATTTTCCCTGTCTCAAACATACACACACATCATCATCATCATCATCATCATCAACGTGATCATACGCTCAAAATATAAGTAATATGTTTTCCCTTCTTATTCTCCTTTCCCCACTTGGAAAACTTACTTGATGGTAATGGTAATGGTGTGACATGAGGGAATAAAAATATATGTGAGAGAGAGTGAAGCAGCACAGCAGTTATCGTAGTAGAAACATGGATCCTCCATGTGTGTTTGTGTGTGTATACAATATATATACTTATTTATTTTTTGCGGGCGTGTGTTCCTCCGTTCTGTGGGAAAAAGTAGTTGTTGGTTGTAAAAAAATTGAGTGCACGCAACCTCAACGTGTGACTTTCCAGAGAGAAATAAAAGGGGGAAGAAACATTCTTTTTTTCTTCTGTTTTCCCATTTGGATACACAAATAGAAATAAAAACGTGGAACATGAACATGAGGAAAAGGTGTTGGAATCGGTGTAAAAATATTGCCGAAAAAAGAGTTGGGATGCGATGAATCACTACTTTTATATCGTGAAAGCATGAGCACAAACACAAACACAAACCAGGAGATGATCAAAGGCAGCTGGTGAAAGTCGGAATATTAAATTTTATATTGCAAAATGGGAGTATGGCTTTTATGAAGAAAGCTAGTGATGATATTATGATATTCAATATTGTGATGGGATGGGATGATGATGACATGACTTATTTTTTTTGCATTTCAGGTTAGCTACCCAGGACAATCTTCAATGGAGGAAGTGGCGAGTTTGAATGGTCGCTCGATCACCATCCGCATTGACGACTCGATTGTTCACAACATTTCAGAGAAAGTTTTGGAAAATATACGGAGTGACACATCACTTTGCACAACATTACGTAAGTGTTTCCCCTCTCTTGCTCTCCAAATATTCCATAACATAACTTATGTCAACAATGCTCAACTCGATGTGATCCTTCCATATTTGAAAATGGAAAGAATGACAAGGATCAGATCACTCTGGTATACTATAGTCATCATCATCATTGCCATTGCCATCATCATCTTGTTTAATATGTGCATAATATCTATAACTTTCTGGAGGACACTCAATGACTCCAGCCATGAATTTCAGAAAAGAGACCAATATAATATGACTTGCTTTATCCTTTCCCTCATAAAATAGAAACGGGATGATACTAACCATGTATAAACCCTAATATTTTGCAAGTGACCAGCAGCAGCATTAGCCAACCCAGCAAAAAAAACGGGAGCATGCTGTGCACTTCTGCTCTGTGCCCAGGTTTTTAAAAAGCGTCCATGTATACCTACCAACCATCAGAAAAAGAAATGAGAAAGTGTCGAGTATTTTTTCTTCTTCTTTCCATCCAATCCAATCCAATCCACTTCTCACATGCACATCTTGTCCTCGGGATAAGGAAACCGAGAAACTTTCATTCGTTTCATTTTATCCGTGCTCATGTGTAGCCCAAAATTCAATTCAATAAAAGTAATGCAGTGCAAAAGAGAAGGATCTTGTCCACAGCGCAGCGGTTGGTCCCACTATTAGTGTACTTTCATGCAAGATTTACCATCAAAGTCTTCCTCCACTAGAGAGAGAAAAGGAGTGGAAAATGTGTTGCCAAAAAGAAAGCAGGAGTAGTAGTACTCAGGGATTGCATTGTATTGCATTCTATATATATTTATACATTGTCAGTATTTTCACAGCATCAAGCAACTCCAGCAGCTTAGTTCCTTGAATGCCCTTTATATTCCACTTGTTTTCCGTTGAAAGAAATTGTTTGCCTTTTATTTCGAATAGTTCATTGCAAAGTTCAAAAAAAGAAAAGCAAACAGATGGAGTTGGCCCAACAATAAAAATTCTGATGATAATATTATGTATGTATTGTAAATGGTTATGTACATGTTTATCTTTTTCTTACCTGCCCTCCTACTCCGTGATTCATGACTCACAGACAAGAAAATCAACCTTATGAAAAAAGTTGCGAGCTTAACATTTGCATTTTGCCATGTTTTTTGGGGGCAAAGAAAAGAAATAAATGATTCCATAAACTTTGAGCCCAGGTGTGGCTTCTGTGGTCCACTGCTTTGATCAGAAATTTCATTAAATTTTTGTTGACCAGTGGAAACCTCTAAAGCTAATAATACAATACACATGATTTCATTTTGCTATAACCCATAAACTAGGAACAAAGCTCAGGTGATTAACTTGTCTGCGCTAAAGTATATCAAGATGAGGATTTGTAAGAAGGGTACGCATGCTATGTTCCCTCTCCACTTCTCTCATTGTCAGTTACCAACAGACCAACGTTTTGTGAATGCATGTTTTTTACCACATTTCAAATGAACAAGAACATGAACCAAGCTTGGTTTTAATCAATTGATCTAATTTTACGTTCATGTTTTTCCAGTATCCAACAATGGCGTGCAAGTATGACAAAAATTGCTTCTGATGTATTGAATAGTAATGGTAATAATGGGGTTGAAAAACACTGAAATTATATTGAATGATGTGATGATGACTATGAAAATGCTGATGATTTTTATTCAGCAGCTGAAATCTAAGAGTGCTCATTGTAGTTAAGTAAATAGTGAAAATACTATAAATGGTACTTACTTACTGTGTTGCCATGCGTTTTTGGAAAATGTACTACACACAAATCTTACTCACTCGTTTTTCTTTCCACTTGAGAAAAAATGAAATGCATTTCAAATTAGTGTGTACATACATATATGTACATGTGCATGGCCAGAATATAAAAGGCTTTTATCTAAATTGAGCGCTGGAGGTGCAAAAAATGAAAGAGAAAGAATGGAGTGAAATGAATTTTCATCGCGTAATAGCATCTTTAGTGTTGTAGCTACCTACCAAAAACGTATTTTTATAAATGATTCCCTCGCCCACCACACCATAACATAACATAGCATAACAGCAACACAATATAGTTATCCATTGTATATACTCCAGGGAACGAAGTAGCACGCGCTAAAAAAACCAGCAGCAGCACATCAGCCGTTGCGTTTTGTGCATCATCAGAGGCTTGTTCAGAAACGGATTCTTTAGAAAACCTCACCACAAAAGGGTTTCCTTTTCCTTTCATTCTCACACAAAAATAGTGAAACTGAAAATTGATCTTTGTCTTGTACGTACCAACTACCACACGTCATCCCATGCCAAAGTTCTCATTTTTAAAGGAAACTTGTGTTCTTAGCACTCCAGAGAAGCGACCAGTACTCTTATAACTGCTATCAAAAAAGCACTTGGCTCAAACCAAGAGAATGACTAATTGCGATTTGACTACAATCTCCATCCCGCAATAAAGCACATGATGATGGTAATGGTGGCGACGATGTGTGGGTGAAAACGATCAATTTCTTTCTTTTTTAAATGCATCAAAACCCCAACGTTTTTGAGTGAATAGTTAGTACATGCACGTAATTAGAGGTAGTAACTCAACAAATTGCTTTATACATATGAGTTTGCTTGTATTATTACATTATTAGAGTCTAGGAAGAGGCTTCTAAAAAATAACCTCATAAAACATAAAGTCATAAAGCATAAAGTCATAAAGTACAAATACTTCTAAAAGTAAAACATTCTAAAGACAAATACTCATAAACGCTTTTTTTCGTGATTATGCTTGAAATGTAAATTATTCACACAAACTAACAAATATTCTATTCAAAACCGTAGAATTGTTTTATTTCTGAGTTAATGTCAAATATATTATTAAATTTTCAATTTTATTCGAAAATTCTTAACTAAGTTACGTTCAACAATACTATATCACAAAAAAATTGGTAAATACTAAGTCATTAGCCGTTGGGTCTTGCTGATTGGTTGGGTTGATGGATCAGTATTTTCGTCACCAGAATCAGTACCAGACAATGCTACAGTGGTTATTCTTTTTTTGTACTTATTTAAGACAAAATTGTGCGTGTTGATTGCTATTCCTTCAAGAAAATCTGAAAGTTCTTTGTTACCCGATACTTGTAATGAATCATTACTAAGCACGCTGGTTACAAGTTCTTGCGGTCGAACTACAGTCTGTGACGACACTGTTTTTTCCTTAAGCGTTATAATGACATCTTCAGCTTCTCGACTATAATTTTAAGCAATACATAAATATTTCTTTGTAAGCTATCACACGTATTTCAAAGTCATAATCGGTTTATCGATGATATTTATTATAAATGAATTATTTTTAACTTACTGTAGTGTATCATATTCTCATTCGATATGCGCCTTAGAAATCTTTGGCTTCCCTCTGAGTGGCACTACAATTCTACCCGGACATTGAACATTTCTATGTCACTCCTGTTTTAGCAGTAGAATTGTGAATGTAAGAATGCCGCTGGTAAACTAAAAGCTTACCACCTTGTTGATTTTTTTAAAAAACAATTTCACTAGACTTGCTTGCCATATTTAACAATGATGCGTAATTACGTCTGCTCTGCTCAAATTTTTCCGACTTACTGAGAGTAGTCGAAGAACTTTGGCCTTTATGAAAAATGAAAATTCGTGTTTGCGGATAAAAATTTGCATGTGATACATGGTATGCATAATCATACAAGCAGAATGCAAGACAAATGCAAATTTTTTCACTTATTTTCGTAGTTTTTTTTCACAAGCATTTTTGCCTGCGAAAGATGTTAAATAATTTACATTTCAAGCATAATCACGAAAAAAGCGTTTATGAGTATTTGTCTTTAGAATGTTTTACTTTTAGAAGTATTTGTACTTTATGACTTTATGCTTTATGACTTTATGTTTTATGAGGTTATTTTTTAGAAGCCTCTTCCTGCTTCCCATTATTATCTCTTGGTAGAATCTTTATTGCCAATTTGGTTTACTAGTTTTTTACCTGCTCAAAAGCTTTAGGAGCAATTAAACAAGCCCCTTTCTCCTAGTTCATACTCCCTTTAGTACTCATTACTTTACTGGTTTACTTACTATGTACATTTGGCTGGGCACTAGTTTCTAATGAGAAAAAATCCCTTTGAGGTATCATCCTCATCTCACCACATCAGAGATCAAGTCCCTGTGGTATTCCGTTCTCAAGCCTAAATAGCAAAAGTAGTAGTTTAATATAAACAAATTTTATTTAGAATATTTCACATGAAAAGGTTTGGTTTTAAGTATGTACATTGTACGCATATAGGTAGAAGTGGTTTCTTTGGATCCAGGTCATTATCCTCTACGAAAATTGGCCCTATGAGCATTTGCCATCTAGGACCATAGCCTTATGACCGATTGCCCCTGCATCGTGAAGAAAATTTCTCTTAGATATAGATTCAAATGACAAACATGTAGTATTTAAATTCACAACTTAATTAGCTGACACGGAGTGGATAAGTAGAGTTACGGGTTTATTTAGGTAGAACGTCATGATCGGGTGTAATCCTCTTGTGGAAGATGCGATATTTTTTTTTCATTTTCCCAGTATCATATTATTCAGCGTGTTAATAATATGAGTATTCAACTGAGACAGAAGGAGTGTTTGAGTCGTGAGAAGAGCTTCTTTGTTTAAGAAAGCAAGGAATGTTTTTGGATTGCCATACTGTTATGTACTAAAACGTCAGTTCAGATAATACGATATTGGGGCAATAAAAATTGTACATGTTTACAAATTTAATAGGGAAATTTGAAATTTTATATCATGTATAAATGCATTTATATAGGTTAAAAAATCTTTTTTCTATCTTTACTCTTTTATATTACCTAAGAATACTCCAGTTTCTGTTACCCCAATGTTGGGATCCCGTATGTGATTAATTTTACGGCGTTCCCCATGCCCACCACTTCACTCCGATTTTCACAGCCGTTTCCTTTCCCACACGTTTATTTTTCCTTTCTTCTTTCCTCATCGAGGTTCTCATGGAGATTAGACTTATGGTGTGGAGCTTTGGCTAACGCACCGTTTTCTTTTCCCTTCTTTTTTTCATTATATCCCTTTTCTTACTGGGAGAGGTAGTGTGGTGGTGAGAAAAGAAAGAAAAAACGTCTTTGTGACTTGAGACAAGCAAACCCAACCCAACTCCAACTTCAATATTGACTGTGACCCTTTGTAGGGAAGGTAAAAGATTGAGAAAATTATTCAACCTTTTTCTTAGTACAACAGAGTTGTACAGAACAGCCTCTTTCCTTTTCTTAAAAAAGTGTGGAAAGAAGGGAAAGCAGAGTAATAACAGTTGACTTCTGGTTCATGCCATTGGCATAAATATACATAGTCGATAACCCTGGAGAAGTCAAAGCCGTCATTTAATTATCCAGTTCATAGTTAAATCACACGCAGGACGACGACGAAAATTCATTGCTCAAACAACTAAACACTTGCAATATGAAACAAAAGCGAAGAAAGGTACATAAAGTAGCTAAGCTACTCATATGTTTATATACGTGGTTGCATTATACATATACACATGTGCTCTTGAATGAGACAGGAAATATAAAGAAAGCCTTTCACCTTCTTGCTCTTTCCCTCCTGCACAAACAAATGGAGACCCCAATGAAAAAGTGTTCCTGTGAGTTCACTCGTCCACTCCACTCCACCACCACTGTTCCAGAAACGGTAAAAGTATACAACTGAATGCAAGAAAAATGTGGGGATTGCTTCATTTCTTTTGTTTGTTGTTTCATGTTAGTTACTTGTGGTAGGATGAATGTATGATGGTTTTTCTCCCTGCGTACGCCTTGCTTTCCTCTGCTATGAAATGTAACTATAATAACTTTAGCTATAAACTTTTTTTTCTTTTGTCATCAATTTTGTTGAATTGCGTGTGTGATGGCTTAAAATCAGGGCTGTGTTGTGTTCTCGTGGCATTGACATGTAATCCCTTTTCTTTTCTTGGGTTTATTCATTCGTTGGGGACGACGACCAGGGAAGTGGCAAGGAAGGAATAAAAACGAGAGCTTTCTTTCATTATATGAGGTCTACACGTGTTTTAACCAATGCTCAACTCAAACAATGGCATATGGTCAGTCTCGACATGACCAAATGAATTTTCCTCTATAGTTAATTAGCCTTTAATTGCTCGCTAGAATGGGTTGGGCTGGACTCCTTGTACTGAACTGGAAAGGCATCACTTCTTAGAGTCACAATGAACTAACTCATAACTTTCCTTTTCTACTTATCGCATTTTATTTATTTTTGGATCAAGACTGAAATGAATTAATAAGAGCCAATTTATAAAACTTGCTTAGCTCAACTCAACCTACTGATTTGATATGCTCTTATGTATAGCTTGTACATTTCTTATTATGACGTGAAAAGCTTTTAAACATAAAATGGATTTTTGTTGTTGATTCCCAAACCCCCATTAATCACACACCTTCCCCTCATAATTCTTTTCCCAGAAGGAACCCACATCGACCTCTTTCTGCTCGAGTATTTCACCCAGTAAGATTTGGTTGTTGGCAGTCTCGCTCAAGGAAATCGTTTCCATTTTTCATGGCCCCGCTTCCATTCTCATTTTAATTTCTTTGTCGCAAGCAATGGAGGGAACGAGTGACTATGAAATTATTAGTGAGGTTGAAAATAAATTATGTTAAAAAATGACCACTTTACTCAGCGATAAAATCAACCTGTTGTAAATAAAAAGTTTTGGAAGAAGAGAGGAAAGGAATAAAATTCGCTCCCTATTTTAATTTCATACCTAGCTTCATACATGTTTTGCTTATCTCTACATCAGCTCTCTCTTAATATTTTTGGGGTATTATTCATATTCACATAATAGGTATACACAAGTATTTGCAGCTCTACAAGTTTTTGTGATAAGTTGGAGTTGCTGCTTCGAGCGTCAAATTTATTTCCCCCTTCCTTCCTCGTTTTCATTGGTTGGTGAGTGAAACAGAAGGAAAAGTGGAAAGTAGTGGACATAAATATTGTGGATGATGACAATGGTTAAAAAAATCAGAGAGAGAGAGAGAAGGTAGTAAGTAGCAAGGTAGGTTTTTGGTAGGAAAGTAATTATTGTTTTTATAAGTAGGAAAATGTAGCGTGAAATGAGCTCCCATTCATTCATTCATCCATCCATCCTTTTCCTCTCTTCATTCTCTTTGTGTAGTTTGTTTTCATAGGCACATAATTTTTATCCCTTAATTTTCAACCATTTTACGATACTTATGCAAATTTCTCGCCTCTCGTCTCCGATTTCCATATCCATCCACACACAGCCAATTAGACAGAAAAAGTGAGGGAGAGAAAAAGAGAGAAAGGAAAAAGCAAAGCAGACTGGCTATTCAAACTAAAAGACAAAAAGGCCATAAAATAAATGTGGTGCGGTAGAGACAGCGTGTGTGTGTACCTTATAGAGAGAAATTAAACGGATCCTGAGATTATAATATCAGTTCACGTACTAGCAATTCACCACACACGAAACCAACCACCACCGCACATCCCATCACATCACATTCCCATCCATCCCATATACTTCCTCTCTCTTTTTTTCCTTCATATAGCAACATATATTCCGCTCACATACTTTGGCTTGCAAGTTACTTTAATGCTGCTAAAATACTTGCATCCTCCTTCGCAAAATAACGCACTGTACTCACAATCAGTTTCCAGGAAAAAAAATAGGAGAAGCTTTAGTTTCCTCCACCGAGCAAAATGCAAATGAAAACGGGGAGAGAGAGAGAGAGATGAGCGTGTGTAAAAGGAGGAGCGGTTGTCATTGTCGGTTTTGTACTTTCGCAATAAATTACAAGTCTTGAGTTCATCAGAATTCAACTCGTGTGAGTGTGACAGGAGGACAAAAGGGATATTATAATGGGAGTGCGAGACAGACTAGAGTTTTTTCTTCTTCTTTTTTGAGCTCTTGTAAACGACATGTTACGTTGTTGCAAAACTATTAACTTTTTTTCCCCTTTTCTTACAGTCACTCAAACAAACTATTTTTTCCTTGGCTTGTTTAGTCATTTGTTGTGTCCATCCTCCTAATAGTAATACTAATAGCAAGCAGCTCGGTAGCTTGATAGAGAATGTGCTGTCACCAATGTCCATTTTATTTTCGGTATCATAACATAATGATGATCGTAAGAAGGACGGGGAAGAGTTCATGTTTCATATCACAATCGTTTCCCTTCCTCCTCTTCTTTTTTTCGGGAATCAGGGAGTAGATAAGTGCTCATGAAAATAGATAATGTGAATATCTAGTCTCAGTAACATATACTATAGTAGATATCAAGGCTTAGCATAGAAGAAAAGAAAATACCAACCAATTTAAGGAACAATACGTGCTCCTACCATCATCATCATCATCATCAACATTGGTTTTTTATCATACAGCTCGATTAAAAGTTTTGTCACGCAAAGTCAACCAACTCTTTTTTTTATACTGACATCATCATGCAGTTGCCACACAATTGCAATAATACACACATGACACAAAAGTACACACAATAATGTGCAATATGGCCCGGATGAATGTGTGCACACAGAAACAGGTCTCCCCTCATTGTTCTCTTTTACGTGGTGGGAGTATGCTATGTTAGCTTTTGGCATGACAGTTGTTCCCGTTAAATTGCTGGATGCTTTTGTGGAAGTCTACACTTTTTTTATAAGTATTGCATGGTCTAGCAATGAACATGATGATGGTGATGATGATGATGATGATGTGTTGAGACAAAGACAAGACAACATGAGGTTCATTAACTAGTCCTTCAAGCCCAATAAATACAGCCTTGCATGGTGAAACACTGACTTTGATAGATTGACAAGTGTATATGCAATTTTTATTTGTTGCTGAGCGAGCACTCAAGTTTGAAGTTCAAGAGAAAGGATGGAATGTAGAGAAGCAGTACATTTTTTTGTATGTTTTACTGTATTTCCTTAATTTCACGACACGGACAGAGCAGAACACGTCTTTAAAATCCTATCAAACCTATGCATTGTAACATTGTCTTGAAATTCTGTTTAATTTTTTCTCGATTTGAGTTGAGTAACAGGAAAAAGTTGACATTTTTGAAGGAAGAACACATTTAGAATGTGTAGACAAACCTTTGCCTGGTATGGTACAAATGCAAATACTTAAACGGTTTTCAGTAAGTAGAAAAGAGGATGTTGAATGAATGAACATTGTAAAGATAGAGAGAAAGAGTGTGAATGAATAATTGAAATGATGTCGTTGGCGGAAATGGCTTGTCATGTCAAACAAGCTCCTGACTAGAGCAGCTGACGCCGGAAATTGGCCAAACCTACCTCAAAAATGGAGTTTGCATTGCTTTATGTTTACAGATGTACACAAGGTAGGAAAGTGAAGAGATGAGTAAAGCTGCTGCTCCTCGTCGTGTTCACATTTCTGCTCTCAAATTCCTTTTTTTAACTACTAACAAGCAAAGTATGTTGACAAGCACGAAGGGATTCTCTAGTTCAACTTTGAAAACATCATGATCATTACAACGCATTGAGTTCTCTTTCGAACTCAGGTGAAATGAAATGATTTTTAAAAGGTTGGTTTGCTTCTCGTTAATGAACATCTAATGACATTTGGTGGAACAGCTTTTGTGCGGAAGCAGACAATATGTTTATGTTCAGCTTTTGGTTCGGTTCATTTAGACACATCATTTTTATTGCTCAAGTCTATGTTGAAAAGGCTTACAGAACATCATTATTTATTTATTCCTAGAGAACTTAAACGAAAAGAAGCTTTTAGTCCGGAAATGAGTAAAAACTCTAATTTGACCTGTTGGTTCTTTGCTTGGCTCTCTGAAAAAGGAATCTCAAGTTTGGAAGAAGGGAAAGCACTATATATTGAAAGTTAATTGGACCACCATTTCTCCCACTCCTGTTCATGTTATTTAATGAGAGAGCTATTGTTTGAGAAGCTTCTCACGCTTCATTAAGCCAAACTCACTATATATACGTATATATTTATTGCAAACTTCTCCCCGAAATGAAAACAACTTTGGAAACTAAAACTAATCTATTTCTGGAGCCCTTCTTTTTTCGCTTAATTCCACTGGATTAATATCCAAAAAATTGTGGGAACGAGAGAAAGAGCACGTTTCTCCATAAAAATGAGCATTATCTAAGAACAGCGTTGCGTTTGAATGAGAGAAGAAAGAAGTAGGAGCCGGTTTAGAATGATAATGGTTTGTGGCATCGAGATAACCCTTTTCTTCAGCCAAGCTCCATGCACACCACACCACACTACACCGTAATATACTATAATATCATTTCATTTCATATCATATCACTCACGTTGTACACCTAAATATCTTAACTAAATTCATTCTCTCTCAGCATTTGAGGAAGAAAGGTTGAGCCACTCCATGCCTTCATTTCATCTTGTTCGTCTTTTCTTTTCCATCACATTCTCCGTATTATGATCAATTGTAGTCCACTCCATTCCACTCATGTTTCCGTTTCCTTGAAGGATGGAAGACGGAACGAAATGAAAAAAAGGAATGATGCCTTTATTCTACCGAAAAAAATATGGCTTGCGGCCACCTTATCGACATTACATTCCCTAAAATAAATGGGAGTCTAGTCATGTCTCAACATTGTAAAATGTATCAATGAAATGGCACAAAAACGTCTTCCTTTTTTCTTCCTATGAAAACCGTGTCCTTATATACATCCGATAATAGTTATGTGATATAAGTATTAAAGGAAAAAGTAGAGAGACAGAAGGCAAAGTGTTTAACCATGTTACATCCGTACGTGTACCTAAAAAAACGGAGAAAAAGCAGACACACATAAGTACACATCTCATAATTTCTATAAAAGTGATTTTTTATCTTTTGTAGAAGCCCATACACATACTTACATGTAGGTAGGTACCTGCTTCCTCCAAGCGTGGGCAAATAAATGTGCTCTCTTGAGTTATTTTATGAGATTGAATTGAGATGCTGGGCTGAGTTGACTTGCTATCGAGAGTCCTGAATTGTGCCTCTTTTGTGGCCTGCATGCTTTAAGTTTATGTCTTCATAAAGAGAGTAGTACACAACAAGGAGACGGTGAGGGGGGATGAGTGATATTTTGCAATGGTTGATATGATACGATGTACAAATGTAACTTTTTTTCTTTAAAGAAAAATTTGATATCTTTTTCACTCAACTGAAACATCATAAGAAAGGGCAGCAGCGGGAAGAGGAAGACGGAACTATCAGAGAGGACAGGCTTGGAATAAAACTCACGTATCACCGTTTCCTGTATTATATGACTTGACACTACATATTTTTTGGGCCAAGGAGCCAACACAACACCACATTAGATAAGTATGAAAGGAACAAGGATAGCTGACAAGACAAGAATAATATGATGTATGAATGAAGCTCAATCCACTCCACTCCACTCTACTCTCTCATTTCATTCTATTCATTTCTATCACACAAACACATACACACACAAAAAAAAGTTTAGTGTGTTTATACTTAAACGGTTGTATGCTCTCTTTTAAAATGGGTGCTCGTCTTCTGATAGAAAACCACTTGTCTATATAATAGCTAATGACAAGGAGAATGGAGAATGTATCCAATGTAATCATAGGGTAGATTGAAAGAGAGAGAGAGAGAGTCGAGTAGACTAGTCAGACTTTCTTTTGAGATGAGGATGGTGATGGTGATGATGATGATGATGAAAGGAACAATTCCACTTGAAAAACTTCCTTGTCTGAAATAAGTTGTTTGGGCTGGAGCCTAAATTTTTTTTAAAACTACCATATACTTACCATACCACAAACTTTATTTAAGGTCACAAAGTAAAAGTATCAAAAGAAAGAATGTCAACTGTTGCAAAAAGTAACTAAAAAGTGGAACATTCTGTTTCCAAAATTCATCATACGCTATTCGTTATACAACTCTTGCAACTTTTTTTTTCTCAGCGGCTAAAATAAACTTCTGTTTGAAATTTGAATGAGGCTTGAAATCCTGCCAAAGTTCAGAGTTGATGTTTTTGATGACTTTTATTCATTCCATGTTTTACATTGTGTAAATGGCATCGGCAACATTTACCCCCGGTTTTTTGTGCCCCTTTCTTCAAATCCGTTAAGGCATGACGACGACAACGAGACGTGAAAAAATATGAGAGAAGGAGAAAGAGAGGGAGAAAAAAGTTGTAAAAAGTGTGTCATGACTGGGTAGCCTTGACCATCGTAAAATCAACAATCGTAGTCTCGAGCTCATTTAGCATAATGATATGTAGGTCTTTTTGGAGAACATGAGCATCTGCGCTCAGGCGCTTGTTATATAAGCATTTTGGAGGAGAGTTACACCAGCACCAAGCATTATTTATGGTTCAGGTACCAAGTCCTCCTTTATTATTAGATGTATTGTGAATTGATACTTGTAGAATCCAGAGGCAGCAGGTTTAGGGATTATCCATAAGGGGCAGTGGAAATGCACTTTAAGCTGTGTGTATGAATACATCAGACAGGGGATTATAAAAAGTAGTCCATAGTAAATAGAGAATCCACACGTTAAAGTGTGATGCATATGAGGTACAAGCTCAGAGATTTTTCCTATTGTCTCCCGAGTCTATAAAAGGGCATCGACTGCATCTTTTCCCTTTTAGTATGCAGCAAACATTTAACCTCATCGGTTCACCATGAAGTAGTGCTGCAGCCACAAGTGTTTCTGATGAAACACAAATCCCACTTTCCACTCTCATAGGAAAATTGTAAGTTCAAATGGGAATGTTTTCCCTATACATAATTCTATTTCTGAGTCTCTGTTTCTGAAGTGGCATTAACGGTGTGGAATTGCGTGTGGTTTGGTTATAGGATTTTCCTCATTGGGTCCTCCATATTTTGGATTGAGGACTTTTTTCCCTTTTCCTTTTTGGCACAATAGTGGTAAGGAAAAGTACAGAATCCTTTCATAATTTATTAGGTTGTGAATGGTGGTTAGTTTCACGATTCTCATCGTTCGTTCAATGTTGATTTTTATCAACAGCCCCCTTGGCTTGGATTAATTGCTCCGGTCATTTTGTCCTCATCCTTGGTCTGGATTATTATTCCCGGGTTGATTCCTATTCCCCGTTGTCTGGACCATTCTCGTGGATCTCATTTCCTCTTCCATTGGCCTGGACTATTGGTTCTGGTCTCATTCCTTTCTATTCCCTGGATGATTCTTCCCAGGTTGATTCCTCCCATTTCCGGTTCCCTTTCCTTGTGCTGATCTTCGGTTCATCCGCTGCGGCCATTTCGTCATAACTGGATCAGAATCTTCTTCTTGAGGTTTCGTAATTAAATATTAATTAAGCCATAGATGTATTGCTCTTGCTTTTCCATATTTGGGTGTGACAAAAGCATTAAAGGCTCTGGCTTACCTTATAACATAAGATAGCTAACCCTTCGCGCGCGTGATCAGGAGTTGAGTAATTTAACCACTAACAGTGGAACTCTTCTCTTGGTGGCATAATAGATTTCCTGTCACACTCAAAAATTCATACGCGGTTAGGGATTCCTAAAATGAGTTGCGGGTCTTTGGATCTCACTCATCCTTGCTGATGTCCCTAATCTGATAGAGCATTGAGTAATTATCCAAAATTAATATTTAGTTACCTATTTAGAAGTAGTAGTTAGTATTAAGGTTTAACATATACTCACTAAGTTTTAAGTAGTAAGTTAGAATTGAGATTATATTTAAGTACCGTCTCACGATGTTCCATTTACTTTAAGAAGGGAGTTTATATTATATTTATGTGGAGACCGGATCTTGCTCTGGTTCCAAATCTATTTCTGTTCAGTTTGATTATTTATTAACTTGATTAAAAGTCAATCGTCTCCCTATAATCTTTTCTGTGTTTAATGATTATTTCTGGTAACACATAGCGCCAGCTACGCAATATTCAATTCCATTTATCCGATTTATCTCACTTCATGAGTTGGGTCAATATGTCCATATTTTGAACTTCAAAGTCATTTATTGAGAAAGTTTGTGCATTTTTCCCTTAGCCATTGCGCACACACATACACCAGTATTCCCTGGATATAATGCAATGAATTTCCAGAGGAAAACAGATTACGATTTTCATAGAATTTAACTTTTATACCAACGGATAGTAGCCAGTTGGTCAAAATTCTGTAGCGGGCTTTCCCTCCCGTTACACGTGGCGAGTGTAATTTTAGCCTTATTAGTCCTGAATTTTTCAAAAATAGACAGTTTTAGGATTAATCGTCAGTAAGGCTTCGAACCTAGAATCTTCTGTCAGATCATTTTTTATTTAATTCCTGATTTTAATTCTCTTCTAATTCTTTTATTTTTCGTTCTTTTAACACATGTTAACTATTTCAATTTTGGCCTGACTATTGAAAGAACAAGCGCTGTTACCAGAAGTAAAATAAGGGGTACGTGAGTACGAACGATTAGTAGATTACTTTGGTTTAAAGAAGTATATAGAATTAAGGAGTAACTAATAGTATCATTATAAGTCGAGTAATGTAAGCACAAGCACATCATTAGTGGCTTACTACAAATAATATTACATCAATTAGAATAACTCTGTGTCCAGTTTTAACTGCTTTAGTTTACGAAGTGGCTCACGGATAAAATCGCTATCATAGTCGTAGTTCGAATCATTCATAGTAAAAGGCATGAAATAGAGATATAGTTCCAATATTGTTCGAGTAGTAGAGTTTCAGTCCTTTAATTAGTTTCATCGCTCAGGAGTCATGTACATGACATTTTGTATTGTAGTTACCTTACCAGATAGAAAGTAGTTGAAAACCCTTCTTACATCCATATTATTATCATGAGGCTGCAAATGGTGGAAGATGCTCTCGCGAACAGGTTCGCAAATGCCAGTAGCGACCAAGACTATGGGAAGGAGTTTGGGGCTACTTTACCTTTTTGGGCATATTTGAGAGGCATTGAACCTCCTACTTTTGGAGGAAAGTACGACTGTCTTTGTCCATTCGAATTTCTTGATCAGTTATACGAGTTTAGGAATTTTGTAGATTGTTCTGAGGAGTGCATGCTTTCTGAAGTAATTCCATATGCCCTTAAAGGCGATGCGTACAGATGGTATGAGTCCCACCCGGCTGAGGTTCCTTTCCCATCCCTTCTTGACTTTGCAAGTAGCTTCAGTTATCAGTTGGGGTGTTACAACGACTACGAGGTTCTGTATAGAGACCTCTGTTACCGTAACCAAGGGAAAGATGAAACCCTCAGCCAGTACCTACACATATTAATAGAGTACTTTACGCATTTAGGGCAACCCATCACTGCTTCAGGTCTCTTACAAAAGTTGAACCAGGGAATAAACCCAGAGTACGCTCTGGATCTCCTCAATTTTGCTACGAGGTTTACGGTCCAACACTTATTATCTCTCGCAGTAGTAATCGATGAGATAGTGGATCACCGAAGAGCAAAAAGGCGAGACAGGTTCTCTCGTAGAGACCAGTCTTCCACTCTTCATTCCATCGAAGCAGAACTTGTGGCTATGGAGGATTACTCCTCATCTTTCCATTCATTATTTGAGGTTTCGATACCTAGTAGTAGAGCCATAGTAAGCAAGAAAAATTTTAGTACCTCAGACTTGTCGGGTATTGTAGATTACTCCTCATCTTTCCATTCCTTATTTGAAGTTTCGGTACCTAGTAGTAGAGCCATAGAAACACACAGTACCTCAGACTTGTCGGGTACTGAAGATTACTCTTCGTCTTTCCATTCCTTATTCGGGGTCTCTGTATCAAGCAGTTGGGTAGTAGGCAATGACACACGTAGTACTGTTTCTCCAAATAAGAGGGTAAATTTATTTTGTCTCGGAGAGCAGATACGTGTAGAGGAAAACTATTTAACTAAGACAGGGGTCAGATTCCATACATCTGTCTCTCGTTCAAAATTCTCTAGGGACCCCACGATCATCTTCATTTTGTGGAAATTGCGTTCTTTTGTTGAGCCAACTGCATTCGCTGTCTTCATCACGATCATCATCATCTTGGTGAATTTGAGTTCATCAATTGGGGGTTTCTCACGTATTGGCTTAACGATTCCCTTTGACAACGGTTAGGCACAAGGGCAGTAAACCGAACATACATAGCAATAGCATAAAAAAAAATTATTTTTAACTTCTTTTCCAACCCATAAATAATAAATAGGGCTAGCAGGAATGCCCCTACCGAATTTCAGAAACTTGAGTTGATTTTATGATCTTTTTATGATCACTGAGAAAGAATTTATTTTACTTCAGATTATAATAGATAGGGCTAAAAGACATGCCCCTACCAAATTTCAGTGACTTGGCATGATTTTATGATTGATTTTCGGAGACCTTATATTTTGTAAATTTTATTTGCATCATGATTCCTGTAACTGTAAGCTTCCTCTCCCGGTCACCTATATTAGGGCAAAGGCTAACCAGTCATTAATATCAAACTTTTCGTTTTTGTGATCTCAAGGGACGAGATCAAACAGAAGTTGGGGGACGTGTCATGACTGGGTAGCCTTGACCATCGTAAAATCAACAATCGTAGTCTCGAGCTCATTTAGCATAATGATATGTAGGTCTTTTTGGAGAACATGAGCATCTGCGCTCAGGCGCTTGTTATATAAGCATTTTGGAGGAGAGTTACACCAGCACCAAGCATTATTTATGGTTCAGGTACCAAGTCCTCCTTTATTATTAGATGTATTGTGAATTGATACTTGTAGAATCCAGAGGCAGCAGGTTTAGGGATTATCCATAAGGGGCAGTGGAAATGCACTTTAAGCTGTGTGTATGAATACATCAGACAGGGGATTATAAAAAGTAGTCCATAGTAAATAGAGAATCCACACGTTAAAGTGTGATGCATATGAGGTACAAGCTCAGAGATTTTTCCTATTGTCTCCCGAGTCTATAAAAGGGCATCGACTGCATCTTTTCCCTTTTAGTATGCAGCAAACATTTAACCTCATCGGTTCACCATGAAGTAGTGCTGCAGCCACAAGTGTTTCTGATGAAACACAAATCCCACTTTCCACTCTCATAGGAAAATTGTAAGTTCAAATGGGAATGTTTTCCCTATACATAATTCTATTTCTGAGTCTCTGTTTCTGAAGTGGCATTAACGGTGTGGAATTGCGTGTGGTTTGGTTATAGGATTTTCCTCATTGGGTCCTCCATATTTTGGATTGAGGACTTTTTTCCCTTTTCCTTTTTGGCACAATAGTGGTAAGGAAAAGTACAGAATCCTTTCATAATTTATTAGGTTGTGAATGGTGGTTAGTTTCACGATTCTCATCGTTCGTTCAATGTTGATTTTTATCAACAGCCCCCTTGGCTTGGATTAATTGCTCCGGTCATTTTGTCCTCATCCTTGGTCTGGATTATTATTCCCGGGTTGATTCCTATTCCCCGTTGTCTGGACCATTCTCGTGGATCTCATTTCCTCTTCCATTGGCCTGGACTATTGGTTCTGGTCTCATTCCTTTCTATTCCCTGGATGATTCTTCCCAGGTTGATTCCTCCCATTTCCGGTTCCCTTTCCTTGTGCTGATCTTCGGTTCATCCGCTGCGGCCATTTCGTCATAACTGGATCAGAATCTTCTTCTTGAGGTTTCGTAATTAAATATTAATTAAGCCATAGATGTATTGCTCTTGCTTTTCCATATTTGGGTGTGACAAAAGCATTAAAGGCTCTGGCTTACCTTATAACATAAGATAGCTAACCCTTCGCGCGCGTGATCAGGAGTTGAGTAATTTAACCACTAACAGTGGAACTCTTCTCTTGGTGGCATAATAGATTTCCTGTCACACTCAAAAATTCATACGCGGTTAGGGATTCCTAAAATGAGTTGCGGGTCTTTGGATCTCACTCATCCTTGCTGATGTCCCTAATCTGATAGAGCATTGAGTAATTATCCAAAATTAATATTTAGTTACCTATTTAGAAGTAGTAGTTAGTATTAAGGTTTAACATATACTCACTAAGTTTTAAGTAGTAAGTTAGAATTGAGATTATATTTAAGTACCGTCTCACGATGTTCCATTTACTTTAAGAAGGGAGTTTATATTATATTTATGTGGAGACCGGATCTTGCTCTGGTTCCAAATCTATTTCTGTTCAGTTTGATTATTTATTAACTTGATTAAAAGTCAATCGTCTCCCTATAATCTTTTCTGTGTTTAATGATTATTTCTGGTAACACATAGCGCCAGCTACGCAATATTCAATTCCATTTATCCGATTTATCTCACTTCATGAGTTGGGTCAATATGTCCATATTTTGAACTTCAAAGTCATTTATTGAGAAAGTTTGTGCATTTTTCCCTTAGCCATTGCGCACACACATACACCAGTATTCCCTGGATATAATGCAATGAATTTCCAGAGGAAAACAGATTACGATTTTCATAGAATTTAACTTTTATACCAACGGATAGTAGCCAGTTGGTCAAAATTCTGTAGCGGGCTTTCCCTCCCGTTACACGTGCGCAAATGATGCCCATGGGTGGAATAAAAGTAAATGATCAGTAATTTTTTATTCACACTCAAAATAACATAACCTCCATCACCCTGAGGCGAATACGGAATAAGTTTTTCGTTCTTGGGAACAAGATGGTAAAATCATTCATTCACAATGCTTCTCTAACCGACACAGAACATCATCCCGTTGACTTTCTCTAACTGAGGATCATATCAGGTTCATGTTGGCTTCCTTGCTGTTGCTGATATCAAATACTCTCCGCAATATTTGCTTTGAGAAATATCACATCGTATCATCATCATATCGGGATGATGATCATGCTATGATATGATACGATGTGATATGATGATCGTCGTCGTCTCTTGCGGATGACGAAACTACCGTATGCTCTATTACTATTACACACATGATATGATATCATATCATAAGTGTCATATACCATATCACAAAACATGAGTTTCCTTTCATTCATTCATTCGCTCTCTGCTTGGTTGTAACTTTACTTAAAGAAAAGAAACATTTTGAAAAAGAAAGAGATTTTACAAAGTGCATGTCGATCATGATGACTAGTGCTGCTGAAAACTTGCTCATACCATTAACATGTGTGTGGTGAGGGGTAATGTGAAAACATTATCGTAAAATGGACAGTTTCCCATTTTTTCAGCTCTCAACCATCAGCTTTTGTAAAAAATATTGTATGCAATGTTATCTTTTGTAATGACGAGTTGCAATAGAGAGAATGACTGGATTCGAAAGAGGATACATATTTTTTAAAAATTAGACAAGTTTTGAAATGGCAATTTCATTTTCAATGTAAATCAAGCCAAAAACATTTATATGATAAATAGTTTTTACAAAATTGCAGTTACGTAAAAACCAATCAAAAAAGTTATGAAACGGTCATGAGCAGGAGGATGTTATGGCTTTCTGTTAATTTGTTTACTTAGCATGTATTATGTTCAATTGCTATATAATGTCATGGCAATTATTTTGAGTTTCTATTTTTCTCAAATTATCAGTAATCAAAGGTATCCGGGAAGCGTTATTTCATAAAACATGAGGATGATTATTTTTTTTTGGTTTTCTTCTTCTCAAAATGAGAAAATAATTGGTTTGGTAAAGACACCTAATTTCATATAATAAATGATGGTGATGTCGAGTTGAGTCAAGGCGACTGTTAATCTAAATATGGAATTGAGCATGAGCACTTTCGTTGGTGGTTGACCATAATACCCCGCCACAATACGTTGTCGTTGTCAATATGTCTAGAAACTACATGAAAGTTTGTAACTGAAACGGTGAATTGAAGTTGATTGCCCTAAGTTGTTGATGGCATGTGTGTTTATGTATATTTATTGTTGGTTTTTGTTTATGTATAGGTGATTCAATATCCTTACCAACGATTTACATCATAACACCGACTTACAAGCGACAGGAGCAAATCCCGGATTTAACAAGACTGGCTCAAACCCTAATGCATGTACCATCCATCATGTGGCTTGTCATTGAGGACGCAGAGATGCTGAACCCACAAGTGGCTGCGCTTCTCAGAAGAACTGGTATCAAATATCTCCACATGCTTGGTAAGTCATCTCATTTTCTCACAACTTTCTCACATTCTACTAACAATAAGTTATAATGTATCAAAATCCAACACTCACTTTCATCCCTTCTGGCCCTTTCTCTGTTGTTTACTTGCATGAACCATAATAATAAACATACATTCTCCCTTTGAAATTCCGCACTTTCCCTCAGGATATTGTGTATCAAAGCTTTCCCTTCTCTTTGAAAAACAAGAGTGTTTGGAAAAGTGATTAAAGACACGAAACCGCATTGTCATGTCAATATGTAGAGAGACCAAACAAATAACTATAAAAAAAAGTGTTAGGCTACATGTCACTCTTTGAACATTTTGTAATTTCAAAAATGCTTCTTGACCTGCTTTGACCTAACCTCAGAAATTTCAAATGAAATGGCTAACGTTCTCTTCAGAATTTTGCATTGAGCATTATTACATTTGCATTTTTGGAAGCAACGAAAATGGCAAGCCATAATATCTCGTCACGTTGTTGTCCTTTCCCATCTGCTCTTTCCTTTATCTACTTCCAACTGCTTGGAATAAGTAGGGAAAAAGAAGGCCTACAATTGAAATTGAGAACTACCTCCACACTAGAATTTGGCTTGGTTTTGGTATCCGAAAATAACTATGCAAGCAGGCATGCAATAATGTTGGAGCGTGTAAATGTGAAATGAATTTGAAAACAAGTTTTTTTTCGAGAAGACCACATTATTGAAATTCCGTTTGGAAAATGGGATGTGCAAAAAGGAAATATATATGGTGTGTGGTATGGTGTGGAAGGTTGAGTAGACCTCTCTCTCATTCAATTCATTCCCAATCCAAAGAATCATTCCGGATTCAATCTAAACTACACTCATTGCATTACTTACTTTTTTCTTCCTTCTCTGTGTCATAGCCAAATAGATAAAAATTTGCCATCATTTCAATTTCATACACTCCATATTATTCACTCTGGGAGGAGGAGGAGGAGAAGAAGAAAGAACCAAAGAGAGGTAGACATTCATTCACTCCAAGAGAAATGGGAAGAAGAGATGAGATGTCTGCCAAACAGAACCATCATTCTCTCTCTCTCTCTGGATGCAAGAGATAGCAAACAATTCATTACATATTTTCCAAATGCCCTCACAAATCCACCAATTTTTCTCTCTCTCCCGCCAACTATTACTGTTATTACGCTCATCTTCTTCATTATGAGCCCATGTAATGTCTCTGACGTGAACAGAATCAATGGTGATAAAAGCGTTTGGGAAATGGAAGAAATGTGGGGATAGCTCTCATCATCCCGATTTCAAATAAGTATTACACTGTGTGGAAGAGTGACATGACATATCATCATTTACAGGATAATACTAAAAATGAATATTAGTGGTGGTGGAAATTGAAGCTAGCTGCTCATAATTTTCACAATATTCCACTTTCATATGTGTAGAACAAGAAGAAGAAGAGAGGAAATCAACTTATTTATCAAAAGCAAAAACCGCAAGTAAGGAATAGATTCAATCTCAATCCAAAATTTCAAAAGACGATGGCGATGATGATGATCATGATGATCATGGTAGTCCTCTTGAGCCGCCACCCGGTTCTTACATTCATTCGACAGATAGAACTCCAGGCGAAATATGAAATGAGTTGGCGTTGGCGTTAGCTTTATGGAATTTGAAAATGGTGGATATAAAATTGGAGGGGAGGAGGAGGATGATGATGAAAATGATGATGTGTTATGGTGGTGGTGCGTGCGACTACTTCAATGTAGATATGAAGTTATTGCAGTGTTAGCACTCACTGTTAGTTTCTTGCATCGAAATGAAATTATATTTTGTTGTCGGTGCGGAAGTGAGCGTTATGCCGGGTTAGCTTGGCCTTTGTATTAAAAGCTAACTTGAGCAGGCAAACACTAGTCTCTCTACTTCATCTTTCTTTCATACAACAACCAACATTCCGTTCAACAAATACATGACATTCGCTCACTCATTCTTGGGGAGGCGAAAAAGTTTTTTTTTGCATCAGGATTCACTGATAAGATAAATGATGCTTCTATGTACTACATACTTATGCACGGAGTAGTGAGACAGAATGCGGGTGCATTCCATTTCTACCCGAAGAGAAAGGACAATAAAGGCAAGTGTTTTGGAAATAAAAGGAAGCACACATATGGGCTTTGTTTCCGACTTAGTATGCAGTAATGACTTGTATACTGTTCCGGATGGGTACTTTCTATCACTAATGCTAATAGTATGAGGAGAAAATGATGAATTTGAAGATAGGAATTTCCCTTTCTATTATTTCTCCATCTCCGCAAGTCGTTCCGAGAGGAGAGTGAACCAATGCTGTAAAATAGTTTGGAGGTTGTTGTACCGAATTCTTAACGAGTTATGTTATGTAGCGGACTTACTTAGCTAGGGAGTGCATTAGTCTGTACACAACATTACAATTTTAAGTTATTTACCCGATTTCCAAAGTAACAAAACATTCGATATTAAAGTTAAGTTGAAATATTTAGCGTGAGTGGAATTGTATTGCCATTGCTTAATAATGCGCTTAGCGTTTATGAAACAGGTTGAGGCCAAGGCTGACAAACAAATTCACCATCTAATGGAGCAGGAATGTGAATGCCTAATGAAACAAGATGTGCGTGTGTGTGCGGACTTATGAAAGCCCTTCTCCCGAAGGCTATTGTTATTTTCTCTTGCCGAGTTTTTTGAGTGTGGGGGCGAGATATGAAATTAGTTCAAGTCACACAATTATGAATCTTCCTTGGGAACATTGGAGATAGAATAGAAACATGGTTGGAGTTAAATCTCTCTCTCTCCCTCTTCCGATGAATAATGATGGTGGCACATTCTTTACTACCATATCACCGCACCGTCTGTGTAGGCATGCATGCATGCATAGGGAGACAGATCCAAATGGGCTTTCTCCTCTGTGACGTACGAAGAGCTCAAAGACTTACATATATTCACGTTGGAGCTAAAGCATACTTGAACTTGGAACAAAAAAGAGTTTCCGTTTCCTGCATTGCTCAAGTCTTAAGTTGAGTTGAGATGGATGAAGGACCAAACCAAACCAACTTCTATATATTTGTAGCTCATCTGGGATTCTCACTGCTCTCAACTTATCAGCCGCTTCCAAACTTCTCGTCGGATTCAACAAAGGGATCCTTATTATTCTGAATTTTTCGGGTGCATTGCATTTCTCCAAACATTCGTTGATGTAAAAGGGATCAAAGGAAATGGAGTGTATCTCGATTTTCCAGAATGCTCTTTGCAAACTTGCAGTGTTACTACATAACAAGCTGGTGCTTATCTATCGCTTTCCAAACAGTTTCTCCAAAAAAAATGATACAAGTTTCTCTCCAAATATATGTATTAGATGATTGCACTAGAGCTGCATTCCTAACTGGGTTTCATTTCATGGACAGTTGGAAAAGCAACAGTGGTTCTATCTTCTATCTTCCCCTTCTTATTTTTACAGTACCTTTTGCCCACTAGCTTTTCCTGCTTTCTTTGGAAAATTGCGGAAAAAGCTTCTGTTAAGCTATGCACACATGACATATATTATAGATACTTTTTTAACCCCAAGTTGATACATGAAAGAGAGGTTGCTCCCCTACTCACTCTCTTTCTCTCTAACTGACTGATCACTTTTGGACACAGAGTTGACTGGGGAAAATGCGTTGCTAACTAGTTTAACTTCAAGAAAGTTCCCCTTCCTTTAGTTTGATGCTAATGTGAGTGGAGGAGAGATGAGAAAGATAAGCGCAAGGAAAAATACATGTATTAAAGAAGAAAAAGTGCAAGTAACTTTCTTTCACTCGTTTCTATCCTTACATTTACATTGCACTTCGTATTCCTCTTCCCTTTGAAGACGATGTGATGGGATGATGGGGGGAGAGGAAAAGCTTGGATAAAGATGATTTCTCACACGTACGTTGTACACTTTCATATTTTTTAGTGGCAGTAACGTAACAGCAGTATATGGGGTCCCTTGTGACCACCATCATTCATAATACAAAATGCATGCTGCATGTTTACACCACACACACACACACACGTAGGTAAAGATGGGAGTTGGAACTTGGAACGCGTCTGAAAATGCAGTGAAAACTGTCTTTCGCCTCGCTTCATGTGCCTCTTCACTCCTTGCATTGGAGAAAACTTTTCCCTTTGTGTTATTTTCTTGGAGTAGTCTATCATGTCACTTTGTGCGGTGCTCACCCTTTTCCTTCAAGATGAAGAAGCAAGAAGTGTAATATATACATACATATATAAGTAAATACTTCCCATATTATCCAACTTGTGCACTCCAAAACAAGTCGTTTCCCTCCCAAGTTTATGAAGTAAAGGAGAGGAAAATGTATGTTTATTATGGTGCTAAAAGAATATGAGCTGGAGGAGTTGGAAGCTCTGCTATGTCCGTGTCAATTTTCCCAAAATGTTTGGCAAGGAAATGTCATTTGGCTGAAGAAAATGTAAAACATTTGTACACTCTTTTTTTCTCTTCCTTTCAGCTCCAATGCCCAAAGACCAACAGAAGCGGAAGGTAAAGGCGAGAGGGGTTTCCAACAGGAACAGAGGGTTGCAGTGGGTCCGGGAAAACTTTGTGGATAAAAATGGAGTCATTTACTTTGCCGATGATGATAACACTTATGATCTCAGGTTGTTTGATGAGGTGAGTAAAAGAAACGGGAGGCTTTCTCCAGAAAAAAATATGTGATTTGAACATCCTTTTTCCTCATCTTATTCGGTTACATAAGGAAGAAGTAAGCTTTAATAAACTACAAGATTTAGAACTAGTTGCATGAACATTTGAGGGTAAAATTGATGTTGATTATGTTGTACAATAGCATTAGCTTAGTGAACCCGACACAAACAACGCAAATGAATGTAAGCACAAGCCACAAATCTTGTTAAGAGCAATATAATTAATAATAGTGGCCCAACCAAGTCCTGGCTCTGGCTTGTGTTGAGGAAGACGCATGGTAAGAAGCATTGATGCATACACACACACACACAGTTTATTACCATTTAATTAGACACTTACAAAAGGAGAGAAGTGGGATTTCCTAGGAAACTTCAAGGTGAAAGCAAATGGTCCTTTTGAGGCAGAAAACATAATATAGATAATATAGGGCATCTGCAACCTTAATTTGGGAGGAACATCTCCAAATTCGTTTCGCTTTTCTCCTACGCACATCTATCATGGTTGGATTGTACCTGTAATTCGCAGAGTTTGGATAAAATTCACAGTATAGTATAGGCACATCAACAAGCCACACGCTTAAGTCGAGTTGAATAGAGACATTGAGGTTTCATAAATAGACTTGGATGGAATGAAGATAATAGAGATAGAGAAACATTTGAGATTTTCTCAACGCCTTCAAGCAGGAAAACAACACTAGTACTCGAATTACTCATAGACCAAATTTATTTCCGTTGGCTAAATGGAAATGCGTAGAAAAAAAATCATGAAGCTTATCACGGGAAGTGGGCCAGTTCAGTTTACTATTGCTGCGGATTTTACGCCCACACACACATACTTACGTATTCTTTGGTGCAGTGGCAGTTGCCTAAATACCCGCAAAAAGCCTTTTACCTGATTAATTAGTAAGTTGATTGGGATGACTCTAATACAAGGGCTTCGAGTCTACTTCATCATTCTCTTAACCACAGGAATTCGAATGGGATCTACTCTGCTATACCACAGCCAGGTTTTGTGGTGAGATATTCACCTGGGGATACTTGAGACTGTCTTTTAAGTTGGATACTACTATACTATACAATACCTAATACTATGCTGCAACTTCAATAGAGTTTTTCTTAAGATTGCATAAGTAACAGAAATAGACATAGGGTAGACGAGACCAAAGGATTTTATTTCCCCTGAAATGTTACCTTGTGGAAAATCACAGGAAATTAAAGTTCGCTTTTGTTTTATTTTTTTGCAGATACGAACCGTGAAAAAAATTGGAATGTGGCCTGTGGGTCTACTCACAAGCTACGGCATGAGCTCACCTGTAGTTAGAAATGGTCGTGTAACCGGCTTTTATGACGGTTGGGTAGCAAATCGAAAGTTTCCCGTCGACATGGCAGGATTCGGTGTCTCCGTCAACATGATTAGAAAGGTGAGTGCAGTTGAAGTTGGAGTTGAGGTTGAGAGTGGAGATGACATGAATAGAATTTTATTTCCAGTAAAGTCTTATATGGTGCTCAGTAGTTGACAAAGTTGAACCAATGCAATCCAATAATCTTTTCCATTTTCTTCTCCAGAATCCTAAAGGGAACATGCCGTATGTTCCTGGCTATGAGGAGGATGGCTTCCTCCGAAATCTGAATGTGAAAATTAGTGAAATAGAGCCAAAAGCTGAAAACTGTACCAAGGTAAACACAAACTTTACTTTAACTTGTTAAGTAGTAGTTCTACTAGTATATAAAGCTTCATTAAAAATCATGCTGCTCTTCTAGTCCTCCTGCTAGCTAACTCAACTTAACTTATGTATCCCAAACCATATTTCAAGGCATTATGTATAAAAGTAAGAATACAAGAGCATCAATATTAATACCCAACTCAAAGTCACAGTTTTGACTAGATGCATGCTCTGACTCTGACTTTTGGTATCACATTTACTCAAGCCCAGTATGATGATGAGATTATGCCAGTTAATTTCCGGCATTTGATGTCATCCATGAATATGATAATGTGAAAAATTGCTGTTGACATTCTCCTTTTTTTGTGTCAGTAACAGCAGCAGCAGCAGCAGCTCAATGTAAAATGCAATGCAATGCTCCGTACATCATATCATCTACCTATTCATATTATAAATAGCCAAAGTTTTTTTACTCACTCAATTTTTTCTCCTTGTTTTTGTTTCTTCTTTGTAGATATACGTTTGGCACACGCAAACAAAGAAGAACAAAGCTCCTGCCAAAGTGAACGCTACAATCCATGGACACACAAATATATGGACGCTGTATCAACAGATCATTTAATAGTTAGTGAGAGCTACCGTATATTATGTACACATACATAATCTAGTAGTAAATAGGTTCTGAGCTCCTTGTTGATATTTGTTTTTTCGTGAGTAAGCTAGTGTTTTTAGTCTCTAGCGAAATATCAAAAGGAAACAATCTTCTTGTTCTCTGTTGTCTATTGTGCCACACCTCATTTTTCTCCGTGAACTCGATTCACAAAGTCCCATACTTTATTTTTACCACCACCACCGGAACGTCAAACATATATGTACATTCATTTAGGGTGTATGAAAATCACATCTCTTTGTGAAACAAAAAAAATGTTCAAAAATATACTTAAGTATATGAATATAATGTAATGTGACGTCTGGACCTCGACTTCATTGTTTCTTGATGATGAGCAGCAGCAGCAGCATCAGCAACACCATCCACAGCGAGATGGGCTATTATCGAGATTTGTGAGCTTCAACAAAAACCATGTAAAACAAAACAACATGTTATTATTTTCAGTCTTTTTGTAGTCCAGCTCACTTGCTTTTTTATTTTAAAGTCGACCCATATAATATGCAGTTTTAGTGAATTATTGAGTGAGACTATAAAGGAGGAAATGCAGTGTGGTATAAGGTGGCAAGGCAGGGCAAAGCTGTACTGAAACCATGTAAAGGCGTTATAGTTGGTAGTTTATATAAATGTTATGTGCAGAGAATCCCCTTTACTTACGTAATGTACTGTACTGTACTGTAATATCATAAACAAAAGAGTCATTATAAAAGAGACAGAGAAAACTTATTTTTTGAAACGTTTGTCAAAATAAAAAAGAAACCAACTTTTTATGTAAGATAAATTATATACAAATATGACAGGAACTGTGTGCGAGTAAGTGAGTCATTTTTTAAGTCATGCAAACTCTGCAAAAAAAACTTTTATCTGTTCAAAGTTTTTCAAGTCAAGATAGAATGGCATAATATTATATATGTATTATAGTTTATATCTGATGCTAGGAAGTAAATGCTACTGCTTCTTCTTACATCTATTTTATTTCTTGTTCATTCAACTCAAAAAAATTATGCTAGCATTGCACAAATGTATTATATTATATTACGCCATGTTTATTGCAAGTTTTGCACAAAACGCTACATTGTAACTTAATGATACAATTCATATTTGCAACTTCTGAGTAATAGTAGAAGTAGTAGTAGGCCAGGCTATTTCAATTTCTATCTTTCGTTCCCTATTTTGTTTTGCTCTCTGTACAGTTTATATTATTTGATTTTGTGTACACAAAAATTAATCCTGCGCTTTGTCAATCCATTAAGCTGTACCTCTAATTTTGACTGACAATGACAATGAAAGAGCACATTGAAAAGAAGAATAGAATTCACTTGGCTAGATACATAGTTGTTGTGATATGTTTCTTATAGTTTTAACGAAAGCTTTGACGAAATGTGGTAAATTGTTTTTTCTTTTTTTGCAAAAAAAAAATAACCTGAATTGTTCTTTGATTTATTATCGCTGCCATATCAATTTCTCTTGGTGGATGTTAAAGGGACAATTTACCTATATGAAAAAAAAATATTCCACAGTGCCTTTCAAATAGTAAGTTAATTAAGGAGCAGAGTGTGTAAACACAAGTGCATGTGTACTCATATTTCTACAAAGAGTAATGTTATTTTCAGCGTGTGTCCAATTTTAAGAAATAGAGAAACGGTTTGCTTGGAATTTGAGCATGATTGACGACTCGATACAGATACACTGCTAATCTTTTAGGTAAGACATTACTAGTATATAGAGTATACTCCATAGAATATAATTAGAAACGATGCGATGCGGTAACGAATAGAATTCCAAAGAAAACTATGATACTTTTTTGTCTACAATATTAAACGCAATATTTACTATGGTGTTAAGGTTATTATGATGATAACTAGATGTAACAAAATACCCCTGTACATTTTAATATATCTACCCGTTGTGCATACATAATCATGTATAATGTATAATATTGATGTGATTCGGAGGTTCCCTTCACGTGTGTATTTGGTTAGGGCAGAAGAAGAAACGGAAGGAAAGATAATACTGTACTTGGTATGATGATATCAAATGACTTAAAGCCGTTCCCCCTCAACCAATGTACTTTTTTATTGTTCATTATATATCTCTAATGTAGTGTATGCCTTTTGATGTAAATAATATTCGCATTTACATTCATCTCGTAAAAAAATCGGAAATACAAGTTAATTGAGGTGCAGGTGGATCAAATGGTAAAATCCTAAAAATGATTTTTATATCAGTACACTACCATTAATATTAACTGAGTAAACCTTGGATGAAGATGCAGCTCTAGAAAACGAAATTGGAATGGATAGTATGTCATTTTTTTAGTAAGATTAAAATCCTTAGTGTTTTGGAATGGGAACATGGAAATGTGAAAAAATAGGAGACTGTAACAAGCTTATGTTCATCATGTTTTGTAACTAATATATTATAAACATATTATGCTAATTGGATTTTAATTGTTAAGTACGGCAGTTAGTTATGTGTGATTAAAATAACCTTGCTCTGATTCTGATTCCTTTATTGACTGAAAACAGAAGAAAATGCTATGAAAAATAAATTATACGTAAGTCATGTTAGATTAAGTTATGCCACTTTTTCCAATGCCATACGCCATACTTCATCCTAAATTTGTGTAATGTGTATGGTATGTGTGAATAATTAAATTATAAAGTTGTAAAGTCTCGGTTTGTTCCAAGCAACAAGTGAAACTAGAGTGGAAAAGAAAGTTGTAAGTCCAATCTTCCATGCAGAAACGAAAAGAGAGAAAAGCGGCCCGTGGCTCAACTATAAACGAATGACAAATGGGATTTAATTTTGAAAGGGTTGATGATACCATTAAATTAAAGCGACCAGAGTTTGTCTGTTACGTAGTTTTACGTGTTATTATTATATGATGTGATGTAACTTGTAAGTTTAATCGTTGAATGTTTCCGTTTTGATAACAAGAATGAAAGTTGAAAGTCAAAATATATTATGAAAATGTCTCTCTAATTCAGTATTTGTACTGTCGAAAGAAAAAAATAAAAAACTTTTCATTTTTTATGTATGTCGTTGAAAAGGGTGACAAACTGAATGAACAAGACTTTATGCCAAAATTATTTTTTAATGCATAAAAAGCATCAAAATCACATGCAAACACCGCAACATCATCAATATATTTTCAAACTTGCAAAACGAACATTGAAAACTTTATTCATTTAGTACCTGCAAATTATGCAACATTCTCCATATATTTTTTCACATAATTATCATCATTACATAATTTATATATATTCCATCTTGATTCATTCTTCCCCCTTTCTTGATTCTTGCAAGAAGGGTTTGAAAAAAAGAGATTTTCCTTTTCACCAACCGTGGCAACTAACTACAATTGAAGAATTCTAATTCTAAAATCCATAACTCTTATCAAAAAGATTTCTGCATATATTTATGTACATAGAGAAGAAACGGGATAATAGTAAAGAGTTAGCCCATGACACGACTCGACTGACACACCTCCCCATTTTACAAATATATTCATCACATCCCTCTAAAATACAACCTGTTCATGATCGATAATGTTATTATGCATGGTACGCACATAAAAATAAACGGATAATGTTACGCAAAAAATCAACTAGTACATTACATTTATGCGTGTTACATAATAGCTAACTCCATTAGAAAAAAATATATATACCATCGTAATATTATACGAAAAGAAGAGTAAGCCATACTAAAATCATATTCCATCAATCTTTACTAAAAAATAAAGTTAAATAATTAAGATGAGTAGCTAAGGAAATTATATTTAAATTATTTACACTAAAACATGCGGAACTTTCTCAAATCAATATAAAGGTAAGTATACCAACCATCCAACCAGGATTGGTTTATAATTGCTATTAAATATCTAGTTTTTTTATACCAGCTAATTAAAATTTAGTTACTACTCGTTAAAAAACTAGTCGAATACTAATAAAAAGCCTCTCATATTTTAAATATTATGCTACGTTGATTGTGATGTTGATGTTGACCGAAAAACTTATTTTCAAGCTGAACTCAACTCTCTGGAATACACCAAAATTAGTAACTGGTTTCCTAAATGTTCCCTAGTCCCACCGGTTAGTTACAAGATTAAACATTGAAAAAATTCATTACAATATATTACACCCATCCAAGTATCAATGCAGTTGTGTGTTCGTGTTTAGTTTGTGGTATTTTAAAAATTAGTACGATGTGAATATATAAAGAAGTGTCATACAATTCCTGTAAAAACTTGACGAGAAAACCTTTCCTTTCTTTCGTTTTGCTGGTCTGGTGGGATTCAATATCAAATATTTACAGTTGTGTATTATAGTAAAAACTTAACCCAAAAACTGCCATAAAAATTTATGCATGTATTTATGTACGTACGTGTTCACTATTAGTTACACATATTAAATGTTTCTTTGAGACTTTTTGCTTTTTCTTGGTAGGCTCAAAATTCCGACCGAGAACCTTTTTTATGTATCTTCCTGTTTTAGTCTTATCCGTCAGGTCACTATTTGTAATACATAGTAGTATAGTTTATATATTTTCATTCAAATAACAATACTATTTAAACTGTACAATATCTCAGATAATTGTTTTTTCCTTTTAAAATGTAGTCAATGTAATTGATATAGTTTTTCCCTTGGAAATCTACACATACTTAACAATATTATATGTAGGACACACATGGATAGATAAAGTTGAAAAATCTTTATAGTAGGAAAGTAAATTTATCAAATGTAACCAAACTACAATAGTAAAGTTTTCGTTCGGGGAAATAAAAAACTTGAGACATTATTTTTCGCCCGCATACTTTTTATTATTCGTATTCCTAAAGTAGATTTTTTAACGTTCAACATTCTAACTTTTTAGCTACATAATGTATATATATTTCATAGACAACGAGCAAGAGAGTAAGACTAGTGGTGTGTGATTTGATGTTTCGACCTTAACACTGTACTTTAGCTAATTTAAAGATTGATTGATTAGGATCAAACCACACGACACGCTATTCGCAAATTTATCATCGAGGTTGTTACCAGGAAAAAATAGAGTGTCATCATCACTTGTTTCAACAACTCTGTTTTTTGTAGCATGATTTCTCCCAGTGAAAAAATAACTACAGTCTAACTCTAATCCGTGTAGTTATGTTACAAACCATTATGATTCCGAGAATAGTAGAAGTAGGACTCTTTTTTTGGAATGCCAAGAGTAGAATATAATTACACATACCATTAAATTAGTAAAGTATCTGATAAATGTTACTTCAAATGTTTCACATCTCCTGAAGGTAGTCCCCCTGGTCCCGACGAGTCATTTCCCATCGTCATCATAACGTCGTGATGACCTTGTTGTTGTTGTTGTTGTTGTTGCTGCATTTGTTGGGCCTGTGCCACATTCATAGGGTAATTGTAAGGGGCTCCAGGTGGATAGGCTCCGACGGGCATATATGGCCTCATGTTGTGATAGGCAGGATGGTGAAAGTGGCCTCCCTGAAGTTGCATAGGGTGATGTTGAGAATGTTGCATCTGTAGAGCGCTTACCACCGGTCCGTGATGTGCTTGAGAAAGGGATAGGCCGTAGGATGAGGCTGCTGGATGGTTTGCTGCTATAATTCCCCCGTACTCCGCATTGTATTGTAATTGCTCAGCGGACATGGAACTAGTTTTATAAACACCCCCTTCGCCCCCATCATCCCCATTTTCTAGCTGGCCATTTTGAACAGCCCCAACATTTAGTGGCATGATGTGCTGTTGGAAGCCAGAAACATGGGCCGCCATATTATTGATGGACTGGCTGGACGCTACGTTGACATAATTGCCGCCTGGTTGTTGTGGGGTAACCATGTTTCCAAAGTAATTTACCGCTCCAGCCGGTGCTTGACCCTCATTTTCTACTGGTCTGTAATAAATAAGGGGCTCACTGGTTTCGACAGTTACTGAAGGGGCAGAGCTGTAGGTGTTTGGTTGATAGCTCATCCCAACAGGTGCCATCGTGTACATGTTAGCCCCACCAGGAATTGCGTATTGTGCAGGGTAAGATCGAATCATTTCTGGCTGGGGCTGGATCACGTTGTTGGTTACTGCTGCTGTTGGTAGTGGAGCAAAACCAGGGGGAGGTGCGGTTGCTGCTGCGACAACAGGTTGACGTTGTTGCTCTGATGTGTCTCCATTAACTTGAGATCTCCCATCAAAGGGCACAGCCCTTACTGGAATCATCTGCTGGAAGGGCATTGCCATTCCAGAATGATTGTGACCATATGCTACTCCAGCAGGTGGTGGTTGAATAGGCATTCCGATTGGAGCAATGTTATATGGTTGGGCTGGAGGTGTTGGAATGACGGGCCTGGAACCTTGCTCTGGTAAGTAAGGGTGACTATGCCCTGATGGGTTGCCACCACCCATGTAAATATTACCTGGTGGACAAAACCCTGGTGGGGGTTGGCTAATGATGACGTTCCCCATTTGATTTGGTAAGGCTTCCCGAGTTCCCATAAGTTCTGATGCGTTGGGTTCCAGCTGAGGTTGACCCAAATCGAATGTAAATGTTACGCCTTCATTTTTCTGCAGCATAGCTTGTATTTGTTCCCCGTCAGCATTTGGACTTCCAATGTCTCCAAAAAACATAACTTCTGGAAGCAAGGGAAGTTAAATTCATGTATACCTCTGGGAAAACTGTACTTTTAATCAGAAATTACAATGTCTACATTTCAATAATACTTTACCTTTGGCAGGCTGGGCATCCTTGTTTGTCTCAAGTTCTTCACGATTGAACTCTGGGACGTTGATGTGGCTCTGTGGAATCAGATTCTGGTTTATCGGATGCCCAACTGGTCCAAGAATATCACCGTTGTTAGGAGGAAAGGGCCCTGACTTTCCGAGATTTTCAAACGGGGCGGGAAGCCCGTTTGGCAACTGAGATTGCAAAACGCCATTTCCTGGAGGACTCATAATGCGAGTCTCCAGCGGCCAAGGATTCAAGTCAACTTGCACTGTATTTTGTAGCACTAATGGGAACTTAAAAGTATTCATCTTTTCCTCTTTCTTCATCATGGAAGTTAGAGGACCAATATCATCCCTTATTTTCTTATCAGGTGTCCTAGGAACGTCAGGAAGGGATTTGGGAGGTATCTCACGGAACGTTATAAATGGGTCATCATCCTCTAAACGTCTCACCGCTTCTTCTTCTGGTTTATTGACGTATGTACAGTTCCGTGCAAAGTGCCCAATGCGACTACATAATCTACACTGTCGGTCAATCGGAGGATTTCCATCCCTCACATTTCTAGAATCCAAGTAGTAATCCTACAAAAATTGAACGAAAGCTTGCCAGTTACACATTTGAGACACAATCATTCCTCAAAATCTAATATTTTTGGGATATTAAGCGTACCAAAAAATTGACATCACTCCTAATATGATCCGTTGATCGGTGGTAAAAGCTTCGACATTTTTGAAGTGTTCGTAGGATATGGACGCTCACTAAAAAAATTGAGTCGTGATTAGTAAGCATTTAAAAAGTGTTTATAATTCCAATTCCCAACTTTAAAAAATATTAAAAATTCTTCGAATTACTTCGACGAGTCAGACCGAATCCCAAATTGTGTGTTTTATCAAATGGATCCTCAAGAGCAAGACCTTCAGTGTACCAACATTTGGAGTTTCTACTCAATAGGCTCAACTGACTAATAGTTATGACAAACTTGTCATGGTCAAACTTTTCTACATAGTAGTTTAGGAAGGCTAGCCACAATTGACCCACACTTTCCCTGTTCTTCCCATAGTGCTCCCATATCGTTGGCTATAAACAACAACAAAAAAGTGGTTTAAAAATAAACTAACAAGTCGTATCATAATAATAATAACAATATTTAAGAAATAAACTCACGAGAATCTTAAGATCCTTTAAATATTTGACCAAATGATTATCACAGCGAAAGGGTTTGAAGTTTGCGGGATCCCCTGGGACTTCAAGCTATAATTTAAACCAACGACAGGAAAAAGTCAGTTACAAGACAAACATTAGGAGCTAAGGAATATTTATAATTATTGTATAATACCATACCTCTTGCAAAACTGGTAGTACCGGGATAGTATGATTTTGAAGAAAGTGGATCAACATGAGAATATAACCGTAAGAGGAAAGGCTTCCTTTCGATGCATCCCCAACATCACAGCGTTTCACCAGTTTCTTAAGGAATAATCCCAGCCGCTGGAAGAACCAGTGATCAGTTAGTATCATCAAAGGGTCGTTAATGTAAATTATTTATAAACTGTGTGTGTAAAGTAAAGTGTACTTACAGCAACGCGACTATCAAGATCGGTGTATAATCTAAGGAGCTCTGTGTTGTAAATGGAGAGTCTATTATAGAGACTGATATCACCTTCCAGTTTGTACGCAATGTGTCGGAATTTTACAATAGGGACCTTGGCAGATGGGATTGAGAGAATATCTGTCATTCTACCACTCGCTTTTAAAGCTTCCTGAATTTTCTCCAGCACGTCGTTCACATCAATCTTGCGAATGCCCCGCTCCTGTATATTTTCAACATATTTGGTAAGCGTCTTGTAAATAAAAAAATAAATTTTTAAACTAGTCGTTATCGTTATGCTTTGTCAATATCACTTACAGCCGGTTCAACTTCAACATCCCTCAGCGTGAAGCAAATGTCAACGTCGGAGGAATGCATTCCAAACCCGTTAAAAGTTGAGCCAAACAGGGTAAGGACCAAGTTTGGAAACACTGGTAACAAAATGGCTCGAACTTCATCTACAATTCTTGTCCTGACATTGACATCCAGGGTGTCTAACGCTTCTCGCTCTGTAAATAAATGAAACGGTAACACGTATAATTAATCCGAAACCCAAAAACTATTAAAACTTGATTAAGTGTTGAAAATTACCATAGTTCATGTTTATGGCATCATTCAATCTTGCAAGAGTGAGAGGGGAAGGGTACTCGACTGGAAGATAAGGCGGAACAGTCTCTTCCGGACAGCTTTTTCTCAAGTGACCCTCTGCCCCACAAGACTTGCAGATGATAGGGGGTAACTGCACCAGACAAAAAATACAGGCTCATATCAATACGTTATAATATGTAGCTAGGTAATCAAGTAATTTCCTTCAAACTTACCGATCCATCTGAAAAGTTTTCTAGTTTGAATTCATAATGATGCTCCTTTTTAAACAAGACATCATGCAATTTCTGTTTGTCCTCTTGTACGACATAATTATGACTGGCTTGCTTCCACCATGTTTTCACCATTCTGACTTCCGTAGATGGTTTCTCATTCCAACTCCAGTCTTCTTCCGATTTTGACTCTCCTTTCACGCTGATTCCTTGGATTTGGCGGACCATGCGCTGAAGGGCTTGACTGGATGTTGGTTTGCTACTCTCCTTCACAAACCGGAACAAGTCATCCTTAACATATCCTTTAGAGTCCATGATCCCGTCGTACAAAGGGCCAGTCTCTTCTCTTGGGATAGCGAAGTAAATGTATGCCAGCTTGATTTTGTCAATGATGTAGTCACACACTTTGTTGTTGGTTACGCTTCGAGCAAGGTTAGATTTTGGGAGGATGGGATCTATTTAATACACACACAAAAGTACAATTTGGATCAATTTAAATGAATCAATTGGGATGAGGTGAGACCTTTCAAAATCCAGATTAAATAGTAGCAACCATACCTTCAATACTCATCTTTCTATTCCACTGCTTTTCTCCCTTTGGCATTATATTGACATCCCTTGAAATGCTGATTAAGACATCTTTATAGTTAAAGGTGGCATAGTATTTCAGTAAATCCAACCAAAGTTCACCTATTGACTGGGTGTTCCGGATAGTCCAATGTCGTTTTACCTCGTTGGCAGCTAAAATCAAATAAAAGTAGTTGTTATTGTTAGTCGAAACGAGTTGTTGGGCATTATAATATTTTTTAACGTGGTCATACTTCTCTAAAAGACTTACTGGCAAATAGCTTGTCACTAGGAATCCGTGGAACCTCATGCAACATAGGAAGTATGTGCTTCTCCCTCTGCAGGAAATCAATGACCATTATGGTGTAACAATGTGCAGGAAGGAACCCCTTTTCTTGGTCATCAAGATCACAGATCTAAACGTACATTGATACAAACTTGAATTTCAAATCCACATCTCATAATTTATTATATTGAAATAGGATTTATGTGAATATATCTATTTATACGTACCCTGGCCCAATATCTAAAGCATAAAACTAGTGGTTTGACACGGGGATCTATTTGATCATACTCAGCAAAAAGCTGAGCCGTTAAAACTGCAGAAGTATTGTTAAAATGGATGACACAAGGTGCCCTAGTCTTCTCCTCTTCAAAATGAATAGAAACGCACTTGGGCGTATACACTTCTTTTACTTTGCTCTCCCTGTGAGAAATACAAAATTTTAATAATAAGCGTCATGTTCTTCTCATTTCCTAAAAAAATATTGTGGGAGTACACTGAGAGAACAAGATCTTACGAGACGTGAGGTAGCTTTTTAACGATTGCAAGAAGCTTGCCCGTAATTTCCGAGAACTCAGCTGGGTTAGCAGTTGTCAACGGTATTTTAGGGGAAGGTGGCTCACTGGAGTTGTTGTCTAATGGTAATTGTGACGCGTCACTACCCACATTAATATTGATATTTACGTTCGAATCTCGGAATCCGAAACCAGGAAGGGATGAGCCAAACAACATTACCTCACAGTCTGAAACGTGCATTCAACCAAAAAAACAACGTATTAATATTAGAAACTATTCGCTTTTATTTTTGTAGTAGTTGTTCAGCAACCTCTCTGAGATGATATTGATAAGGTTTGAAGAAATCAACTCACCAAGATTGTTTTCAGCTATCCCTTCACTAATACGACGAACAATGTCTAACCGTTGCATACGTTCCGTGTGGTTCATCCCGTGAAGCTTGCTAATCTTTATTAAATAGTCGGTCAAATACGAGGATTGTTCCGAGGATGGACCCGGAATCCAGTTACAAGTTGACAGAATGTTGTACATCTAAAACAAAAATTCAAGTAGTGGAGATAGGAAAGTTAAAATGGACATGGTAGTGATTTACAGATTTTGGGATAATGTGATTATTGACATACCTTTTCTAAGTAAGTATGTCGATCTTGCATAATATGCAAAAGACACGCATATAGAGTATCCATGTGGTAATTGCAAGCTTGACAATAAAACTTTGCTCTCGGGAACTTTACAGATTTCTAAAAAAAAGTACCAAATTGTGTTAAAAAATATACTACAAAGAATGAAAAAACTTAGGCATCCTATTGTGAATAAACTGGATTTCGTTCTTACCCTCGTAATGTGTATGATACAGTGCCGATAAAGGACGCTTGCCATCACAGCATTTAACGTTGCTGAGTTATCGTAATTGCATCCAAAAAAGTCAATTTTTTCTCTAATATCCGGTGGACAATCCGGCTTTCTTGATAGCTGTCTAATTTGTGGATCCAAATGTTCAACCACTTTTGGCTTTGTTGGCTCGTCACCAGTAAACCGAGGAGCATGTTCATAAGAGTGGTAGGCTGATGGTGGTGGTGCTACTACTCGAGGCATTCGATCTTCCAATGAGTTAGTTGTTGGTGGTGGTGGTACTAGTACTACTGGCTCAACTGGTTTAGAATGATGTTTGGACCCCACAGAAACGTCATATCCAGGTGCTCTACGGTGAGGTGGAAGCGGGTTTCGTTTTTCAGCGTGAGGAGCTGCTGGGGGTGGAGGATGCCTTCCTCTTGAAATGTTATGTGGCACACCAGCACCAACGTGATTCCCATGATGAATTGGTGGCTCAATAGGAGCTCCACCACCATCATTTGCAAGAGGTGGTTGTTGTTGTGGTGGTGGTGGTGGTTGTGCGTCACGTTGATTAAGATTTGTACTGGGTCTTCTAGGAGGCCCGTTAGGAAAGTCCCGTCCTCTCCCCCTTCTATCGATGCTTTGAAAAGGTCTTCCAAAACGGTCTCTAGCTACGTTGGGTTCCGAATGGGGAACTAGTTTTCGGTTGTGATCCGAATTCACAAAGCGAGAAGTCTCCTCATTATTCTTTTCCAGTGAAGTATGCTTGACCGGCTCAACTGGTAAAACTGAAAGAAAGAAAACAAATCACCAACTCAATAGTTATTTAACAAAAAAGATATGCTTTTGGAGTACGCAAATATAGTGGATCATTCCATTAACAAGCGTTTAAAATGCGTAGGGGGTAATGATAAACAAATAGAATTGAATGTAAAGGCAAATTAGATAATTCGTGCAACCTGAGCTTTATGTACACTTTAATTTTGTTAACATAAACATGTACAATATATATTGCATTGTCCAGTGTTTCGTACCTGCTTTGGGAACCCCACTACCACCACCACCACCACCAGACTTCCTCTCTGTAACTTTTTGTTCATCAGACTTTTTAATGGGAGGAATCTTGAGGAGGCTCTGCAACTGAGCCCCAATCATCTTCGCAGCAACATCAGTGTTGCTGTTGTTTGTTGCCATTGTAACAGATCTTTCCAACAAGTTTGACACTTGAAATTTACACAGTCTTTCAAACCATATTATATTCCAAGTCACCGTTCACAAGTCTACATTCTACTTGGCGAGATACAGAAACCACTAACTAAACTGTCTACAAGTCTACGTAAACTAGACTTTGATTGGTTGATCGGGTCAGATCTATTAAATGATGATGATTCACAACTTAGCTGCTATATTCTCTTCATGTCACCGACATCCACAAAAAAACCAGCTCTAGGTTTAAAAACACTCTTCAACCAGAGTGTCCTCTGTTCTTGCACATCAACTAAATGGGTTAACTGCACCCCAATTAATTTTAGTACTACACGCAATCATTTATATTGCTTCGATGTAACTGTCATCGCAAATTAACTCGTCATCAATGGATTGGGACAAAGGAAGCATCCCACAAAGAATTAACTCCTATTTGTCCTCAATACCAAACACCGACACGAGATAAAGGATTATTTCCGCCAAGATTACAAAGTGACTGATAATAACCAGTGAGTGACGACAAACTAATACTAAAAACAGGCTCACAACTACCTACCCATATCATTTATTAAGAGTCAATTAGTCTTACTTAACGAAAACCCTTAACTACTCACTAATTCTAAGGACAAACTGCTGATTAACTAAAAGATGGACTTTGAAAAAGCAAAAAATATATCTATCCTCCTTCTCTTCTTCCCTGGTTTGAGTTCTTGACAAAAAAAAATCTTTTATTCTCCTTTGCCTACACAATCACAATCTTTCTCTAATCTTAGTCATATCCATTCGTGCTACTACTTCCTTAGTTTGGTTGGTTGGCAATGCTAAAAACAACACAAAACTCCATTCTCATATTCCATTCCATGCAAAGGCATAGCAAAAGCAAAGGCATAAAAATACCAAGAAACCCAACTATCATCATCATCCATCCATCTATCCAGCAAGGACTTGGTTTTAGCTGTATTATACACATTGAGCTGACTGAGTGTAAGGTTCCATATATGTATACTCTTCGTCTTTACCGTCTTCTCCTTTACTTAGCTGATGTATGGCACGATCTCATTAGAATTTTTTACTATAGGCTTAAGAAGGGAACAAGAGATTGAGTTTGGTTTGGTTTTGGTGTGAGCGCAGAGTTGAGTTAAGAGCCGGCATGTGATTACATTAGACCGAGGACGCGGTAGCATCCCTTCAAAATCTCATGGTATAGCTTACAACTAGGCATATTTACTCATTTGCGTGGGGGTTGAGAGAACGTTGAGAGGCTGCTGATGTTGCTTGCCATTGTCTCCTGCTATCACCAATTTTTGTTTAATTTGGGAACCGCTTTCTTTAATGGAACCCAAAATTGCTTCCAAGCAAAATTTGCTTTTTATGATCTCTCCGCTTTTTAAATTGAACATAATTTGCAGATACTGTAAAAATGCTTTAGTGGTCATTGGTTCGATCAACACGACAAAAAGGATATGCTTTATATACATATTTAAATCTTTTATCAATAACTTTTTATGTAGAGAGTATACATAAACAACTTTATTATCTTTTTTCATTTTAAATATATCATTTGATTGTAATAACAACAATGTCATAATCAAGCCTACTATTGCACAGGTTCGGAATTGTAAATTATAAAGCGTAAAAGTATATGTATTTTCCTATCTCCAAAGTCTCACCTATCTAGTAGTAGCAAAGTTTGACAACTAAAAATCATCTAAAACGTTGAACGTTGATAAAGTATATAAACGTTTACATCATTCGATTTATTATTAATTTGTCCCTGAAAATAATATTCACGCTGGTAATTTTTTTTGCATACTGATTTGATTTGCTTGGCATGTATGTATGTATACTATATACTTACTTTGTTTGTTGGCATAGAATTTGACTGAAGCTTCTGCCTGACTAACAAGCATTTTGCTTTTATTATTATTATAATTATGATTGATTGACTCAACTTGAACCGAACTTGTCTTACAGTGAACATTAAATTACGCATGGTAATTGTACTTGCATAACTAGGAAATAAAATAGATACCAAAAACTAGTTGAAGTTGATGATACTGAAGTTGTGAGAAATATAATATATCGGTATTACTTCTCGTAGGCTGCTATAGGTGATAGAGATTAAAATAAAATGTTGACTACATCTATACTGGCATTACAAACTTGTGATGTTTTTTTCACTGGGTGGTTGGTAGCATTTAATAGGGTGGAAACTAGCGAGCTAGTTGTGTGATCAATGATGCACACATTTCAAAAAATTCCATGGTGTGGTGACCACCACCAGCATTTGCAGGATTTGGAAGAACTTCAACGCCTAAACGAAATGTTAAAGAATAGATAGATATTAATAGATATGTAGTTCACGGGTAAAATTGGTATGTAGAAGTACAAACTTACTAGAGCTTGAGTTTTCTTGCTCCTCGCAGCTCAAACTTTTAAAGTCCAGCAGGTAGCTTTTGTAGTCGACTTGGTATAATTGCAAAGACATTTTTGCAGTCTTGCCAGCTTCTGCATTACGTCGGCGAACACGAACATGGTAGGCATTCACTGTCTTCCATTCCTAAAAAATTTAAAAGTTTTAAATCATGCAGCTTATTGTTTAGGAATACTGCTTGAAAGAGACTACTTGGAACTTTTACTTGGTACATATTTTTTTTGAACTCACAAAATCCAATGCTTTCATTGCTCTATAGACTTCATTCATTATATCATGGGGTTTACTCTGAGAACGAATTCCGAGATGCCATTTTGCTCTCTTCACTCCACTATTTTTGTGTCGATCCATATTATTTGCGTTTGCATTGACACTGCTTATCACACGCTCCCGTAATGCTGAATTAATAGAAAAGTTTTGCTTTTACGTAGTTTTACAACTGATTATAAATATTATATTAGTTGTTGACATTTTGGTTAAAAAAAGCTTACGAGCAATTCTTTCCGGATGCGGTCTAACTGGGCTATGCGTTCCATCCGCAGGAAAGGCTGCTGGTGGAGGGCTGCTCGCCACATAAAAATCTTTTAGCTCTGCCTTTGCTGCCTCATCTGCAATTCGACGGTTGTCAATAATCAAATGATAGGCGATTGCCAACTGGTCATGGGGATCACTGCCCATTACAGCGTTGTGAACTTCGACATCGTTCACGCCAAATTTCTATAAAAAGAAATAGTAATGAACAAATTTAAGATGAGAAATATCACTGCTAGATTGAAAACTATGAGTTGTTGTTGATAAGAAAACAAAATATTTCGAATAACTCACCTCACACACTTCGTTTATAGCATCAAAATCCACCATAGACGTATCCTGCTCAACAGGGGATGGAAATAAGTATCCAGGTAAATCCTTTAGAAACCATTCATGCGTCCTGCATAGTGAAAACAAATTAGTTAACGAAAGAATAATTTTGAAAATTTTTAGCAAAACTCTGGTGCATACTTAATATCATCAATAGTAGCCCTTTTCATCGGGTCAACCTGGAGCATATGACATAGCATTCCGACAACACTTTTGTTGAGATAATCAGGAACTGGAAATACACCCGCTGAAACAGACACACATGACATATAAACATCATATTTTCATGCAAAAAAGTTGCTTCAACGAGCCCTGCTTAAAATTATATTGCGAGAAATATTTTACATTTAATTTTGCGAAATAATGTTGGGACATGTTCATCATCAAAAGGCAGCGTTCCACAGAGTAAGGCATACAATATCACGCCACAACTCCATACGTCAACTTCCGGCCCCGCGTACAATTTCCCACTGATTACCTCCGGTGCAGCATAGTTGGGTGACCCGCAGCTAGTTCTCAAAAAACATCCGTCAGTCATCATGTTAGAAAGTCCTGTTTCATGAAAATAAATGCCATTTAATTTATATTTGTGAATAAATCTATACCTAAACCATATCTACTTGACTTTCTTGTTGCTATTTGGTATGTGAAGACGCAGAAATTAGTTAACTAACCGAAATCAGCTATTTTAACATGGAGATTGTGATCCAAAAGTAGGTTCTCCGGTTTCAAATCTCTATGAACAATCATGTGCCGGTGACAATAGTCCACACCAGAGATTATTTGCTGGAAGAATCGCCTGGCTTCATGTTCCTTGAGCTAAAAGATGCAAATAAAATCTCGTGTAAAATTCAGCTATTTTCTAAGTAGTCAGTAAGTATTGTTTCACTGATCAAACAGGCATATTTCTTGTATTTATTGTGTAAAAAAACTTGTGAATTACAATTTTAATACCTTTCCGTGCTTCACAATGTAGTCAAACAACTCTCCCCCAGACACGTACTCCATGATCATAAAAATATCAGTCGGAGTACTGATCACTTGGTAGCTAAAACAAGCAACCATTCATGTCGTTAACTTATATTGTATTAGGATTAGTAACAAAACAAAACAGTTGTATAGCATGTGCAAATACTTACAGCTTGATTATATGAGGATGACGAAAAAGCTTGAGATTCTGGATCTCGCGTCGTATTTTCCCGACAACATCGAGGCTCTTAATTTTTTGGCGGTTTAAGATTTTCACAGCAACTTTGTGACCAGTTAGCTGATGTTCCCCAACTGTTTCATGCAATTAAAAAAAATAATCATACACCCTTAGTCAAACTTTGCTTTGCCATAAAATTGTGACTGTAATTATGTCGCCTATATAATATATTATTTTATTTGAACGAATTGTTTGCTCAGTCTTACTTTTAACCTTCCCAAAAGTTCCAACCCCCAACGTCTCACCGAGAACATAGTGACCAATTTTCACAATCGGATGCTGAGAGGCTCCACTCGCAGCAAGAACAACTGCTGCCGTAGGATTCAGTCCAGAGGTTCCATTTTTGTTGACACCGTTTGTCCCATCATCACCCCCTCTTCCGAAAGGTTTATCCTCCATGTCCTTTACCGATTTGTCTTTATCACTTTAAATGGGATTTTAAATAAAACCGTCATTAAATTTACAAATCATTTATTTACTCTGTTTGACAAAAGCAATGGAGAACTTTTCCTATTTCACGTCTAATACATTCATTTTGTTTGAAAAACTACCTTCTTTATTCTAATTCCTTAACCATAAAATTCCAATTCTGTTTAACACAGCTATAAACAAATTGCATGCTATGAACTTTAATATATTCAAGTTTTTAAATCAAAGTAATCCAATTTTGGAAGAATGAGGAGGCAGCAAACAAAACAAGTCGGATTGTAGTTGTAAATAAACATACTGTACACCAGTTAGTTCCCATGAAATTCCAATATTGGAGAGATGAAGATAAAATCTCGTCATTATCATTTTATGTACAAAACTCCCCATCTCTACGTAATACGCATGACAAAGTATTTTAACTATATTATCCATAGTGAATGTACGGATTTCTCATGCACAATTAGACATGATATGAGTTTCAACTTGGTTTATGAGTTAACTCCTTCTCATGAGTTAACTCCTTCTCTAATTTACTGTTGCGTACTATATGAGCTTCTATAGTAGAGTGGAGCGTGGATTATGTTTGCATAATCAACATATAATACTTATTATCATCATAATCATCATATGTGGCTATGCTGCACTCAAACTGGAGGTTGTTATGATAGAAAGAAGAGCTCTTGTAACCAATTCCATATGACTAAACATAGTGACATGAACATTTCATTGTCTCCACTTTCCAATGACAAAGTTTGATCAGTAATTTTTAAATACATTAGGTGTACTTACTATTGCCAGGAGACGAAGGAGTTATGAGATTAATAACAAATGGATTTTTACTCCATCAAGCAAGCACAATAACACTAAAGATTATCGTTGATTTTTTTAAAGTACTAATGATAAGTATCCGTTCAAAACAAAACACAAATGAATTACACAAAAACCAAATTGCTTGAGCTTTACATTTTCTTTACGGGAAATGAGTGTAAACATCTATTTGTACTCTATATATGGAAAAGAGTAACAGCATGCGATACAATCACATGTTTTGGAGTTTAGAGAAGATCTTTTGCAGGCTGTGGTCACTCCATAACATTCACATAATATACTACACATTTTGTGCTTGCTTTAAGTATAAGTATACATCCACAGTATATATGCTCATCACTTCATCTCTACTTTTTCTAAACAATATATACAAAAGACTTGGCTGCTACTACTACTCCGCACCTAGTTTTTGTATGCTTTCGTGAAGGTTGTGTTATCATCACCTAAAACTTTTATACGCAGCAACGCCAAGTGAATGTGTAGTGTGCGTGTGGTGGTGTATCCATTCATATTGTATATCCAGAAGCGTTTCATTTGCTAAGAAGCAACAAAGACTGAAATTTTAAGCTTGCCTTTCATACAACAAGCTTGCTTAGCTCTTAAGTACAAATGTATTAGTTAACGCTTCCTCATGAGTACGTTAGCAAGTCAGTGCAAGACTCAATGATGTTTTGCAGCTGGATTTTTGGCAACTAGGAATATAGATGTTTCTGCATATGCACTACAATAAGTTTATAAGATGTGAATCGTTAACTGGGTAGGAATGTACTTATAAATCATACTTTAGTATGCATGTATGCTCAAGTCCAAAAATATTAACGCAGATAAAGGAAGTTGAACAAAGCGTGAAATTGCAAGGACGCTATGCACAAATTAAATATCCAGATGGTAAATTATACAATGTACAACATGGGGGTGAAGATGTTACATTGAATTGCATATAGTTAAATATTAAATTAAAGTGTAAGGCATGAACTTTATATTAAGAATCTGGAATTAAAAGTATCACATTGCTTGTTATATCTGAAGTATTATAAAAAAGGGGGCTTAGGAGGTGAGATACTGATGTGTTTAGAAAATTATGTATAAATATAACGACGATATTTTTCTGTTTCCATTGCATCTACAAAAACTTTCAAATTTTCAGTTAAGTTCAAAAGGCTGGACACAGCGTGTAGGGATGGAGAAGTTCATTATCGATAAACCTATAGAGATGGCAATACCCTCAGCGTCATTTATGAATGCATGCATATACATATAACAGACTTCCCTACATCATGTATTGAATCTTTATGTTAATTTTTAATTATATTGACGAAACACGTTTCCATTGCTGACTCTATTGGGCTAAAAATGTGCTTTTCATTTAAACGGTGGAGTTGTTAGTATCATAATAGTGGTAGTATTTATTCATGGCATGGCATGGCATGAAAAAGCAAAGGAAGTTTTATGCCACACTAATAGTAGTACTCATACTAATAGGATTGAGTGAAACTATTTGAATTCAAACACACAATTCTGGACACTGGACACACCGGAGTGGCTGCACATCTCTGAGCTCAATTGAACATTTCATTCGATTTACAATGAGTGAACAAGCAAGGGACCTGATTCTAATTGTTTCCAGCAAGCTTAACATATTCATCACTGCAGCATGTATAAAATAATGCGTTTTTTTTCACGCGGAATATTGTCGGACCCAAGCGGTTCATCCACTGAAAAAAGTCTCCAATGAAGGAACATGCTCTGTTAAGCATTAAGGGCGAATTATTCCTGAAGTGGTTGCAATACAGACAGTGTTAAATGGTTAACCAAGAGCTAGGAACATGTCTCTTGGCTAATTTTCTTTCGGTAGGCGAAATCCCCAAAAAACTATGCACTTCTTGCTGTTAAGTTTAACTTTGACTTTTTCTATTGAGCGGCCATTCCTCGAGGTTCTACTTGCGTGGTATGGGAATTGATGCATCCTCAACGCAAGCTTGATGAAAATGGCATGTTCTGGTTTTTAGAACTTGGATTATTGAATTGTGTAAGTAACAAGGACATAGTATTGAATATAACTCCCAACTACAGGGTTTAAATATTAAAAGGAGCAGTTTATATTTCAGATTTTAATTAGAATGATAATGATTTCAGTAATTTTAAACGATTTAAAAATGAAGAAGTAACTGCAAGCGTTTGCATTATTGAAAGATGAATGTGGTCCCAAAATCATTACATGAATAACATAAATTAAGTGACTTTTTCAGTCACGACTTTAAAAAAAATCATTTCAGAAACCCAAACAATATTAGCCTCTCAATTTTAATGAGCACGTACATGCAATCAGGTATGGAATGGAATATAAAATGCATATGGTTATTACCAGAACAGGATAAATATTTTTTCTCAAGGATTCCGTCACCAAAAGGATTAAATTCGTCTGGAATTTCAGCAGGTAATGTTTGTGGTTGGTGCGTTGCTTCTGCATAAATTCTTCACTACTTGATCCCCTCGCAAAATCTTTAGTTTGTTAGTGGGCGAATCACAAGTATTTTTTTTACTAAACTGCATATTTGTATGCAGCGAGAAAACTATGATGCAATTTTTTATGTCTATGTTTACATTCAGCGTCCCATTTTGAAGTTAATGGGTACATCATGAAGAAAGGATGAGCTTGTAAAAAATAACAAGACGCTTGTTCTATATAACGATATGTTGTGGAACTGCTTCAATAATACTTTTAGTTAAACTGAGCACTGTCATAACAGTAATGCGTAATATATAAAGTATTTACAAAAAATGTACTTTTAAAATTAATGGACGCATAATAGCCCTACTGACGGACCGATAGTTGTGATGCGACGAGATAAGACAAACGCGTTTAAGTGAAGTCAGGATGCAATTTTTTGATGCGTTATGAAGTCATTGAAGCCGTAATATTTAAATATTATTCCTCAGTCTAGTCCGTAGGTAGGTAATAAGCTTTTTATATGTGCCTGAAGCAATATGAAATTGAGACAACTAGTTTGCCACAGGAAACATTCTCTACATTATCATTATTTTTAATTCCTTGTTTGGCGACAAAAAATCTTTGTCGTTTTTTTTATTGTTCTTAGGTACTACTAACCTTTTGAGAAGAAAACTCATTACAGCCAAAGCAGTCTGAGCTCAAATATAGTTGATAAATTTCTCCAAAGCTAATGATAAAAAAAAGATTTTATTCTGCTTAGCTTTGAGTTTTGTTCATATTCATATTTGTTCATATTAAGATGCAGCCAGCGGTTGTAACGTACTCCGCTCTATTTTCGTAATATTACATGATGAAAAGATTATAGACTCAATCACAATACAATCAGAAACTCATAAAAACCTAATTAAGGCAAATATTGATTTGAATGTATGTACATGACTGAAATGAATCCAAGCAACTTATATTCTCAACCCGAAGATTATTCCTTCCGTTTGTATTGTGTTTTTTAACCAACGATATTTGAGAAGAACAAGGAAGAGATAAAAATGCGTTCATGGGAAGTGACTACTCACTCGATCTAGAAGTACATATGTAGCAGGTACAAGGTTCAAAATGTTTAGGGTTCATTGCCTACTTTACCATCATCACCTTTGTTAATTAATTTGTAATATAAGCGGATATTGAAAGTTTCATGTTGCATGCAAAAAATATGTACATATATATATATATATCTGGATACAACCACAGTTCCCATAGGCATTGTATAGTGAAATGTTCTTAGAAATGCTACTCCTACGTCAATATACTTTTTTTTTTTACATAAGTGAACGACTAGACTACCAAGATTTTTATGAGTTGTGTCGCTGTCTGTTTTTTTTTAAAAATTGGGACATATCGTCATCATATTTACAACTCAAACAAAAAATTGTGACCAGTGAGGCAACGGAATTAAGACTTCCATACTGCAAATCAGTTATTGACCTGCAGACATTTGAGAAAGAAATTCTCATCTTGTCGGTTCATTTTTATAATTCCTTTTGAAAAGAATACCGAATAAACCGCATGCTTATGTAAACTCATTTAGCCAAAAATTTAATTTGATGTCTTGCCATGGTGAAACTTTTACTCCTTGTTTTACTGTAATCGTTTTCGCTGTCATTATGGATATGAGCAAATAAATTACAATAATAATTTCGTACCTTTCATCAGTTCTCCTTCTCCTCCCGAACAGGTTTCTAAAGCATAGCAGCCATGATGATGATGATGACATTTCGGTGTCATCAGAAATGGAGTGTTGTTCGGATGGATCATTTTCGCGTTGTGACACTACATTTTCCTCTTCGGGAAGTGAGCATGCAACTTTATCCACCAAATGTATGAGTAAGCAGTGAGTCATAATGGAAGACAAATAATATATGCTGTTAGGAGCACTGGATGAAACCCTTTTTCAAAAACGGATTAAACCTTTTCACACAGTTTTAAGCATAAGCTTATTGTGGTCAAAAGAGAAAATGTCAATCAAATATAAATTCATAGTCAGACACAATCAGATACTTTAAATAAAAAGGACTATGTCCCACAAAGATAATTCATTCCTAGTATCAGACACAAAGAAAGTTCCGATGAATAGGAGTTTTTTTTTCAACAACCAGATTTTTGAACTGTAGAAATTACTTCTGTCTGAACTGAAGTTGAACTGGGATAACTAATATGCTATATTATATCACTGGCATGTTTAACTGAAGCAAGTTTAAGCAGAGTATAAAATACTATTATATGGCATAGAACTACCTTTATATATTAAAGACAATGCCACGAATAAACACTACAAATACTACTATTAGGTTGCTTCGGCATAAGCATAAATGAAATCTTTCGAAAAAAATTAACTGCACTTAAAATGTATAGAATTTATGTCTTTTGGGTTTTACCGAAGGATGTCATGAAAAACCTAACTAAAATTAAATCAAAAGTAAAGTAAAATTAAAGTAAAACGGTGATTCTCAGGATGCCCCGGATAAATAAGTGGATGGAGTACCAACAGCAGCAACTAAGTAGAAGCCTCTGATCTTATTAAAAGGAAGAACGAGACTAGCGTTGTAAGCTCACTGTCTTGACTTTACCCTGCAAAGAGAAGAGTGCTGTATAGCTGGCTGGTTCTGGCTGACTTTCTTGTTGCACTCTTTAGTTTGTACTCTAGAACAAGAGAGCCCATCATATCATATTATGTGAACAGTTCAACATACGCTGTACATGCACATACCTACATCAACATCGTTGACACTGCCCGTTGACGCATTCAAGTTTAGATCTTTAATGTTTTGTTTATGTTAATGACTAATTAATTGATAGTCAACGAAATGTTTCCTTGTGGAAATTTAAAAGCTCTTTACACACAATCTAGTATTACGTCTTCAAATTAAGGGCCGTTGATTTAAATCATTTCCTACCACCCTAAGCAATTGATGATGTATTAAAAGGGGAGCAATAACTGAGATCAACGGACCAACCAAGTCATCTCTATCATTTGAAAGCCATCGCCAATTTTGTGCAAAATGATCCCAATTATTCCAGGTGTCGGTAGAGTCTGAAAAATGATTAATCACATTTTTTTCTCTCCAATTTCTGATTAGTTCAGACATTGCGCATTATTTTCTGCTTTTCTGATTTCCTTGTAAAAAACCAAAACATGTTCAACCTTATTAATTACACCGAAATGATATATCAGCATATTGCACGTAGCACAGACATCGCACATCGTGTCCACAAATTTCTGATCACCTTCACCGGACGCTCAAAATTTCTGGACATCTGGACACTGGCTGGACACACCTGAGTGTTCGCCCATTCCTGAGCTGAATTGAACATTCCACTCGATTTACGATGAGTGAACATGCAAGGAACCTGATTCTGATTCTGCCTATGTGCTTCTTGCAGTCAAATTTAACTTTGACTTTTTCTATTGAGGTTCTACTTGCCCAGTATGGGAAGTGATATATCCTCTTTGACTCTACAAACCTTAATTAGGGAAGACCTCCCTGATACAATGTTACTATAACATACATCCCTGTCTTCCCGTCCCAAATACCCGGATGTTCGTAATGAATCCTTCTAATATGTTTTGTGCAGTCATGTTACGTATATAATTATAATGAAAGTAATTATTATAAAGCTTACTGGATTATAAATCTAATACATACATAAGTAGCCATGGGATAAATTTTCAATAAAAGTAACTGGTCGTATAACATTTGTGCATGAAAATGGTGAATGTCATAATATGGGAATGGAATCTTCTTTACGAATGGTTGTGTCTGAGCTGAGTGGTTTTAAATAATGAGTTGATATCATCATTATAATTTCTATTTAATTTCATTCTATTTATTTTATTTTATTTTACTGAAGATGTCCATAGTACAATGTGCTAATGCTGTATAAACTACATAAAATTATTATTCATAATACTAAAATGCAACAATATTACAATAAACTACACATTTTCATATGTCATCGTATCATTTGTCGTTCCGTAGCACCTTCACGCACTGATGGCAAAAACTTTCCACCTAAATACTGCCTGCTTATTTTGATCGTTGACTGATAATGTAATAATGATGATGATGATGATGAAATAGGGTTTGGCATTGGCTACTGCGCTGAAAAGTCTGTATCTCTTAAGTCTGTGGATCCAAGCTGGACACTACGTCCTGGAGTCTGCTTACTCGCCTTACGTCGTTTACGTACGAGTCTAGCTGAATAATAAGAGTTCAGAAATGATTTTGAAGCTTTCTCTACAGATCCCACTTGAGGCGATGAGTCGGGCATGGGAGTTGATGAGATTGGTGGTTGGACTGCCCCATCCACTTGAATTTGTGAAGCAACATGGGAAGAACATCCATAACTCGCATCTGTAAATCAAATCAAAAGTTTATGTTCAACCAAAGAAGAAGCAGGGTAATGAAAAAGGATAAAAAAAATTTTACGCACTAAGACCTTCAGCAGGGACGTGATGTCTGGGTAAGTTAAGGTGCTCAGAATCTTCATTTGTGTCAATGTTCCCCATATTCATGTCTGACTGGCTTTGCTGCTGCTCATCCTCATCACATCCAGGATTCATTTGGTGTACACTAACAAGGTGATGAATAAAGTCGTCTGAGGTATCAAATTGTGTGCTGCACGGTTTGCATACGTAGATGAATATAGGTTCTACGTTGTGTAAAGTTTTCGTGTGCTCGTACAGCTCGTCTGGAAAATTAAATGTTGCTTGGCAAATCACACACTTCCAGTTTTGGAGTGGATCTCTTTCTTCCAATGTTACTACTTGTGACGACGTCTCCGTGGATAGAGAGTTTGGTTCTTGAGTTGCCATTACGGTGTCATCTTGCATCAAAACTATGTCATTATAATCATCGGGAGTTGGAGAATAATGAGCCCTGATTCCAGGCCACTCCATATTATATTCATTTTGATTCAGTTTTCCCTCTTTTTGGGCCCCAATGTAGCTGCACTTCATATTTTCTTCCCTCATTAGCTCATCAGTGGTTTGGAAGATTTTATTGTGAATGTATAACATGTGGGCTCTGCACCCTTCCACCGTCTTTAGTGCCGTGCTACAATGTTGACATTGGAAAGCAAGGATTTTCTTGTGAATTAGTCGAACGTGTGTGGCTAGCTCTTCCTCAGATATGGAACGAGTTTGGCACACTGGACAAATGAAGTTGACTCCCGGTTCAGGTCGAGTTCCGAAAACACCTGGAGTGATTGATGCACTCCACTTTTTAGTTTTTCTCTTCTTGGATGGTTGGCTTTGTCCATGAACGTGATAATTATGTGTCTGTAACTTGGCTTTGGTTTTAAAGTATCGTGAGCGTTTCCCACTTTTGACACGAGATTGAGGAAGTTGATGAATCTTAGTATGAAGGTTGGGTTTGTTAGTATCTGTAAGTCTTCTCTGGTAACTCTCACTTTGTACAAAAGTGGCCAATTCTTGTTGTTGAACTCCTACAATGGCATCTGTATCTGCAGATTTAGGCTCATTCTCTCTGACTACGTCCAGGTTGCAAGTGGAATTCTTTATAATAGTTATTCTCCCATCAGTTTCCTGCTCCACACGCCACGTCGAATTTTTTGAAGAACCCGAAGAGATATCAATAGGGTGCCTCATTTTAGTGTGTAACTTGGGTCGAGCTTCTTTGCCAAACGTTTCCCCGTCAAAGTCAGTAATCTCTTGATGAAATTCATCGTTTTGAGAAGCAATTGCAGTGGCTGCAGATGGTAGGCTGGCCATCCCACTTTCAACATCACTACTATTCCCAACCACAACTCCCCGTTTACCATGAGCATTTTGTGTATTCCCATCCTCCTGACTCCTCTCCAAATTGACTCTCGGTAGGAATGCATTTAGCTTTTTTTGGCAACCTCTCAAAACTTCCTGTCTCAAATTCTGAATCTGACGTTGAACTTCAGTTGGCTCACTTTTCAAGCCAAAATCCTCCTCCTTCCTTGTGAATTGTTGTGTAAAAGCATTACATCTGGAAATGTCCCACCCCGCACAGTTGATCGTCTCGAACACTTTTCCTACCTTCCATTCCAGATCGAGTCTTAACTTCTCCCATTGCAAGAAAACGTCACAAAAGGAATCACAAAACTCGAGACAGTGATCACAAGTCACTAATTCGTCACCAATATCATTATTTTCTCCAGAAAAGCACTTAATGTTTAAATATCGTTCAAGAAACTGGAAAAATTTTGTGGAACGATTTCGATTGTCCTCCTGCATATTATCCAAGGTGGATGGACTTTTGTAACACAAAACACACAGCCGATTGCTTCGCCTGTCCTCCATTTTTAACTTACAAATTAAAGCAAAAGCTTAACCTGATTTTATAAATGGATTAAATTAAAGTTATTTGTGGGCACTAAACCGTGTATTTTTGAGCTCGTATAAAACTATATACAGTACTGTTTCGTCTTGTTATGTCTCATCAACACAATCCGATCGTTGCTCAAAATATTATGCACTGCTATTTTTTGTACAAAACAAAAAATCACTGCAACTCAATTTTACAGCAACTGCTGATAAACAAACAGCTCAAAGCTGCACAGTAGTGCCCACTAATAACTTTTGTTCCAAAAATGTCTTGTCTTTGAACATTTAATCGTTAAAAATCCCCCGTGTTTACAATCCTGTTCAAGAAATATAAAAATATTTTGATCGTAGTACATGCAGGGCAGCTGAAATGATGTTGACTGATTTTTCGTCAGCAAGACGTTCTTCATCTCACTCCAGTAAAATACCATTGGCTCAAGTAAGAACTAGGTATACTTGTCGACTAGGCATGCAACGTACATTATACACAGGTCCATAGTTTCGTAAATTCCATTTCGTCTTTGTACTTGGGCGTAAGTACAAACAAAAATATTCTGTTGTTATACAGAAAAACGTATTTGCCTTCACTTAATGATAACTTATATCAGCATGTAAAAATTTGCATGCTCTACATGACACTCGATTTTCCAATCTTCCGTAAGGTACCTTAGCTAGAGCTGAGTAAAATCCACTTTACTACAATAGGGACCGTTCGCAAATGAAGTACTGTGATCGTGATGGTAGTACAATCACCGTCACAATATGGTACTGTAAAGCTCACAGGCTTCGCAAAATTCGGATAGTAATAAACCCGACAGGCGTAAAGAACCGGAATCTTGTGCAAATTGAACTTAAATTTGAAAATTTTGAATGATTAAAAATTAAGAAATTTCGACCTTTAAACGATTGCAGGTCATGCTGAGGCCATTGTACAACTTTTAGAACAGCATGACTGAATCCCTCTCAGCAAATGGTGTCATTTTGATCTATCACACTTAATACTTTGCTATTAAAAATATTTGACCTTGACCTTTGACCTGGTTTCCGATAACACCCATCTCGCTTCCCAAGAAAGGTCTTGACCTAAGATGTCGTTGGGTTAGGTTAGAGGCTCTCAATTCCCTTGAGAATTGTTCAATGAACAATGATATTCCATATAGAAGCTACTTGTTTACAATCACAATACCATTTGGAGACGGGTTTCAGTTTTTTGGGAAAAGACGGTAGATTTTTACTTTAGCTTCTTCGCTACGATACAATGCTACCATCACAGTACTCAAAATGGCTTACAATACGCCTTGCGAACCGTCCCTAATATGTGATTTTACAAAACAAAACGCGGAGCGTCCTGCCTGCCTAATATTTCCTTTCGAGAATGCTGCACTCGCATGTAAAAGCGTACGGAGAGAGTCGAGGGGTAAACCTAACTTTATGACGAGCAAATCTTCCTTCTCACCTACTTATGTAAAACCATCTAGCCAAGTCATCATTCTTTGCCCATTCCTTCTCTTCTTTACTGAAGCATCAAGATTTTTTTATTTGCATCATTCAGCAAGTACAAATGCAGTCCATCAAAAACATAAACAACAAAGAAGCAAAAAGTGCACATCCGCACCATCTTAATAAAAACATATCTTATATGAAATTCAAATATGCTCCAATGAAATGTAATTGGTTGTAAAGACTAATGACCAACTAATCTTGAATAAAGGCACTACTATACCATTTTAATTCAACATTCGTACAACAATGTATGGCAATTCCACCACCAGCAATATGGGGATTTTCATGAATTTATACAGAGATCTAGTCATTTCAAGAATGATGTCTGTTTTTTGGTTGTGCTAAGGGATTTAACAGTGGCCCATTCTTATAACAACTATATCATTTTAATCCCCAACTCGTTTTTAATTTTTAGGTGTTGCCAACATTATTGGAGTACTGAAAACTTAAAAACGACGTATGTTGTTAGAGGGCAAGATATAATAAACGGATGAAAATAGGAAGTTTATTCAGGTAATACCTAAAAACAGAGGTAGTGAAAAAACTCAATATTAACTTTGGTGCTCATTGCCAATGACATTTTTATTTGAGTTATAATGAAAGAGCAAGAGATTTGTATTAAATTGGCTTATAATCCATTAAAAATTATTGTATATGATGAAATATGAGCGAGTCGGTTGGCTTGCGTTTGGGTGTTAGCAAGCACGGATATACTCTAACCTATTATGGCTTTGTAAAGAGAAATGAGACGAAGTAAAGGTGAGTAGATTATAGGTGTAGCCTTCTGCCTTTGGTTGTGAGTTTGTGAGTCACCTGTGATTCCATTACTTACTCTCCAATCATCATCTGAAAACCAGTTCTACACACCTGGTTGGTCTTCTTTAATACTCCCAACTTATGAGTGCTCATACATATTACATAATATATGTTGATGCCCCATCATAACAGTCACCTATACTATGTACATGTAAGCCATCTTCTACAACAGAATACTTGCTAATTATTATTAATTTGTAATCTGTTTACGGGAAATGTGCTGTATGTTTAACAAAATTATTAAATAAAATCTGTAATTGTACTTGTATTAATAGTGCAAGCATATTTCCAGAAAAATTCTTTCCATTTGAAAAACTCCGCTGAACCTTTGTTTTATTCTGTGACTTTAATTCAACTCAATAATTTTAAGACAATAGGAGTTACTCAAGGGTTAGGGTTAATGCAATGCGCATGCCAATTTTATTGAGTCATCGAAACCTTTCATTGATGCCTACCACATACCTAAGAATGCCTCTTCAAAACCAAAGATTGTAAATGCCAGGCAAAGCAAAGCATGATGCGTAGAAAAGATATTGCTATACGAAGGATTGTCAAAAAAGATGAAAAGAGAAGAAAAAGTTTGGGAATGAATTTGTTAAGAATATCAGAAAAAACGCAGCTAAACGCATGCAACGAAGCTCCATGTCTTAAAAGAGAGGTTTGAGTATGCAAAAAATAATAATGCCAAATATTTGTTATATTAACCCATACACACAGTACAACGTATGAAAAGTACCTGCAATCACAAGCCGATATAGCATATTACATGTTCAACTACATACCCAGAGTTCAAGTTGCGAGTTCAGGGAAATGGTCTGGCTCGTTTTTCCTAGAACTACAGTGACGTTAACACTTACGCCTCATACCCAATATGAAGTGGCTATGAATATCTATTGCTAGCATGCATGTTATGCATGTTATGATCAGGACGAAATTTTATTTTATATGAAGAAGGAATTTGAGACAGTCACAATCAAAGTTTTATGAGGTGTCTCAAATTACTTTCCCAATGATTGCGATGAAAAGTTCAGCTCTGGTCTCTTTTGTGCACGAAATAAAATCATCCTATGGGCTACGGCTTGCATCATATTTTCAGTTAAGGTACATATATTGGTTGGATGATTTTGAGATCTGATGTAAATTATTGGTTCAGATCATGAAATTTTAAAGTGACACTACTACTATTATGGCTTTTTATTGTCATACGATGATATTGAGAAACTGGGTAAAATAAATAACTGTATTAATGCATACTTCCTCTACTAGTGCAATGACCAGACATTGTGCTATGTAAAATTCCAATTATCACAGAAAAAGTTGTATATTAATATTACACTAGCAATAGCAATGATTGAACATGTTGGCTACGTTCTAATGTATGTCAATTCATGCGTACGTTATGGTTCTAAGAAGAAGACATTGGCAGGTTGACAATGCATTTCTTGTGATTTTGATTCCAGGGCTGTCTCGACAAGACAATCATAATATAAGGTGTGGTGCAATATGTTGCATTTGCGACCACTTTTTGCAACTATACTTACATGCATAACAGGTAGATAGGAAGCAGGCAGTTTCATAAGCACAATCATCAGCCGTGTATGAATATTCTGGATTCAGTCTCCCAACTAATGAACACGTATTGTATCAGTGCGCAGTTTTCTTTCAAGAAAAGTTTATTACGCACAGCCTTTTTTGGACTGTTTTTTTGACGCTCTAATTTGTCGACGAAGATATTCAAAAGGCCTGAACAAAGTTAACAGTAAGTACCCCAAAAAATATGTTTGTAACCCATTTGCTTTTAAATTCTGTGATCGGAAAAATACCAACTAGCCACCGCCGCTGTAAAAGCATAACAATATGTTCATGTCTAGCTTCTTCTTGTGTTAGATCGTTCAGTTTTAAATGTAAACTTTTCATTTTTTTTTCTTTACTTTTAGATCAAACCACTGATTCCTGCTAACATCTTGTAGCGTCAAGCCTGAAGTATCTAGCCTCATTTATCCATCACGATTCATATCCTCCTACGTTTAATTCAGAATAAAAGGTTAGCTTCTTGTTGAAAAAAGGCTAAAGAAGACATATTTTAATAATTTTACCGTGAATCAAGTTTTAAAATGTATTTTAAACATTTATATCTTTAGTGCACTATTTACAAATTCGTCAAATGGTAAAAAGGGCTAAGCCATATGAACGACAAGTTTTAAGATTTATCTTTTGAGTTACCTTTAGACTGAGGAATTAATTGACTGTTAAACGTTATGCATTTATAATTATTTCTCTAATTTGCAGAAATGGCAGAGTTTGGGTGTGTCAACTGGCTATCCTTATGTTTCTTCGTTGTGCTTCTCTTCATTCCGGCCATTTGTACTATTGTGTGGGTATTTTTCATGGGTGGATTGGTAGCTGGGATGATACAGTCAGGAATCGCCATCAGTGTCGTAGCTTTTTTTAAAGCTCTTCGATATTGTGGATGTACTGCATGTGGAGACTGTTACTGGATCAACAATTGGCTCACGTTTTCGATGGATATTTTTGATTATTTTCTAACACCTGCGTGGAACATAATGGAACGCTGTTTTGCAAAACCCACACCTGAAGATGAAGACTTCATTCCATGTACCCCTCCTAACACACGAAGCTCTTCAGTGGAGTCGATTGAGTGGATTGAGTCGATGGAGTCGGTGGAGTTGGTGAAGTCGATGGAGGCCGTGGAGTCGGTGTAGAATCCAAAATGTTTTCCTTGCTATTATATTTCACATTGTGCAAACCTTCATTTGTTTTTGGCATTTAGGTTTATGCATCTTCTTTTGGCAATATGTTTGGCTGAATTCGAACCTTTCCTTTTTCTCTAATGCGTTTTAATTTTCAAAAAATCAGTTTGTTTACGCGTTGAAGTCGGTTTATATCAGTAATAGACCCCTTAAAATGTTTTGTGGTATCAACTATATTTGTTAAAAATAAAATCTTTTCTCTCTGAAATACTAATAAGATATTCAAAAAGTTTTTAACGTGCACATCTTGCTGGCTTTTATATTTGCATGGGATCTATTTTCTGTTTGCACCCACATGTATTGAAATGTTCCAAAGTTCAAGGAAAAACGAATGGACGGAGGTCTGCTGCTTTTATTAAACTGTAAACATGATTCCTTCATATATTTGATAAACATCTTGGACGAATTGGCTTATAAGGATAACTCACTATTAAAACTGACCTTAAATTCTCTTCAGTGCATAATAATAACCCCCGGCTCACTAAAATATAATCTTCCTCTTCGGTACCACTAAAAGTATCTATTGCCTTTTTATTTATACAGTTTTGTGCTAAAACATTGTACGGCTGCAAAGTTGTGCAGGATTATTTCCTATGGCTCATGATGATTTTTATCTTCACTACACTAGCTTTATGCATATGTTGTTGCATAGGAGTTATGCTTCGTTGCGGTTTCTGCTTACATTTTTAGATGATTATTATACATACATGCATTATACATGTACATTCATACTAATTCCAGGTCTCGACAAAAATTAGAGTGGCATCAGAGAGAGCTATAATGTGAAAGCTACATATAACCTTCATTCATTATGATTGTAAATTCTTGATCATGTATTCCAGACATAGTGTTCTACATCATGTAGTATACTTTAGTACTAACCAAAAGATTTTGCTACTGTATTTCATATTTTTCTTACATCATATCCTTTAGTAAAGAATCGTCAAAAATAGCTTTGAACTAATCAAATAAGTCCACATCGAGAACAAGTACAACAGGTGGATGAAAACGGGTTTGGGGAGCATAGTGAAATCTTTCACTCAAATGGCCATTGCATTGAAGTTATAAGTAGAGGAAAATATATAAAGAAAACAACGAGTGAAAAAGTTATATGCAACCAATGAGCAGGTGTTTTGAATAAATGGGAAACTTGCATTCCAGCTAGAAGTGGAGTAGGAATGCAACATGAATCATCGTCTGCATATCATGAACATAGGACTCAACAGATACATGCATGTTTATACGTAATGTAACTTTCTTCTCGTTCCAAGTCAGAATGAATGTGGTACCGGTAATCTCCATCATTAAAACCCAAAGAGCTAAATGGGTGTGCAATTGAAGGCAAATATCTCGTCCAAAGTACTACATACACTCGTACATACGTACATAATTTTACAGTATATCCCTGAAACAAAACACAACTCTTTTCAGGGCATGATAGCAGTACAGTTGAGTAACCTTCGTTTCTCATATTATTTTGAGACTTTTTATGTTCATAATATCAATGTTCAAATCAACGTTAGCATCTTTTTTTACTTGACTTGAAACAAAAAAAAGCTTTCCTGTATCCTTTAACTTTTCATCAGTCAAAATCAAAGTAGGTATGAAAAATAGTTTTGTACGGCATAGAATAAATTGCTTATCTTATGTATTGTGGTAGTCTGATATTGGTGTACAACAGTCTTTCTTGGTCTCACTGTCGTTGCTATTACCAAGCCATCAAACCATATTAATTTCATAACTACCTGTCAAAGATGTCTTGTACACTTCTTTTTGTAGTCTAGCTGTTTTGGTAGGAACATGAACAAAACCAGCATCAAGCTTCAGTTTTGCAAAAGCAAGTTATCAGCATGCAACACCTTTCCGTACCTGGTAAAAACGTCGACCAGTAATAACATCGTCAGCTTAAGCCTAGACCAGCCGAAACATCGACCGCATGTTTTAGTAAATGAGCAAAAACGTCGACTACTCAATATTTCCTTTATGCACAACAGGATGTTAAAATATAATCTTGCTTGAGAAATTTTGTCTTCAAACCTATGTCTGAATCTATCTTACAATCCATCCATCAGTTAGTTTAAATCTATACTTAATTGAGATGAGTGAATCTGGTTTTAAGCGATTGTTAATATTTTTCATAGCATAAATTGACAGTTTAAGTCATAAAACTCTATGTTAGCACTACCAATAAATGTAACGGGTCATCAACTTATCGCTTGTGATAAAATGTTGGTATTTTTAAAATGCCACTTATATTTACCAGCGAGCGTTTATGTAATCAGATTACCAGAGTACGTATAGCTTCATAAGTTTTGGATATATACACTTGTCAAAACAATTTGAACAATAAAAAATGCAAGTGGATATATTTTTTGTAGTCGGTGTTTAGTGTTGTCGATGTTTATGTTTGGGCAACGATTATGTACAGGCGATGTTTTTCCTAAACCCACACCTTTCAATATATCCATCCTCCTTTTCTTGTCAACTTATGTTCTACTACTTACAGGTGTTCATCATGTTACACTTATAAAATGTATGCACACTTGTAAGTAGTGCGTATATATGTATGTATATAGTACACTTGATTACTCAAGTCTAGCACTTTTGGTAGCAGCTTAAGCCGAACATTTCAATTTTACTATATAGCATTTCGTCATGGTGCTTATACATTGCTTACACTGTCGACGTGTCCATCCTCCTTCTCCTATGAAATTCTGTGCAATCGCTACTTGCAAATTGTAAACGCTGCATTTCTCTCACCATATTCCTGCAGCACCCAAAATATTAATCGTATGTATAATGTTCATTTTTTATGTAAATCGTTTTCGACTAGACTTTTTGATGATGCGATTATTTACTGCTGCTTCTTTTCTGCATTTCTACTGCAAATATAAGATAATCTAATTTTATGAACTCAAAGTAGTGAAGTAGAATTATAAACAATTCCATTTGTCAATCGAGCCAACTTCTGCATTGGATTTTCGTATGATATTTAATCAAGCTCCACTAATCATTTCATTTTAATTGAGAGTCTAAACAATGAAATTTTCGATTTATTCAACGAGGAAATTACTTGGATTTATTACAACCTAACATAAAATGATTGAAAAAGGAATAAAACACCAAAAACACTAAAAGAAGATGTTCCACCTACTAGTTACTAAAATTCTGTATCGTAAGTGAACAAGAGAACAAGTAAAACATTCAGCTATATTTCTTAAGCATGAAAACAAATAAAAACAACGAGATACACTACAAATTAAGCTTCATCTTCACCCACCGGTGTTTGTCTCCCTCTGCTGCAGCTGAATAATGAAAATCCTCTCCGTCATTACTTTGTTATGGATAAAACTCCTTGCTGCATACAAAATTAACAAAAAATAACGATATTTTAGTTCGTACTTCGGGTTACTCCCCTGTTCAACTTGTTTGGTAACCTTAAAATAAAAAAATAGCTCACTTACCTAGTGTATGGTGTTAGATGTGCAGTTAATGCTGCTGGGTAGTAGATTTAAAATCAATCTTCCTGCTCTGAATCCCCTTGCTCTTGCTTTATCCGAGGACCGGCGTTAGGGTCCCCCCCAGCAGCAGCAGGGACTTGCTGAGGACCTTGTGTCTCATTCTCCTCTTCAGACGAGAGTTGTCTCTTTCTGCCCCTATTGCTTGGTCCAGCACTTTGCGCTTCCTCGATTTGGCGTTCCAAGGATGAATTATTGTTCTCCATTCCCTCTTTCAGTTTGTTTACGATGTCCATGGTCTTTTGAAAATAAGCGTCCGAAAACCAAAGGTTGAGCAGCTCCACGGTCACTCCCTTCAGCTCATCTGGTAGTGAAGTACCTGGCCTGCTTGGTCCGGGTTGAGGATCTTCCTGAACTGGTTCTCCCTCTTCATCACTGCTGAGCGTAATGACTTCGATTTCTTTATTCATTTTAAGCTAGCTTAAGTTGTCTTGAGACTTGAGTTTGTAAAAATTAAAAAGGACAGCAGCAGCTCCAATATTTATTAACTTACACACTGAAACAATTTCCACATAGGTTCTTGCTTGCTCGCTTACTGAATCACAACTGACAAACACGAACAAGGGAATGCTATTTGCCTGCTCGATCAACGCTGAATGTACATGCGTTAGATATATGGTTGCATAAGATGAAGATTGGATAATAGAAGTACTTTCTTGATTTGGATTTCGTGCAGTATCAGCGAGTTTGGGTGGATAGTAAGGCGCATAACACCTAAAGAAAGATGAAGAAGGGCGAACGGGACAGTATTACAAAAGAGCTCATGTTATATCCTACATATATGGTATTAAGTATTTCACACATATTCCTACAGTGCAACATAATGTTTGACTTGCAATGATATGCCTTCATATTTTTACCATGATAATCATTCTTCATATGATTCAATTCTTTTTGCTTTGGTATCTTGCGTCCCTTACTTACCGTTGCGTATTGGCTTAGATCCCATATGCAGAGTAAGTGAGAGAGCAAGAAACTTGGAAAGGATAACACTCAAAATTTTAGTATACCACTGATAATATAATGGATTAAAAGTATAGCAGAGGTGCTTCATGCACAGATCAAGCACCATCCCAAAGAACTCAGCTTTTAGCTCATGTGCAAATTCTTATGAGGAAATGGCGCCAGACCTTTTTTCCACGTTGAGATTTGTTTTATCTTTGTTGTTGTGAGCTATTCATTACAATTTTGACGACTCATTTAATGGTGCTGTGGTTTGAGTTTATTATTAATTATAATGTCAGTAATCTGCACATTATAGTTTTGTTTGTAAGTGGTTTTAAACATATATTGATGAGGTGGTTGAGATTGGATGTAGCTAACTTCATATTACATATAGCCGCCAGCCTTCTTTTATAAACAAGTATGCAAGCTCTCTTCTTATTTTTTACATTGTCCTTGAACAAAGTACACGCAGTTTATACTTACGCTTTTAAATTTCTAAGCTACTGCTACTTGCTGAGCGTAGACGTAGAACTTACATTCTTTTCTATCTAATGACTTTGTTCTCTTGTTTAATATGTGGACATTGCATTCGTTATGTAATCTCGCCCTAGCTACAACTTTTCCTTCCGCTCTCAGTTTCTTTTTTCCACTTCAGTGTTTCGATTCGACTTGTTCTTGAGCACCAGTACAAATACTAAAAACAAACAGCATAAACATTCAATAAATATTCATCAACTAGCCTCATCTGAATTGCTAGCACGTCAGTAGTGTCGAATGATCTCAGACTGCCCCGATCGAAATACACATGAAAGTAGATGAGCTATGCTGCTGATGGGTTCTAAGTAAAATCTTTATGCTGGGAAAAAGCAATACCGATGTTGGTTTAGCAAGGAAAACCTTCGTATATACATATTTTACAACTGGATTTTGATAGTTGTGCATTCTTTCATAAACTCATAACATAATTATGTTTTTCATATCATTCGCATTGCTTCTCACGCCTCAGGCACTCTAAGTGATTCTTTGTTTCCCTCAGCTAAATTATTAAGGAAAACTACAAAACGATTACTCAATCATTATTTATATAACTAACATGCATGTTTTAACTTTTTGTTTACTGGTATTGCTTTAATTAAGTTTTCAGCTCTCATTGTTTTCATGAAGGGGATGTGATAATGTTTAACGAGCAGCGTTCCACACATAATATGAATGAACTCTAACGCTCAAGTTTTCAACTGACAGCATGAACAATTGGTTATATGTATTTACATAATACACTTTTTAAGACACTGACTAAAGTGTATTCATAACTTGAGTTGAGTTGCGTAAATCAATGTTTTGTTATGCTTAAGCATGTATCGAAACTGTATAGAATCAGCATGAGTATTGCTTATTTTGCACAATAGGAATACAGGTGAGTTGGTGAAGGTGTCAATGCATACCATATATACACATGCTTTCATCATTAAAATATAAAGAGTATGAGGAGTGGATATATGGACCAGATAGCGAATAAATGCTATTGACATTTCACGATATCTGAACTATCCTCATAAACATCTTATTAGACTATTCTTGCTATATATTCTGGATTCTTTTTGGAGCTAAATTTAATTATAAGAAAGCGTTAATGATTTCAAATACAAGAAAAGGAACTATCACAACTACCCTGTCATTTTTCCTTTCACCTTCAGCATTATTTAATTAGTTTTTCACTAAAGTTTAAATAACTATCCACTCTGTTCACCAAGTCATTAATTCCTGTTGTTTATGAAGCTCTGTGACATTAAGGACTGATTTTTGAAGTAAAATATTGTAATGGAACCAATCTGCGATTGCTTGGTGAAGTTGTTGGATAGTAAGATTACCTTAAATAACTATTAAACGACAAATCATCTATAAGACACTGTCAGAATGTCAAAATACATGTAAATTTTCAATACATCCGGCGTTTGTATTAAAACACTAACTCCAACTTGTTAAATTCACTTTTGATAATATTATCCCTCCTCGTTTCTATTATTGGGATCAATTTACAAGTTATTATCAATGTTTTTCTGAACACGTCATGATTATAGGGGACATCTGAAAAGAATAATCTTTTCATCCCCGTCACTTTGTAAATTACAATCGCTTCAACAACATTTTAGCTTTTAAAAACGAGTTGAGTGAAGTGTGATTACATCACATGGATGAGTGGTATGTATTTCACTACAAATATCTAATCGTTGGGTTTGTTTTTAAATTTTCAGTCATGTGGTACAGTGAAAAGATGTTATTAGTGGTAGTCATTACTCCGATAGCCTATCATCTCCTTCACGGTATAAAAGGCTTACCTCATTTGCCTTGCCTTGGGAGCAATTGTGTTGATGACTTTAAATGAACTGCTGGCCTGGAAAATGAGAACTTTAGTTGGAAAATGCTTGGGGATTCTACAATCTATTTTCATGTGTGCATTGTTGCCTGGGCCTTTGCGAACCCGAGAACCAAGCCAAGAACATGTCGTGTTACCTGAGCCAAGCCCAACAGCTCCTATCAGGTTGCACAAAGATTTTATAAATTTAAAAACACTTTTGTAGCCTCAAAAAACAACATTTACTTACACCATTTATTTTCTTTTATATTTTCAGACAAGAAAATGATGATGATTATACTCAAGAGTTACCTGATACTCGATTCAAATTCATGGACTTACAGTAGAACGTAGAATTGTAAACAATCCTATTTGTCAATCAAGCCACCGTCACCACTGTATGTTTTTTAGGATTTTTAATCAAGCTTCACCACACATTTTATTTTAATTGAGAGTTTATTTAATAAAATTCTAGATTTATTTAATGATTACATTTTTTGATTGTCCTACAACCTACTATAAAATTATTGAATGAGAAAGTAAACGTTAAAACAATTAAACAAACTAATTACTAAAAAATCTTATATCTTGATTTAAATATACGAACTAATAGAACATAAAATTATAAATCCTACAAATGGAAACATCAACATACACTACAAATGTTTCATCGTCATCAGACTTTTACAAGAAAGTTGAATTTCTTTTCATCATCATCAAGATTTGACCTGGTATGCAAAATGAATAAAAAAGATGTTTTAGTTGATATCTTAGCTTCAGTTCAACACCCAACTTCAATTTTTTTGTTAAACCTAAAAAAATGAAATGCGCTCTCTTACCTAGTGTGTGCATTCAACGCTACTGGGTTAACCTATTTTTTTGTAGTTGGAGGCTCCATTTTCTCATCTTCTAATTCCTGTTTGTCCTGCTCACTCTGAGGGTTGACGTTGGGTTCTTCCGTAGCTGCAGCAGTTTCAGTTGGTCCAGTCTTCTTCCTGCATAAATCATTTTCAATTGGTAATAGTTTTATAATCAATCTTTATTATATTATCTAAAATGTTAAAAAATTGCTTACTTTTTATAAACATTCAATGACTTTGTGGGACTTATGGGGATGACCTTAGCCTTCTTCGTTGTATTTTGCTCACCGGCCGCAATAGCTTCCGTTTCTACTCCTCCCGGTACCCTGCAACTTTGTTTGTGGTTCACCTTGTCAGGCAATCCTTTTCTCTTGTTTCCCATATTTCTTGATTCAGCTCGGTCCTGCAGTAGTTTTTCTAATTTCTCTTTTGTAGCTTTTAAATCTCTCTTAATCAGACACTTCTCAATTTCTATTATCTCTTTTTCGCGTCCCAGATTCAAGTTTCGCGACTTAAAAAGTTTATTTTCATTTTCAAGCACAAAAATACGTCGATCTTTTTCCTTTATTTGAAACACCAGCGCCTGATTTTTCTCTTTCTCCTCTGTCAACTCATTTTGGGCTTCATCAAGAAGTATGCGTAGAGGCGCAGCTTCGTCATTTTCATTTTCACAGACTTTCAACTCTTCGATCACTTTACAATACTTGCTTTTCCCAGTTGAACTCAAGGAAGAAGATTTTTTTGATGAGGTAAACATGTCGTTTAACATTTTTCCAAGCTCATTTTTATTTTCCTCAGTTGAACTCGAGGAATCTTCTTTTGATTTTGCCATAACAAGGGGTGTTCTAGCAGCTCCCGCTAGTGTAATGGAAGTATTCTGTCTACTTGATCCGGGTTTCGGATCTTCAGGGATCCGAGATATGACGCTTGGATTTCGTGGGGCCAAATCACTTTCCAAAGTGCTTGGAATTTCACTTTCTTCTTCATCATCATTATTACTATTGAGCGTGATAGGGACTATCCCTAATTCATCTTTCATCGCTGGAGGAATAATAACTCCACTTATTTCAGCTTGATTGTCCACTTTAACTCGTCGCTGATTGGCTGCTCGTGTACGAGGAGGACTGTAAACATTCCTTTTGTCTTCCAAGCAATTAACCTCAGCTTTTTTTACCCATTTCTAAAGTAGTTTAAATTTCACCTTGGATTTGAGTTCAAAACAAATAGCAAAAGTATAGGGCAACTGCAACACTAATATTTTACAGCTCACAAACTGAAACAACTCGACAAGTAGGTTCTTGTCTGCTCGCTTTCTGGATTGCAAATGACAAACACGAACAAGGCAATGCTATTTGCCTGCTCGATCAACGCTGAATGTATATGCGTTAGATGCCTGGTTGCATAAGATGAAGAAGATTGGATAATAGACAGTCAGCGATCAGCGTGCAAATTTGCACTCCTGGAGTGCATTTTTGCACTCCACCTAAATTAGGTATGCAAATTTGCACTCCACAAATTTTTATGGAAATTTACATTCTAAAATGGCAAAAAGGGTTCTTTAATTATTGAAACACACAAAACCACTCCTGGAACTTTATGGGGAGCTGGTTAGTTAGAAATTGGATTACAAAATTTTACTTAAAATTCATACTTTAAGTTGTACATTTTATTCAGTATTCCCACTTTGCCACATGCAAAACCTCACTTGCAACAAAGCACTGAAGATTTCATTACAAACTTATATTTATAATGCATGCAAAAAATATTTTAGGCTAATTTTCACTTCTGGAGTGCAACTTAGCACTCCTGGTATACAAATTTGCATTCCTATTTGAAATACATTGCTAAATAGCCCAGTTTAAAATTTTTGGGAAAGGAAAAAATTCGGATTATTTCTTTGCTATGTTGGGTTATTTTTAACGAAAGTGCCTTGAATTTACAACATTTCGATTCTCCGTTTAAGATTTTTGAAGAAAAATAACTTTAAAAATCGAAATCTCAAAATCGGCACCGTATAAAAAAAATTCACACGGTGAAAAGTTTCGAAAAATCATCTAGATTCATATTCAGATTTTTAATTTCCCAACCACTTAAGTATATGTTCGACCAAAATTTATAAGTTTTTATTTTAAAAAAAGGAGTGCAAATATGCACTCCTAAAGGACAAAAATAGTTTATTTTGCTTAATTTATTACCATTGAGTGCAAATTTGCACTCTTTCGTGGAGTGCAAAAACGCACCAGGAGCGCAAATTTGCAAACTGATCGCTGACTGATAGAAGTACTTTCTTGATTTGGATTTTCACAGCTACACCGATTTCGTGAGGATAGTGGAGCGCCAAAAGAAAGAAAAAGAAGGGCGAACGGGACAGTACTACAATAAGAGCTCATGTTATATCTGACATATATGGTATAAAGTAGGGCTGCCGTGTTTAGCAATTGTTTAGTAAACGGAAACATTTCCCGTTTAAACGGAATAAATGTAAACGAAAACCGTTTATTGTTTTCTCAGGTAAACGAAAACGATAAACGGTTTCGTTTACGTTTAAACGGAACTAATAAACGGTTTATGAACTGTTTATAGAGAGATTGATGTATATTAGGGGCTTGGATGGTGATGTATGTGAAGACGGGGGAGGGATAATGGAAGTGTATTGGAGGTGTTTTGGAGGCTAATTGAGACTCATTCGAGTTTTATTAAACACTGCATTGGAAATACCTTGGACGTGAACGAACAGTGACGTCAATTGAGCTTTAATGAAATATAAATGTTAACACTGTGGTTAAACTTAGTGTGAGCAATTAAATGCAATTATTTAGAATGATAATGATGTCATTTTTATACCTTTTACTTCTGTTCTTGCTTAACTTAAACAAGAAGATTGAGTTAATATATAAAAATTGTATCACTTTGGACTTATCATTGGAATTTGCAAAGCGGGCTTTATAAAGTTGTAGAAATAGCAACAGGTGTAGCTTGAACAGAAACAAGAATCGACAATGCCATTTTCAACATAGAGTTTTGAACAAATCCTTGTTGTCTTGAGTTTAAATGTGTTAATAATGAACAATCATTAATAATTGTGGTTAAAATGAGTTTAAGTCACGAGGAAGTCCCAACCACTGTCATGGATGAACTGCAAACTGGCGTTTTAAACAACCAAAAGAGAAGTTGGGTACATTCCTACTTTACTCTGGATAAGAGCAGTCCCAAGCCGGAATTTGTATGTAACATCTGCAAGTAAGTTAAAGTTTGTCAGCTAAGAAGTAATATGGTTAAATAGTTAATAGTAGAATTCTTAACTTTACTCTCCCCCATTTTAGGAAACGACTGACTCAGCTAAAGGATGGAAGCACAGGAAACCTTCACAATCATTTCAAATTAATGCACAGTTCAATTCATGATGAAAAAACTGGAAAGTCTACTCAAAAACGACCAAAAGGAGCTCCTGAGAATGAACAAACTGGCCACTCTAACATGATACTTACAAAGGATTCTTTCAAATCCGCCCTTGTGGAATTCGTTGTGGACACAAACCAGCCATTCAGCATCGTTGACAATCCGAAGTTCCAGAAGTTGGTTTACTTGATTTCTAAAGATTCTGTCGCTACTCAAATGCCGGGAAGAACCCTTATGACTTCAAATGTTCAAGAGCACTATGCAAGAATGAAACAAGTCATAATACAAGAGTTGGTTCAACTCAAGTCGAAGGTTTCTCTCGTCATTGATTGCTGGACTAGTTCAAATGGAGCTGCTTTTCAAGGCGTTATTGCTCGTTATATTGGCCAGGATTGGATACTGCGAACTTTTCCTTTGGATCTTATTGCACTCTCAGGCCCACACAGTGGAGACAACATAGCGCATGCATTGCTTCCAGTGGTATCTGAGTTTGGAATAATCGAAAAAATTGGAACCATAACCACCGACAACGCTGGAAACATGGACACATTCTTTGCATCCTTTGCCAATCTGATGGAAGCGAAAGGTCAAACTTTTGACAAATGTAACCAGAGAGTACGATGTTTAGCGCATATTGTGAATTTGTCCGCCAAAAGTGCAATTGAATCGTTTGAAAAGGGTAATTACGCCCATTTACAAAAAGTATGTATTACTGAGGATTTTGGTATAAGTAATCATATTGTGCATTACATTCAAGCTTCTTTATTCCAGGTAAAAATGGACGGAGTCTGCAAAATCTACGGAAGGGTGTTAATGCAATTCGGTCATCCCCCCAGCAAAGAGAGGTTCTGAAAAATCTGTGTGAAACTCTAAAGTGTAAAGTTTTGACTCCAATCGCAGACGTCCCAACTCGATGGAATTCAACCTTTGATATGTTGGAGAGAGCAATTGAGATCAAAGCTGCTTATCAAGCGACTTTACAGGGAAAGGAAGATCTGCGACAGCTGCTGTTATCTGAAAAGGATTGGATTGTCTTAGCTGACCTGCTTCAGTTCCTCCAACCGATAAAAGAAGCAACTTTCATGATATCAAAGGAAAAGGTTCCGAATGTCGCCTCAGCAACAATAATTTATCAATACCTATTTACACATTAGTACTTCCAGGTGGCTAGTCGAAATCGCAAAAGTCGCACACGCAAAACTGGAAAAATATTACCCTGACACGGATGGGAAGGCCTACGTCATTGGAACTAGTGGGTTTTTATATAAAACTTTATGTTATCATCGGATAGATTTTTTCTTCAACCGGAAGACTAATAATGATTTTTTCTTAGTCTTACATCCTAGTTTCAAGTTGCAATGGTACAAGCAAGCAGGGTGGCCGGAATCATGGATTTCAAACTATAGCAAAATAATCCAACAAGAATGGCAGGTTAAGTACAGGAATAGTGCAACCGCTGGAGGCGAATCGCAGCTGTCTGGAAGTGATGACGGAGACTTCTTTAGTAGGCTCTACAAACAACAGATGGGAAGTGCAGCAAAAGCAGCTGTGGATGAATTGGCAAAGTATCTTGCAGAAGCAATTGTGCCAACAGAACACTTGAAAGCTCCAGGCTTGTTGGGATGGTGGAAGGTTAAATTTTTACAAAAATTGTACATAACAATATTTTTTCATAATTGAATTTTTAAACATTCGAAAAATGGAATGCATGTTTTTGATTTAAGATCCACGAAGGTGAATTTCCAGAGCTCTCAAAAATGGCAATGGACTATCTTTGTGTTGCCGGGTCGGGCGTTCCAGTGGAGTGTTTTTTTTCAAAAGCTACCGATATTCTTACAGATAATCGACAGTCTCTCAGCAATGATAATATCAAAATGTTAATGTGTTTAAAGGTTTGGCAAAATATTTTTACACAGGAGTAAAACAAAACCAATGCAATTTAATTTTTTGTAAATGATGTTCAGATTTATATATGTATGCATTAAGATTTTTCGGAAACTGTAAATTAAATTATTGCATTTTCTAAACAAACAAAAACGTGGTTCTACTTCTTATGGGGTAAAAATTAAATTACCAATCACTCCTTGTAAATAAATAACACGTGCATCTATGATTTCTTGTGGCCTCAAACGTCACTCCATGATTCCTCCAGGGCTACTCCATGATTTCCAATGTTTCCATGATTCTCCTAAAGTGACTTCATGCTTCCTCAAAAATTTCTCATGGGCTTCCATCATACCCTGCTAGACCGTTTAAACATTTCAATAAACACGTTTTCCGTTTTTGTTTAGTAAACTAAACGGATTTCGTTTTCTGCTTGAGTTTAATAAACGGAAACTAAACGGTTAATAAACGGTTTAGCTAAACGGACAAAAACGGTTTAGTAAACAAATAAACGTAAACACGGCAGCCCTAGTATAAAGTATCTCACACATATTCCTACAGTGCAACATTATGTTTGCCTTGCTATGATATGCCTTCATATTTTTACCATGATAATCATTCCTCATATGATTCAATTCTTTTTGCTTTGGTACCTTGTATCCCTCACTAACCGTTGCGTATTGGCTTGTATCTCATATGCAGAGTAAGCGAGAGAGCAAGAAAACTGGAAAGGATAATACTCAAAATTTTAGTATACCACTGATAGTATAATCGATTGGTATTGGCTCATGTGCAAATTCTTTTGAGGAAATGGCGCCAGACATTTTTTCCACGCTGAAATTTCTTTTATCTTTGTTGTTGTGAGTTATTCATTACAATTTTTGGTGACTCATTTAATAAAACTTTGGTTTGAGTTTATTAATTATAATGTCAGTAATCTGCTTGTTTGTAAGTGGTTTTAAACATATATTGATGAGGGGGTATGAGATTAGATGTAGCTAACTTCATATTACATATAGCCGTCAGCCTTCTTTTATAAACAAGTATGCAAGCTCTCTTCTTATTTTTTACATTGTCCTTGAACAAAGTACACGCAGTTTGTACTTGCGCTTTTAAATTTCTAAGCTACTGCTACTTGCTGAGCGTAGACGTAGATCTTACATTTTTTCTATCTAATGACTTTGTTCTCTTGTTTAATATGTGGACATTGGATTCGTTATGTAATCTTGCACTAGCTACAACTTTTCCTTCGGCTCTCAGTTTCTTTTTTCCACTTCAGTGTTTCGATTCGACTTGTTCTTGAGCACCAGTACAAATACTGAAAACAAACAGCATAAACATTCAATAAATATTCATCAACTAGCCTCATCTGAATTGCTAGCACGTCAGTAGTGTCGAATGATCTCAGACTGCCCCGATCGAAATACACATGAAAGTAGATGAGCTATGCTGCTGATGGGTTCTAAGTAAACTCTTTCTGCTGGGAAAAAGCAATACCGATGTTGGTTTAGCAAGGAAAACCTTCGTATATACATATTTTACAACTGGATTTTGATAGTTGTGCATTCTTTCATAAACTCATAACATAATTATGTTTTTCATATCATTCGCATTGCTTCTCACGCCTCAGGCACTCTAAGTGATTCTTTGTTTCCCTCAGCTAAATTATTAAGGAAAACTATAAAACGATTACTCAATCATTATTTATATAACTAACATGCATGTTTTAACTTTTTGTTTACTGATATTGCTTTAATTAAGTTTTCAGCTCTCATTGTTTTCATGAAGGGGATGTGATAATGTTTAACGAGCAGCGTTCCACTCATAATATGAATGAACTCTAACGCTCAAGTTTTCAACTGACAGCATGAACAATTGGTTATATGTATTTACATAATACACTTTTTAAGACACTGACTAAAGTGTATTCATAACTTGAGTTGAGTTGCGTAAATCAATGTTTTGTTATGCTTAAGCATGTATCGAAACTGTATAGAATCAGCATGAGTATTGCTTATTTTGCACAATAGGAATACAGGTGAGTTGGTGAAGGTGTCAATGCATACCATATATACACATGCTTTCATCATTAAAATATAAAGAGTATGAGGAGTGGATATATGGACCAGATAGCGAATAAATGCTATTGACATTTCACGATATCTGAACTATCCTCATAAACATCTTATTAGACTATTCTTGCTATATATTCTGGATTCTTTTTGGAGCTAAATTTAATTATAAGAAAGCGTTAATGATTTCAAATACAAGAAAAGGAACTATCACAACTACCCTGTCATTTTTCCTTTCACCTTCAGCATTATTTAATTAGTTTTTCACTAAAGTTTAAATAACTATCAACTCTGTTCACCAAGTCATTAATTCCTGTTGTTTATGAAGCTCTGTGACATTAAGGACTGATTTTTGAAGTAAAATATTATAATGGAACCAATCTGCGATTGCTTGGTGAAGTTGTTGGATAGTAAGATTACCTTAAATAACTATTAAACGACAAATCATCTATAAGACACTGTCAGAATGTCAAAATACATGTAAATTTTCAATACATCCGGCGTTTGTATTAAAACACTAACTCCAACTTGTTAAATTCACTTTTGATAATATTATCCCTCCTCGTTTCTATTATTGGGATCAATTTACAAGTTATTATCAATGTTTTTCTGAACACGTCATGATTATAGGGGACATCTGAAAAGATTAATCTTTTCATCCCCGTCACTTTGTAAATTACAATCGCTTCAACAACATTTTAGCTTTTAAAAACGAGTTGAGTGAAGTGTGATTACATTACATGGATGAGTGGTATGTATTTCACTACAAATATCTAATCGTTGGGTTTGTTTTTAAATTTTCAGGCATGTGGTACAGTGAAAAGATGTTATTAGTGGTAGTCATTACTCCGATAGCCTATCATCTCCTTCACGGTATAGTGGCTTACCTCATTTGCCTTGCGTTGGGAGTAATTGTGTTGATGACTTTAAATGAACTGCTGGCCTGGAAAATGAGAACTTTAGTTGGAAAATGCTTGGGAATTCTACTATCTATTTTCATGTGTGCATTGTTGCCTGGGCCTTTGCGAACCCGAGAACCAAGCCAAGAACATGTCGTGTTACCTGAGCCAAGCCCAACAGCTCCTATCAGGTTGCACAAAGATTTTATAAATTTAAAAACACTTTTGTAGCCTCAAAAAACAACATTTACTTACACCATTTATTTTCTTTTATATTTTCAGACAAGAAAATGGTGATGATTATACTCAAGAGTTACCTGATCCTCGGAGCATGGACATGGAGGATCCAGCAGCAGTGCCTGAAAACTGTATTGATGACGACGAAGAAACTCCTCCTCGACGCCTCTATGAGTTTTGCAGGAACTATTATCAGATAACTTGGTATAATTAAATAAGTTTTAATATCTTAGTTGAGCAAAACTTTTTAGATCACTAACCAGTATTAAAAATTTATTGATTTGCTAGGTGGTGAACTAATACTTGAACATTGGATAATACTTGAATGGATGAATTAGCTTGAGACGTGGATTCATAGACAAATGTATTTATATAATAGCTGTGAATGTGATTTACGATAGTTTATTCAATGACTTAGTTGATAAGCAAAAATTAGTGAATGTCAATGCACTAATAACATCTTGATTGTAATAATGTAGTCTAAATTACAAAACTGGTCTGAATGTTATAGAAAGCAGTATAATAGCAACATGAGCACCATGAGTAACCTAGTATTCTAAGCACGTTTCTGTAATGTCTTTATGGTATAAAACAAGCATATTCTTCTGCCTTTGGTTGTGGGTTTGAGAGTCACCTGTGATTCCTATACTTACTCTCCAATCATCTTCTGAAAACCAGTTCCTCAAACCTGGTTGGTCTACCTTATGCTCTCAATTTATGAGTGTATACAATGTAAGTTTATGCCCCATCACCACAGTCACAAGTACTAACGATAGTATATCTAAACCATCTTCTATTACAGAGTACTTGCTCATGATTAATTTGTTAACAATGTGCTGTATTTTTTAAATTTTTACCAAAATACAATCTATAATCATATCAGTTAAAGTTACACTTCCAGATGAGCTCTTTCCGTTTACAAAAAACTTTTATCCATTTTTAGTCCTATGTCTTTGAAAGTGATGGTGATGGTAGTACTGATATTGTTTAAGACTTACACAATTCAGATTTGTTGCATGAGGTGAATGTTAGGATATTGTGTATGTACAATGCTGCTTTGTTCATTTTTCCAACAACCCAAAACCATTTTTGTGTATGCATGATGTTTAAACTTTTGTGAAACTTTTCCAACTTGACTTTTTGAGGCTGCTTGTACCTAAGCTAATCTTCTCCTGTAGAGGTATAAAATTGATTTGAAAATTCAAATTCATGGACATACAGTAGAACGTAGAATTATAAAACAATCCTATTTGTCAATCGAGCCACCTTCACCACTGTATGTTTTTTATGATTTTTAATCAAGCTTCACCACACATTTTATTTTAGTTGAGAGTTTATTTAATAAAATTCTAGATTTATTTAATGATTACATTTTTTGATTGTCCTACAACCTACTATAAAATTATTGAATGAGAAAGTAAACGTTAAAACAATTAAACAAACTAATTACTAAAAAATCTTATATCTTGATTTAAATATACGAACTAATAGAACATAAAATTATAAATCCTACAAATGGAAACATCAACATACACTACAAATGTTTCATCGTCATCAGACTTTTACAAGAAAGTTGAATTTCTTTTCATCATCATCAAGATTTGACCTGGTATGCAAAATGAATAAAAAAGATGTTTTAGTTGATATCTTAGCTTCAGTTCAACACCCAACTTCAATTTTTTTGTTAAACCTAAAAAAATGAAATGCGCTCTCTTACCTAGTGTGTGCATTCAACGCTACTGGGTTAACCTATTTTTTTGTAGTTGGAGGCTCCATTTTCTCATCTTCTAATTCCTGTTTGTCCTGCTCACTCTGAGGGTTGACGTTGGGTTCTTCCGTAGCTGCAGCAGTTTCAGTTGGTCCAGTCTTCTTCCTGCATAAATCATTTTCAATTGGTAATAGTTTTATAATCAATCTTTATTATATTATCTAAAATGTTAAAAAATTGCTTACTTTTTATAAACATTCAATGACTTTGTGGGACTTATGGGGATGACCTTAGCCTTCTTCGTTGTATTTTGCTCACCGGCCGCAATAGCTTCCGTTTCTACTCCTCCCGGTACCCTGCAACTTTGTTTGTGGTTCACCTTGTCAGGCAATCCTTTTCTCTTGTTTCCCATATTTCTTGATTCAGCTCGGTCCTGCAGTAGTTTTTCTAATTTCTCTTTTGTAGCTTTTAAATCTCTCTTAATCAGACACTTCTCAATTTCTATTATCTCTTTTTCGCGTCCCAGATTCAAGTTTCGCGACTTAAAAAGTTTATTTTCATTTTCAAGCACAAAAATACGTCGATCTTTTTCCTTTATTTGAAACACCAGCGCCTGATTTTTCTCTTTCTCCTCTGTCAACTCATTTTGGGCTTCATCAAGAAGTATGCGTAGAGGCGCAGCTTCGTCATTTTCATTTTCACAGACTTTCAACTCTTCGATCACTTTACAATACTTGCTTTTCCCAGTTGAACTCAAGGAAGAAGATTTTTTTGATGAGGTAAACATGTCGTTTAACATTTTTCCAAGCTCATTTTTATTTTCCTCAGTTGAACTCGAGGAATCTTCTTTTGATTTTGCCATAACAAGGGGTGTTCTAGCAGCTCCCGCTAGTGTAATGGAAGTATTCTGTCTACTTGATCCGGGTTTTGGATCTTCAGGGATCCGAGATATGACGCTTGGATTTCGTGGGGCCAAATCACTTTCCAAAGTGCTTGGAATTTCACTTTCTTCTTCATCATCATTATTACTATTGAGCGTGATAGGGACTATCCCTAATTCATCTTTCATCGCTGGAGGAATAATAACTCCACTTATTTCAGCTTGATTGTCCACTTTAACTCGTCGCTGATTGGCTGCTCGTGTACGAGGAGGACTGTAAACATTCCTTTTGTCTTCCAAGCAATTAACCTCAGCTTTTTTACCCATTTCTAAAGTAGTTTAAATTTCACCTTGGATTTGAGTTCAAAACAAATAGCAAAAGTATAGGGCAACTGCAACACTAATATTTTACAGCTCACAAACTGAAACAACTCGACAAGTAGGTTCTTGTCTGCTCGCTTTCTGGATTGCAAATGACAAACACGAACAAGGCAATGCTATTTGCCTGCTCGATCAACGCTGAATGTATATGCGTTAGATGCCTGGTTGCATAAGATGAAGAAGATTGGATAATAGACAGTCAGCGATCAGCGTGCAAATTTGCACTCCTGGAGTGCATTTTTGCACTCCACCTAAATTAGGTATGCAAATTTGCACTCCACAAATTTTTATGGGAATTTACATTCTAAAATGGCAAAAAGGGTTCTTTAATTATTGAAACACACAAAACCACTCCTGGAACTTTATGGGGAGCTGGTTAATTAGAAATTGGATTACAAAATTTTACTTAAAATTCATACTTTAAGTTGTACATTTTATTCAGTATTCCCACTTTGCCACATGCAAAACCTCACTTGCAACAAAGCACTGAAGATTTCATTACAAACTTATATTTATAATGCATGCAAAAAATATTTTAGGCTAATTTTCACTTCTGGAGTGCAACTTAGCACTCCTGGTATACAAATTTGCATTCCTATTTGAAATACATTGCTAAATAGCCCAGTTTAAAATTTTTGGGAAAGGAAAAAATTCGGATTATTTCTTTGCTATGTTGGGTTATTTTTAACGAAAGTGCCTTGAATTTACAACATTTCGATTCTCCGTTTAAGATTTTTGAAGAAAAATAACTTTAAAAATCGAAATCTCAAAATCTGCACCGTCAGTCAAGGATCAGCGTGCTAATTAGCACTCCAAAACGAGCTAAGAGTGCGGATTAGCACTCCTTCGACGAGTGCTAATTAGCACCCGTAAGAGTGCTAATCAGCACTCTCAGCTGCTTTTGGAGTGCTAATTAGCACTCCATGTTAATGGGATACTAATTAGCACTCGTAAGGGTGCCGATTAGCACTCCTGCGACTTAAATTTGTTCCTAAAAATTAAAATTTGAATACAAACCACAAAAAATTCACTTCAGGTGTGACATTCAATGAAAAATGTTGAATTCAATGAATAAAAGAATGAATTTGAGTACAAATAAAGTTGAAACAATAGAAGGCCAAATGCATGAATCATGTATGTGTTTTTGTTTTTTCGAAAGAGAAACACTAATATTTATGAAATTGAGTTTTTAAACCTGTTTAATCAGCTAATCGGACACCCCAAAAATATTGGAGTGCTAATTAGCACTCTGAATTATATTTAGAGTGCTAATTCGCACTCCTAGGAGTGCGAATCAGCACTCGTTTTACAAATTATCCCCCAAAAATCACAAAATTTAGTTATAAATTTTTGAAACTACACACAATAATTTGCAACTTTATTTAGGTATTTTTAGTGAAGCTATTAAAATTTTAGCTTTTACCATTCATTTTAAATTCAATTTCGAGTAATTACAACCTTTAAAATTCATTTTCTCAATTTTGCCACGATGAAAAAAAAATCGCCACGGTGTAAAAATCCTAATTATCGTCTGGATTCATAAACTGATTTTTAATTTCATGAGCACTTAAGTATATGCATGAGCAAAAAATATCATTTTTTCCATGAAAACAGGAGTGCTAATTAGCACTCATAAAATAGCTAAGAGTGCTGATTAGCACTCATAAAATAGGTAAGAGTGCTAATCAGCACTCCAAAAATAGCTAGGAGTGCTGATTAGCACTCTTTTGACGAGTGCTAATCAGCACCCGTAAGAGTGCTAATTAGCACGCTGATCCTTGACTGACCGTATAAAAAAAATCCACACGGTGAAAAGTTTCGAAAAATCATCTAGATTCATATTCAGATTTTTAATTGCCCAACCACTTAAGTATATGTTCGACCAAAATTTATAAGTTTTTATTTTAAAAAAAGGAGTGCAAATATGCACTCCTAAAGGACAAAAATAGTTTATTTTGCTTAATTTATTACCATTGAGTGCAAATTTGCACTCTTTCGTGGAGTGCAAAAACGCACCAGGAGTGCAAATTTGCAAACTGATCGCTGACTGATAGAAGTACTTTCTTGATTTGGATTTTCACAGCTACACCGATTTCGTGAGGATAGTGGAGCGCCAAAAGAAAGAAAAAGAAGGGCGAACGGGACAGTACTACAATAAGAGCTCATGTTATATCTGACATATATGGTATAAAGTATCTCACACATATTCCTACAGTGCAACATTATGTTTGCCTTGCTATGATATGCCTTCATATTTTTACCATGATAATCATTCCTCATATGATTCAATTCTTTTTGCTTTGGTACCTTGTGTCCCTCACTAACCGTTGCGTATTGGCTTGTATCTCATATGCAGAGTAAGCGAGAGAGCAAGAAAACTGGAAAGGATAATACTCAAAATTTTAGTATACCACTGATAGTATAATCGATTGGTATTGGCTCATGTGCAAATTCTTATGAGGAAATGGCGCCAGACATTTTTTCCACGCTGAAATTTCTTTTATCTTTGTTGTTGTGAGTTATTCATTACAATTTTTGGTGACTCATTTAATAAAACTTTGGTTTGAGTTTATTAATTATAATGTCAGTAATCTGCACATTATAGTTTTGTTTGTAAGTGGTTTTAAACATATATTGATGAGGTGGTATGAGATTGGATGTGGCTAACTTCATATTACATAAAGCCGTTTCCCTTCTTTTACAAACAAGTATGCAAGCTCTCTTCTTATTTTTTACATTGTCCTTGAACAAAGTACACGCAGTTTGTACTTGCGCTTTTAAATTTCTAAGCTACTGCTACTTGCTGAGCGTAGACGTAGATCTTACATTTTTTCTATCTAATGACTTTGTTCTCTTGTTTAATATGTGGACATTGGATTCGTTATGTAATCTTGCACTAGCTACAACTTTTCCTTCGGCTCTCAGTTTCTTTTTTCCACTTCAGTGTTTCGATTCGACTTGTTCTTGAGCACCAGTACAAATACTGAAAACAAACAGCATAAGCATTCAATAAATATTCATCAACTAGCCTCATCTGAATTGCTAGCACGTCAGTAGTGTCGAATGATCTCAGACTGCCCCGATCGAAATACACATGAAAGTAGATGAGCTATGCTGCTGATGGGTTCTAAGTAAACTCTTTCTGCTGGGAAAAAGCAATACCGATGTTGGTTTAGCAAGGAAAACCTTCGTATATACATATTTTACAACTGGATTTTGATAGTTGTGCATTCTTTCATAAACTCATAACATAATTATGTTTTTCATATCATTCGCATTGCTTCTCACGCCTCAGGCACTCTAAGTGATTCTTTGTTTCCCTCAGGTAAATTGTTAAGGAAAACTATAAAACGATTACTCAATCATTATTTATATAACTAACATGCATGTTTTAACTTTTTGTTTACTGGTATTGCTTTAATTAAGTCTTCAGCTCTCATTATTTTGATGAAGGGGATGTGATAATGTTTAACGAGCAGTGTTCCACTCATGTTATGAGTGAGCTCTAACGCTCAAGTTTTCAACTGATAACAACATAGTACACGTCTTAAGACAGTAACTAAAGTGTATTCATAACTTGATGGGTTGGTAGATCAATGTTTTGTTATGCATATGCATGTAACGAAACTGTATAGAATCAGCATGAGTATTGCTTATTTTGCACAATATGAATATAGGTGAGTTGTAGCAGGTGTCAACAATCAATGCTTGCCATATATACATATGCTTTCTTCATTGAAATATAAAGAGTATGAGGAGTGGATATACGGACCAGATTGGGAATATGCTATTGTTATTGACATCTCACGATATCTGAACTATCCACATAAACATCTTATTAGACTATTCTTGCTATATATTCTGGATTCTTTTTGGAGCTAAATTTAATTATAAGAAAGCGTTAATGATTTCAAATACAAGAAAAGGAACTATCACAACTACCCTGTCATTTTTCCTTTCACCTTCAGCATTATTTAATTAGTTTTTCACTAAAGTTTAAATAACTATCAACTCTGTTCACCAAGTCATTAATTCCTGTTGTTTATGAAGCTCTGTGACATTAAGGACTGATTTTTGAAGTAAAATATTATAATGGAACCAATCTGCGATTGCTTGGTGAAGTTGTTGGATAGTAAGATTACCTTAAATAACTATTAAACGACAAATCATCTATAAGACACTGTCAGAATGTCAAAATACATGTAAATTTTCAATACATCCGGCGTTTGTATTAAAACACTAACTCCAACTTGTTAAATTCACTTTTGATAATATTATCCCTCCTCGTTTCTATTATTGGGATCAATTTACAAGTTATTATCAATGTTTTTCTGAACACGTCATGATTATAGGGGACATCTGAAAAGATTAATCTTTTCATCCCCGTCACTTTGTAAATTACAATCGCTTCAACAACATTTTAGCTTTTAAAAACGAGTTGAGTGAAGTGTGATTACATTACATGGATGAGTGGTATGTATTTCACTACAAATATCTAATCGTTGGGTTTGTTTTTAAATTTTCAGGCATGTGGTACAGTGAAAAGATGTTATTAGTGGTAGTCATTACTCCGATAGCCTATCATCTCCTTCACGGTATAGTGGCTTACCTCATTTGCCTTGCGTTGGGAGTAATTGTGTTGATGACTTTAAATGAACTGCTGGCCTGGAAAATGAGAACTTTAGTTGGAAAATGCTTGGGAATTCTACTATCTATTTTCATGTGTGCATTGTTGCCTGGGCCTTTGCGAACCCGAGAACCAAGCCAAGAACATGTCGTGTTACCTGAGCCAAGCCCAACAGCTCCTATCAGGTTGCACAAAGATTTTATAAATTTAAAAACACTTTTGTAGCCTCAAAAAACAACATTTACTTACACCATTTATTTTCTTTTATATTTTCAGACAAGAAAATGGTGATGATTATACTCAAGAGTTACCTGATCCTCGGAGCATGGACATGGAGGATCCAGCAGCAGTGCCTGAAAACTGTATTGATGACGACGAAGAAACTCCTCCTCGACGCCTCTATGAGTTTTGCAGGAACTATTATCAGATAACTTGGTATAATTAAATAAGTTTTAATATCTTAGTTGAGCAAAACTTTTTAGATCACTAACCAGTATTAAAAATTTATTGATTTGCTAGGTGGTGAACTAATACTTGAACATTGGATAATACTTGAATGGATGAATTAGCTTGAGACGTGGATTCATAGACAAATGTATTTATATAATAGCTGTGAATGTGATTTACGATAGTTTATTCAATGACTTAGTTGATAAGCAAAAATTAGTGAATGTCAATGCACTAATAACATCTTGATTGTAATAATGTAGTCTAAATTACAAAACTGGTCTGAATGTTATAGAAAGCAGTATAATAGCAACATGAGCACCATGAGTAACCTAGTATTCTAAGCACGTTTCTGTAATGTCTTTATGGTATAAAACAAGCATATTCTTCTGCCTTTGGTTGTGGGTTTGAGAGTCACCTGTGATTCCTATACTTACTCTCCAATCATCTTCTGAAAACCAGTTCCTCAAACCTGGTTGGTCTACCTTATGCTCTCAATTTATGAGTGTATACAATGTAAGTTTATGCCCCATCACCACAGTCACAAGTACTAACGATAGTATATCTAAACCATCTTCTATTACAGAGTACTTGCTCATGATTAATTTGTTAACAATGTGCTGTATTTTTTAAATTTTTACCAAAATACAATCTATAATCATATCAGTTAAAGTTACACTTCCAGATGAGCTCTTTCCGTTTACAAAAAACTTTTATCCATTTTTAGTCCTATGTCTTTGAAAGTGATGGTGATGGTAGTACTGATATTGTTTAAGACTTACACAATTCAGATTTGTTGCATGAGGTGAATGTTAGGATATTGTGTATGTACAATGCTGCTTTGTTCATTTTTCCAACAACCCAAAACCATTTTTGTGTATGCATGATGTTTAAACTTTTGTGAAACTTTTCCAACTTGACTTTTTGAGGCTGCTTGTACCTAAGCTAATCTTCTCCTGTAGAGGTATAAAATTGATTTGAAAATTCAAATTCATGGACATACAGTAGAACGTAGAATTATAAAACAATCCTATTTGTCAATCGAGCCACCTTCACCACTGTATGTTTTTTATGATTTTTAATCAAGCTTCACCACACATTTTATTTTAGTTGAGAGTTTATTTAATAAAATTCTAGATTTATTTAATGATTACATTTTTTGATTGTCCTACAACCTACTATAAAATTATTGAATGAGAAAGTAAACGTTAAAACAATTAAACAAACTAATTACTAAAAAATCTTATATCTTGATTTAAATATACGAACTAATAGAACATAAAATTATAAATCCTACAAATGGAAACATCAACATACACTACAAATGTTTCATCGTCATCAGACTTTTACAAGAAAGTTGAATTTCTTTTCATCATCATCAAGATTTGACCTGGTATGCAAAATGAATAAAAAAGATGTTTTAGTTGATATCTTAGCTTCAGTTCAACACCCAACTTCAATTTTTTTGTTAAACCTAAAAAAATGAAATGCGCTCTCTTACCTAGTGTGTGCATTCAACGCTACTGGGTTAACCTATTTTTTTGTAGTTGGAGGCTCCATTTTCTCATCTTCTAATTCCTGTTTGTCCTGCTCACTCTGAGGGTTGACGTTGGGTTCTTCCGTAGCTGCAGCAGTTTCAGTTGGTCCAGTCTTCTTCCTGCATAAATCATTTTCAATTGGTAATAGTTTTATAATCAATCTTTATTATATTATCTAAAATGTTAAAAAATTGCTTACTTTTTATAAACATTCAATGACTTTGTGGGACTTATGGGGATGACCTTAGCCTTCTTCGTTGTATTTTGCTCACCGGCCGCAATAGCTTCCGTTTCTACTCCTCCCGGTACCCTGCAACTTTGTTTGTGGTTCACCTTGTCAGGCAATCCTTTTCTCTTGTTTCCCATATTTCTTGATTCAGCTCGGTCCTGCAGTAGTTTTTCTAATTTCTCTTTTGTAGCTTTTAAATCTCTCTTAATCAGACACTTCTCAATTTCTATTATCTCTTTTTCGCGTCCCAGATTCAAGTTTCGCGACTTAAAAAGTTTATTTTCATTTTCAAGCACAAAAATACGTCGATCTTTTTCCTTTATTTGAAACACCAGCGCCTGATTTTTCTCTTTCTCCTCTGTCAACTCATTTTGGGCTTCATCAAGAAGTATGCGTAGAGGCGCAGCTTCGTCATTTTCATTTTCACAGACTTTCAACTCTTCGATCACTTTACAATACTTGCTTTTCCCAGTTGAACTCAAGGAAGAAGATTTTTTTGATGAGGTAAACATGTCGTTTAACATTTTTCCAAGCTCATTTTTATTTTCCTCAGTTGAACTCGAGGAATCTTCTTTTGATTTTGCCATAACAAGGGGTGTTCTAGCAGCTCCCGCTAGTGTAATGGAAGTATTCTGTCTACTTGATCCGGGTTTTGGATCTTCAGGGATCCGAGATATGACGCTTGGATTTCGTGGGGCCAAATCACTTTCCAAAGTGCTTGGAATTTCACTTTCTTCTTCATCATCATTATTACTATTGAGCGTGATAGGGACTATCCCTAATTCATCTTTCATCGCTGGAGGAATAATAACTCCACTTATTTCAGCTTGATTGTCCACTTTAACTCGTCGCTGATTGGCTGCTCGTGTACGAGGAGGACTGTAAACATTCCTTTTGTCTTCCAAGCAATTAACCTCAGCTTTTTTACCCATTTCTAAAGTAGTTTAAATTTCACCTTGGATTTGAGTTCAAAACAAATAGCAAAAGTATAGGGCAACTGCAACACTAATATTTTACAGCTCACAAACTGAAACAACTCGACAAGTAGGTTCTTGTCTGCTCGCTTTCTGGATTGCAAATGACAAACACGAACAAGGCAATGCTATTTGCCTGCTCGATCAACGCTGAATGTATATGCGTTAGATGCCTGGTTGCATAAGATGAAGAAGATTGGATAATAGACAGTCAGCGATCAGCGTGCAAATTTGCACTCCTGGAGTGCATTTTTGCACTCCACCTAAATTAGGTATGCAAATTTGCACTCCACAAATTTTTATGGGAATTTACATTCTAAAATGGCAAAAAGGGTTCTTTAATTATTGAAACACACAAAACCACTCCTGGAACTTTATGGGGAGCTGGTTAATTAGAAATTGGATTACAAAATTTTACTTAAAATTCATACTTTAAGTTGTACATTTTATTCAGTATTCCCACTTTGCCACATGCAAAACCTCACTTGCAACAAAGCACTGAAGATTTCATTACAAACTTATATTTATAATGCATGCAAAAAATATTTTAGGCTAATTTTCACTTCTGGAGTGCAACTTAGCACTCCTGGTATACAAATTTGCATTCCTATTTGAAATACATTGCTAAATAGCCCAGTTTAAAATTTTTGGGAAAGGAAAAAATTCGGATTATTTCTTTGCTATGTTGGGTTATTTTTAACGAAAGTGCCTTGAATTTACAACATTTCGATTCTCCGTTTAAGATTTTTGAAGAAAAATAACTTTAAAAATCGAAATCTCAAAATCTGCACCGTCAGTCAAGGATCAGCGTGCTAATTAGCACTCCAAAACGAGCTAAGAGTGCGGATTAGCACTCCTTCGACGAGTGCTAATTAGCACCCGTAAGAGTGCTAATCAGCACTCTCAGCTGCTTTTGGAGTGCTAATTAGCACTCCATGTTAATGGGATACTAATTAGCACTCGTAAGGGTGCCGATTAGCACTCCTGCGACTTAAATTTGTTCCTAAAAATTAAAATTTGAATACAAACCACAAAAAATTCACTTCAGGTGTGACATTCAATGAAAAATGTTGAATTCAATGAATAAAAGAATGAATTTGAGTACAAATAAAGTTGAAACAATAGAAGGCCAAATGCATGAATCATGTATGTGTTTTTGTTTTTTCGAAAGAGAAACACTAATATTTATGAAATTGAGTTTTTAAACCTGTTTAATCAGCTAATCGGACACCCCAAAAATATTGGAGTGCTAATTAGCACTCTGAATTATATTTAGAGTGCTAATTCGCACTCCTAGGAGTGCGAATCAGCACTCGTTTTACAAATTATCCCCCAAAAATCACAAAATTTAGTTATAAATTTTTGAAACTACACACAATAATTTGCAACTTTATTTAGGTATTTTTAGTGAAGCTATTAAAATTTTAGCTTTTACCATTCATTTTAAATTCAATTTCGAGTAATTACAACCTTTAAAATTCATTTTCTCAATTTTGCCACGATGAAAAAAAAATCGCCACGGTGTAAAAATCCTAATTATCGTCTGGATTCATAAACTGATTTTTAATTTCATGAGCACTTAAGTATATGCATGAGCAAAAAATATCATTTTTTCCATGAAAACAGGAGTGCTAATTAGCACTCATAAAATAGCTAAGAGTGCTGATTAGCACTCATAAAATAGGTAAGAGTGCTAATCAGCACTCCAAAAATAGCTAGGAGTGCTGATTAGCACTCTTTTGACGAGTGCTAATCAGCACCCGTAAGAGTGCTAATTAGCACGCTGATCCTTGACTGACCGTATAAAAAAAATCCACACGGTGAAAAGTTTCGAAAAATCATCTAGATTCATATTCAGATTTTTAATTGCCCAACCACTTAAGTATATGTTCGACCAAAATTTATAAGTTTTTATTTTAAAAAAAGGAGTGCAAATATGCACTCCTAAAGGACAAAAATAGTTTATTTTGCTTAATTTATTACCATTGAGTGCAAATTTGCACTCTTTCGTGGAGTGCAAAAACGCACCAGGAGTGCAAATTTGCAAACTGATCGCTGACTGATAGAAGTACTTTCTTGATTTGGATTTTCACAGCTACACCGATTTCGTGAGGATAGTGGAGCGCCAAAAGAAAGAAAAAGAAGGGCGAACGGGACAGTACTACAATAAGAGCTCATGTTATATCTGACATATATGGTATAAAGTATCTCACACATATTCCTACAGTGCAACATTATGTTTGCCTTGCTATGATATGCCTTCATATTTTTACCATGATAATCATTCCTCATATGATTCAATTCTTTTTGCTTTGGTACCTTGTGTCCCTCACTAACCGTTGCGTATTGGCTTGTATCTCATATGCAGAGTAAGCGAGAGAGCAAGAAAACTGGAAAGGATAATACTCAAAATTTTAGTATACCACTGATAGTATAATCGATTGGTATTGGCTCATGTGCAAATTCTTATGAGGAAATGGCGCCAGACATTTTTTCCACGCTGAAATTTCTTTTATCTTTGTTGTTGTGAGTTATTCATTACAATTTTTGGTGACTCATTTAATAAAACTTTGGTTTGAGTTTATTAATTATAATGTCAGTAATCTGCACATTATAGTTTTGTTTGTAAGTGGTTTTAAACATATATTGATGAGGTGGTATGAGATTGGATGTGGCTAACTTCATATTACATAAAGCCGTTTCCCTTCTTTTACAAACAAGTATGCAAGCTCTCTTCTTATTTTTTACATTGTCCTTGAACAAAGTACACGCAGTTTGTACTTGCGCTTTTAAATTTCTAAGCTACTGCTACTTGCTGAGCGTAGACGTAGATCTTACATTTTTTCTATCTAATGACTTTGTTCTCTTGTTTAATATGTGGACATTGGATTCGTTATGTAATCTTGCACTAGCTACAACTTTTCCTTCGGCTCTCAGTTTCTTTTTTCCACTTCAGTGTTTCGATTCGACTTGTTCTTGAGCACCAGTACAAATACTGAAAACAAACAGCATAAGCATTCAATAAATATTCATCAACTAGCCTCATCTGAATTGCTAGCACGTCAGTAGTGTCGAATGATCTCAGACTGCCCCGATCGAAATACACATGAAAGTAGATGAGCTATGCTGCTGATGGGTTCTAAGTAAACTCTTTCTGCTGGGAAAAAGCAATACCGATGTTGGTTTAGCAAGGAAAACCTTCGTATATACATATTTTACAACTGGATTTTGATAGTTGTGCATTCTTTCATAAACTCATAACATAATTATGTTTTTCATATCATTCGCATTGCTTCTCACGCCTCAGGCACTCTAAGTGATTCTTTGTTTCCCTCAGCTAAATTGTTAAGGAAAACTATAAAACGATTACTCAATCATTATTTATATAACTAACATGCATGTTTTAACTTTTTGTTTACTGGTATTGCTTTAATTAAGTCTTCAGCTCTCATTATTTTGATGAAGGGGATGTGATAATGTTTAACGAGCAGTGTTCCACTCATGTTATGAGTGAGCTCTAACGCTCAAGTTTTCAACTGATAACAACATAGTACACGTCTTAAGACAGTAACTAAAGTGTATTCATAACTTGATGGGTTGGTAGATCAATGTTTTGTTATGCATATGCATGTAACGAAACTGTATAGAATCAGCATGAGTATTGCTTATTTTGCACAATATGAATATAGGTGAGTTGTAGCAGGTGTCAACAATCAATGCTTGCCATATATACATATGCTTTCTTCATTGAAATATAAAGAGTATGAGGAGTGGATATACGGACCAGATTGGGAATATGCTATTGTTATTGACATCTCACGATATCTGAACTATCCACATAAACATCTTATTAGACTATTCTTGCTATATATTCTGGATTCTTTTTGGAGCTAAATTTAATTATAAGAAAGCGTTAATGATTTCAAATACAAGAAAAGGAACTATCATACTACCCTGTCATTTTTCCTTTCACCTTCAGCATTATTTAATTAGTTTTTCACTAAAGTTTAAATCACTATCCACTCTGTTCAGCAAGTCATTAATTCCTGTTGTTTATGAAGCTCTGTGACATTAAGGACTGATTTTTGAAGTAAAATATTATAATGGAACCAATCTGCGATTGCTTGGTGAAGTTGTTGAATAGTAAGATTACCATAAATAACTATTAACCGACAAATCATCTATAAGACACTGTCAGAATGTCAAAATACATGCAATTGTTCAATACATCCGGCGTTGTTATTAAAACACTAACTCCAACTTGTTAAATTCCCTTATGATAATATTATCCCTCCTCGTTTCTATTATTGGGATCAATTTACAAGTTATTATCAATGTTTTTCTGAACACGTCATGATTATAAGGGACATCTAAAAAGAATAATCTTTTCATCCCCGTTACGTTGTAAATTACAATCGCTTCAACAACATTTTAGCTTTTAAAAACGAGTTGAGTGAAGTGTGATTACATTACATGGATGAGTGGTATGTATTTCATCACAAATATCTAATCGTTGGTTTTGCTTTTAAATTTTCAGTCATGTGGTACATTGAAATGATGTTATTAGTGCTAGTCATTACTCTCCTTCACGGAATAGTGGCGAAACTCATTTGCCTTGCGTTGGGAGGACTTGTGTTGATGGCTTTGTATGAGCTGCTGGCCTGGATAATGACAACTCTAGTTGGAAAATTCATGGGGATTCTACAATCTGTTTTCATGTGTGCATTGTTGCCTGGACCTTTGCGAACCCGAGAACCAAGCCAAGAACATGTCGTGTTACCTGAGCCAAGCCCAACAGCTCCTATCAGGTTGAACAAAGATTTTATAAATTTAAAAACACTTTTGTAGCCTCAAAAAACAACATTTACTTACACCATTTATTTTCTTTTATATTTTCAGACAAGAAAATGATGATGATTATACTCAAGAGTTACCTGATCCTCGGAGCATGGACATGGAGGATCCAGCAGCAGTGCCTGAAAACTCTCTTGATGACGAAGAAACTCCTCCTAGACGCCTCTATGAGTTTTGCAGAAACTATTATCAGATAACTTGGTATAATTAAATAAGTTTTAATATGTTATTTGAGCAAAACTTTTTACATCACTAACCAGTATCAAATATTTATTGATTTGCTAGGTTGTGAGCTACTACTTGAACATTGGATAGTTGGAGAAAACTGGTCTGAATGTTATAGAAAGTAGTATAATAGCAACATTAGGATCATGAGTAACCTAGTAGTCTAAAGTAAGTTTCTGTAATGTCTGTAGGGTTTAAAACAAGCATATTGGTCTTCTGCCTTTGGCTGTGAGTTTGTGAGTCACCTGTGATTCCATTACTTACTCTCCAATCATCTTCTGAAAACCAGTTCTGCACACCTGGTTGGTCTGTCTACCTTATACTCTCAATTTATGAGTGTACACAATGTAAGTTTATGCCCCACCACCACAGTCACAAATACTAACGATAGTATATCTAAACAATCTCCTATTACAGAGTATTTGCTTATGATTAATTTGTTAACGGACAATGTACTGTATTTTTAACATTTTTACCAAAATGCAATCTATAATCATACCAGTTAAAGTTATACTTCCAGATGAGCTCTTTCCGTTTACAAAAAACTTTTATCCATTTTTAGTCCTATGTCTTTGAAAGTGATAGTGATGGTAGTTCTGATATGGTTTAAGACTTACACAATTCATATTTGTTGCATGAGGTGAATGTTAGGATATTGTATATGTACAATGCTGCTTTGTTCATTTTTCCAACAACCCAAAACCATTTTGTGTATGCATGATGCTGTGTAACTTTTGTGAAACTTTTCCAGCTTGACTTTTTGAGGCTGCTAGTACCTAAGCTAATCTTCTTCTGTAGAGGTATAAAATTGATTGGAAAATTCAAAGTCATGGACTTACAGTAGGATGTAAAATTATAAAACAATCCTGTGTGTCAATCGAGCCACCTTCACCACTGTATGTTTTTTATGATTTTTAATTTTAATTAATTTAATATTTAAGCTTCACCACACATTTTATTTTAATTGAGAGTTTATTTAATAAAATTCTAGATTTATTTAATGATTACATTTTTTGATTGTCCTACAACCTACTATAAATTATTGAATGAGAAAGTAAACGTTAAAAGAATTAAACAAACTAATTACTAAAATATCTTATATCTTGATCTAAATATACGAACTAATAGAACATAAAATTATAAATCCTACAAATGGAAACATCAACATACACTACAAATGTTTCATCGTCATCAGACTTTTACAAGAAAGTTGAATTTCTTTTCATCATCATCAAGATTTGACCTGGTATGCAAAATGAATAAAAAAGATGTTTTAGTTGATATCTTAGCTTAGGCTCAGCACCCAACTTCAACTTGTTTGTTAAACCTAAAAAAATGAAATGCGCTCTGTTACCTAGTGTGTGCATTCAACGCTGCTGGGTTAATCTACTTTTTTGTAATTCGAGGCTTCGGTTTCTCCTCTTCTAATTCCTGTTCCTCCTGCTCACTCTGAGGTTGTTGTCGTTGGGTTCCTCCCTATCTGCAGCATTTTCAGTTGGTCCAGTCTTCTTGCTAGATAAACCATTTTCAATTGGTAATAGTTTCATAATCAATCTTTATTATATTATCTAAAAAGTTAAAAAATTGTTTACTTTTTCTGAACATTCAATGCCTTTGTGGAATTTATGGGGATGACCTTAGCCTTCTTCTTTGTATTTTGCTCACTGGCCGCACTAGCTTCCGCTTCTACTCTTCCCGGTACCTTGCGACTTTGTGTGTGGTTCACCTTGTATAAAAATCTTTTTCTCTTGTTTCCCATATTTCTTGATTCAGCTCGTTCCTGCAGTAGTTTTTCTAATTTCTCTTTTGTAGCTTTTAAATCTCTCTTAATCAGACACTTCTCAATTTCTATTATCTCTTTTTCGCGTTCCAGATTCAAGGTTCGCGACTTAAAATGTTTATTTTCAGTTTCAAGCACAAAAATACGCCGATCTTTTATGTTATTTTGAATCACCAGCGCCTGAATTTTCTCTTCCTCCTCTGTCAAATCATTTTCGGCTTCATCAAGAAGTATGCGTAGAGGCGCAGCTTCATCATGTTTGTTTGATGAGGTAAATATGTCGTTTAACTTTTTTTGAAGCTCAGTTTTACTATCCTCAGTTGAACTCGAAGAATCTTCTTTTGATTTTGACATAACAAGGGGTGTTCTAGCAACTCCCGCTAGTGCAACGGAAGTATCCGGTCGACTTGGTCCGGGTTTCGGATCTTCAGGGATCTGAGATATGACGCTTGGATTTGGTGGGGCCAAACCACTTTCCAAAGTGCTTGGAATTTCACCTTCTTCATCATAGTCTTCATCATCACTACTGAGCGTGATAGTGATTATCCCTATTTCATCTTCCATCCCTGGAGGAATAATAACTTCACTTATTTCAGCTTGATTGTCCCCCTTAACTCGTGGCTGATTGGCTGCTCGTGTACGAGGAGGATTGCTAACATTTTCTTTGCCTTCCAAGCAATCCACTTCAGCTTTTTTACCCATTTCTAAAGCAGTTTAAATGTCACCTTGGATTTGAGTTCAAAACAAATAGCAAAACTAATATTTTACAGCTCACAAACTGAAACAATTCAACAAGTAGGTTCTTGTCTGCTCGCTTTCTGGATTGCAAATGACAAATCCTAATTTTGACGCTTTGTAAGCCAAAGTTAAATGTGAGTGCACGTGCGTTTGATATGTAGGGGTAGTTGAATAGTATACATAAGGGTGTATAGTATTTGTAGAAGGGAAGGGTGCAGTACTCAACTTTAGAAATGTAAGGAAGAGTACAACATACGTATGCTACCGTAACAATGTATTTGCTAAAAGCAGCCCCTCATGTATAAGTTTATGATAATACTGGAATTCGTAGAAAGGTTGCTTCATATTTTGAGGATTAAAATAAGGAAGCCGTTGTTTTAGTTCATGCATACATGGCAAGCCATATATTGAAAGATAAATGCATGTAAAATACATAAAAACCAGCTTAGAATGCATCAGGGTACACTCCACGATTTTTTCACCCTTTCCCTATTCGAATTTTTCGTTTTTGTTATACCATGTCTTTTACTAAATCTAAGCTATCTTAGAATCCTGAAAAGTACCTTTAAACCAAACACAATGAAAAGTCTTTGTTTTGTCACCAAACTACCCTAATGCTACTGTAAAAAAGCATTCATGCTTTGCATCTGTACATAAAAACAGAAACAACACTTCACCACCTTAAAAACCCGTACGGCTAATGTATGTATATATAATAATAATAAATGAGTTTATTGTCCAAATGGAACCCTCCAAGCGGAGGCCTCTTACACCATCGACATTAGAATAATTTTTACATATGTGTCAATTATACAAAGAGAAAATTATGTATAAATACAAGAAATACTGGTCAGTATATAATCATACAGTTTTATAAATATAAAGATATGGCAAAAATATTATCATTTCATTTTATATTATTTAGCACCCGTTCTATACATTCAATTATAATGTCTTCATTATTATCAGTATGCGTACAGTATTCATTTGTTTGGTTGTTTATTAAATATAATTTTAGTGTACATATGAATAAGCGTGGTAAAAATTGTGTAGTAATGAGATCTTCTGGTAGTCTTAACCATTCATAAACACCTTTGTATTTGCATGCTAGCTCACCCCACTTGCTTTTAGGTTTATCATTGGGCATTCTATAAGTATTGTTTCTTGTGCTTTGTGAGATTTCACAGTTTATGTCAAAGAAATTGTGGAAATAACCATATTCTAAGGTAGAGCATTTGTATACAAAATTCAGTAATTCATAAGTATAAAGGTATTTGGAAAATAACAATCCTAATGTATTACATATATCATTTGATACAGGGTCAAACTTGCGTTTGTTGAGTATAAATCTAGCCGACATTCGTATAATTTTGTCCATTTTCTTTTGACAGCTACCATTATTTAACCATACTGAACAGGCATATCGAATGTGAGACAAGACCATAGCTTCTACAAGTATCTTCCTGTTTTTTTCATTTAGTACATTCTTCATTGTGTAAAGTTTTGATAAAGATGCTAAACATTTAGAGGTAACAAATTTTGTATGCTCATCCCAAGACATTGTTTCATCAAAATATACCCCTAGAATTTTTAATTTATTTGTACGTTGGACGTTCTCTCCTCGTATTTTTACAGAAAAATTTGGTACCTTTTTCATTGTGTTGGGTCTTCCGACAACTAACATGTTACATTTATTAGTATTCAGCTTAATATTATTGTTGTCTAGCCAAGTATCAACATTAGTTAGGTCAGATTCAAGTTTACGTATTAGAACACTCAGATCTTTGAGTGGTCCACTTATTAATAGGTGATTGTCATCAGCAAACATTATGGGCAGAGATTCTTTTACATGGAGTGGTAGGTCATTGATTAAAACACTAAATAGGAATGACGAAATCGATGATCCTTGTACAATACCACGTGTAGTGGGTTTTGTTTGAGACTGTATTTTACCTGAGTCCGTATTTACTTCAACATACTGAAATCTTTTAAGTAATAAGTTCTTAACAGTTTCACTGTCAATACCATACCATATTAGTTTTTCGAACAAAATATCTCTGTCAAGCGTATCAAAGGCTTTTTCACAGTCAGTTGAGAAAATGATACAAATGTGATTTTTATCAAGGGCTTCATAAATAAAATTTGAGATAGCTTGCAGTGCGTGTACTGTGCCATGTTTTTTCCTGAAACCAAATTGAACATCGGAAAAAAGCCTGTTATCTTCAAAATATTCCGTGAATTGTTTCAATAAGCATTTATCGTAGATCTTAGTTAAATTTGGTTGAATACCAATTGGTCTTGTTTCGTTTGGAGATTTAGGGTTTTTATTTTTGGGTACAACTACAATTCTAGAGGTTAAAAGTTCGTCTGGTATGTTTCCCTCAATGTCAAAAGTGTTGTACATAGCAGCTAATGATTTACAGAAATTTGGAGAGCACAAAGCTGTGGTGATCATATTACCTGAGAGACCAGTTGGGTCGGCATTATGTTTGTATTTGTTTTTCATGCCTTTCCATGCGTTTAAAACATCTGGAGGCTTAATGTATTTGATTTCCAATTTGGTATTTTCAGGGTTTAAATTTGTATGTTTGTCAGGAATGGTTACATTGTCAGTTTTGGTAGATATTTTAATATAGTGGTCGTTCAGTAAGTCAACATCCATGCAGAGAGTTTTTGGCGTACTTTCTTTATTGAGGTACACTTTGCCCATAGCTGACCAAAGGTTGCCTTCGTCGATTAAATTATTAAATTCTTGTCTCATGTCCAGAGTTAAACTCTGTTTGAGTTGTTTTTTGTAAAGCAACATTTGGCTTCGTGTGTTATCACACGGCCATTTTTGGTATCTTCTGAGTGTAGCTTTACTAAGCTTGCTAAGCCGTTTGCTTCTCAGAGAGGATTTGTGCTGAAAGGGTCTTACATTTATTGTTCTCTGTCTTATAGGACATATCCAGTCATACGTTTGTTTAAGTTTGTCAATGGTCAATATAGGGTCTTCAACAGGATACATGAATGTCCTTTCAATATTTTCTATGAGAAAAGATCTTATATTATCATTAGATTTTCTGAATTGAATAACCTTCTTAGGTATCTTTGGTAGGCAACAACTAATCGAACAGTCAATTAGTAAATGATCTGCTATACCTGCGTCGTAAACGCTCTTACTTAGTATGTTTGTGGTCGCTTTTACAAATAATAAGTCTAGAGTGTTTAGGTATCTGGTGGGTTCAGAGACTATTTGTAAAATGTTTGCTGGAATAGAGTAATCATAAATTGGTTTCACGTAGTCATTTTTTAGGTTAAAATCTCCTGTTATTATAAAAGGGAAGTCTAGAGAATTAAAATATTCAAGTATATTGATAATGCATTGGTAATCTTCAACTAAAATTTGTTTGGAGTACTTTGGATGTCTGTATATACACACTACGTTTATGCTTTTGTTGAAAAGTAATTGAACTCGTAGACATTTAATTTCTATGTTTTCGCTGTGTGTTAACTTAACATCTAATTCTTTTACTTTTAGATGGTTTTTTGTTAAGATTGCAACTCCCCTTTGTCCTTTGTCTAAAATGTCTTTGCGACTTATGTTGTAATTATTAAAGTTAGGTGATGAATGAATATCTTTTAGAAATGATTCAGTTATAGCTAGTATGTCATAATTTTTAGAATTTAACAGATTTACCACCTGTACATAATTTTTCCTTAACGATCGCACGTTTACATGGCCAATTGAGAGCTTCTTTTCGTATCCGTAGTCTCCGTTGATGTTTTTTGATGTTATGTGTTGTTTTGGAATCCCATGGAAGAGCTGGGTTGCACCTGCCTGTCTATGGGAGCGTACGCGTGCGGATTTATTGCGTTGGAGTCTATCACTAAAAAATTTGGTCTGCTATCGTTTCTCAATCTCTTGGATGGGGGAGGTCCTGTAGATCTTGAGGTGGTGGGGAAAGAAGGTACGGCCTTGCTTGGTTGGTGGGGCTTCAAAATTCCTTCTTCCACATTGAACGTTTGTCCGTTTGTCTCGATTTGGCGTTTCTTCATGTCAATTTTGCTGATTTTACCTGCTTCTTTCAATTCATTTTGTTTTTGCATTAGAATCGCATGATCTCTGCGAATTGAGAATGGGATGTCCGGCTTAATGGTAACAGGAGTAGGAGCTTTGTCACGATTTCTGAAAATTGTATCACGTGCTGATAGTGTGCAAAACTTCACTTTTATGTTTCTAATTTTGTCTGGAGAAAATTTGTTGATTCTGAACACTTTATCGGGTTTGATTATGAGTTTATTGTCAAAAGTTTTTGTAATTAACTTGATGATTTCACACACTGTTTCAAAAAGTTTTTGTTCAGTCTCGTCAGGGTGATCTCGTACTCCAGTCATAATTATGTTCTTTTCTCGTAGTTCTACTTGTAGTGATTCGTTTTCACGTTGCAACTGCAGCATTTTTGTTTTCATTTCAAGATAATCGTTTTCAATGTGGTCAAAACGAGCATTGCTTTCACTAGATTTGATTTCAATCGAACTTTTTAGACTGTCAACCTTTTTGTGAACACCTCGAAGTTGATTTCGGAATTCTTCTTGCATTAGAGCTTTCATTTGAGTGTTCATAGCTTTGAGTAGTAGTTTGTCTCTTTCGGGCAATTCTGGTAGCACTTCCTTTTGAAGGATAACACTTTCTTCGTCGGAAGAACTATTTTCGTGGTCAGAATCTTTTTTGGGGTTGTCAAATTCAGTGATTGTATCCATTTTCTCTGCCATTATGTGTGTACTTGGTGGTAGATGTATTTGTGTATATTATACTTGAGGTTTATTGTGTATGAGAATCTCAAACTGGAGCAGAGTTTTATGTGCGTGTGCAAGTCTTGAAGACCAGAATGCTATATAGAAATGCTGTTGGGATTAAATTATACTGCGCACAAATGTTCATTCCTGTTATAACCAGAAATATCTCACAAGCATCAATGGAAATATTGTACGAAACAATTGAGCACGTCAATTGAGCCTAAAGGGTAGGAATGGAGCATGGGTAACTGTATGCATAGCATGAACATAGAATAAAAGAAATATCTGTCTCTTTATACATTGTACTTTTCTCGTTGCACAGGAATATCCTATACTTGTATTATTCGTATTCTACCCTTTTCAAGTCGGAAGAAATGGGTGATCTAGCTCATAAAAAATACAGCAAACTGTATCGGTGTGTGAATGACAAGAAATAGCTCTTATAAAGCATGTGTTTCTACAGCATTTCGCTAAAAATCGAAAAAATTAATGTACTGGCATGATAGAGCTCATTGCATTGTTAAATAAAATAATATTGATGCATGATACGTACATAAGCCATGGGCATTGCGAAATCTTCAATTTCAAATTACAGCCCAGTCACTCAACAGATCTCAACTAAATGAAGAATTGAATTGAGCAAAATATTGCCGAATCTCTGAAAACATTTGTTGTGCAACGCTAGCATTTCTTTTTATAACATTAGCAACTACATGTACAAGAATTCAAGTAAAAGGTAATGTTTTAACATTGCTGAAGATTCGTCAACCGTTACTCATAAATAAGCTTTAGACTGTGTTGGTGGTATCTTCTCGCTTGTGGCATAGGATGGCTGTGGTTTCTCGAAGATAACAAAGCAAAATCAGTACACTTCCCTTTTTCACATTACTTCATATTATTGCCTCAATTGTATAATTTTACACCCCATTGATGAACTTCCCATCGTAAACTGCATTATTTTCATAGCATGCAAAATACTCAGTTTCTGTCTTTATTTTTGTGCTTGACTCGTAACAGAACTTAACAGTGCTCTTGTATCCTTTAATTTTCTGTCAGTCACAAACGAAGTAGATATGATTATAGTTTTGTGCGGTATAAAAGAAATCTCACATATTGTGATCGCCGGATGGTTTTGGTAGTATACGATAGTCAAACCCTCCTTTTTGTAATAAAACACATACAATATACATTCAACCAAGCCATCACTAACATTATTTTCATAATCACCGTCATGTAGCATTTGCCTTCTAAGCTTTCTTCTAAAATTGATACTTATGAAGTAGTATATTGGTCCACTATAACCTAACATAATATAATTACATTAAGCAAGATAAAAATTACTGTTCTTCTTATTCTACATAATACCAACTAAAGATACACTGCGGAAGTTACTTTCTCAACCCTTCCTCGTTTGATCATCCACTAAAATCCATTGATGCATCCAAGTTGTTAAGCATACATACCTTTACCTTTTCAAAGCTATCAGTGACACGGCTGTCTAGCACCTCCTCCGTCGTGTCCATGCCGTGCTAATAAAGTCAATACAATACATACCTTCTACCACTACCACTAGTCATAAGTAAAACAGGGTGAAACTAGTCAACAAAGAACACTAGTTATCTAATTAAATTCGAACTGGAAATGGCAAATGAATTATTGTCGGACAAACTTAGTAAAGTTATGACTACGCTGACTGAGATTCAGCTACGTAATAAATAACGCTACTTTTAATTTTAGGAAGTGAAAGAGTAGCTTTTCTACCATTTCATCCTTTGCTTATGATTGAATGATTAGCCTGCTTCCAAACGCAACTTATGTGAGCATTCGTAACTTTGGGGATGAGGGGGTTCGCGGATGTCATGTTATAAAGTAATAATATGAATATTTATTCATATATTTATGATAATGAAACGTACTCTTAAATAAGTTTTTTAACATTTCCATAAGAATCCACTTGATTGTTATTTAAATCGTAATGTAATGAATAATGAATCGAAACTTAATTGATCCAAATGTACATCAATGCAACTATACATACAAAATTAATTAATTTAAACTTCATTCGGTTAATGGTTAAATTTATGATTGCCATCCTCATCTGTATCTATCCGAAAAACTCATCGGCGAATCATTTTCATTAAATTGATCACTATTACACAAATTAATAACACATTATTTGAACACGTCCTCCATATTTTGAAATTTAGATTGTAACTTATAAAACATTAATTTATAACGAACAAATTTATGATGTATGTAAACTTAAAGGCAACCGAAGCTCATAATATACAAAACTTATAATTTATATCTGCCCATGTCAATGTCAGATTCTATATTAAATTTTCATTTAAACTGAGAGTGCTTGACCAACTTACGAAGTAACATATTATATCAGTAATAATTATTTTGATACTTGAATTTGTTACTAAAAATGATAAATTAAATCATAACCGCTAAGTATTCCAATCCACTAACGTTCTCATCATGAGAGTCACTATCAGGCGATTCTATTGAAATGGTTGTTTAGGTAAACCCCTAGTCTGCAGACATCTCTGCACTCTCCACTTCAACTTTTATACCTTCGGGTAAATCGGGTTCCAACTTGATCATACACAGATAAGGATTCACTTGAATAGCACCTCGAGGTATGATCCGAAATCCATTTTCAGCTCTTGGAAGCTGGAAAAACTTTAGAGATTCCTCTTCTCTTTTAGCCTTAGTCTCTTCATCCTCACTTTCATCTTGTGTTGTTGTTCCCCTTGGTAAATATTTTCGCTTTGGTGGCGGTGGTGCCGTTTTACCTGAACTATCTCTCTTACGAAGGTTCATTGAACGCCCTTTATTTGCAGGTTGATCTTCTGATAATCCACTTTTGGAAGTTCCAGCTACTGCTACTGATTCATTTCTTTCATTGGATGGGGCGACCTGAACAACTCCCGTTTCCGTTCTTGGCTCTGTAGGTAGTTGTGGAAGGGGTGGGTTAGCTGGCTGTTCTGGTTCTTCCCTGTTGTCCAATTCAATCGTGGAAGTTTCTTCAACTTCCATTGTGTTTATATTAGTGATTAGCTGCAAAATCAGCTCCTCTGCTGTTTCTGCGTCTGCTCTAAATTCATCCTCCATTTGGATTCGGATGCTGGAAGGAAGCACTCTATACTCATCAGCTTCTTGTTTGATAATTTCACACACCATCACACTTTCCTCTTTTTCTGTATTTGAAGTGTCGTCCACATTCTCCGTTTGTTGAATGATTACAGGAGGTGGAGCAGGGTCGTTATTTAGATTGTGTTCTCGTTCCATTTGAGTGACGCCCGTACTTTCTGTTTCTGCGTACTGCTCCTGCAGGACTCCAAGAGCTGGCACTGGTTGCTGCTGCTGAATTTCAAGAGTGCTTAACGTGACATCAACGGTAACTCTTCCAGGTTGCTGCGTTGTTGAACTTTCATCATCGGAATTAATGAATTTCACAACTTTCTGCAATGTTTTAATCGCAGCAGTTGTTGGAACTTGGTCATCTAAATTAGTGACTTTCAAAATTTGAGGTAGTGTTTTAATGACGAGTGGTGTTGTCGTTGGAACTTGGTCCTCCGAAGAATCACAAGTAACAAGAGAATCCACTGAATCTACCAGCTCTAGCCGAGTGTCAATTAATTTTTCACGTTCTGACCCGTTTTCCCTATGCTTAGACTGTTCATCCCTGATGAAAATATCACAATCAGGGTGACGAATATTATGTACTCTCAAATTACGATACTGATTAAACTTCTTTCCACACCGGCTACAGAGATACTTCCGCAAATTCGAATGAACTTCATCAACATGGTTCCTAAGATGATCTTTCTTCCTAAAGGCTTTATCACAGCCTTTCTCCTTACAGCAAACGGGACGCTCCTCTTCATCTGGTGCTAAATTATGTAACCTGATGTGTACTTTCAAATCACGAATGTCCTTGTACTTCTTTTCACACCTGCTACAAGCAAATTTTCGCAAATTCGAATGAACTGCCTCCATATGAGACTTGAGATGATCTTTCCTCTTAAAGGATTTATCACAGCTTTTCTCCTTACAGCAAAAGGGATGCTCCTCTTCATCTGGTGCTATATTATGTAACCTGATGTGTACTTTCAAATCACGAATGTCCTTGTACTTCTTTTCACAAGTGCTACAAGCATATTTTCGCAAATTCGAATGAACTGCCTCCATATGAGACTTGAGATGATATTTCCTCTTAAAGGATTTATCACAGCCTTTCTCCTCACAGCAAAAGGGGCGCTCTGCTGGCAAGTTATGTACGTTGTTTACATGTTGTGTTAGTTCTTGCTCAGTAGGGAAAGTAGATTCACACGAATTGCAACAGATTTTTGAAACAAGGACAAAATTCTTCTTAGCCAAATGCTGTTGCACCTCTGCACATTTTTCTGAATCTTTATGAATCTCCTCTACAATACGATGACGATCGGATTCCAGGTGTCTTTTAAGTGTTTTCTGGCACGTAAACTTGACGTCACAAATCGCACAACAGAACTGCTTCTCTCTGTTGTGTCCTTCTTTTTGTTTGTGGTTTTGGAGATCATCCTCAGATAAAAAGTTGTGACAACAATAGGAGCACTTGTAGACATTGTTGTGGAAACGGTAAATATGACGCTGGAGATTATATTTCGAGGTAAAAATACTTTCACATTTAAGGCACGGAAATGATGGCCTGGAGGGAGGATCCAAGTGAGTCTTCAAGTGACATTCAAGCAACCTTTGTCTGACAAAAACTGCAGGACATGATGGGCACTCGAGTTGTTGGAAGGAGTTGTTTATGGGGTGCATGTTTTTCTTGTGTTTATTCAATGTTTTGACTGTCTTGAAATTCAGCTCGCAATTAGAACACTTATGTGGTCTGGCATTGGAGTGGGATTTCATGTGAGATTGAAGAATCCTCGCATACGCAAAATCTCGCTCACAGTTATGATGTGGGCACCTAAACGGTCTTTCCTTTGTGTGAATGCGGATATGCTCCTCGAAATCGCGATTTCTCCAGAAGGATTGAGAACAAAAGATGCAGGAGTGGGAGGGAGTTCTTTTCTTACGAACTGATGGAACTACCACCTGCTGGTCCTCCACTTCGTCTTCTTGGACTTCCTCACCATTGACGTCTTCCTCGTCGTGTTTTGCCATGTGGCGGTCAAAGGTGTTCTTTGAGTAAAGTACACGGTCACATCTCTCGCATTGATATGCCCGCCGCCCATTCAATTTTCTAGGGATATTCGGCTTCAGATTTACAATTTTCCGTCCCAAATCATCCTTCTTTTGTTCTTTCCTCCTTGCTAAAACAAATACATAAAGAAAATATAGAATGAGTAAAGAGCAGGAAGAGTTCACAAGAGAATCTTTCTAATTATCGTGCAATAATCAACAACACATTTTGATCACAGAAACAGTTACAAGAGAACTTGTCTAATTGATTTTGTTCTGTTGCACAATACATTTTGATCTCTCAATTTAGTAAGATAAATGCTAAACCTCTTACCCTCAGTTTCAACTAGTGAATCTTCCATTGTAACGAATTTCTCCAATAATTTAATTGCTGGGAAAATAGGAAACAATCTGGCTTGGTTTGTTTACTAACGTGTTATGAGTTATGAGGGTGAAAGATTGAGAAGGGTGGCCTGCTTGCTCGCACGGGTGCGTGGGAAGGGAATAATGTAATGAATGCATGTCTCACAATGTTATTCATCATTTCTCAGAGCAGATGGAATGCAGCAATGTACCATACCATGTTCATGCTGAGCTCACGCTCAAATACATCAAGGAAAGAACTCTTCAGCTAGGTGAACCTTTTAATATGTATTGTGGAGAAATTTGTAGGTGATGATGATGAAAATGTACATAATGAGATAGAATTTTGAGTTGGAGTCTAGTTTGTCATGCCATGCTTAGGCTTTAGGAAATTATTTGTTCCTCCCATTGCATTACCAACAAGTTTTGATTTATCAATTTTTTCTAAATCTCTAACTTTTGAATAAGCGAATGTCAAACTTGTAGGAGATATCATTACGAAGGCATAAAGAGGTGTGTGACGTCTACTTAATAAAATATTTTGCGGTGAATCTCATTTAACATTTTTCCGTTCATTTTTACCGGTATTTTTTTCTAGATTTTTTTAGCAGTATGTATCAACGCGGTAGCCATTTTTAGAGTTTTTAATGACAAGGACTCATTGGTAATTGTTGAGAGAAGTCATAATGATAAAAGTTACAACTATGGAGCTTGGTCGTTTTTTGTTTTAGATTTAGAGTTACTTTTGTTGGGATGAGTATAGCTACGTAGAAAGGGACTCCGTTGCACTGCCTAAACTATCTTAACTTGAGCCTTTGCTCCACTGCTAATCAATGCCAAAATGCCCTAAATGGCTTATCCTTAACTTTAGGAACGACACAGACGTAACAGAGTGTTTAACAAATAATTAGCTAAGGTTGCTTGTTTTATTTCCGTATAGTTTTTTGACCGACAGAGTAATCATCTTTTATTTTCACTACACCCAACTTGTCAAATCTGTCTACTTGACTTGAGATACTGATGAACTGAATTGCTTTCTCGCTTGGTCTTGCTTGTATAAAGTTTAGGACAACATGAAATGATAACATTGAACATTGCTTTTAAAATATCCTGGTAAGCTGGTAACGAAAGGATGTTGGCTAACTGATAATACAGTGGGACGGAAATGTGTCCGTAGGGGCAGGCTGATACAGTTGGATTTCTGACTGCTTCTAATTTCTTGTTTAAAGTTTTAAACTTAAAGTAGTGGTTACTTTTCTGTTCCTTGTTCTAAATCAATCATAATCAAGCATCATCATCATCATCTTTGAGATCATTCTACCTACTGCTTTCTACTTCAAAATCATAATATAATTTTGACGGTAACACGATATTTTCCATTTATAGCGGTACAATGCGCGAATCTTTCTCTAACCGTCGCATTAAAACTGGAGGGATATGATAACGCGTCTGTAACTGTTGGGATCATCCTGAAAAGGATTAAGTCTAAAATCATGCTCTATCAGCTTATCGGGAGGTGCATGCGGATTCCAAGTTCAAAGGCCCTCCTACTGATAAGAGTATTACAAAGACACTCAACTACAATGAGTTTGAGCAGGAGACGAATTTTAAAGCGAGAAATGACAGTGCCTTCGAAGATCCCCTTGACGAAGACCTGAATTGTTTGTGAGACATATATGTGCACACTGAATTTGATTCTACCCGTGATTCATATTCACAATCATGTTCCACCTACACTCCATATATTCATTTATTGTAAAGGGTGATGTGATGATGATGATTAATGAATATGTCAATATTGAAGATGGTGGTGACAATGACATTATGATGAGCAAAAGCATTTTTTTGCTCGAAACCAAGTGATAAATAAAATGAGAACCTTAATACTATAACCAAATTAATAATAAAACAAATTTTATTTAGTTTCAAAATATGGAAATATTTTGCTGCTTTATTTTAAAGCCATGTATTCCAATCTAGTGTAGGAATGTTTACGTTTCTCTGACGCCCACGGATTAACTTGGGAACTGGCGATGATCTTGATTCTTGACGGGGATGAGAGAATACAGAAAACACAAACTCAAGTATATTTCTCTAGCTCTTTCCTGTTATTCCTGTTGTGCGTGATTTGCATAAAAATTACGTGTGATCAAAGCACAATTTCCCATGATCCAAATAACTAAAGCGGAATACATGAGCCATATAGAGGAAATATTTAATTTAAATCATGTATCATGATACCCCAATTCAATGTGCTTATGCATTTTTTAACCAAGTAACATCAAAGCAAAGTATCTCTCATTGTGCATCCAGCTCTTGCATTACTTACCAAGCCATCAAATCAACCAGTATCGATTGCATGATCAGCGTCCTGTGACTCTTCTATGCAAAATCTAGCTGTGTTGGTAGAAGCAGTAGCACATTATGCTTGCTAATTGTGATTGCTTGTAGACTTGATTCATGTACAGCATGTAAAAGCTCCACGTGGCTTTCTATCCTCAAGCTAAGCAAAAGAATAGGCAGCTAGGTTTTCTCTTGAACAATGTCTCTCATTCTTTCAATTAAGGTCACTATCGTGTGTTAATTATTTCATGAGAAGAAAGTAGGCCAGGTTCTTATGAAGTCATATTTAAAAATGCTACGGTAAAGTACAGACCATAATGTACAATTGATTCATTCACCCTGATCCACCATATACCTGAAGTAGTGTATTGAGATTGCCTTCCACGTCATCTCGTTTTGCAGCTCCATTCTCTCTCCTCTCATCCAGAGTCAAAACAAAAAAGAAGGCGAATTGCAAAGGTGAAGCATTTTACATACACCTTCCTTCGAGGTGAGAAACTGAGGTCTGTGCCGTTTCGTTATTTTGATGTTTTTTTTTGTTTTATTTGTGCACTTAAGAACGAATCATTATGGTATTAATTGTATTTGCAGCGACCAGAATATATATCATTATCATGGATTAATACGTTGAACATCAAGACCAACTACTATTGAAGGTAGGTTTTCTTTTTACCATGTAGGCATACCAATTGACACGTAAGCATTTCCACCTCGGCATAAAGATGACTGGCATGCATTGGTATTGGCACTCGATGAAGCTTTGTTTTGTTCCGGGAAGCAGTAGGTATATCTTAGCGAATCTAAGCTCACTCAACATGATGGGTTGAATAAAGGCTATCGCCTTTAGTTCAGCTTCTAGTTTAGTCAAATGGGAATGGTAATGAAAAAGTAAGACGAATGTTAGCAAGCTGATGTGAGCTCTAAGAAGCGAACCGTGTTACTAGGCTGGTGAAGTTAAAATTTGTGACCAATCTAATACAGAAAAGTTATTTTTGCACAAATTTTAATCATTGATTATAAGCACGTACTTGAAAAGAGGTATCTCCAGTGGAATAAGTGGATTTTGCACATCACCCTGATATGTTTTTTGGATAGAAAAGGTAACCATATGGTTGAAATAATATAATTTTAAAAACATGCAAAAATGAAAAAAATTTGCCAATTGCCTTGAGCAATACTTCGATAGTCGTTGCTCACATCATAACTCGCTATTATCTTAAATACTTGAGGGTCAAACTAAAGGTCATTAATATTAACATTGTTTTAAATCCATTCTCTCGTAAAAACAAAGCAGATGCCCTAATTTCCCTTTAGAGAAATGGATAATGGGCTCAGTCTTCAATCAGTCAAAAATAAAACTTTCTAATTATTTTTTAACTTAATTGCGATTAAGCAAAAGATGAACATAATATTTCGTAGCTTAAACAATATATATTTCCTTCGTTAGTTTTTATGTACCAACTGTAATAGGATACCGTACTTACCATTTCCTTAATTATTTACTCATCAATTTAAAACGTTAATGTGAGTTAATTAAAACGGCATATTCTAATATTAATTACAGTTTCTTACCGGATTGGTGATAAATGTCCCAATCTATTTGTAAGATGGATCCAAACAGACCTCGTCGGCGTAAGAAGTGGAGAGCGGCTGAGCCCACTCACTCAACAAACAACGTTGCAAATGAACAGGAAGGGCCCAATGCTAACTTACCTCTCCATGTAAGTGAAAGAGTTTGAAGTATTCGTTACAAAAGTCGTTCAACGCTTTCAATTTCTTCTAAAGCATGCCATAAGATCACATTTGGTCATAATACATCATAATGTTTTTGAATGCATATTCCATAGGTGGAATCGAGTGTAGACTCTTCAGTCACTGAAGATTTGGAGCTACCAGAAACGCCCGTAACAACAGGTAAGTTTTATTTTATGAAAATGATTATAATTTAGTGACTGTTTCCAAGTAACTCCAATGACAACGTTATGTATTGTTATGTGCAGGTGCGGCACAAAGGACACGAATACGAAACTGGGCAGCGGAGTTTTCAAAGCGGAATAGGGCTTTGAAGCAAAATACTCCGACCCCAGTTGCAAAGAAGTTTATTTGCTCTGTTTGTAAAAGGGAGCTGGGAAACAAAAACTCTTTAAAACGGCACATGTAAGTAAACTTGAATAATATGTAAGCTGAATGATGAATGGATTCATCCTGCTTCTTGTTTTCTCAGTTCCTAAATGCCCTTTATATTCTTTGCAGGCGCATACATACCGGTGCCAAACCCTATCTGTGCAAGTCCTGTCCAGAGTCATTCGACAGAATGGATAAGCTGAGGAATCATGAACGGATGCATTTGCAAGCAAGTCTCAGTTGCAAATATTGCAAGAATGAATTTCGATCACTGAACTTGCTACGCATTCATATTGATCGTGTTCACACCCACAAAAAAACAAGGAACAAGTCGACCACGGCTGCATCATCAAGCTCTAAAACGAGCAGTGTTCAGCAGGAAAGATTCAACCAGTCTCCTCTCAAATTCAAAAGTAAGGCACCACTTCACAAGAGAAAATGTGACCAGTGTGGCTGCATATTTTCCAGTCTTGGAAACCTTGCTCGTCACGTAAGTTGATTGCATTTACACTTAACACTAAATTTGTTACTAGCTCATACAATTCTATACCAATGATTACATTCCATTCTCGTTTGTTATATTAGAAACGAATCCACATGAGTAGGAAGCCTTTCCAGTGCACAATTTGCCAAGCTGGATTCACTCGGAAGTATGTTTTGACCAACCATCTTCTTGCTCACGCAAGAGGGACCTTAAAGAAGATTCCCTATAAATTCAAAAAATGTAGGATTTGTGGGGCAGGATGCAACAGGAATTTTAATGTGATACAACACATGAAGAAAGTTCATCCCACAGAGGATTGTGGATCGTACTTGACGCAAAGAATGATGCAGGTATTTGACTACTGGGAAAGAAGAGCTCGCGCCAAGAAAGTGAAGAAAGCAAGAGAGGCTGCGTCGGGGCGTATTTTACAGTCAAGTTTAATCGCTAAACCGTTAAAAACACAACTATTACAGAAAAAGAAGAATGAACCATCATCAACACGTGGTAACAAGCAACAGCGTCATGTTCCCAAGGAAAAATTCCCTCGGAAGAAAAATATTGTACACCTCCCACCACTCATTGGAACGCCATTGCTGACAACTTCAATTCCTGTGACTTCTGAAGTTGAGGTAGTAAATGGCACTCACTCTTCTCCGTCACTACGACCGCAACCTAGTTTCCGGTTGGAGACACATCCGACGTCTTCTAAGACCTGCACCATGTGCAATGAAATTTTGGGAACAGACCACGAGTTAACAGTACATTCATTAGTCTTTCATCCCACAAAAGACTGTGGTGTAGAATGTGGAATCTGTGAAAAACGTTGCCGCTCCATCTACCTACTTTCAACCCATTACGTACACAATCACGGAGATTCCAAGAACGCTGCGGAAGAAGCAATTATGGTACTCAACAATTTTATCAAAGCTCCAACGGTAGTTACTGTTTCGGACAAGCATCTTGCTCATTGCGTTGTCTTAGACGAGGTAAAAGTTGGAGGAAATCAAGAAAGGACTGCTGATTCCTTTGATCATCATGAGGCAGTTGAGGATGATAGTGTGGAGGAACAAGTGGATGAGACTGAAAGGGCTCGTGTACTTCTGCGCCTTAGATCCCCCCATTACGTTGAGTCTAAACCAGTGGAATCTCAAGCCACTCATCATGCTGCAACTCAAGTAGAGAGGCCTGCCAATAATGAGCCTTTATTAGATGAAAATGAAAATCTGGAAGATAATCTATTGCAATCAAGTCCTTCCCCATTGCATGAGCATAGTCAGGAAGCCAATGCAATGAATCAAGAGCAGCCAACAAGCTCTAAATATGTTCAGGATATCCATGAGGATGACGTGGAGGATGAAAGAAGTCAAGATGATGATGATGACTTAAGGTATGAACTGCAACAGTTGGAAATAGATTCAAGCTGGGAGGAACCGATTGATTCAGATGCTGAATAGAATCAGACGGTGTTTCATCAGCAGAATGACTACTATCAAAATTTTCCCACAGTTGAGGTCAAGTCGTCTTATTTTTATAAATAAAAGACGGTTTGATATTTTTGGATGGGGTCTTTTGCGTAATAATTTTAAACTATTTAGTATATGTAAAAAAATATAACGAATTACTTCCAAATTTAAGCTGTTTTCAACCATTGTCATGTAGATGTTACATTTGAGACCTGAAAGATACAATTCAGTAGATGACATTGAATCCGTATGGTTTAAATTATATTCTAACCCATAACCGTCTATGGATATAATTCCACAGTTCTTACAGTGCCCCTCGCACTCTTTCTCTTTCTCCACCCTTTGCTTTTAGGTGTGGTAATATAGTACTGAACTGAAAATGTCATACTTTAGGGTTTCTAGAGTACATAAATTTGATACAATTAGAATGCTACAAACAATGGTCAACAGAAAGTTAGTATGTTTTAACATAGTTACTTACTTAAATTATCTATTACTTTTGAGCTAAAGAGTTCAGTGAATACGAGCACCCAAGAATCAAGAATGTTGAAAAAATAAAGTTGATATCCTTTCAACTTGATTCTGCAGAAATAAAGAAGTGGGAACGATCGCATAACATACACCTCCCAAGTGTACAAGAATCTTATACTGCAGATTACGTTGAGTGCTTGTATATGAGATGGTTTCGTTATTGGTATCAAATGTTGGTATGTAAATATATATATAATTTCATTCAAATTGTAAACTTCATTACTTTTATTAATTGCACGCAAAACCAAAGTGTCAACACTAACAATAATCTTTGATAACTTACTAACTGGTACATTCTGTGACTAGATTGCTCTGCATCCTGCAGAAATACAAAAAAATACAGATTTAGTGTTGATATTGAGGTTAAATAAAATACATCAGTTTAACAAAACATCAAAATATCTTTTTGTCATTCCTTTCAATTTGCTCGACGTTTCCTACCCTTCTTCTTGGTTTCTTATTCTTCTCATTCAGTTGCTGTTCATGAACCCGTTCTATCTTTAACTCATCTCGCAAAATCTGCACTGCTTCATTCACGTATCGCACGAGAACTAGTGAAGGACTATGAAGCGGTTATCTTCATAGAGACTAATGATTTCATGCTCAGGCCAAGCGGCTCTTCATACTCTATTCCACACACAAGTTCACCATTTAGACCTGCTTCTGCTTCCACTTTCACATAACCGTTACCTGGCTCTACGTTTGACTGTGTAAAAATATATTAGTATGATATAAATTTCCACTTGTACTATACTGATATGTGGGACAGATATATCCAGACGTAGAGATGAGGTGATATATCATTTGATGTTATGTATAGATGATTTGATGTATGTATGTATGATACTAACTCTTCTCCAGAAGCATAGGAGGATATGGATCCCTACCCAGCTCATTTAACACTCATTCTGATCAATGCTATTGTAATGTTAAATGTAAGCCCAAATTGTGACTAAAAACACTTTTCTGATTCTGTTGAGGCAACTCTCCTCACTCACTCACTCACCATCATCATCGTTCAATCAACCACCATCTACTTATAACACAGAAATACATGGATTCAGTTCGCTACTGAATCTCTGCATATAAATTGCATTATATGATATATAAACATAAAATATAGACAGATTTCAGACTTGTCTTTTGTTGGCTCCATTTTTACTTCTGGATACATTCTTAGTTCAACTTTAACTAAATCTTCTCCGGTCTCCAACAGAAAAATTACTAAAGTATCATTAGCGAAAAACGTTGACCAGAGAAAAAGTACGTAAAATCGTAAACTAGTAAATACTTTATAGCAAAATCGAACTGTGTAGTTACGTTACGTTACAAACGTAAGGAAAACCCAAGTTGAGAGAAAAAGAGAGAATAGGAGGTGCAATTTGTAAGAGTAATTCATTCGATTTCGCATTCGTCTGAAGTTGTTTGAAGAGGAAACAACAAGCAGTTAGCGTTATTTGAACGTGTTCTATTCCATCAAAGCACCAACAATCAGAATCATTGATCTTTTGATTGATTTGCTCCACTGAATTTGTAGTTTAATTTTAATAATTAAAAGTTCCACATTAAAACACAATTAATTTGATTCCAGAGTGACAGTTTAAAAAAGACAAGAAAGAGAGGAACTTTTCCGTGTTGGATGGGGATTCTGACATGTCGCAGCCTTCGACTTCAGCTCCTTCCGGGGGACGAGCTCCTCTCCTACCGACACCACCAGTTATACACAGACCCAGCCCTAAAGTAGGTCAAGTCATTTACGCCATGAACCTGAGCGTTTTGAAAATCTGGCTTCAAGCGAAAGTGATGAAAATCAAGCGGACGGAAAATTTTCAAAGAAAAGATGGCGAGGTAAAGTAGTTAAAATACCGTTACAACATGCATATGTATACACACATTACTCTATTGCCAATGTTTAGTTGACTTAACGATCTTTAAATTTTAATTCATTCACATTCACAGCCAAAGTTCCATGATGAGTACGTCGTTCAGTATGAGCCAACCAGCCGGGAAGGGAATCCAGTGGAGCCCCGTGGTGTTATGAAGGAAGGTGCCGTTCGGATGGTGCGACAACTGACGATGAAGGAGATGGCGTATAGGTTTCCATGTCCATTCACTATTCCAGTGGGAATCAGAGTCATTGCGGAGTTCCGGAGTGAGTCAAGTTCGGCGCGCCAAGGAGGCAAGGCTGGACATTTCTACTCAGGAATTGTTGCAGAACGCCCAAAGTCGAGTACCAAGGATAGGTATAAGTATATTCAAAAGGTACATATTTTGTCATATAGATAGATAGTCATCATGTCATAAGCCCAAGCTTTTTTACATTTTCAGATACTTAATCTTCTTTGACAATGGGAGTGCACTATATGTTTACCCAGAGAGAGTCTTCATGGTTTGCCAAATGTCGAAGAAAGTTTGGAGTGATGTTCACCCGAATTCTTATGATTTTATCGAAAAGTACGTCACAAGTTATCCGAACTGGCCAATGGTTCCCTTGAAGGAAGGTAGTTTGGTTCCAGTAGAATGGAATGGTAAGATGTAGAATATTATAAAATTTGCTTTACTACAAAAACTATGGAATAAATTGTATTTAGAATTTATTTTTCATTCTTTCTTAGGAAGTTGGTATAATGCCCGAGTCGTCGAACTGGACTGTGCCGTAGCAAAGGTTCAATTTGAAAATGATAAGAGAACCGAGTGGATCTACAGAGGTTCAGGAAGGTTTTACTCAGTTAATAAAAATAACGATGACCAAGAATCTTCGGAGACCGCGACTCCTTCAGATATACCATTGGGTTATCAAGGCTTCATTAAAGTAATCGATTCAAGCTTATTTATTATATTTTTCATACTTTTCAATATTTTTGATGTAATCGAAACTTAATGAGTTAATGTTGTTGTGTGTTTAACAGAAAGTGGAAGTGCCTCGGTCCATGCCTCGTTCGAAAGATTTTGAACCTCACAAATGCGACCCTGATTGTGTTATTCAATACATCCCGAATTCAGAGCTTAATAAATTGAGCCCTCTAGCAATTCCACTTTTCTTGGGATGGACCAGGTATTATGCCAATAGTTTCCTCATATAAAAATGTTATGAAATATCAATGTTTATTGAATGATAAAAAAGAATAATGGAACCCATATTTTTTTCAGGGAAATCAATGAATCAGCCTCAAGGAAGAAGTTTTATTACCAAACTCCTTGTGGTGTTAAGTTGATTGATTATCAAAAGCTAAAGATGTATCTGCGAGAAACCCAATCCAACTTGCCAGTGGACTTTTTCTACTTTGAAGCGGATGTCAATGTTCTGAATGAGTTTGTGCCTGCTAGTGTTCTAGTGAAAGTTGATGTAAGTGTATTTCTATTCAAATGGTAAAAATAATTCCATAAATATTTTATTACTTATTGTGTTTGTAACGTTTCAGGACATATCTGAAGGCAAAGAAGCGATACCCATTCAAGTTGCCAACTCCATTGACACCAGCTTGCCAGAGATTGAATATATTTCCAAATCAATACCTAGCCCTGAGGTTGAGGTGGATATCAACACAAATGAGGAGCACATCTTGTGTTGTAATTGCGCTAAAAATTGCCAGGTTGACTTTTACTTTTACTCTTAATCATACATACGCAAGACATTGGGGATATGTGAGATATTTTGTAATGTAAAAAACTAATTTTTTTATTTTTACTAGGCCAAACCAAGTTGCAAATGTTGGAAACTCACCCTTAAGAATAATAAGAAGCGAGTATCTTATAAAAACCGGCGCTTGGAAGAGTATGTCTTAGAAGGAGTGTATGAATGTAACAAAAGGTCAGAAACTATTTGATATATATATCTTTTAGCATATGTTAAACATCCATTGAATTTATTTATACTGTCAACTTTTCTCTTCTCTAGATGCCCCTGTAATATGACTTGCGAAAATCGACTGGTCCAGGCAGGAATCAAGTGGCCCTTACAGATATTTCAAACAAATAACAAGGGCTGGGGGGTAAGAGCCCTTCATGACATTCCTAAAGGAACCTACCTTTGCTCTTATACCGGAGAAATATTAACCGATGATGCAGCTGAAGAGGTAAGATTATTCATAAATCATGCACTTACCACACTAAATTTACACACGTCAATTTCTTTATTTAATTATTTCTTTGCTTGTTTTACAGAGTGCTCAAAAATATGGCAGTGTTTATATGGCAAACCTCAGCTATACTCATGTCAAAACAGGAGATAACGACTCTTACGTGGTAGACGCTAGGCTCAAAGGAAATGTTTCTCGATTTATAAATGTAAGTTCATAGCTAACATGCAGCCAGAAATTGAACTTGGAAATGGACATACATAATATAAATTTAAATTTATAATTATATTTTCTCTTTCAGCATTCATGCGACCCAAACGCGCGTTTGCAAAACGTGTTTACCAACACACATGATGTTCAATGTCCAGAAGTCGCTTTGTTTACAACTTGTGTGGTGAAGGCTGGCTCGGAGTTAGCTTTCGACTATGGATATAGAGTTGGAAGCGTTCCAGGTACGACTCTGTACTGCTCGTGCGAGAAACCTTCCTGTCATGGTAGACTTTTATAATTTTAACTGTTTTCCTATGAGTAGTTTTTAGATACCGATATTGTTTATTATGCTCAGAATATATTGTACTCTTAGTTTGCATGCGTTTATTATACATACAGAAATGAATTAAAAACTATGTATTTTTAAAGAAAAGACTTGTTATAAAGTCAATGAATGATAGAAAACTCCTGATAATAATGTTGAATTAAATAAATCCATGAAACTTGTTTTTATAATGATGTAAATGCAGATGTAAAGTGAGTACACTTTGAATTGAATCAACTTTATTCGCATATTTCGTGGTAACAGCTTGCAGTCACTACATAGTCTGTTCCTCCTACCCTAACCTATTCAACAACTACAGTTGCTAACAATCATTCCATAATAGGATCATCAATCTATCATTCAAGCCTAGTCAAGTATATTTTTCTCTCTTCCTAATACGGTTCAAGTTTTGTGGCAAAACTTATTGTGTTTTAAACCATAATCACTCCATCCAATTTTTCTCTTCATATACCTTAATACCTTAATATATATCTTATATTTCTTAATGTACTTTAATAATATTTATTCATATGTTGATTTTCCTTGAATTTGCACACTATTGGTACACTCACTTTTTATGAGCATGATGATGGAAAGTCTTATTTCTTTTGAGGATCTTTGGGTTGATTTCGCTTCTTGTAAGCCCACTTCTCTCCCTTGCTAACTTGTTTTACGTTCTTTAGTTTCAAAACTGAATTGTTTACATTCATGTGGATTGACCGTGAAGCTGCAAAACATAATAACAACGAAATAATTACCCTCACGTAAAATGCATACTTGTATACATAGACAATATGAGAATTAAAAATCTTTGTAAAAGCACATACCGTTCACGGTATTTTTCACTTCCAATAAAGCAACTTGTTGTTTTTTTGTAGAGTGGGGTAAATCGTTCCTCCTCAAGGCCTCGGCAATAATTCCTGCTCACCAAATATTCAAAATTAAATTACATGAATGAAGAAAGAAAATATATTGCCATGTCAAAGATCTACTAATTAACAACTAACCGAAACTTTTGATGAAGCAAGCAAAAACTTTACTCGACATATTTCCTTTATTCCACTCATTAGTCCAGGCGTAAAATTGGGTAGTGTACTCGTTCTCGAAGAAAGAGAGGCCCTTTTGAATCACCAACATTGCCAATATATCAGTACATTTGCTTAACTCGCAATCAGTCTTAGCAACGAGCACATTATGTTCAACAAAGCTCCAAAGAAATTCTTCAAATGTCATGTCAGGAAACTCAATGTTGACACTCAGCTTGATCATTTCAATAACTGGCTGAGCGTATATGGCGTCACCGAACCGGGGATTCATAAAAATGGCAATGAGAATGGCCTTTGTTCTCGTAAACAAAGTTTTGAATAACGAGAAATCCCCAATATGACCAATAACAGCCACGTCAGAATGGAGTAAACCATGAGCAAAAGAGAATACAAAGGGAGGTCTGTAAAGGAGAAAGTTGAACAACATTTCTCTTCCGTAAGTAGTGTCTTGGAGGAAACAAGTTAATGCACCCATAAAGCTTCCAATGTTCACCAGCAACTCGTCATTCTCTATTTCTCTCAAATTGTCTTTTGGGATGACAGATTGTATGAAGAACTGAAGAAAACTCGTTATTGTGGGAATGGGAAGCGTCTTCACAACTGCTAGCAATTTTAAGAATCGGGGAATCAAGGGGCATTTGGATACTCGCTTGTCACGGATAACATGGGCGAGAAGGTGGAGCTCCTTCGTTTGCACTATCGCCACATAAATCACTGGGACTAGCTCATTTGCGCAAATGGATGCGAGATTTATGTTGGTTTTTAGGATCCATTCAAGTTTTTGTTCCAACAAGGCATGCAAGTTGATCAACAGGTCTGGAAAGCAAAAGGAAAATTATTCTAAAGATGCATTTCAGAACGGAATTAGAATTCTAAAATAACACTACTTAAACTCACCGTTATTGACTTTAAGCGGGTCGAGGCTAATCTCCTTAAAAACAGGATGCTTTACTGGATTAGAAGTTTCAGGTGGTATGATTCCGTCATTTCTCGATGGTTCCTCGTCCATCGTGTTAACATTGTCTTTTCTGTTTTCGCCAGACTTTGTTATCTTGATACTGTTGGCACTACCCTTCAGGCTCATGTCACTCATTGAGGGTTCGGTGCGAGACATTTTTCGTCCTTGTCCGCGCGATTCTTTACTTGATAAATCGTCGGCATACCGTTTCCTCCCATGTCTCCCATCACGGGGTGGAGCTAATCGTGTTCGCTCATCAGTAGATTTTTTATGTGAGCTGGGCAGATCACGAAAACGTTGTCGAGGATGATGAGAAGAATACCTCCGTGAATGATCACGACGCTTGTGATTTGTCTTTCTTTGTCGCGGGAGCAGGAATATTGGTGGTGTAAAACGCTCACTGCTGTCGCTGTCCCAATCTGTGATGAAAGGGTTATCCGGGTCTTCCTCTAGAGTGTCGACAAACATACCATCTGGTGGGATGGGATTTGCTGCTTGTTGCAACTTCTCTTGGAACGGTAGAATGGAATTAAATAGACCATAGTACGATGTCTCCAAGTTGTGTTGTGAAGTTCCCTTGTCGTCATTGACAGTGGTTGGTATTATTCCAATCTCTTCATCTGAACTAATTGTTTGAAGCGGGCTTTGAGATGGATCACCATACACCTTCATAATCCTATTGAGCGACGTTGGCACTGATTTCTCAGTGGGGTAGGAATCCTCTGTGCTAACGATGTCTGTCAAATCTGCTGCTTGTCCCGATTCTGCTACAGTCGCTGAAGCAACTATGCTTGCTCTAGATCCCGTTTGCCGTGCAATCAATTTAGCGACGGCGAGCTCATTTGCTTTATCACATTCCTGCTGAATGCATTCTTTATATAGAGTTGAAATTGAGGGGCCCAATCTCCCAAGCATAACATCCATCTTATCCAAGTCAACAAAAATGTTGAGGGCAGATGAGAACGTGCGGACGAGTGACATCAGTCCACCCACCTTTTCCCTTAGCTTTCTCTCAGCTTCACCAGATATCTTTAAGAACCAAAAGGTACATGTACATATTACAATTTACACAAAGTTACTATAATATGCATAAAATGAAATTTTGCTAACAGTAGTGCTGGTTGATGGCAACTCAATTTCATTACTAGCAACATCACACGCCAGCTGAACATCCTTACAGATGAAATCAGGTAGAACCGGCTCAGTGTTGACACTTGCATCCAAATGCGGAAGTAAATCACTTGGACATAATATTTCCGGGTCAATACCTGCTTGTACATTTGAAGCTGGCTCAATCTGGGCTGATGTTGTTGGAGAAATCATCTCGTCGACACGCTTTGCCTGCACAGTGATAGAAAAACCATGTAACTAACTATCAATTAAGGTCAATGAATATCAGTCTCAAAGGATTCAATTTCAACTGGTCTAGCTTCATAGGTTTACGAAAGAAACGACGTAAAAAACATTCGCATCAAAAAATGTACTCACAAATCCTCCACCTTCAGCCTCGCCATTTCTCTTACTATCTGGATCAACCCAAGGATTTTCCGAGACTGCTGGCCTACTGGGTTCTCTCTTTTTCTCCCTCTGTCGCACCATTTTAAATTGGTTTGGTTCTTCCCCCGTAAGTTTTATTAGTACTATCTAGTTAATTAGATGACAAGTACTGGATTCTGCAAATATTTTTGATGTAGTAACTAAAGAAAGTTCCAAAAGAGTAGAGTAAAACTCTTCAATTCTTTGCTTCAACATATAACAATGCATGCCTTCTTTTTCATTTCCTCCTTCATTGATACAAAAGGCAAATGATTCCCGTACCGTAATGTATTTGGTATAATGCGGGTAGTTGCGTAGAAGTAAATCACGTGATGAAAAACTATAGATGCAGACATTGTATAATTATCACTGCAATTTGCATATTATCTTCAATCGACTTCCCCTAATACATCCCTTCACCACATTGGAAAAGCAGGTATAATGCATGGAGAGGGTTAGCCAACAGGGAAACCCTATACGTTCAATTGTGTAAGCTACCACACGAGTCAGAAAAGTAAGAAAAGGAAAAGGAGATATTGACAACGCATTTGCATTTTTATCGCAAACAGAATTATGATTCCTTTGTAAAAGCAAGGGAACTTTTTGTATAAGAAAGCATGAGTTTACCACTGCTTGTGACTCTTCAGATCTATTCTATCGATTACTGAAATCAGAATGCACAAAAGTTAAGTCGTTCAAAAGTTATCGTGACCTCGGTCAGACGGACGACGCATGACAGACAGAGTACATTTGTTACAGTTGAGGATGGGGGGTCCTTAAGATTTATTACGAAGAATTATATTTATCAGCTTTATTTACTCGCCATTTCCACCAGTGAAGGATCTTCTTATCCTAAGGTCAATTTGTAGGGGGCAATATGATTTTCAATATGATAATGTGATTCAATGTTTGAGAAGATGAACTCTCAGAGCGATCGTAATCAAGTCTTACTTCCCCGAGACGGGAATAAAGTCTCCTCTGATCCTGTTATTATCTTGTGTCTCAAATGTTAACTTTACATTCATGCATCATGATACAGTTATTAGGATTGGTATTTAGTTCTAATCAATGAATGGAATTCTATAAGCACACGACTACGTGTGTGACAATGAATATTATGTGTAATATAAATATTATATGAGTCAATGCAAGCCGTAGCTAACATCATCATCATCATGACGAAGGATGATTCCTTCGTCATTCGTCATGTGACTCATGATAATCATTGTGTTAGTAATCATAACCTAAAAGTTACGTTCTACGTTTGCACTACAGTATGCATTTTTGGGGCAATCTATGCTCTTGAAAATGTTAGGATTAAATGAAACAATGAAAGTGAAGGCCATGCAACGTATAGCAAATTTCCAGGTACGTTTCCGTGTGAACAAAACGTGACATAATTGACCTTATATGACCTCCTCTACTACACGCAGGTAATCATTATTCTAAATGTACGTTGAGTACTTTTCCTGAAGGTATAAAAGGGCGAGTTTTTGAAAAGTTATTTCATTCTTCTTGTCGTCTGCGGATGAGTGAGTTCATACTGCTGAGGTTTTACTTAACTTGTACTAGTTTGTGAAAACTTTTGAATTTGTGGAAACTTTGGGAACATTGTGATTCCAATCCAAAAAATTACAAACTCTCATCCTCTCTTCAGAAACATTTTCGAAATTCTTCTCAGGATCATTCGGGTAAGTCCTAATTTTACTTTTATCGTTAGTTTTGTTGGTGACTTTGTTTTATATTTCATGCCTCAAGTATTTATTTGCAATATTATTTTATTTTATTGAAGTCTTGTTTCACGATGGCGTCCGTACCGGCCGGATCTTTCAAGTCCAAAATAACGAAGCCTAAAAAGAAGAATGGATTTTATGTCTTCATGGAGGAGAATAAGCCTGTTCTTGAGGAACGCTTGGGACGCAAGTTGACCATGGCAGAACTTCCGCAACTTTTGTCAGAGAATTGGGTGGTATGGGAGAATCAGTTCTATTATAGTATTTGTAGTGACTGTATTTCAGATAAAAAGTGAATAGGCTGTATTAATAACTTTAATTATATATTTTTTTGTTCTACATATGTATTTCAGGCTCTTTCAACAGAAGAGAAAGCAGAGTATCGTACCAAAGGACGGAAACATACTGATCTGGTGAGAGGAGAGAATACGGCAGAAAAGGAAAAGTACGATAATTATAATCTATTAGACTTGTTTTTTTCAATATTCAACCCAGTTTTTGCATTAATTGTGATACGAATTTTTGTTATATTATTATTATTTCAGAGCCCGAGAACTACAACAGGCAACGGAGCAAACCAACCAAAACAGGTCAGCCGTCATGAAGATTTTCACTGATGAAACCTGGGCATCCAAGACCATCGTCGTTTGCAGCTTTTCCACCTACTTTGAACCGGATTTGGGAGCTAATGAGAAGTACATCCCAGCGGAAATCGGGTTGACTGCTTTCTCTTTGAAACAGGGAGTGATTGACAATTTTTGCCGGTTTATCGATCCAAGTAGGCTGCTCACTTTAAGTAAAACCATTTCCATGATGATTTGTGACTAATTTATTAAAAAATAATTGTTGTTGGTTTGTTAATTTCTTCAATACAGATGACACTATTCCAAAAGGAAAGAAACTGGAAGTCAGCGTAAGAGTAGAGGAACAGGGACTCCCAGCTATCGGCACCTCCAAAGACTTAAGAAACTATACTGGATTGGTGGATATTGTGCAAGCCTTCCTATGCAAGGTAAATATATAAAAATAAATGACATTGCTTGAACGTTTTTGTTTCTGAATATTAATTGATAATATTTTATAACTTTTTCCAGCATTGTGAAAGAATCCCTTTCACAGAAGATGATGAGGATGGTTATCTTTTCTACGTGTTTGCCTTCAACTCAGACTTGGAACGGATAACAAAATGCTTTGAATGGTTGTTTGAAGCTGCAGGTAAGATATTCTACAATTTTTAACAAAACCATTGTTGTGATAATGAAATAAGCTTTAATTGTTCAGTTTATTTCTTGTTCTGATAGGTAAATCCTTTTCAATTCAAGTCCTTGATCTGGGCCTCTACGCCTACCATGCTTCAACGGTGAACAACTTAGACTATCGCGAAGCTACTGATGAGGGGGCAGCTGGTTCTTCTACCCGTCCATCCGCTTCAGAACACCGGCGTGTGGGGAGACCTTTCAACAAATGTTTTGTTTACCCTCCGGCCTTCCCAATGGCCCGTTATGGACTGTTCCAATCTGAAAACGAAGCTGAAGCCGCTATTACATCCAGTGACAACTATAAATACTACAATGAACTTTGCTGCATCTATCACATGAAGGTATATATCTATATTTTTAACAGTTTAAAGTTTTTTTTATCATTATTATCCTTTCCAACATTTAATTTGTTTTGTCTTATCGCAGAGTGAACGAGAGGGTTCTCACTGGTGTGCTTTGAACCAAACCAATCGCTACGCTTTTTCTTTGCTGGAAGTGTTGACAATGAGCAACCAAGTGTGGGCGATGCCTGGTGCCCACTATCCAACCCTTGAAGAGAATGCTGAGGTGATGGAAACAACCCGAAGATGTTCAATGCTTATGGGATGGGGACTAACAGAGCTAGAGAATAAATTGATACAGGATGAAAAGGAAGCGTTGAGAAAGGAGGCAGAGGAGAAGCTCGAGGAGCGGAGACAGCGTCGACTTCTGACACAAGGAAACCAGGACGTGCCATTGTGGAAACGGGTTGGAACAAAACAGTATGAACCAAAAGAAAAATAGTATTAGTGATGACGATGTAGAGCGTGTTTTGTTTGCAGTGGATTTTGATGAGTCGTTTTTAAATTGTTCTTACAATTTACATAGTTATAATATTATGAAATTCAGAAAACTTACGAGTACTGTCATTAATTAAGAATTGAATTGCTGGTTTTTTTTGTAGTACGCACTTTGTCGTAACTGCACTATTTTTGTTCCGTTTGTTAGTTGACTTCTAACTGTTGTTCGAACGTGGTATATTTACTTAAAACAATTTACGAATTAGTTTTCCGATTAAATTACGTACTTGTAGTATACCATTCACATTTGATAAGTGTTCCTGGAATAAATGAACTCTACCCTAATAAAATTATAATTACAGCGCTAATTCTTTTAAACCTTGCCTTGTATCACCTCAAGTTCTTGCAGCTACCAAAGAAATATGCCAGCCATATATTCCGATTCCAGCCATAAGCTGAAAAATAATGCAACATAGATCCTCGTCTGCATACCATGCACCAAAAGCACAGAGCAAAAAAAATCCTACCATGTTTATGCTGTACAACTTTTCTCGTTGCGCAGGACAGTGTTATTTTAATCACATTCCAAGTCAGAATGAATGGGCGATCGGCGACCCCCTAAAGAAATCAGTAAACTGTGAGGGTGTGTTGCTGAATGGAAATGTCTGTATAAAGCATGTGCTTTTCCAGTATTTTGCTCAAAATCGAAAACGGTCATCCCTTTTCCTGGAATGATAGAGCCAGAGCTCATTGTATTGTTGAATGAAATGATATTGATACGCATATGATACATACATGCTTAAGCCATGTAGTAGTATAATAAAAAAAATATACTTTCGGTTATCTTAACGCACAACTTATGCTGTGAATGTATGGAATGAAAGTAGTTTTTATGCTTTATTCCTGGGGGTTATTTGAGAATGGTAGAGAAACTTCTCTTCACTACTTGTCTATTTCGATTTTACTACTCTTGGAATGGTAATTTACCTCCTATGAATGCATTATTTGTAAATATTAATAATAGTATAGACTTTTAACATGTTGGCAATCAACGAAAGAAAAAGAATAGTCACATATAGGAGAGTATTACTATCTGCTTTTACTATAACGTTTAAGGATGGAATGCTAGATGAGAATCCCGAAAGTATGCATAGAAAGTGCTGACTAATTTATTACTCAGGACCTAATACTATGAAAGGAGAGTGACACTAAACCTGTACTACTCAAAATTTTGCATATTAGTATGACATGATCTTGGTTTTTATCAGCAACAAATTGTTATTTTATTCTTATAATCAGTATTTTTTTGTTGTAAACATGTATTAATTTCATTGCTTGTAAATTGTATATCTAAGGATACCGGTTGAAAAAATTTATAGATTTTGATAATATATTAACTATCAATAAATGACTATAACTACAACGAACAATAAATCAAAAGTTTACCGGAATGCTAGAACCGTCTAGAACTAAACAAGTGTGGTCAAATCAAAAATAAATTATTTTGTCATCATGATTTCATTGTAAACGCGTTGGTCAAATCGATATTCAAATTCAGCTGTATACGGAAATCCAATACAGTTGGGTCGCTTGGGTGCACATCCCATTGCCAAAAGAAACAGTTTATCAACAATTTTCTTTCTCTTGGGATCAAATGCAGGGTCTCCGTCTTCGTCTAATTTTGACATAGTCTCATATTCATTAAAAATCCAGCCACGTATTTTTTCTGCACCAATCACGTTCTCATCCCACTCAAAAAAACTGCAATCCTGATCAGCGTCCTATGAAAAAAGATTGGTAATGCATATTAGTTTTTTTTAATCATTTCAAGAACTTTTCATGGTTATTTATTGTTATAAAAAATTCGCTTACAGCCAAAGAAAATGGTACTTCAGTGAATTTCATTACTTCCTGCCATTGATCTAATGTTTCTTCTTTTTCACCCGCAGCAAAGCAAACAATTCCGAGGAGAAATCGAAATTCATTATGTTCTGTAGGCCTCCATCCCAAAGCTTCTTCACTCTCAAGTCTTCGTTTCATTCTACATCTTACTTCCAGATACTTATTGCGTTTGCTTAGGAGCGATTTAAAGTAGTCAAGGTTCGCATTGAAGTATCCGATATCCAAAGTTACAGCCTTTTCTAAGAATTCCAATGATTTATCCATGTTTCGCTCAGTCATACGATAGTAGATCCCATATCTATGATTTGTCTTTGGGTTTTTTGGATTCAGATTGTAAGCCGACTGAAGCAAAAATGAGGAAAACTCTTTGTCAACATATCTGAAAGGCACGAGTCGCAGGAATATGTCGGATACAGTGGCGAGGATTCTGACGTTCCAACGAAATTCCTGGACTATTTTCCTACAATGACAATGTAATATTCCAAATATATTTAGTTAGAAATACATGTATTGCAGCCCAAATAAGTTGCATATTTACTTTAAAGTTTAGAGATAAAAGATAATTCAGTTGTTCCATACGTCATTTAGTCTAGCATGAAACTGCAGAAATAACTTACTCGCACTCATCTTTCAACCACTGCATGGCCTCGTCCAAATCATGGAGTTTTAAGTGCTGGATTGAGAATCTCCCATTGGATACCCGAATAGCATCCACAACAGAGTCAATTAGGTTCAGGCGAACGAAAGGATTAGTTGGCTCCATTTGAAGACTCAAATTCACCAAATCCAATTCTTCCATTGAAGCAAACTTTTGTTTTCCAGGCGCTGGGTCCCGACGCTTCAGACGAAGAAATTCAGACAAGTAGATAACCCATTCGAGAGAAGCGGAATCGTTCTTATGAACCTAAAGCGATGATGAATTAATAAAAAAATGTTTTTAGACTTTGGAGACTCATTTCAATAATCAACAGCAGCATCTTTACTCAAATGAATCATACGTACCTGTCGCATTAAATCACATCGTTCAATGTGCTTCACACGAAACATTTTTATAAAAAGAACACTCAATCCCTTGACATAATTTTGAGTTTTTTTCGACAGCTTATGAAAATCTGGATAAGTTATTCCATCGTCATATGGAGTATGCACATTAGACAATACAGCATACAAACGTTTCAGAGTTGAGAATAAAAACTTGCATGCATCAGTTGCCACTGCATATTTGACAATTCGTTGATCATCTTCAATCATCCACTCCAACGCTGCGACTTGTTTCGTTACAAGAGATACGTCAACCAATGTAATTGAAAGAACGAGTAGATTCAACCTTGCTGATATCACATCAACATGAAAGTACTGCAGATAGTGACTTTCTTCAGAAGGTCCTTCATTAAGCTTCAAAGATAATTCCCTGTGAAGACGCTTCAACACTGGTCGCGAGGTTTTAAAGACGTCGGGACCCCATGTAAACTCAAACACGCTACGCATCAACGTTCGATCAACCTTGAAATCTTCGTGCGTATAATTATCCATCCTTCCGCATTTCTCCAAGTACTCCACGTAGAGTGGTCGAAAATATTCGACAAGAGCAGCGTTCACGCCATGTGATTCGTCATCAACTTGCCGTTCCACTACAGATGGTGTAGATGACCAACTATTTGAAATTGATAGGGTTGTCATTCGCTCCTCACAATCCTCCATGATTGTTACTGCAAAATAAATGACACATATATATATATATATATTAAATATAAACATTTACTCTAAAAGCTATGATGCGCATGATTTGTAATATTTTCTAAAAACTAAGAACAAGTAATGATTGATGAATTGATGATTGCTACCTTCCTACCACGATAATGTTGTTAAACAGTAAAGTTAAAATTCCAAAAATGAAGTCACCAAATGTTGTCGCAAACAACACAACACCCTTCACCACTAGCAGGTTGTTGTAATGGACTAATATAAATATCACAATCAACAAGGAGAACAAAAAGTAATAAACACATAACCCCAGTAAATGATTAACAAATGTAAAAAAAATTAGTGCACGTAGCGGAAGTATCTTTTACTCACTTTCATATAAAAGTTGACTGACAATAAAAGGTAGAGTTGAGGGAGGAAAATGCCCATCCAATATTTTTTTCATATAAAAACCTGAGTAATTCTCAAAGCCAGCTCAGCAGTTCAAAAAATGTGTTGAGCATATACGCACGAAGTGAATGGTCCAGTCACACAGCCAATTGACGTACCTGTGTACATAAAAAGCCTTCCAGGAATATCCCATTACCCTTCCGTAGCGGCGTTCTGCTATATCGTACTTTATGTGCACAAAAATCCCCAAGTTTTATCAAAATCCTTTTTTTATTCTTGCCTTTCGTTGAAGTGACTCGTGATTGTAGTGATGCACAAGCTGCTATGCAGCTAAAATATCCATGATCTCTAACAACTTTACACAAAACGAAAGAAAACATTTTGTTTGTTGTATTAAAACAAATGTTTTAATTATGGAATTTCATTCTCTCTGTCGCCTGTCCTTTGTCCAAGGTAGCAGTAAATGAATAAGGAAAGCTACTTATGCTGCTACTTATGCTGTTACAGTGAGTCAACATTTCATCCCATCATACTCTCATATTCTAAAGCTTTCCCACGGTACAATCCAAGGAGCTACGCCAGTGCACAAAATGATTTCGGGAGTTTTAGTGGTCATGCAAATACAATTAAATGTAGAGAGAAACGTGGCATATTTTGCATGAACCACACTGATGTGCATAAGCACTTATAACAGTGATAATTAGGTCTGCCAAGACGTTTTCATGTCTGCAGACTGGATTTCATTGACAAAATTAGTAGTTTAAGCTTGAGCAAAATTGTTATGAACCCGTTTGACAAGCTGCTGTAAGACAAGATGAATGACAATCTCTTGAATAACAACTAAGTCAGTGGGTCAGGCTTGTTTTAGCCATATAATAGGACGATCACAATTGTAGTACACATACTTTTCTCAACCTTTGCAACATTCCCACCAACCACCACCATCAATAACAGGTGATGATTGCTTCTTCTATACATCCTTCAACACCAACAAAATTATAGGGATCACCCCCTTGCCTTTACAGAAAAAGGTCTTTACGTATTGAAAAGCTAAGCTGAATGGTAGACTAGGCAGGTGAGTTCTCCCTACCCATGATACTGCATACCTGCAGTGGTGAGCAATACAAGTCGAAAGGTGAATCCCATGCCGAGTATATTATAGCACCAAAATCCCATCATATAGTAAACTTAACTTTCATGAACAAGTGGTCAGGTTGCGTCACGGCCGATTGCGAGCCATCCACGTTTCGTTCTTGTGTAATTGTATGTATGCATGTATTCCCTATGAGTGTATACCATATAATACAAGGATTTTTTTGCATTTTTAAGTCCACCCTTTAATCATACGTACAGTAACACAAATTATCTCCCTGTTTTGGAAATGATATGTGAGTGTCATTGCTGTAAAGTATAGAGTAAGTGGAGGAATCAAACAGGAATATTTTTTTCTACACATTACAAAGTTTTATAGTTCTGCATGGGTTTCGTTCACATTATCTACTTTGAGGATACTAAATGAATAAACTGGTGATAACAACTTTCATCTTGGAACTTCTTGGGGTGGCCATTGGGTGCCGTATTTTAGGATGATTACGACTTGATGCTATTTCATAATGCTGCTGTATGTGTTTAGGAATGAACTATATAATATTGTGGGTAAAGTAGTTTGTTGAGTGCGGTAAGTTTTATGAATATAACCATTATCGTATTTATTTTAGATCCTCTGTTAATGCTTTCCATGTTTAATTGAAATATTTATTGCAAATTTTCAATAAAATATAATGGAAACACCACCTGTGTTTAAAATAACCGTGAACTAATCAGAAGGCATGTCATCATAGCTGTAACACCGCCTTGATGACGCATTCCTGTTCCTTTGGATGTGTCTTGGAAAGAAGACTGGTTAAAAGGATGATGATACAGTCTAGCTTCCAGCCCATTACAATCATTATAAAGATTACAAGTTTTCCCCTCAGTGTCTATACTTCCTGTATACATCTTCATATCCGTAAGATGAGATGTAAAGTCCATATCGTAAGGGAAGCACGAGCGGAGAGTCACCTGCGTTTCGGTTGCTACATCATTCTTCACTGTTCTATTCACAATCAAAAGTATGGAGGAGCAGGCGTACCTCGCACCAGGGGGCATATTTCGAAGGACCTTGATGTTGTGCTCCAGAAGCCCTATAAACAAGGAACGTATCAATACAGTCACCATTCAAGTGGCAGGAATTAAAATATATTATAAAAATATTTTGTACTATGATGATGCGCGGAGGTTATCGTCTCGTTGTTTAACAAGCCACTTTTCAATTTATCACAATCGATACTCAGCGTCTTGTTTGGCTTCTTCAAATAGTCACAGGAAGGGTTACTTTTGTATGGAATATTGAAATTCGGATGGTCGTTAATGGTAAACTCTATACCATCACCTGCCAGGACGGTCTTCATAGAAGTGCAGTGGTAGCACCGTAATGCTGAAATTTTATGAATCAGATATTAAACGAAATGAGTGAAAACCTAGATAATATTGATTTGTATGATTATACATCCAATACCTTCACCATAGACGAATACAGAGAAAATCAAGACGAGTATGTCAAGTAGTTTCATCTTGGATCTACAAATATTCCCAAAAAAAATATAACGGTTATATTTTATTTAGCGTAAAGATTTAAGGTAGCTATAGATTTAGTGATGTTTTTGTGTTGGAATCATGTAAGAACGCCACTGTACACGATAGCTATAGCAGAAAAAGAACTTTAAGTAACACTCAATGCCTAATCCATTGTGTTTTCAATGATACAATAGAAACTTCTTTTTAGTGGTTGTGTGGATGCAATGTAAATCGTCCTTCAGACTAACTGACGTAATAATTTCGAAACGTTTTATCTATAACATAAATGTTTAGCTATCTGAAATTCCTACATAAACTGGCTTGGTTATGTGAATGGAAAAATGTAAAACTTAGAATTGCTTTGTAGAAGAAGACGTTCAGTTCACCTATATCAAAAGAGTCACTGAACCCGCATAAATAAATGTAGGATATACGAAAGCGGTGTTAAATGACTAAATTGAACCCGTAAACGGATCAATGTAATTAATTTATGCATTATCTACAAGCTAACCTAATAACCCTTTTACCACTTTGAATTCCTTATGAAGCACAGAATCCTCAAAACTTGAACACCAGGTAAGCAACCACGTAGGAAACGCACAGTGCAGAAATTATGATACGTAAAGTGTACAAAAAGGAATCTGATCTTGTTGAAACTGAGTTGCACACTGTCCGTCGTCCTTCTTCTTTTATACACTTGAATGCTCTACCAGTAGAACAATAGCTTGCTGCCAATAAAAAATGTTCTTAGAAGAATGGTGTGACGTAGTAAATAACGCAATGAATTTGTAATATAACTGTTTTACAAGGCCATGACACATATTTTGTGTTGTTTTCTGACGTGGTTTATGTCAAAAAAAATTCATCGAATTCCTATGTAGTAATTATAATGCAAGTTTCCGAGTATAAACCTGGAAATGAAACCTGAGTAGATGTTTTAATATTTTATGCCATGTTCTTGGGATTATGTACCATACTGCTGTGGTGTTTAGCACACTTTGACACACTCTGTTTACAGGAAACTTGAACGTAAAGTTAAAAACAACTGACAGGAATATTTTCGGCTTTGAAAAAAAGATAAAAAACTCAACTACACTTATTAACCCAACAAATCTAAAACACAGGTCTAAATGATGAAAAAATATCTTGTCGCCTACAAACTGTCAAGCAGCAATGAGCCTTGAAACCCTTGATACGCCGCCCATGACACAATAAAGTCAGAGTAATATAATATTAAGTTTATATTTCTACATGTTGATATGTTTAACTAAATGGTAGTTAGAAAGACAGATTCACGCGTGCATTCGTATTTCATAGTATTATCAGAATCGTTTAATATATTTTTTGTCCAACGCTAGAATTAAGGCTATAACATTAGCTACGCCATGAGCAATGAGCTCAAGAAGAAAGTAGTGTTTTAATCATGCTAAAAAGATTTTGTTGTGAAATGACTGATGTTCATCAACAAACCAAAACGCAATAGGATTGTGCTATTTTGTGTGCAGCTATTTTTGGGAGTTTTGTCTCGATAATATCAATATTCAACAATATTCAATACTTAAAAATATTTATGGAAATTCATATTAAAGTTTACATGCCTCCATAAATTGCAATTTTTGCATAGCATTTTCTATATTACCTTTGGGCTTGTGTCATATCAAACGGAGGTTTCTTGTATCCTATAAGTTTTCGTCATTTACACAAGAAGGGGATATGCAAAATAGCCGTTTCTCAACACGTAACGTACTGCTTTTCTCATATATCATGCTAGCTGAGGGTTTTTAAGGTCTACAACAGTCAGTTCCTCGTTGCTTTCGCCGTCCTGTGGCATTTTCCTTGTAAGCTTTTTTCCAAACCTAGCTGTTCTCGTAGGAGCAATAGCGAAGCACAAACGAATATTTTGTCATGCTGCTTCAACCTCCTTGCCTAATGATTTTCTGTGTTACTGCTACTTGCTATTCGTAAGTGTAGAAGACACTTTACTCGCCGTGCTTTTCATAACTTTTCCTTCGGCTCTCAGTGTATTTACGTAAGACGGAATTGAAGGTCAATCCCAATAATCTTTCAAGAAAACGACTTTGACTCGAGACTAATTGTGACTCAACCGTTCATGAGACTTTGGACTGCTAATACATAATAACATAACAGTGAAGGTGAATTTTAAAAGTACTCATTGACTTCTTGGCGTTCCTTTGTATCAATCATAATTTTATAGCAGAAGTTCAGTGCTTTTAATTGCTACGATAATGGCTGGAGTAGCTACTAGTGCATGCTTATTGCCGTGGGAGTCAGTTTCTCCTCCACTAGTAAATTGGAGAAAGAATTGTCCAGGAATTAATGAGAAACTATATTATTTGCTGGATAGTGGACTTCATACGGACGTGACATTCCGTGTTGGGAGTGAAAAGGGGGAGATTGAGACGATTCGTGCTCACAAGCTGATGTTGGTCATGTTTTCCAGTGTATTTGAAACCATGTTGACCGGGCAATTTGTTGAAAATGGGAATTCAGCTGAGCAAATTATTGCGGTTCCTGATCTTCACCCATCCACTTTTAATACGTTGTTGAGGGTCAGTACACTCTTTTAAAATAAAGTTTTAATTACATATCAAAGCCCGAATTTACAGTTTAATACGCGGTTACGAATCATAATATGTCTTTTTTAGTTTATTTACGGAGAGGAGATGAGTGGACAACTAACCACTAGCGATATGATTGAGATATTATATGCTGCCAAGAAGTATGACATTAAAGATCTTGAGATGGAATGTATGCAGTTCCTGAAGACGAACATATCCGAAGAAAATGTGGTCAGTATTTTTCAGGCTGCGCAAATGTTCGATGAAGAGCAACTGAAAAAGGAAGCTCATGCATTTTTATCGAGGTTTGAAACTTTTGATGCACCGTATCGAGTTAATTATTATCTTCATTTTCTTCGTTCAGTCTTACAAGACGATGATACATTCGCATCTGAGTTGTCACTTTTTCATGCAGTTTTGAGGTAAGTGTATGTGTGTATGTATATTGAAAGCGCCAGTGACAGTTTAAGTTTAGATAGTAGAAAAACTTGTATCAAAATATATTTGGTTAATTTTTGATAGATGGGCAGAGGCAGAATGTCTAAAAACGAGCGTTTCTGTGTCGCCGTATAACCAACGACTAGTACTTGGTGATATACTTCAACTAGTGCGGCTCCCGGTGATAACTAATGACGACATGGCTTTAGAAGTGATTCCATCACGTATTCTTACCCATGAAGAGTGTATTCTTCTGTTACAGCACAAAGCAGTTGCTCCACAGAACAGGTAAATGTTGTGTATTTTAATATACGGCTACATAATGGCAGAGTGTATCATAGTAATCCAGATTTTCCTGCTTCTTTTCAGGTGGTTATTGCCTAGTTTGCCATTTAGTGACCGAAAGAGGATCTTTTCAGCGTACAAGGCTGTCTTTTATAATAAAAGGAAAGGGAAGTGTGTTACTCTATCAACTGGATGGTACAACAGGTATGGGATGTCATGTTTGTTATGCCTATTTTATACCAGCCCACCTACCCAAAATATATTAAGATAATCATGTACATCCTTCTAATTAACAGGTTCTGTGTTGATCATCCCGTTTCTATTATCAGCTTCGGATTCTATGGACCTGACGATGCTGACAATGCGCCGTACACGGTCACCATAAAACTTATGAAGGATGAGTCTGTGAACTGTCCAGTGTTAGCGGAGGAAACGTATCAAAATATAGGAGTGAAAGCTAAAGAAATCTTTCATGTAAGATTTACTCATCCTATTCCAATCCACCCTGAAATTTTATACCGTGCATGGTTCTCTTTAAAAGTAAGTCTGAGTTTTCCAGCCCTGTTTTGTAATATTCAACCACTATTGTCCCCTGCAATTTATGTTTCCCTTCCAACTTCAGGGGCCACCAACATGTCGTGGATTTACGGTAAATAATAATATGGAAGTTGTTGTACCTGTTAACACACCATATCAGAATGTCAAATTCACATACTCCGTCGTGGGGGCACTTCAGCTGCCGGAAATTATGTTCCAAGTTTGAAAATATTATAATTGGAAACAGCATATTTTGTATCGCATGGTAGAACTCCATTACCATAGTTATTGTTTGAAAAGCCCAGTAATTGCAATTATAATTGTAAGTTTTATACGAGATAACGATCTGACATAGCTTTTTTTTTATTTACTTGCAAAAAGTCTAGCTTTGATTTTGCAAAATTTCCTTTCCTAATATACAATGTAACTGTGAATCTTAAGCTTTAGTTTTTGTACAAATAGTTAAATACCTTTTATGTATACATTTATTACCTGAAAGTTTTAATAGATGAACTTTAAATTGAATAAAGTAATTATGAAGTGATTTACTTTGGTCTGTGTATCAAAAAGTTAGTGACCTCTTTGAAGTATCTTTATCATTTCTTAGATTATATATTTTTGTAAATCTTTCTTGAACCATAGGTGAATATGATTAGGCGTAATTGAGGGAAAATGTCTGGTATATAAAGCATGTGTTTCTATATTGTTTCGCTCAAAATCGAAGCAAAAAATCTTGCATAAAAGGATACAGCTCATTGCTTTGTTAAATGAAATAGTATTTACATATGATACGTACACATACCATGAGCATTATGCAATCTTTAAGGTGGAATAAAAATCCGGTCATTCAGTAGTTTTCAACGAAGTGGTGGATTGAAAGTGTGATGTGTGTCTGCATGCTTCATAATATTGCCAGAATCTCTGAAAACGTTATTTTTCCAACGATAGGATTGTTTTAACATTAGCATCGACATCTACAGACATTCAAGCAAAAAAGGTGAAGGATTTTAATTCTACTAAAAAATATACTAACCCATTTCAATGCATGTTCAGACTGCGTAGGTGACTTTTTTCAACAACAGTTGGATTTCGTGCACTTCATTTCTCATATTACTTTGGACTTTGTCAGTCATGTCAGTCTGGAACGGACTATCTTCAACACATAAAAGTACAATATTCTCATTCATGCCTCCATCAACAAATATACACCAGGTGCAAATACATAACACGCATAGCGACTGAAGTAAAGCGAAAAAACATAAGCCATATAAAAGAGATTTGGTTAGATTATAAATCACGATACCCCAAACCCATGTGCTCATGCATTTTTTAACCAAAGTAACCTCAAAGCAGAATATCCTATAACTTTACCTACCCATCAACTATCATTTGCATGAGCAGCGTCTTTTGACTTTTCTACACCTTGCCTGTGTTGGTAGGAACAGAAACACACTTATGCTTGGTACATGCGATCGCTGTTCATCTTGGTTCATGTACATCATGCTCCATGTGGCTTTCTAGCATAAAGCTAAGCAGAAGGACCATGCTCTAGACTTTATAGCTTTCCCCTTCCACTTTGCCTCTCGTTTGTTTACCCCTTCCGTGTTCGCCTAAGTAAGGTAATCATCATTGTTGATAGGTATTTTATATATACATATACCTAGGATACCATACTTACAATTTCCTTAATTATTTGATCATCAATTTAAAACGTTAATGTGAGTTAATTAAAACGGCATATTCTAATATTAATTACAGTTTCTTACCGGATTGGTGATAAATGTCACAGTCTAGTTGTCAAATGGATTCAAACCGACCTCATCCGCGTAGGAAGTCAATGGCGGTTGAGCCCACTTACTCTGTAAACAACGTTGCAAATGAAGAGGAAGGGCCACACGCTACCTTACCTCTCCATGTAAGTGAAAGAGTTTGAAGTATTTGTTACAAAAGTCATTCAACGCTTTCAATTTCTTCTAAAGTATGCAATTGTTTAATACACCATAATGGTTTTGGATGTATTTTCCATAGGCGGAATCGTGTGCAGACTCTTCAGTCACTGAAGATATGGAGCTACCAGAAACGCCCGTAACAGGTAAGTTTTATTTTATGAAAATGATTATAATTTAATGACTGTTTCCATGTAACTCCAATGACAACGTTATGTATTGTTATGTGCAGGTGCAGTACAAAGGACACGAATCCGAAACTGGGCAGCGGAGTTTTCAAAGCGGAATAGGGCTTTGAAGCAAAATACTCCGATCCCAATTAAAAAAAAGTTTATTTGCTCCGTTTGTAAAAAGGAGCTAGCCAACAAAGACGGCTTCAAGCGGCACTTGTAAGTAAACTTGAATAATATGTAAGCTGAATGTTGAATTCATCCTTCTCCTAGTTTTCTAAGTCCCTAAAAAGTTTATTTCCTTTATATTCTTTCCAGTCGCTTACATACCGGAGAGAAACCCTTTCCGTGTAACTCATGTCAAGAGTCATTCAACAGAATGGATAAGCTGAGACTTCATGAACGGGTGCACATGCAAAAAAGTGTCTGCTGCAGATATTGCAAGGGTGAATTTCAATCAATAAATTTGCTACGCATTCATATTGATCATGTCCACACCCGTAAAAAAAGGATGAACTCGACCACTGCTGCATCATCAAGTTCATCAACTACCTCCACCCAGCAGAAAGGATGCACCCAAATGGGGAGTCTCAACGCTCATGTAGCTGCTAATGAGAAGAAGAAAAATGTAGCACAGATTGACATCAAGGATAGACGGAACCGTACCCGGCAACAGGGTCGGGCATCAGCACAAAATGAATTCAATTGCACCCAGTCTCCTCCCAAATTCAAAAGTCCAAAGCAGCTTCACAAGAGAGACTACATATGTGGCCATTGTGGTCGCAAATTGTCCAGCAAGGGAAATCTTGATCGCCACGTAAGTTGATTGCTTTTTTTACTTAAGATTAAATATGAAGCATAAGTTAAGCTCAGCACATAACCATTCTCATTTGTTCCATTAGAAGCTAACCCACATGAGTGTGAAGGCTTTCCGGTGCCAAATTTGTAACGCTAGTTTCACTCGAGCTGAAGTGTTACAAACTCATTTAATAGCTCATGCTAAAGGGACCTTAAAGATGATTCCCTACAAATTCAAAGCATGCAAGATTTGTGGAGCTGGATGCAACAGAAATTTTAATTTAATACAACACATGAAGACAGCTCATCCCACAGAGGATATCCAACCATACTTGAGACAAAGAATGGCTCATGTATATGACTGTTGTGAAAAAAAAGCTCGTGCTAAGGAAGCGAAGAAATCACAAGAAGCTGCGTTGGGACATATTTTACAACCAAGTTTAGTTTCTAAACCGTCGAAGAAACAATTATTGCAGCAGCAAAAGAAGAAGGCATCTGGTAATAAGCAGCAGCGCCATGTCTTGCAGAAGAAACATATTTTACATTCCAAACCAATCATTCGAATGCCACTGCAGAAGACTTCAATTCCTGTGACTGCACACGCTCAGACATTACTTGAGGCAGAGAATGGCACAGCCTTTCCTCTTCCTGATAATTCACGACCGGGACCCAGCTCCTCTAAAACCTGCGGAGACTGCAATAAACGTTTTGGAACAGCCCACGACTTAACGGTTCATTCCTTCGTCTTTCATCCCACAAAAGACAATGGAATAGAGTGTGGAATTTGTCGAAAACGTTACCGCTCCATCAGCTTACTTTCAAGACATTATTTATACAGTCACAGAGGTACCAGGAATGCTGCGCAAGAAGCAATTATGCTGCTCAGCGGTTTTAACAATGCTCCAACTACTGGTTTTCAAGACATTGCTTCTGCCACACAGCTTGCTCCTGTTGGTGTCGTAGACAGAGCAAGAACACAAGATAATGACTACAGTCACGAACCAATCCTTATAACGATCGAAGATGATTCAGATGTTGAATATATTGAAACCGTGACACACCAGCAGAATGACCACGGAGTGGTCCGCAAACCTCAAACCGGAACTGAAGTAAAAATGTCTCAGAGTACGAAGAAACAATCAGGAAGAAATGAATCAGGCCTCTCAAAGGCTAGTGGCAATGCCGACAAACGAGAGCCCAATCATTTATGTGACCACTGTGGAGCTCTATTCGAGCAAAATGCTGGGTTAAAACGCCATTTGGAAAGGCATCACGGCTCAAAGAAGCAAACGGATTGTATTTCACGTCCAAAGGATAATAACACCTCAAATGGTCGTTTTATTGAAAAACGTTGGTTTGTGGGAGGGCGGATTGTACGTTCTACGCGTTATTATGTCTATCCACCACAAAAAGACGAAGAAAACGCTATTCCATCTGAGACAGGAGAAGAGGGCTTTGCACGTGAAGTGGAAGAGGAACAAATGACAGAAAAGCTGAGCGAAACAAGTGAGCAAGAATTACAAGAGGATTTTGAAGAGGACAAGTGTGAATCTTCTGCAGCCAACGGTGGGCAGCCAATGGGAGTTGAGGGTGCTGTAGGTGACTTGCCTTTTGATAGGGCTGCAGAAGGTATTAATCATGAAAATCATGTCACTAGAGTGCCGGGCACTAGTAGTTTGATCGCCAATGAGTCGAGTGAAAGTCGTTGCTCATCAAGGGAACAGGGCAGACGCTTCCTTTGCGACATATGTTGGCACCTCTTCCAATCCAGAGGACGTCTTACCCAACATATTCAAAGAGCCCATCCAGGTGAAATGCCTGCAGAACTGCTCCAGGGCCTATTTCAATGCCCAGACTGTCCCAAGTCATATGACAATAGAAAATCACTGCATAGTCATCAACGTCGGCATCATGACGTACTCTAAATTGCACATTTTGAGTGTCGGTGCATGTAGAGAGGAAGCGTTTGATTCATCACATGTATTTAGGTACATGTCTCCAAACAATTTGTCTAAATAATAAGGAATGTTCAATTATAAATATAATATTACTATAATTCGATTATGTTGTTATAAGTAGGGAGAACAGAAAATATGGTCCATACTGTTTAACACGTTAAGAAAATCAGTCAATTAATGTCTCTAATGTAACTAAACCATATACAATGTTAGCAACACGTAAATATTTTATGTGCAACTATTCATTTGTATCCTCTTACACATTAAGTAGGTTTGCATGGTGACTATCATAGATTTAGTGCTGCTTGCTATATAACCAAAATTTACACATTATTATTCATTTGTTTTCCATTCATTCATTTTGAACCTTTACTTCAATACTTTGGTGTTGCATCGTAATGTTATATTATGATACATGAATGTGTGTATGACTTCATACGATTGTTTGTAGATGTGAAGTGAAAGAAACGCATAGGGCTTTAATTTGAGTATTTTATGTATAGTGCATAATTAAAAGTCTGTGAATTTTTGTCTTTAGCTAGCACTGAAAGTTAGACACTAGAGTTTTCTTTCTTCTTTTCTCTGTTTACTCGTCTTACAAAGATATGGATTGCATCGTTTTCTTTAAACAAATCCTTGCTTATTTGTTGATTTATGAATATGAATAAATATCGTAATATACATAAATATTAATATTACCTTCCATCCTGCATTTATACCAAAGATGGTAAATATAAAAAGCATAAGAACCTTTAATACCGCTTTCTCATCTAGGGTCTCATCACATTATCTTTTCATACAAAAGTACAGAAGCATGCGGATGAACATAATAAACTTGATAATTCCTTAGCAATCACAACCATCAGTGTTGATGTGAATTGAATAAAGAGTTGAACAGGAAAAAACTATGGGCTCCATTGTATACCTGACGGGAAAACGTGAGTTCAGAGTACTGCTGTTTCCAATGCCAATAAGCATAGCTATGAGCCTTTCCGAGGACCATACACCAGTCCAAATTTAAAGATTTTAAGTACATCTTCATTCATTGACTTTCCCATATTCCCAACTCTTTTCCTAATTTAATTGAACGATCATTATGTGGATGTGATGTGATGAGGCAAAGGAGAAAACGAAAAGATGATAGTTTAATCATTTTGTTATCAATGAAGATCATTCATGTAAGAAGAGCGAACGTTTGGTACATAAATACACGAGCTTGATGAGCAGACAGAAGGGTAAATTTGGATTGTTTAACAACATTTATATTCGTATTACATTATAGGTGATGATGACAATGATTCAAGTGTAAGCTTTTTTAACGTCGTTTTATAAAAAAAAAAAGAAAAGGGTTATTTTGCAGAAGATTGTTTGATAGTCTGACACTTAATAAACTTGAGTCAATAACATCATAGTTGATGAAAGAAGAGCAAAAGGGATCTGAATATAAATATAAGTATGTACGCTGCATAGAATAAAATATATAAAAAAAATAAACTTTTAAGCTAATAGCGATCATTAGTATTAGTATTGTGTACTACGTTGTACTTGGTTTATAGTTGTGTTGTGAGAGACTCACGGATAGAATCGGATACAAAGAAGAAGAAGTTCCTGCGTTCTTTATTCTCTTACTCCTTTTCTTCCCATGATATCATAATGCACCTTTATAAGTACAAGACTTGTTGTTTTAACATGAATTTAGCAAAACTACATATTTACTTTTTATAGCGGAGGAAACGAACGATATATCTCCTTCGTATTAATATCATCACCATCATCCCATCGTAGTTAGCTAACATGATATTTTTCTTAAGAATTTCTGCTCTTCCTCCCACGATATGTGAACACTACCATAACATAAAAACCATACTGCTAAGCCCCACTTTGTACGCTTAACTTGTTTTACACAAAAATGCACTCTTCAGATGAGCAACAAGTGATTGCGGCTGACGATGGTGATGATGTAATGTGATGCCCACCAATACTTCCATTTCCATTGGTGTAAGACTATTCGCAGAAATAATGCATATATTGTACAACCCAAGAGAAACAGAGCTGAGGCAGAAATTATAAAATAACCAGTTCTCAACTTGGTTAGGGCTTAAGAAACAGCCAGTGAGTGCAATTTTCAGCGTGAGTACAAATTAAATGGAAGCATATGAAGAGGAAATGGGAGAGAGGACGGCGTCGGCGGAGAAAAGACCCAAACGAAAGGAAGAAAGTCTATGAACTGATTGGATGTTATGTTCTTCTTTTCTAATATGTACCCCCTTTGATTCATACTTGATATTATAAAGTACAAGTAATAGGTAGCGATGTAACACACACACAAAGATAGATATCGGCAATGAAGCAATATAAAGGAGAGCAATTTTTGCTTCAAAACTCTGTGTTAAGCAAAGTCAGCGTGAAGTAAGTAATAGCAAGGTAATGTATCTACTTAAGTACTCTGTATGCCATACCATGCCATAGATTAAAATTGCCATCATTTATAAACTTTCAAGTAAGACTAAAAGAAAGGGGAAAAATTGGTTAAGAATCATGTTAATTCTAAGGTTAGATCGTTCAATTTACATAGGATTAGGATTGAGACTCTCAACGAAAGAAATGGTTGCACTTAACGCTTGTCACAAGGAAATGGAGCATTGCGTACGGCATTACGCTTAATTAGCACAATATAGCATGGTATGAGCCAACACAAAAATGTATCTTGAATAGAGGAAGCAACTTGCACGATTAGAGTGTAGAAGTATTAGCAATGAGCTTGAAATGCGTAAGTAATGCATGTTCACGAAGGCAGAAACTTGAAATTGATTAATCAAAGATTGTCTCAAATGATATACATATGATAAGTGTGATTTGTAAAGGATGTGATACGCAAAATAATTTTTTTTACTGGAGGATAGCAAACTTTCCGGAGTCGTTTTCATGATCGCCATGCTATCACATACGCACTCAGCATCGCACACAGTTTTAAAAGGACGGCTTATGGCTTTTCATTTAAATGGCAAAGCGTAGCATTGCAGACTATTCTGTATATGAGCAAAAAATGGGCAATGAACATCATGGACTATCGGTTATGTACTCAGTTTGTGCCTAAACCATGCAAATATATATTGCAATTTCTTGGAGAAACAACTCCCTTCTATTGTCTTAAAGAGAAACGGCTGACCACCACTATCTACCACCATAATTAAAAGGTTGGTAGATGCAAATTTTTATTGAGCAAGGCACACTAGACAATTAAGGCCAAAGCCTGCATAAAGTCAGCATTATTTGCACACGATGTCTTCCCACCCCCTTCTTCTGACGTTATTGTCTACAAACCCTATGAAAAACATACGAGTGAGAAAAGGATATGTATTATGTATCATGTAAACCCATTTCAAGCTTCAGTGGCTCTGTTTTTCTACAATCATTCTTCAGATTAGTAACAGGTCAAATAATTCCCTCATTATGACTTCATAAAATGTTTTTGTACTTGAGCCGAGCCCACATAAATATCGTCATTTGTCTACAAATGTTCATTTGTATGCAGAATCATAGCTCCTGAAACAGTAAGTGTACAATTATTTTTATCGTCATGCATTTTTATCAAGATGCTTTGAATTGAAAACTAAGGAAACCCAAACCAACTTATTTTGTTATAGCTATCATGCAAACTACTCCGAGAATGGCATGAAAAACTGAGCTAAATTGATTTATGTAGGAACATGTCAAATCTTGGAAGGAATGTTTCATTGTCCTGTTAAAATCAAACAAAAATTCTCTACCTTATCACATGAAAAAGAACATTAAGAGTACAGATAATCAAACTACTAAATTCCTGCTTACAATTCACAACCCCCAAAAAATCCTCTTTTTCTGGTGGCCAGAAGATCAGTAAATGAAAAAAAAATCCCTTATAAGAGCTAGACACCTACCTATACCTACTTTCTATAGGAATTGCATTTATATGTATGGACGAGACCAGACTGAAAACCCCATATTCTCTACGCTGGAACCAAATAATGCATGGGATCGGCGCAACCTAAAAACAACATTTGAATAATATTGGGGGAGATACTTATACAAGTTCCTTTTTTCATCCGTTTATATAAGAGACGGCGACTACATTCTGTCGTATAGGTACATTCAGACATGCATGTACCATCCTGATTGATCTGAAGAATTGGATATATGGTTTATTGAAAAGCTAAACCAGCTCATTTCCTCAGCAAGATCGAGGAATGGAAGACGGCAGGAACGGGCAGTCAGGATTTCGTAGAGGAGGACGAGTCACTTTGCCCCGGCAAGCGAACATTATTTACTAGTGTTGTATATATGTTTCAGCTTTACATGCCACGAAAATGCATTAAAGCTGTTGCATATAGACAATACTGTAAGTATAAACTTCACACGGATACCATTCCAAGGAAATTTTCAACTAATCTTAGCTGCTCATTGGAAGATCCGGAGTTTTGCACTCCCTACGGAACACTACAAATATCAACATCAGTACGAGAAGTACACAAATCGGTTGAAAGTTCTCAATTGTTTGATAATAATCCATCTCAAGATTTACTCAAGACCAATAAGTACGCTGAGCTTACTTTTTAAAGGAGGGATGGGGCATTACTCAAGTATTTTTAATTTTTAGAATGTCCCATTCATTCCTTTACATGGTGAGAACAAGCGTCTGGTATTGGAAGAAGGGTTGTCCATACTTATTACATAACACCGAGACAGAGAAGAGAACAAAGGCCTACCACAATCCGAAGGATTTCACGTAAGTTACTTATAGCTATTTATAGGGGCATAGAAATACTTGCTTACACTTCGTTCTTTGGATTTCTGCATTCGCTTCGCTCATGCTATGCTTGATGTGCGTTTTACTACTATACTCTTTTAATTCTCCTCCGTTTGTTTTCTTTTTCATAAAAAATATCACATAATTACATCTCATGACATAAAACAAAGAAACAATAGCGAATATAACATGCACTTTGAACTTACTTTATTAAGGAGGGGATATAACATTGGAAGTGTTTTTAATCTCTTCCGTGTTTCGTCCCTTCCAAAATATGGTAAGAACAAGCATCAATTTAAGCGTCTATAGTCGAAAGGTTTGTTGATACTCCAAGCCACTAGATGATCAAAGGAACAGAAGGCTTGCAGCATGCTTTCAATGCCAAGGCTTGGTACAACAATTAGAATTAATCACCAGTAACTCAACATTGCGTTTGGAAGCTACAATGGGATTCAACCTTTTAAAAATTAAACCCGTGTTTGAAAATAGGGTTCGCAAGTCTTTGTGTGTTTATTATCACACAATGGTTTGTAGATCCTATTTTTAAACACGAAAGATTCAACAAGATGAAGTGAAGGCAAAAGCACTTGTGAGGATCTTACTTTGTGGAAAAAAGATTCCTTGTCACCTGTTGACTCTGAGTTCTGGTGATTTTCTACTGTGTTTTATAAAGTACAAAGTACCAGAACTCAGTTTGGACAGGTGGACAATCAACAAACCCACCATCGAGTTTTGACATCTTTCAAGATCTTCATCATGTTAAGCCGGAGTTATGGTAATTGAACTAGTAATCATATCAGCTCTCTTATTACAAATCATTTCTATCCTAAGTTCATTTCTTGCACCTGCGTATGCATGAGTAGACTTTCGTCATGTTTAATTTAGGTTTCTTCATCCCTCATGCTTTGCTTATTATTGGACTTTTCATATTTTGCGGTATTATTACATATCATGTAAACCATTTAAACCATCGGAGATTTTGTTTTTCTACAATCATACGTCAGATTGAACAGGTCAATTACTTCCCTCATTAAGACTTCATAAAATTCAATATAAAAAAATAAGATTCTTGGCCAAAACTTGACTCATCAATTTGCGTACTCCAAACGAAAATTAATGTTTTCTTATCATCATGCATATTTATCAAGATACTGTGAACTGAAAACTAAAGAAAGCCAAACCAACTTGTTTTGTTATAGCTATCAAGCAAACTCTTCCAATAATGTCATGAAAAACTGGGCTAATTTGATTTATGGAGGAGCATGTAAAATCTTGGAAGGAATGTTCATTGTCCTGTGAAAATCATTTTCTAATCAAACAAAACCCTTACCTTATCACATGAAAAAGAACATTAAAGGTGCAGATAATCAAATTTCTAATTTCCTGCATACAATTCACAATCCAAAAAAATCCCCTTTTTCTGGTGGCCATAAGATCAGTAAATGAAGAAAAAAATCACTTATGAGAACGAGACACCTGCGTTTGATTGCTATAGAAAGGAAGAAACCAAAACGTGAATTCATACTCCATACCATGCTTCGCTTAAGTTGTACAATGCATGTGGGATCTGTGCAGCCGAAAAAAGTTATTTGAATAATATTGGGGGGATATTTCTACACATGCATCCGCTTGTTATTCACAAGTTCCTTTTTTCATCGGTTTAGATAGGAGACGGCGACTACATTCTGTCGTATATGTACATTCAGACGGTTTCTGTTTAAATGCATGTACCATCCTGATTGATCTGAAAAGCTGGATATATGGTTTATTGAGAAGTTAAAGTAGCTCATTTCCTCAGCAAGATCGAGGAATGGAAGACGGCAGGAACGGGCAGTCAAGATTTCGTAGAGGAGGACGAGTCACTTTGCCCCGGCAAGCGTACATTATTTACTAGTGTTGTATATATGTTTCAGCTTTACATGCCATGAAAATGCATTAAAGCTGTTGCATATAGACAATACTGTAAGTATAAACACGGATACCATTCCAAGGAAATTTTCAACTAATCTTAGCTGCTCATTGGAAGATCCGGAGTTTTGCACTCCCTACGGAACACTACAAATATCAACATCAGTACGAGAAGTACACAAATCGGTTGAAAGTTCTCAATTGTTTGATAATAATCCATCTCAAGATTTACTCAAGACCAATAAGTACGCTGAGCTTACCTTCTGAAGAAGGGATGCGGCATTGCTAAAGTATTTTTGATTTTAACATTGCCCCATCCATGTCTTTATATGGTAAAAAAAGCATTAATTTAAGCGTCTGGGATCGGAAGGTTTGTAACTTGCAGCAGTAATGGAAACATTGTGCTTGGAACGTACAACGTGTTACAACTTCTAATAATGATACTCCAGTTTGGGGATGGGATCCGCAAGCGGTTATGTGATTATTATTACAAATCGGTTGAGGACCCTATTTTCAAACACGACAAATTCAACCAAATGGAGGTAGAACCGCCAACAAACCTATTGGAAAATGCAGACTGAGGTTCTTTGCTACGTGTTGACTCTGTGCAAGAGCTGCCTGAACTGGTCAAGTTATCGTAGTAATAGAAAACAAATCTAACCCGACTGGTTGTAATCAATTAGTTTCTGTTGGGGTTTGTAAACTTAAGGAACTTTGTGATTTTATCTGTCACAAGTCCCCTAAGTTTACATACCTCAGCGAAACAAAATCATCATCATTTCCTGGAAAACGCACTGGACTTGTTAAACCGCTCAAACTTTTTATTCAACCTCGGAAACACGTGCAGCATGGTGAAACCCACTCTTTCAGTGTTAAGTTGAGAAAATGTGATGCAATCAACAATATCAGCAACACTTCACTGTCCAATCTGTTAAAAATTATACCCAGTTTGAAATTAGGATTCGCAAGCGGTTATTTGTCTATTTTCACAAATCACGGTTGTGTATCCTATTTTTAAACACGGAGAATTCAACAAAATGAAGTAGAAGCACAACCACCACTCCAGCAAGAAAACAATTGTGTGGGATTTCTTTAACAAAGTAATTTGCTAGTGAAAGTGAACTCATGGTAAACTTTGTTGTTAAATAAAAATTGCAACCAGTGGTCCACCAATCTTTCATCAAGACCTAGAGGAGAACATGGAACAATCCTCTATCTGAAACCATTGATTTCTCGTAAGTTCCTTGTATCTACATATTTATACGTACATAGAAATACATGCTTACTTTTCGTCCTTTTGATTTCTGCTACCACATTTCTCATGCTTTGCATGATATTGCGTTTCACAAGTACATTTAAGAATAAATACATACATTTCATTATTCCTGTTTCATTTGTTTACTTTTTACATATGAAAAACCACAAACTTCTATCTCGTGACATAATGCACGACCAAAGATGAATCAAACTTGCATTTTGACCTCGCTTTATTAAGGAGGGATGGGGCATTGCAAAAATGTTCTTTATCTTTCTTCTATTTCATTCTTTCTTTAAAATGATAAGAACAAGCACCAATTCAAGTGTCTATAATCAGAAGGTTTGGTCATGCTCCCATCTAATAGTTGATTAAAGAAAAAAATATAGCTTAAAAATGCATCTTTGAGTGAGGATTATAGTTTCCAAACGGTGAGATTATAACCCTTGTTTGGACTCATAATCCTTACTCAATGCGTGCATAATTACATCTAAAGAAGACACATTATTGTGATCAAGTTATCGTGGCCATAGGAAACCAACTCAAATTTTACTAGTTGATTACTCAGCTAGTTTCTTTTGAGTATTGCACGCTTTGATCGTTCTGTAAATTTATCAATACAGTCGTCTAAGCATGCATATCTCAAAGGAAACAAAGTCTTCATCACTTCCAAAGAAAAGTGCTGGACTCCATTAACTGCAGAAAATTATTATTCAACACCTGAAACACCTACTGGATTGTGGAAAGGGTCCGTTTGGATACTACGACGGCATCCAATCTGTTAAAACTGTAGCCCCTGTTTGAAATTGGAGTTTGCAAGAGTGTATGTGTTTACTGTTTATTATCACAAACACTCTTCTAAACCCTATTTTAGACACGGGCAATGGAACCACTCGCTCATTCAATTTTGCAAAGGTGTGTGCAATCAGATGCAGTAAACAGTAACGGCAACAATCCGTTTGGAAACTAGAAAGAGATTCAATGTTATAAATCCAGATTGGAGAAAGGGATCCGCAACAGGAACATAATACTAGAAGTGGCATCCTTGAATGAGTATTCTGATTTCAAAAGGGAGATTATAACCCAATACGCAATTACAGGACTTTTTCAATATGCGCATAATTACATCGTAAGAACACACATTGTTGAATCAATGTAAATACTGAGCTGGTCAACTTATCCTACTCCGAGTGAATGCCAACCCGACTGGTTCAAATCAATTAGTTTCTGTTGGGGTTTGTACACTTAGGGGACCTTGTGATTTTGTCTGTCACAAGTCCTCTAAGTATACATACCTCAGCGAAACAAAATCATCATCATTTCCAGGAAAACGCACTGGACTTTTTAAACCACTCCAACTTTTTTTCAACCTCAGAAGCCCATGCAGCATGGTGAAACCCACTCTTCGACATGTTAAGTTGAAAAAATCCGATACAATCAGCAATATCAGAAACAGTTCCAATCTGTTAGAAATTAAAGCCAGTTTGAAAGTAGGATACGCATGCGGTTATTTGTCCATTTTAACAAATTACGGCTGCGTCTCCTATTTTTAAACACGGAGAATTCAACAAAATGAAGTGGAAGTACAACCACCGGTCTGGCGCGAACACAACTTTGTAAAAAATAGACAGTTTTGGGGCAGACTGAAGATTCCTTATCGCCTGTCGACTCTGAGCTCTGGTGACTTCTTGCTTTGTTTTTTATGGCATGGAGTCCCAAATCTCATATTTGATGGCTGGACAATCAACAAACCCACAACGAGTTTAAAAATTATCCTTCAATAATTTACTTTGCTAGTCATAGTAAACTCATGCTAAATCGGGCTTAATAGAAGTTGCATTAGCAATCATAAGAAAGAGCTCAAGAACTTTACTTTCACTAACATACGTACGTACAGTTTGTGACCAATTAGTCAAACAAGCTTTCATTAAGACCGAGAAGGGAACGTTCACATGCATGTTTATGCTTTGTCCTTTTGATTGATGCTACTACTTCTCTCTTTTGCTATGCTTGATGTGCATTTCACTACTACATATTTTTAATTCCACTCCGTTTGTTTCCTTTTTTATAAAAAATACCACATAATTACATCTCATGACATAAAGCAAGACCAATAGCGTTTTAAACTTACTTTATTAAGGAGGGATGTGGCATTGGTAAAGTATATTTGATCTTTTCCATGCTCCATTCCTTCTTTAATATGATAAGTATGATGCTTCAGTGCTGGATGATGGTAACAATCAAAAGCAATCAGAAGTAACGGCAACAACACTCCGTTTGGAAGTTACAATGGGATTCAATATTTTAGAAATTAAAACTCGGTTTGAAAATGGGATCTGCAAGTGGTTATGTGTTTATTATCACAAATCTACTTGAAGGTCCTATTTTTAATACGGTGAAACCAACAAAATTAATTGGAAGCATAACCTAACCGGAGTAAACCATTTTGTGAACAATACGGACAGAAGATTCCTTGCCACCTATTGTCTCTGAGGTCTGGTGACATATTACTTTGTTTTATATACACAAGTATGTTTCGCCCGATCTCCGCTTTGATAGGTGAACAATCAGCAAACTCACAACGGAGTTGTCAAGTAAATTGCTGTTAAATACAGATTGTAATGGTATTATTGCCATGGTGGACTGTGGGTATTCTCAGTCCAGGACTAATGGAGATTATAACACGATTTGGAACCATAATTCTTATTTAATGTGTCCATAAATGCATCTACGGAAGACACATTATTGCATCCCCGTAAATATTGAACTGGTCAAGTTAACGCAGCCAGAGGAAAAAATTTCGACTCCAACTAGTTGAAATTAACTTGTTTCTGTTGAATTTTTCATGCTTGGGACGGTTTGTAAATTTATCTATATAATTGTATCTAAGCTTACGTTTCTCAAAAGAAACAAATCCTCCTACTCTATACGCCGCAGAAAATTCTTCTTCAACGTCTACTCTTCAATTTTAGCTGCTCTTTCAACTCTAGTTCAGATTTATCGCAATAAGTTAGGTCGTTGCCGAAGGAATAGAATGATAATAAGCTTAAGGCATGATCAGTATAGCTGTCTGCATTTGTCATCCAGCACTCCAACCTAAGCAGATATTAATACTCTGCTATATGCGGCTCTATTCATTCTCTTCCGTTGATTGCCAACACGTTAAAGGTATACCACAGGATGATGATATAAATGAAGGATCATGTAACAAGTACTGTGTTAGATAAAATCAGTCGTTTATTTTACCGTTCGAAGTGTAGTAAAATGAAAAAGACAAAATGCGAAGGGAAGAATCTGCTATTCTCAGATTGCCCCCTGGAACGAATCACCATATTGTTGATGCAATGTTATGCAAGATGCGTTACGTAGAGTACAAGCTCCATGCATTCCATACATTCAAGATAAGTCTTCATAGCATAGGTTGTACAAAGATAAGCAAGGGTGCGAATGACAAACCAATGTTTTTGGATTGAATGAGATTTTTTCCAGCTCGTCTCACCAATCACATTGCGTACCAAGAGTGATTGCATTGCATTGCAAAACTTAGCATTATAGCTATCTCCATATTCCATATAGCTAATGAGCTCGAAGGTTGGCAAGCGATTGCTCCTTCTCCTTTAACAATTTAGCAATTTTAGTCTATTCAAGATTCTATCGTAGTTTTGTATGGCAAAGAACTGAGGCAAGGCGCTTTGCGTTACAAGTTTGTCTTTTCTCAAACTCACATCCAAATTTACCATCCATCTATTCCTTCTCGCATTGTGGTATTATTATTTGTAAATAGTTATGAGATATTTCATTTGTAAACGATATCCAATATAAAGGTTTCTCAACAATCAAACAATCGCTTCCATACTTGTTTTTATCCAACGTAAGCCAGCCACTACAAGGTCCACAAGCAGTAATCATCATCATCATCACCGCTTCTGTCGATAATATCTCGTTTGCCTGCTCCAGACTCCAGTTAAAGTGTATACTGTTGCTCTGTAAATGGCTACTCCATGTAGTAATTAGCAATCAAAAACAGCTACCAGTGTTTCCTGTTAATTTGTCATTATCTAATATAGGCATGAAAGTTCGACTTAGGTGCATATAACTAAGGTGTCATAATAAACATTTAAATATATTGCAACGTAGAAAGGAGCAGATAAATATAAAACAAAGGTTTGCCATTTTCATGATATCTGATGCCCAAGTAAATGCTAAGTAGCTTAGGAAAGGCGATTAAATAGAATTTGCTATCAACCTTCAACTTTGTGTGATTTTAGTATGAGACGAAGACAAGACCAAGAGACATACGTATACTGAAACTATGCATGCCAAATCCCAATGCCAACACATATAATTATCTGCAAACCAGTTCTTCGAGTTTTTAGTGATTTCGGCGTGGTTATGCATGATAAATATTGATCTGCAAAGTTTCTTGGTGGCCTACATATTCATGGCTGCTAATGTATGCAATATATAAAAATCAGTTTAAGAACATTGTATGTCATACATTGAGTTTAAGACGCAAGGTATGAAATAGCGAGGAACCCCATTGTACAGAATTGTATGCTGCACTGTGTTAGTCTGTGTTAAAATCCCTCACACGCTCATAAACCTTCAAATACTTTCAATTTCTTTTCTTGCATTACTTTCCCTTTTAGCAACAAAGCATGCTTGCCACACCAACGTTTTATGCATTCTGAGGCTACTTCATTTGTTTACAAAATGTAGGGGAGTTTGTCTGTCTAATAATCAGGCCAGGTAGAAAAAGGGCAACCAATCGGCTAAGATTTTGAGAAAAAGGTGTATAAAACTAGTTTTAAGTTTTAGCTCAATCACTTTATCCAAGTAATTTCTGATGCTCGTTATAAGTTACGGATATACCAAATGTATCATGCCTATTCATCATCATTGTATGGATGGTTATCAAGAATGAATGAATACTGTATGCAGTTTGGTGTAATATTGCCTCCAGTGAAAGATGTTTTATTTCATTTGTGTACTTCTACTAAATGGAGAATGTAAATGGGGAACCCTGGATGATGATGATGGTTTGAAAGCGTTCCTCGTTTCACAAAGTTGTGTCTTCATTGAAAATTTTGGATGGAAATCCATAATTTTTATAACATTTTTATTTACAGATCTGTATTCACAAACTATGATACAATGTTGTCTCACTAAATAAATAGAGACCCAAACAACTAAGTATATACTACAAAATAATCGCATCAAAGCTACTTCATATATACGTACTTCTGTAAAACTTACAGCAATAGCCAACCAAAGAACGCTTTGACAATATCATGTATACATAGAAATATCGTACCTGACATGACACCAAGATTTCTTCTCTAATAAGAATGCATTACTAGAGATTGCTTATTACAACACAAAACTATAACTACACTTTACTTCTCAATACTTTAAAGATCCGAACTAGACGCCAGAGACTCTGCTAACATTTCTTTTATCTTTTGAGAGTGTGCTACGTTGATAGAAACAGTATAGGCATCGGGTGATCGCAGGCGCTGAAGTATCAAAGGCCATTCTACTGCTTCCTTCATTTTCTCTTGATCCTGTTCAGGAGAAGAACTGCTGTCTTGACAAGTTGTTGTACTGTCAACCTCGTCTAAAACAACCCCAGAAACAAGCTGGGCGTTCAAAGCAGAAAGTTTTGAGCTACTTAATAGTATTTTGGCTTCTTCTGCAGCGTTCTTGTCATCGCTGTGACAATATTCATAATGCCTTGAGAGCAGGTGAAGAGAGGGAAAGGGCTTCTGACAAATCCCACAAACCACACCGTGTCCTTTTGCAGGATGAAACACGAGTGCATGAACTGTCAGGTTGTGATCCGTTTCCATTTCTTTACTGCATACCTTGCACTTTCGTTGTTCCAATTGTTTCTTCGGTGGAGGTGTGATTTGCGGTTGAAGTGAAGGTTGAAATGCCCGTTTCTGCTCAATCGGTGGTTTGCAAAAAGGGACATCTCCAACCTCCATCGTAATAATTTCCTTTTCCTTGACTTTAGGGGGTTTTGGCGATGACTTTGGAGGGAGTGGTGACAGATTTTTCTTTGGAACAATTTTCCTCGTCGGGACATGACGCCGCTGGCTAGGAATTTTATTACTATTCCTTGACACAGTCCCTTTTTGTGGCGATGGCTTTTTCTTCAAGAGCATAGCGTCTTTTGGGGGGAATGACTTTTTCTTCAAGAGCACAGCGTCTTTTGGCGGGAATGACTTTTTCTTCAAGGGGAAAGCACTTGAGGGTGGCTTAAAAACATTTCTTATTGCATCGATTATTGCTGTCTTCACCCTGTTTTCACTTTCTCGTTTTTCAAAATACCTAGTTTTTGGTTTCGAAGGTTGGTTCAGATATGCTTGAATATCGACTGCGGGGTGGACTTGGCTGATGTGACGTATCATGCCGAATCTCTTGTGATAAGAAAGCCCACACACATCACATTTGTAAGGATTTTTGTCATGTGTTGAAAGATGATCTTTTAAATGATCTTTTCGCTCAAACTGAATGTTACATACATCACATTGGAATGTTATCTGCCCCGTGTGGATCAACATCTAAGGAACAAAGGAAAATAAAGGAAATTAACGCTCGGCTACAATGATAAAAATTATTAGCAAATGACAATAGCATGTTAATATTAAAAGTAAACTTACATGGTGACCTAGGCTTACAGTATTCGCCACATGGAGACCACAATAACCGCAGATATATTTTCGTTTGTTGCCAACATTTTTGGTCTGCTTTGTCTTCTTCTTTCGTTCGCTGTGTACTTGTTTAATGTGAGAGCGGTGCAATTCCATTGATGGGAATCCGTCTTTGCAATATCTGCATGTGAATCTTGATTTCTTGTGTGCCTTTTCAAGAACCTTCAACTTCTTTGATTTTGGCAAGGGTTTACTGTGCGTATGTAAACGCCTGGGTGGAATATATTGGAAAGAACACATTTTAGAAACAGAGAAAACTAGTAAACAAGCCAAATTAAGAAGATAAGTTGGTACAATTCTCAACATTCTTACTTGTGCCGCAACAAATTGCTGTTAGTGCTAAAATCTTTGCTACAGATGGAGCATTTGAATGGGGAACCGGAAGTTGTACTGCTTTGAGCTTGTTTCATTTTTGGTTTTACACCTATGAGTATAACAATACATAGCTAACTTTCGGTTTCATTTAAAAACAGGTACTCTTTTGTATTCATTTACATCAAATAAAGGAAAAGAAGCTTACGTTTCTTACGGTGCCCCATATCGTCTTTGGTTTTTGGCTTAGCTTTCGGCCTAACCTATGGACAATGCAGTCAAAGAACATAATGATTAAAACAAGTGTGGAATTGTTTAAAGCTTCTGAGGAATTCTCAAAAAGAGACTCTTTTAACCAAAGTTCTTTCACCAACCTCGATAGGGATAGGAACAACTGGCATGATGGATTCAACTGACGCTGATTTCCCACTCCGGTTAACTCTTCTTGTATCCATGTTGCACTTTGATGGGAACACTCCTCACTAATTCACCAACAATCTGTAATAATGTAGATAAAGATTGGAATTTTTAGTTAAGGATTCCTTGTCTCAAGAAAGAATACTCAGCACATTGTCTATTCCTCGTTTTACTGCCCTATTTAATGAGAGAAAAGGTTTGGACAAATGCTGCATTGAGATTTACAGTGGCAGTCAAGTTTCTACAGTAATTAGTTACATGACACAATTTTAAACTAAGATTTTTGTTGTGAAGTTCAGTAAAATTGACATACTTCACGTTGTACGTATTCACAGATTTTTCAGCGCCGCAGATACATGTACGTACCTACTTATGTTATATAGTTTTAAGACTGAAAAAATTATCGCTAATGACCTATGGATTTTAGCAGTAGAAATGATTTAGCTGAACTACTCATTCAACTTGCTTCGTCATCCCTGTACTTCATTATCATACTCATTTTTTAACATTTGCTTCCACTTTGATCCGTATTGTTTTTTTATGACAGTCTGCACACTTGAGTTGTTACTTGGAAAAAACGTACCTACTCTATTCCACGAACGAAATAAAATTCAAGCAAGGAATAGTTGTATGTGAGGGTTAATGCGTGTTAGTTATTTCTGTGTAAATTCTTCCTGCTTGAAGTAAAATAAGATTTGATGATAAATTTTAAGCGGACATTCACTCGACCACTGATACCAATATCTTCTTTATGTAATGTAGAAATTTAAGACAAGATAAAATCAGAAAGAAATACTACCTGAAATTATAAATTTAGCGATGACTTCCACCATCCACTTCCACTACCCGAATCGAATCCAAGATCAAAATGAACTTTTCTAGATACCTACAAAACATTCGATTTCTGATCACTACAAATGCTTTTGTAGGCACCACAGCACAGCTGCTTAAAGTTATTAACACTTGTGACACAATCGTGATCACATAATTACGGCAAGCTACCGTTTGGCACTATAGAGGAAGTTATAGAAAAATCAGTTCAATCCTTCCACTGTTGTTGCTTGAGTCTCTGTGAGAAGAGTGAGGAAGGCTATAAAGTTACAGAATGGAGAGGAGTTTGTATGATGCCAAGCAAATTTGGATGAGATGTAGTAATGAAGATGGATGTATGTATGTATGTAATGTGGTAAACGGTTTATGTATAACAGTATCCTTCTTTTGGACTCGTTCGCTCAAAAGAACGTTCGGCTTCTCTCTTCTCCTTTCCTCCTTCACCCAAAAGGAAAGACATGGTATGACAGTAGTTAAATATACACAACAAAGTGGAAAGGCAACCAAGCTGAGAGAGGAAGGAAAGGCTGTAAGCTCCTGTACATGCCAAACACAGGTTCTGATCGGTTAGATAGTAGCCCAGTATGTCACTCGCGATGGAACACGTTGAAATACAATGAGCAGGCAGCACCACAACTTTGACGTAATCCAATTGCGAAATTGTAGCCTTGAGTTCTTACCAAAAGAGGAACGCTTTGTAAACAAGTGTGTAGTACAAGCCGAATGCACTCGCTGACACTGCTACCGCTCGCTGAAAGTTGGTTGATGACTTCGTTAGTTATTCAAGATAGACTGGTTGCAACGATTTCGGCGTGATACCTTATACCTTAGCCATGATAAAGAGCTGCAGAGTCTTTAAGGTAGTCAATCACACATGAATATTGAACTTTGAAATGCACATGCTGGATGTAAATATGTTAGGAAAGCTGAACTCAAAGAACACAAGGTTTAATATTATCTGCTTTTGTATAACTCCAAAAACATCCATATAGTTACTTTAAGACTTCTTCTGTCAAAAAAGTCAGTTTGTTACCAAGAAGCTACCTCTTGTATAAGTCAAGACCAAAAATATATAGATACAAAGCTTTGTGACTTACATACTATGTGTAAATGCTCTTTAATGACGATGAGTGAAGCAAATAGAGAAATTTGCGACATGTATTCTTGGCATTAGTAATAATTTTGGAGAGTTCTAAATGCCATGAAAGATGAAGCATTCCAAGATTTGTGCTCCATACAGAATTCTACTGTTTCTTGCACTATTACTTTCATCTGTGATATTTGCCTACTCTCAATCACGAGAGGAAGCCAACAAATCATATAAAGATTGTTGACTGAGGGAGCTTTTGTTTGGATTCCCATACGTGTCGTTGGCTATCCTAAGATAATATAGTAATGAGTAATCAAAAGTGTAGAAGATTCAGAAAATACTATTTATCAAAATCATGGAATAGACCTAGCTTTCCATTTGCTGCTAAATCGCACTTACGTTTTGGGATTGGGGTCATGTGAGACATGTTTTTTACTTTTATGATATAGTAAGCCTTTTAGTAGTAAGTAACATTTTCTTTCAATTAAAATTTTCCGTGTTTCCGATTTTCATTCTTTCTTATAATGCTTGCAAGCGAGTTTAACATTTTGTCTATCCATATACTTTGACAAGAGAAGCATAAAGATTATAAAGAATGGGACAGCCGGTTGCACATTTTTAGATATTCTTCAGTATTTTGAAACTAAAAGGATCTAATGATGCAACACAACTTTATAGTTGTAATAATACATACCTACATACTACCTGCTATAATTACCTGTGGTGCCTGTATTCAAATTTAAGGCTTATTATGTTTTTGGCATTTTAAAGGGTACGGACTATATCGTGTAATTAGGTCAGATATAGAAGGGGTAAAAACAGCTCACGAAACAAAACAAATTATGCAAGCTAACCTTCAATCGCCTGTGTCCGGTCTGCAAAAAGGTTCATAGCTATTCTTCTCTTAGTGACGTTACCGATTGTTGTGATTACTTCACGTTCGTGTCAATATGCTGATATTTGTCAAAGTTAAGGGTTTACCAAGTGCATCATACGCATTATATTAATGATTCATAACATTGGTTCTACATCCTGTATGCAATATGATACCATTTTTCTCAATTGAATGATTTCTAGTGCCACCATCTAATTGGGAGCTGAGCCAATGTAAATGAGATTCAATTTGTGACAACGCGGACCTGAAATTACTTTCACTTCTCCTACATTCACTTGCTGCAGTTGAATAGAAGTAGAACTCCGTACTTTATTAATATTTTTATTCGACAATTGAACAATGAGTTGCTCAAAGCATAGTATATAATAATGCATTTCGTTAGCTAATGAAAAATGGATAAATAACCAAGTAGCTAATTGTAAATAAATTTATAAAAGAGATTTTCACACGAATATCAATCGGTTTGAAAAAATCTAACGTCTTACTACACAATAATCGCATTAAAGCTATTCCATATAATATACTTCTGTTAACTGCATGATACATCAAGATCAAGGTCACAGAAGTACAAAATATACGTACCACCAAGACAACCCCTTATGATATTCTATACCAATTCAATTCAGCAATCAATAACTAAATGAAACACATAAGTACAGCAACAATGTGTTCATATTGCCTGCATAATTATGGATAGATAGATTTTTACAGAGAAATAATCACTACGGAACTAATAATTGACTTGTCTAACAATCAGTCTACGTTATTCACCATAAATAAACATAACCATAAATGTACAGGAAGATAAATATGAGCAGTTACATATAAAATAAGTATATATGCACACGTGTTGTTTATATACTTCATATTTGGTAGAGAAATCTTTGACTAACACTAAAACTACACTTTATAATCATTAAAACATTTTAAGTAGGTAATCCTACAATTTTTTATTAACTAGGTTGGAGTAAGATCATGTTGGGTTACGAAACTCATCGATTACCTACTTCTTTATTCTCGAGCAGAGGAAAGTGGATTGCGAGTATGACAACGACGTCGATGAGTCACAAGTGAACTTGGAATATGGTAAGACCTGGGACAGTCTGTGCATTGATACGTAGGAAGCTTAAACAAATGGATTGTTTGCATATGCTGAAGAAGATGTTTCTTTAACAGAAAGGTCTTTCCACATGTTTCACATGTGTGGAGTTGGTCTGTTTCCAATGATGAGGAGCTACGATTTGTATACGCAATTCTATCATTTATATCTCTTTCGGGTTGCTTGAGTTCGTAACTGTAGTCACATAATTGAGCCTCCTCCACCATATCACTTCCATGGGCGGCGTCATAAATAAGCTCTCCTTGGTCGATTATGTTGGAGTCAGCTATTTTCCAAATGTCTTCAATTGGATGAGGTCCTTGCAAATGTTGTTGTAAATGAATATCCTGTCTAAATCTCATTGGTAAAAAACGACAAGCAAATGATGCAACTGGAATCTGTTCATGTGTTGAAGGAAGAACTACATCTTGACTATGATCCTTCAATTTGTGGCTTCTCATCGCAGATTCCTCTCGTACTATCTGAGATTTCACTTTTTCATCAGTAAAACCAGAGGAGTCATCGGGGGACAATAAATACTGAAGTGAATGTGGTATGGAATCCACCTTCTCCTCGTTCATCTGGCTTTCATGGCTTTCTGGAGATGAAGTGCTGTTTTGGGAAGTTTCACGAACTTCAACTTCCTCTATTACGACCATATGAACAAGATGCTTGTCTGTAGAAGCTCCTTTGTTGCCATTGACTGGAACATAATTTGAACAATTGAGAAGTTTTCTTTCTTCTTCTGTGGCGTTCAATAGAATTGTGGGTCGCGGGAGGAGCGGGGGAGGATGAGTGAATGCTGGAATGTGTCCAGCTGGATTTTGTTGCAGTGGCATTGGAGTAAGTGGTGGTGGGGGAAATGGAAGATTTTTATTGACAATCTGGGAAGGGTTCTTATTGTTTATGTTGTTGTGTAAATATTCAATGTGATCGTGGAGCAAATTCCATGATGGAAGCTCAAGCTTGCAGTACCTGCATGGGTAACACATATTAAAATGTGTAAGTTTATGAGCCCTCAACTGGTCCGATCTGTGGAATGATGCTTGACATGAGTTACAACTGAAAGGCTTCTCACCTGTATGTATACGCCTGGAAAGGGTTAAATAAAATAAAATAAAATTAAAACTGACAAAACAACTAATCATAAGTAAATAAAATTAATCTGACATGTTAGATAAGGTTACTTACATGTGTCGTTTTAAAGAGTTCTTACTTCCGAGCTTTCTGTCACAAATGGAACAGATGATTAGATCAGAGAAGGCAGAATCCGGCCCTTCCTTGTCATTTACATTATCGTTTGGAAGAGTGGTTTCGACAAGCGTCGTTTTGCTGCTCCTGAGGCCTCTCCTTGTATCCATCTTGCAGTTTAGACTAGGTCAGTAATTAGTGAGTCAATAATAAACTGCAATAAAAATTAGAAGTCTCAGTTTAAACTCATATCCATCACAAATTTTTGCAACAAAGAATCAATCATAACGTAATTAACATAACCCATAACTAGATACAACTAATAAACGTTATGGAATTAAAAATTGAGATTTCCCTTTCATAACTTTTACGTCTACAGTGTACTAGTTAGTATGCTTATACATCAAATATAATGTTTGTACGTCATTTCAAAGTTAGGATTTCTTTGTATTCACGTAAATATATGCATACTTCTATTCAAATCAGTCATCTATCTCAACAACGGATCTCAATATCTTCACTACTTATGTATAATGTATGACTATGAAAAGGAAAAAATACAAAAAGTGGAGAGAAATTACCTTACCTGAAGGCTTTTATGTTTGAACTTGTAGAATGAGTCCAAGATAAAAATGCCATTTTTAAATTAAAGCTTTGGGATTAAATTGGCGTTTTTGTTGCTAATTTTATGCTAGTGACACGATTGGGATAACTGAAATAACAGCAATGAGGAAAATGAAATAGAAATGAAATGGCAAGTGGAGCTGTCCGGTGAATACAAACAAAAACTTGCTACGGTCTACACGTTGTTTTTAACTGGATGTGTAAAGAAAATGTTTATACTGTGCTTTATGCTGTGAGCGTTACAATAGCATTCCTCTGGATACTTTTGCTCAAAATGACAAACCGGCTAATGGGAAAGAAACCCTCAGAGACGCGCGACTGCTAAAATAAAAGGAGTAAAGCATGGAAAATATTACTCCTGCTTAGCAAGTAGCCTATAATTCACACCAAGACACCATGAATAAAAGTCTGTTTAAGATACATGGCGATAAGCGAACCATCATATCCTTCTGTTTCTGCTCCTTCTAAACGAAAAATGCTTCCCAAAGAAGTGTGTAGTATGAAGCATAGATATGGAATACATGATGATGTTAATACTAAAAACTTACAGCGGAGGGTATGACTCCTCTCTCCTTTCATGTGACGAGTAGCAGACGTCTTTAAGGAAATTAACTACAAAATTGAAACGAAAAGGTATCATCACATCAGAGCTCAGAGCCCATATTTTAGGTGCTGACTCCAAAAACATCCGTACTACAGCTACTATGTATCGTTTATTGGGCTCTGTCGAAATGTTGTAGAGTGTGGAGCTGAGTTGTAAGAGTTATGGCCAAAATTATGGTAAATATCTGGAGATTTGCATACTATGCTGTGGCAGTTCTTGGGGTAAATGAGGAAGGAAATCAGTTGTCTTTTGATCCTGTGAAATATGCTTCTCCTCATCAATATTCGTCAGCAGCACACGCCTATCCTCATATATATTTGCACAATATCCATAGTATTGACATCATATGTGTGTGGAAGGATGGGCTTGATTTGGTAAGGTACAGCTTCAGACTTAATGCCTGTATCTGCCTTATTACAGCTTCCAGCTCCGATTGTGTGCATTCCACAATGCATTCCATGTCAGCATAACCCCCACCTTCAATATACATACTATAAGAAATCATCTCGGCATGTATGTATTTCTTTTCTCTCACATGATATACTTTGTTTCCTGTAAACTATGCTAAAATAAATTCCAAATATTGTCGTACCGAGAAAAAAACTGTAAGTAAATTTCATGAAAACAACAGTTTAACGAAAAAATCGCAATTTAAAAAACCACACCATACATAATTCAAAGAATATCATGTAAAACCTTAGATGTGCAGCGTTGATAATATTGTACTAAATTGCTGGAAATGAAACTGCAAAAGGACCCTTTGAGGATGAGGTGAAAGCAGACCTGTTAGAGTACCAGATGTGTATATAGCGTAAATTGTGTAATTTTAATTTAAGATGCCAATGAAATTGGGCAATACGTAGTGACGAAAGGCATTCCTTCCATCCACCAAGCCAAATATAATTAGATACTTAAATATTTACTGGGGATCATCTTGATGAAATGAGGGCATCTGTAGCGTCTAGAGCGCATTTCATGCTATGTACCTATCTATAACTCACGATGATGATGATAATGTGCTCCAAGCCGAGAGAGCTCAGGTAGCAAACCAACATCCCAAATCCTGCAATCTCTCCCGATTTATAACACAATAAATCTGTATCAATTGGCTTACTAAAACTAAAATCTTAGCAACCATTTACTTTTTACAATATGAATAGTCATCATCGTTATGTGGTAATGAAGTCGGAAACCAACGTCAAAAGTCATAAGAATTGCTACTTCCTAAGAAACGTTTCCTTTTAAGTGTGGCATTACACAGACAACCGACTATATCGCGACTTTTTTTTACTAAAGACCTATACAGGTTTATAATAAATGAAGGAACAAGGGATATTTCTAACATTTTCCCCGCTGTAGCTGCTTCAGATACCCTGTTATTCAGTTCCTTTATTCTCACGACAATACATAGTGGGATGTTTACATTTTTTCTCCTTTGAAGTCGAAAATGTTTTAAATCATGACACAACCGTTCTCGTATTGCACTATAAATGAAATGTTTATTGAATTATGTCCGTGTAAATTTTGATTAATTATAAATGCTAACCCAAATTTTTCATTCACTGTCAATCACTATGACTAACAATTCGAAGCTAAAGAACATAAATACAGATATTTTTTACTAATTTATTTTCTTTACGACGGTTACTGTATATACCCTGTTATTCATCATCACATACCCTGAATTTAGTTCATGACACAACCTAACTTACCTTTCCCATTTACAGTGGGAAAGCCAAAGTAGATTATTGTGGGTCTGCATCCCAAGTCACATAATCTCCATAAGTATCAATTTTACTAAAAGCTAACCTCTTATAGCGGTGAAAGTGTCGTTGAAAACTTGTCAACGCTTTTCCGACATATGTCCCATTATCTTTGCAAAGTTCCAACTTGAATGAACGGGCATCATTTGGTACTCCAGCTTTGCTCAAAATATCCTCAACCTGGGTAGTTGTGTCTGTCACCAATTTGTCGCTCTTCAGATTTGACTTTGATTCCCTACTTCTCTCACTTCCAATTTTCTTTAATAATGGTGCTGATGGTTGGTGGTGAAAAATTCGTGTCAAATTTGTGACAATGAGAAGCTCCGGTTTCACTTGGAGGACTTGATAAATCAATGGATAACTCAGGTTCTGGGTGATGTTGAATAATGCGACAGTACTTACATTTGGAAATACTTGGGGAAAGTTGTTTACTATATTTTCTCCAACATAAGTGTCCAATGATAGGTTCCGCACCTAGAGATTTAAAGTTAATTCAAATTTACCCTTGATGAAGATTGTTGTATATGCGTCACATTACAATTGAGATAATAATGATCGTTACCGATTGCGCTGGCAACCCCAGTTCAAAGCTCAGATCCAAATTTGTTATCGATACTGTTTCCACGGTTGGGGCGAGATTAGAAACATTCAAGAAAATTTCATAGCCTGGCCAATCACATTTGAAACGGAGGAATACATGGAGCTCTTTAAGATTATGAAGTGAGCTCAAAATCTTCATCCAATCCTCTGAAGAATATGGGACTGCATTGTTGAGAAACAGAAATTTAAGATTATCTGCATTCCCTTCTAGCTGATCAAGCGTAGCATTTTCCACAGAGCACCAGCTCAGGGACAAGCTTGATAGCTGGAAAGAGGTTGCAGGATTAAAGTATTTATAAATGTTATCGCATTGGTGAGTATTGATATTAATTTCTCCATCTGTTGGCTCAATGTCCAGAATTTTGGTGCCTTGTATTGTCAACTGGATTGTCATATTGAGATTCAGGAGATCCCTATCCAAATCCCATGTTTCATTCGGACTCATGTCAAAAAAAAGGATTTCTTTCAATATATCAGGCTGCTTGTAAACATCGGTTTTCTCATTTCGGAACTGGTGAAAAATGAACTTTTTTAAGTTGGGAAGATACACCCTAGAAAAATTCCCATTCACCCAAACATTCTCTATAACAATTGTTTCCAAATTTGTCCATTGTTGCAAGGAATGAGTGAGTGCAGGTGCATCAATGACTAAATAACGGAGTCGTAAAGTCTTCATGGAGGAAACGTCCAGGATCGGGTCAAAGCCTTCAAATGAATAGAGACCATTTTCACAGCCTTCCGCATCAAAAATTCCTTGGGATGATTTTTTCACAACATTCCACCCAACCACATCGCCTTCTATTATGTTGTCGTCCAGAGGGTCTGCACCTTCAAGCAGAGAATTTCCTGGGGCAACCTGCAACACTGGGGTTGGAATTGTATTGCTATCCTTCTCATCCAAAAAGACTGAAAGGGTAAATATTTGTTACGTTCGTATTAACTGTTGCTTAGACAATGACTTCTTACACTCATAAAATTAATAGTAATTTCATACCGAGTAGAGCAAGAGCAGCAATGCCCATAACGGCCGTCAAGGGTGCTACCATGTACCTCCAGTTAAGCCTTCAAATATAAGCGAAGAAATTCAAAATTTCAATAAAATTTCATATAAAAGGCGGAGGAAGATATTCGCCATTCCTTTTAACTTTCCCTTCCTTTCCCTTACCTATGGAAGAATAAGGCAAACTTTCCTGAAAATGTGGAGTGATCGTGAAGAAACATGTCATGCGCCTCCATTTCTTTTAAAAGTAGGCACAAAGCCTTGTGCACACAAGTTTCAAAAATTTCAAATAATACAGAAGCAACAAAAAGATGTGACTGGTTTAGACAGCAACTGCTTAGGAAATAGTTGTTATACTAATATATGCGTCTAACGCTCAAAAATTATAATCTAGTATGTATATTATCTGAAACAGCATCGTCATCATCATCATCATCATCATCACTCAATGCATTGAATGTATAGGTGCATTGCATGCACCTATGCATTTCAAGTTTCTTGTATTGTCCGTGAAACTTAAGTAGGCAACAATAATAACAATATTAATATACATGCTGAGAAAAGAGTTGTTTCTATGCAGAAGTTAGAAGCGTCGTACAGTGGTTTCTAGATTGTGTAACGTATAGTAAACTTACCTTTTATGTAACTTCAGTTTCAGACAAGACTTGCATATTATGCAATTCCTTACCTAAGTCTCCTCATGCTTTAATTCATGAGCAAATCTCCCTTTTATGCACATTGTGCATTCCCAAGTAAAGAGGCAGATTCACTCTTGAGATTCACCTAAGCATTTTCATTTAGAATGTGATGCAACAATACTCATTCGCATTACCTGATATAATCCCATCTAGTTCTGGCTCTGGCAGCGTGTTATTTGCTGACGGTGATAAATGTGGAATGATCGTGAAAAATGGAAACTTGTCATTGGCCTCCAGTTTTCTAAAGATTGGTCATTAAAAACTTGTCCTTGACTCCAACAGATTTTAAGTGATTTTCAATATCGCCACACAGGTTTCAAGAATTAAAAAAATATGCAAGTGCCAAGAATAAATGTCTGGCAGTAACTGCTCGGATATGGTCTTTACATAACTACATACTACATACATAATTATGCACTACATATGCATAATTATGCTAAAAGCACGCGTTGTTTCTGTGCACAAGTCAGAGGCGGCGGTAGGTACAATGGTTTTACATTCTGTTAGTAAAGCAAATCTATGCATTACATAACATTAGAGAAAAAAAGGCTTGAATAATAAGTAAATGCTTTCCAAAGAGTCTATAAACTTTTATTATAATCAAACCCGTCATTCGAGTGCACATTGTACCTTCCTTAGTTACAAGGCTAATTTACCCTTGAGATTCATTTCACCATTTTCTTCTTTTTAGAATGTGACGCAACAATATACATTACTTGATACAATATAATTAAACTTTGGTTCTTGCAACAAGCTATTTGCTGGAAAGGATAAAATGTCATTTATAATAGGTGTATTTGCACCTATTATATGTGTATTTGTCCTGTATGCACTAATTTAATTCACATTTCAATCCGTCAGTTTTGAAAGCTTGATGCGAATTTGCGTAGTTAATTCCACACAGAGAAAGATTATTGAATGGTTAAGAGAAAGATAATGAACATTTTTCAAGCAATGTCAACATTCATGAGTAAAATGAAAGAATTTCATGTTGATGATTTAATATATGAGAAACAATATGAAACCCCATGCAGCTGCCCCGATGGCATATTTACATTAACATTCACATTGAAAAGTTGTAACCTTAATATACTCACGTTCAAGCATAATCAACTAATGCTACTACGATTCTCAATGTCTGATTTGTACAACCAGACATTTTATTTTCAGTGATTAATAGTAATAGCAGATTGGGAAGGATTTTTTCTTGCTTGAGTTTGTATTGGAGTTTCAACGGTGTGGTGTGCAGTAGTCTTTGTAGTATGCATTATTTGCACTCTACAAGGATACAGGTGACCAGCGTATTTGGAATAATGTTTAAATGGATGGGTTGGGTTGGTTTATTTAATTACCAGTCACATTTATTTCCAAGCTATTGGTTAGATGCTTTACTTGATGATAGATGAAAGTTGTAGTCACTGGAAGGCTAGTACTAGTCTCAGTTTTATTGGTGGTTCCTTTTGATGATTATATCACTTCTGATGTTTTCGTATTTACATTTGAATAAATTTTGGACCCAATGAACCGGATTGGCCTTTTGAAGCAAACAGAGCATATAATTCATTAAATTTTATGTGCTAGAACCCATATTTTTTTTAGAAAAAGTTTTATGACCAACTCATTTAACCTGCCTATCTCAGCTAGATTTGATTCACAATATGCATTCGTTTGCTTGAGGAAAAATTCTGCTGATCTATGTAAGCAGATTTTCAAAACCTTTTAATGTTTCATAGATACTTTGGCCACAGCTTCACAGAATGACATGCTGATGTCATTTATTGGTTTTTGTCGCAGTTAGGCAATATTGCTGCTCATAACCTTGAGTGCTTGCATGCATGTTTCGAATGCATGCATGCATGATTTATGTTGCAAATCACCACGCAAATAAATTAAATGAACAAGCCCTACCTTACTGGTAAGCTTATGTAAAAATTGCTTAGTTCACATTTCTCAGTACATCAATGTACCCCACACTACTAAATCTTAGCAAGAACAACTCTTTGATTTTTGTTACAAGTATTTGACACCTGTCACAAGTTTTATCATGAAAAAAATCTTTTATTCCGCATGCTCTTGCTAGAAACCTTTGCAATGGGCGTACGTGACAAATCGGTGACTGCACTATTGCATTAAATTGACCTTGATGGGCACTTATTAATTCAAAAACCACCGTAGTGCACTTTGATGCCTATGTTCAAACGTTTAAGTATGGCATTAATGCAATCTTTTGCAGTTCTCTGCATTTTTCTTGCACTCCCACCTCGTAATGATCATGGTAATATCCAAGAAACCGGATTGGCCTTTTTCTAAAAACTAAACGGAGCACACTTTTCTCTGTCCAATTAATCAAATCACAATACTGAAAGATATTTCATGATTTATTATCATTGATTATACTTTTGCTATTGTAATATGGTAGTGTTGCATAATGAATCTCAGCTTAGATTTTCATTACATTTAAGCAAACACCAGCTACAACTCTTATTAAAACAAATTCAACTATGCTTTTCATTGTATCGTTCTTGCCGACTAGTTTCCATGTTCGCCCACTTCACTTTCTTGTTGTAAAAAAATTAACAAGCAGAATATTCTTGCAAAAAAATCTTTGCTGATAGTTTTTCGCAGACAAGTACAATGCACACTGCACTGCTTGCACTTGTTTCTATATATGGTTTGATACACATGCAGCTTTTATCTTGCATCAAGTCAGTAGTATCTTTGCGTTACACTGCATTTTATATGATTTATGGTGAGGATGCTTGCTCATGTTATTATTTTTTGATAAATGATTTCCTTCATTTCTTGCATTCATCTTCCAAAACTCGAATTTATTATGGATTAGTATGCAGAACGCATTATGGTTAGTGCTCGCATGAATTGTGTATTAATCTGAAATCTTAACTTCAACGCTTGTCATTTATATTTTATGTTTTCCCAGGTAGCCGTTTTTGTAAAATTAACCTACAAGCAAAGGAAGTTTACAACTTCTAACACGTGGGTGACGGATTACTTCGTTTTTGATATTAAACACCCTTTTCTGTATTATTTCAATGAATTAGTGGTATATTTTATTGAAGGGATTATTTCAAAAACCGTAGCAACGTAAAATGTTTTAAATGCGTAAGTATGAACTGTTTTTTTTCAAGCTTTTGAATGATATTTTACATGTCATATGTCATATTTTCTAATGTTGAGGCTGTAACCAAATAATTATTTTGTAAATATTTATTACCATTAAAGATATATTGTTGAAAAAAATAATTTTAAAACGCCAACCGTTTCTGAGACTGTGTTGACCAAACCATGTTAAATCAACCTTCAATTTGATATTATGCTACTAGTCATACTTTTTTTTTGAAAAGGTGTTTGATCTTCACCTTTGTGAAGGTTATCTCAATATAAGTTTTGTTTGGTTGGTTGCTCAATAATATTATATATACCTTTGTTTGCCTGTGAAAATATTCTACTCACATGTTTAAACAGATTTTTAAAAAAAAATTAGGGTTTACTACACTCTTTGCCCCCGGATAGACAGAATAACAGTGTGAAACCCTCACCCCCGTGACGTTTATGACACAATTTTCTCGTTATGATTTTTTTATGCAGTTTTATGCATTGGCTCGCATAACCTTGAATTTCTGCATTCATATTTCAAATGCATAAGATTGGATAATGTTGCAAGGTGCAACCAATATAATAACGTAATTTAATCCCAATTTAATGGTTTGCTGGTATAAGAATCCAATTTTTTCATTATATAATTTCAAGTTACAAAAAAAAGGTTTAACATCTCTAACAAGTTTTATCGTAGGTACAATCTTTTATGATTCGTCACATTTTTACAGGAAAAGCACAGTCTCTGGATAAGACAATCTTGGGATTTTTTTCCGCTTGGCAACGTAATATATATTCACGAACAATGACTAATAGCATCACGTGAGAAACTCATATTAATAAGTAAAAAACTTCACGATAAAATGATAATGAATGACGATAAAGATAAGGATAAAATTTTGAGTCTATTTGATTTTATAACCACGTTGTGTTTTTTATCGAATTTAGCAAACATTTTAATCTGACTACTTTACCAATTGACATTAATAACTGCCGTCCAGCTGGTAATAAAAAATTCAAGATTTGATTTTGGTATTACTACTTTTTGCTATTGTTAACGACAGTTTGTACATATATCATCGATTGCATAAAATCACCCTGATGCAAAGCCCAGTAACACAATGCATGAAAATTTAAACAGCATTGTGTTTCATTGTGCTGTTCGTACTTGCCGACTCATCCCAGCACTTTTATGGGATTTTGAAATATATAGGGAGTTATACACACCAAGCAAACCCTGACTATCAAGTGTGGTCTTATCTATCAATGTACAAGCACCAAAATTCAACAATTGGAGTCGTTCGTTTGGTGTTGCTGTTGGCGTTGTCTTTCTTACTATGATGCTGTCATGTTGTATGTCGTTGGCATCCTGAAGAGTTGTTCTACACGTTGATGAATTACTTTTATCAATTTCAATCGCGTCTTGGTAATATAGTAGACAGCTGAAAGAGTACTCCAACTCTTAAGGTACTTACATGAGATGTACATTCAATTGATGTACTACGTTACGTATGTATCTATATATTCCTACACACCACAATTTCCATATTCGCCGACTGCCTCAATTATCTAGTAGATTATGCATTGCCTGCAAGGAATAATCCGATGTTACTTTTCACAAACCACTTTATGCACTTTTCTGCTTATGTAAGATGTTACAAGAGTGCGTTTTTGTTGCAGTTGCATTACTGATTGATGATATGGATGGACATGAAGTTCAACCGGATTAATTTTTATAACTAACCTATCACGTCACTCTATCAAATCATGGTGCAATCCAGTTCATCCAAAATATTTCATATCTCTGAGTTTCTATTGATTATGCTTTTACTATTTTTATGTATTATGGTTGTATTACATCATGAATTGGAGCTTAGTACGATGATGCAAACGTCAGCTAAAAAATCTCATAATAATGATGCTATGCCTTTCACTGCATCTTTATTACTTGCATACTAGTTTCCATGTTCTCTCCACTGCACTGCCTGGATTAAAAAAATTGCTAGCAGAGTATTCATGCATAAAATCCTTCTTGTTGGTTGTTACTGTTCTCAGACAAGCCTATTGCACAATGCACTTTTGCATGTTTCTATATAAGGTTACATATATCTGTAGGTTTTATCTTTTATCACGTCAGTACATTTGTTGTGCATTTTATATTACTAATGGTAAGGTTGCTTGTTCGCCTTCACATTTTTAGTAAGACTTTTTTTACGTCTTTATTAATTTTTTATTAGCACTAATTCTTACAAACTCGATTCGGTTAAGCAGTAGCTTGCAGAACACACTGTAAATACGACTTGTATTAATTTTGAAGTAATCTGAATCCACAGCTCCAACGCTTTTCATTTCTGCTTTGGGCTTCCACAAGTGGTCGTGGTGATGAAATAAATATGCTGTAATTTTATATTTTTTAATTATTTTTTTATTATTATTATTATTATTATTAATAATTATTAATATTATATTTATATTTTATAATTTTATTTCTTCTTATTATTATTGATTTATTCACATACCTTTAAAGTTACAAGAACTTTCAACAGTTAAGTTCCAATAGTTTGATATAAAAAAAGTTCCAAGCTGATAAATCCTAGAAAGAAAAACAAGTTTTTTACACACTTCACAAGTTTTATCATGAAGTTAATCTTTTTTCATTCTTGTTTTTATAGGGAAACCTTTTGTTTCTAGCTTGACGAGTGAGGACTATGAGAATTTTCGCTTGGTAAGGTGCTACTCCTTCACAACCAAGTCAAGTCACAGTGACCTTTCGTCGTGGGTTGGAGGAAGTTGTACTTAAATACTCAAAGATCTGCTTGAACCCAAACTTGCTGCAGATGAGGATTTCAAAGTAGCAGAAGATGAATGACGGTATAAAAAGCATTATACATGTAAGTATATCATTTTTATAACACGATTCCTCCTTCATTTACAAGTGGGGTTAAATTTAGCATATTTGAGTTAGTAATCCTTAATTCAGTTAAAAATCAAGTCAAGTATTGCCGATTGACACAGACACGCGATATATTGACTCAGAATGTCAATAATATACTCTCCTTTACTCCACGCCAAGTCCAAATTCAGGATTTTTATGAAATGCAGTTCATTCAGTTCAATTTGAATGCTTTCTATAAACAGGCATGGTTAAAACCCTGGGTTTTAACGCTAGAACTCACTGGGTACGGGTTAAAACGGGTTTTGTGGGTTATAACGGGTTTAAATGGGGAAAATGGGTTAAAACGGGATGTATTGATTTTCCATGTATTTAGTTTTGTAAATGGTGAAGAACGCAATTTCAATGTATTGCACATTAACTTGAGTTTCATAACAAAGAATTGTATTACATTGTGACTATCTTCCAGTCTCCAACTGCAAATTCAATTCCTAATTGTTCACATGAAAGCGTTCAATTTCGACATTTAGTTCTGACTGATTTTTTATTAAAACCCATTTTAACCATAAAACCCACCAAATTTTAGGTGGGCTGGGCCCATTAAAACTCAGATTTAAACGGGTTACCACCTACCTACTATAACCCACGTGCCATCCCTGTCTATAATCCCATTATATTTTCAGATACGAAAATACAAGACGTATTTCTTAAAAGTTTGTACCATGGATATCCATGCAAAATACTTGGTCACATCCCTGTCATTCTTTTCACCATGCATCAACTCGAATTCTTTAATCTTTCATCAAAATGAAAATTCAATTAATCAGGATGTGATGCATAATGCATAAAAAACCCCATATTTACGTGATGCATCCTGTTGTGTTAGCAAGTTGTTCTATCAAAATATTTCCCTATTATTACGTAGCTGAAGCGAGAGCATTCAGCGAAGTAATGGTTTTACTAAAACTGTCTGCCCGTCTGTCTGTGCGTACTCTCCTGGTCACATACATTGACCGATTTGGACGAAATTTGGTACACGGGTAGTACTACTCAAGAGAACCTCTGGGAATACTTTTCAGCCAAATCGTTCAAACGGTTCGAAAGTTATAGGCGGATGAGTTCAGGAACTCATCGATTTGGCTGAAACGTATACGTATACGTAAGAATTGCATAGTATCCGTGTGGATGAGCTTATGCATAACAGCGGAATCATGTCCTTGTGCATACATCCGAAATGCGGAATGGTATTATGTGTTTACTACGATGGGAGAGGATCGCAGAGGTGGGTATAGAGAGAGGAGAGAGAGAGGTGGTGGAGGAGATTTGGTGGACGTGGGAGGAGGGGGTTTGGAGGAGATCACTCAACGCCTTCTTCAGCTACGTCTCTGGCCTGCTTAGTAGCAGTTTATTTATTTACAGAACGCTTTGACCTTTTTAAATTCTGTTTGGGCCAATCGATAGCTTAGGCAAAACTAGGAATAAAGTTTCGTTTTGGACCAAATCCGAGTCACCCCTGGGGAAAGGTCAAACAATATCATTTTTTTCAAGTGTCAGGTATATCGTATGCATTTCAAATAGGGCATCTCTTTCTATCATTTCCTCATACCCTCTCATTCTTTTAAGCGTGTAACATATCACTCGACAGCTAATCATGAGAAAAGATCATCCATGATATGCTCGCTTATGTTAGATGATATCTTAAGGGTAAATGTCATCAGTTTTCTTTTATAAACCCTAAATGCACTACTGTGTTACCAGGTTTATTCTAATATCAACCCATCGCTTCTATGACAGTTGCAGCTTTTCGAAGCCAGTTAGCAGTTAGAAGTTGATGGTTTCATTTGTTTTCAATATGATAACTTTTACAGCAACTGCAATTTTATTCCCTTCAGGGTAAAAGGAATTGCATATTGTGAATGTCTGGTATTACTATACAATATCAAATTTTAAAAGTGACACTTGTTCATATACTTGTGTAATCAGTAAGTAAATGATTAGAATATGTTTATATAGCTGACAACAAGAAAAAGGATTGACGTTGACACAATGAGAGATAATTAGGTTAGGTTCAGTGTTGTCAGCTACATTAAACTCCTATGGCCATTGGCCATATCATTTAAATCAGGAGGCCATAAAGAGAAAAACATGGTTTCTTTAATGAGACAACCGTTGGAGATGATTATGATGAGAGGTTCCCCTACTTACGTCAGCACTTACGTATATCATCTCTAATTAAGAATATATGTAGCTACATTGACTCTTCATTTATTTAATTGATGTAAGGTGTAAGTCTAGTCCATAAATAACTTGTGCTTACTTACACGCTTGTTTGGACTTACATGCTGAATCAGGTTTTATTGTTCCTCCTTTTTATGTCTTTTTCATATGCAGAGATTGGTAACTGGAAGGTTCTAGTTACAAGTTAAGTTACAGTTACATTTTGTTTCAAGCTCAGTTACAAGTTACAGTTACAGTTACATTTAGTTACAAGTTACAGTTACAAGTTACAGTTACAGTTACATTTAGTTACAAGCTCAGTTACAAGTTACAGTTACAGTTACATTCAGTTACAAGCTCAGTTACAAGTTACAGTTACAAGTTATGTAACTTAACTGTAACTTAACTTGTAACTGTAATTTTTCAATAAAGTTACCCATCTCTGACTGCCGGATACGCTCTGAAATAGTATGGATACATGCTACTGGACCCAGCTACAATTGCAGCCTTCCACATTAGCCAATTTAAAATTGAAATTATAAAGAATTCTGTCACATTTCTGTCTGTCATACATTTTGTAATAGGCTCAGTTACAAGTTACAGTTACAGTTACATTCAGTTACATGCTCAGTTACAAGTTACAGTTACAGTTACATTCACTTACAAGCTCAGTTACAAGTTACAGTTACAAGTTACATTTGGATACTCGATCAGTTACAAGTTACAGTTACAGTTATGTAACTTAACTGTAACTTAACTTGTAACTGTAACTTTTCAAAAAAGTTACCAATCTCTGTTCATATGTAAGGTGAGCCACTAAAGTTGTATTCACAATTTTACGACCAAAAGCTACAAGAAGTCACAACATTTTTAGTTGGCTAAGTTGAATTTACCAATTATTTTTTGGGTGCTGCTACAATTCTAATTTCAGTCAGTGCTCAGACCTTATATATAAGGTCCAAAAATAGCTCAGCTGGACCTTATATATAGGGTCCAAGACCTTAAATATAAGGTCCAAGACCCTTTATATAAGGTCCAAAAATAGTTTTTATTGAAAATAATTTTTGAACAAAAAATTATGATGTCTAAAATTATAAAACAAATTTGACAATTAATTTAAGCGAATTTAAAAATTTTTGACCGTGGCAATTCTATTTTTTCACATACTGTAACTCTGTAACCGATTTTTGAAAATTATCCTATGTATAATTTACATAAGAGCTATTTTTGGACCTTATATTGTAGGAACTTCACTGTTCTCTACTCTTTTCTAAAACCGTGTGAACATCACGTTCAAATGCATGTTGCAATGAACGTGATGGGAACTCAAGTAATTATTATTGTATTCTAGTTTTTAGTTTCGCACGCTTGTGAAAATCAGAATGTTACTTATATTCTTTTCTTAGTAATTATTAATTTCACATTCTCTTTTCAAGAGACCAGGTCATTCCTCTGTTAAGCACTTATGATTTCTATATTTCCATTCACGAGACCAGGTCACTTAATTGTGAAACCTTTCTTATGTTATTTTACACTTTCTAATTAACCACATCCTTTTTATATTTCTATATTGTGAAACTGTATTTCATCAAACCAAATTATCTTGGGTATATAAACCCCACTCATCCTTACGATCATCAGTCACTTGTAATCCGGCGTTTACCTTAATAAAATCTCTTTCCTATCAAATATCTTAACGGGCTAAAATCCGCTCTACCATAAGGGGATCGACTCATTCTGGGTTCGCGTCTCCGTACACCTTCATAAAAACATTAGCTACTACAATATATAAGGTCCAAGACCCTATATATAAGGTCCAGCTGAGCTATTTTTGGACCTTATATATAAGGTCTGAGCACTGACTGAATTTATGAATACAACTGCCACAGTTTATAATGCTACAATGCTACAGTTTCCTTTTTTACGTTTTTGAAAAATGCAAAATAACGGTTGTTATGTTATGGCGTAATTGCGTCGTATGTGAATAAAAAGATTTTTATTTAGCAAGGTGTTTGAAACTTAATTTTACGTTGATAAATTAGGTATTTAATCTGCTTTCAAAAGGTTTGGATTCTCTTTGTCACGATTAAAATCAAGGGGGCATATTGAAATCTCAGGGTCAAATAATTATGTAGCCACCAGAAGATTTCGGACGATTTAATTGCCTCATAATAGTTTAATAGAACCAGCCAAATTCCATGCAAACCTAGATCGTAAGACAGGAAAAAATCTCGCTTACTGGTCTGATTTTTAATTTATATTGAATTTAACCAGAGATAGAGTCTGTTTGAAAAGTGGAATATTGTTATAGGATCATGTAATGAATGAATTAAATCTTCTTAAACAATAAAGATTGCACGAAAATGTCATAATTGATTGACGTGATAGCGATTTTGCATAAATGAATATGTATGATTTTCTCATTCCCACGATTTTATGCTCGCAAAACTTTTGTCGACTTCCTTCAGATCAGAAAGATCTCTGATGAGTTTTTAATATGTAATTTATAGTTGAATAATGATGGCTAGCTTTCTTCGGACATCACATTGCTCTGCGCTGGTTCATCAGTTGTTATATGAAAAAACATAAAAATTGTTTTCTATAACTCAATATTATTAAAATTAACAGATATATTAGGAAACATTATCTATAAATCAAACACAATCAGCAAAATAACGCGGGTGGGGCACTGTTTGGATTGAAATGAAATTCATAATAATTTCAAATTTGGACTTGCATTGCATGTGTTTTGCGTCTTACGATATTCCCACTCGACTTATACAACATGCGCCTACATCTGAATGGATGTAATGGTGATAAAAAATAGTAAGTGTCAAACTGGTTTTCAGAAATAATCCAAAATAAAAATTAGAAATATATATTCATGCCCACAGGAAAATATTATAATAGAAACATTTTACTACTTTGATTCTGTTTTTGTGCAATGTGATTGTCTATATGCTTACACCAAACTTTTGCCTTTTATTAAAACGGGTTTTATTTTGATAGGTTGCCTTTGCTTTTAAGACCATGCTTTTATGAAAGGAAGTGGTTGCTCTTACAATTAGTCTTACTATAAGTTGGAACGACAGTGTGAAACATGAATTTGCAATCAAAGAATTATAGTCAGGTTGCGTTGTGCTTGTTGGTTTTATCTTACCACTTTAAAGAGAGGAGTTATTATTTACGTTGCGCAAATAAATTAGGAATTGTTTGACATTTACAGCACTGCATGTTTCTTTCAACTGCAAAAAATGGGCAGGAGAGTTTATACATTCATAATAAAATTGTTGGGATTAGTTTTAATTAGCTGTTCGAAACTCCTTTGGAAATGGTATGAAAAAATAAATATGATATCATTCCATACTAAACACGGTTGTGTGAGACTTTATCCTACTGCTTCCTAGATTCTATCCATAATTTTGAAGAAATGAGTTAATTAGCTTCGTCAATGTCAATGGGCAGCAGGTGTGAAGTTATTGTCGGTTAAAAGTTTTCACTTAACGTATAATATTATAATCGCAAGCTTGACACTATTTTTGCACTGTGCGCTGCCTAAAAATACTTTTGAATGATATGCCTACTTATGACTCAGCACTGACTTGCTAAATGAAATAAATATGGTTAAATAAGTAAGCTAATTTTTATTACGAAGCCGGTTTTGAAGGGGTACGTTTTCCTAACAGTTGCATCACAACAAACCCTACTCACTACTTGACATGCAAAAAAGACGATGATGATGTAGAAAGAATCCAACATTTTATCGGTTTGTAAATGACGATTTCCAAACTGCTGTCAGGGCCTACTTTAAATTCTTTCAATATACTTATCAATGTCATTCAATTGCATAATATTTTGATGACACCTATCAAACCGGCTTGGTACAATCTTGCATGGGAAAGAAATTGTAAAAATGGTTATTTACATTGTTCTCTATCGTTTATCCTCATCGTAAATGCCAATTTTATTACGGTCATTACTTTTTCCCATAAAAATGTCTTGATAAAACAAGTGAAGTAGATAGACTTAAAATCCTAAGCATCATGTAAAAAGACAGGGAGTTAACGATAAGAGAAAATTCTGGTCAGGGATGACAGAGTAAATCTTCATTATGGTTTGTTTGTATGCTCGCACCTGCTGCTGGTCAGTTATTATGATTACGTATACTCTGTCAGGCAAAATTCCAATCTTGATAGTATAAGTTGAACTATATAAAATTGCATATAATCAACTCATTAGTGTAGGAGTGACTAAAAAATTTTAAGTGAATTTGGTGAGGTCATGCTTGCGTGCCAACTATTTTTTTGCAATAAAAGAGTAGCTAAGATACCATTACAAACAGTCTTACATAAAAACACGTTTACCGAAACCAGCGTCGTCACGGAACGTAGACTTTAAGAAATGTAAAAGGTTTCTTACAAGCACCAATAGCTACAGATATCACTATTAGAAGAATTACTTGCCCGTTTTCAACATATTTGTTTCATATTCAAAAGCATGATTTGGGGATTGTTGAACAATTTATTTTTTTCATAAGCAACCCAATCCTAAAGCTTGCATTAATGATATTGTCCATGCTTGAATTTTACAGATATTTTATTCATTTAAACGCCGGATATAATCACAACTTTAATGCATGATGTACAACGTACAAGTGTCTGCAATAGCCCTGGATTCATGAGTAATGATACCTCAACATGCAGACACCTATGAAATTCTGCATAATACATTTCCTCTGATGAGTATAAACCGCAAGTAACAACCTTGAGTGATTGAAATGCCTATTCTTTCTTGTTTGAATTCTTGCATGACGTAAATAGCTGGACTGGGGTTATTCGTTAAGACTCAAATTGTCTCTAATGAATTTCAAATTATGACGATATTTGACACAAAAAGTGGGGACTATGGTGCAGAGGACACTGGAGAAATGATTGCGAAATCTAATGAGCACACTCCCCTTCTCTTCCCATCCTTGAAAGCAACCCTTAACTACAAGGATCTACATGGTTCCATTCAATATGGTAAAGGTGAAAATTCAGCGGTAGGTTTCCAGCGCAAGTCTGCCATCGGAGGACTTAAAGGGACTTGCAGAAAGTACTTGGGAATTTTGCTAGCCATTTCAGCAAGCTTCCTTTTATCTTTGACAACTCTAATTGCTCGTGTTCTCATCGAGTATCACCCTTTTAATGAAGCTTTGTGGAGATTTCTTGGGATTTTGCTGCCTTCAGTGCCCATTCTCTTTTGGTCCACCCTTTCCAGAAAAGAAACGGAATCTGTGTTCCACACAATTTACCCACTGTGTGATGGGGAGAAGCTGAAAACGCTACTTGTTATTTTTGTGAGCCTTTTTTTAATGCATGGGAGTTATGAATGCTTTTTTACATTCCCATGTGAAATAACATTTGTATGTGCATGTTGTAGGTTCGGGCATTTTGTGGTTGCACTGCTGTCATTTTCCAGTTTTACGCTTTGAACTATATTGAAATTGGGGACGTCACTGTGATTTCATTCACAACGCCTGTATTTGTCAGCATACTTGCATACTTCTGTCTTGGAGAAAAACTAGGAATAGTTCCGGTTCTGATTGCGTTGATTACTTTGGTTGGGATAGGAATCATAACAAGACCCCCAATATTTTCTGGCACTCAGGAGTTTGACCCACTCAATTTGGTAATGATGACTCTTTTAAACCTGAATGATTTATTAAATTTATTAGTACAGTAAGTTACTGAATGACAACATTATGGACGCCTAGTTGACATATCCATCTCATTTCTAAACTAGGTTGGCGTTGCTCTTGCCTTGGGATGTATGACCTTTGCCACTTTCACATATGTGGCACTTCGCTGGCTCAAGCCAGTTCATTATGCTCTGCTCACGTTCTTTTATGGATTGATAAGCGTGATAGAATGCGGAATCTGTGCTATTTCTATAGGAGTCTTTCAATTCCCCTCAACGCTTGAGCATTGGCTACTCGCCTTTGGCTTGGGTGCACTAGCATTTGCCGGACAAAGTATGTTCACTTTAGCTCTCAAATTTGAAGATGCTGGACCCATTGCTTTGATACGGTAATAAAATAATAGTGATTTGTAAAATTATATTTTTTTGAAACAAAAACCAATTTGGTGACTTATTGTTGCTGTCCAATATTGACATTGTTTGTGCTTGACTCAGGACTTGTGAAGTCGTATTTACCTTTCTCTGGCAAATCATGTTTCTTGGTCAACTTCCTGATGCGTTTAGGTATCCTCAAAAAACCATTTTAATTTATTTATGGTTAATATGAACTCAATTTCACATAGACTTTCAAGAGAAAGTGAACAGTAAACAATTTAAATTTAAACGATTTTTTTGCTATTATTGTAGTATAACCGGAGCCCTCCTCGTCTTACTTTGTGTTATTCTCACAACACTCCGGAAATTGGTTATGGAGCTCCCAGATAACAGCCCAATGAAAGTTAGGTTTCAATTTCTTCTCAAATAATAATAGCATTTAACCTTATTTTAATGTTGACGATTTATGCACTGCCATAACAAATTTATGTATTATTATCTAAAATGTACCAGCACACGTATAGCTTGTTTTCGTTTAAGCAAGCTAATGTACCGTTGTTACGTGTTTGACGGCGGAATTACATACAAATGGATGTAAACAGGGTAAAATTTGTACATAAAAATTAGTTTTAGTATTCAACGAAAAAACAGGGTAAAATTGTGAAGACATGATAATGTTGTTTATTATGATATTGTGTACATGCAGCATAATATTCCTTATTATACTTCACATTATTAAACGAAACAGGGTAAAATGTGTATACATATGAGAACGGTGATGATTGATGATAGATATAGAATACAATATATTCATAAAGGAATTTAGAACTCTCGAGATCATGCGAATATGCTCTAAAAAGTTTTTAGTCGGGGGAGACGAAGGAAAAGCATGAGTTTAATAGGATAGATGATAGAGTTCTCTTTCTTAATAGGAAAACAAACATTGTATGTTATAATCCAATTTTCTGTAAATGAGCCATCATTTAATTGAGGAACTAAAAACATCAACTTGTGTTCGCTTTAACTGTAATAATACTAGAGAGGAAATTCATTTAAATTCTTTGATTTTATCTAATGAAGAGCATATGTTGGAGTTTATCTTGCCCCTCTTGGATATTTTTTTGAGTTGAATTATCAAATTAAGTTTATTTAGTGATCATAGAAATTATGTTATACTTATCCAAACACTTATATTATATTAGTATTCGTATATACACAATCACTTTTCAAGAAAATCTAACTTGTATAGATATTGAATTTAACTTTTTGCAGACAATCAGAACATTTTGTTTCTCAGGCTAAGTAGCGTCAATCAGGCAAACTCACTTGAACGGGCATTGCTAAATTTGGCATGAAAATTTTAGCGTAAGGTAAATAAACATGAGAAGATGAATAGCATTTTGTAACCCGTTTTGCTGTATAAGTCTCTTTTTTTGCAACAGAAAAATGTCATTTGTATAACTATTACTTCAGTTTTTAGTGCATGCTTTGTCAAATATGATGTGGTAATCAAATTAAATAAATAAATTGAACACTTAATGACTTATGAAGTAATTGATATGCAATTTTTTATTTTCAACTGATCACCACTTGATAACTAATGCTTGATTTATTGGAGAAGACTGAAGTCTCAGTTGTCCTCCGCTGTGAGATCTTGTACTTGTGAGAAATAATGTAGGAATGGGATGAAGGAAAGAATTTGTGAAAGAACGACGGAATCTAACAGTGAATATTTTTTGTTGCTAAACCCTTAATATCTGTAGAAGTTATAAGAGGCTCTGTGGGAGATTCGCGAAAAAGCTTGTATTTAGGTGATTAAAGAACATCAATTCAGCATTTTTTACCTGATTCCAGAACTCGACTTTGATGATGAAAGTAAAGATCGTGGATTTTGAATTGAAACAATTTCGTCTTCGGCAGGATACTTAAATGTGAACTATTTTAACCGGGGGATAATTCTTGTCCAGTTATTTATACGTCAAAAGCCACTTTGCTTTCGAGTTTCCAACAATTATACATATAAATAAATTTGTGTTTCAAAATACCTATTGGAAAAGGAATCCCAAATCATAGAACCATGATCAAACCCAAATCCATATCCATTTCGTCGTACATCAAAATAATAATGAAGTAGGTGAAAACCATTTTGTGTAATAATAAAACGGAATAATTTGTCTATTAAAACTTTCACTACTTGAGTTAAAGTAATAGATGAAGCGAAATTTTCTAAGAAATCTACGATTACCCCATGTTTATTAGTATTACTTGTAAAGCAGAACTTGTACTTTACCACGAGGCACGTCGTATTCGTATGAAATCTTCTCATCCATCGTGATGAAAACAAACAAGATTTGCCCGGAGATAAATTCGAAGAATACAACTTTTGTTCTCGTAGGATAAGGCAAACTTCCTAGCACTTATATAAGTTGAATTAAAATAATTTCCAGGAAACTGGTTCAGCTTTCATTGCATAAATTTCGTGTGAAACGGTTGATTGGCAGTGCCATATAAAAGAAAGCTTTTTCAATTAGGCATCGAGTTTGACTAACGAAATTTTAAATGTATGATGGTCCAGGTGAGCTAAAGTCGAGAAATAATACAATTGTCATTCCTACTCCATGTCTTGGGACGGGAATATCTTTGTTGGGTTCGAATGCATAATGAAAATAGTCAGCATATGTAAGCAATATAAGAATACATGTATAAAACCAGCAATACCATAATATACAAATGCTAATGCTGTTTTTTATTGCAACATGCAACATTGTACAAACTGGAAGGATGACTGTGAAGAATACACATTTGTACCTAACAGCAAGTGAAGGAATTTTATGGAAATATTAAGTATGTTTTCTTATCAAAGGAAGTCTTCGGATGCCTATAAGTATTTATCTTTTCCCTCGTCAGAAATTGAGCACGGTCTATATCTTGGGCCCATATAAGTAGATGTACGCAGCAAAAAGATTTTATTAAAAGAAAGTTTTTTAGAAACAATCTAAGCAACGCAAATAACCAACAACTAAATCTTCCTACTAGCGTAATGCCCTCGTTCGAGGGTGCTAGTTTGTACAAACAAATAAATAACCCTGATAACAAACTAGCAATTTATGGTTTATAAAAGAAAACTGATGACATTTGAACCTAAAGATAACATAAGCGCCCATATCATGGATGATCTTATATCATAATTAGCTGTCAAATGATAGTATCCTACACGGTATGCTTGACGCTTGAAAAAACGAAAGGTAACTTTTGACCCTGAAGATAACACCCGATGCGACATAAGGTCCCATATCATGGTTGTTGGTCTTCTCTAATATTTAGCTGGAATGTCCTATTTGAAATTCATGGAAAGAGTTGCTCTATTTGAAATACCCTTTTTGAATTGCATACGGTATACCTGACACTTGAAAACATGAGGGGGTTTAACCTTTTCCCCCAGGGATAACTCCGATTTGGTCCCAAATTGAACTTGATTTCTAGTTTTACCTAAGCTATCGATTGGCTCAATCAGAACTAAAAACGTCAAAGCTTTCTGACGGACAGAAATGACAAAAAATTGCAAGTTAATAAAAACCTCGGATGAGAAAATGTGAACGGATTATCAGAAATGAGAGCCAGTTGAAGGCTCAGAGTCTGTTTATTTAATTTTATCATTCACAAATTCATTAATTTATGTAAATTTACTATTCACAACTTTGCTTGTATATGTGTACGATAGCGATGTTAGGTCGAAACAGTTTTATCATTAAACCATTCAAGATTGGAACTGAATGTTACGGATGAAATTTACACGCACAAGTAAAGATATTCAAAATACACTCTGCACTGAAACTTGGCATTATAAGAACTAAATCAATCTATCAACATATTAGAAATCATGTCAGCAAAGTAAACTGGTTGGTTAAACTGGTCACGTTTTGGATGTTCATGGAAGACTATCTTCATATCTTCATTAAATTTCCGGAGAGATGGCAATAATTCTCCAAAAGTGGATTCATGAAGTCTTCACTTGGATAGGAAATAAGAGATGTCACAGAGGGCTACTTAAAACAAAGGAAAATCAGCTCTTTTAAAGTCAGAAACTTCGGGAGAACAGTTTGGGTGAAAAGAAGCACACCAATTTCCTTAAACTTTGATGTTTGCAACTTTTCATACATCCCATGTAACTCCATTCTTATCAGATCGGGAGAAGGGGTCACTGTGTTGATGCTCTTTTTCAACTACTATTGTTGATATTCTCCCTTCTGCTGTTGTCAGTTATGTAGTACTTGCAAAATACTTTTGAATCACTGCACTTGACGCTTCCTTAAGCTTTTGTCGAGGAAATGGACAAGATTACCCCTAATATTCCACGAGAGGTGACATTTCGCGATATTTTATTGTGTCACCAAAACATTAATAGTATTTGAAACAAATTTGATGAAGTCAAATGGTTTGTAAATACTGTTAAACCTTGTGTGTTGTCACTCACTGAATCTAAATTAGATCCCCACAAGGACTTTGATGATGTGTATATTATGGGCGGTTATCACTTTACACGCTCAGATAGAATTATAAACTCTGAAGGGTGGACTGTTATTTATATTTAACAATTTTGACGTGAACAAGTAGGGAATGTCAAAATTTGTTGACGAAGTATTGAAACACTGGGAAATATGACTACTTACATGTATACCAATTATAAGTACACAGTGTCGCTGTTCGAAGAATAGTGCTTGTACTGAAATGGTCAGACACTTGAATAAAGTTTAAAATCAAATAAAAAAATAAAACAACGCTAGCAGATGATCAGTAAACCAAACAAAGTCAGATTTTTTTTATATATAGGGATATATTCCAATAGAGATAACATTTTTCTCTGGGCATGTTGTTCCATTGTATTCTCTGATCAGACTGGCGTGAGCATTTTGTAATACAAGGCCCAGCCGCTGCTGTGTTCTTGTTTGGTTACTTCTTTCCATTTCTTGACTTGCTTGCGTGACGTTCACTGCTAGTCGTTACCTAAGAGTACAGTGTGTAGCTTTTGATTTTTGAGAAGCTCATAATGAAGTAGGTCGTAAATTTGTTCGAGCGAATATACCTGTTTGAAAGAGCTCGATGTAGATAAAGATTTTACGATGATACAAGTAAGTTTGTATGTTTTCGAGGGATATCTATTTAAACAAAGTAGAGAGTGACAGGAAGAAGGCGAGTATATCAGATTACTAGCAATTTTTTCATAACTAAGAACTCTGCAGCTAAGCTGAAGTCGTGGGATGGTGGTAGCAAATGTCTTATGATTCAACATAAAAAGAGTTTATATGTAACCGGCAGTTGTGGGTTAAGAAAAAAGTATCTTCTTGACATCTCGATATACCATTCAATATGTACTAGCAAATGCTTGTTTTGTTATTCCTATCGATTTTCGAAAATGATTAATGACCATTACGTTCGTTTCATGGACTCAATAAGTAATTAATTTAGTCTGCATTGGAAATGGAATCAGAATTTTACAAATCTACTCTATAAACGCGGTAAAATGTTATACTGAGGCAAGGGAGTATGCGTAATGTTGAAAGTCAGGGTGAAGTTGGACGGTTGGCTTCTAGTTAGTCATAATATATTCTGCAAAAATGTGTCAAGGAAAGCCGTAAACTATTATTATGAAACTCTTGATTGTACACCTTCATAAATTTAAATTATAATATTGAATACACGGGGAAAGTCAACATCCGTTGTCTCTCTTCCTTAGATGATGTACCCGTTACAAATTAATTATCTGCGAACGATTTTGTTGCCTGTAAAATTTAGGAATAAACCAATTTTTACGTTAAATTAAAGTTGAATATAATATGGAACTACCATATTATGAAGCTGTAACTATTCACAATCATAGATCTTACCATAAAACTTGCTCCTTTTATTAAGAGAACATTACTCAACATAAATATGTAAATAAAATGAATTGGAATTAATTTACAAAACTGCTCCTTTGGTGACCACGTACGTTGGCTTCCGTTCGAAATGCTGAAAATACTAATTGTTAATAGTGTATAGATGATTCATAGAAGCAACTTTTTTCCATTGCTACTGACCTTGTATTAACACACATAAAACACGATATCATCACGTGAATCAGAAAACGCAGAGGTATTGACTGGGTGAGTGGGTAAAATTTCAATTCTCATAGAAACATTAATTTATTTCGCATATAATACCTTCTGCATCTGCGACCTTTTCATTCAACTATATATGTGTGCAAATTTTGATTGATCATACACGGTATTTAAAACTTTATTATTCCCTCAAAAGCTAATTAATCAAATAAAATTCAAATATTTCGAACTAACACACCTTTCAGAAAGCACCCTGTAATTCACTACATAACCTGAATTTTGTTCATGCCACAACCTAAATTACCTGTCACATTTAGGTTGTGAGGGTCAAGTCCGACTATTTTGGATTTGCATCCCAAGTCACATAATCTGCATAAGTATCAATTTTACTAAACGCTAACCTCTTATAGCGGTAAAAGTGTCGTTGAAAACTTGTCAACGCTTTTCCGACATATGTCCCACTATCTTTGCAAAGTTCCAACATGAATGAACGTGCATCATTTGGTATTCCAGCCTTGCTCAAAATATCCTCAACCTGGGTAATTGTGTCTGTCACCAATTTGTTGCTTTTCAGATTTGACCTTGATGCCCTATTTCTCTCACTTCCAATTTTCTTTAATAATGGTGCTGATGGTTGGTGGTGAAAAATTCGTGTCAAATTTGTGACACGAAGCTCCGGTTTCACTTGGAGGACTTGATAAATCAATGGATAACCCAGATTCTGGGGGATGTTGAATAATGCGACAGTATTTACATTTGGAAATGCTTGGGGAAAGTTGTTTACTATATTTTCTCCAACGTAAGTGTCCAATGATAGGTTCCGTACCTAGAGATTTAAAGTCCAAGGCAAATTTACCCTTGATGAAGATTGTTGTAAATGCGTCACATTACAATTGAGATAATAATGATCATTACCGATTGCGCTGGCAATCCCAGTTCAAAGCTCAGATCCAAATTTGTTATCGATACTGTTTCCACCGTTGGGGCGAGATTAGAAACATTCAAGAAAATTTCATAGCCGGGCCAATCACATTTGAAACGGAGGAATACATGGAGCTCTTTAAGATTATGAAGTGAGCTCAAAATCTTCATCCAATCCTCTGAAGAATATGGGACTGCATTGTTGAGAAACAAAAATTTAAGATTATCTGCATTCCCTTCTAGCTGATCCAGCATAGCAATTTCCACAGAGCACCAGCTCAGGGACAAGCTTGATGACTGGAAAGAGGTTTCAGGATTAAAGTATTTATAAATGTTATCGCATTGGTGAGTATTGATATTAATTTCTCCATCTGTTGGCTCAATGTCCAGAATTTTGGTGCCTTGTATTGTCAACTGGATTGTCATATTGAGATTCAAGAGATCCCTATCCAAATTCCATGTTGCGTTTGAACTCACGTAAAAAAGAGAATATCTTTTAATATATCAGGCTGCTTGTAAACATCCGTTTTCTCATTTCGGAACTGGTGAAAAATGAACCTTTTCAGGTTAGGAAGATAGACCCTAGAAAAATTCCCGTTCACCCAAACATTCTCCATAATAATTATTTCCAAATTTGTCCATTTTTGCAAGGAATGGGTGAGTGCAGGTGCATCAATGACTAAATAACGGAGTCGTGAAGTCGCCATTCCTTATAACTTTCCCTTCCCTTACCTATGGAAGAATAAGGCTAACTTTCCTGAAAATGAGGAGTGTGCTGCGTAGGGGTATTATGAGGTATATTGTATTATGTTTGTGTTATGTGCATTAATTCATCGACTCCCTATGGTGTGACGGATAACGACTTAGGTGCACTGATTGCGACAGGTACAGATTCTCAAGTAGTCCCGATTCAACCATGAAAGTATTAAATGAAGTGTGCTGAATAGTAATAGGCAATGTCTCAGATTGGACAGTAAAAAATAAAATGCAACAAGAAATAAAATTCTGCAACGGTCAACAACGAATTCTTCAAGGCAAGAGCAATATGGAATTTATTCCATTGGTTTCGGTGGCTGGAAAAGGAATGATCTCCTCTTCCCATTTTTCATTTTACTTTGGCCTTGGCAAAGCCAAGGCATTATACATTAATATTATATTTCATATAACACATATGTAGGTACAAAATACGTATGTAAGATAGATGACACTTCTCATAAGAAAATATGTTGGTAGAAATCCTGAGGTTTTGGGTTTTTAGACCCAACTGATTAATTTACATAAAATGGAATTTATTCTAATGATTTCTGATCCTGTCGAACTCCTGACTCCCCAGATATGAGAATGAGGTTGTATGTATGGTTGAGTCATGTCTTGTTATCAGCATATTGCTACAAGTGATCGTGAAGAAACGTGTCATGGGCCTCCATTTCTAAGTAGGCACAAATCCTTGTCCTTGATGCAAAATTCTTTAAGCGATGTATAATATCGTTCACAAAGGTATCAAAAATTCCAAATAATATGGAAGCCACAAAAGTATTCCAATGATTTTGACTCCAGCTTCTTCGGAAGTAGTTCCCATAATAATATATATGGCAAACGCTTATATATTTGGCTTGTATAAATTACGTAACTACATGGCTTCTCACTACATAGATTAGATGCACACATGCATTTCAAGCATCATATATTAGGAGAGGTTGAAGTCTGCAAACTGCAATGACAACAATATTAATATTCATGCTGAAAAAAGTTGTTTCTATGCAGAAGACAGAAGCGTTAGATTTTGTTGCAGCAGCAAATATTAGGTAAGTGCAGGCCAGGCTTGCACGTTAATTGCGTGTTTCTAAAAGTCCTCATGCATTGGTCCATTTATCTTTTGTATGCACATAATACCTTCGCAACCAACAAGGAGGGTTTACTTTTAAGATCCTTGTCACCATTTTCCATTCAGAATGTGAAGTTCTGATGTGCATTTATGTTTTGAATGCATACGATTAAATAATGTCGCAAGGTGCCACCCAAGCGAATCATATCAATAAATTACAACTTGCTTGTTAGCAGATATAAAAATTCTTATTTCTCATCATATAATTTCAATCTACTTAACCAACAAACAAGTGTTGAACATGTTGAACAAGTTTTATCATAAGCACAATCTTTTGGTACTTTTCAAAGGAAAATTTACAATGTCTGGATGTTATGATGTGCAAATTGTTTTTCGCGTGGTAAGGTAATAATTTTGCCTGACCAATGGCCATAATAAACTTTGAGACTCAGTCATGGGGAGCTCATATTAATTAAAAAAACAACCATGATTGGAATGAAGGATAACGATGGTGATGAAGTTTTGGCCCTATAAACCAGATTGTGTTTAACCGAACTTAGCACACCTTTCTTTCTGACCACTTCATCACTAAATTAATAGCTGCAATCCAGTGTCTCCTAACAAAAGACTTTGACATATGCTTTTGTTGTTTTTGCTAATATTGCAGACAGTTGAGTCATATCACCCATTACAGCTTAAAATTATGTTGATGCCAAAACCCTTCTAAAAAAACGTGAAACATTTTGTTTCATTGTATTGTTCTTTTGCCTAATTATCTCAGCAGTTTTATGGGGCTGTCGAATAGGTCGGGGTCTATAAAAGCCAAATGCTGAATATAAATGTGGTATTATATTATCAATAACGGGAGAGCAAGTATCTCGTATCCAATGATTTGCTTTAGCTAGCTGACAGGCAAACAGATTGAATGAGCACGAGCACTAACTACTAAGTTACGTAAGATCATGGTTGTAGAATTCGATTATCGTACTTTGAAAGATGTGTATCTTACAGAGCCTAAATACATATATAATTTTTATATTCGGCGACTGCCTGAATTAACTAGTGAATTTTGGATGCGAAATTGTATTTTTTTCTAAAGTACATACTCACTGCATTTTCCTGCTTATGCAAGATTTTACAAGACTGCGTTTTTGTTGTGGCTGGATCCCTAACTGATGATTGAGATGATCATGAAATTCGGACCCAATCAACCTTAAGTTATCAACCGGTTTTTATCTTAAGTTATTGCATCACTTTATTAGATGATAATAATGATTACAATCCAGTTTTACCTAAGATCAGTTTTCATTTATTATGCTTTCGCTATTGTTATATATAGTCGTGTCACATCATGAATCGCAGCTTAGATTTACATTAAGTTCATCATCATCTTCAGCTGCTCATAAATATCTTATACACCGTCTTAAATTGCCTAATATATCGTTCTTACTTGCCGACTCGTCTTTAATTTTGCCGACTTTTTGGAGATTAAGGTAGGAAGCTGACTATGCATGCAAACAACATCACAAACATTGCTTCTTATTTCTAACTAGGTTTGATACACATACATGCAGCTTTTGTTTTCTGTCAAGTTAGCACATTGTTGTTGGTTTTTTCTGATTGATTATAAGGATGTTTAGCGTGTAGTTTTTTATAAAATGTTTTCTTCATTTCTTGCAGTTATGTAATTAGCATTTAACTTTGAAAACACGATTTTGTGAAGGATTGGCATGCACAACACGTTAAAAAATATCACCCATAAATATCACCCGTATGAATCTGACTCCTTAAAACTTCAACGTTTGTTGTCTTGTGTTCCGCAAGTAGTCGCTGTGATGGAATAAAAGTGTTGTACTTTGTTTATTATAATACGAAGGTATTTCGCGAAACATCAGGTCAACTTTATTTTGCTCTCATTTAATAATCACTTGACATATTTAATTTATTTTTTCTACATAATCTCCCCCAACTCGTACACACTTTTTCCACCTTTTTTCAAGAGCCGAGATGCCAATAGAGAAGAATGCTGGGCCTCTATGTCCAAGCCATGAAATTACACTTTTTTGACATGTTCATCCGAATTATACTTCCTCCCACGCATGTAATTTTTTAGTTTTGGGAACAAAAAGTAGTCCGATGGAGCAAGGGTACGGTTGTATGGAGGATGACAAAGTCGAATGAACCCGACGTCCCGTAGTTTTGCTATGCGACCTTCGAAGTGTGAGATGGTGCATTATCATGCAATAAGTAAATTCTGTCATCCCATTGGTTTTGACCTCGTTTCTTGATGTATGTTGATTTCAGCTTAGCCAAGATATCAGCATATTTTTGTCTGGTCAATGTAGAATCCTTATGGTAGAACTCGGTCAACAAAACTCAGAACCGGTCCCAAAAAACGATCATCATAAGTTTAGCACTTGACGTTTTACGTATGGCCTTTAAAGGGGGTTGTGAACCAGCTGGGAGCCATTGTGATGACGGTCTTGTAGTCTCTGCCTGATAGAGATGAAGCTAACTTTCAGCCCCAATCACAACTTGCCCCAGAAAAAATCTCTATCCTGAGAAAGGAGGTTGAGATTATCTTGGCTCGTTTGCACCTAAATTTCGTTTGTTGAGGTGTGAGCAGTTTGGGAATCGACCTTGCACAGCGAAGAGATAGACCCAAAGTCAAATGTAGAATTCTCAACACTGACATGACACTTATATTGACCTTTTCTGCTATTTCTCGCAACAGGAGTCGTCTTTCCTTTTCAACAACAGCTTTCACTTTAGCTACGTATCTGTCGTCAGTCAAACTTAAAGGTCATCCTGGGTTTGCCTTATTTTCTAGCGATGGGTCACCACTACGAAATCGCTTGCACCACTCAATAATAGTTGATCGCACTGGCAATGGATCAAAACCATCTTTTTGAAGCTCATTTCTAATTAAGTTCGAAGAAAGGCTCTTCAAAAATGCAGTTTCATCTGCGCACGAATATCTTGTGTTGTAAAAAACATTCGCGTTTACGTTTCCAGCTCTAACTCTACAAAGCAAATGACTGCTACTACAAGCAACCCATCATTCAAAAGCCACAATCTTTATCTTTCAGGGGATATGCAGATTATTGTATTTGAGGAAGTCCTCTTTGAGATAAGCGTTATCAAAGTTGACCGGATCTTTCGCGAAATGCCTTCGTATGTAATTCCTGAATTCATGGTTCAAATTCACACAATTGAATAATGTTTAAATTATCCACTCCTCTCTACCTAATTTCATACTATATTTTCAACTTATATCAAACATTGTTGGCTTATGATTCACATTTCTCATTGTATAAGTTTCAATTTACTAAATCTGAGCAGAAAAAGGCTTTTTATACTTTTTACAAGTTTTATCATGAAAATACTCTTTTCTCGCTCACATTTTTATAGAAAAACCTCAGATGTCTACATGTGAGGACTGCAATGAAGGAAAATTTTTGTTTGGCAAGTTACTACTCCTTTACGACCCAGTCCAGGTGACTTTTCATCGTAGTCATAGTACCTAAATATTCAAACAATTCCGAACCCGCAAACTTTCCGCTGGGGAGAAGTACAAGGCCGCAAAAACATTAAGGAATATGTAACATCATAGTGAATGTATTTCAGTCTTAAAGCACGGTCCGGCCTTCATTTACACTTGTGTTGAATTTAGCAAAGGACGCTTTGAGTCACTATTCATTAGTGCAGTTAAAATCAAGTCAAACGTCACCGTCTGGCACAGATGTGTTGTTGCAAAATCCCATCATATAACATCTTCCATTTCAGGCCAAATTAAATTTTAAGGCTTTTTTCATTTAGATTAATTTCAATGCTTTTTTTACATATCAAGCGTATGCAAGTGGTAGAAGTACAATTTCAAGTAAGAAAATACAAGTATGTCTTAAAAATTTGTGCCAAAGATATTCAAGCAAATTACTTGGTCACATATTTCTCATATTTTACTCCGTCGGCCACGAAAAGAAAAACTACGATTCATTTATTCTGTCATTCTCACATCTAGTTTCTTATTCATGGTTGTTTTAATTATCCACAAGCACGTCATTATTCATTTCTTGCTAACATCATCTCATCGCTAAGACAGTTCCAGGGATTCAACGCTACTATGGCAATTCATTGTTTCATTCATTTGCTCTCCACATGATAACTTTTCTGCACTTTTAATATTTTCAATGTATGCTGTAAAGCAAATCGCATGCTGTGTATATCTTGCGTTCACTTACAAGGGATGCTTGGTTGGTATTACTTGTCTAATCAGTTGGTAAGCCATAGAGCAGGTTTTGACATAGCTGAAAACAATAAAAAGGAATTGACATTGACACAATGGCAGATCATTAGACAAGTGTTGTCAGTTACGTTAAACTATTATAGCCATATCATTTAAATAACGGAGTCATAAAAAGAAAAAAAACATGGGTTTCTTAATGAGACAACCGTTTGAAATTATTTTGATGAGAATTTCTCCAAGTACTTACGACAGCACTTACTTATAACCTCTTTACTTAAAAACATATGTAGCTGCAGTCACTCCTCACACATTTAATTGGTGTAAAATGCAAGTCTAGCTCATCAAAAATTTATTTTTCCGGGGCCACATGCTGATAAAGGTTTTATTGATCCTCCTTTTCATGTTCCTCTCTTACGCAAGATGAGGTAATAAATTTTTATGGATATTGTTACAAGCGACAGTCGCAAGACGTCAAAGAGTTTTTAGCTGGCTAAGTTGTCGTTTTTTAAAAAAATGTTGATGCTGCTGGCACTTTTTAATACGAGTACACTTTATGTATTTGCAGTGGTTATTCTGGTTGTTAATGCTAAGGGGTAACTGCGAATTATGTTGTTATAAAACTAATTCTTGCATTGGAAGTTGGAGTAAGAGTATCAAAATGAATTCTAAATCAAGGAATTTCACATGATGATCTGATACTTTCAGTGTGCCTTTTTAAAGACATTTCTAACACTACGTATTACTTTCATCTACAAATAGAAAGAGGCAATTGCAAGCGGTTTTACGTCGGAGAATTATATTTTTCTAAAATTAGAGTGGTTGGATTGGTTTCAATTACCTTTTCAAAAAATGATGGAAATACTTTGAAACTATGAATATACACCATACGAAAATAACACGGGTGTGTAAATATTTGTCCTGCTGCTTCTGAGACTCCATCGAAAACTTTGAAGAAATGAGTTTATTAGCTCCGTCAATAGAAGATTGATTTGATGTTACTTTTGCTTTGAAGCCTTCACTCAACACAAAATTTTCTAAAGTAAATTCGACTCAATTATTGATCTACGTGCTTAGCACAGACTGGTTACCAATGAAGTATTGGAGCCAAATATAATTATGGGGCCGGTTTTGAATAGTTGTTCATGATACACTTGTATCACATCACTGAAACAGAATAACGCTAAAAATAAAATATGAATAAAACTACATGGGTGTCATTTGCAAAGCGTTTACGTGACCACGATGGAAAGCTGCTTGGGAGGTCAATGGCTTATAAACGCTAACGATAACAAAGCAATTTATTTTGATATTGCACTAGCCACTAATTCAACGAAAAAACCGGAGAAAATAATCATCTTGCTTACACTGGTGTAGATTAAATGCATTTTTCTCAAAATGACGAGATTATTACAATTCAAAGACGGGGATGATGGTATAAAAGAGATCAAAAGTTTAAAACGGTTTGTAAATGAACATTTCCAAACTGCTGTCAGTCACTGCATAAAACCCTCAAATATATACTTACGTCAATGTAATTCGGTTTTTTTATTTTGAATACACCTAAAGAATACTGGCTTAGAATAATCTTACATGAAGGAGAAATTGACTGCAAAAATAATGGTTGTTTAGTTGTTCTCTATAGAACTATCATTATCATAATCGCCATCTTTATTACCGCCATTACCGTTTCTTATCATCGATTCGTAAGAGAACAAGTAAAGTAGCTATATATCTAATTCTTATGCCCAATGTGGCTGATACAAGAAAACACCATAATTAAGTCAATACAATACAATCCTAAACATCATGTACAAACATCTTCCATCTTCATTATTATTTCGCTGCTCTGCTCGCACCTGCTGCTGCTGATGTGCTCAGACAGCTGCCTATTATTTGATTAAAACTGATTATGAACGCTCAGTCAGGCAGTTTCAATCTTGATTGTATGAAGTTGAACTATATAAAGCTACATACAATCAATTTATTAGTATAGTGTCGAAGTGTCGAAAAAAATCTTGTAAATCGTTTAGAGGCACACACGTATGCAAACTGCTAACCATTTTTTTGCTGCAATTACTATGAAAGTGCACACATAATACATACATTTGTGCATCAAAACACGTTTTCCGAGGTTAGCTGAATGCATCGTCATGGAGCGTAGACTTTAGGAATTATTGTTATAGAAATTTGAGAAAGAAAAGATTTTTAAAAGCATTATATGTATCCTCTTTTGATAAATTACTTGCCATGCTGCACATACTTGTTTTACATCCCCTAGCATCTTTTTTGCATTTAAAAACAATTGCTTTTTTGTAAGCCACCCAATCACAAAGCTTGTATGGTTGATGATGTGCATGCTAAATTTTACAAATATTTCTCTCATGTAAACGCCGGATATTATCACAACTTGAGTGCATGATGTGCAAAGTTACTATTCAGTGTATGAGATAGCCCTGGATTCGTTAGTGGGGAAACCTCACTATGTAAACACCTATGCAATTCTACAAAGTGCATTTCCTCTGATGAGTATAAAACAGCAAGTAACAACCTTGCGTGAGGCAGATGTCCAGTCTTTCTTGTTCCATTTCTTACACTATGTGATTATGTAGTTAGACTGGGACACTGGAGAAATGATTGCAAAATCTAATGAGCAGACTCCCCTTCTCTTCCCTTCCTTGAAAGCAACCCTTAACTACAAGGATTTGCATGGTTCCATTCAATATGGTAAAGGTGAAAATTCAGCGGCAGGTTTCCAGCACAGGCCTGCCATCGGAGGACTTAAAGGGACTTGCAGAAAGTACTTGGGAATTTTGCTAGCCATTTCAGCAAGCTTCCTTTTATCTTTGACTACTCTAATTGCTCGTGTTCTCATCGAGTATCACCCTTTTAACGAAGCTTTGTGGAGATTTCTTGGGATATTGCTGCCTTCAGTGCCCATTCTATTTTGGTCTACCCTATCCAGAAAAGAAACGGAATCTTTGTTTCAAACAATTTACCCACTGTGTGATGGGGAGAAGCTGAAAACGCTACTTGTTATTTTTGTGAGCCTTTTTTTATTACATGAAAATCATGAATGTTTTTTACTTTCTATGTATGTTAATTGACATTTATATGTATGTGCATGTTGTAGGTTCGGGCATTTTGTGGTTGCACCGCTGTTATTTTCCAGTTTTACGCTTTGAACTATATTGAAATTGGGGACGTCACTGTGATTTCATTCACAACGCCTGTATTTGTCAGCATACTTGCATACTTCTGTCTTGGAGAAAAACTAGGAATAGTTCCGGTTCTGATTGCGTTGATTACTTTGGTTGGGATAGGAATCATAACAAGACCCCCGATATTTTCTGGTACTCAGGAGTTTGACCCACTCAATTTGGTAATGATAACTCTTTTTAATCGGAATGATTTAATAAATTTATTAGAGTAAGTTTCTGAATGACAACATTATGAACGCCTATTTGACATACCCGTCTCATTTTCTAAATTAGATTGGCGTTGCTCTTGCCTTGGGATGTATGATCTTTGCCACTTTCACATATGTGGCACTTCGCTGGCTCAAGCCAGTTCATTATGCTCTGCTCACGTTCTTTTATGGATTGATAAGCGTGATAGAATGTGGAATCTGTGCAATTTCTATAGGAGTCTTTCAATTCCCGTCAACACTTGAGCATTGGTTACTCGCCTTTGGCTTGGGTGCACTAGCATTTGCCGGACAAACTATGTTCACTTTAGCTCTCAAATTTGAGAATGCTGGACCCATTGCTTTGATACGGTAATAAAATATTAGTGATTTGTAAAATTATATTTTTTTGAAACAAAAACCAATTTGGTGACTTATTGTTGCTGTCCAATATTGACATTGTTTGTGCTTGACTCAGGACTTGTGAAGTCGTATTTACCTTTCTCTGGCAAATCATGTTTCTTGGTCAACTTCCTGATGCGTTTAGGTATCCTCAAAAAACGATTTTAATTTATTTATGGTTAATATGAACTCAATTTCACATAGACTTTCAAGAGAAAGTGAACAGTAAACAATTTAAATTTAAACGATTTTTTTGCTATTATTGTAGTATAACCGGAGCCGTCCTCGTCTTACTTTGTGTTATTCTCACAACACTCCGGAAATTGGTTATGGAGCTCCCGGATAACAGCCCAATGAAAGTTAGGTTTCAATTTCTTCTAAAATAATAATAGCATTTAGCCTTATTTTAATGTTGACGATTTATGCACTGCCATAACACAATATATGTATTATTATCTAAAATGTACCAGCATAGCTAGTTTTCTTTTAAAAACAAATGTATCATTGTTACGTGTGTGACGACGGAATTACATGCAAATGGATATAAACAGGGTAAAATTTGTACATAAAATTAGTTTTAGTATTCAACGAAACAAGGTAAATTGTGTACACATACGAAAACGATGGTGACTGATGATAGCAGATACAGATTACAATATATTCTTGACTCTCGTCATTACGCGAATGTGTTCCAAAAAGGCATGAAAGTAGTTACGGGGAGATGCATTTCCCAGAAGGAACTGATAATTTTTGAGATGAATATGTCGGAGCTGATTGAGAATATCCTGTGCCAGATTGTGCAGGAAAGCTGTTAATAGACTGAGGAGAAAGGCTTGCAGCTTGATTTCCATAACCAATATTACTTCCCACCGGTTGTGCATTGTAAGACTGCTGTCATATTACCGATCTAATTTTCTATGTTACCGCTAAAGGAGGCACAAATTAACGTAAAAAACAATAAAAAATGTCTACTAGTTTACTGATTCATATTCGTAACCGCATGGGTTGAGATAGGAAAATCTTACAATATGTTCAATTTATCATCTTATTACGCACCCGTTTATAAAAATCGCGTCAGAAATGTTGATAGCGTTCATCTTGCCCCATTTTGAATATAGTTGAATTGAGTCAAATTAGTAAATCAACTTGTGCAGCACCAAATTCTTATTATAACATACATACATATATATGTGTTGGCAAACATACGAGAAACCTCGTTGACCGAGAAGAGGTGATGCTATGAGGATTCCACCATAATTGGTAAAAGATAATAGGATAAAAATCATCATGTAACCCATAATGTGGTTCATATCTTTTAACATTAGAAGGATGTAGTTCTATGATTTCAGCATTTTTAAGGATGTAATGAGAAATACAACTTGGTAATAAAACTTAATGATTGAACTGGATACTTAAAATGAATTATGTAGCAATTTATACGAAATTTTTATTTTCTATTGATCACTACTTGATTACAAAAACTGGTTTGATTGAAGTAGACTGACGCCACACTTATCCATTTTGTCCCCCGTTTTGTTATTGACTGTAAGATAATGTGCTTCACACATTTTTAACGGTTATTGAAGGGAATCCAACTTGACATAGTCGTCTAACAAGTCCATTTTGTCAAAGCTCATGTCACTTTTCGATGCCACGTTCTGTATATTAAGTTCATGCTGTTCTTCACAACATTTCTGTGAAGCGTGAAAAAAATATCATTTCATGTGGAATTCCGACATGGTTCAAAATAATCCTCAACTTCAGTAACTTCCTAAAAGTTGTTCGCCAAAGTGGAGTAGTCTGGAAGCACGTTGACAACCTCAATCTCTCTCACATTTAATTTGATCGCTTGTCTAATAACACTATTGCTAGAGGCTGAAGACGGCACGGGTCGGAAACGTTGAAATTTTGAAACACTTGCGGAAGACAAGAGGTAATCATGAATGCTTTCATAAAGTCACCAAAAGTAAGCTCCTATATAGACTAGGCTTTCCATCCGGAGCAAAACTCAAATTACCATTATTCAACCCAATTTTTTTAGTTGTGGGATATCGTTGATGTTGACTTGGAGCACATAGTTGGTCCATTCACTGTGAAATGTGAGCTACTCATCACGTCGAGTTTGCTTTCTCAGGAGTTGGGAAAATCATCAGTGGAAGGTAAGGAATTTCTCAGAATTAAATATTTCAAGGCTGATGGAATATTACAGTTGACCAAGGTGAAACTATCAAAAGAGCTTTTCACATTAAGCAGGATATGTTAACAATACTTCACATTTAAATAGATTTTGCTCCCATTTTGCCGAATATCAATTAATTTTGTTCTTACTTTGGAGATAAAGATGCCGACACCAAAGTCCAAGATGTTTGTTCCACACTCCAACTCAAAGCGCAGCGTCCAACATAAGATTTGAAAAGGAGACGAAACCAAACAAAGTACTATTTTTGGTTGCTAAACCCTTAAAAACTGTAGAAGTTATAAGAGGTTCTGTGGAAGGTTTGCCATAAAGATTGTATTGAGGTCATGAAGGGAAAGTAAGCACAACATTTTTTAACCTTCTTCCAAAACCAGAGTTGAATGATGAAAGTAAAGATAGTGGATTTGAATTGAAACACTTTCGTCTTCGGCAGAATAAACGTGGGATTATTGTCTAGTTATTCATAAGTTAAAACCCTCTTGGCTTTCAAATTTCAAACAGCAATAAATATATAAATAAATTTATGTTTCAAATACCTATTAGAAAAGGACTCCCAAATGATAGCACCATGATCAAAGCCAAAATCCATATCCATTTCGTTCTAAATCAAAACAATAATGAAGAAAAAAATCATCTGGGTAATAATAATATCTAATATGTTAAAGCTTTTACCACTCGAACTAATTTAACATGAAATGAAATTTTGTAAGCAATTCTTACGTTATCCTATGTATGTTTTAAGATGTTACCTGTGAAAAAAGAATTTGGGTAAGGTGGAACTTGGGACTTCCGAATCATGGATAGTGCTTGACTAATGAAATTTTCAACGTATGATTGTGTAAGCTAGCTGAAGTTTACAAGACACTTCTCGTGCTTACTCTGTCTTGGGATACAAAACAACAATGGGTATTCTTGATTGGATTTGGATACACAATGAAAATAGTGTGGTGAGCAACATAGGTCAGCATTATAAGAGTACATAATGCAAGTGATATTGCTGATTTTTTTTATTACGCTAGGCACCATTATACAAACTGGAATGAATTTTATGACCGTGACGAATGCAGATTTGCGTGTACAGGCAAGTGACTGGATTTTATAATGCTATGAAATGTGTTTTCGTTACCAAATGACGCTTCTGGCTGCCTATGATTATACCATTTATTTCTTTCTTGACCAAAACTTGGACATGGGTTCACTTCACTCCCAAGCTACGCCAATACGCAGCAAAAAGTTTAATTAAAAGCAAGTTTTGGGAGACCACCAATACAAAGCTATAACAAAACCCTAGGATGAGAAACGGTAACCGGATTATAAGAAATGAGAGCAGGTTTAAGGTTTAGCTCCTGTTTAATTTTTTAAATTAGGAACTTATTATTTTATCAAATTAATTTTAATTAAATTGGCTATAGGTAACTGAATATTGTTGGTTCCTGTAGAACAAAAAAATACGGTGCTCTCTAATAAAGCTGTTGTGAGAAGGATATGTACATGTCCTTAATATGTATATACACCATGCAGTCCTCCCCATCCTATCTCCCGTTTACCGTCCTTGTGAATGCACAGACCTTCCCTTTGTTTCTTCCCTATCTACAACAAGCATCTCTCCCTTGCTTGGTTCGGGTACTTCTCATCTGCTGCTGGTTCCTGCTCAAACTATATGCAGGATTACACATTGTTGCTGTAACCGATCCAACTCTGCTCCACCTCCGGATCTAGGTCAACTGATGACTATATAAGTGGCAGACCTTTATCTCCCCGGGTTCTTCTGTTCTGATCCTTGTCTTCAACCAGATCTTGCTCTGGCAACAAGTTCAGTTTACTAGTTCTTACTGCGAGTGTTATAAATATTTAGTTCTTATTTTTGTTCTTACTGCGTACGTATATTTATTAGCTTGTCCATTTTGGTTCTCAGTATTCTTTGCTCTCACCTCAGAATAAATTACTCAGTTCTAATTCCAGTATTCCAACATCCTCTGTGTTAATCATAATATTTATTGAACTTCTCCATTTAATATAACCTACCGCTTCACACTGTTGAGCTATTAAATTAGGATGTGGCCAGAAAACCAGAGTTCAGTTTACGCTCGTATAAGTGTATGAAATTGGGATGTCTTGCACAAAAGAATGAGGGTTATAAATGTTATCATAGTACAGCAAGGAATAAACAATAAATTGATTGATTTCTCACATTTTCGTTAGTTAGATATTTCTGAATTTATTCAAGTAACAAATAATGAAATATTTACAAGCACACATTTTTTCATGAAAATGTAATAAAGGAAAGTAATTATACATTATCATACTATTTTAGGTTCAAATTTAAGTCAATAACACTAAGATATGAGTTAACTATTTCATTCTAAGTTCTTACACTCTCAACAACAATATGACATTGCATAAATATTGCAATTGCCATTACTTGTACAATTACATATATTCAACTCAAAATTACAAAACTCATCATGTAAATGGTACTTTGCATGTAGAATTTGCTTTCAGTATTCTCCCTGTACTTATTGTTTTCTGTTATGCTTCTCATTATCAGTGACCACTCTGCATTCTAAATCTAGTTACCTAAGCTGAGTTATCGGGAATGTAATATGACTATGATGAACGGACAATGCAGAACCTACGATTTCTTTTACTTTTTGTCTTGTCTCCTGTTTCCTGAGCTACCTCAGATGATTGTAGTGTAGCAACCCTACGGATTTTTATGTCTCATGTATTTTGAAACCTCTGAATTCTGCAATAAACCGAATAATAATAATTTTCTTATATAGCTGCGGTGCAAGGATATAAACACAAAACAGAGTATATGGAATCATGGTTATAAACACATATATTCATCAAATCATTGAAGAATAAAACATTGTACTGAATATTATGTGTAAAGTCTCACACTTAGAAGATAAAGGAAAGGTATACGGCACTCTACACTGACACTTGACATTACAAGACCTAAATCAACCCGTTGGAAATCAAATCAGCATACTAAACTGGTCTGGTCGGTTAAAAGTGAAGACAGGGTTTTCAAAATCACGCATTGTATGGTCATAGCTGACAATGGTTGGTTATCTTCTTGAATTTTTTTGCAGGGATGACAATAATTTTCTATCTTCGAGAATGGCTCATTGGAGTGTTCACTGGGATCGTATTAAGTAGATTCCACAGGATCCTGTCTGAAACGAAGGAAAATTTCTCTTCTAACGCCGAAAACTTTGGAACAGCAGTTTGGTGGAAGATGGGTACATCAATTTCCTCTTTTGAGTATGGAAAAGGAAGTTTCTTGAGACGGGAAATGTAATCTTAGACGATGGCACTTTCCATACATCCGGTGTAACTCCATTCTTACGGGATCACGTTGATGACGAGAAATGTTAATAGGTAGGCACAGAAGACTTACTTTGTAGCGATTTCCCCTATTTTCTAGATCAAGCTTTCCTGAGGGGTGGATAAGTGACCGTTGGTCTAACTTGGGAAGTTGAACTGGCATATTCCTTGCGTATTCTATTTCTACCTTTACTACTGGATGACTGGAGTACGGGCTAAAGAACCATTTCCAGAACAAAAAATATAATTTATATAATAACTATACAAAGTTTACTTGACAAGAATTAGTAATATTTTAATTAATGTTTGTTAAATTTAGTTAGCATATTATCTATTTATTATGGTGTCACTGTTGGAAGAACAATGTGCTTTTATGTTACATGAAACGGAAATGACACTTGAATAAAGAATCTTATCTTATCTTATAATCTGATCGTAGATGCGTCAAAACACGCTCAGATATAAAAATCAAGCAGTGGTGGCTTCGTCTTGTGATTTAGGATGGCCCAAGTTCATAGATGAAAATAAAACGCTGCAACATTGTGTACAAATGCCCAATCAAACTGGGCTCATACATTTAATCATAATCTTTTTCTTAGCGTCGATGGTAACAACAGTCATGAATGTCTTCAAAATAATTACTGGTTTGAATAATTAGTGTTACAACATATACATCATTTGGCATTAGCATAATATGCATAGTATGTGACTTACTCAACTTCTTAGCTATATTTATGGTTTTGATTTTTACAAGACGCAGCTCCCGTGCATCCTTCAATTATTCTTCGGAGTGGAAAAAATAATTCTAGGTTTTTAGAATGTTTAGTGCTTGATATGAATAAAATTATATTATTTCTTGCAATAGTGCAAAAGAAGGTACAGTTTGTGTTTGCAATCAATTTTATTAACCAACAAGCATTGCATTTTGCCACTCCATTACGTTCCCTTTCCACTTCAGTATGGCTTCAAGTAAAGCCGTCGCGTCAGTCGTTAAATGCAAAGTAGCAGACTGGCTCCTTTGAGTAAACACATTCCAAGAATCGCTTTGGCAAAGTATGCAATATAAAACACAATAGATACATTAATTTCATAAATACAGCTACACCTAGACAATTTTGCTGAGCTTGTAATCGCCTAAGCTCTGCATTTTCTACTTGATTTTTATCTATATACTTCTCCCTCAGACTCAAGCAAAAGTGGTGGAACTGAAAAACTGACTTTTTAAATATAAATTCCTCTAAGCACTTCTCGTAATTACTTGCTAACACTTGTGTCACAAGTATTGATAGAGCTGTGTAGGGTCTTCAACAGCTTTTGTTTGTAGTGATCACAAATATCAGGATTTTTACGTTTTATCCTGAATTCATCCAATGGAAGTCAGCCATAGCATAGCATAACCAGTATTTGAGGTATGTTTCCTTTCTACTTTTATATTTTGCCTTATCATTCAAATTACATTAAAATAGACATAACGATGATAGTAGTGACACCAGCAGCACAATGTCAGATTTTGGCCATTTCATTCTCATAGGCATTTGTCAAAGTCAATTTTTAGGTGCAGTTTTCTAAAAATGATAGATACTATCCTACGTAGTTTGGCACGCGAAATCTGAATAGGACACTACATTTTTATGCAGTCGACTAACAATGAATGACGTATCATGCATAATACTAGAACTCCTTAGCTACAAACTATTAAGGTCAGCTTCTTATTACTCTTTGGCAAACTTGAGATTTGTTTAGTTTACATTTCTACATTTTTACGGAAAAGAGTTATAGTATTATGCTTGGAACGCTATCATCATTTACTCCTTCGTTTTTTATGGTTTTTAAATTTTACTAAAAAAAGCAGTTGAGTTTTCGAAACCACAAACAAGTGTCATTTTCATAATTTTGCGTGTCATAATACATAGGATAGAAATTAGGTATAAAATCCAGTTTAAAATGCAGAAAGACTGCAGACAGGCTTATGTGACGCACACGCATTGCCACTCGATTGAATTACAGTTCCTTCCTGGAATGAGTAGATACAGTTCTCACAATAAGTAACTTCATTCATATTCAGATTATAGCAAGGAACAATACCTGCAAAAAGGCAATGGCAATAAATTGATTACGATAATGAAGTACATGCAACACGAAGTTACATGCATAATTAGAATATTATGTAGTTTAGCATAACTTAAATTTATGGACGGCTCAACGGATTTTTTTGTATCATTTACTTAAGTATAGAACGTTTGACTTGACGGTACTTGCTTTTCAGCTAAAGAAGTACATTCGTCAAATGGAATACGACGCTTCTTCTGCAATATACTCACAATGCAGGTTGTGGATGCTGCACATATTCATACACACTATAACAAATACGGGCATAACCATACGGGCTGGGAAAATGTTATTTTGAATACAATCCAGTTGGTTACGTTTTTCCCATTTGAGCTACACACAATACAGCAATAGTTTTTGGTTAGATAGTGACTGAACTATAATATAGTGTCACAGTAGCAAAGAATCTCATTAACATTTAGTCCATACCGTTCCTTTCATCCAACAGAGTAGTACACGAGGAATGAGTAAAGTACTGAGTTTCCTCATCATAATATCTCTTCTAAGTTCTTTGTATAGTTTCAGGCTTGACATTTTAAAATAATTCTAGCTTCAACGGAGTCACATGCCCGATGTTTGATAGTTTGAGGGATAACTATGTTTTTCGTATGATAGATAGAGTGAAGTAAGAGAATGATTTTAAAGCAGATGATGTCCGAAAATGAGAGTGGAAAGATGAGTGTTGCTTTATTATTTAGCAGCAGTATCAGCTCGTCTTCAACGATCTGTCATTCATTCATATTTTACATCATCATGATCATCATCACTATGCATATCAAACATACTTGGTCTTTGGATTGCTTATAAGAAATGAATAGGTATGCCTCCATATATTTAATACATACGTAATGTTATATAACTATACGGACTATAACGCGCACAATGACGTACATGCTTATATACGTGAGCAGAGCACGCCAGTATGGAATTCAGCCAGGGGTATAAGCCAAATATTTTAATTTAATCTAATAAGAAACTCAGCGTTATTCTTTGATGCTAACTAGAGAAATAATGTTTTACAAGAAATTCTAATCTGTATTACAGAGTATTGTCGAGTCAATGACGTTCCTTCCAATCTAATTGCAAGATGGGTTCAAGGAAAGTGGTCCAGAGTTGTTGGAAGTCGACAACAATCGAATCCACTCATTTAAATGACAAAGAGCAAGGACAAGATAAGCCAGTTGTTGCATTCTCTACCGAGGTAGGTTAGAATTTTGGATGCAAAACGCGTTGTTCAATGTGCTTGCCATTTCTGTCATACTCAAAATAAGGTAATATTTGTTGCTCATACACTATGCCGTTTATGTCTACAGGTTGACCCGTCGGTGAAGTCATCATCCAAAGAGCAAACGTTGCAACGTAAGAGTTTTTCTCATTTCTTATGTATCAGGAATTGTTATAAGGGAACCAGAAAGTTAGTTAAGTATATATCGTTATGCGCATAGGTGTGAATACAAGTCACTTAGACTTGGTAGCTGAGCTTTCTCTATTCCATTGCCCCAATTGTGACAAAGAGTACACAACTAACCACAGCTTAATACGGCACATGTAAGTAAACTGACGATGAGTAATAACATATAAGCTTAATTCGACTTGCGTAATAATTTTCTCACTTCTTAAAATGTTTTCTTCCCAATATGCTTAATAAAGGCGTTGGCACAATGGGGAGAATCCTTTCAAGTGTAACATATGTGAGGTGTCCTTTTACCGACCGGACATATTGAGAAGTCATGAATTGGAGCATATGCAATCAAAATTCGTATGCAGATATTGCAAAGATGAATTCCCAACGGTAAATTTACGCCGTACTCATTTTGAACATGTACACGCCAAAGCAAAGAAGAAGAAGCCTACCATTACTGCATCATCAGTCTCATCAACTGCATCCACAGATCAAAAGGAGTTTTCGAAAACGGATTTGTCCAACGCTCATGTGGCGTCTCACGAGTCACCACAGAACATGAATGATGAGCAGAGGAAGACAAATGATGACGGTGATGATGAAATTGTTAGTAGGCAACATGAAGCGGCATCAACGCCAAAAAGATTCAAGTGCGATATTTGTTCTAGGGAGTTCAAAACTAAGTCTGCATATAACAGCCACTGCAAAGCTCACCAGCGGAAATATAGTTGTGAATATTGCGGTCGCAACATGGCAAACTCTACAAGCCTTAAGCGCCACGTAAGTGCGATTAAAAATATGTAATTGTCAGTAATAGCTTAGGTAATAATAGTTTTAGGGATTGTGTCTGACTGGTTAAATTCCATCTTTTTCTTTTGCTACTTTAGATTTTAATTCACACGAGGCAAAAGCCATTCCAATGTGAAATCTGTGAAAATAAATTCAGGCGAAATGATTTGTTAAAAGCCCATCTTAGAACGCACGTCAAACATAAGTTGAAGCCAATTCTGAATAAACCATACAACTGTGACTTTTGTGACCGTCGTTACGCCCATAGATTCAGCTTGTTCCGTCACATGAAGGCAGACCACCCCCAAGTCAATATTAACCCCATGATGGAAAGATTAAGAAACATGGACTTGAAGAAGCAACGGGAAACGGAAGTGAAGTCATCCGTGAAAAATATTCTAAAACCACGCTCAAGAGCTGTAAACTTGAAGAAGCAGTCATTGGTACAAAAAGCGAGGATTTCAACGTATAATAAAAAGAATAACATTCCGGGGTCTAATGCCATGAGAAAGAAAACCATTCCAAAGAATAATCTTCCACCTTCCCTATCACTCCACCAAAAGCCGTTGCCACAACCCACTAATGTCCGGGAGAAGGTTGGGACGAAGGAAGAAGATGTCCTACGCGCAAAATGCAAAACACCGATGGGGAAAACGACGGGTTCCCCACCTCCACCCCAGCTCCAGATGACTGAAGAACTAGAACAGAGAAAACATTGCAAAGTCTGCAGAGAGGAAGTGGGAACGGATCACGACTTGACTGTGCACACACTCGCTTTTCACCCATTAAAAGTTCACGGCAAAGTGTGTGGCATTTGTCAAAAACCTTGTCCCTCCCTTCACGTGCTCTCAAGGCATTACGAATATTTTCACAGCGGTGATAAGAACGCTGCTAAAGAAGCAAAAATACTTCTAAACGATTCCAATTGTATTCCAACTATCATCTCTTCTCCTGCACTGGTTGACGTGAAAACGAAAGAGGATGAGAAGACATCGAAGACTCATTAGACTTTTAGGCAGATAACTCCATTACAACAACACATGGAGGTCTCTCATAAAAAACTACATTTTGTTCGCCTGTCTTGATTGTCGAGAATAAACTACATTGAATTTTCTCAATCAATGGATTGGATTGATGTGGAGGAGGCTCATGACTGCACGTACGAACTGATACAACTTGTAATAGATACATACGGTAAGAATGACTACGAGGTTGAGATTTAATATAAGTAGCGTCAAACAATGTTATTTAATCAGCAGAATGACTACGATTGAAGGGTTACAAAAACGTGAGCCGGTGGTAATTATTTTTCAGGTACCACGTGAGCCTGACCAGGTATCACATAAAAGACCCAAAATATTGACATTTATGCATTTAGTTTGGTAACTGAAATAGAAAGTCATGCAACATGCAATAACGGAAATTGTTAGAATTTGTGTATATATGTGTATATAGAATGGAAAAATGCATTGGGTTTTCAAACAAAATGACACAAACCAGAACAGTGCAGCATCCATTTACAAAGTTCACGGTTTTGCTGCAGCTACTAAGATAGGATAGGAATATATAAAAGTAGGTAAGAGTTTTAATGTGTAGGATACATTTTAGTTAATGAAATTTTAAAAGTAAGCATTAAATTAAGAATTAAAACATTACCCAACAAAGTCAAAGCTTACGCGAGGAAATTTATTGACATGAATTATAATTATTATTAAGACTTATTCACACTTATTAATCACCTGTGAAGACGGTATCGATGGAAAAGTAATGTTGCGTCTGATTCACACGGCAAAAAAGGGCTCATGGTAAACTGAGCCACTACAGGAATGAGTATTTTGGTCAACGGTTGTTCCGAAGGTGCAAAACTTCATATTTCTCAACTTCAACTAAAGTTGTCAGCGGAATATCTTTGGAGCTTTCAAACCATCATAGAGCTCACACTTCTGGAGAATTATCAACGTCATCTTGAAGGGAGTCGTCAAGACCCACTTCCTCACACCATTCAACTGTCCGCTCACAGACTTTGGGTGCATTGATTTGGTATGAATAAATAATGTGTGTACTTAGCATTAAAACGTAAGAAAATTGGATTTTAGCTTGCGTGTAGTGTATCAAATGGAAGATATTTAAATTATTCTCGGTGTCTCGTGCATCGTGGTGAAAATAATTCGATAATTGTAGATAATATAAAATCACTAATATGCGTTGAAGTAACTGCGCGTACGTATCATCCTATCATCATCTTTTGTTTTCTAACTTTCAATAAAGCAAAAAATGTACTGATGCATACTTTTAGTGATTTTGTAATTACTGGGGTTATGACAGTAAAATTGTAACAAAACTCAAATTCAAATGTAAAGTAATTGTTCAAATTGTATTGTATACAAAATCAGCTCATAACTTATAACCCATGAAATAAATAAACAATATACTGTATAATTTTTTAATTAGTGAATGAATCAGTAACACAAAATAGTTGTTTAAACTAGCTCACAAAGCAATAATTTCACCGTTTATTGATGCTCCATCTCCTCCGAAGTAAATTGAAAGAAACAACTCACCGTTGCCATACTTTACATGCTTGATTTACTATACTTTTTTGGGAGGTACCATCGCAATCCACAAAAAGAGTCCTGCGTCGCCCCACCTGCAATACTGTAGAAGCAAAGCAATGAGCATTGCTATGCAAAAATGTTTTCAAAAATGTCCTGTACCTTCACGCGTTGTTGTAATATGCAATTGTTGGAGTGGAGCTACTCAGAGGATTTATTTCCTATTTAAGGTGAATATTACTTCTCGAATCATGAAAAAATAATGTACTTTTGACTAGCGGATTATAAAAATTCGAATTGACAGGATGTATTTTGCATACTTTTCCTCCCATTAATATGTTACAAAATTTTTTTTACAATAACATGACTTCAGCCGTACATGTTCATTACAAGGAAAAAGTGTGATATTGAACCTCTTTGTTTGTCAAGGCCGCTGGTATTAAGCAGCTTGGTCTGAGTTATCCTGACTCTAGAAACTTGGATGAAAAGAAACTGTATTAAATCCGTGAAACAATGTTCCAAAATATATCCTTTAGTTTGATATGCAATGACTATAATGGTTTCGCACTGACACTTGAACCATGAGCTTTGAAATAAAAAGTAATGATGCTTTTAGGATATTTAGTAATGTGTGCATGTACATATCTGCTGGAAGGAATGAGCCCGTTGTCACCGCGTCACACGCACTCTGCCCATTTAAAACATCTCTCCCTCTATCCCAATAATGGTGGTGTTTGCATGGATGTTACAAAAGGAGATTGAAGGACAAAATGACCGGAGTCACTTTCTTGTTGCATGAAAACCCAAAAGGAGATGAGTCAAATCACAATATTTCATGCATGTTATAATATCTACAAAAGCATAAAAATGTCTGGTGAAGTGGTGAAATGGTATGGTGAGAGGTCAAATAGTTATAGGTATTTGTTTTTTGTATGATGCTCATTTTCATTTACCGAGTAAGAATATATTCATGTACATTCAGCATTTTATAGAACAAGAACTTTTTGTGATATGTTTTAAAGTAGAAAATCTTAAGCTATGAAATGAAACCTGATCACGATGAAAATATGTACAAATGAAATGCATTTTAGCCGATGATAATGATAAACAATTATAATATGATGATGCTTTTGGTTGAGATGCTAAAACTTTTAATACTATACTGATGATATTTTTCATTTACACATTCCATGTTTTAAATATGGAAAAACGGGAAAAGCTACAAACAATTACTATAATATAAGTTTATGTCATGAAAAGTCTAATAATAACATAACAACATTCGCTAGTGTTTAAAGCCAATAAAACTAATGAAAACATCGAATTAATAACAATGAAGGCTCAATTCTCATCATAACTTTGAGTGCATGATAGCTCATTTCGGATTCCTTGCACATTGAGTCTTTCTTGCCTCCTTATCTGATTGCTGCGACTCGTCTGCTTCAGGCTAAAACAAACAATTTGTTAAAACAATTTTCAATTAGTTAAAAGCTTCACTACCAAATTATCTTATGAAAGCACAAAGGAAAAGAATTATAATGTCACAACTTACTGTTTATGAATTTTCGAGTGTCCAGCTAATCCGTATTTAGATGCAAAGGCCCGTTCACACACTTGACAAGCAAAGAGTTTGGGTGAGACTTGCTCTCCTGCCACGATCACGTTCTCCCTTCTCATTTTTTTTGCTGGTGGTGGTGACACAACTGGGGCTTTGCGGCTGGGCCCTGCGACGGCATCTTTTTGCTGTAGATTTTCAATAGCTCTGGATTTGGATGCTGGAGTCCTTTTTGCAGTGCCTTTTCTGCCCGCCTCTAAACATTCTACTTTTTTCTTTTCCTTTTCCAGCTGCTCCTTCAGTTTCTTAACTTTCTGGGATTCCTCCTTATATTTTATTTCTAGTTGGAGATATTCAGGCGATTTTTCAGAAGGCTTTCGCTTTTTCCTTAACTCTCTTCTACATTTGTCGAGGTCAGTTTTAATTGCTTCCAGTTCCTCCTTCTGATTTTGTATCTTTTCTTTATCTTCCTCAAGTTCCTTGCGAAGGCGCATATTTTCGTTAATTCCGTTTACAAGCTTTGTTTTATTTTGCTGCAAAAGTTTTCGGAGAACGTTTGGGCAACTCAAGTCCATATTTTGATCTTCAGTTTCAATCTCCCTTACTTCATTCAAAGAGCTTACTAACACATTTTCGTGAGCAGTGACACCTGCAACTATCACTGCAGATCGAAGAGGGACGGACGTGTCAGGTCGACTTGGACCTGGTCTTGGGTCAGCATCAGGAACCAGTCTTTGCTGACCTTCAGGCACTGTTTGATTTGCAATAGAGATTACAACGTCATCTTCTTCCTCATCACTAATGTTTATGGTGCCCGGTGCAGGAGGCAGGCGTTTCAAAGCTCTTCGGATTGCCCCAGGCCCTGGAACAAGTGCTTCACTGGAACCCGATTCTTTTCCGTCCTCATTATCACTAAGAACAATAGTGGTGGGAGGACTAGGAAACCGTGGTAGAGGTCGTCGGAATACCCTAGGCCGTGATACCTCTGCTACAGCTGGAGCAAGTGCTTCACTGGAAGCCGATTCATTTTCGGAATTCTCAATGTAAATACCTGCTATTTGTATCTCCATTTTTGAAGGAGTTTAAAATCTCACTAAAAAGTTGAGTTCACAAAATATATCAAAATAAAGTGATAATTATATTGTTGTTTTATTGCACTAACTTCATCAACTCTTGAGACTTCTTATCTGCACGGTGTGGTGTGTATCTGATATGTTATTTATCATTCATGCACATACACGTTTAAAAATTAAAACGAAATGAACGGAATAACTAGTCAGCTTTAACATAGAATTAAGAATTGATTCTACTATTATCATCAACGGTATTTGCCAATCAACACAAGTATTTTAATTTACAGCTATTAGGAACACTTGTACAGAAATAAAAACTAAGTGTATACAAAACATAAACTTACTTATGTTTATGGTTAAACTAGAATTCACTTATAATGTTGTAATAAGTCACAAATGAGGGAATGGTTGTTCAAAAATCTATAATTTCACTTTTAACATCAAAAATCAAATATCCGAGTAATCAGTGAAAGTAATTTTGTTCGTCACCCTTCATCAAATAAGTTTATCCTAGAGGCTAGAGCTGAGTTCAGTTAGTTTAGTATGTTTTTACCTCCATAGCAGCTTAAAGGCGCTCTACTTTCGTCCCTCGTTAAAAAAAGTACTTAGATTACATGTGACCACCCACAAAAATGCATACAATATATTCTACCTCATCCATACCTTCATCAAAATACACAAGCAGGTATAGTACATACGGCAGGTAAGGGATGTACACAAATTTGGATGGTCTTCTCAACTTGTAGGCAGCACGCTGCTTGTTTTGACTACTTGCTTGGCTTTTATGTATCGTCATTGATGGAAGTAATGATGCTTTTAGGATATTTAGTATGTACATACCCGCTTAAAAAAATGAGCCTGTTGTCACCGGCACACACACTGTCTGCCCATTTCTCCTCTCCTCATCTATCCCTCTACCACAACATTTCACTACAGAAAAAAGGTCGGGCGGTATGGTTGGTGGTGGTGTTTGCATGGATGTTACAAAAGGTGATTGAAGAACAAAAATGACAGGAGCCTTTTTCTTAAAACCCAAAAGAGGATTACTATCTAAAAAGTCAAGGCACAATTTAATGCCTGTGTATAATATATTCTACAAAAAACATGAAAATACAAATCAAATGCATTTTTCCGATGATGATGGTGATAAAAAAAATTATAATATGATGATGATGCTTTGTGTTGAGATGCTGAACAATCTAATAGTCTGCTGATGATATGTTTTTATATATACATTTTATATTCTTTTTATTCTTTGCACATATGTAATAATAATCATCATTTTAATTGTAATTGAAAGGCTACAAATGAAATGATTTGATTCCAGCATAAACAATTGGATACTGTAAATAATGATCATCATCACGGATGATAAAAATGGGAAAAAGCTCAAAACATATAATTACTAAAAATACGTTTATGGAAAATCCTAATTAAAATTATGTGTATAGTACATAAAAACAAACTTTATAACATTTACTAAAATAATTGTTTCACAACAACTTCAATTAAAGTGTAATGCTCATTTTAACTTTGAGCGCTTGATGAGAAGAGCCCATCGGGCCCTTCGTGACTCCTTCTCTGATTGCTGCAACTCCTGGGCTTCTGCTTCAGGCTAAAAACAAACAAACAAATCAATTTCCAATTAGTAAAAAACTTCACCACCAATGGTGGAGTAGTTTTTGCAGTGCATTTTCTGCTTGCCTTTAAACATCCTACCTTTTTCTTTTCCTTTTCCAGCTGTGCCCTTAATTTCTCAATTTTCCGGGATTGTTCCTGATACATCAGTTCTAGTTGAAGATGTGCATGCGATTTCTCAGAAGGATTTCGCCTTTTAATTAACTCTTCTCTACATTGGAAGTAGCCTTTTTTAACTGCTTCGAGTTCCTCCTGCTGATTTTCCATCTTTTCTTTGCTCTCCTCAAGTTCCTTGCGAAGGCACTTGTTTGCATTTACTTCGTGCACAAGCCTTCTTTTCTTCAGAGCCAAAAGTTTGCGGAGGGTTTCTGGGCAACTCATGTCCAAATTCTGATCTTCAATTTCACCCTCACTTTCTTCATTCAAGCAGTTTGCTGTGACACCTGCAGCTATGGCTTTAGATCGAAGAGGGACGGACGTGTCAGGTCGACTTGAACCTGGCATTAGGTCAACATCAGGATCCAGTCTTTGCTGGCACTCAGGCACAGTTGGGCAAGGGATTTCAACCTCATCTTCTTCGTCATCACTACTGAGAACAATGGAGCCTTCTGGAGGACGCAGAGCGCGAAGAGCTCGTCGGATTTTCTGCGGCCCTGGAACCCGTTCTGCAGCTGGAACAAGTGCCGGCTCGATTTCGTCCTCATCACTACTAATAGTAATAGTGGCGGCTGGACTAGGAAACCGTGGTGGAGGTCGTCGTATTTCCCCAGGATCTGGTACCCCTTCTACAGCTGGAGCAAGTTCTTCACTGGAACCCGATTCATTATCGGAATTCACACTGTAAACATTTATTATTTGTGCCTCCATTTTTGAAGTAAGCGTAAAATATCACTGAGGAAAAGAGTTCACAAAAAACAAACAAAGTGGTGATAAAAAATATTTTTGTTTTATTTCAGTAAATAACTCAACCAACTCCTAAAACTTTTTATCTGATCGGTGTCTGGAAGGCAAGTGAAAAATAAATGCAAGTACACAAAAAATCAGCCGGTATTGATATGGTGTGAAGAGTCTGTTCTGCTCGCATAAACGAAGAGTGTTAAATGTACATATAATGTGAGTATATATTATTCAGTCCCATAGGACTCAAAAAGGAAAAACTTTGTGAGGCATGAGGATATTATGTAGGTGCAGAGCAGGGCGAGCAAGTAAGCATAGATGTAAGCTCTTCAAGTTTTTCTCGTGATATTATGAATGGAACAGAATGTCTACATTGTCTAATGCTGCTACAATCCCTTGGAATTTTGAAGATTGTAAAGATAAAGGAACAAAAGAACAACTTGGACTTGATTTGTTTTAGGCTGTGGATATTTTTCACACAATGCATTGCATGCATCTGAATGTGAATATGAGAACCATGTAAAATATTTAAGTACAGACATATCGGTACCTTAGTTGCAAAACCCCTTTACTTCTTTTGTTGATGAATTGCAATAACCCTTTACTTCTTTTAGTGATGAATGGCCTTACCCCTTTACTTCGTTTTTACTGATTTTTAAGGATAAGCCAAAAATTAATGGCAAGTCAATTTTGGTTTCCAGTATTTTTTTATAAATACAACCAACCACATACGACTAAATACTTATTATTATTGTTTTATAAAGCTTGAGATACTATTCATGAATTACATGCAAAAAAATCTTTAAATGCTTGCAGATCTTCATATTTCTTGGCCATCTCCGGTAGTCGTTCCAAACTTGACCAACGTTTTGTCAAAAAAATAAACCATCACACCAAAGGACAATGGGCATAAATGGGATATCAAAATGCGCAGAATTTTATAGTAATGGATTCTGAAATTCTCCAAAAACGAAGTAAAGGGGTATTGCTATTTATCACTAAAAGAAGTAAAGTGTTATTGCAATTCATCAACAAACGAAGTAAAGGGTTATTGCAAGGAAGTAAAGGGATATTGCGACTAAGGTAGCGACATATCTCCTTGCATATCATTCTATCCTTTTATTTCTTGTGTCCCTTTTGCTTTATATAACGTAGCCATATAGCCTACGTGACATGGAACACATGAGGAATGAGGACTAGTTACCAAATCACTCAATCTTTGCGTGAAATATTCCGCAGTTAGAAAGAGAGAGACAGCAAGGAATACGTTAAAGGTTCAAACTAAGCTCAAAATTTTAGAAATTATACTGATGAGTTAATGGATTAATTTGGTATGGCAAAGATATTTTATGCAAAGATCAAGAGTGAGTTCAATATTGATATCAGCCAGTAACCTGCACGTCACAGGTATAGAACATTTTAAGCATAAATATTTATTTGTTTGTATGTGATTGGAGGCAGCTAGCTTCATATTACACGCAGCATTTCCTCTACTTTTACAAGCCAGCTCCACTGCTAATTTCCAGGCATGCCTAAAGACGTAATATAACGTGGGGAGAATTGTAAGACACCACTGTGAGCCAAGGTATGCCATGCTTAGAATAGAATGAGTTGGGCTTGGTATTATACATTGTATTGCATGCATCGGAATATGAATATAAGAACCTAACCATGTAAAATATTTAGGTACCTTTATACGGACTTGGCCTGTCGAATGTGCGTCTGAGGTTTGTGGATTTCAGTTCAGCTTTAGGTTTCATTGTCACCTTGTAAAATATACATAAGAGTTTTACAAATTATCTCCTTGTATATTATTCTATTCTTTTATGCTTTCACGTAGCCCAAGCCTTCGGGACGTAGACCATGAGGAGTCCTACCAAATCACTCAATCTTTCCACGATATATTATACACAATAGGGTAATATAACGATGGGTAGGGAAATAGGATAAAAGTATCCAACTTTTATTTCTATAAGTATTTGACATTATCTGAATGTGGAATTTTTCTGTTTCATTCACAAGAAAATATGCTGGTAATATACTTACCATTTCTATATCATTTTTAAGTGTAATTTTTTAAGTGTTTAAGTCAACTCTTTAGGGCCGAAATGACTTTTACCTCTCGGACAATCCATTTCCTTTCTTTAGTTAGTCATTTCAACCCTTTCCCTAACTTTCCAATTAACTCTCAAATGAGCAAGATGAAGTTTGTTCGTATGCCTTCTTGCATTGCATGATTTTTCTAGCTTAGCCACTGTGTGGTAGGAATATAAAACGCTGTGGCATTTTATAGCCCCCATTCATGCAGTTTTTGGTTTCAAGGGAATCCCATTATGAAAGAAGGTAACACGCAAACGAAAGAGTTCACTAGTCACTTGTCGCCCCTTATTTTCTAGCTACGGGGCAGGTAGTAGGGATACAGATGCCCACCTGAGTTAGAGCACAAGTTGCATGATAAAGTACAGTGTGTTGGGTGAATATTCTATGCCGTTTTGCTACCTGTCATTCGCAAGCTAATCAAATCTTTCAGGCAGAGGCTGTATATCCGACTATGTGATGGTGATTATTGACTTTATAACATTTTCACCTCTTCTTGTTGAAACGAAGAATAAATCAGATTTGTTGAATCATATCAATCATATGAATCAAGAGGAAACAAAAAATTATTAAGCAACATACAAGCTTTAGAAGATTTACAATATGAGTTTATATGATAGCTTTTTAGAGTTATGCATTTAAGTGCACACAATAGATATAGGCAGTATATGTTGATACAATAATTTGATAGTATACTTTTTACTGCATTATATATAAGATAAAGAAGAAGAAGATATGCTTAAGGAGCAAACCATTCGAATTGAAAAGTCCACAGTTCATTGGCATGTGTTCACATCCTAGGTAAAAACTAAAATTAGACTACACGAGATATCCATACTATGTAAAATATACATTGCTCTGGTTTATGATGATAAGCTTTATTCATATTCATAGTTCACTCAAGTAACGTAGCTTAGACTGACAGTGATGAGACTCTCCGCGCTATAAACGGAAACCACAGTGCAGTGGTTGTTTTATGAAAATAGTATATAGCAAGTAGGATGTTCATGTTCCTTATCTTTCGCTTTTCTGGAGTCATTGTCCATATATGTACAAAAAGAGATGAGTTGAGGATTTTCTTTGCTTTTTCCATACATACTCATGCCGTAGTTAACTAGATGGCCATAGAAGAAGAAGAGGAAGACTTGATTGAACTTCACAAATTTTCTCTCATTCTCAGTTACCTATTGGTTGTGGCTGGGCAAGGAAGATAGTACCATCAGCATTATCAACAAAATTTTTTTGCAAAATTCTTCAGCAAAGAACCTTTTTGAAAAGTAGTTTTCAGTGCTCTGGTGAGACAAAAATTGTAGTTGTATTTGTCACGGTAAGTCCCCACTTCATATTTTTGCAGGTATTGATTGGGCCACTGGCCGTTATTCTCTGTCAAAAAGAAAGGACGATAGTATATGGGAACATCATTTTTGTGAGATTTTGTTCCATCATATTACTATTTCTATACCAATATATTTCCGTGTTACATCTATCCTTATGTGTTCATATGATATAGTTAGGATGCCCGAAAGGTCATGAATAATATGGTGTTATAAGATCAATGGCATTTTTCGTACTTGTGGGAGATAGTGAGAATTTTAACTTATTACTGTTGCGAACGGGAAGGAAAGGTTGATTTTACGTAAGAAGGGAGTTAATTCTACCTCAGGGGACTCCAATTTATCATGTCACGGTTCCCGATTGCGGGTAGTCCTTCTGCATTCACATGTATTAGCCATAGATAGTTTTCACAAAAAATTGCAAGGGATAACACTCGTTTGGTATTTGTGATGAAATTTTGTATCAATGAATCATAGATAGAAAAAATCCTGAACATTTGATAAAAGTTAATATCTGTTGGCTTTGGAATGTAATTTAAGCAGGGATTTGTACACCTCCTACATCTGAAGAGTATGCACTTTCTACACTCATAGACATGAGTATATCATATAAAATCACTATATAAATCTAAGCATGCATCCATTTCAATGAGAATTGTCAAATAGTAACAACATCACAGCGATCAATGGCCCAAAATTACATTAATTTAGTCAAATGCAGACCAGCTTTGTGGGAAATGGATGCGGTCTGGTATCGAATGATTATATGCATGGAAACGAATTGACATTGAAGTCATTGTACTTTAAATAGGAGTCATTTTTGTTCATTGGGCTTCTTGGTTTCGTGAAGTAAACCGCCTACATATGCAAAGTCATCAGATTAAATATGTATATTGTATATATTCTCGTGTTATGCTGTTCAATAGTGACTTTTACTCTGAGTACTTCATGCAACACAACTATTGTAGCTTGTAGCTGGCATCTCTACAGTAATAACACATGGTATAATTTGCATCACATTACACTTCAACATTTAGTACCTTTCATAACTCACAGTGCTGTTGCATGTTAGCAGGATACATATTTTCATTAAAAAACAGTTTCCAGTAAATATTGAACTCTATTGACTACTTTTTTGTCATTTATTTTTTATTCCAGAAGAAGAAGGTTTTCAACAAAGAACGGCCGAAAGAAATTTTGTGTTGTGAAAGCAGTCAAAAGCAAACCCCATAAAACGTAACAATCATGGCTGAAAACAAGATCCTGCTGAAAGGAGGAAAGATCGTCAACGCTGATGAGATGACAGAAGGGGATATTCTTATCGAAGGTGGAACAATCAAGTAAGGGTTTTTATCGGAACATAATTAAATTCTACAATGGAATTGCTTCCTGAACGTTCAATGCTTAATATTTAAATGTATTTAATAGAGAAATAGGTCGGGGTTTAACAGTTCCCAAAGGAACTCGAATTATTGATGCCAGTGGCAAGTTGATAATGCCTGGTGGCATTGATCCTCACACCCACTTGCAGCTACCATTCATGGGAACAAAGAGCGTTGATGATTTTTACATTGGAACAAAGGCTGCTCTCGCCGGTGGAACGACAATGATCAGTAAGATTTGTTGAAAAGTACTTAAGGGACGGGTTCATATGGGAAACGAATATATTTTATGATTTAAAATTATTTGTGTATTTTGTGCAGTTGACTTTGTCATCCCACAAAAGGGGGAATCTCTTATTGAAGCATATCTCAAGTGGAAGAAATGGGCTGATGGTCAAGTGTGTTGCGATTATTCCTTTCACGTTGCTGTAACTTGGTGGTCTCAGAAAGTCAAGGATGAGATGGAAACTTTGGTGAAGGTCCATGGGGTTAACTCCTTCAAAATGTTTATGGCTTACAAGGACGTCTTCATGGTTAGAGACCATGAGCTCTATGAGATCTTCGAGCACTGTAAAAAGATTGGGGCCTTAGCGCAGGTTCATGCTGAGAATGGCGATATTATTGCTGAGGTGAGGATAACCAATAATCCTAACAACATTGACAAAATGACGTTTGCGATTGGAAATAAATTCGTTAAAAACCTTTTAATATTTTCTTGATTAAAGAATGCAAAAAAGATTGTGTCGTTGGGTATCACGGGCCCGGAAGGTCATGAAATGTCTCGACCAGAAGATGTTGAAGCGGAGGCTACTAACCGAGCCTGTGTTCTCGCTAGCCAAGTGAATTGTCCCCTGTATATTGTTCACGTTATGAGCAAAAGTGCTGGTGACGTTATCAGAGACAAGCGTCAGGATGGAGTTGTCGTTTTTGGTGAGCCAATAGCTGCCTCCCTTGCAACTGATGGAACACACTACTGCAGTATGTCTTGGCGTCATGCTGCCGCTCACGTGTTGAGTCCTCCACTCCGTCCCGACCCGACAACACCCGGATACCTAATGGATCTACTGGCTCGTGATGATCTGCAGCTTACTGCAACTGATAACTGCACTTTCACGCATGAGCAGAAGAAAATGGGATGTCACGACTTCCGGGATATTCCCAATGGCGTTAATGGGTTGGAAGATCGGATGTCACTCGTATGGGAAAAGGGAGTTACAGTTGGGAAAATGGATCCATGTCGCTTTGTGGCTGTCACTAGCACCACGGCTGCCAAAATATTCAACATGTATCCGAAGAAAGGGGTGATTGCGCCTGGATCAGATGCCGATTTAGTCGTTTGGAATGCTGACAAGACCCGAGTAATTTCTGCCAAGACGCATCACCATGCTACGGACAATAATATCTTTGAAGGAATGACTTGCCATGGGGTGGCTGAGTATGTCATTTGCAAAGGACAAATTTGTGTGGATAATGGTCAAGTAAAAGTTTCCAAGGGATTGGGTAGCTATGTCCGTCGCCAGCCTTATGCTCCCTTTGTTTATGATCTTGTCAAGGAAAGAGATATTGTAAGAAGTTTGTTCCGTTTAATCACGAATTTTTTTTAGCTTAAATACATGATAAACTTTTTTATTTTTTATTTTCTCTGTTACTTGAGCAGGCAAAGCAGAGCACCTTGAAGCCAATCAAGCGCTCGGGATTCGATGGAGAAATGGTGAGCAAAGCGGAAACTGATGGTCTAAATATTGAGAAGTGCAGTGTTAATGAAGGCAATCAAAATGGCGCCAGCAATGGTAATGGATTAGGAGGCAGCACCACCGCAGTTGGTAAAAGTAAGTTCAAAATCATTATTGGCTTCTATACTTTCAATATACTTTACTCCTGATAGCAATGAGTTGGAATCATACTGTGTAGCATTGTGGATTTGTAATGAAGATGTTATTTTAAATTCTTATATCAATGTAGGTAATGCTGACTCTATCGGATGCACAAAATCTGAGTCCGAGTCAAATAAACGTTCAACTGTAAAGCTTCATGCTCCACCCGGTGGATATTCAGCTGGATTCTGGTAATTCGTGAGAGTTAAATGAGAACGGGTTTGTGTATTAAAGTTGCTTTAACTTCTAAAACCATTACAACTGTACTAAATATTGAAAATTAACTTTAAAAATTGGAATTTAAGCCTGGAATTTAACTAGTTAGCTAAATCTACGCATTATTATATTCAAAAAATTATAAAGGTTAGAAAATTAAATTTGTTAAAAACAGAAAGAATTCTAAATTTTTATTTGATTTCCGCCCATTGTCCACTAGTTAGCTGTTCATGTAAATCAACTACCTCAGCATTGAATATTTACATAAAAGGTTGTGTTGTTAGAGGATCTCCCTCAGAAATAGCATGATATATGCCCTAAACGGTATATGGTTCAAGGGGTATTTTAATATGGCATGCACTTGTATTTGAAACTATAGTGGTGAGTGATGCACGTTAAGGAAATAACTTTACCAGAGTGCCCGACCTTTTTTTCACTGCAGTAGCTGCAATTTGGAACCAGTTAGAGACGTTCGTATTCTGTTTGAAGTAGTAGATTGCCAATGGTCCAAACTGGAATAAATATATAATTTACTCTATCAAAGTATGGAGAGGACTGATTCTGTTGAGGTGTGAGTGAATATTGACTAAATATGGATTTACTATTATCCCAATACCACCTGCCTCGCACGTTTTAGCAATATTACACTAGTCATCATCATCCCTATCACTGTCGAGGGCAAAAAAAATACGTAAATTACCATTTTTGCATGCCGTGTTTTACACAAATGTGACTTTACTGAGTCAGCGGCTAGCCATATTTAATGCCATTTTGTATTTGACTGACTGTGGCCTGTGCTGGACGCATGCTCTTTTTCTTGTGTGTTTTCTGTGTAGCAAGGCAGCAGAAGTTGCATTTTCAATTCAGTGGAGTTACAGCCTTTTCTCTTACACTCTGGCTCTCATTCATTAGTTTTCCTTCTCCCTGTTTGCATTCAAGTGAGATCATCATCGTCGTACGTCTTCATCTCAGATGAAGTAGGAAAGGAGATGGGATGGGAATAGTAAGCTCGTTCTTCTGAGCGTTTTTATGTATGAGATATGATATGATACACGGTAAAGCACGCATCATGTTAAAGCACTATTTGCTATGCTCATTTATTAGAATACATCTTCATCGGAACAATTATATCTAAATACGTTTCCTTGCTGAGCTTGAACAAGTCCAACTTCCCCCTACACGCCTTTACTGAATAGCTTCTCTCATTCTGCTCACACTCATACTCACGCAGTAGTAAATGTAATATACAATCTGTAAAAACTACAATAAAAGTTTTTGTTTTTTGTACATACCGTCGAACATCCACATACTTTTTATGGTGCATAGATGTGGATCACAGGACACAATAAAATACTCGCCGTAACAAAGATAAACTGTTGGACTTAATATAAAAAATTTGGAGCCTTAAAAATTTCGTTGAAGGAAGTTCAACGAATTCACATCTATTACACGTACAACATATATGAATGACATAATTCTGTACCGACCTTGTAATTTTTTAGTATTGCTGTAGCTCTTCTACAATACTCAAAAAAGGTCGGGACGAAATTATAAACTCAATTGACCATAAAAAAGGAAAGAAGCTAAAAGTCTCAGCGAAATGGGTTCAACTTATGCACATTGCAATATATGTTCAACGTATTCCAATTCCAACAAGTTATTGAGCTTGTGGCCCCATTTGGTACTTTGAAGTGAATACAGGGTTGTCAAATGGATGCCCAAGGTAATAAACTAATTTCGAAATAAAAGGGATTGGAAAAAGGTCAAGCCTTCCTGTTCTCCCACTTTCGTTTACTGAGTTGGCTTCTTTGTTTCTGGTTGGGCTCATGTTTGTACTTATATTTGCTCTTGCACGAACATAGTAAAAGTCTGGGGCTCTGCTCTGTATAACAAGAGTCCTAATAAATAATACTTTATTGATTTTTGAAAGATCACTACTTTAATGTTAAAACGTTATGTTGTGTTTTTTTATTTGAAAGTTCTGATGTCTTAATGCTTCATAACGTAATATTTTTCCTCCTAATCATAAGTATTATTCTCTCGAGAAAAAAACAGTTTTTCCGCATCGTAGTATGCTGGAAGGAGCAATTAGTATTTCTACCTAGAACTTAGCATAAAATGGTATCGTATTCAATACTGCGATTAAAAGTGAAGAAGTAACAATACACATAAAAATAAGAAGTTAAAAAGATTCCTTACTAAATCGGCGATTCCATTGAAAGCTACTGAACTAAAAAAAAGGTTACACTGATGAGTTCATGATTTCTATTATATTGTGACCAGAGTATTTCACTCTCATTTTCCTTCCTCTCTCGTATATTTTCTCCTATGTATATTGTGTACAATGCATGGCATCGTGTGTCATCGTTCTACTCTGATTCTGTTGGAGAAGGGTATTTCTTCAAGGTTGTCTTTCAGACACACATTATAAGATTTAGGTCGACCAAACCACTCTTGTAGGCTTAGTAGTACACAAAAAGTCAAATAATATGTATGCAGTATACTCTTCTTATAATAAAGATTATGAAATCTTAACCCTTATCCAACCCAAGACGTACACGTACATCAAAACAAACCATTTCCATCTTCACTGGCACCATACGTGTACGTAACTAATGTTCCTTACATTTCCTACACGACGATGTTGTCATCAACATTTGTATATCATTTGTTTGGATTGTCCTTCAGACATTAAGAATTCATTTTTTGGAGCAGTATTGAAAGACGCACATAATTTTTCTTACAGACTAACCTTTGTGCTGAAATAATATAAGACTATGCAGAATTGGGATATGACAATATATAGATATGAGCCATAACTTATGGGTACATATAGTGGTTTCATGTTGTAGACCTGCTTGCATCAGCGTTTTTCATCAAAAATATTATGCAGGAATGAAATGTTTAATTTCAAGAAAATCTCAAGCCGATAAACAACTTCATTAGATATTCACACAACTACACTCAATCATTTTTATTTGTTGTGGCAGCGTCTACATAGAAATGGCATAGAATCAGGTAGCCTTTTCACCTGTACGTGTAGTAAATTGTGGATGCCTAGCTTTTAGTAATGGTTTACCTATTGTTGTGTCATATAAATAGGGAAGGAGCTCTGCCGAGACACCTGAACGAAATGTATTACTTGCTCACACTATTTCATGCAACAATCCAATTGGATAAGAAAATTTAACCTACAACACAACTCCAGTTTTGTTTCTGTAGTTGCACCAACCTAGACATCCCATAGGTAGTGTATAGAATCAAAAGTAAATAAAGAAGGTCGTCCCATACATGGCCAGATAGGTGAGGTGGGATTACGTGCATCTCAGTCATGCTTTATATTACCTGAGTTGGACAAGATTTTTCTCGTGATGATTGCTGTTACTCTCTATTGATGAAGAAATTACAGGTAAAGCATTCCTCAAATGTGTTGAAAAGAAAAAATAAATATGACTTGAGATGTATACCATCAGATTTTGATATTTTTAGGCTATAAAATTTATGTAGACGTGAAAGAACTTTCGGAGCGTATTTCATTGGAAGATGTATTCATACCTACATGCTGGGTAATGTGAGTCGATTAAATCAAGAATACATTCCCTGCTTCTTCTCACGGAACTAGTAATGGAATGTGGTAATGGTACAATTCATAAAAAAAATGTAGACCTTTTGTCTCCTGCTGACCTGAACTCCACACTATGTACATTCTTTACTAGTGCTAGAAAAGCAATCCTAATACCATATACATAAATTTTATGTGTACCATGTTATAAGCAGGTTTAGATGAGTGAACAAAATAAAGTGTTTTATGGCTCGTTTCAGATTTGACAGTTTTTAACGGACAGGATGTATTTAATTTTTTGGGTCAGAATAGTGAAAATGGGTCTCTGATCTTGTTCTTCATGCCGAAAATGCACTGAACTTTGGCATTGTTTCTCATTTTCCTTTTTTTTGTCAACTGTATGTGCAAGCATCCTTTCCAGTAACAGGCATACTCTTTACATGCTGTAATATGTTAAAACATGACTCACATTTCAGTGGAAATGTATTTTTGGGGTAGCTTTCGAAGAAATAAATGTGACACTTTCACACCCTTTTTTAAAATTTATTACCCTTCGTCGATATGAACGTCAGAAAGAAACTTAAGCTCAACCAAGAAGCCGCTGTTTCAGCTGAAGCCTATACGTAGAACTTGTAAAACGGAATAATGTATGTATATAAATGCACTCATGACTCATGAGTAAGGCACATTCATTGTTCGCAGCAATGAAACTCAAATGCGATTGCCCAAACGTTGGTAAAAGTTTTATTACACTCATATGATATTTTTCTGGTGCAACAGGCTGTTTTTATAACCACCCTTGGGTTCTTTTATGAGATTTTTTACTGTTTCAAGAAACTGACGGACCACTGCATCTCACTGCGTGTGATTTAAAGAGCTGAGATAACTTTACAGTCTAAGTGCAGCTGCAAAACTAATAACGAATCAACGGTTTATGTGATGTATTGTATTTCAGTTGGTCATGAATTAGTTTTTATTGGACTGAGAAAAAAGTCCGCAGTTTGTCAGTATAAAGACACGTGCAATGCGTCAGCCCAGTAGAAAAATAAATTACCAGAGTCCAAAATTTAGGAAAAATACGCACACACATATATATATGTATAATGTGTCCTGGAGCAGGGATTGTGAAAAATGTGTTTTCATGCCAAAAAAAACTCCAAATAAGTTTTAAAAGATGATAATTAATATAAGAATGGGGAGGTCATAAGAATGCTTATGGTTATAAAACCCATTATGCCTTACTAAATTGTATTTTGTGAAATTCGTTCAAAACATCTTTAATTATGTGCATAGATATTGCACGGAGACCACCCTCATTGTGTATTATCGTTGCCAACTTAACTGATGCTGACTCACAGAAACAAAAACTTGCATGCTATTTTTCAACATTGTATTTTTATACTGTAATTCATAAATGAAATGCTGGCCAGCACCAACGTATAGAAGTGAGCGATTAAAGCAATCAATGTATTCAGCAGGCATCGTACCGTTGTTGTACTTGCACTTTTCCTGGGAATCCATGCAAGTGGAAGAAGAAAAACATGACACTGTTGACAGGACACATTCAATTATATGAAACTGAATGGGGCAATATGTACATTAATGCGCTGTAGAGAGAAAAAGCAAAATAGTGGGTATGAGCTGGATTCTTCTGTAAGCTGCAAATGTGGATGGCCTGTGAAGCTAACAAATATTACATATAATGAATGAAATCTTTAATGAAATTGGCAGAGGATAGAAATCTACACGTGCCACTCCAAGCAACCTGGAATATAAAAATATAGCATTGGCTGATCATCATCTAAAAACCAGAACCTGAAATGCTCAGTATCATCATCATCTTCATCACCGTCAACACGGAATCAAAATGGGTTTGGCCAGAACAAAATCAATAAGTTGTGTCCTTTATCTATTGGAAAACGTGCTGAAAAGTTTATGAAGAGCTTCACATCTTAAAAAAATGTCGGAATCAATACAAACCTAATGGTGGTCTCGTCGGGGAAACTATTTGAGTGCATGTGGATTGATTGCAGATCATCATTTCTTCAAAAGGCGAGATGATGAGAAACAACTTATTTTGCTAAAAAAATTGCAAAACATATACTATGTATAAAATGTATATGCATGCACTATTTTCAAACCATGCTGATGATGACATTATTTTTTTTTGCAGGAGTGTCTAATTGAGCGCATTGATCGGGCTCACATTCAAACTCGAAAGGATGACTTTAGCTGCTTTTGGCATGGGTGTGTGAGACGCAATCGGGCCTTCAACGCACACTACAAGCTCCTTATTCACATGAGGGTGCATACTGGACACAAGCCGAATAAATGCACAGTAAGTAAAATCATTTGTAACTCTGCTGATATTTTATTTTGTAACTGATTAAAGTAAATATTTAAGACTTTTCCAATTATTTTTTTTGTAATACATAGATTCCAGGACGCGATAAGGCCTTTTCGAGACTTGAAAATCTCAAAATTCATTTAAGATCTCACACTGGAGAAAGACCTTACGTATGTCCACATTACCCCAAGGCCTTCTCGAACTCTTCCGCCCGTGCAAAACACCAAAGAACTCATTTTGACAGCAAACCTTATGCTTGTGTACATCCCAACTGTGAAAAGCGCTAAACTGACCCGTCATCCTTACGAAAGCATGCAAAAATGCATTATTTACCGTTGGGGAAATCTATGAAAAAGGAAAGTCAAAATGATAACCAACGAAATATCTCAGCATCTTCTTCTTCAGGAGGATCCAGCAAAAATAGGAGGAAATATCTGGAAGGAAATGGGGTTTCATCTGCTGCCACTTCGAATCATCTCTCAACGGATATAAAACCGAATTTAGAACAAGCATCATCAGCCTCAATCACGAGCTCATCTCAAGTTGGTCTTTTGGGAACTTCGTTGTCAAAGAGTCAACTTTTGAACGTTGATCAAGATCCACCTCTCAATGAGTGGTTTTCATGCTCAACTCTCAACGATTCATTTTCATTAACCCCTCAACAACAGCACTGCAAAACTGAAGTTGATACAAGTGACGATCTCGATGCAATTCCTTTGGGGGACTTGAATTGGATTTCAAACATGAATTTTGATCATTTTGATATTGACTGTTTATTAAAAACTATTTTCCGGTCTCAATAATTTTTGCTATAAACCAAAGCGTCATTTACACATAGAAAGTTGTATAGTTAATAATAGTAAGCAATAGCTGTAAGATAAATTATAAAAGTTTTTACTCTAGAACAATCAACAAGTGGGACTTATTACCCAAAGGGCTTTCAAGCAATTCTCATATGAATATTCCTCCTCTGTGTGATCATAATACACAATACTATTTTTTGTACTTGTATTTAATTCTTCAGAAAATAGTAATGGATGGAAAATGGAATAGTCATACCATAGCCTAATATAGAAATTAAGAGAAAATAATATACGTAGACATTCATTATAATTATTATTTTATTTTCACATGAGTTTTCATAAGTTCTGACTTTGTCAGTGTATGTAAATATTTTCCGTATTTTTTTGTTTGGTTTTACTTATTTTTTCTATAAGAAAGTCTGTAGATACGTAATTTCATCTTTGAAACATGAACGATCGAAAATAAATTATAGTCATAAAATGCAAACATGAAGCCTTGACAGGTATCATCATGCAGTTTTTCCATTCGTTTTCCATTAAATTCAGCTTAACCTATTTACACCCATACTCCTTTTCATAATGTTTTGATAAATTTTAATAAAATGCAGAGACACAATTAATCGCTGTACGAAATCATTTATTTCTCCAATAAGCTTCTCACATCCTCCAAATTCAAAACGATACGTTATGTATGAAATGAAATTCGATTTTTCTCTCCAGTACTTTCATAATACTATAAACAGTTTGCGAATCATATTATTATTTCTTAATAACAAATCTGTCAACAAAACATCATTAATATTCCGAACAACAATGATAAATCATACCAAATAAATTTAAACTAATGTTATACAAGAAGTACAGTCGTTATCAGAGCAATTATTATGTTCCGGTAACATTAAGAAAAATCGCTTGACCTTATAAACTCAGCGATTTAAAAAAAACGGTACAGCTTCTTAAATATTACTGAAGTATGGACTAAATATACAGTTAATTTGCTTATTGGCTATTCATTGCATTGTGGCGACATGCATGTTGTCGTTTTTACCATTATATATATAGCAGTTGTTGAATTGACTATTGTTCATATTCCTCTTTATCATTAAAATTGTTAACTACATGTTTTGTTTTGTGTTTCACAGAAAAATAGACTCACAGGTTTTCATGAAGAACTTACCATTTTGTTACTAATACGCAATAAACTTAAATACACCTTTGGATTACCAATTTCGTGTTGCTTTCAATAAGATTATAGATAGCTCAGTTTAACATTCCTGAACATTTTTTGTCTAGTACTCTCATATCTTGTTTATAAAGTTTCAATCTCAGATCTGATTTCGTCTTCCAAACGCTGGTCGTGACACAAATAAAAGGAGGAAAATGAATAAACGCAAACAAAAGAAGTAAGGGGAAAGTGAAAGTGAATATTGATAAATCCAAAAAGTCAAAGATACATATAATATCTCTCCACTAGTGAAATTAAAAAAGGGCTGCAAAAAAAACGAAGTACATTGCCATCATACGATTGATCAAGTCTTTGATGAAAACTGTTTAGGAAAGGGTTTAAAAGGATCAAAGCATAGTATTATTCAAAACGTCAATAAAAAACTCTGCTGCATATATCATCTTTTCACGATACAACAAACAAACATACTGTTACAAAAAAGTAAACAAAAAAAATCTTAAAAATTTTAAACATTAAGAATATATCATCTCATTTTTATAATAATAATAATATTAGGCGTAATACATATATTATGGCTAGACTGGGAATCATAAATGTGCCAAAATTTGCACCTCGCCTTGGTCCCCAACTGATGAAAAGCGGTCTGACATTGTAATAACATTACTATTGCTACCATGTCCGCCGTTACTACAACTAACAATATTATTATTGTGCGAGGTCCCACTTGATGAGGTATGGACTTGGGCAGCATATCAAGTAGTGGTCTGATGGTTCAAATGATGATGATAAGTGTCCCAGAAACTGGTGTAGGAACCTCCACCAGAAACCGTGACAATGACAGAGTCACGGCCGATCACTTGGCTGGAGTCAGTTGTCTGCACAATGCGAACCAGATTCCCATCCTTATTCTCTCGTTCTGGATCATAGCCTTTGTCATCCTCGAGGGAGGGTAAACCCTTGCCATCCTCATCGAATGGAGATAATGTTGATCCCAATCCAATGTCCATTCCTACACTGACGGCTTGTATTACGGTGATTACGGTGGCAGTAGTTGTGGCAGGATTTCCGGCGGTTTGAAGGTTTGCGACATGTCCTGAGACAACAGACATATTGTCAACGGACTGCTGAGACAGGTAACTTAGCAAAGAGGGGTCGCGACTATGCATTGGAGATTCTATAATGTGGTGATGATGATGACTATGATTGTGGCCTACGCTGGGATCTAAAGAAGGTCGACTTCCGGAAGCGTCGTATTCCCCGTTATGGTTTCCGGATGATCTACTTCTATAGCTGGGAGGACGACTGTACTCATCTACTCGAGCGTGAGGAAGCATCCTGAAATATTTTTTTAAAAAAAGGAAAATTAAAACGTGTGTTAAGGAAGATTAAACTGTTTCAATAGCATTGGAATTTAACTTACCTCATATTCACACTGTAGGGGCGGTAAGGTGGTGGCGGAACCATCGTCACTGGTCCTTGACCAAGTGAAGAACCTAAAGCAGCGATTGTTGGATTGGAACGTTCCATAAGCAATAGTCTTAGACGGTACTCCTGCATTGACGCTTGGTAGCTCGGTGGTGGTGGTATTGAAATTCTGGGTACATCATGGCTGTAAACCACAAAACAAAATCATGCTCGTTATTTAAAAATGTACCCAATATACATACATATGACCACGGAGATTCATGACAACAGTTAAAAAGTCATTACGGCAATGACTGGTTTTGCAAAAAAAAAAAATTTAAAAAAGAACCGTACCGGCATATGGATGATGAGGTCTTCCGTAGGTAGGAGGTAATCTAGGCACAAATCTTCGATTGGGCTCTGCTCCATCATCCCCTCGCGAACTGCCTGCCCTAGCAAATCTTAACATGGCACGACATGAAGTTACACTCTCATTTGCTGTCAGTCTCCACGCTACTGCTGATATTGTAAGAAGGAGTACTCTTACACCTGTTTAAACCCATAAAATATGATTTTTAAATGACATTTTTTCAATTACGTATTTCATGACTCATGATTTTATTAATAGTTTTTTTTGCAAAAAGTTTTACCAATCATTAACAACGACAAGGTTAAATGTTCCTTCCCTGCTGAGCGCGCTGCACCCAACGCCGTCCCAGCTAATGTACAACAGATTCCTATCACGGCTATCACAATGATAAACCATCGAATAGATACTGCTTGGGATGCGGACATTCCGCAACAAGTCTTGGGCTCCTCTTCTGATGCATAGGGAACACCACGGTGAGCTCGCATTGACTTGAAAGAAATAGATATTTCGAAAATACGACATTTATCATGATTATCACATGATGTTTTCATGAAATTGCAATTTTTAAGGGTGACATAGAACAAAGCATAAAAGCTGCATATGGTAAAGCATTGTAGCAATTGCGTTTTAGTGGCGAAACCTACATTTTTATGCTCATTTGACTTATTGACCTGAGCAGATCATAATTTTAAAAAACCGGTGCAGGATACGCTGCCCCACGTTCAATTCTGCTTTCCTATAACGATCAGAAAATCAGGTGTACATGAATGATCCAAAAACTATTTTCTCTTTGGAGGTCGTTGGCAAATATGTAACTGTTCAAGCATGCAATATCAAAATTGTAGTCCATCCATAGAAAAGTTTATAGGTACAAATTACGATTATAGGTGGTCTCTTAGCATGCTTAAATGTGATGTGATAACATGAAAAAATTTGAGTTAATTTGGCCAATCAAACAAAAGCAATCCTATTGCGGCATACAATCCATTTCCTAATCCCTTTTTCAAGTTGAAGTTTTTCTTACCTTGCTAAGTCTCTTATCACATATATTTACTTTTGCTCAATCAATGTCAATCGTAAACTATTAAAGCAACGTTTATTCTCCTAATCTCAGCTTATGTATATTATACTTATGTGTGCAGACTAAAACTATTTTCCCATCCTTTATCTCTACATCATTCATTTTATCTCCTCCAATCAACATACAATTGTAGGTAAAATGTGACTAACACTTTTTATTTCTCGTTAGTTATCGCTTATCGTGCTTATCACAAGAGATTAAAGATGAAGGAAATTACATTGATTTTTGGTGGTGCTTCAGCTTCCAACTCTTAAGCACAACAACCACAACAAGTTGTGAGGATTTTGCTCACGCTTTTTTACTATATAATTTATCAAATGATGAAAGAAAGAGCTTCAAAATATTAAAGTTGAGTACCTTCGTTACAGCTGAGATTGAAAACAATTAAATAATTTGATTGCGTACCCTTCCATATGCACAGCTAACCTACAGGTACATGTATTGTGACATTGTGACTACTACAAAAATATGTGAGCACGTAGTATTACACTTAGCCAGAGGAAATTATCATTATCAGTGACAAGCATTATATTTCATTATATGTCATTGTCATTGACAAAAAGGAGGAGGAGAGGAAATACACTGAATTCCTAATTGAAAATGGAAAGAGAAAAAAAAACGACCGACTAACATATCAGTTGAACACTATGAATTTGAGTAAGAAGCTAACAATGAGCATACAGGCATGCATACACATGTAGTGTCTTTCATTTTGAAAAATGTCATTCAATTCACTCACCTTAACTCCTGTACGCAGCACTCCTTTGCTTCGTTCATAGACCATCGCCATTTTTCATGTGTACCCTTTCTCATTCCAAAAAAATGTGCTGTCTCGTCCTTCAGCGTCCGTCACCCGTCATCATTAATTTTCAATTTCAATTGCAGAACATATGCTTTTGTATTTTGCCCTAAAGCTCTGTAGTAGCTCTTACAATCAGCTTTTCTATCTACTTGCTCATCACAAGACACAGGTGATGATGATAAGAACAACCTACAAAAATCAATTCGCATTTCCTCTTGGTGCCAATTTTTCAAATCTTTAATATTTCAAACAAATTCTTGATTTTATGTCTGATTATCTCTTATGCATATGCGGCAATAAATGACAATTAAAAATTTATTAATGTTATTATTTACAATATATTTATTTTAATTTATTCATTTTTTTACGAAGTAATCAATTATTTTTGTGTTGGCTCTGTTCGTTTTATTATTAAAGATACATGAATTATTGTATAATTTTATATGAAAGTATTAGAGTACAAAAGACAACAATGTGATGTTAAAACATACGTGACATAACCAATTTTTTTCATTATTATTATTAATCCTTAAATTTACTGCTAGAAAAATCACGGATTCATCATAAAAACTACTCATATATTTATAAACTATTTTTTTATAAAGTATGTTTAAATGTATGTATGTTTTGTACATACATATCGGTGATATACCTATAAATTCCCTATAAAATGTTACAAGCTATGATATACTGAACCGCGAGTCAGGAATTCAAACAGAATCAGTGAAGGGCACAGTAATTGGTGAGTAAAACCTACTGATTGGGCCTAATTTAGATATAAGAACTTGTGCCTTAAATACAAATACATTCATTTGCTCTTTCCCCCATATGTGATATGTGCAAACCCCAATTTTCCAAACTTTCATCTAATATTCGTCACCATTTTTTGTGGTTTCAGGTAGGAGGATGCTTGGGAACACTCCCAACCTCACTACATTGACACTGGATACAGTTTCTGTCCCTATCAATTTTTCTCAAGTGCCTCAGAAGAAGGAGTTAAACAACAAAGACGGACACTCACTCACAATCTGGACATCTTCATACCTTTTACCTCCACTTAAAAAACTTCAGCATATTCGTCTCTTCCAAATAAACACAGGTGATGGAAATAATGCAAACGAGTTTATCAACGATACTAAACCCACTTTGTTTGAGTGGATAGTGACACCATATAAGAACTAACTTATTACATTTGATAGGTATGACAATGAAAAACGTAGTTTGTATCAATGCGAACACCTCCTTAGTCTCCCTAAGTTCATGTCAACCCTGAAATTTTGTTTCAATTACTATATTTAAATACATTCACACATATGCGTGGTAAGTTGATGGAGGAAAATAAAGAAAGTATTTTCCTTGCTGATAAGGCCATGCGCAAAGAACTGGAACAAAATTACAAGAAAGTGGTGCTCCGCTAAACTTGGGTTCCAACGCAACTCCATACTACCAACCTACGCCGCTTTGGTTGTCGCCAAATCGTGTACGCCGATTAATAGGATCGGTGTCACCGGACTCCACATTCAACATCCTCACTAATTCACAACGTTTGCCATTCGGAATCAACTTTAAAGGCAGCGTAATTAGAAACGGAACTGCGTACATCAATAATCAAATGGGTAAAATCGAATGCTCATCTCCAAATTGGTATAACATTTATACGAAATCTTCCATGGTGAATTAAGTTATTCCATAATTCCTTAAGCAATAAGTATTAGAACAACGTTTGAAGAATAGTAAAAAATTACTTCATACATTTGAAGTCTTAATTTTCACCTCAATCATCATAATTTGTTCATGTACAACGGCTTGCTTTTTAGTAGGAGCTATTTTTTGCTTGAGGTCAAAGTGCGAGGCCCTCATCTTTCAACTATATTGGTTGTACTAAATGCCAGACAATTTGTTTTACTCAGAGAGGATTTGATAAGCATCTAACAGAGTGTCAACCCTCTAGGCCTATTACCAACGAAAAACGATTTTATGGACATTAAAGGGCGTCAAAATGGTAAAGTGTAATGGAACAAGGAGAACCAAGAATGACGAGTTTCTACAATGCAGTGCTTGTCCTTTTACGCTTCCCATTCTGAAGCTGACTAGAAAGGAGGCAAAGGAAAGCATAGAAATGTCGCCTGAGCATATCTCATGGTTATGAATAAGATGGACGTCACTTGATAATTGTGCTTGTACTTGATACAATAATACGAAATCTTCCAGGGTGAATTAAGGTATTCCTTAATTGCTTAAGCATTATGTAGTAGAACATGGTTTGAGGAACAGTAAAAATTTACTTCGCACATTTGAAGTCTTAATCTTCACATCAACCCTCAAATTTTGTTTAAGTACAGTAGAGAAAAACTCCGCTAATTATTTGGAAGTGTTGAAGATGTTGAAGGGGGGGGGAAATTTGCTGATTTTAAATTTCCTCCAACTCGTAAATTAGTTCAAGGTTTCCGGCAACGATCACTAAAACCTGAACCAATTAAAGTATAGTGAGTGTAGTTACGAATGCAAAACAAGGGGTTTCTTTGACTTCCATTTTACAGGACCCACTGAGGCAGTCCCTCACAGAGTTTCTGCAAAATCATCCAGAAGCGTATCTGAACTTCAAGCTCAAGCATAAAGTGAATTTAATGGGAATGAGACCGAGGCTCGCCTAGCATACAAAAGTATTCTTCTCCAGCTGCAAACTTGCATTTGCGAGGAGTTTGTCAAAATTGCATCCAAAAACTGGGATATCATTTCCCAAATGCTGGTTAAACTTGCAAGACGATCGAGAGAACTTTCAGAGCTGGCTTCCACTCCAAATCAAATATTGGAAGGGTTGCGGAAATCAACGTTGGAAAATAATTTTAAAATAATTGACAACATTCATTCATAGAATAAATAAGACCTATTTATTCATAAAATGTCATCTGCTGTTACCGTCACCACATAATTATAACATTCATTCAATAATTCAAAATGACTGGGAAACGGTGGAGCTAAAGATTTAAAAATTAGCAATAATAGATTCCATACATTTGAAGTCTAATTTACATGTTTCCTTGTTTGTTTGAATGAATGATTGCACTACTCATCCTTTCATGATTCATCGTGAACTGCAAGCATATCTATGAGTTGTAAATTCAAAGTTGCTACTGTAAATTAAGAAACAGAAGCGAAGGTCGCGGATATTGTCAACAATATCGCAATAGAAAGGGCGGCTACAAGTTTAATTCTAAGCCAACTTGTACGCCTGCAAAGCTCCCCATATTTCCCCGCTTTGAGACCGGACCTTCCACGCTCATTCGTGAAGCTGATCGAAAGCAGACCTGGAAATGTGTCATGTGTTTTTTAAAGAGGAGACGGAAAACGTTGCCAAGGATGTGAAAAACAACACAAGTATCGTGGGGCTATGGCCCATCATGCTGTGAAATGCATGCAACGCCGTAGGAAACGTTAATGACCTGGGCAAGCAAAGAATTTAAAATTCTCTCAATAACATAAAGGTATCTGCATACCAAATAACATTTAAATATATACGAAATCTTCCATGGCGAATTAAGTTATTCCATAATTCCTTAAGCAATAAGTATTAGAACAACGTTTGAAGAATAGTAAAAATTTACTTCATACATTTGAAGCCTTAATTTTCACCTCAACCCTCAAAATTTGTTCATGTACAACGGCTTGCTTTTTAGTAGGAGCTATTTTTTGCTTGAGGTCAAAGTGCGAGGCCCTCATCTTTCAACTATATTGGTTGTACTAAATGCCAGACAATTTGTTTTACTCAGAGAGGATTTGATAAGCATCTAACAGAGTGTCAACCCTCTAGACCTATTACCAACGAAGAACGATTTTATGGACGTTAAAGGGCGTCAAAATGGTAAAGTGTAATGGAACAAGGAGAACCAAGAATGACGAGTTTCTACAATGCAGTGCTTGTCCTTTTACGCTTCCCATTCTGAAACTGACTAGAAAGGAGGCAAAGGAAAGCATAGAAATGTCGCCTGAGCATATCTCATGGTTATGAATAAGATGGACGTCACTTGATAATTGTGCTTGTACTTGATACAATAATACGAAATCTTCCATGGTGAATTAAGGTATTCCTTAATTCCTTAAGCAATAAGTATTAGAACAAGGCTTGAATAAGCAGTAAAAATTTATTCCATACATTTGAATGCTTATTTCCACGTCAATACTCAAGTTTTGTTTCAATTACTACAATGCTTATTCGATTTTTAAATACATGCACACATATGCGTGGAAAGTTTATGGAAGAGACTAAAGAAAGTAGTTTCCTTACTGATACGGACATGCGCAAAGAACTGGAACAAAATTACAAGAAAGTGGTGCTCCGCTATCGTGCAGTTGATAGGAAAGAGTATATAAACGTGGTGTTATTTAGTCAAATCTAATTTCTAATCTAATTTGTCTAATTTTTAACCTAAAATCTAAATTTTAACGCAAAAAAAGTATTGTAGTTGGAATTGCGTTATAGTTACAACCCTAAACCATGATTTCGATTACCTGTGGAAACAAGAGTTTTTACATTTAACTCCCGTTTCTCCTAGTATATCGGTTTGTTCAGGTGTGCAGGATATTTGGATAATCTTGGCTTCCTACGCAACTCCATACTACTTCTCTACGACGCTTTGGAATAAGATCGGTGTCACCAAAGGCCACATTCAAGTTAATAATCCCAACCACACTTACGGTTACATTTTTCAACGATTACTGGATTGTTAACTAATTATGTCTAATAATGTTAAAAAGGCATACGTACTAGAACAAGGTTTGAATGCGCAATAAAATAGATTTCATACATTTGAAGTCTTTTTTTCATGTCAATCCTCAAATTTTGTTTAGTACAGTCAAGCACAGTGGCCTAAGTTTTATAGATATTTAAAGTCTTTTGATAAAATTGAGTAATCATATCATATCTATTACTATTGGAAGGTCTACAAGAATATAAGTATAACTACAATTAAAACATTCTATAGTCACCAAAATTGCATACGTGACAGTCTGTCTAGAATTACTTTCTTGTTTTTCAGAATACTGGAAATTGTATCAGTTCGGAATCATCAGACGAATCTCCCAAAAAGAAACTTCAAAAATCTCCCAAAAAGTGGAGCGCAACGAACGAGTACAGCGTACGGTTGTTGATTTATTGACATAAATCCATCTGTTCAATCATAACCTTGTTTTGAATTGAATTTTGCATTCTGAAATGCATGGAGTGAAGTATTAAATTGTGAATAAAACCGATAATGTATGTCGGTTTATTAACATCCGGAAACTTCGCTCCACTTTAAAGAATTCCGTAACTGTTGAGGGATTTCTTGATTGGGGTGAACATACCCCAGTAAGTAATAATTCATTCAATAAACTAACTTTAAGACATAACTTCCGCATGTGAATTTTCTGAATTTTTTCAAAAAAATTGTGGAATGTAAAAAGAACAAATGCGTACATGTGCATTTTGGTATTTTTAATTCCTTCCAAAGAAAATTCAAGTTGTATTCAATATAACTTTTCACACGTGTGGGTTATGTGATGCAGAATCCTGCATATTTAAATGATGCATAGATGAAAAATATCAGATATGTGTTGATGATCATGATGATGATCAAATCATCTCCCTTTTCTTGGTTCGAATTTGATAAAGGGATGTGAAATATAGAATAGAATTTTTCTTAATTGAATCTGTGCTTATTCTTGTTAAGAAGTTGATTGAAAGTCAACTAAATAATTTTAAAACTAACTAACAAAACCAAAACTTGCTGTGGGTGTGACTGTGTACCATTTATCATTATAAAAATACATGTTTGCTTGATTGAAACTTACATAATACTATTAATATATAATTAAAATTATAGAAAACTTTGGTTTTAAACTAAATATATTAAAATTATATTAAGACATCTTAAAAACTAATTTATGAGTTAACTATTTGATGAGATTTAGCGTTGCTAAATTTGATAACTTATCCCATGAATTTCATGGAAAATTATTACGTAATTATTGTAACCAAAGCAATACTTTTATTTAAAAAATATAGAAAGCATGTGTGCTTTACTATTTGCTGTTTTGGTAATGTGAAAACGGCAGTGTAAATTGTTAACTTTTCATAACGATTGTCTGCCCGATTCATACATACATCTTTCGTTTTACATATAAAATCAATGAAATTCATGAAATGAAGTTTCTCCTTTAAATAACTGAATATAATGCATATTATGTCTATACTGAGATATTAACCTAATGCATATTATGTCTATACTGAGATATTAATCTAATGTATAATTTAGGTGGAGAATGGATTCATAAAAACCTGGTTCCAGTAATAATCCTTTTTATGCTGAAGGCTAAGGTAGGTTGTTGGTGATGTTGATGGCCAATAGGAATCCATTCTGGAGGAGTTCTGGAAATTGGTCTCCTGCAAGAAAATAAATGATAATCCAATTAAACTTCAGGAAAACATTCTAATACTCTAAAACTATCTTCTAACTAAAACCAACTTCTTTGCCTTCGTGGTTGTGACTTATTAATGTGAGTATGAGATGAGATTCTGAATGCAAAGGTTAGGAATAGGTTAGCAAACAATATTTTAAGCTCAAGACTATGTCGTGAGAAACGTGATTTTTATACTATATGAAAAAGTGTGAGTCAACTGCTATTACTTGGGTTCATGATAATGAACGCAAAACTCTAATGCTAAAAGAAATGTCACAAAGTAATCATCAAGGGCGCATCTAGTTCGCCACAGTTTGAAGTAAAATTTAATGTACTAAATGTATCACTGTACCTCAGTATTTGATACCAGCTTGAAGAAAACCATTCCAGTCAGCAGGATTGGATTACTTGAAATCAACGGGCTCGCTTTGCTGTAAAAAAGAAAACAAAAAAGCAAGGTAATATGTTGAAGCTTTTTTGACTTGCTCAGCTTATAAAAATGAATGTTATCAAGATGGTGAATGCATCAATAACGTAATAATTGCAGATAGTGCCCTGTAATTTATCTAGCTATTCAACTGAAAAATTGGGAAGATACCCCAATATACGATTTTATTATTATGGACATGTGGATCCACCCAAAAAATCATAATATCAAAATGTTATGTAGCTAAAGAACAAGTTGACAACGATCATGCATACATAGCTACAAAGGATGATGATTTTGCTTGGAATTTTGATGAGCACTTTGCTGTACTAAAGATGTGCAGGATGCCAGATATTACATAACATTTTTCCTAGGCTTCTATATCTAATGAACAGCACAACTCAATTTTAAAGTATTTTTAAACGACAAACTGTTTAGCTGGTAGCAACATATTTACATAGTCCTTGATGTCATGAAAGAAACAAGTAATATGTATTCAAATATATTGTGTAGTAGGGGTAGAGCTATATATGAATGTGGCTTTCAAGCAGGATGAACATGAACAGCTCAATATAAAATACGTTTGTAATGTTTCCTATTTTATTATCCTACTACACGCATCAGAGCGAAAGCTATGCATTGATTTCAGACAAAGAAATGGATCAAATTGCGGTAAATTTTACGCAGAGAATAACTTACTACCTACGATTAGATTAGATAAGTAGGAAAAGCAATTTTGTTATGAAGATTTGTTGTTTCTATGAATTTGACATGCTTTTTATTGTGTAATGAAATGATGTAAAAAATGAAGCAAAAATATAGTTTTGCTACAAAAAAAACTTTTATCATTTCAATAATGACAAGTAATTAACGAATTGGTAAGTAATTTTACATGTATACTTGCTCTAGTACGATGAAAAGTAAAAAAGCAGCTTAGTTTGGTAACATGAGCATATACATATGAACCCAGCGTACCTTGCGACCAAATGTATGGTAATTTCAGTCTGAAACCCCATTACATTCTCTAAGGATTCATACTACTTTTGTTGAGTATATAGCCCTGTTTACGTTGTTGCTCCTAGTTCCATCATTATGAGTTTGGATTGGTAACACCAACAACAAACATAAGCATTAAGAATGATTGGCTAAAAATGCTCCGGTATGAATCTGATTGCTATAAATCCGAGCAATTAACAAGGAAAATAAAAATATATTTAGGATTTTTTCCTTCAAAAATACATATTTACCACACCATACATATATACCATGATAAAATTATGCGTGTATGGTTTAATTTAAGGGAAAAGTCGGTATGAAAGCTGTTGCATAAACAGAAAAATAATCTGTGCAATGATCGAAAATCGTGGAATGAAACCCAGGTCTACAACTTGATTTGGCTCAAATCACGTCAAAGTGACGAAAATCTCGTTTGCATATTTTTGGCATCACACACCTTCCTTTGTGTTCACAATGCCCCTTTCTTTCAGGTGGCAATGCAACAAAGGAAAAAGGGGGGTTCACAAGATACGTTCATATTTATGAATAGCATTTTGCTTATCAATTAGTGAGAGGTGATATATTTAATTTTAATACAATTTGTTAATTTATTTACTCATTATGTTATTTCACGATATCCTGTTTTTTGGATAAAAATGTGAAACGTAGTGTGTGAACCAACCCAAGAAGGTTGACAGGGGTTAATTGCTTACTTAAATGGTTCAGCAATTAAGTGCTGTAGCTCGGTTGAGGCAACTTTAGCAAGTTTCATTCCAACGCAATCTGTATCTTTAAGACATGTAGAACTAATGTATATCTTGAAAATTTTGCTAAAGTTGCCTCACTTTAGTTAATTACAGTTATATTTAACACGTGAAAACTACAAAAATTAAAAATTTCAAAAAATAATTTCTTTTGATCGCTTCTACTTTATGTGTACATTCGGTTTGGATGAGGGTTCTACAACCTATATTGCATAATTAAGGCAGAAAATCGCTAACTATTCTACTCCAATTAAATTTACTTATGCTGTTAAACCTTTGAGGAAAGGTCAATTCTTGAAAAAAACGAGATTTTACCGTTTCTCAACAAGCTGATTTTAATGATGCATATAGAAGATGCGAATTTAAAAGTTGAAAATATGGACATGTCACTTTGACGTGATTTGAGCCATTTATATAGAGGTAAGTGATAGAAAAAGTAGATAAATCAATTATTTCTTGGTTGTTCTTACCTGATTTGTGAGCATGATGGATTGAAGATTTCCTCCTTCATCGTGACAAGATATATATCCTAGATAGACCTAGGAAGAAACAAAGAACCGAAAATCAGTAAATTTGATAAGGCTAGTAGAGTACAAATGGAATTGATTAACTGATGACGCACTTCAGGAAAAAAAATATGCTGTTATGTATAATAGTATAGCCTAAGTTATGGGATGCCCAGAAATATTTCATATAGAAAATTAAGGTACAAAAGAGTTTGGCAATGAGAGCATGTACGTGTTAGAGCAATGCATTGCTCAACGATTTCACCAAGCTTTGGGGGGAAAAGGGCCTGCTACCGTTGGAAGAGGGTATGATACACATATTCTTAAGTAGATACATAAGTACCACACAATTCCTTGCAAGTGCAAGTAACATAAAAAGCGATTATGGTTCGAAGCAATACTTGTACACGTACTCGCAAAAGGAGAGCAATAATAACACACAGAAATGAAACTATGGCTAAAATTCACAAGCTCGTATGCAGCTTCTACAAAAACATGCATGCGAATGCAACTACAACTTGTACCAGTACTTCAGAAATACACCTTCAATAATTTAAGAGAGAAAGATAAAAGGGAGAATATAAATGTAACGACTTTTTAACGAGTATTTATGTATGTGACTTGGGAATGAATCCTATTGTTAATTATTTTCATGCATATCTAAAACCCACCCTATTAAAATATGATTATGGATTCGGAATATTATGATAGTTCGCTAGTAAATGTAACATGCAAAAGAACATGGCAGTCAGCGATCAGCGTGCAAATTTGCATTCCAGGAGTGCATATTTGCACTCTTTGGTGGAGGGCAAAAACGCACTCCAGGAGTGCAAATTTGCACGCTGATCGCTGACTGCATGGGTTTTAGTATTTCATAGCAAAAAAAAATAAAAATTACCTGCTTCCTGCATGTACTTCCTTTGGCGATACCAACCAGATTTCTTTTTTTCGCTTCACCATAGTAAAGCCACAAGAAGTAAACTTGAAAGGAGGAATTTATGCAACCTACAAAAATAAAACAAAAAATATAAAAGAGGAAATTAGTTTAGGTTTTTTTGAGTGAGGCGGACAAAGTACATTCCGCAGTTAGAATGATTGAATGTTACAAAACATTCGTCAAGTCATTATTATTGCACAAATTCTTAATTTTCATGAACATTTTGATGACAAAAAATCATACAAAGTAATCCTAAACACTACAGGAAAAATACTAGAAACTAATAAAAATATAACAAAAAAATTTTGAACCTGCCTTTGTCCATGCACTTGTCACTTTTATCACAAATTTGCGGTGGTTTTACAGAAGCACAGACACAAGAACTTTTACTTTCGGAATTTATGTTCTGATTTTAATTGTTGGCCCTCTTTTACAATTTATTTTACAATTTAATGATAAAACTGTATTGCTCCGGCGAAAAACTTAAAAATGTACAACTTCCTAGCACTGAGACAAAGCAGAGACTTTGTGCTAGTGAAGGGCGCTTTCAAAGGGGTGATGAGTGAAGCGTTCGAAATCTCGTAAAGACAGTGCGAAAAAGATGTACCAACAATGTATAACGGCCGGAGCGGCAGGGAAGGATAGTCCTTCCCCCATGCCGCTCCGATGAGAAATGATAAAAAAGCCAGTGGCTATACTCACGGACTCTTTGGTGCTAGGTTCAGTCTTGTCCTTCTCATCTTCATCTACCGAGAAAAGATGCTTTGCTATCTAGCTCAAGCGAATTGTCGAACGTACAGGGTGTTCAGAATATCATATAAGAGAACGTTGTACTCCAGTACAGTTCTTCTCCACCCTGAATGTTACATTACCTTCTTCTTCTGTCCTCGTAACGGGTACACAAGGGAAAGAAATGACGAGATAGCGTTGTTGAAAGAGATGGAAGACAACGTCGTGATAAACTGGCATGTTTTGTTCTAGAATGGAATACAGCTAGGCTAAAACGTAGTTGCTGGAGAAGGAGAATAGAAGACGTAACAAATGTACGTAATGTACTGCTTCATGACAACGATGTGTAAAACATTTTGGTTTGCTTGTACTTGCTTTGTCTCAAGGAGTACAGTGCAGTTGCACGGCACTACAGAACTGCAGTACAACGTCATGTAATATATGTCCTTCGATTTTTTTTGCAAAACGACCAAGTAGAGTTGAAGATATATATAATACGTATTACGGCATGCATATTCATCTCACAAAAAAATACAAGAAAGCCTTCAATTTCTCTGTTATTAAAACGCATGCAGGGTAACCAAGATAGTTCCTTTCATTCATCCAATATCACTAAAGACGATTTAGTCAAATATTTTACACCATTTCTTTGCCTATCTAAATACATGCAAATCAAGATATTAAACAAAAAACTGCATTTTTATCCTTTGATCTTTAGTTTTAGAACGGAGAAAAGTTTAATATGAGCACAAAATTGAAAATGCTGGTGAGATTCCCTGCCTTCTTTCCTTCTCATCACGCATTTCATGTCGAATGCTAGTTCTTAAAGTGAATGCTCCTTGACTTTTACGTCTACAACATGGGACTTGCTTTATGCCACTTGGAAACACAGGAATAGATTGTGTGTATTTTTGCATAACAAATATATATACGTATTTGTAAAGAATATGGAAAATGGTGAACAGTATTAACTCCGTAACTGCCAACATGTTCTTGGTAAGCTGCCTGGACATTTTTAATGAAAAAGCCCATGGACTGATGGATACAGTAAAGTAGGATATCTTATATCACAAAATCACAAAGAAAGAATAGGATGTTTCATGTCAAGCGTTGCGCATATATTGAATAAAAGAAAAGGTTGGTTGACTTCCGAGTTTAAAAGCGGGATTCTTTGTTTTATCCTGCAATTACAGCAAGAGATTACTCTAGTATTCATGATACGCAATACATAATAAAAGAGCCCTAGTGGAGATGTCAATAATGAACCAATCCCGCTTCAGAGTTGGTAAGCAAACGCTAATGTCATGAAGAAGAAGACTATCAAATCCCATTCTTTCATTCAACATCAATGCCAATGGAATCATGGTAAAACGTGTAGAGGGAATACTTTTCTCTTTTTCACCCCGTTTCATCTCTCTTGCTCATGCCAACATGAGGAACGAGTGAGAAAATATGCTATTGTCATGATCATGTTGCTGGCTTCTCTGTATCCTTCTTTTCTGTACGTTGTCTTGTATCCGAAAAAACGGATCACATCACATCCTATCACACCTTGCTTCACTCGTTTGCTTCTGTACATAATCATTATCATCATCTTTATCGTAGCGAAATTTCGTGTATGACGCAGAGTGTGCAATCTGTGTCTCTAGTCCCATGAAATGAACCCACACGATGCAACGTAAGAGATAAAGAGAGATACGGCAAAGTAAGCTGTGAAAGCTCCTGCGGTCTTTTCTACTTCCTACTCATTTCACAATGTATCTTCAGCCCAACTTGTACTAAGCAAGCAGAGAAACAAGACAGGTAAGAGAAACCAACCAGAAACAAGCTTTTCCACCTGTTCGGGCTTAGCCGTGTGGGTTGGATAAACGAAACTAATGCTGCTTGCCCTTTTTTCTTGTATAATGTTTTACGATATGTAGTTAGTTTACATGTTATTTGCCTTCTGTTACTGGCTCGCTCACCTCACCTTCCTCGAAATGTTAGTGTTGTTGCGATTAGAATTGGTGAAGATAGAGATGCTTTTAAGCTACACCTTCTTTTCTCGAAAACACTTCCCACAAGCTAGTGATCATGATGCGTTGTTTTTCTTGTTTTTGAGATCAACCTATTGTTATCGTCTGTGGATTTATGCTTTATAATGATATCATATTATGCGTTACGTTAAAAAGGGGGCAAGATGAATGTGTGAACAATATAAATGTTTGCTTCAAATCTGATTTTGATTCCATAGCATCGCAATTTTAATATAAATTCACGTTCATCGACTTCTGACTGTTAGAAAGTAAATATTTTACGTAATTTACTTGTCTTCTAACGTGTGTGTGTGTCACATAAACACCGATGTTTCCCCTTTTGGAATTACAAGACTATAATTGTATACCTAACTACATATCTGCGTGCAACTCATCGTTTTATCCTTTTTTGTACATGGCTTTTGCCCTTCTTTGTAGACTACGCAAAAGGTTCAAGGGAAATCATTCCATGTAAATTTAAAAAAACGCAATGAAATGTTGTGCGCACATACTTTTATGCTATGTATGTTAGTATGTTTGGCTGCATCACATTATTCCTCTTAACTTATTGATTTTTGCCTCAGCGTTTACTCATTTACTTTTTGAGTGAGAAGAGAGAATCATGGGGATTTGTACATTATTAACTTGTTCCATTGTTAGCTAAAAATTAAAAATTAAGGAGAGTAATAAAATAAAATAAAATATCCGAAATAAATTTTAATTTTTTCCGAGCCATCCTCTCTTTATAACCAAAATACATGTAAATTACAATTGATATAATGTACCTGTTTGTATACACATTCAACTTCATAAAACCGTTTGCTCCTTTTTTACTCCTATGAGTTAACTAAGTGGATACGCTAAGTTCGGTCGTGGCAATGATTCATCACATCACCACCAGCATAGAATTTAATACTGGCTAAAAAAACACAATGAAACAGGCCAAGCAAACCAATATACTTACTATTCCCTATCAACTTACACAAAATGATCATGATAAAGATTTTTAGAGAAAATGAAAGAAAAACTGGACACAGTTTTTTTGTTCTGATGTGAGGTCGTTGTATTTCTTTGGAAACGGAAGAATAAACGGTAAAAAATGACTATTTGGCAACTCACCGCTATTTTGATTTGTTCATGCAAGGGCCAATGCAATGGAACTAACGTTGGTTAAACTTGCATTTAATTACATGCCTACTGATTACAAGGAACAACGGAGGAATGTTGAACCAGTACTTTCAACTATGCAAACCTAAAATTTTCAATCTTTATATTTAATCTGTTTTGACACATTCCTAGACTTTGCACATCAACCCTTGTTCCACATTAAAGTATTTTATTCAGTTGCCATTTTTGTTAGGAAAACGTCAACATCAAATTCTCCCTAAATTCGATATTTAGTTCACGTTTCTTGGGGAATTTACAGGATGCTAAAATGAGCAAAATAAGTTGGGCCATGCAATGTTGTTGAATGCTCCTATCTTATTAGCACTGATCTGGATAAGTTGGAATGCATTTAGATGCATAAATGTGTCATAGAATTGTTGAAGAACTTCTATCCTATTCATTGAACTGGTAAGTGAGTTTGTTGTTTGGATTTCTTGATTTTACAACCAGGTAATAGTGTGGGATAGCCAATAAACACACAAGATCCACGATAAAAGATTGTTGTGCTACAATTACCTTGTTATAAAGACAATACTTACTAAATATTTGTTCAATATGTGTACTCCAACAGTTTAAATTGAATGATGGTAGGTTGAAGTATTAGTGAGTAAAGGTATGTTTTCCAGCGTGAAGAAGAACTTAACAATATATAGCAAGAAAGGAGAGAAGCTCGGTATGTAATTGCTGACATTTTTTATTGCATGTTAATATATTTAAAATCAATCCTTAGTAAATATAGCAAATTCAGGGCTCCAGCAGTAACTCAGTAAGTTTATACGGATGTTTGAATGTAAAAATACTTAATTCAAGGCAGGCGAAAACTAAATTATTTTATGCGTAGGAGGGTTGTACAAATCATAGGTTCAATCAAGTTATATTAAGCAGCATCATCCATTTCATTCCAAACCAAATGTTAGAGCACAATCTGTGAACACAACCCAATCTGCATCGTTTTAGAAATAAGTTGTCATTAACGTTTTGTCCATTTGCGAATGAAGAAATGTACGTATGTGTAATAATATTTTAAGTGCATTCTACAAGATCCAATACTACTCATTCATATTTATATCCTCAATTGCGAAACGTAGCCTCGATAATTTGATCATCACATATTACAGTAAAAATTATTTTATGCATAACGTCACAACCTTTTCTTGATTTATAGGCCGCCTCGTTAAAACAATAGGCAATTAAACCAAGCTGTCCTAAAACGAAAGGCGAATGAACGTAATACGCAGTGCTGGTACTCCCTGTTCTTATGTAGCTGTGCTTTAATTGATTGAGTTTTTGGCTGCTGTTTTTGTACCATACATTATAAAGTGAGGCTGTGGCTCAACTCCTATTGCTGATACAAAAGTACATTTCAAATACGTGTTTTTCACAAAAATATCAAATTTCAGGTAAATCTTTTTCTATCATAAGGTTACAGACTAAGATATGCATACAAATATGTTGAAAGATTATTTTGACCTGAGTACTAACTATTTATGATAACATTAATAACTACGATGTTTTATGTTGTAACAGCTGCAACGTCATGTCGGTGTTTGTTGGACCATGGAGTATCCAGAATCAAGATGGACCTCGGTCACCGGACATTCTCACTGTCATCTTGACCTTGGGCATGTTATTTGGTGTAATACTACCCATTATGATTTATGGAGCATGTTGCGCTAAAATCAATTGGCATGTCAAATACCAATGCGCTGCTTCTGCAAAAGGAGGTGCGGAGAGCATGAGTTTTAACATAAAGTATATTAGAAAATTATCGCCTCTTAATTTGGATATTCTTTCTCAATTAGCTAAGTCCATGTCTGAAGTGAAGCTGGATTCAGTAATCGACACAAAGAAGGACGAAGGATCTCAACCGGGTCTTCAGTCCGTTTAAAAAAGTAGAAATTTCTGCTATCTTTATATGCTGTATTTCATTGAAAGATTTGGAATAAAAATATGATTTAGAATACACCCCGTTTTGAAAATACTCCAAATGGCCTTTACTTGTTCCATACTTCATTACCTACATAGATCATTATCATTAGGTAGACTGCATTTATTCGGAATAAAGTTTTTGTCAATTTTGCTGGAATGGCGCACTGTTATGTTCATGGTTGTAGTGATCTGTAAGCGAAACAATGAGCATAGAGTTTGCATTCTCGTTTCAACGTATATCTGCATTAACTTTCACATAATATTCACTTTCCTTTAAAAATTTACTTTAACTTGTAATCTAGATTTTACTTTTGAGAGTTTAAAGAGCTAAAGAGAATGAGGGAAGGGGTAGTATGAGAAACATGGCTAAGAATAAGCATCTTTACCACTTCTTAGAGAAAAGTGACACATACTGTTACATTAAAAAGCTGTTCATATATTTATGCCATACACTGACAAAATGTTGGTATGCAATCCACATGCATCTTAGAATTTAAGTATTTGAAAGAACAGTGTCTGGAAAGAAGAGACTTTTATTATGAAAGAAAAACAGGACGCAAAATATTCAGTATCTCATACTTATGGGACGTTTAAAATGGACCATAAGTTATAAGTTTATGTCCGCTCTCAAGGACGGGATTTTAGAAGATGTACTTTAATTTGCTTCATGAGAAAAATATTTAGGCGGATGTTCATCTCGCCAAAAGATAATTTTCTTCGAATGGAGTCTTGGTAAAAGAATACATAACAAAGTATGAATATATCACAACAAACATGAAACTTTTAGATATATATGTCATGGAGTTTATTCACTTTCTATACATGTTGCTCAAATTTAAGCTATAAATCACTATTCATTTTTATTATACTGATAATTTTAAATTTTACTTAAAATCTAAGGACAAAATATTTTCCGGGTCGCTGTATAATTTTACAGTATTGTTTGTGCACAACACACTCATGCATAATCAAGTTAATCATATTACAAAAACATTTTTTACTACTTCAAAGTTGAAAATTATTGACCTAGAAAATCGACAGGTTATTCATTTTTAACTGATGTGTTATAAAGTAAATCACTGTTATATTATCTGTAATCCAACAAGAAAATTGAGATTTGAACGTTTTAAATTATGGAATCGGTGTAGATCTTTCTGTTGAAACTGTGACGTTAACTTAAACGTAAGTATATAACAACCAATATGCTTAAAATGATTAAAAAATCGCGTACAATAATTCACAGGGATACCTGGTATCTTTCTATAAAATTGCAATTTGTCACTTATGCAATAGTCTTCTTATATCTGCAATATGGCATGTCACAATGGCATTCCGACCAATTTGCGTTGTCGTCGTACTGATAATCAAAAAATAATTCCGAGCCTGCTCTTACCATACACACTGTGAAGAAAGCCATGGTCGGAAATAGTGGTTCTTTAGAGTTTATTAACACTTTTTTAAAAGCCACATTCGGGTCACAAGAGTGCTGAAACGGAACAAAAATAGAAAATTAGCAAGTTCCAAGGGATTACATAATTCATTACCAAGCTATGTATACTGAAATGCGATTGTAACTGTACATTAAAAAATCTCGAAACATTTCCCTTCCTGTTTGCATCAATTAGGCAATCAGACACTGCGGATTCCACGACGGGTACTTGCTCATCATTATCTTGCACTCTTGTAAAGCCTGCAAAGTAGGTATAATCTCTCTGGAAAAACAATTATGGAAAAAATACAAAATGTAAGTTGCATTAACTACAAATGTAAATACTTAACTAAAAAAGGTAACCTCCGTAGACATTTCCTCCGTTATAATTTCTCCTGCGTATGTACAAAGAAATGTTCCTGTAGGCAAATCATGCAGCGCACGTACTCCCCAGCCCTTCTTTGCAGTTTTAAATATCTGCAAAGGCCACTTGACACCTCTCTGAACCACTCGGTGGTCACAGGTATCTTTGCATGAGCAACTGTAAGAAAAGGACATTTGATATGTAAATATTTATTATAGGTAATATACATATTAAAGTAGTTTAATTCTAAACTAAATCTTTGCCTACCAGCTCCCACACTCATGCAACACGTTTGGATCAAAAATTGTTATTCGCCCAGTTTCATCAATGGAACCCTTGCAACATGAACATTTTCCCTTGCAGCCATTCTTACAATTGCAGCCCGTTGGGTTTATTTTTTTTGCTGTAATCTCTACTTCTTCAGAAATAACGGTGTCCACAATGTACTCAAAGTTAGGGACGGGGTCGTCGTCAATAGAATTGACCAGTTGAACTGGTCTTAATTCCTTTCCCTCGGAAATATCCTGTAATGTTTGCACATGTATTTGTAATGTCACCAAAAATGTATACGTTAGTTGTTTAGCATATTTCTTAAACTACTTACATCAATTTGAAACAAAATCCGTGCTGGTACAAACTCATCAAGAACATTGACGCTGTTTTCAAAACAGAACATATCCCCTGGCATGTTAGATTCGGTTAATCGCAAATATTTTTTTAGGCCAGCACTTGTTGCTAGCTTTACACCACAAGGCGTTAAATATATCACTTTTTTGTACGATGCATCAAGTTCCCTGGGAAGAAAATGTTTCATGCATTAATTCTGTGTATGTATGGCATACAAAAATCATACGCAGTAAATATGTAAATGTGAGCTTTTAAAATCACGAGTGGTAAAAATACGCTTGGCATTTTCCTATTTTCATATCAGATGAAATAAATTTTCTAATCTAAATGGCATTATTAACCCTTATTATTGTATTTTCTTACCTGGACCATCCGAAGAAAAGCGGTATTGCTAAAGGGCTCAATTTATTAAGCTCTGAAGATGGAATATATGGAATCACGCACTGGGGGTTACACTTGTGTTGCTCAAACACCTTTTTTTGAGAGTCATTCGAAGGCAACTCCAGTTTCTGTTAAGAAAATGGCAAATTTTAGTCTTGATCTTGATACACATATGAAATAAACAAGACATTCTAAGCAACTAAAAAAACTACCTTAATCACACCCTCGAACTCCAGTAGCTCATATGGTTCTAAAATGTCCAAACAAACGTGGGGACGCAAACGATATGATGTTTTAGTGATCCACTCATCGTCTACCTTTTCATCATTCTCATATTTAATTTTCATCCTCATAGAATCCACTTCTATAACTCGAACTGTAACTAATTTTCCTGTGATAGAAACACGCTAGTTAAAATCGAATACATTTGTTTCGAATAATTTTCTATCGCAATTGATTCTTGTCTCATACCCTGTTTGTCTTCTACTCCTACTAAATTTCCTTCCTTCAACCGCATTTGAGGCCACTCGAAATAAGCTGTAAGGTACTTTTTCATTAAGTCCTGAGAAACTGGTAGGGCATGGTTCCGAATCACATCAGGGGGTTGGCAGACCATATTCACTCCATTGTGGGGAACATATTGGGTGCTTCCTTCATCAAAAAAGATCAAGTATCTGCAAATTAAATTTGAAAAATTAAACATATTTCCCTGGCATCAAATTAATAAAAAGTTTTAATTCATATACTTGCCTGTTGCAATTAAAGTCTTTTGGTCTTTCTTTAGTAGTTCCTACCCAACATTTCTGTCTCTCACGCAAATCAAAGCTTTTATTAGTGTGAAATTTTCCAATCACATTGGTTCCAGCAAGAACACTAGGCGATTGTGATGGGGAATTAAACTCAATATCCGTGAAAGTAAGGCTTCGCGTAACATGATTAGCTCCTTCCCTCAGCGGCTCTCCGTGCTCTCGCTTTCTCTTGTAAATTATTGGCTTATTCTGGACGGTCAACTCAATCTGCGATACATAATGATACATGGCTTATGAATAGCAACACAAAAAATTTAGTTATCATATCATTGCTTGATGAAAATTAGGTTACCACTTCAGTATCTGTATGTTTCTTCTTCGCCATGACTTTTACTGGAAGCCAAGAAGGGGATAAATTATCACCCTTGACATAAATGTAGTCATCCACGCTTGGTTCAGGCCACCATATTAAGTTATGGTGTTGGTTTAATATGACAACTTGAAGAGTGGAAATCATTACTTGTTCCACACGTGTCACGCACCGTGACATGACAGCAGCTGTTGCACTATCTGAATTATTTTTTCACTGGTTTAATGTATGCTAATAGTTTAATAAACTATTGCCAACTTGGATCTCAAATTTGGTACGAAAAACGAAATAAAAAACCACACAAATACAAATTCCAACAAGATATTTAATAAGAGTTGATTTTTTAAATATGTTCCTTCCAATCCAGCTATGAAGTGGAAGGTTTCTAATACAACTGAATGCAAGTGAAACACAATTGAAGATATTTTATACTGCTTGTTTACAAAAAAGTTACAAACTATAAATGTTCTTCTCTAGCACAAGAGATGTGGACTATGCACATATAACATTGTGATATACATATGACAAAAAATATTGCACGGTTTATTCATACGTGTACGTGGACGGATCAATTATAAAATTGTAAGGACAGCGAGAGCTAAATGTAGTCTCTACAATGAGCAAAGCTGTTGGGATATTGGTTATAAACGGATGTATGCCTATATATAGTTCATTGTTTAATTAAACAAGAAAAACTCTTTGCATTAGGTGCTATGAGTTGAAACCAAAATGATTACATCATTCTTGCTGTTTAACACTTGCAGTTCCTCTTACCGTCTCAGCATTATTCGGCCAGCCCTTTTCTTGGCTAAAACAACGAGCTGGTTCCAAGAATTCTTTCATATGAAAATACTTTATGCCGTCCCAACTTGCATTGTAACTCGCCGTTAATGTGCGTGCCTGCCTACACGCTGTATTACGGCTAGTTGTAACTTTGTGCTTTGCTTGTGTGTATTATATATTAAGTTCTATCCAAGCATTTAAAGTAATATGCAATTGACCTGACGACATGGACTTCATGAAACAAATTTACTACATTCATCACTTGGCTGTTATTTATGTACAGCTTAACTTTGGCATGAGAAACATTATGGCTTTTTCAGCATTGACGAATTTACATATACGGGCATCTTTCTCGTTATAAACCAAATGAAATAACAAAATGATTCTGATAATACGTAAAGAAGCAAAAAATGATGGTGTGAGCAGACCTTTGATGAAAGGATTATTTTACTTCCATCACATTTGAAGATAATTTTTCTCCAAATCACAAATAAAATGTAAGTATATATATGGAGAACACTGTACACATCTTGTGGAAAATAAAGCCTGACTAAGTCACACCACAAGACCGCTTTCTCCTTTTCTTTTTTTTATCAAAGGCAGAAAAAAGAAAGGACTTCCTTTTTGTTGGTCTTGTAGTGGTAATGGTCTTTACTTCCACAGATGTAACTTTATACTACTAGTCCGTAGAAAACTGTACATCACTGTCCCTTGTGCAGAGAAATGCATGGTTGGCATCATCAGGAAGGTAGACATAAAACCTTCATTTCATACCTCTTCTCTTCTCACACAGACTTATACACATTCTCCCTAAAAACCAAGGAAATTTTATCTGCGCCAAGCAAAGCAAAAGAGAAACACTAACACATAAATTAGGTGATAAATTTGTTTCCAGCAGTTGGGATTTTATTTCATGCTTGCATATTCTCATTTTTCACGTTTTGACGATTCATAATGACACAATTTAATCAGCATCATATGTATTTATACACAAAGATGTTATCATGTGTCACACTTTCAGTATTGTGTCAATTAACATCGAAGCTGTACCTTTATAGGAGTCACTCGTTTTTTAGACATCTCATAAAGAATATAATTTTTTCTGAAGTCTCATGTCAGAGTGTTATAAAGGTAACCTGAATGTTTCAAGGCTGAATTAATAAGAGGAGAATGGCGCGGATGCCACAGGAGACAGGAAACCTGCGTATCTAATACGTGACCTCAATAGGATAATATGATAAATTTAGATGATTTAAATTATTAGAATATTCAGATATTCTACAGTTCCCTTCAATAAGATTACGATAAACGGATAATATGGCAACTTGCAACGTTATGCGTTTATCTTGCATTGTAAAGTTATGTATTTTGTGGAAAACTGAATCCAACATCAAAACAGTTCCACGAATATAAATGGTGTCCAGTAGGAAATCACAGCGGTCTGTACATGGGACATGAATGGTTATCTTAGACTTGGTTTATCTTTCATATGCACATCCATAGAGTACGTTGGTGTTATGGATGTGTCATGTGCATATTGCTCTAAATGATTAAAATATGATCAACGTTCCATAAAATTTGGCAAACAACTTTTGTTAGATATATATTATGCGTTTTAACATCCCATGATTTTTGTAGTCTTGCGTATTTCTGCATGTAAATTACATAAATGCCGTAGAAACAATAATGCTTTGGTAGTTTGGTACATGTTACCGAATTTATTTATTTTTTTCATCTGCTAAGAATAAGTTTAGCACAGGACAATTATATTCATAATTTAGAAGCCAGATTTTAAGTACTTCAATATGGAATACTAGTTGTTTTATTCTAAGAAAACTAAAATCGTAAGCCAAGTAAAATTTAAATGAAAGTGCACTGTGAAATTCTTCAATATTGTCAGGACGCATAACCATAAAATGAATCACATATGCAAGTGAGCTGGTTCAAATGACATACGCATTGTAAGCCGCACATCTTTAGTGAACAAACACATACATCATACATTCCATACATTCAACATCTCTCTTTACGCAATAGGTTGTAAAAAGATAAGTAAGAGAGCGAATGACAAACGAGTTTTTTGTTTGCATAGTAATTTGTTCAGTTTGTCTCACCAATAGCATACACACACTGCCTTGGTAGCTCACAACTTTGGTTTGCAAAAAGGTAATCGATCAATTGCATTGCATTGTAATTGATTCCATTCAAGAATCTGTGATTTTAGTCTCGTAGCTCAAATCAGAACAATGATGTTTTGTTAAATAAGCGTGACGATTTTGTCTCGTAAACAAGCATCCAATTTATCCACGTTGATATTACATGCTATAATATTTGTTCTCTTTGTCAAAATATTGGAGACATTTGTTTCCTGATATTTATTTTTATTCCTGGCATGCAGGATGATTTTAAAGCTAGGGGTGGGTGCAGGGCAACATCCTTTCCAAAAATACATCATCAAAAAATCCGTTGACGACTACATTGGCCATAATGGCAATATGTCCCAAACAAACAGACTGGGCCAAGGTCATTTGGATTTGTGCTTAAATGATGAATAGACAGCTTTGAATAATCGTGTTCCTGATCTATTCCCGACGAAAAGCACTTTAAAAACGAATCAGTCTAATGTGAGATACGAATACATGCATAATGTTTTAGTGCGGAAGCTGTCAAATAGTCAAATCAAATTTTCTTACCATAGCCCCAACCCTATCCTTTCGCCAATCTATTGCGACTAAAGCACAACGTTGACGTCAAGTTTGTTATTTATTTGATAAGCTTCTTATCGCTTATATAAATGAGTTAATTCCCTATATTTAGTACAGCTCAAGCTATCGTGCAGTCGAAAACGGCGTCGCAGAATCTAGCTGTTGCATACACAACATCTAGCTTGGAGCTAAAGCTCTAAAGCCATATTACGCCTACGCACGGCTAGTTTTTGTTCTGCTTCTTCGACTTCACCATACCGTGAGCTGTATGGAATGTTTTCTTGTTTTTTTTTGTATTGGCCAAAGCCATTAAAAATTTTGTGTGGTAATAATATGCTATGTTGTCAACATATTTTGTTTATATTATTAATTTGTATTAGGAAAAAATATACATTTATTGTCGTTTATCTTTATCATTACATTTGACCAAACTAAAATATGTGTGGTGTACACAAACCGAGCCTATTCCATTTCGAATTTTCAACTGTGGGTAGTAAAAGCTGTACCAAATTGTTCTTACATAACATTTGCTAAATTCATGCAAACGTATAAAAATCCATATGTGGTGGAACTGAACTGCTTCATAGTTTGTATTTTCGTGTTATGTTAAAGTACAACAAAAACTTCATTTTGGTACATATTGTATAAATCCACTTATAGATCAATATCCCTTGTCGTATTGAGCAGAGTATTTATTTCGTTTCATTACCAGATTAAAACTTAAATGGCATCCTCATACTTGTAATGATTTATATTATCATTACAGAGCCCAGCATTTTTATTTTACTTCTGTGGGATTCAACAATAATGTGTAATTAATTGTAGAAATCCGAAAGCGTATGCCGACTTTATTAAATTATTATTATTCGTTTTTATTGCAGACTTCAGTGGTTTCACATTCATGAGACATAAAATCCATATGGTTACTAAACTACATTCATCTGAGATAGCTCAGGAAAGCAGACACGACACAAATATAAGAAATCGTAGTTCATTCATTACCTGCTCGTCATAGTCACATTACATTCCAAATAACACATTTTACATGAATAAGTTTAGAATACAAAGTGGTCATTAATAGTAGATAAATAGATATATAGATATATGGAGAGTACTGTGAGCAAGGGAAAAAATAAAAACTCCCATTTAAATACAAGGTGGAGAGAGTGCGTTGTTGGCAAACAGTTGGCAAAAAAAACTCCTTAAAGGAGAAAAAAAGCACCGGAAAAAGGGTTTATTTCCTAAGAAGGAGAAAAAAAACCTTGCTCATTGGGAATGAATTCCCAATCTATTCAGCCAGTACTCCAGTTTGTCATAAGTGATTAACAATTTACAGGTCAGTTACTAGCATTATTATTATTATTATAGGTGCGGCTGAGGGAGCTGATGTGAAAGAATATAGAGTAAAAAATTGATAGATGCTAAATGTTTGAGTGCATTTTTTTAGTCAATAATTTGACTAAAAATCTATAAAAGTCAATAAATGACTATGAGATATTGCTAAACAAATTCACACTGAAAAGTTGCCTTTATACCAATTCATTTCGATCAATTATTCTATGCCTTAGTTATATCGTTGCAGGGGTTGCCTCAAAAAAGGTTTTTCTTTAATTAAACCTTTTTGCTTCGTGTGGATGTAGCTCGAGCAAAAGACGTGGATAATACCTTGTCCAAGTTCTGGTTAGTGGATGAATGTATAAAATTCTCAGGGGCAACCAGAGGATTCATTTGGCAACAAAATATACCGCATTGTCCTATGAAATCCTTTCAGTTGCACGTACATGTAAATCTGTATTCTTCACTGTCATAAAAATCAATCCAGTTTGTATGATGTTGCCTGCTGCAATAAAAAAAACCCACTGATATCACTTGCATGATATGGTATTACTGGTTTTATACCTGTATTCTTATATTGCTTACTTATGTTACACTCTACACTATTCTCATTGTGTATCCAAATCCAACCAAGACACATCCATTGGTGTTTTGTATATCCCAAGACACGGAGCAAGTACGAGAAGTGTCTTGTAAACTTAGCTAGCCCAGACAATCATACATTGGAAATTTCATCAGCCAAACTCTATCCATAATTTAGAAAGCTTCATTTTATAGCGCTACCAAACAAGTGTTCCGTATAAAATATTAATTTCGTGAATTTAATTGCAGTTTCCAAAAAAAAATTTGATTTACACTATATAAATGTAGGAAGTGCTCTTGTAATAACAATAAAAGTTGTATTTAATCAAATTTGTCTCAGAATCAATTCTTTGTGCTCCTGTCGCGATGGACCAGACTGGCGTGTCAGAAGATTTATATAAGAATATGCCGTGGTTCGTGGTAATGTCCAAGTTCTGCTTCACAGGTAACATATTAAAACATGCATAAGTTAACTTTAGAATTGCTTACAATATTCCACTGGTTTTCATTTGCTTCATTATTTTTATATGTAGGACAAGATGGAGATGTGTTTTGGCTTTGATCTTGGTTCTACCACTTGGGGTTCCTATCCTGATACTTGAAATATTGATTTTTGTAAGACATGCTTGTATAAAATTCGGAAAACAAGATAGTTTTTACGTATGTATGCATAACTAGGCATGATTTGTTTTTTTTATTCAAACAGTTCAAAGTCATCCTGCAGAAGACTCGAGCATTTCAGTTCAAGGTCTCTCCCAGTTACAACCTTTACTTTCCTCATTCATCTCTGGTTTTGGAAGAAGATTAAAAAATGATGAGCTTACTTCACCATCATCAACTGAACACAAACGTTTTGGCGAATCTTCCACAGAGCAACTTATAACTTTTACAGATTTTGAGGGTTTGGCCTCTCCAAATAAGGTGTTGTTGGGATCTGTATATCTTTCAAATCTTATTTTGGACGCTTCCTTGTTCTCCGGTTCACTTGAGGACTGTTTCAACAAATTATATTGGAAAATATCTGGCTGGTTGAAAACTTTTCACGGGTCTACTTACCTAAACTCTCGAAGTTTACCTATGTTCAAAATGGAAATGATAAGAGGGACTCCTGCAAATCTTTGGAAACCCTCAAAAGCACATTACTTTTATCTATATAAAAGCCAATCTTCAATTTGCAGCGTGGAAAAAGACCTGTTGACCTTGGTGTTGAAATCTCAATCGCCTAAGCAGGAACAAAGTTAATTGACATTGGGCGAAGTACGGGTGAAATCTATTTGAATGTGAAGTACTGCCAAGACATTTTGCTTAATGTGAAAGGTTCCATTGATAGCCTTCCCCCAGTGAACTGTAATGTGTACAAGGAATCTCTTTCCGTTATTCCATCAACCTTGAAATATTTAAATCTAAGAAACACCTTACCTCCAATTGATGCTCTTTCCCAACTCCTGAAAGAACAAACCCGACTGGAAGAGTTTTATGAGTGGCTCATATTTCACAACGAATGGACTGGCTACGAGCTCTTCGTCAACATAAATGATTCCCACCAACAATGAAAAAATTTGGGTTGAATAATGTTGACTAGAGTTTTGCTCTAGCTGGAAAGTCCTCATCCATAAAGGAGCTTACTACAGGCGACTTTATGACAGAATCCATGATTACTTCTGGTCTTCCGCAAATGTTTCAAAACCCGGAGAGAATTACGTTTTCGACCCTTCCTCGACCTTAAGCTACATAATTATTGGGCAAGCAATCAAAATGAACGTGAGAGAGATAGCTGTTGTCAACTTTGCGTCGAGACTACTCCAACCTGACTGAAAACTTAGTGTAGCTTTAGTAGAGAGTATTTTGAACCAAACCGGAATTCCACATGAAACGACCTCTTTTTTCGTTCTTCATAAAAATACTGGTGAAGAATATACTGGAAGAGAACTTACCTTAGAAGAACAACATGAGATACAATGTAGAGGATTAGGCTTTGACAAAATGGACTCGTTAGATGACTATCTCAAATGGGATTCTCTTTAATAGCCTGTCAAAGTCCGTGAAGTACAAGATCTTTCAGTTGATAACACGACGGGGGACAAAATCGACAAGTGTGGATTCAGTCAATTTCAATCAAACTAGTTTTTGTTGTTAAGTACTGATCAGTTGCAAATTAAAAGTTGTATATCAATTACCGCATAATTTATTGAGTATCCACTTTTCTCATCAAGTTTTATTATCACACTGCATTTCGCATCACATTTACCATAACGTGAAAAATATCCTTTACAAATTACACAAAAAAAGATATGAGCCAGAGAACGGGTAACATGATGATTCATCATCTCTTTTGCTGTCGGATGGTGGGATCCTCATAGGAGCATCCTTTCCAGGGGAGTTTCGTGTACATATGCACATATATCTCATTTCAAGAAGTTGGATAGGAAAAATATTGATGTATATGATCACTGTCTGAACTTGATTTCCTAATTCGGCTTATCAACATACAAATGATATTCAAACTGGGGCAAGTTGAAAACTCTCGAGATTTCGGACATGATTTTACGTTATTATATGAAATAAATAAATAAATTGAAATGACATTCATCTCTCTCTCAGGTTATTATTGCAGGTGAATCATTAATCTGGGAGATATTTTTATTAGTTTCTAAGTTAGATTTGATTCATTAACATGAAATTGGAACAATCAGATAAAATTTCCTTTTTAAATTTGCGAATTCAACTCCAGTCTGCTATTACAGTCATGCCGATGCCTTGCCTTAGTAGAACACATTCTCATAAGCATGAAAGTTTGAGTTTATTTAAACATAATTATATTGTATTCTATATCTACTATCACCATTTTTATATGTATACACAGATTATCATGTTTCGTTGATTACTGAAACAAATTTTTCTGTACACATTTTACCCTGTTTACATCCATTTGTATGTAATTCCGTAGCGAAACACGTAACGCTAGATTTGTTTGCTTAAAAGAAAACAGGCTCTACGTGTGCTGGTACATTTTAGACAATAATACATAAATGTGTTGTATAATCTTTAACCTTAAACAGAGATTAAGTATTATTATTATTATTTGAGAAGAAATTGAAACCTATCTTTCATTGGGTTTTCATTCGGGAGCTCCATAACCAATTTCCGGAGTGTTGTGAGAATAACACAAAGTAAGACGAGGAGGGCTCCGGTTACACTACAATAATTGCAAAATAAATCAAGTTATATAGTTTACCTTTTACTTTCTCTTGAAATTATATATGAAATTGAGTTCATATTAATTACAAATAAATTAAAATCGTTCTTTGATGATACCTAAACGCATCAGGAAGTTGATCAAGAAATATGATTTGCCAGAGAAAGGTAAATACGACTTCACAAGTCCTGAGTCAAGCACAAACAATGTCAATATTTGACAGCAACAATAAGTCACCAAATTGATTTTTGTTTAAAAAAACATAATTTTACACATCACTAATATTTTATTACCGTATCAAAGCAATGGGTCCCGCATCCTCAAATTTGAGAGCTAAAGTGAACATAGTTTGTCCGGCAAATGCTAGTGCACCCAAGCCAAAGGCGAGTAGCCAATGCTCAAGTGTTGACGGGAATTGAAAGACCCCTATGGAAATAGCACAGATTCCACATTCAATCACGCTTATTAATCCATAAAAGAACGTGAGCAGAGCATAATGAACTGGCTTGAGCCAGCGAAGTGCGACATATGTGAAAGTGGCAAAGATCATACATCCCAAGCCAAGTGCAACGCCAATCTAATTTAGAAATGAGATGGATATGTGAAACAGGCTTCCGTAATGTTGTGATTCTGTGACTTTCCCCAATTAAATTTAAAAAAATAATGCTAGTGTGGAATTTAAGAATTGTAAGATAAAATCACAGCTAACCAAATTGAGTGGGTCGAACTCCTGAGCACCAGAAAATATCGGGGGTCTTGTTATGATTCCTATCCCAATTAAAGTAGTCAACGCCATCAGAACTGGAACGATTCCTAGTTTTTCTCCAAGACAGAAGTATGCAAGTATGCTGACAAATACAGGTGTTGTGAACGAGATCACAGTGACGTCCCCGATTTCAATATAGTTCAAAGCATAGAACTGGAAAATGACAGCGGTACAACCACAAAATGCCCGAACCTACATCATGCACATAAATATAAATGTCAATTAACATACATAGGAAGTAAAAAAAACATTCATGACTTTCAAGCAATAAAAAATAGCTCACAAAAATAACAAGTAACGTTTTCAACTTCTCTCCATTACTCAGTGGATAAATTGTGTGGAGCACAGATTCCGTTTCTTTTCTGGAAAGGGTAGACCAAATTAGGATGGGTACAGAAGGTAGCAATATCCCAAGAAATCTCCACAAAGCTTCATTAAAAGGATGATACTCGATGAGAACACGAGCAATTAGAGTTGTCAAAGATAAGAGGAAGCTTGCCGAAATGGCTAGCAAAATTCCCAAGTACTTTTTGCAAGTCCCTTTGAGTCCTCTGATGGCGGATTTGCGCTGGAAACTATCCACTGAATTCTGTCCTTTCCCATACTGAATAGAACCATGTAGGTCTCTGTAGTTAAGGGTTGCTTTCAAAGAGGGGAAGAGGAGGGGAGTGTGCTCATTAGATATCCCAATCACTTCCTCAGTGTCCTCCGCACTACAGTCCCTACTTTCTGTGTCTAATATCGTCATAATTTGGAAATTTGTGGAAGACAATATTAGTCTTCAACGTACAAACTCCATCCAACTACCTACTCACATGTCGGAACTTAAACTAAATAGATTGAAAGTCTCCACCACTCAAGATTGTTATTTTCTTATCATACTTATCAGAGGAAATGCACTCTATTTAATTGCATAGGTGTCTCGTAAACTCAAGTTCTTCTTCTTCTTCTTTTTACGAATCCAGGGCTATAGTAGACAATTACAGAATATGTATTTACTTTGCGTTGCACATTAATGTGCTCAAGGTGTGATAGCATCCGGCGTTCACAAGACGGAAAGATCTGTAAAATTTAAGTATACATCGTTTCAACTAAGTATGCTTAGGGATTACGATTACGTAGCTAACGAAAAAATCCCTTGCTCATCAATGCAAAGCAAGACGCTGGGAGGGAATCTAAAACAAGTGTGTTCAACACGGGTAAGCAATTCATCAAAAAGGGATATATGTATGTAGCTTGTACTTGTGCTTCTATAAATCCTTTACAATTTCTAAAGTATACGTTTCGGGACGATGATTTTAGCTAGCTCAGCTTCTGTGTTTTGATGTGATTACGTATGTGTAATTTATATATGATGGACTGACTTGTCCGATATGCTTTTGTGCTTATATGTAATGCAGAGTAATGGAGCATTGCTAGATCCATATATTTGTATAATAAGATGTTGTTGCTTTATTGAAAGATGAAGAGTGAGTGAAGATGAAAATGATATTTGTCATTTTCATCAGAATCAAAAAGTTGCATGATCCACGCTGGACCCACATTTTACATACATAATTAACATGTACAAGATATAGGAAGGAACTGGTTAAAACACTTTCTCACGTCGATGCTGGTTGGGCTAATACACACACACATAAATGAATCTACATTCAAAGTTGCATACATACATATATCACTTCCTATATACAATCAATTAATGACACATATCATGTCAACTCTCCATCTACATAATATCCGTCCCATACATTTGTCATCACTTCAACAAGTGAAGATTCCCTTTCATAATCTTTTATCCTCTTCAATCTGAACTTGTATATCCACAAAATTTTGCTTTAAAATATCAACATCAACACATACATATACATATTTTTTTTTGTATAAAAAATTTTCTTACTTATAAAATCAGTATCTTTCTTAACGTATATATTTTTCTTTCTTCTTCTGAACTTATTCCTTTCTGAACTAAATACATAAACTTGCTTTTCTCAAAAACTGTCTACGTGACTATGTACCTACACATCTACGAGACTTGTACTGTCATAACATAATAATAAAAATGAATGATAAAATGAATAATAATAAAATGAGCTGTACAAAGAAAATCTTTTTCTTAAAATCATATCTTGCATCTTAGAAGATATCATCGGCTACTGCTGGTGAAGTAGTGGATGACTGTTGCGTGACGTCACCACCCTTTTTTTCTTGTTGTCTCTTCTTGCAACGAAGAGCCATACATACCGCAATAATTCCAGCTAGTATGCCTGCTGCAAGTCCAACTGCTAACCATAACCATGAAAAATGCTGAGTATCATCCACAACGCGAGTCTTAACCAGGTTGGGTTTCAGCATAAGATCAGCCCAATCTACCTTGGGTTGTAAGTGATGGTTAGCCTTGATCGTCATCATAGGATCAAAAGTCACATTTTGTCTTGCATCTATGCGAGATGAAACAAAAAATTCCACATCATTAATTTTAAATTCAGTATGAATAGGCAAAAGAAAAGGATAGTCAGGACAAGCATCTTTCATGCCCGCAATAGAAACAAAGTTCTCTGGGCAATAAACATGTATGAAAGCCCCCTCGATCTTGGTTTGTATAAATTCCAATTCGTCATGTTGCTTTGTCTCCTTGCATATCCCTTCCGTGTAGTAGCGGTTTGATGACGGCAATGTTTGCCTGGGTTGGCAAGCTCCGTTCGGAAAGGCGATCAGGTCTCTTTGGTCTTCTTGTATATTCGTTCCATATACGCAGTCATTTTCCACTGCATATACCGCGTTCTTTATGCCATGAAACTCCATGCTGCATGTCTCTTTTTCCTTTCTCTTCATTAGTTTGAACGCGTCAGGTCGTAATAGGATGAGTTTGGAGTTGATAACGGGTGCATAAAAGTGCATATATACTTGTTTCTTATTGTGGGACATCGAGCAGTGCAGTGCTTGCGCATGTTCAATCGAGCAGTCTGGATAACATGGCAAGGTTATGTTGAGGTATTCCAGCAACGCTGCAGATACCTTCTTCTGTTCCCACATTCTGGTTGCATCTTTAATAATGAATGATCCGGCCACTAGCTTGCTAGTTATATGACTTATAAGGAAGTTTGTTGATATCATCTTTCCTTTGACTGCATTGTAATCTTTCTGATGCACTGCTAGTCGCTCTATGGTCTTGTTAAATTTTTCTTGTAGCTCAGCTACTGCTTCTTCCAAATAATCAAGTCGTTCTTCCGTGATTTTTGCTTGTTCCTGAAGCTCGCTTATTCTTCCATAATTGATAATTGATACGACTGCTCCGGCAACTCCTAGTCCGGCAATAATACATGATACCACAACAACTGCTACAATTATAAGCGGTAAAAATCGTTTTGTCCGTATAACGTGATGTTCATGATGTTTCCAGTCTGATACTGGGCACATGCGTTCCATTTCATTTACGAACATTTGCTCATAGTAGTGTTCACATTGCTTGATTGCATCATCCAAATGATCTTCATGCACAAAATCCGTTGTGATGTAGTCACATGGGCTGTTTAGGTTGAGTTGCAGCTTTACCTCTGCACTTCCTTGGGTGATGGGTATATCTGATTTACGCCAAATGACTGGTACAGTCGAGATAATTTTCTGTGAGCATATTAGTACAGGAATCAGTATCATCATCATCAAAAATATCATGCCATGTGATGCTCTTGCAATCTTCTTGATTTTGCTCCGGCCTGAGCTTTCTGGCTTGGGTTTGTCAAGCCTTTCTTCTTCGCTTCTTCCTTCAGCAAGAGATGTGACGTCATCGGCGTCCGCATCCTCTTCCAAGCTGATAATCCCTAGATGCTTCTTCATGCCTGCATGCTTTGCACGATGAAGAGGCTTGGTTAGTATGTCTGCCAGCATGTTGTGGGTTGACACATGCTGTACAGACAGTATATCTTTTTGTATCTGTTCCCTTGTATAATGCGCATGAGTCTCAAAATGCTTTGAGCGTTTATGAAAAGCAGCATTCTTTGACAGCTGTATAGCAGACATGTTATCCACATATATGGGTGTTGGCTGCACTTGCACATGCCCTAACTCGGCAAGAAATCGTCTTAGCCACACCGCTTCTCTGGCTCCTGAGCTGAGGCTATAATACTCGCTCTCACAACTGCTTAAGGCGACGCAGTTTTGTTTGCTGCTGTTCCATGATATAAGCGAGTCTCCAAAGAAAAATGCCATGCCCGAAGTGGATTTTCTATCGGTCTTGTCTCCTGCAAAATCAGCATCTGTATATCCATACAGTTTCAGCTCTCGCTCATGCTTCGCTGGGAGAAGTAGGTAGTTCTCCGCCGTTCCTTTTAGATATCTCAGAATTCCCTTCGCTGCTTGAAAATGCGTATGATCATAGCATGTCGAGAACTGGGATAGCTTCGCTACCGCAAATGATATATCCGGCCTTGTAACACGGGCGATAAATAGTAGGCATCCAATGAGCTCTCTGTATCTTAATTTCATGTCTGGATTTTCAGACGGCATCAGGTTGAATCCTGGCTGCATGGGTACCGATAATGCATTGCAATCACCCATGTTGAAACGCTCCAACACGTCTCTAATCAGCTTGTGCTGTGATAGCCAGATTCCATATTGATCTCTGTAGATTTCCATTCCAACATAGGAAGATCCGTCCGTTATTGTCATCTTGAATTTCTCTTGTATTATCTTCAGCAACGCCTCTAATTTTTCTTGTGACATCGAGATTCCACAGCCATCGTCTACATACACGCCGAGTGCTGTCTTATCCTCATGAATATAAACTGATTTATCACTGATGCTGGGTTTAAATCCAAGTCTTTGTAGGAAGTCTGCTAAGAATTTCCACCATAACGCTGAGGCTTGTACCAAGCCATATAATCCTTTGTTCAGCTTTAGAACAAGGATTTTTCCTTTGCAGTTGATCATTAATCCTTCTGGGATTTCCATATATATGATTTTGTCCACGGGTGCATTTAGGTATGCAGTTGTGAAATCAAATGTACTGACGTACATGTCATAAGCGGATGCTATACTCAATAACACACGAGTACTTTCGTATCTTGAGACTGATGCATATACTTCATCATAGTCGATTCCAGGTCTCTGTTGAAATCCGCGTGCAACGAGACGAGCCTTGAATTTTTCAATACTTCCATCCTGCTTCTGCTTTAGCTTGAACACCCATCTGTTTGTTATCACGTGAGCACCTACTGGCTTTTCAACCACAGTCCAAGTCTGATTTTCATGATGCGAATTTAGCTCTGCTTGAATGGCTCTTTTCCATTCCTCTGCATGTGGACTTTGGACTGCTTCTTTGTACGTTCGTGGCTCTTGAATACCACGAGCTGCAAGAGAAAAATCCACGAACCGTTGTGGTCTTCTCAATACGTCACGAGGGCGGAGCCTATCCATTTCTGCTCCTTCAGCTTGGGATTCATTCCTGTTGAATCTTGTTTCTTCTACATGAGTCATCTTGTGAGCGTCATGTTCTCCAAAAATAGATTCTACTGCATTTTCTTGGTTCTCGTTCACGCCATGATGCACGGTGATGCTTTGACTTTGTCCAGTTATCTCATCAAATGCGCAGTTTCTTGCTCTCTCTATCATTTTATCATCTGCGTAATAGACTCTGTAGCTGTTGCTAGCTGCATCATAGCCGCATAAAATCCCTTTCTTCGCTTTGGGCTCCCACGTCTTCCTCTGTGTATCAGGAACATGTACATACACGGTGCTTCCATACACTTTTAGATGCGCCATATCAGGCTTCTTTTTCATTATGATTTCATATGGTGTTTTCTCTTTGTTCTGCTTATTCACCATTCTGTTTAGGAGATATACTGCGCATGCTGTAGCCTCGCCCCAAAACTTTTGTGGAAGTTTTGCATGAATCATCATGGTTCTGGCTAAATTCTTGCAAGTCTTGATTGCATTTTCGATAAATCCATTCTGCTGTGGATTTCTTGGAACTGATGTTCCATGGATGATTCCTCGTTTCTTGAAAAATGAGCGTAACGGCTCTCCAAGATACTCAGCTGCACAGTCAGATCGGGCAAAATGTACCTTGTTTCCAGTTTGCTTCTCAATGAAATTGACATAATCTTCAATTAGGCCTGCTGCCTGGGATTTTTCCTTCATAAACCCCACATACTGGAATGATGATCCTTCATCCTTGATGAGTAGAAAATAATTTGATCCTCCAATGGATGCAACTGGCATTTTCCCTGCCGTATCAAAATGCATAATAACTCCAGGCTTTTCTGTGATTTTGTCAGGTTTGGATTGGTATGGCTTCTGCTCAGCTTTACCAAGCTGGCAACTCTCACACAGAAAATGGTGATTGTTCTCGGACAAATCTATGCCATTTACTGCTCCGTTTTTCACTGCTTCAACAATGTAGTCTCTGTTGATATGTCTGAAGCGACAATGCCAATCCTCCATTGTCTTCTTACTTTTCAAACTTAATGCCGCATGTTGTCCATTCTTCTTTCTGAATTCCATGACGTACATTCCGTCAATCATTTTTGCCTGTGGCCCCCTAGTGCCATCAGGTTCATAGTAGACTGCAGCTTTATCATCTCTAATGATTTTGTAGCCTTTCTTGGCCATTTTTCCTTCAGAAAATAAATTGACTGAATCTTCAACATATAGCACGTCCTTGACTATGCATGGCTCCCAATTGCCATTAATAAAATATTCCAATTCAACAGTTCCATATCCCCATCCATTAACAAATTTGTTCCCGGGGACTACTAATTTCTTCGGGTTGTCCAGCTCCTTGTAGCTGATGAACAGTTCCCGTTGTGAGCACACATGCTCAGTTGATCCAGAATCCGAAAACCAGTATTCGGCCTGATCAATCTCATCAAACATCATGAATGATTTTGATGCATTATCTGGGTTTGACTCTGTCTTTTCACATTTTGAATTCTCATTTGCATTTGCATTCCCAGAATCCCTGTTGAATTTTTGTTGAGGTGCAGATGGACAATCCCGCTTGAAATGCCCATTGCCACCACAGTTGAAGCATGACTTGACTTTGTCATTATTCTCATTTCTTGGATTTCCATTAAATCCTCCTCTTCCTCTGGACTGCCCACGGCCTTGTCCTCTGAATCCACCTCTGGATCCTCTGAATTGACCACGGAATCCACCTCGCGATTGCGATTGGTCATGCTGTTGTCCACCTTGATTTTGGTGGTAGCCTCTATTTCCTCTGAAACTAGAGCGCCCTCGAGATCCACGAGCAGAAAACGCTGCTGCTGGATTTGCTTCTTTTTCTTTTTCCTTATCCTCTGGCTTCTTCGGTTCCACAGCCAGTTTATTTAATTCCGAATTTAACTGCTCATTTCTTAGTCGAGCTAACAGATTTACCATAGTTTGGGAAGCTGGGTCAATTAGCCCCCATGCAGTTCTGAATGAACTGTTCCTCTCTGGGAGAGAGTACACAATTTTTGAAACAACCATCTCATCTGAGATGGCAACCCCCATGGTGTTTAGCGTTGATGCTAAAGATTCCAATTCATAGTAAATGTCAACTATGGTTTTTGTTTCTTCTGGTTTGTAGGAATAAAATTTCCCTAACACGGCTTGCTTATTTAAAGTTGATTGATCTGAATTACAATCTTTTAATTTTGTCCACATTTCGGCACTTGTGGTTAGTTTGGAGATGTGTTTTCGTTGTTTGGGGTTAATTGAACAACAAATAATGCTCTGTGTCCTAATGTCATCCTCGTTCCATTTGTCGATTTCTGCTTGATTAGTTATGAGCCCAGCAGAATCCTTCACTTCTTTAGGCAGCTTCCTTACTCCTGTTGCCATGCTGTAGAGTTTATTAGTCTGCAATATCAGTCGCACTTGCAGAGCCCAATCGTCGTAATTGTCATCGGACAATTTTTCGATGGTCACATTATCCAGAATCTTGACGGTCGTCATTGTAGATGCACGAAAAGCCAAGCAAAAAATTGGAAAAATAAAGTTTTTACCTTATTTTGTTGTAAGACTGGGTTGTCTTATGTTGCCCTAGTCAGATCTGGTCTAGTCTCCAGATGAGATGAAATATTCAGCGGCTTGAACTATTTCTGATTATTCACGGTTTCACAAAATTCTAATTGCTTATTGTTTATTTAATTATTTAATTATGTTCTGTATCTAATAGAAAATAGCTGTATCACAATGGCAGTGAGTTGATTCACCGCCTCCCACGATGGTGATTGCTACTTCAATAGACACGTTCACAAAAAAAATTTGGTTCAAAATCCCCTTCTAATATGGGTACTATTTTAGTTTTTTACAGTTTGCAGTATGTATCACAATAATGCATAAAGTTTTCTTGCCGCACGGTATGTTTCACTTTCTTGAAACTCCTACTTTTCTTTCTCTATATTTTTCTTTTTACCAGCTGTCAGCGTTGACTAGCTGGGACTCACTCTGTGCACAAAAACAGAAAAGGGGTAGCTTCTATCTCACTAAAAGTTTTGTCTCACAAGGACAATTTTTGTGTCACATAAATGACCACTTTTTACCACACAAGGGCTTTCACTAGTCTTCCAAAGACTTTAGTCACAATTAGGAGATAAAAGTTTTTTTACAATTCACAGTCAATGATCACAAACACTGAAAATTTGATTAGAAATCTCAGATTCCGCCTATTTCACCTTTCACTTTTTACTTTTTCACTTTTTCACATTTAATTTCCCCTTCCCCTCTGATACCATGTAATTTATATATGATGGACTGACTTGTCCGATATGCTTTTGTGCTTATATGTAATGCAGAGTAATGGAGCATTGCTAGATCCATATATTTGTATAATAAGATGTTGTTGCTTTATTGAAAGATGAAGAGTGAGTGAAGATGAAAATGATATTTGTCATTTTCATCAGAATCAAAAAGTTGCATGATCCACGCTGGACCCACATTTTACATACATAATTAACATGTACAAGATATAGGAAGGAACTGGTTAAAACACTTTCTCACGTCGATGCTGGTTGGGCTAATACACACACACATAAATGAATCTACATTCAAAGTTGCATACATACATATATCACTTCCTATATACAATCAATTAATGACACATATCATGTCAACTCTCCATCTACATAATATCCGTCCCATACATTTGTCATCACTTCAACAAGTGAAGATTCCCTTTCATAATCTTTTAGTATGTATTTATGTATACATTGTTATATTTTAGCTACTCTTCTAAAGATTACTTAGCTTGCATGCGTGACCATACAGGATTCACTTAAGATTCTTTCGTCACTCCCATACTAATAAATTGAGTGTGTGCAATTCTTTATGTTTCAACTTAATACAATCAAGTTTGATACATTGTCTGACTGAGCATACACAATCATACAAAGTGTTGCCTAAACTCATCAGCAGCAGGTGCGAGCGGAGCAACAAAATCCTAAGGATTCCGCCCATCATCCCAACCAGAACTCAGTCGTTTTACATATAATGCATTTGTTTGGGATTAGATGTATGACTACTTTACTTGTGCTCGCAAGATTTTTTTATGGGGAAAGGAAAAGGTAATATAAAGGTTATTATAAATCACGAAACAAATCAACTAAATTAACCGTTTGTATACTCAGTTGCAAGATTATACCACGGGGGTTCATCAAAATATTATGCAACCAAATTACGTAGATGCACAAATAAGTATATTTTTAGAAATGTTTCATGCAGTCACAGACAGTAGATTGGCAGCCTTAATTTACAAACCATTTTAATTTTTTTTGCTTCTACGCTATCATGGCATTTTTTACGCTTTAAAATTCTCATCTGAATGCATTAAACATTCTCCAATGAAAACAAGATGATTAACTACCCCGTTTTTACCTTTGAATTAGTGGCAAAGGAAAATGAATTGTTCATTTATCTCTCATAAGCCATTGACATCATCACAAGCAGCTCCTGATATATATTATTTTTGCTGATACCGCCCATATATTTTTTTCATACCTTATTCGTACTCTCATCCTAATCTGATATGATACAAGTCTTGGGAATAAATTTCTCGTCAAAACCGGCTTCGTAATCAGAATTAGCTCATTTATACCATTTTTAGCTAATCTTATCAATTGAGTGATAAGTAGGTATATTATTTAAAGTTGTTTTAGGCATTACGTATATCAATAATCGAGTCAAGAGCATATAGTGAATCAGGTGGTAGCTTCAAAGCAAAAGCAACTTCAAACCAAGCGGTGCTTATTTTATCAAAGTTTTCGATGGAATGTCGAAAGTAGCAGAATAAATTTGATACCACCCTGTTTCATATGATATGATATCTATTTATAGTTTCAAAGCGTTTCCAAAATGTTTTCGATAAGCTGATTGAAACTAGCTCCAAACTCTTCAACATAAAACTGTTTGTATTTGCCAACTTCTGTTTGCAAATTAAAGAAACACACAGTGAAATAAATGTCAAACAACTCGGAATTGAAATCTTGTATTCCCCCAAAAAATATTTGTCTACAACAAAACTAATAATTACTCACATGAAATTGGCAAGCTGAAAGGATCAACCGAACCTGAATGTAATTTTTTACTGCGAATTCATTTTTGACACTCTCGCTCCAACTTTTAGTAAAACTAATTGTACTAACAGCCACTAAGTTATTTGGATCCACATCCTTAATAGCAAAAGAGAACCTGGCAAAATGAAACTCGTTTTGGTAAAACTCAAAAACATGTTGGCGTTCTGGCAAATAGAAAATCATATTGTGGAAAAACAGATTTATGGTAGTATGCAATTATATTTCGTGTTGGCATCCAATATATAAAACATTACTCCCATGTTTTCAATTCATATTCAGACTTGTTACCAAAATACAGTTTATAGCACTCTATCAAACTCGAGTAGAAATATCATGTGGAGCAAAACACAAAATCCAAATTATGATGAATGTTGCTTACTTTATTTTTCCACTACAACCTGACTTGTTGTTATTATGCTGACTGTATTTGGATTTATAGCTAATTTTTGTATCATGTCTTTTCATTTTTAAAATAATATTGAGTTATAGAAGAAATTGTTTCTCCATTGTTTTGGGGGAGAACTGAATTGACACAAGAAAACTAGCACTGATTTTTGCTAGTAGGAAATTGCATCGTTGCCAGATTGTGACATTTCGGTGGTGAGCAAAAATTATGAACCGAAGTAGCAACGGCCAAAATAAAACGGCTTGTGACATTAAAACTTCTTTTTTTGTTATAATAAAAACTCATCAGATTGTATAAAGAAAGCCAACAAGTTTTCTGAGCATCGGTTGATTTGTAAGGTTGAAATATTCATAAAATGTCAATTCTGAAAAACCCCTGCTGTGTAACTTTAATCAATTCATGGATTCTTTTCGCTATTATTTTTTAAGACGATTTAATTAATTCATTACATGATCCTGTAACAATATTCTACTTTTCAAACAACCTCTATCGTTACATTAAATCAACATCTAGTCTTCAAGAATCAGAAAAACATGATTTTTTGTTCAAAATCCAGCTTTGTTTGGAATTGGAGTGGATCTATTATCATATAAATTTATATGAGAAAATTCATCGACAAGAATCTTCCGGCGGTTTCAACTCTTCAGAATTATTTGACTCGGAGATTCAAAACCTAGATGTCCCATTGATTAAGTCGTGACATCATTAACGAAAGAGCAACCAAACCCTTTGAAGGTAGTAAATGCCTTTTTTATTGATGTATAAAAAGAAGAGCTAAGGAAGTTGTCACATAAAAATCTTTTGATTTTAGGGTACATGCCTCTTATTAAATAAACAATCCCTATTTTTTATTCCTCTCAAACATAAAACGGGAAATTCTAGAAGTACGAAGTTATGTTTGCATACAGAATTCAGGAACCACCCAAAGGAATAGTTGGAAAATGAAAGCTTGTAAGCAAAAAATTGCTCAGACTTCTTGCGCCTGTTGCTTGTAAAGTTGCCAATAAAATTCAGTGGCTCACCTTGCATGATAAAATGTCATCAAAAGAAAACAACAAAACTTTTTCAGCATGCAAGTCTGGTAAAATAATTTTTTGATGAACTAGACTTAAACTTCACACCAATTAAATAAGTGACGATTGACTACAGCCGAATATTTTCTTAAGTAGAAATGATATAAGGTGTTGACGTATGTAGGAAGAAAGTCTCATCCTGATCATTTCAAGCAGTTGTCTCATTAAGGAAACAGTTGCATGTCTTTTTCTATTTTTTATAATCTCGTTATGTAAATTATATCATCATAATCATTTAACGTAACTGACAAAACTGAGCATGGCCTAATTATTTACTTGGGAAGCGTCAAATATGTCATTGCTTCAATGTTAATCCTATTTATTGCTGTCAGCTTTATCAAAACCTACCCCATAATTTATTTATTGATTAGTCACGTATGCCCACTAAGATATGAAGGTTTGGCATTATCACTAATCCCAGAGATCCACAGCATGCAAATTTTTTTTAAAGGAATAAGATCACATTGAAAACAATTGAAATCATCAACTACAAGATTAGCTTCAAATCGGAAAAACTCGTTCTGTCGGGTTTTGAAGCGAAGCGTTGAGTTGATATTACAAAAAAATGACGTTCCCGTGAGTAATGTAAAAAACCATGAATAATACATAATTTGGCGAGAATTATTTGCTAAGACAACAAGACAAAGGAATTTTTCTTTTCATGGATCACATAAACAGCAACTTAATCTTTATTTTGATAAAAGATTGATGCATTCATGTTGAGGCGTGGTAAAAACAAATACAGGAATGTGACGTAGCAGTTTACATGAATATTTTGGTACAAAGTTTTAAAACATACTTCTTTTGTTTTCGTACCTGAAAAGGTACTCGTACCACTTCTGTTCGAATGAAGAAAAGTATTGAACAGATGAACTAATGAAGTTTTATTTTTAAACCTCTAAAGTTAAATATAATCTGCAATAAACCAGAGCATACTGATATTTTGTGATCGTCTGTCATTCGGAAGTGCCTTTCGCTAAATTATACCCCAAAAGTGAATGAAGGCCGGATGGGGCTACAAAATGGATATACACGTATTATAATTTTTATACCTTCTTTCATCTGTTACAGCTTTGCGTTCTTCACCAATTGATAGTTTGCGGTTTTACAGTTGTCAGAATATGTACTGTAACTGCAACCCAGGATGAAAGGTGTGTGCAGTGACTAGGTCGTGAAGGTATAGCGCCTTAATATGAAAAACTCCTTTATTGCAATCATTCCATGATCACATTTAGACATTGTCAGTTTTCCTATAAAAAATGAACGATGAATCATTAATGTTATGAAAAACCTTGCATAGAATGTAAGAAAAGCTTTACTTTTTTTGCAAGGATTTAGGAACTCGACTCAATGGGATATTTGATTCAATAATTGACCATTTTTATATCAGTTTTAACCCATTAAGGCTAAATTAATTTATGTATATAAGTTGGGGGAGATGTATTTTTAACTGTATTAAATTGTGTACATTTAAAACATAAATAAAGAAATTAAATGTTATAACTTATACGAAACAAAGATGAGCACTTTTATTTTATCACAATGACTACTTGAGGAAGGTCAGACTTCAAATGACAACGGTTGAAGTTCTAAGGAAGGATTCAGATTAATTTAGAATTCACGCCAGTCCTATTTATAATCTGTTCTAAATGATAATTTTTAGCAAAATCGAGTTTCAATGATGAATACCAACTAGATGAATGCTAGAAATGATGGAAAGGTATTTATAAAAAAAATCTATCTACACGAACATAGAGTCGTATCATCAACCAGAAAAACTGCAACTAAAAGGTGATGAATTGATTAAAGATAAAAGTTATACACATATATCAACCCTAGTTAGAAAAAAGAAGCAGTACGCATTAAGCCTGTCTGTGGTCATTTACAACAACTATTTTTTCCGTAAATAATCTATTACTTAGCTAATCGCCTGACAGTCGATGAAGATGGAAATGAGTCGGCAAGTAAGAACCACGCAATGAAAGAGAATGTTTCAAATTTTTATGAGTTGTGTAGCAGGTGTTTGCATCAATGTAAATCTACATTGCAATTCATGTGTGATGTAACTAAACATTACAATAGCAAATACATAATCAAAAAACAAATATTGAAGCTTTTAGAAAAAACTGGATTGTAGCCGTTAATGTCATTTGATGAAGTGGTGCAATAAATCAGGCTAAAAAATCAATCCGGTTGACTGGGTCCGAATTCCATGTTCATTTCTTTCATTAGCTGAATTGCATTCAGCAAACTAATGGTTTTACCAAGTTTGTCTGTCTGTCCATCTGTGCGCCCTCTCCTGGTCACATACATTGACCGATGTGGCTCAAATTTGGCACACATGCTACTTAAGAGGACCATGGGAAATAATTTTCAAATAAATCGGTCAAACTATTCGAAATTATAGGCGCGAAAGTTCAGAAAGTCATCGATTTTACAAGTAATGCTTTTACAACGTTGGAAGAGAATCGCGGAGGTGGGTTTAGAGAGCACCATGGAGGGGATTTGCTGGACATAGGGGGTTTGGAGGAGATCACTCAGGGGGGGGGGGTGTCGTATTATTGAATTAGGTACACATAAATTTACGTGTTTTATAGCATTTGCACGCCTGCAGCTGCGTCTCTAGCCTGCTTACTAGCAGTCTATTCAGGAATTGCAACAAAAATGCAATCTTGCAAGTGCTTGCATCACCAGCTAAGTGCATTAAGTGGCTTGAAAAAATAACATCGAAAAAAAATATTCGTGCATAATCAACTTTGTAATTCAGGCAGTCGACGAATATGGAAATTGTAGTGTTTGAGACCATAGAAGCTACAAAGTATTTTAGGAACGTTAATTGAATTTACAACCCAGACCTCACGTAACTTATCGTTAGTAGATAGAGTGCTCTTTCAGCCTTTCCACCTGTTAGCCAGCCTAAACCAAATAATCACATGCGAGATACTTGCTCTCGCGTTATTGATACTATAAGACCACATTTTACATTCATGGCTTAGTGTTTATATCCCCCGACCAATTCGAAAACCCCATAAAACTGATGAGATGATTCGGCAAGTAAAAACAATACAATATAATAAAATGCTTCAAATTTCAATAAAATGTGTAGCTGGTTTGTGTATTAGTATTTTTAACTGGGATGGATGAATACGTCTGTGTATAACAGCAGCAAACAGAGTAGTAACAAAAACAATCTTGAAAGTTTAAACTAAAGAAATTGGATTGTGGTCGTTAATGTTGATTAATTCAGTGGCCAGAAAGAAAAGGGTACTAAGCTTGGTTAAAAACACAATCCAGTTCATAAAGTTTTAAGGTTTTCATCCATCTGTACCATCCAGGTGGTTCTTTTAATAATATGAGTTCCCAATGACCCAGCCTCACGTGCTATTACTGTCATTGGTCGTCAAGATATATTACCATGCGAAAAAAAATCCACACGAACTCCCATCCAGACAGTTGGTTTTCCTGTAAAAATATGACGAGGCATAAAAGATTGGACTTTTGATAAAACTTGTTAGTGATGTTAAACACTGAATTGTTGGTTTAGTACCTTGAAATTATGTAATGCGAAATGTGGATTTTTATACCAGTAAGCCAGCAAGTTGGGATTAAATTACGTTATTTATTTTGGGTGGCAACTTTTAACATTATTCAATCACATGCAACACAAATATGAATGCAAGAATTCAAGGTTATCAGAGGAAATGTCTCAGAACTTCGACAAACAACCAAAAACCAACAACTGGTGCTACTCTGTTTGGGCAGGTCAGTTAAGTTTTTTTCACATACGCTTTGTGTAGGTTTACTTTATGAAAACAGCTACCTAGTAAAACCGAAACCAGAAATAACAAGCTTTATAGTTCTATGTACTGATACCTGTAAACCGTAAAATGAAATGAAGTTATCTATCCATCTATTCAGATTAATTTAGAATTCATGCGAGCTCTATTTGTTATGTGTTCTGCATGCTAATCCTTAACGAAATCCAGTTTTTTCATTTATGAATACTAATTAAACGAATGCAAGAAATGAAGGAAGAATATTATAAAAAAAACTATCTACACGATCAACCATCCTTATCATTAATAAGATAAACTGCAACAAAAAGGTGCTGACTTGAAAGAAGAACAAAACACACGAATATATCAAACCTAGTTAGCAACAAAAAACGGTGTGCATTAAGCTTGCCTCTAAAAACTTTCAACGAAATATTTTTCTGCGTGAACAATCTTCTGCTTAACTAAATCTCCAGTAATAAGGGAAACATCGAAACTTTTCGGCAAGTAAGAATGACGTAAGGAAATACATGGTTTCAAATTTTTGTGAGATGTGTAGCTGGAGCTTGTATGAATGTAAATCTAAGCTGCGATTCAATTTATTTGATACAACTATACATAGCAATAGCAAACGCTTTATTAATAATCTAAAATCTTGAAATGTTTTGGAAAAAATTTATTTCAGCTGTGATTGTGATGGGATAAAGTGGCTAGAGAAAGAAGTGTGCTCAGTCCAAAGGAATCAATCCGGTCTGATGGGGTATATTCATCATCTTTTTTATCTTTATTAGGGATGGGAGGGCTTCAAAAATTCAAAGACTTGCAAAATATTGCATTAGTGATTAATACTATGCGTAAAACGTTTGCCCGTAAGCATCAAAGTGCATCAAGATGATGAGTTTTGAATAAACAAGTGCCAACCAAGAACGATTTGATAATGTAGAGGTTGGTAGTGAAGATGTATCACCTTCCCATGAAAAGAATCATGTATTGCAGTCATCAATTTGTCACATCCAGCCATTACCACTTTTCTTTTTGTAAAATAAATTGAAGATAAAACTTGTGAGAGATGTCAAACACTTGTTTTCGCAAAGATTTAGATGAGTGGCTTGGAAGTTTTATACGGAGAAACTTCAATTTTTATATCAGCTACCGAGCAAGTAGGGATTTAATGGGGTGGTAGCATACAACATTATTCAATTGAATGCATTTGTCCAAAAGTCACGATGCTGTTGGTGTTGTGGCATGTAAAACTAAAAGGAATTACTACCCCAGTTTGCTTGAAAAATAAATGCAGTTCATTGGGTCATTTCGTATGATAAAACTTGTGACAGGTATTGAATACTTGTGACAGATGTCAGAAACTCGTTTTTTCCTAAGAGTTAGTAGTGCAGCATGATATATATTACGAAATGTGAACTAATCAATTTTACAAGCAAGTTAAGACTTTTTTATGTAATTTATTTGCGTTTTTGACTGAACATGACATAAATCAATCGTATCAATGCATTCGAATCATTTATTCAAGAACTAGAGGTTATGGGAAGCAATATTACATAACTGCGACAACCATTGAAACTGCAATACCAATTCAAACCAGCATAATTTCTTCACAACTTACTACTACTACTAATTCCTGGTAATAAAATTCTAAAACCACATTACAATGGTTGGAAAGTTGGAGTGGCGAACTCTCTGTCGGCGGATAGACATGGGGAAACCAATCAAAGTGTTTCTTCGTGAAGTGGTTTGCCTCATGTTTATAGTGTATATAATACGCAGCCTTTTCAACAAGAATGCTAGATACACGCATACATATTGGTGTGTATTTATATTGGTTTCTCATACTCCATCACCATCATGGAATTCGTTAATTTTTCTCAACTATTAACACAACACCAGAGTCCTATCTGCATCATATTGTATCAAGTAGTGTGAATCGGGAATGTTGCATTCTATTCTATGCAGAAACTGATGACAAAAATCTATAAAAAGTAGTCTTGTTACCTTTGAACACTTGCTGCATGTAGCATACAAAAGACACCTTTGGTTATTATGGATGGAAGTATGACAAATTTTAAGAAGGTTATTGTATAGTATGTAAGCCTGCTTTGCCTGTACGAACATTATATACAAAACTTGGGTTTACTTGGCGTTCTAGAAAACCTTCAAGTCGACGCTTCTTATATTTGTGTAGAAACAACTAATTTGTCAGCATGAATATATTTATTCTGGGAAGATTACTTCCGAAGCATTTGGTGTTTAAACCAGTCACATCTTTTTGTCACTTTGACATTATATGAAATACTTGACACTTGCATGGACGTTAATTTGAGTTACTTAAAACTTTTTCAATCGAAGACAAATCTTTGTGGCTACTTGCAAGAAAAATGGAGGCCCATGACACGTTGATTCATGATCACTCCACATTTTCAGGAAAGTTAGCATTATTTCTCCATAGGTAAGGGGGAAGGAAGGGAAAATTAAACGGAATGACGAATATCTTCCTTCACTTTTTATCGGAAATTTTACTAAAATTTTGAATTTTTTCGTCAATATTTGAAGGCTGAACTGGAAGTACATGGTAGCACAAGCACTGTTCTTGACGGCCGTTATGGGAATTGCTGCTTTAATCGGTATGAAATTACTATTAATTCTATGAGTGGAAGAAGTCATTGTATAAGCAAAAGTTAATGCGAACGTAACAAATATTTACCGTTTCAGTCGTTGTGGATCGGAAGAACAGCAATACAATTCCATCCCCAGTGTTGCAGGTTGCCCCAGGAAATTCCCTGCTCGAAGGTGCAGACCCTCTGGACGACAACATAGTAGAAGGCGATGTGGTTGGGTGGAATGTTGTGAAAAAATCATCCCAAGGAATGTTTGATTCGGAAGGCTGTGAAAATGGTCTGTATTCATTTGAAGGCTTTGACCCGATCCTGGACGTTTCCTCCATGAAGACTTTACGACTCCGTTATTTAGTCATTGATGCACCTGCACTCACTCATTCCCTGCAACTATGGACAAATTTGGAAACAATTGTTATAGAGAATGTTTGGGTGAATGGGAATTTTTCTAGGGTGTATCTTCCCAACTTAAAAAAGTTCATTTTTCACCAGTTCCGAAATGAGAAAACCGATACATACAAGCAACCTGATATATTGAAAGATATTCTCTTTTTTGACGTAAGTTCAAACGCAACATGGGATTTGGATAGGGATCTCCTGAATCTTAACATGACAATCCAGTTGACAATACAAGGCACCAAAATTCTCGACATTGAGCCAACAGAGGGAGAAATCAATATCAATACTCACCAATGTGAAAACATTTATAAGCACTTTAATCCTAAAACCTCTTTCCAGCTATCAAGCTTGTCCCTGAGCTGGTGTTCTGTGGAAAATGCTACGCTGGATCAGCTAGAAGGGAATGCAGACAATCTTAAATTTCTGTTTCTCAACAATGCAGTCCCATATTCTTCAGAGGATTGGATGAAGATTTTGAGCTCACTTCATAATCTTCAAGAGCTCCATGTATTCCTCCGTTTCAAATGTGATTGGCCAGGCTATGAGATTTTCTTGAATGTTTCCAACCTCGCCCCAACGGTGGAAACATTATCGATAACAAATTTGGATCTGAGCTTTGAACTGGGATTGCCAGCACAATCGGTAAGGAACATTATTATCTCAATTGTAATGTGACACATGTGCAACAATCTTCATCAAGGGTAAATATGCAACTGATTTCAAACCTCTAGGTACGGAATTTATCATTTGACACTTACGTTGGAGAAAATATAGTAAACAACTTTCCCCAAGTATTTCCAAATGTAAGTACTGTCGCATTATTCAACATCACCCAGAACCTGAGTTATCCATTGATTTATCAAGTCCTCCAAGTGAAACCAGAGCTTCTCATTGTCACAAATTTGACACGAATTTTTCACCACCAGCCATCAGCACCATTATTAAAGAAAATTGAAAGTGAGAGAAGTTGGGCATCCAAATCAAATCTGAAGCGCAACAAATTGATGACAGACATAATTACGCAAGTAGAGGATATTTTGAGCAAGGCCGGAATACCAAATGATGCATGTAGCTTCATGTTGAAACTTTGCAGCGATGATGGAACGTATGTCGGAAAAGCATTGACAAGTTTCCAACGACACTTTTACCGCTATAAGAGGTTAGCTTTTAGTAAAATTGATACGTATGCGGATTATGTAACTTGGGATGCAAATCCAAAATAATCGGCTATGGCTTTCCCTACCAAACTGCAAAAAGTAAGTAAGGTTGTTTTGGGAAATTAATTCGACTTGGAAGATAAAAACGTAAAAACTACATAAACTATGTTTGAAAAATAGTATAGATGAATAAAATGTTCTATATTGATATGTATAGAAGCAACCACGACGAAAAATGTGTTGAAAATATCTCTTGGTCGTTCATTTATTTTGCTTGTGTCTTTTCATGTGTTATTTCCATACTGCTGTTTATCATCAACGTCCAGTTGCTTTTGTTGATTTCTGGTTCATTCCTTAGCCTCTCGGCTTGTTTGCTATAGGTGTTGGTTAGGTGTACAAAGTTTAATGGACACAGTTTGTAAAAAGGTCAAAAGATTTTGTTGTAAACAGGAATGGGACATTTCTACACCTGACTTGAATATGAAGTTGCTGTTTTGGTTGTTTTTTAATCACTGTAATGATAATGTTTTATTTTTGCAATATTTCAATGCATGATGACAACACAGCATGACAAATAAAAAATTGTTAGAAACATTTAATCTGGGAGTTTACACAAAAAACGGACTCCAGTTGTTACCGTTTTCGCATATTCACTTAATTGCAGCCAAGCTACGCCACATTACTTAATACATGTGGCTTATTATTTCAGTTTATTTTGTACAAAAGAAACTGTTTAAAAGGCAAATTACTTCTCAATGCAATTTGAGCATATAATATGAGAAGCTATATTAGAATATAGAATGAACATACTTATGATGAATCCACTCATGCAACAAGATGCTAGGGTTCTGAAAATGTCATGCTTATCGTTACCTGCTCAACATTCATGATGATACAACATATGGCAAATGCATTGCATAAGAGGCTTACAGTTATCTACTATTTATCATTATCCATTTACTGCCAAATAAGTCGGTAAGACTGGACAATTTTTAGTTTTATGACAATAACTGTCACTTCTTCATCATTATTTAATTCCAAAAGCCAGAAAGAGAAAATCTTGGAGTTACTCTTATGAACTTGATTATGCATTTAAAAATGACGCAGTTTGCAGACCTACAACCAACAGTAGCCTAATGTATGAAGGCTTAAACTACACCAGAATATAACTTTTTGATGTAAAATTAAATACTGCAACTATGATCCGAATTTTTCACTGGCTCTATGCATAGTGGATGAAAATTCGACGTATTATGTATTATGGAGACTTGATGAGGGTTGTTAGCACCGAAGAGTGATGACCAAAACGGTTGGTCCATATAGAATGCTATTGTTTCTTTCGTTGTTCTTTTCATAAGAAAATTGGTCCATTGCCAATCACGAGAGGAAGACATCTCAGCAACATGACTTGAGTACTTTTCTGAGCGAGTATAGACATACTTCAATCGTTTTTTCAAAATGCGTTTCACTTAGACTTCTGTATAGTAATCTAGTAATCCATTAAGATTGGACTCGCCAGTAATCCATTAAGACACTGTAATTGGCAAAACCCGAAGAAGATTTGGGATACATTGTATAAAATCATGGGATAGGTCTAGCTTTCCATCTGCCTCTGGAAGTTGTTTTATTGCAGGGTAGGTTTTACTAATTGGGGTTCCTCGAGACAATTGGGGTTTCTATTTAAAATGCTACATTTTCCACTGCTCAACGATTAAAATATCTATCTATATCATGCAAAGGAAGAATGTATCCCCAACTTTTTTCAAACATTGTGATGATCAAGTAAGTCGATCATAATCATGATTGTATTTAAATTTTATTTTTGGCTAAAGTTGTTACTTCTAACAATATCATTTTTATGTATTCATATTTTCAATGAGCGAATTCGTCTGTTTTGTCTTTATGGTGATTTTTCACCTACCTAAATGTCCTTGCTATGATGTGGATTCATTGTTATTTTGCAAAGGAGACTGTTTTGAAATTAAGTTAAGTTTATCATATTAAATCGACATTTAGTGCTTCCCTTTCTTGTGAACTGGTACCGAAAAGTTCAACGGTGGTGATCCTATCCACCGTACCCACGATTGGATTTTTAATCGTCTTCTACATTTTTGTTAGTCCATGCTGCCCCCAGTAAATTTTTACGCCCATTTAGTACTTTCCCCTGCAACGAAGTTTTACAGCTTTACTCTTCCTCTCTTGGAAAATTAGGACTGATTTATTTTAGAAGTCAACCAACACATTTAGTGATATTTATCTTTGGCCCCGGAGAGTACTGTGACAATTTCGAAGTCCATCTACGCTTATCTCTTTTTAAAGTAAGGTTTAATTACTTAAAATCCTTAATTAGAAATTTAATTTCAGTGCCAGATAGATTAAAACGCAAGGATGATAGAAATATTATTTTTAAACCGAGTCGTGTTCATCTGTCGCATCAATACATCCATTAAGAAGTTTTTAATCCGTGTCATGTGATTAAATAACAGGGCATAACGATAACTATAACTTTCAATCAAGGGCTCAATCATCTGTTTGTATGAATGACAGTAATCATTCATCCACTTCGTCTCCTACTAGGCAAAGCTGTCAGCCAGCTGTATTGTGTAAGATACCGGCAAAGGCCCTTGTCAATTTATGCATAAGTTTCTGTTATTTTTTTTGGGAAATCTTCACACTTGACATGAGCATGAGCTTGTTTGTTTGTTTAATCTAGCATATTGAAGGAAAGTGGTCGTACTGTCATCTTTTTCAACCTGTTCGATTTCCGTTTGATTGGGTGAGCAACCAATTGATTTTTTCAACATTAGTTCGTGGTAAGTGGATTTAATTTTTATTGGTGACAATGGTGTTTATTGTTTGTAGTTATTTATTTATTGCCATTTTCGAATGTCAGTCAGCTGACATGGAAGTGGTGTTGTAAAAAGAATAGTCAATAATGTTTGCTCAGGGTTTCGTTTAAACTCTTGTATTTTGTGATGTGCAATTCACAAAATCCATTGTAAAGCCTTTCATTTTGATAGCGAAGGGAAGCAGTAGTTGAGTTGGATCTTTTAACTCTCAGAAAACGAACTGGTATTTTTAGGTTGTTACTTTGGTCAGGATTTGATTTTTAATATTTTTTAGTTTAGTTTTTGCTACTTTCCATGCTGACTGTAGTCAATTTAGGAGATAGTTTTGCCCTTTGCACTACAACAAACATTGGAAGACATAAAAAGTAGTTTAAAAGAAAGAGAGAACGTTTTTTTATTTCTAAGGTAGTATTTATTTGAGAATCCAACTCACACATATATTGATAAATGATAATATAATCTCTGATCTAGTAGAATACTGTAACAATTTGGAAGTTTATTTACATTTATCTCTTTTCATGCAAATTGTAAATACTTAAAATCCTTTGTTAGAGAGTTGATTTTAAGGGAAGGAGGTAAAAGCTTTAAAAGAATGGAAATACTTTTTTAAACCGAGTTTTGCTCTGTCGAATGTATTTTTACCCAAGGTCATGCCATTATTTGTGTTGAATAGGAGAAAGAATTAAGCCTTGTTTAATTTAAATTTTAAAGGACCAAAATCATTTGACTCTCGTTGTTAGTAGAAAAGTCCATCAGTAAATTCAAATTATCTAGAGATCACCAGTTGTCAAATGAATAGGTAATTATCTTTGTATGAAATAGTTTTCGTTTTAGGGTGGAAGTTACTAAAACCTACGAGTAGTAAAAGAGAGACTTGAAAATGTGATCATTTTCCAAAGTTTATCACAATTATCCCTTGTAAACATTGGTTTTAGTTGCGAATGATTATCAGAGGAGTCAGAACGGAAAGGTATAGGCGGTTTCTTGAAACACGAATTTAGTCGCCATAATCTTTATCAATGAAAAACATAGGGGAAGTTAGTTGAGATATTGGTGTACTCAAAAAGGTTTCTAGGTGCTTTAGTATTTTTATCAGAAATCTGGTGTGTAATAATAATTCATGTGTTAAGCCCATGTTTTATCAAAATCTCTTTTGTAGACAAAGGGAATATGAGCATCGTGCCGTGCAGAGAGAACTTGTTAGAGCTTTCTTTGGAAACCAACAGATAGCACAGCTTAGTCAGGAACAAAGTAAAAATCGTTTCTGACTTTTGTGTATTACTCTTTTGCTGTGTAATGCATGCTGTGTAGCAGATCTTTTGTATCAGTCACTACTATACAACCGAAACAAGGGAAATCCATACATAGACATTTAGTAGAAGTGGTTTCAGATTTGCTAACGTGTCTTTTACCCGTCAAATTGTTTTGTATACGTATTTGTGAACAAGACAAAATTAAAAAGTCAATGATTAGTAGAAAATCCCAATCATATTCAACTGACGTATTTTTTGAAGTGACAAAGCATCGTTATATGTTTCACGCAGGGTAAAGTAGGCTACTGTTTAAGAAGAGCCAATGGTCGCGCTAGCTTTTGGTCTCCGATTTGGCTGAAAATTTGCAGGAATATAGATTTTGATGCGTAGATTACGAATCTGAAATCAGTAACCGGTTTTAGCTATCGTGGCGCCCCCCAGAGGGAAAAAACGGTGGGAAGAGATTCCCACCGCTGTTTTTGCCATTAACAATTTTTAAAAATCGTTAAAACCGGCTTTGTATCTTTGTATTCGATTACTACTTGTTTTAATTCGGTGTGTTTAGTTATCATCAGCTCATCCGCTGTTCAGTACCAATCCCACGATTTATATTAGTAGCCTATGAATGTTCAAATTTAGCTCCTTATGGCAAGTGATACTGTCCATTTTATCCACTTTTGTCCATTTCGTCCTTCCCACACAAAAAAGGGTGGAAAATGGACAACGGGCGTACTTTGGTTACACGTATTAATTTTTTGATGCACTGATCACTGGAGACGGTTATCCTTATATTAAATGATCTGGGGAATGAATAATGAATACGACAGTGGAATTATCCATGTGAATGCATCCATTAGAACGATGATAGAGTGTGTAGTTGTAGAGGTATTTAATATGTTGTTATCTCGGCTTTAAAGTACCTGGACAACGTATGCTAAAGTATAATGATAGAGAGAGAGGACCTGCTGACAGCTCTCCTGTCCTATTATTTTAAATAATTTTACTATTAGCAATAGAGTCAATAATTAAATTTTATTTTTAACTTTGACTAGTACTGGTACTATTGCCAACTACTGCATTTTATTGAATCGTCAAAAAAATTAAGAATTTTCAGTGTTTTTTAGCCATCTGTTTGGAACTGAAAACAGACGACAAAATATATAAGATATACATAGCTATACATAGACTTTACAGCAGCAATACCATCAATGCTTTGAGCATACCGTCCCATATATTGGAAGCGTGTTTTGGATGGAATTATGGACTTGGCCCGCTGGCTCTGTTGATGACAGTCACACTACCCGGTCATTTTCCAACCCCTGACCTAGACTACCTCTTCAATTTAGAAGGACGGATTTGCAGTAAAAAGCCAGAGGTGTGTGTGCTCTACGTTGTAACAGTTATGCACGAACACTGATTGCCGAACTGACTGATTGCAACTGCACACATGCCTACTGTGCTTGCATTTAGGCAAGTTAATCTATTAAGTTTTAAACTAATCTATGATTACATTTGGATAAACGGAAACCCTATAACGATTTCTGATCTCTCACGAGGAACATGGATCCTGACAGCAATCAATACAAGCTAATCATCTGTAACTCTTGTGAAATAAGACACCTATACAAGCAAGGGATCAAATCAGCCGATGGAAGATGGATACATTTTCGATACGATTGGACTTGCACTATTTGTAAGAATTCAAGAACCGTGGCTACGAACAATTGTCAAGAAAAGCCTGAATCTTGCTCGGACCTCCCCTTTCACAATGAATCAATCTTCGAAACGAATGAAAGTGAAAACTCAGAGGAAACTGAACTACCCCCTCCTGATTATGAAAATTTGCTACCCAAAGGAAAGAAAATAGTTCACTTAAATATTAATGGGCTAAAGAGCAAATACGAAGAAGTGCGTCATCTTCTAAGCCATGAGGAGAACATCATTTGTTTAGCATTGACGGAATCAAAACTAGATAGTATTAGAGACTCTCCTAATTTGTTTATGGTACCAGGCTACCAACTGATAAGAAGTGACCGCAAAGACAAAGAAGGTGGTGGTACAATAATCTACATGAATGATAATTGCACCACACAAATATGTGAATTACCTGAACCACCGCCAGGTTTTGTTGAATGTACAATTTTAAAAGTTAAAGCCAACTTTATGAAGCCATTTCATCTCTGCGTGGTATATATTCCCCCAGACAAAATAGATGAAGAAGTATACAATTTCTTTGAAAACATTTTTTGTTTTCTGCAATCACAAGGCTCAGAATTTATAACAATGGGGGATTTTAATATTGACTTACGTAGTACCACTCCCGAATCAAAAAGATGGGCGAGTATTACGAAAGAGTTCAACCTAACGCAACTGATAAAACCTCCCACTAGAGTAGCAGTTAGATTCCGTGGTTTATATAATTTCGATACTACCTCCACCCTAATCGACCACATTTATGTTTCAAGGAAGGAACTCTTTAGTGAATCGGGTGTAGTGAACATTACAGCCTCAGATCACCACATGATTTATACCATCTACAAATGTAATAAAATAAAAATACCATCAAAAGTGCTCGAGTATAGATGTCTACGGAAAATTAGTGATGAGGATTTTACTACTGATTTTAACAAAATTGATTGGAGCTTCCTGAGGACTCAGTCTACACTAAAGAACAGTAGCGAAATCTTCGAAAAAAGCGTGATGGCGCTAATTGATAAACACGCCCCGCTGAAGCGAAAATTGGTGAAGGGCTCAAATGCGCCCTGGTTCAGTGCAGGGCTAGTAGAAATTTGTAAAATTAGGGACAAATTAAAAAGTTTGCAATCAACAAGCAAGGAAATTGCCAAAAAATACAGAAAAGTGAAACAAGAAGTTTACACAAAAATTCAAGCAGCAAAGAAACTTTTCTTCATCAAACGTTTCGAAAAGGTAACATCTTCAACAGATGTGTGGAACACTATAAATATGCTCACGAACTTCCGCTCAAAATCAGCAACAAAAGTGCCTAAGTTAGTTGACATCGAGGGTCGTGTACTTGAGAATGATGAAAACATATGCAACCAGTTTGCATCGGAATTTGTTGTGAAAAGTGCAGAAAGTGATGTTACCCAGTGTCTAGCCGATTTAGAAAATTATGTTGAAGATCAAAGTGCATTGGTTGAAGAACTCGAAATATCAAGCGATGACGTAATGGATGCATTAAATAATCCAGAGGATACCAGATTTGATGAAACTGACATAAGAGACACTGAGATTCTTGATGCCATTCAGTATGTGAAGAAATGCAAAAACACGAAACTTAATGTACCCATGTTTATTTATAAGCGTTTCTGTAATCTACTGGTATTACCGCTACAAATCTTGTTTGTCAGCATATTTTCAACGGGTGTCGTGCCTGATAATTTTAAGTTAGGGTATGTAACGCCACTTTACAAGGGGAAGGGGAGGTACACCCAGTCAAGCTCGTATCGAGCAATATTTAATTTTCCATTTATAGTGAGAATATTTGAACGAATTCTATACCGCAAAATACTGAAATATGTCAATTATTTTTATGATAAACATCAGCACGGATTCAGACGCAATCGATCATGCGATACTGCAATTGCAGTTTTTACACAAGATATCTATGAAGGATTTGATAAGACGTCTGGAAAAGCCGTAGCTGCATTCATAGATTTCTCCAAAGCGTTTGATTCTGTGAATCAAACGCTTTTAATCAGAAAACTAATTTTGAATTTCGGATGCAAAATTCCGAAAATACTTATTCAAGTTTTGATCAGTTATTTTTCAAATAGAAAATTTAAAATCCAAAACGGAAAATATGAATCTGCAGAATTTTATATTAGAGCAGGAGTGCCACCTGGATCGATTTTAGGAGCCCTCTGCTATACTATATTTGTTAATGATATTGGTAGTGCTATATCTCTTAAATATCTACTTTATGCGGATGATTTAGTAATTTATACACTTTGTGATAATTTTGTTGATGGTGCAAGACAACTAACTGAAGCGTTAGCTAAATTAGATGATTGGTGCGTCCAAAATGGACTAAAAATAAACGTAGAGAAAACAAAGTGCATGCGTTTCTTTAAAGCCCGAGATCATAGAGCCAAAAACAGTGAAACTGGCACAGTAAATCTCCGAAACTTAGCAGTAGAATGGGTAGATGAATTCAAATATCTTGGTGTTGATCTAGACAGTACTCTTTCTTTTAAACCGCACGAAAAACGTGTAGAACAAAGAATGAATGCTGCGCTAGCTAGATTATATAGTATAAGAAAGTTGTTAACTGAAAAAGTTATGAAAACATTTTTGTCATCGTACGTTGTGGGTATAGTAGACTTTGTAATAGCTATTTGGGCTGTACACCCCGAAAAGTTATGGAAACTTCAAGGAAAAATTAATCGTTTTCTGCTAGCTTACTACCATCCGTTAGTCTCAAAAAAGCAAAGACGAAGGCTAATTAATTGCGACTTGGAAGTCAACTCCCTGCTTCAAAGGACTGATCTTCTCACGGTTGCGGAAAGAAGAATTTTCGCTTTGCTAAAATTAATACTAAAATGGAAAAAATTAGACATTTTCGAAGGGTATTTTGTAAATTGTTGTAAAGAGGAAGGTTTCTGTGACACGTATAAGTTACCGAGACATTCCAAAGAAATCTATAAACAGTCAATCAAATGGAGTGCTACATCAACCTGGAACCACTACATTAAAAAAGTGAAAAATCAAATAACAACGGACACGCGTCGAGAGAATCTATTTGAGTTAATGAAAAATGCAATACTATTAGAGCGTAAAAGTCTGTATGTATAACATTATTAGATTTTTATTGCAATAATTGTTAACGAATTCGGTTTGTTTATACTTGATAATGGAAATGTACCTTTGGAATTACCTTAAACGATTTTTCGTTCGCAAACTTGGTCATTGAGCCATGCTTTGTTCGTATGTTAGAGTATGAAAACCAGACGTTGTAAAATGACTGATACTCAGAAACAATAAAGTCTATTCTATTCTATTCTACCGTCCAGTTTCCGTTCTACGTTCTGTTATAAATTGGGTTTGGAATAAAATTACCAGGGAGTGTTAGTAAAGTGCATGTGTGCAACAAATATATTTATTGCTTTTGTTGTTTAAAATTGTAGTTTTTCTTAGTTATCAGTTTTGCAAGGTTTATCATAAAGTATTGTTTGGTTTAGCATCTTTTTGCTCACTTTTGTGTCCGTTATATTTTGCTCCGATTATACACACTCAAAACATTTCTAACCTACTCAGCATCATACATACGTGCAGTTCAAACACATATAATATTTTATATGTTTTTTTTCTTTAGGGAGTGTTTGTGGTATACAAGCATTTTCGAGCTAGGAAATTTTCTGTGATGTAACAAACAAGGGAAGACAATTTACTACAGCTGATATATTCGTAATAAATTTGAATGTTATCCGAAAGTAGAGTACATGGATTAAGTTTAAAATGTTGAAAACATACAACCAACAAGTGTGAATCTTCTAAAAAGTTGTGAATTTTACTTTTTAGATTTTCAGAAACCAGGACAGTTGATCCAATTCTCAGCTTTCAAACAACGGAATCTACTCGTCAAGTACCTTATCATAAGCTCGAATTTATCCCTGAAAGTCTAGTGGCGGAAGGATGATTGACATAACGGGGGCTTACCCCTTGGACAAAGATGAGTGGATGGAAGCATTTGATGCTTTGAAGAAGCTTCAGCTCTTTCCTGATGAATATCTGAGGTAAGACATAAGAACGAGAACACACAGATATATGTTGTATCTCAATCTTAATATTACTTTCAATTTTTGTGCAATTTCATGTTTTCTTAGATCCAAGCTCCAAAAATTTGAGGATTTGTATAGTAAATTACTGTCACCAAAGGTCACACTCGGGGATGTCCTCTCGATTATCCACTTCCAGTGTAAGCTTCTGAAAAGGATTCAACAAGTTCGGAAGGTGAAGATAACATCTTGAGTTATTAATCATTTATTTTAATAGAAGAAATTTACGAAAGCGTAGTTAGTAGTTACATAAACGACCATGAGATGTTCAATATGATTTTAGCATAAATTATTGTTTGCAGGAATTGAATAAGCCTGGCCCCGATGATCGAGTCGAAAAGTTTATTGATAGCGAGCTACGATCCCAGTATGATTTTGGAGAGATCAATTTTAAAGATGAAATATTGTTTTGGCAATCAAAACTTGGATTTCTTCTCAAGCTTGAGGTAAGCTCGAAATAACCCGTTTTAAGCAAGTTAGTAATGAAATTAGTAAATAGGCCATTTTATATTAAGATTTTATTGCTAACCTTTTTGTTTTTATAGACAGAGGCTGACAGAGAACCTGCGATGATAAGTACCTACGAGAAAGCCTTGAGTTATATCGGGGATGCTGAATTGAGCTTAGAGTTTTACGATGATGCAGTGCAGTACCTCTGGTCGTTATTGGATGAACCCGAAAAAGTGTTTGACGAGCAAAAAAAGACCCTGAAAGAAAAGCCAAGAAATTATTCGAAACTAATGGTCAATATTCGAAGGATAACTGAACGGGCAATGGGAGTATCGAGCTTTAAGGGAAATTCTCAAGTTCTTCAATGGGTATGGTATTTGTTGATTGTTAATTTTCATAAAATAATAACCTTTTCAAAAGCCTGTTGCTTGTCGGCATAAAGCATTCAAAATTATGTAAATGTAACGCTTTTATTATTTCAGAAAATTTTGAACGAGTTTCGATACTTGCGGATATTGGAAGCAAAGAAACATGCTCTGGTTTGGCTTTCATAACATATTATTTGTATTTCTGCTAACAATTACATGGATATTCTGATTTTGCATTTTTAAGGAAAATGTATTTTCTCCTGTAGGGAACGAACTTCAATTTCCTTGGTGGCCTCATTCAGGAAATTGATCTTACGCAATACCTTATACGAACAAGTTACTCGGACTTCAGTTTTGCATTTTTGAAAGACGTCGTACCAATGTTTTATCTGTTTGATTTACTTTTGGAATTTCGTGATATTCCACTGGCTGAAGAGTTGTTTGAAAAGATAGAAGGGTAACTTTAACATACCTCAATACTTTTATTCAACGTTTTCATACAGTTGCTGTATTTTACATTTTCTTTTGGATTATAGTGAGGTGTCAACTGTAAAGCCAACCACATTCAAAATCCAGGAATGGTTCATCAACAAGTGCACCTGCGAAGATGACAAGTCAGTCAGGTATTCACGTACATGTCTAGAACCAATAACAATTCTATTTTTGTGAATTGTGTACTGCATTTACTAATTGTGTACTGGCTGGTTTCAAACAGGAAAAGTCTGGACCTTATGACCTATGCGTTGAAAACGATTCCCACGAAAGAAATGCTGGATTTTTGTATCTACAAAATGAATAATTTGTTGTATCATGTCTTCGGCTCTAGTCACCACACTTATGCTCTTGCCGAAATTATTCAACACTGTGTGCAATTGTACAAATGGAAAAAGTTTGAGGAACTTGAGTCAGAAATGTTTTACAGTGGCCGAGTAAGTTTTTTTAAGTTGAGATAACAAAAAATCCTTTGATCCGTATATCTTACAAATTCAACTGAAATTTTATGATTTTATTTTTTTGATTAGATTCTGTTCTTGAAACTTATCCCAGACTATATCAAGAGGCTAGAGACGACATCCGACTGGGAGGGTATTATGTGGCTGGAATATTTTCTTGACGCAAATAATATTCATGATATCATTGTGAACTCTTTGGAAAAGGTTCCCAACAGCTTCGCTCTGGTCAATGAAGTAGTGCGTCTAATTAGCAGCAAGGGAGAAACACTCACTGAAGCTGATGCGGGACGGATTCTTCAGTACCTTTCCGCTGTGAATTGGAAGGATGAAATGGATTCGGATAAAATTCTGCAGTTTTTAAAAATATTGTACAACTCATTCGCAACTGCAAGTTTGGAGAGTAAACAGAATCTTGCCAAACTGTTTAATATGAGAATGATTCCACGAATGGATGAAATTTTGAGGGATCATCTGAAAAAGCTTTACTATGAAGGTTTGTGGATTATCTAAAGCTACGTTCTAATTTTTATCACTTTTCAGCAAAATCTTGGTGTTCTAATGAAAACTTTAAATTATTTTATTTTTCCAGACATGAAGGAGGCCAGAAGATTCTATAATGAAGTTGGTCTTGGCACTTCATCATGGATTTTAACTGTTAATTTTCATAAAATAATAACCTATTTAAAAGCCTGTTGCGTGTCGGCAAGAAGCATCAAAGTTATGTTGATGTAACGCTTTTATTATTTCAGGGAATTATGAATGAATTTCGATACTTGCGGATGTTAGAAGCAAAGAAACTTGATCTGGTTTGGCTTTCATAACATATTATTTGTATTTCTTCTACAAATTACTTTTGTATTCTGATTTTGCGTTTTTAAGGAAAGTGTATTTTTTCTTCTATAGGAAACTTCTGTCTCTGACCTCAGTCAGGAAGTTGAAGATACGAAAGACATTATACGAATCCATTATGACACTTTCGTTAACGCATTTTCAGAACAACTTGTTGAGAGATTGTTTCATCTGTTCAAATTGGTTTCGGATTTTCATGACATTCCACTAGCTAAAGATTTCTTAAACAATATAGAAGGGTAACTTTAACACATCTTAATGCATTTATTCAACGTTTTCACACAGTTGCGGAGTTTTACATTTCCTTTTGGATTATAGAGACATTGGGGCAGTGAAGCCATCCACATTTGTGATTCAGAAATGGTTGATTAATCAGTGCCCCTGCGAAGATGACAAGTCAGTCAGGTATGCACGTTCCTTCTAGAACCAGCTACAATGTTATTTTTGTAAATTATAGTTATTAATTGTGTACTGGCTGTTTGCTAACAGGAAAGTTTTTGACCTTATAAATCATGCACTGCTGACGATTCCTACGAGTAAAATGCTGGATTTTTGCATCTTCAAAGTGAAAACTTTGTTGCATCATGTCGTCGGCTCCAGTGGCTTTACCACTCTCCCAGAAATTTTTCAACTATGCGTGGAAATGTACAGTAACAAACTTTTTGAAACATTTCAGTCAGAATCGCTTCTCCTTCGCCGGGTAAGTTTTTTATGCTGAGATAACAAAAAATCGTTTTCTTCTTATATCATACAAATCCAACTGAATTTGTATGATTTTTATTTTTTCAGATCATGTTCTTTGAACAGATTCTCAACTACGTCAAGATGCTAAAGACAACAGCCAATCAGAAGGTTATTGAGTCTCTGGAAGCCTTTCTTGACAAATATCCTATTCAAGACATCGCAGTGAACTCTCTAGAAAAGTTTCCTAACAACTTCGGTTTGGTCAAAGAAGTAGTGCTTTCTATTATCAGGAAGGGAGAAACGCTCACTGAAGCTGATGCTGGACGGATTCTTCAGTACATTTCAGCTGTGAATTGGAAGAATGAAATGGATCAGAATAAAATTCTGCAGTTTTTAAAAATCGTGTACCACACATTCGCATTTGGAAGTTTGGAGGTCCAAGATATTCTTGTTCAGTTTTTTAAAATGAGCATTATTCCAGGAATGGACGAGATTATGAGTATTCACGTGAAAATGGTATATATTAGAGGTTTGTGGGTTACCCGGATTTTCTAGAACTACAATCTTATTTTTGTCATTTTTCAGCAAAATGTTGTTTTTTAATGAAAGCTTCAATTATTTTATTTTTCCAGACATGAATGAGGGGAGAAAGTTCTTTAACGAAGTTCGTGTTTGCACCTCATCTTGGAAATTGGCTGGCGCAGTAATTGGAATCGAAACGGATTATTGTTCTGCAATCGGAGAGTATTCTGAAGTTCTCAAAACTGCTATTGATGATTCCATTCGGTTGTCTGAGTTATCATCAACCATTGGTTAGTTTGTTTTATCACGTTGTTTTCTGTATTTTATCAGCCATTCAGTCAGTAGACGTCTTGCCAGTGGCTTAAAAATAATTTTTGTTTAATTTGATTGAGATACAGAGCCTTTAAAACTGGCTTTGAGGAGCCATTGCCGGATGAAGAATAAAAAAGGCGTGACAGAGTTAATCGACAATGCAAAAAGCTCATTAATCTCGCAGCCAAACATCAGTGAAACAATGTATGGAGAGTTCCTTAAATTTACTGATGAGCTCGTCGCGGAGTTGAGTAGTCTGGGCTTGGATTGATAAGAAGTACTAACAACACTAACAAGACCATTCACGGTTTTACAGCTTTATCGCATGAGTTTGAACTTCACTTAAATAAAATTATTATTCATCATTATTAGCCTTACTCCTTTCGCTTCCGCATGCCCTTTCAAGTATGTGTGATTCGGTAACTAACTATTGTAGTATAATACATGGTAGATGTGTGACTTAGTAGATAATATTCTGTGAATTGAATAATATTTGTGGACATAACTCTGTATTATATGGTTCAAATGTATCTTTGGTACTTCATGACAAATTAAAACTATGCTTCATACTTATTTTATGTCGTTTGTATCAAAAAATTATTTGTATTATAGCCACAGTATCTCTCTTTAGATGCAGGCATATGTACAGGGAAAAAAAGAAATCATAATATTTTGATTTTCATAAGCTGCATAATGAAGCAATGCATTTCTCTCGTATTAGTGATGTATTTCTATAAGTATGCATAGTCAATTTAGTTTTGTAGAGCATGAGAGTTCGTGAATATGTTGCATGTGATGAGCTTGCGAAAGGTATGCAACGAGTTTGAGTTTGGACCAACGACGCGATTCTTTTTTGTAGTTTAATGATCACAGTTTTTGGGAGTTAAACTGGACACACACATTACTGCAAAATCCACGAAATGTTACTAAAATATTAACGCAATCCTTTTACTTGTCATGGTAATGTTTTATTCCATTACAAACATTTTCAACAAAATACTTCTGATGGAACTATAATGAACAAGAAAGTAAATTTGAAGATACCAATTGACCCAATCTGTTACTGCATTACCACCTTACTTTCACTTTTGCTACTTTGCAGGTTGCACCTTCTTCTCATTCTTAGTCGCACCCTGCAATCGTTTTAGAAGCTTCTGAGATCCTCTTTTCAGCCCCATGTCCTTCTGCAGCCGCAAAGCCTTTTCATCATCCTTGCGCTTGTGCAACTTTTTCTTGTTTTCAACTGGCTCCAACCTTTCCTGCTGCTTCCTTATAATGCCTTTGCAATCTTCTTCCGCTTGCTTGTCAGCTTCTGTATTTCTTTTACAGCTTTTGTTTTTTATCTTTAAGTAGTTATCTCGGCCCTCCTAATTTTTTTCTCTTGGTCTTTCGCCTTTTCCTCCTTATGGAAAGCTGAATCGTCATATAATATTACGGTCCTGGTGATAGACCCTTCATACTGTACAGTTTCTTTTCATTTAGATGCAGTTTCTTTACAAAAGTTCTCCATTTGCTCCCATGCAATTTGATTTCGGGTGAGACGTCGCCCAGCAGCAGCATTGAAAGCATATTCCAGAATTTCATATTATGGAAAGATAGAGCTTAATATAAAAAACATGCTTACATCATTAACATTGATCTTAGCTTTGGTTGAGGCTTCCAGGAAGGTGCAAATAAATAAATTGGGCACTTGATCTTTTCCAACAACTCGCTCATCTTCCAGATCACACTTATTGCCCACTAGAACCATTGGGACATTGTCTGACCTGTGAACTGCTCGTGTAATCCAAATCATCCAACAAAATGTTTAGGCTATGTTCACCCGGCTTAATCTAATATTTATTGGAGTGAGTTGGATCGTTAGTAAACCAAAATTTGCACAAACGGTTCCGGCAACAGGAGTCTTGCATCACATCACATAAACTCAGACAAGAGGTATATTAGAGAGAAGTTCAAGTAGTAGTCAATCAGCCCAAACCAAAATCGTACGCTCAACGTTACGTTGTCGTAACCTCACGAATATATTTAGTATTATTGTATATATTATGCTAACACTTATTCCTATCCTCCTTCCTCTACTTATACTTTTGGATCAAAAGTCAGTCAACAATGATGAAATGTGTGTTAAACGGCAGCAATAACAATAAACAATGATACCGTAACACCACTACTACATTCATGAACTACTGATAGTAATAGCACTAATTCTGTTCCTTTGGCTACAAATTACACTTTGCTCTCTAAGTTCATAGTTCATTCATTCACACATAAATAGTTTAAGACTTTTTTTTGGAGGTTCCTTGAGTCAGCTTCTCCGTAGATAAGCACTTTAATCCTGAAACCTCTTTCCAGCTATCAAGCTTGTCCCTTAGCTGGTGCTATGTGGAAAATGCTATGCTGGATCAGCTAGAAGGGAATGCAGATAATCTTAAATTTCTGTTTCTCAACAATGCAATCCCATATTCTTCAGAGGATTGGATGAAGATTTTGAGCTCACTTCATACTCTTAAAGAGCTCCATGTATTCCTCCGTTTCAAATGTGATTGGCCAGGCTATGAGATTTTCTTGATTGTGTCTAATCTCGCCTCAACGGTGGAAACAATATCGATAACAAATTTGGATTTGAGCTTTGAACCGGGATTGCCAGCACAATTGGTAAGGAGCATTATTATCTTAATTGTAACATGTAAATGTGTAATTGACACATGTACAACAACCTTAATAAAGGATAAATTTGCAACTGATTTCAAACCTCTAGGTACGCAACTTATCGTTGGACACCTGCGTTGGAGAAAGCATAGTAAACAACTTTCCCCAAGTATTTCCAAATGTAAGTACTGTCGCATTATTCAACATCACCCAGAACCTGAGCTAGTGCTCCAAGTGAAACTGGAGCTATTGATTGTTACAAATTTGACACAAATTCTCCAACTTGTGAGAAGTAGGGCATCAAAGTCAAATCTGAGGAGCAACAAATTGGTGACAGACACAATTGCGTAGACAAGTTTTCAACGACACTTTTACCGCTATAAGAGATTAGCTTTTAGTCAAATTGATACTTATGTGACTTGGGATGCTGATCCAAAATAATCGAAATTGACCTTCACAACCTATATGTACCAAGAAGTAAGGTTGTTCATGAAATAAATTTGACTTGGAAGATAAAAACGTAAAGCCTACATTAACTATGTTCGAAAAACAGGATAGATGAATAACATGATATGTAAAGAAGCAACCGCGACGAAAAATGAATTGAAAATATCCCTTGGTCGTTCATTAATTTTGCTTGTGTCTTTTCGTATTTAATTTCCATATCATTGCTATTTATCATCAACGTCCAGTTGCTTTTGTTGATTTCTTGTTCATTTCTTATCCTCTCGGCTTGTTTGCTATAGTTTAGAGTAAAGTTTGTAAAAAATCAAAAGAATGGGACATTTCTGCACCTGATTTCAATATGACATTTCTGTTTTGGTAATCTTTTAATAGCTGATAAATAATGTTTTCTTTTGTTAATAAAAAATGAGCTAGAAACATTTAATCGGGGAATTTACAATTGAGCATACTCCAATCATTATCGTTTTTGTGTATTCACACAATAGCAGCCAATACTTACCAATTGCATTACTTAAAATATGAGGTTTATTATTTCAGTTTATTGTGTAGAAACGAAACCTTTTAAAAGACGAATTACTTTTCAATGCGATTTGAGCAAAAGCTATATGTAGAATGCACATACTCATGATGATGAACCTACTCAAGAAACACCTTGCTAGGGTTCTGAAAATGTCATGGTAACAGTTATGATGATACATTACATGGCAGACGCATTGCGTAAACGATTTACAGTTATCTACTATTTATCATTATCCATTTACTGCCAAATAAGTCGATAAGACGGGACAATTTTTAGTTTTATGACAATAACTGTCACTTTTTCATCATTATTTAATTCCAAAAGCCAGAAAGAGAAAAACCTGGAGTTACTCTTATGAACTTGATTATGCATTTGAAAATGACGCAGGTTGCAGACTTACAACCAACAGTAGCCTCCACATCAAAAAGTACTAAAACTCCATCCAGCATTGCAGAGATTGCTCATTAAATTAAGTAGTTACATTTATAACAAAATTCGAATTATTCTCGTTTTTTTCGTAAGAATTTCTGTGGGGTCAACAGAATTTCTGGAAGTCCCATGCAACGCAACTCATTCGTATAAAAATTGAAAAATGCTTATTAGTACTAATTTTACACTTATATCTTCATAATTACAAATTAAAATATCAATAAACCGTAAGTGCACATTCTACACAAGTAATGAAATTGTGATTTGCGAGTGAAAATGACTTGAATCATAATGAAAAATAACCTTTAGACCAAATAGATTGATTTTTTTGATTTTTCCCTCTCAAATGCTTTCAAAATAAACATTAAATTTAAACTCCAATACTATCAGTTGATTCACCATCGAAAATAACCCATGAATACTGGGTTTCAACTAAATCGATTGATTTTTTTAAAATATTCGCGCGTATACTTTCGAAATACTCAGCGAATTTAAAATCTAATGCTACCAATTGATTCACCATAAAAAATAACCTGTGTATTCTGAGTTTCAATTCAATCGATTGATTTTTTGAGTTTTCGCCATGAGCCATCATTCGTAAAAAGCAACTTCATTGCTTAATAAATTACTGATACAATTAATTAGTATTTAATTGTGTTCATATTATGGCTACACAGCATTAAACTAATTTAAAAATTAAAGATATACTGATCAATTAACATTAGTTCATAAAGTGAACATGAGCATGATAAGTACATGCAAAACATAGCATGTGAGTATGATGCTATGCTTAACAAAGAGTCGCTGTCACAAAAATCTCGTATCACCCGAACATCGTTCAAGGCTCCCTGCCACGTTCAAACAAAGCCAAAATAAGTATAAAGGCCGATCAAGTCTCATTACTTCACAGTATGTCATCACAGCACAACATCTGTGCCATCATCGTTTTTACTTCTGTTATTGTAAACTCGTTGCCCTTTTTCAGTGGTGTCATCATAACTTACGCGAAGGAGAATTTGTTGGTTCTTCGACTAGCAGCTTTTTCCAACATTGTTGAATTTTTCATTGATAATTTTATATCTGGGGGATTCCGTCTTCAGTACCCATCAACAAGAGTTGGATGGTCTATAAGTTCTGTTATTCGTGTTGACGAACTTTTACAGAATATAAAAGGAAGTATCTGTATTGCGATTGGGGTTTGTGTAGCGTCTTTGCTTTTGGGTAAGGAAGAGCACTTAAAAAATTAATTACAATTCTAGCATTTGTGCAAGTAAGTAAAATTCATATCTTGTTTTGATTCAGGGTCAGTGTTATACTCGCCACTTTCGTTACTACCGGGGTGTTGATTATAAGTGCATTTTGTGAGCTTTGGAATTGGATCATCAATCATGCAGGTATGTTAAAGCATAAATATTTTATCTTTAATTTATTTAATCATGACAAAACATATTCAATATTTACTAATAAACATTTTATAATTAAAATGTTGTAGATGAAGAAGATGTATGTGCAAACACGCCTTCCCACTGTGCAGTCTAAAGCACAGCTACAGAACAAAACCTACAGGAAAATGGTAAAAAGACACAATATGGAGTTAAATCCGGAAAACTTTGTGAGGGTTCCAGCCCGCCGTCACTCGTTCATTCCGGATCCTGAACCGTTATTGGTAGTGGAACAGTCGGAACAAGGTGGTGAGTTAGTTGCTGGGGGAGTGTATTGGAAAGCATCAAAAGGACGAAAGCGTCAAAAGAATCAGTCTACTTCTGTTGAACAGCGAAGGGAGAAAACATTGGTAAGTTTTTATTACAACGTCTGCTTTTTATTTATATTCTAGTGTTCATTCGAAGTTGTAAATAGTGCGATTCTTTTTTTCTTATAGATGAAGCGGATAACTGCATGGTTCGGTCGCTGGTTCGCTCGCAAGAAGTAAATACATTCCTAATTTCATGAGTTTTGAATTTGAAAATGAGATACTTTGTCAAATAAAGCTATAACCAACCTAACAAACCTTCACAATGCTGTCTCTCTAATCGAAGGTATCATTATCAGTAAAGTCATCAAATGTTTTATTGCCTCCTACAAATTCAATCGATTAAGGTGAAGAATTAGCTCTTTTTATGTCATTTTGTTAAGTTTCTTGCAAGAGGCTGCCTTAGCTTCGTGATCTCATCCTTACCATAGTATATTACCAAGAATTTGGCCACAGTACATATTGCATACCCTCGTCTTGAAAGCCATCCCAGCATGACAACTTTGTTCATTCCATCCTATTGGCTTTTGCTTGCAATGGTAAAATCATGCTCATTTTTACAGCACTTCACCTCCTCATGTATAAGGCGCCAATATGTTCACAGTTCTATTCATCATACTCTTTTTCCAATGGGTGTTTGTGTTGTGTCTTTGACAATTTTCGGCATTCTTAGTATTTATTAATTTTTATTAAAAACTTCGGATTTGCGTGTACGTTTTCAAATAGGCAAGGGATTTTAACTCAATGTGTGTTTAAGTTCTGATATTGCTAGATTAAAAAACCATGGGTTCATTTCGAACAAGCACATTACCCGACTGGAATATGTATGAACGAGATGGTTATTTCAGTAGTAGAACCCCACGTACAAGTGAAACACTACCTTCACCGGCTCAAAATAAGGTTCCCAATGTTTCGGCAACGCAATTGAAGTATAATTTAATATCAAAAAATGTGAAGCAAGCGGAGTTTCAGGTAATATTTTCTTTTTAAAATATAACCACTGATGATATTTGATAATGTATCCAAGGTGTTAGTGGAACCTAAAGTAAACACGATGCTACTTAAATTAACAGGTGAAACTGTCAAGACTAGCCCATTCCATGTGGCTCGCCTGTGGATGGCAAGCCATTCTGCTCTCATTCTTCAGTTTAGTTTTTGTCCAATCTAATAAAGGGTCAAAAGGCGAAGGAAGTTTATTGTTTTACTATTTGGGCATTGATTACCTCTACTCCGCCATACAAACGCTTATATTTTCTTTTATCTCCTTGTCCACCTTGATGCTTGGAATACTAGTCTACTTTCAACTTTTCATGGTGGCAACATGTTTAACAAGTAAGCTATATTAATTCTCGGTATTGGTTTTTTTGAAAATCATGGTTTGCAATGAGATAATGTTTTTTTTTTCAGATAATGAGAAACATGCAGATTCGATTAAAGACCAACTTAGTCGTTACACCACGCTCAGATTTCTTTTAAAACCCATGTGTTTTGGAGCTGGTGCTTGGGCTCAGTGCTTCATATTCGTGCATTTGTTTGATCAAGCGTATGAAAATCTTTTCGTTGCCAAGGAGCTTTCAGAGTGAGTAAATATTTAGCCATAAATTAACAGCATCTTCATCTTATTTTTCTTAATTGTAAACTCCTTGCTCTTTTCCAGTGGTGTTACCGTCACTTACGTGAAAGAGAATTTGTTGGTTCTTCGACTAGCAGCTTTTTTCACCGGTGTTGAATTTTTCATTGATAATTTTATATCTGGGGGATTCCGTCTTCAGTACCCATCAACAAGAGTTGGATGGTCTATCAGTTCTGTTATTCGTGTTGACGAACTTTTACAGAATATAAAAGGAAGTATCTGTATTGCGATTGGGGTTTGGGTGGCATCTTTGCTATTGGGTAAGCAAGAGCACTTTAAAACACTAATTACAATTTTAACATTTGCGCATGTAAGAGTAATTCATATCTTATTTTGATTTAGGGTCAGTGTTATACTCGCCACTTTTCATTGCTGCCGGGGTACACCTATTTCAACCCCAAGTTTTGGAACGAGTTCTAATGTTCCTGGATATTAAATTTATGATACGATTGCTTTTGTGGGTGTACGTTCCCCGCTTGACCTTGCGTCTCTACTTAAGCCTTGTCAATTCATCATTTACTGAGGTAAAACCTATCATTTTTCTATTCATATTGTGTCATGAACTAGAAATCAGATTTACTGTAATTAACAATGAATCATTACGAAACTATGTTTAGATTATAAACTTTCCAATTGAATGTCCACCTGGGAATACCAAATGTTTGACTTTGAGCGACGCAATGAAAAGTGATAATCCTTATATAAAGTCCCAAGCTTTTTATGAATTTAAACTCAAAACTAGGCTCGGAAATCCAGATTTGATTGTATTTTTCAATATAACTCATCCCGGTAAGTTCACGGTGGCTTAACGTAACAGTTTGTGGTTACAAAATTCAACTGAAACTGTTTTCAAACCCTTATTATAATAGGAAATCATCCCCTCAACTGGAAGGGCGTCTTCACTTCCAGCACAAAAGTACTTTCTGATGGTAATGAAAACATGGTAAATTTCCTTCGAGATGCTAAGCTACCTTCAAATATTCTTCAGGCTGGATTCCAGCCCTATGTTTTGAATAAGTTACGACGTAAGCCGCCACCAAGTACCTCCACAGCCTCTTCTGAAATAGTTGGTGAAAATTCAAAAGCAAAAACTATGAGAGATTTAACGTCACTGTAAGAACTGTTCACTTTTTAAATTAAGTCTTACAATTGAATTATCTTCCATTTGTATTTATAAGTTGATTTTTTTACTAAACCTTGCAGAAACAACCCGATTCCTCAAGACGGACCAACAGTGTATGATCTCGTTAAACAAATACCCAACGCCTTATGGAATGACTTAAGAGATGCTTGCAAAGGTCTTGTTACCATGGTATGTAATTTTTTAAATAAAATGGCTGCTTGTTAAATAGTACGTGCGCTTAAGCCATATTAATTCGTTTCAATGATGTGACTATTTATTCCTTCAATTTTTTTCAGCAAAATATTAACAACATTATCTTCCTTGGGAAGTTTGAAACCACTACACCTGAGAAACAAATTTCCAACTTCTTATGCCAAGGTACTCTCTCATTTTGGGCATTGGAAGGTACTTTGGAGTTGATCTGCTTATCTGTAACCCATGACCCACATGGGATTGTTCATCAGGATTTGCAAGAAGTTTTCAAAATTGTAGTCGAAACTCATGATGTAAGCTTAAAATATATAAAGTAATGATAATATTGTCTATATCATTTATGATGGTTATTTCATATTATCATTTTATTCACTCATAAGATATTGAGCGTTATGGACTTTTATGTGATCAATACCCTTGACCGTGATGACGTCAACCGAAAAATTTTCGAGGAAATTAAAGGTGTCATTGGGAAACTTTTAAGTGCTACAATTTTCGTTTTAGCGAAACTAAATGCTTCCTTTTCCCATTGCTATAGGTATGCTCTTTGCTTAATAAATAATACAAAAATATTATACATATTTTCTTGGGTTGAGTTGTAGTAATCTATAGTGTTTAATTCAATTCCGATTTTTATCTCTACAGGATATTAAACGTCGATGAAACTTGTGAACAGAGGATTCAAGATATAATTGCTGCTAAAAACTTATGTTAACATTTTCCATAGCCAAAGTACACCATGCATGAATGGTTTTGAGAAGAGTTGCCAATTTTTATATTTTTTATTTAAGTATTACTTAAGCTTCTTTAATTTACTACCCGTGTCCTTAATTTAAACGTTTTTAATGAGTAAGTGGGCGTCATTATTCGATGATTTTATCTGTGTTATTTTTTAAATGTGTCTAGGTTCTTGCAACATGATCGACTATACACTTTGAGTTAAACTTAAACATTTTCAATAGTACGTTAACCAATATTAAAAACTACTGTTTTGAAGTCTGAATAAAATGTATCAAACTTAGCATGCAACTGTAATTTCTTGAAAATATTTTACTTAAGTTTAGCTAATAAATAAACAACCAATAAACTATTGGCCTATAAGCAGCAGTTATACTCATCCGGAACTCATCATTGATGTTCGTGGACTTTTCATCCTAGAACACGTACATGAGCATCCACACTTTACCTCAGAGGAATTATTGCTTGCACTTTCAGTGTCGTCATTAGTCTCTGTCCGAGTGTCCAATTGGGGTGTCATATTGTTGTTGCTCTTCCTCTTGTTAGCCATGTCAGGAAGAATTTCAGCAGCTCCACTTTGACGTTGATTTGAATCAGGTTTCTTCATCATGTCTGGGGGAATTTCGGTGCTAGTGCTGGGTCTTTTTATTGGTGGCTTTGATTGCATGTCGGGGGCTATTTCATCATCATCCTGGGTAGCTGAAGAACCTTGGGGTGGTGACGTAAGGCATGGATTTAGTGTTTTCCCTTGCAATTGTGTCACGTTCCCCATGACACCCATCACGACTTTATCTATGAGAGCAAACTCTCCTGAGTTTTTTGTGGTGACTTTTATAATGACCTGTTAAAACATGAGACAATTAACAATCTTCATACCACAACATACGTTTCGCTATATTCTATAAGCCACGTTTTCATCTCACCGTTCCCAACAAATTTATATTAAAAACTGCATCACACCAGGTTCTTCCATCTGACCAGAACCTCCCAATTTCTTGGTCCGCATTGGTTGTGATGATCACTGGCACCGTCGAAGACGCAATCAAGTGAACCCACCCTTGCGAAAACAAGTGATGCTTCAAATTATACTCTAGCTTTAAAAAATTTTCAGTATCAGGACCACTATATCTTGTGAGCCACATGCCAACACGTTGACCCTCCTCTTGCTTTGTAGATCGAAGTAAGGGTGCTGGTAGGAGGGAGGCTACATTGAGAATAGATTTGGTGTAAATGTAGGACCCTTGAAGTTTCCACACGGTAACATCCTTGTCAGTATTTAACATCAGGTCGTAAGTGCTACTCCCTCCAGCGCAGAATAATAAAATGCAAATGCCTATTATTGCCCTCATCGTTAACTTTTTCTGTGCTCTGTCAAGCAGCTCTCCACCAAGAGTAAAATGACAAACATGAATGACATAAAATTGACTGTCATCATCATTATGATATGAAGCAGTTGTGAATTCAATTTTGTTAATGAATGTCGCTTTCACTTCCCTAAGCACTATTCCAAACAAACTTCTTAATATGCAAGAATCATCTACTCATCATCAAATTCATCTCATTCAGCTAAGAAAAAGAGCAAGATCAGAGCAAGAAATGTTATCTCATGTCAGTAAATGTCACGCACTTTGTAAGTGTAAGCAAACTAGTACTACAACTACTATCCACACAGAGAAACATACATATTACATGTTATTTTTTCTTTTAGCCAGCGGTATTAGCACAAGTATAGTTTGATTTTTATTCATAAGCTTGTCACCCAAAAAACTGGGATATTACAGAAAAAACTTTCTCATCATCAACTTCTTCCTCATTATCAGGATGTTGTAAGTTTCATTTTTTTATCATCAGATGCTAAAAAATAATTACCCTCAAAACTAAAATCATATCTCCTTTTTTGTATACAAGGCAAAGGGAGGGGATGATAACATTGGGAAAGAGTATAATATAATTTATACTTTTACATTGTAGAATGGAGTGGCGTGGAGGATCCAGCAACCAACCTAGCATCAAACATTATTTTTTTTGTCAACGTAAATGATAATAAAATATATAGTTGATACATATGATAAGTATATATTGGGACATATTATAATGTTATATATTATATTTACGTATGTATCTCAATAAATGGAAGCGCAATGTGTGAGGTTACATAATTAATAATAATACATAACATAGCATAACAAAAAGGGATTAATTTTTTCCTCTTTTTTTTCTCTTCCTCCTTGAGTTATATTGAGTATGCAGTTCACAAAAACTAAAGTATGACTTGACATGGCCAAAAATATATATAAAAGAAGAAAGAGGGGGCAACAATGCATGTCATTATAGCTTGTTTGTTTCTTCACCATCCTCATCATCAATTCATACAATTAATATATAAGCGTTATATAAACAAGTAAGTGTGTATGTGTGTGATTCATTTTTTGTTTCATATTATACTGTAAAGTATGTATGCATGTAATGTTGATTGATTGCAGAATCAAATGGAATATATCTTGCTTACAATGTATATATTTATGTACTGATACAAAGGCGAAAGAGTATGGGTTCCATTTTTTTATCAGCTCATCATCAGTTATAAACCTGTGCCTATCCTCAGTTAATTAAATTATGTATAACTTATAGTGTAAAGTAATAACTTATAATGCCAGCAATACAAAGTTGAAAAGCAAACTTTCATTCCAAATAAAAAAACAAAATTTCTTGCTACTGACTTGGTAAGATATATAATTTACGTATAATAATTTACAACGATAACCTAACTTTTGGAGCAGTAGTAGTAGTAGTAGTGGAGAGAGAAAGAAATAACAACTTAAATAGTCAACCTTGCAACAAAAATATTATGGATGTTGTTTTAAATCAACCAACATCATTACTAAAAAAAGATTCTCATTCAAAAGTATTTATGTATGTAACAACGGAGGACGAAGAAAAAACCCACAGCAGACTAGCTTTAAGCTTTCAGGAATTCGTATCAGCGACAGCATCATATTTCAGCTTACTTTTTCTCTCCTTTTCGTAGCTTCATTTCCTTAAACAAATACGCACATATAATATATATATATATTTTTGTAAGAACAAAGGAATCAAAATATATCTGACATATATTGATCTAAAGCAAAAGGCTACTTACATACACTTAGAAAATTTTTGACAAAAAACTTCACATTGAGTATATGTATGTAGATAATTTAAATATAATTTTATGCACATATATATTTTATGTAGCTAATAATAATAGTTAATATTAATTGTTATTTTGTTGTTGGTGTTGATTTGATGACAGAAAAGATTCCTTTTCAAAAAAAAAAAATCTTACATCAAAATTTCTCATCGTCATCATCATCTTAAACTTATATATCTATTTGTATGTGTAAGGTATGTCAACATTTTCATTATATTGATCACATAAACCTTTTTCCCTTCATTTATCAGTAGTTTTGATTTTTCCCTTGTACGTACAATGTACTCTCATTTTTCGGATTGCCAGAGGAAAACACTAATATAAATTTTATAGAGAAGGACAGGATTTAGAGTTTTTATCTGTTCTGTTCGTAATTTAACTATCATTAGTAATATATTATTAATTCATAGTGGATTTTTGTAATTATATAGAACCAGGAGCATTGTATTTAGCTCAAATATAATATTTAATTACGTCAACAAGCACGGTTAATGATATCATATTATCATGGCATATGTTTTTTCTTTCCCATTTACTTTGTCGACCGACACGACTCGACACTCAAAGACTGACCTACCAAAAATTACGTATTACGAGTACGACAATAATATTTTTTTACGTTACGTACGTACGACCATTAATAAATGACATTTAATATTACATTTAGAGTGTATATGAGGACACACCGGATCCCTAAACTATCCACATCCAATCCAAACCACCAAAAAGTCAAAAGTATTTTTTAACGGTTGTATTATATGTAAATGTAGTAATTTATGCGAAGATATTTTTTTGTTTTACATTTAAAAACCAATGCTAATCAATTAAATTTTTTATCAAGTTCTGTTTGTTTCTTTGTTGAATGACAAGGAGGAGTGACAATTAATTTTTACTTTCTCTGTTTCATCTATATACGTATGTATATGTATGTACTTTCTTTCAACTTTCACGCACACACACATAATATATATATATATATATATTCATCATATTATCATCATTTAACAGCAATAATTTACATCATTATAACAACGAACACAGTATGACATATATATTGTATTGTATAAGATATATTATGTTATCTCAATGCTAAAATGGGGGAAGTTAACTTTCTCACTATATGATTTCCATCTTCTCTCGCTTTCTACTCTCCCTTAAAATAGCAGTAATAATATATTAATAATGATAAAAAAAAGACATCAAAAAAAGGTTTGGTTTTTCATCTTCAATCAGGAGATTTTTTTGGTGAGCATCAGGTGTGTGTTTAGCTTTTGCTTGCACACTCTCTCTTTCTCTCTAAGAAATGTACCAGGAAAAGATTTTTGTTGATTTGATGTGGGTGTGTGACGACGGTAGAGTTATGGTAGTTTTAAAGTTTTTATGTGTATGTACTTATAGTTTTATTTACTATTAATGTTTAAATGTCGTTTGTGCAAACTATATGATGAGTTCATTGTCGAATTACTGATTGTAAACAGGTCAAGTAGTAGTAGTAGTAGTAGTACAGTAGTAGTAGTAACAGTAAGGTAGGTAGGTTGGTAGTAGTGGTAGTAGGAGGTGTGCAGAGTTGTTATATAACTTGTTCCTTTTTTATACTAGTATCTTAAAGTGCCATTGTTTTATATCATATCGTATTGTATTGTATTGTATCGTCCAGTAGTGTAGATTTTTTTCATAATAAAAAAGAATGAAGAAAAAAGTTCTTATAATACGGATTTGATTAATAATTAATAATGATACATTTATATATTATTTGTTTGTGCACGTGCATATAACAGCCAACAGTAACAACCTTCCAAAAACAATAGGTTTAGAGTTGGTTCTTTCAATCATATCATTCTCAAAAATTGTGTTGAACTAGTTGAAGTTAAATTTAGTTTTTTGATTTTAACACTGGAAATTAATAGTTTGTTTTTTGGAAACTACACCTTTCGCTCCCTTTCTTTCACATACACACACAACAAATACACATCATTTTTTTTTATATGATTAGAGATAAAGACTGAATATTTCCCCTGGCTTAGTCACAAGAACTCATTTGATTCCACATAGCATATATATTTATATATGTGTATATAGATAGATAGATGATAGCATTTTACATGTTTTCAATTTTGTTTCAGTTTTTGTCAGAGATGAAAGTAACTAGTATTTTTTTCCTCATTTGATTTAGTTAACAGCCTCTCCCCTACACAAATATTTATATTATATATCTTTTGGGGCTTCCAGTACGGTATCCCTTAGATTATTTCATTAAACTCTCTTTCAATGTTAACTATAGTGAATAGTTTTGGTAGTTGTAGTGATTTCAGTCTTTACAGAAGAGTACATGACTTTCCTTTCGGCTTTTCCTTTTTCTTCCCCACGGGTGATACCTTGTTAATTTGTTGGACTAAATCGTAGAATATCTGGAATAAAAGGAGACAAAGGGAAAGGAATTAAAAAATTGAAAGCTTATTCCAGAATTTCATATTATGGAAAGATAGGGCTTAATATAAAAAGCATTCTTACATCATTAACATTGATCTTTGCTTTGGCTGAGGTTTCTAGGAAGGTGCAACCAAATGTATGAGCTAAATTGGACCCTTGATCTTTTCCAACAACTCGCTCATCTTCCAGATCACATTTATTGCCCACTAGAACCATTGGGACATTGTCCGTATCCTGAAATAGAAAGTGGTATGGTTTAAAACGGACATGATTTAAATTATAATGTAGCTAAAAGATTAATAATTGAATCGAATTGTACTTACTTTCACCCTAAGAATCTGCTCTCTAAGGTCTTGAAGATCGTTAAACGTTGACTGTGCTGTTATCGAGTACACTAAAACGAAACCCTGGCCGTTCTTCATATACAGGTCCCTCATGGCGGTGAACTGCTCCTGTAAACCAAATCATCAAACAAAAATGTTTAGTCTATGTTCCCCCGACTTACACTAATATTTATTGGAAAGAGGCGGATCGTTAGTAAACAAAAATTTGCACATACGGTTCCGGCAGTGTCAAGTATCTCCAGCATACATTGTTGGCCATCCACCTCCACCTGCTTTCTGTAACTGTCTTCTATAGTCGGATCATACTTTTCCACAAAAATACCTTGAACAAACTGTACCGTCAGTGCTGATTTGCCGACACCTCCGCTTCCAAGCACAACAATCTTGTATTCCCTCATTGTATCAAGTTTCACACAATTTCCGTTCCAATTCCAAAGTTGTCACACAATGCTGTCTTCACACAAATCTACAAAAAATGGATATCGATAGAGAATATAAGGTCTGTCTTAAAATCCAATGATAATTTTCTGTATTTATTTGGTTTGCCTAATCACATCACAAAATGCATAAAAACTTGAGTGCATGAAAGGCCAAACTAAATCTCATGTTAAATTTTAAACATGCTGCTATAAAACTCTCATTACAAAAGCTAAACCAGAATATTAATACTGAGTGAGCGGAATGCTGATAACGAAAAGATAAAATGCATCTGTCAAGTGACATATTGTATTACAAATATGTATGTGCAATGCAGTAGTATGAAGTACGTGTCAATCGACAAAAGATATATTTTTTATTTAGCTTTTAGAACGGAAATTAGTCATAAATATTCTAAGTAAAAGCGCTACTGCAATCAAGGAAAGAATCAGAATGCTTTACTTACGTCAAATTTAATTTCAGTTCAGTTTCATCCAGAAACAGGAGTCTTGCATCACATCACATAAACTCAGACAAGAGATATATTAGAGAGAAGTTGAAGTAGTAGTCAATCAACCCAAACCAAAATCGTACGCTCAACGTTACGTTGTCCTAACCACACGGATATATTGAGTATTATTGTATATTATACTAATATTTATCCCTATCCTCCTTCTTCTACCTACACTTTTGGATCAAAAGTCAGTCAACAATGAAGAAATGTGTGTTAAACGGCAGCAATAACAATAAACAATGATACCGTAACACCACTACTACATCCATAAACTACTGATAGTAATAGCACTCACTAACAAATACTTTATTTTTTCTGTTATATTCTGTTCCTTTGGCTACAAATTACACTTTGCTCTCTAAGTTCATAGTTCATTCATTCAAACATAAATTGTTTGAGACTTTTTTTGTAGGCTCCTTGAGTCAGCTTCACCGTAGATAAGTGGCATCACAAGAACAACACAGACAGAAGAAGGAAGAAATAAAAAATTAACGTAACACTCCCCCACCTTCAATTCTACTAAATTTGTCTCGACACTTTGATTTCTACTTGTTGGTATTGGTTGATGATGATGATGATGATGATGATAATGATTGTTGATTGAAAATATCGCAATTTTTCCTCATTCACCGTTTCCAAAGAGACAGAGTCAAGTCATCAGAAATTAAATCATCAACTGATTGTGATTGCTCTCGTCTTGTGCAGTAGTAATCTGCAGGGTGAAATATAGAAAAAAAAATAGGGCAATTAAACACCGACACAGTTATAAGCCACTATACACAACAAATTTTGGTGCATGTCAATATGACGAACAAAATGCTACTGTTTAATTTAACACAATGACTAATTAGCTAGTATACCCGCCCTCCTACAACAACCAATATTAAATGCAAAATGATTCAGAATTAATATGATACATATCCTGTCAAACACCGCCTCACCTTATTCTACAAACCGTAATACGTACAAAAAAAGCCTTAATCTGTCATTAACTTTCCTCAAACTAAAAAATGCATGTGAAAACGGGGCCACATATTATCCTACTACTTGATTAACACTAGGACTACGACTCCACTGCCACCACGACCACCATTCAGAATAATATAAACTCAGTTTTTCCTTCTCACTTCGCTTCTGGACAACCAGAAAACAAGGCGATAATAATACAAATGATGTGGTTTGGATTTGGGATTTGGCTGCTGCTGCTGTTTCCACATTGCTATTCCTATTGCTCTACTATATTCATTAGCGACTACGCTAGTGGTCCTATATTGATAAAGCAAGCGAGATAACATTACTTTGCTCAAACTCTCTTATTAAATTAGCAAGTAGGAGAGCAATACATTTCCATATACTTTTTTTTATCTCACTTGCTCAGTTCTCCTCTTCTTGTCTTTTTTTCGTCATACAATTCAATATGGTTTTCTGATTATGACGAGTATTATTATTTGTACGTGTTGCCTATTATGTTTCCGATATGGATATGCTACTTTATTTACTACCACTCCTACAGTCTGCTTATCGGTCGTCGGCCACTTGACACCGACAACAAAAATAAAGTAACAAACGATTGATATTGTCCTTCTGCAATAAAAAAACGTGGAATGGCCCCCGCTCCCACAAAATTGACAAGCAACCAATGTAAGATTTTAGGAAACTTGCAAATGCTCAAGGAACGCGAAGCAGTATTGGATGCAAACTCGTGTTAAGTCAAGGCAAACATAGAAAAAGGAGAGCAGCTAGCACAAACAAGTAATAAAAAAAGTATGACGATTATTAGCTACTGGGCTGCAGCTGGAGCAATCTACTGTCACTACATTAAAATCCCGCACGAGTTGACAGAACCAAACACAATTAATAATGTCAATGACGACGCTCACATAAAAAAACACAGACTCACCACCACCACCACACAAGAACTACAGCTTTTATTCCTATCCAAATCCGAAGCCAAAACATTCTTACTTGATCTGATATTTGATCCTAAATAAACCAAACTTAAGGATTGCAATGAGCAAACCAAGAAATTGGAAGTAGAAGAAATAAGAGTTAACTGGCAAAAAAATGTCAAATAAGTTTTTATTGCTTTTCCCAGAAGCAGCTTAGCAGAGGGGGAGGTAGATCAAAAGGATGAAATTCCTGACTAAATTGATTTTAAATGAAATCTTTACTCGGTCATGGGTCTCGCTCGGTTGCTTGTTCTTTCATCCGCTGGCTAATGGTTTTTTATTGCTATTTTTCTTCTCTCCTCTCCTCTCTCCTTTTCACCGTACATATAGATTTTTTTATTTTATCGATATCGACAGAATATATTTGTTGCTCACTCACCCAACCAGACCGTCACTATAGATTGAGTAGCACATATCAAAAAAATAAATAAATACTGCTAGTCCGTGCTTTTTCCTCCTTCTCAACAGTCAACCCAATCCAATCCACAGACGAATCCAATCGAATCCAAAAAGCAATAGCAATGTGAGATGTAAATACGTGGATATCTATCTATATGGCAAAAAAACTAAAAGGAAACAACTTCTCTTTCTGCTCAAGCACAAGTGAATTGACTGGGCGATGTCAGTTGTTTTTTCATCATTTCCGCAAGCGCTTACGCGTCACTTGAACGAGCCTCACACACACACACATATATATATGTGTATACACAGACAAGACGAATATACATGAAAAACTCAAACTCTAAACTAAACTCTCGCAAAGCTTATTTTTTGGGCTTTATCATCATGAACAGAAGAAAAAGAGAGGAGCGTATGCATATTTTTCATATACTTAAAAAACTAGCTACATGTAATATTAAGAAGGATGATATGATATGATGCGAACTCAAGTAGTGTCTTCAAAAATGTACTTACTTATTATACCAACAACCAACGCTCTAGTAACGTGCAACGTATGTATGTATATATATATATATATGATGTATGTATTATGTAGTTGTTTTACTCTTGCTCCGTCTACTACTACAACAGCTCTCTATATTTGTAGATGTAGATTGGATTTTTCTTATGTGGAAGAGTAACTAATAATAAAAAAAAATAACATATATACCTTTTACACACACACAAAATCTGACTCTACAACTGTGTAGCGACCAAGTTTAGTGTGTGGAACACGACGACCCACCAACCAGACCAGCTAGACGAGAGAACAGCTAGATAGAGAGAGAGAGAGAGGCAGAAGAGCCAGTGCATTTACTTTTTTTTTTCAGCTCAGCTAACTCACCTCCAACCTCGCCACCTAAATAGCAAACAATGGAATGCAATGGAAATTGTGTGGAGCTGTGGCTCTAATACTTTCTTCTCTCTCAATAGGGATGGTTTCGTTGGGGATATGCAATAGGAAGGAATAGGTTAGTGAAGTGCTTTAGCTCGCTCATCTACTCCTAGACCAGAGAAGAGTGAGTGTGTGTGTGTGTGAGAGAGAGAGAGAAATGAATATGGGCAATATGTATTACAGGTTATGTTAGACACACGGTGAAAAGAATTTTTTTTAGAGGATAGGATGGATGGAGGATAGAGAGTACATAGTAGAAGATACCGTAGAATTGAGATACATAGTAGATGTGATGTGATGGCTCTTGTGTGGAAAATGAATCTTGGGGCTTCACTTTACTTTACTTTGCTTTGACATACATAACAAGCAGTTAAACTAGCTTTGTGCTGAACTTGTGAGGTGTATAATACACATATTATGCATAATATCTATCTACACACACAAAACCATTTTCCTGCTTTGCTGGCCCTGGCTAGCACTTCATTCCACTCACTCTAAGAGTGACTAGCCCATACTCTGTATTTTCAATTCAAGCTAATGCAACGTAGGTAGTAGTAGTAAGTAGGGAAGCACTACTATGCATTTTGTTTGATAATATGATGGTGTTGAGAAAGAGAGGAAAGAGCTGAAATCGCTGTAAAAGTATGGCAAAGTGGTACATGAGTCTGATCGTCTCAACTCTGCTAAATCAGTCGCTGACAAAATTTTGATTTGGGAAATTCATATGCAGAGAAATACACTTTTTAAAGGAGAAAAACATTGCGTTTTCAGTTTTTTGAAATTTGCAGTTTTCACTTAAATATTTTAGTTTTTCAAATTTATGATGTAACATAAAATAATTATTTACACGAAAACTAAAAAGTATTAGACAACTTGGCTATTCCAAAACGTTATGAATACCATTGATAATCATGTCAAAAATTTGAAAATTTGAAATTTCGAAACTTTTGGCCGTTATCAATGTAAACTTCAACAGGCTTTAACGGCAAGACGCATGAAAATAAAATCATTTTTATGATTGAATAAAATCCTTCAAGCAGTTAAGAACCCACTCAAAAGAAACTGAGAATTTATTTTCATGCGTCTCGGAGTTGTGAACAAAAGACAATTGACATAAATTTCGAAAAAATGACGTCATGGGCTGTTCATTTTTATGTGCTTTGCTTAGTTTTCAACAAAAACGAGAGATAGGTGATTCTTGGCGGAGTTAATATATTATTTAAATACTAACTATCATTTTTTTAAAGTCGGACTGTCCACCCATGGTTAAGTCATTTTCGATTTACCATCATTTTTGGACGGTCCATTGTTCCAAGATTTAGTTTACCGCCTATGATCACTGCTCAATGTTAGCATTGAGATAGGTATATCTTTCAGCGACCACTTTAGCAGAGTTGATACGATCAGACTCACATATAGAATATTATCCAAGCTCATTTTCCTTATGATGCATGCATATCATGTGATATGATAATATTGGAATGGAGGTAGGGCACCTATAATAATATATGTAAGTGAGTGTTTTCAAAGAATAGGATGGATCCGATTGGATATAACTATATAAAGCTACTCTGCTGGTCCGTTTGCTTCTGCTGCTGCTTCTTCTTCTTCTTCTCCCACGAAACGAATTCAATTCCATATCCATACCAGAGGGCTACTACTAATAGTAAGCTAAGCTATCCATTATATTGGATTTGGTTTGGATATGGTGTGCTGATGCTGCTGCTTTTATACGGAACCTGGTTTGTATTGTGTAATATATTCATGCGTTTCACTCTGACTTGCATATTATATTCTATACAGAAGAATTGAGAGTACAGATGTACACGATGTGTGATGGGATATGCATAAAGCTTTTAACTATGCCTCTCTCTCTCTCTCTTATGCTCTCCCATCTCTTTCTCATCTCACAGAGCCAACTCTTTTCTGCTCAGCTCTTTTTCACTCATGCAACCCATATTTTTTTTTGCACTCACATCACAAACTTTTGCTTGAATATTCTCGTGCTTTTTAAAGTTTGCATAAATATGTATGTACAAGTAATGTAATGAATGAGAAATGAGAAAAGAGAGAAGTGCTTTCTTGGGAATCCTTTTTGCCAACAAGAAAAAGTTAGTGAATGGGCTTCCTTAATATGTACTATCCTCATGCTGGGGATCCCTACCTTGAAACAACTTTTGATGACAAAACTCACTGTGCAAAATAAAATACATAGACCTTTTACTCTCCTTATGTGGATCATGTTTTCTTACTGTTAACAATGTAAAGCAAAGGAGTAAGGTGAGGAGAGTGATCCTGAATTTCTAAGGAATGTTGGACTTGGATTTTGAGCTGAGCTGCATAATATTTTATATGAAATGATGATGATGATGATGTGTGTGGACTGGGCTCTTTGTGTCTATATATTTTGCTATGTTGCTGATCCTCATGTTTCTACATTTTATTGCAATGCAAGAGAAAAGCTGCACTAACTGCAACAGTACATGGAATGCCGATGTTGATGATGATGATGATGAGAAGGATGTGTAGGAGAAAAGGAATGAGAATGAATGTGGTTTCGTTACGTTTCGCTTTACACGTTATGAAAGATCAGTCATTGTACTTACTTACTTAGTTTTGTAGCTCTGCTTCGGCTGTGGCTTAACTCAACTCAACTCAACTCACTCCCGTTCTTTTTCGTCTTCCTTGATCAACAGGCTATACTCCCTCAATTTCACTGCACTGCTGTTTCAATCCACACGGCATTGGCATGAGCTGACATGGTTCAGAGTTTGTGTGTCAGTCAGGAGAGTTTTTTTTATTTCAGGAGTAGTAGTACACATTGTGTGTTCTACACAAAGTAGTTGTAATACTAGCAAAATGTTTTTATGTGGTTTCCTCTTCCCTTTTGTATTGCAGATAGATTGGATTGGGATTGGGGTTTACTTAGAAGCGCAAGAGACTTGTACTAAAAGTTGGATTTTTGGTAGAGTTACAAGTTACACAAGCTTTCAAGCATAGATAGATAGATTGATGGATGCTAAGGGCGAGAACTAGCTAGGGTTTTTAGTCCCTGTTATATTCCTGTATGAAAAACTTGCAATAATAGTTTTCTTCATTACCAATATCATTGACTGGAGAGAGGGAAATGATGGAATGGAGGAGTAGGAGGAGGTGATGGTGGTATTGGGATTACAGCGATAGCTAGAATTGGTGGTTTGGTTGAATAGACATTGAAAATTTTGTCGACTACTTATTATTGCTGACTGCCGACTCAACATTATTACTAGCTGAGATGATTGCTCTTTTTTATGACTTGTCCACATGAAATTGTTCCCTTTTTATGATTCATCACAAGGAGCAGCAGCAGCAGCAGCTTCAACATCATCATATCATGATCGATCCCCTCATTTCTTTTTTGGGTGATAATGGCAGTAATATGTAATGTAATGATAATATAATGATGATGAGAATTGAGACTCGTGCCGTATTCCATTGTTTCTTTCTTTCTTTCGAGAGAGAGAGATACTGTACTCTATTAGAGTTAGTTATCATTAGTTGTAGCTTTACTGTAGTTAGCTTAAAGCTCAGTCTCAGTCTTTCTCTCACTCTTTTGTGTTCATATTCATAACTGGGATAAGACAACATTGATGATCTTGATGAAAGAAGAGGAGAGAGGATAAAGAGTTATTACAGTCAGATAACAGTTATTGTGGTTAATGAGTCAAAGGAAGGAGAGAAGAATGGATGAATGGATGAGGATGATGTGGCCGTGGTTGATGTTGATGTTCATCATATCATGCTGCTGTTGATGATGATGATGATTCATGTTCATTTTCTTTTTGCAACAAAAGGAACTAACTTCTATACGTTTTACTCATCATCTCTATATATGTCTGAATTCTGAATTGAAACAATCTATGTATCTTTTTGTGTGCCTATGCGTGTAAAGGGCTTACGTGTGCTCATTTTATGAAACACAATCAACAAAAGAAAATATGCGAAAAGACTTGTAGGTGTGTGTGTGTATATATTTGAGAGAGTAGTAAGGTTCTTGTGGCTCTCTATCATAATGGAAGAGAAGGAGCTCCTCTCTTCTCTCGATGTGAGGTATTTTAAGCGGATGATAATGTGATATGATATGATACGATACGTTACATGAGTAGCTTGAATGGTTCAAAATAATAATAATATAATATGTAATACTCTTTTTTTGAACACATCATTCATATCATATCATATGATGGGATTATGCATGAAAGTTGTGTGTAAAAAAAGTTTGCCTTTGAACTTTAATGAGTTCGGAATCTGAACATGAAGGTTTAGCAGAAAAAGGGTTAAAATGAGGCCGACATGGGGAATAATAAGGAGGGATGATGGGTGATGTAAAAAAAAGTAAGTAGGTAAATGTAATGCGTGGTTAGGTTTGCGTTTGGTGATATGATGGTGGTGTGCACAATAATAATTTTTGCAAATGTGCAAACAACGCAACATTCTTTTCTTCGTCTTTTCTTAATGGATCGGATTGGACAGAATGAGAATTGCGAATGGTGGTATTACAGGGATCATGTTAATAATACTATATTTTTTTTGTAACGGTTCACTCTTACAAAAAATAATCTGAATAATTTACATACAAATATTATATTCTGAAGAAGCCGACACCAGAATAGAAGGAGAGAGGAAACAGCAAGCAAGGAAGAGAAAATATCATGATGTAGCGTGTTGCATATTTCATGACATGACGTTACAGGATATGAAAATGTACATATATATGATATGGAATGGAAGCAAAAGAAGCTATGTTACATACACAACGTTGCGTTCACTCTGAGAGTTGGGAGGGAGTAGGAGTATTGCAAGAGAAAAAAAGTGAGAAATATAAATGGGAAATCGATAAAACAAAATTGGCTTTTACACATGTGCTTCCACTACTTTGAAAAGCTTTAGATTGAAAAAAAGAAGAAAGGCAACGTGTTGAGCCAATTTGTTCCTTTTTTTCCTTGAGAGAGAAAGAAGCTTTTAGCGTCGTCGTGTGTGTGATATTGATCGACGGAGAAAGAAGTGCATTTCAGGGAAAATTAGATGAGGAATTTAATGACGGTGTTTGTCTCCATCTCGACCTCACATCTCTTTTAGGCTAAGCAAGCAAGCATACATCACTTCACATCCCCCATCTTGATGGAAAACACTTCATGTCAGATTCCCAGGAAGTGACTGGCACAAACAGGCAGTTACACTGAAAAACGAGCGGAAATAACTCATCCTTTTTGAATAGATGGATGAATTGGATCGGGAAGGAAAGACATTTTGCTCCGTCACATTCATCATAATAATGTCATCCTGTTTCCATATGTGTGTTATGCTGCTGATGTGTGATGTGATGATGTATTTACTTACTCATTTTAGCAAAGAGTTGTGTGACTACTGACTGACTGGTCATGTCATGATCCTGCATCAACCTCAACATGAGTACCAAACACAAGAAATCATCGTCACACTTATGTTTTTTTCCTTCCATGGTTTATATATTATATATTTTATGTACAAGACAAAGGTTGAGTAAAGGAAGACGGGACAGGAACAAAGTGCATTTTGTTGTTCCTGCTTCCTTCAAGATTGTTCATGACTATAAGTACATGACTCATTCATGCCATGCCATACCAGACCAGACCATGTCATGCCGCTAGCAGTTGTTGTACTTGTCTTGTACTCTTGTACCACAACTTTATACTCCTTGACTTTTCCTTGGTGGCTGACTTATGCTGATAATGGTGTTGGTTTTACTACGTATGTGTGTGCTCAACGTTCCTCCCATAAAATCATGTGCAATCAAAATTATTAATGAAATAGGGGATAATACAATTATTACCAAATTTAGACAATATCTTAGCTCCAACTGACTGACTACATGTTTTTCTTGACGTGTATCCTTAATCTCATGCAATGTATGCATCCAATGTCCAACTTACGTAACATCAAGAAACTGAGGGAGAGAGAGAGAGAGTATTTTATGGCTTTTTACATCCATACATGCGTTGTACTTTGCTCTAAAGTGTTCCTTTATAAATCGAACTATGATGATATGATGATGATGAAGATGATGGGTCATCAAGAATAAATTGGTCACGTAGATTCTACCTTTTTCTAGAATAGATTTGTTACGTGTTTGTTTTACATAAATGAATCATTAAATACCAGAGTTTTATGATACCTCAAGTACTTAAAGGCCAAACCAAGACACTGCTTGCTACACGATATCAGTCATCACACATATAGTTGTTGAATTGGATATTATATTAGTATATGGGTCAATCGGACAGGTCGCAAGGAATAGTTGCATTAAATTCGAAACATTTTCTGCTGGGAAATTAGTTAATTGAAATGTTCCTTCCATTTCATTTCCAAGTTGAACATTGGATTATTGAAAGTACTCACAGCTAGAATTTTTTTTTGGAAAACCTTTTCCAACTCTGTGTACAACTGGGAGTGGAAAGTATAAATGAATTACAAACATGCATTAGTAAAGCCTTAGCTTGAGCCGCTCCACTTTTCATATGGCGACGACGATGTAATGCCAAACTAAGTGCCTATGCGAATAAGTAAGTTATGACTTGGGGATAGAATGCTCTTCATCTTCATCAGGAACGGGAAGATCCTAATGATCCTTTCGCATGCCGATGATAATGAATACTCTCCTGAAACAAAATTCGCCTGGAGACTGTAATGTAATCCGCAACACACGAAAATTCTTCCCTTCGCCCAAGTATTCCCATTACAATACATGAGAAGCTTGTCTTGTTGATTGAACGGAGAACTACACAACACCCGTTTTTTTCTTTCCTTTTCGCTTTGTCCTAAAAAGTCTGCATGCATAGTATTATGATATGAAATGAATGCATGATACTTCTGATGTGATGTGAGGATAATGGCAACAAAGAAGCATAGAAATTTTGTGACAGCAATACGCAAATGGTAGTTCTCAGAAATTTTAGCTTGAAATAGCATTAGTAGCCTTGTCAAAAGCCTTTGTTCAATTTAGTCCATGGACAAGTTTTTGGAAAAGAACGTGGGCGATATGATGCGATGGATGGTGAGTGGATGAGGTGGTGGTGGTAGTAGTAGTCGTAGCTGTGGTGCGGTGAGGTTGGCTGGGGATAATATGATAGGAAAGCAAGCTGGGTGGATAAGTAAATGCGAAAAAAAGTAGGATGATGCTTATTGTCTCTCGCTTTCATTCCTCATTTGCTTTCACTACCGTGATGGCAATCACAAGTCATCATTTCCACCCATCAACTAACAAAGTTCCTTGAAGAAAGTCGCAGCTGCTTTCCTTTCCCATCATATGAAAAGAAATCAGCGGTGCTGGAAAGGTTTTTTTATATGGATAATCAACATAATCAACATGAGTGTGATGTGTTCGAGGAATCTTTTGCGCCTATAATGTACTTTCAATGACGTCAATGTCAAACACTGCGGAAGCAGAGGAGATGGGTGTCAACCTTGCCTACACAATTTTGAAACAATCAGATTCATTTAGATAAGAGATACAACAACGTACATACGTGTCATCATAATAATTTTAACTTTGCTTCAAGTAGTCTGGAAAAAAGTTTGAGTAGAAAAATAGGATGTGATTACGTGATCATGCATGCTGCCTACCTTCCTGTTCGTGAGATATTGCGTCGAAATTATACATTCTATGAATACGGTCTCATACGGTTTGTATTGAAAGGATTTAATTGAAAATGAAAAATTCTGAAAAGATGGAAAATGCTTACAAAAAGCTCCTTTTGATTTCACGATAGCAACCGTATATTTTGGGCTGTCTAATGAAATTACAACTCGACTTGCTTTCATCTTCTTTCAAGTAATGCAATAACTGGGACATAAGGTATTAGATTAAAATGAGCTGAATAGGCAGGCAGTATTACGCTACACCAATTGCATATCCTTACCCTTATATATTGAAATCTTATACACAATATGATGACTAAAATAGTCGCACTTATCCAGAAAGAATGAGTACGCGATTAAGACAAGTATTTATTGCCTCCATCAACGTAGTTAAGTTAATTTCCATCTTTTGAAGATTGGAGTAATCTTAAATTAGCTAAATTTTTATTTGCATAAAATGCAAATAGTAGCTGGCAAAACAAGAAGTTCCAAATTGCTTTATGTTTGCTTGCATTCAAAACACAAGTTATAATGTAATGTATGAAAACCAACGAATTTATTTGATTAGCCCACTGTCCACTCTTCAAAACGTCTTCTTTCTCATTTTCCCAAGATTTCCCAGTTTCCCACGTAAGCAAAAGAATATTGTGATGACTGACTATAGAATAGCTGCTGCTGTTATTCACATGGGAGCGGAAACACTGTCAACTAAATTTAGCACAGTTATATGCATTTCCTATTATTTTTTTGCAGCTATCACATCGTACAGGACGCTACTTCAAATCATTTCCGAAAACTTATGCCACCACCATCGGTACGTTCACAAGCTTACGGATAAATTCTGGTTTTTGGCAAAGAGAATTCAATTTAATGAGGACAAAAACAATTTCCCATTTATAGGAAATCCACTCAGTTGAAAAAAAAAACCGAAAGAGTCGTCCGCATTGTAATTCGCTTCAGTAAACCCACTTGTGTTTCCGAACGAGAAAAATGAGTCAGAATTGTGTTTAACATTGGGGGATTTTTTTGTCGATCGTTTTTGACAATGATAAAAAGATTTGCTTTCGTTACTTTGATACAACTTACTAGTCATTAAGTTTTGTTCTATAGGAGTTAAAAAATTTGTGGTTGGTTAGTTGTTGGGAAGGAATGATATTTTTCATTGGATGGTTTGTTGGTTGGTAATTCCGATTACTGACAGTGAGAATTATTATTATGACCATGAGCATTTTTGACGGAGGTATGAGTTTTTCTATAGAAGTAGTACTAGTAAATCCGCAACCAACATGTTTTTTTTTGCTGAAAAGTAAGCAGGAGGATTCGTGGTTGTGTAAGGGTTCCTATCAGAAGTAATGACATTATTACATGCATCTTTCACAGGCAAAAACATGTGACAAACGGGAAATAAATTTGGATACATAAAAATGGTTAATGGGAGAATGAGTATCAAGTCGTTTTTATTGGAAAGATCGCACCCAACTTGCCGAACTCAAGCGTGGTCCAAAACCCTACCATATGTATGCATGTATAAAATTACTTAACAACCACTAATCCATGCCTTCATCATTGAAAAAGGAACTTTATAATTGTCGTTGGTTTACTGTGATTGATATTAAACAGTGGCAAATCGAAAACCCAATCGTCAACAGTTATTTGCATTCCCATTCCTTTTGGCCCATACACATATAGAATGATAAAGCAAGTCATTCCGTAAAACCAACACATCAATTGCAACTTGGTAGCTTCCTTCTTATATTTTCAGCTGTAAAAACGGAATTTTAATCTCAAGAAAACCTTTTGGTTCATGAGCAGAAACATTAAGCTTCTATTACGAGATTTATAATCACAAACTTGGGCAAGCAGGGGAGAAGAGAAGTAGATGATGGATTCATGATGTTGTCGTGCTTTTAAATTTGCTTTTTAAGGTTTTATTGCAAAACTTGCAGTATTCTTGCTCATTGCTGAAGAAGATAAGAAATCATCAAAATATAAACTCACTAGATTCTCATAGTCGTCCGTAAAACCAGGAGCTAATTGGAATGCTTGTAAGTAAAAAAGATTACCTAAACTGGTTAGGTAATTGGCAAAGAACAATTAAGAGCGTCTACGCGTTTTACGTCTTCTAAAGCTTACTCTGACAGTTAAGTAGAAGATCTCAAGGACGGATCATGATTGCTTCCAGCATGCCACTTAAGAAGCGTGTTGTCACTGTACGAAATGTACTGTTGAGGATATGCCATGGAAGTCATCAATACTTTGCTAAACAAGTGAAAATTATCGGTGTTTGTCTCAACCCTTTTGCATGCATGATTTGTAACTGTATTTATTACGTAGCTGAAGCGAGAGCATTCAGCGAAGTAATGGTTTTACTCAAACTGTCTGTCCGTCTGTCCGTTATAACTCTCCTGGTCACATACATTCACCGATTTGGACGAAATTTGGCACATGTAGCACTACTTAAGAGGACCTCTGGGAATAATTTTCAGACGAATCGGTCAAACGGTTCGAAAGTTATAGGCGCTAGAGTTCAGAAACTCATCGATTTGGCTGAAACTTATACGAAAGCATAGCAAAGCATCCTTGTGCATGTTCTTGTGTATAAATTCGGAATCATGTGCTTGTGCATAAATGCAGAATCCGTAATGGTATTGTAGAAGTAATGCTTTCACTATACGTTGGTAGAGGATCGCGAAGGTGGGTTTAGAGGGTGAAGGTGGTGGAGGGGGTTTGGAGGGGATCACTCAACGCCTTCTTCAGCAACGTCTCTGGCCTGCTTACTAACAGTTTATTCGATAGTGAAGTGATGTGTTTAATAAGTTTAAAATTATGGGTGAGCATAAATGTATTTGACGAAGTAAATTTTAATGTTGAGATGAGGTGAGTCTTTCTTTATATCTTCGATTGGCGGTGCCATCCTACCTCAGCAAAGAGAGTTGGGACAATTCTTCCGTATCTGAGAGTTGTATCCTCATCTTATTCTTTGTCTCTCAAAGCTCAGCCCAAGTCAGTGTTATAACATAGACTTAGAAAACTCAATGTTTGCTTTGCTCAGGGGGTATTCTGCCCATGGCGGTCAGCACCTGTATATTAATTTTTTGGTTTTACAGAATTTTCGATCTTCACACTTTTGCTGTGAAATAATTGTTTTAGTTAGTTTAAGTCACTAACTATTTTCTGTTGCAAACAATTTAGCTGGTAGGCAATCATTGAGTATTGTACGTTTTATAACGATCTTCCGTAACACATTTTAGTAGATTTATTATCAGCTAGGCTTATAATTTTTGTAAGCTGATAGTAGAATAGTCCATAATTTTGTTACCGTTCCTTGTCTTCCCTTTCCTCCTCGTTAAAAATGGGCCTACGTTCACCTGGACCAGCGGAGGTTATCCGTGCGTCTCAGCGAGACAAAGAGTTTATATTGCAACTTAAACAAGACATTGACGAGATGATTCTTGAAGTATTTGGTAATCTCCTTTTTTATTTAAAATTATAACTGAATGCCGTTCGCTTGTGGCCTATTTGTGTTGATTTTTGCTATTGTTTGATTTCCTTAAACAGGCCAGAGAGTGTGGATAAGGTGTCAAGAGTATTCAGAATATATTTCCGGAATAATTTATTATACCCTTACGAATTTCTCTGGTTTTCAAACGTTGGGGGAAGAATATGTTGGAGTTATTCAAGTGGTCAGCTCAGGAAAGTCAATCCCATCTCGAAAGGTAGGTGTTAGCTAACTAGATTTCATTCTATTATAATATAGTCAATATATGTGAAAAAGATGCATACAAAGATAACATATTTTATGTTAACATGTTTCATTGTTTATCTGAACAGGCTCTCTCCCTCATGATCTTCGCCCAAGTACTCGGTACCCCGTTTGTAAATTTTATGATTAGAATTCTCGAGAATTTCCACAGCCGTCAGAGTGATATTACCAAAAGTTCAAATTTACCAAAGTACCTTGTTCAAATGTTGGATGTCTGCCTACAAACCAGTAAATTGTTTCTACGGTTCCAACCCCTCATGAAACAACTTCATTTAGCTTTATTCTACATGGATGGGAGATTCTTCGATTTTTCCAAACGTCTCGCTGGAATACATTATGTAAGGATAATTTATTTATGCTCCTCTCATTCATATTAAGTATTCAACGGACTTTTTTTACAAATGGTTTAAAACTTATTTTTGAACTTGTACAGATATTGATTCGCCATTATTTTGGCAACAATGACGCAGTAACGAAAAGAAATCTTCGGTATCTAATGTGGCTGAGCATTATTAATCTGTCAGTATGCTCAATCCATGATACTTACAAGTATTTATCATCCCATGTACAAAAGCCAGCTGGTTTGGAGGTGACAAACATTTTGAAGGTGGGTGTAAACTTGTAGTTTTCGCCTCAGGATTATTTATATATGTTACAATTTCTAGAATAAATAAATGACTAATCATCTTGATATTTACTTTTACTTGCAGGAAGAAAAAGATGCACCACACATTAACACGTCGGCGAGCTTTGATGCAGATCCCCTAAAACAGTGTAGCCTGTGCTTGGATGTACGACGTCATACAAGCTTGACGCCCTGTGGTCATGCTTTTTGCTGGGGATGTATCATTGACTGGATGAGGACGGAGGGAGGTTGTCCAATATGTCGTGAGCTTATTGTTCCATCTCGCATTGTTCCTCTTCAAAATTTCTATTAAAAAAATCCCTTTAGTTTACAATCTGAAATTGAATACGTTTTTCACCCTCCCCCGTGGCTGAATTTTATAGTTTAAGAAGAATTTGCTAAGAATGTATAGCTTAAGTAACTATGTAAACATATACATAATATTATATAGCAAATGATTTGTAGAGTTATGTAAGGCTCAATTCACTTTAAATATCCAATTTAAGATTTTTATTCACGTGCTATATACTTTACTTAAGTATAATACTGATTCACAAATGACTTAGCTACTGACGGGGAGCTTGTTGAAAATAAAACAAAAGTTATAACAATAAAATCTATCTACCAGAAAATACTAATAATAGTAATAATAGTCTTCCTACATAATAAGTTGCATTGTGGTTTGAAGTCCGACTTAAAGTTGTTTCATATACAAAACCTGTAGATATTAGATAACTGTTAGGTCCCATACAATTTTTACTCTCTAACTGGTGGTATCCTTATCAGGAAAGCCATCAAATTTTTAGTTGTCTAATAATACAAGCTAAAATCAATTTTGATGAAGGTATGCATCTCATCCACATTCATGTGTTTTAATTGCCAGTCTTTGGACAGTAAATCATAGGACAGGGGAAATGTATTTTAGTGTCTACTGCATGCAAGTATAGATAGAGAGAGGGAGGCAGAACAGAATGGTTTTATTGCAGTTCCGAACACAAGCAATGGTGCACTTGATTAAAACACCACCACCAACACAAACGTCCACGCCACTACTGCATTCCGTCACGATCCTAATCGTCAACAACTACGTCTACTTTTCTAAAAGACAATGTGTATAAGGCTTTACTGTAGCAGCTAGTGTGAGGTGATTTTTATTTGATCGTATTGTTGTCAACACGCTCGTCAGCAGGTATCTGACCATCCAGTTCTCTTCTCTCTCATCAGCACTGTTGCTGTATCATATTATTTCATAAACTATTGTAATGAGAAAAAAGGAATTTGTACTATTTCTCAGTTTGGTTTGTTTTGATTCGAAACCCAGAAAAAATAATTGATTTAAACGGAGTTTGAACTCTAGGTTTATCAGAGGTGGTTGAGTTGTTGTTGGAACTAACTTAGTAAAGTATTTGAAGTTTTCATTCATTAGTTGAGTCATTAAGTTTACTGCCAATTGTAAAGTTTCAAGTTAGTTGAGTGGGAGGTACCTTTCAATCAATTAATACCAACTTCCCATCATCTGTTTTGCATTGTATGGTAAGAATAAGGCACAGTTTCGATTTCATTCAAACTTGTTTTGTTTGCTTTTGTTGTTCGAAATTATTACTTTGCTGATCATTTGGTTGATCATTTGTCTAGGTACGACGATTTAATTAAAGTTTGGAAACTTTTGGAAAGCATATTGGATAACTGGCTGAGCGGCATAGTTGATGGCTGGAGAAGCAATAACTTTTTGGCTTTGAAGTTTCGGCATACAGCTGAAAAATAATCAATATTAGCCACAGTGGTTCCAGCTACTTTGTTTAGCGTTTCAAGTAAAGTTATTTGGTAAGTAGTCAATTTATTATCATTAATTTATTTTTAACAAAATTATGGTGTTGATGGTTGCAAAAACCGAGTGCATTTTTAACCGGAAATTTGATACACACATAAATGTTTGTAGTGTGAGGTTTTCTTCATTCTCAAATAAGTTTTGTGCTTATCCTATGAGAGGATGGATCCAAGTCGAGATTATTTGAAAGAAGGGACAGCAGCCCTGACATCAGCAGACACAGAGCAGATGTTGGATATAGATAATAACAATGACCAGATTGCACAAGTTGACGTAGCCACGTCTCTAATGTCATTGACAACCATCTCAGAAGTCTCAGAAGAAGTTTGTGTCTCAGGTTATGATGGGGACCTAGATTCGGCTATAAGTTCTCAAGCTGAAATGGTCATTGTGGACTCAAAAGAAACCCAAACTGGTGAAGTGAGTTCACTGTGGGCTGCCCACCCGGTCATGAGACTTGGTAAGTAAAGATTTCCATTCTACATCTCAAGAAATGATATATAAGGAATGAATAATTGGTTCTTCAAATAACTCCTCTGATTATCTTACAGAACAAATCGTGGTAAATAGTAGCGGAGTTTTTGAAAAGGAATTACTGTTAGCAGGTGACCCAGTAGCCATTCCGAACGGTTTGGTGGTTACACCAAATAACGTCCTTGACAAAACATTAGTAAGCACACTTTCCTTTACAATAGTAATCATTCTAATATATGAAGTACACACTGCCACACAAAACTAATGTTGTGTTAACGCAGGTCAAAGAGATTCATGAAATGGTCAAAGAAAACTCTGCATCTTCTTTCCTCGTTTCAACATCCTATCTGGAAAGGTACGATCATATTATTAACCCTTATATTGGTTCACATTCAATTCACCAAGCAAACAAGTCAATGCTGTTTTAATACCACTTCCTTACACTTTTAGGTTGATTGAAGTTGGTTCAGGAAGCCCAAAACTTGATTTGGCTATTCGGAAAGTGGAGGAAGGAACATTGCTAGCGTTCGTGTCTGTTGGAACGTCCACAATTCGTATTCATGAAGAGTAAGATTGTTAATAAAAACAACCTTAACATGATTCACATTACTTTGGAAGTCAAATCATTAACTAACAATTTTGTGTGCATTTTATTTAGAATTATTAAGATGGCTACAGTAAATTTTTCACACATCAGCTTCAGCTCTCAGTATACGAAAGAATTACCAAATTTTATTATTGACTACATTGTTCGACATTTTGCAAAGCTCGGAATTTTGTACGGACTCTTTGACTGTGGAAGGGCTCTATCAATTAATCCTCTAGCTATAGTAAAGTGTTACTATTTTCCGCTTCAACTAAATAAATTGGATGGTTTGAATTTAATTGACTTGGGAAAACGTGAATCGATGGACTCATTGAAAGAATATTATGATAAAGTCTTAGAAGAAACGAATAAGTTGGCTTTCCGTCCAATAGAAGAAAATCAAATTCCGGAACTTTTAGAACTCGTGAAGACGTATCTAAAGAAGTTTTCCTTGAATGAAGTTTACGACGTGGAGAGGTTCAGAAATTTATTCTATCGCAAAAATTCCAATGTTCATTGTTATTTAATTCAAAAGAATGGAATTATTACTGGTAAACTTTTATTTATTATTCATTACATTATGTTAAATATGTTCTCGGAGCTGTTGGGAAAATTGAGGGCTTATTGAAGTTTTCCTTTGTTGAAATAGATTTCATTAGCTACTATACTAGCGAAATTAAAGAAGCCGATGTAGATGAAGTTGAAGAAACTCTGAAGTGTGCTTTTGGGCTAATCAATGTAGCCACTACGATGTCACCAAAGGAGTTAATGAAGACTGCCCTTATCTTTGCCAAAGATGTAAGTAATTAGTGATTACTGTATGAAACTTTCTGTTAAGGATAAGTCATAGTAGCCATTAATATTTTACTAAGCAAGTGGAAATTGCCCCTGTTGGTCTCAACTCTTTAATACATGATATGTAACTATGCGTTTGTTTTCAGGAGGGATGCGACCTGCTCAAAGTATTCAATACCATGCACAACCAAGAAGTCATCGATGAGTTGGACTTTATTCAAGGGAAGGAGAAACGTTACTTATTTTTGTACAACTGGAGGTGCCCTCCAGTAGCTGCCGACCAGATTGGCTTAGTTCTAATTTAAAAATTAGCTTCCCGTTTCTCAAGCAACTAAAAATCCATGTATCAATGTTGTGTTAAGCAATCCAAAGCAATTTGTTATCTTCTCTGAATAATTATAAACCTCTACTCTGTATACAAGTTTTTTATGCCCTATGAGTTGAGTTGGGCCCTCCACCTATAGACAAGTGGCTGTTTTAAAAAAAGTTAAATAATTAAATAGAAACCATTCTAGGAAATACGCGTATTGGTGATGATAATCTGCCTTTAATACACTTTCATTAGTATTTTATACCTGAAGTTTCTGCAACTGTCAAAAATTCCAACTCATAAAAGTACATTTGGGTTATATTATAGTTAAGACATTTGACGACGTACCGTAGCAACACCGTAGGATATTACCATTTTATGTGGCTTTCTCAAGCAGTAGGTTACACTCCCAAGCCTTCTGCATTGCTACTACTCTCCCATACTCTTCTCCATTTACTTTTTTTGTTCAGAGTTTGTCGAATATTATTGATGTCGAGTGAAAGCTGACCAAATCTAAATAAATGCCAACTACTTTACTTTTTTAAAACAATAAATTTAAGTAGGGTAGAGGATGAGTCCTGTTTATTCCCGTCGTTAATATGTTAAGCAATTAGTACTTTAGCTACTCCAGTTGAACACCAGTAGAATATATAAATGCATAAACTATAAAAGTTGATGTTGGCGCACAAAATGGGAGTGCTAATTGCAATATCAGTGTTTGATTGACGCTGTTGTTTTTGCCAAACTCAAAAGCAACGAATGGAAGCCTCAATGTTCTCTTGAATATAAAATATTCTTATGGTATGCATATAAACTTCTTTATTGGAACCCAAAGCCCAATGTTTAGAGAGGCATTACCTAAAACATCTATTAAGAATGGTATCATGCTATAGAGAATATTGTTGTAAATGGGTAGTTCAATATTTCAAGAATAAAAACACATAAGGCTTGCTTTATTTCATAAGTAACGTTAATTTACATATAACTGAATAGCTCAGGTCTGCTCACATCTGGTCACACGAAGATTTGTTTGGTATCATTGACACATTCATTGAATCATAAAATTGGTAGGTCCACAGCGTCACTCGTTCCACCTGGCGTGCTTCATGTGTCCACCAATATTTGAGGCATCTCTCACTATCTTATCCGTACTTATTATTATCTACAATTTAATTTTCTATTATCCGCACTGGGTCTTCATTTAACTCGCGTGGAGTTATTTCGTGCATTTCAAACATGACGATATGAAATGATCTGACAATATTATTGATGTAAACTTATTTCAGACCAAAATTATGTACACCAGGTAATCAAGTCATTATTTTGTATAACACCATTGACGCGTTCACCTTTATAGATAAATGACGTTTTGAGAAAATGGCAACGTGAGAATCTTTTTGTAAGCAAATTTATTCGCCACAAATATATTTCTCCTTGTTTAAGTTTTGGCGAACCTCCCATGACGAAGATGAGCATAAGTTTATTAGTGATTTATTATTTCCTCCTTCTCAACGTTTTTCCCTCTCACCCAAAGCATCCGGCATTTGATTTAATCAATTACATCGATTGTATTAGCAACAGCTACTTTAAGCTTCTTCACTAATAAAATATTTTGGTAGATTAGTAGTACCTCATCTAGCTCAGGGTTTGTGGAAATGAATTTGTTGAAACGCTCGTGGGTTTATGAATCATTAAGATTTGGAATAAATATGTTGTATCGCATCTCTCAATGAAAAACTAAATTCTACCAAAGCTTCCTATTCATTAAGAATATTTTGTCGAAGGAGTTTCATTCATGAGAGCAAATGTACGTATGAACATAAGCTCAGGAATTTGGGTATGAATTACTTTCCGGATGCTTGATTGATATCATTGTTGATAGCATGCTCAGCTGCCCATTGTTTGCTTGGGATGCTGTCAGACAGCAACCAATAGTGTTTAACTGAGACGAGAATTGGAATAATAAAACATATACAAATTCCTTAAAGAATTGTCTTTGTTTAGATGCGCGTCCTCACTCAACCTTGACGACCTATGATCATACCTTTGGCTGAGTATGCAACGTCGACTGGCTGAAAACTGAGAGCGCTTATCGCATATGTCAAAAACACATTTCCCTATGTAGAATTGTTACCCTTCAAAATTTTATTTGAATCATTTAAAAAAAATTTTATTGTTTGAATGAAAGTAAGACAATTAATGATGACAACCTTCATATTAATCTAAATTGGGTTGCGTAACGCTTCCATTCACAGTTTCATAAGGCACGTTTTTGGGCGCTGGATTACTTTAAACAATTAACTCCCAGCAAACAAAAAAAATATACAGCGATTCAAGAGTCCTTCGTCATTGTCAAGGCCTCACAACATCACAGCTTGTCACAATTTGAGGAAGCATAGGTGCAAACAAAAGCTTCAGACTTTAGTCCACCACATTTATGGAACTATACAAGCATTGGGGAAGAGCAAGGCGTTCACAGCTCATCAAAATGATGATAAACTACATGGGCAGTTCTCATCTCATTATTTTCAGCGGTTTGTGATAGTGTCTTTTATTTCTACTTGGCATTGTCCCTTCTCCAATGCAAAACATAGTGTGTCTTCCGTTGCGTAACAAAGCAAAAAAAACGTCACTGCAACTGCAATTTACAACCTCGTATATCCAGAGGATAATTCATTACTTGTAGCTCAGCCATGTCCCAAATATGTACCGTTGCAAAATTATAAGGGAAGCAAGCGTGAAATTATCTTTGTTTTTTCAATTTACCATACTCCACATTGTCACCAATATCATGAGCATAACATTATGCTATACTTTATGTGAATTAAATTTTCTCGTATCTCAAGAAGATAAAACTGATGCTCTGGACTTTAAGCAGGTTCAGTATGTTTGCATAAAAACCTTAAATTTACCAAACGTATTACGTATGCTATTGTTAGCATTAGCAACTAGATTTACAAATCAAAGTAAAACAATTTATGGTTACGATGATGAGGATAAGCGAGAAGAATTTATTTATTTTCATTTATTTACGAACACAGGCCTTAACAATCTGACAATGATCCAGGCGACAAGGTTGAAGGAATTTTAAGGCTGGCTATACGATACAAAATTGTATGCATGTATGTATGTATATACGCAATGGATAAAAAATATGGTCATTATCTTAACTTTAATCTCCGCTTTTAATGTTTAAGGTGAGATACACCCAATTTTTCTACTTTACGGTTGCATCTTCCCCTTTGTTCTCAAATCACCAAGCATCACGCAAACAGGCATGCATGCAGTCATGCAGTGCAGTCGATTGAGTACGTAACGCTGCTCAGGCCTTTAACAATCGCATGAAAATCTTAAGTAAGTAGTTCTTTGCGTTGTCTTTTTTTATATGAACGAATGAGACTGAGAGTCAAGTGGATCCTATATAAAAGTCTTATGCATTTTTTAGCATAGATATATTATGTATTTTGTATATAGGTACAATGGTTTCTCCATTGTTGTCCTGAGCTCGTTCCCAGTTTTATTGTTGTGGAGTGAACGCTGACTTAATTTGTATGAGTAATACATTATCTTCTTTCTGGCTCTCTTCTCCTGAGCCAGCCAACAACTCCAACTTGGTTCCCAACTGCGTATAGAACTGCATGTTTTCTTCTCAGTTAGCCTTTTCGCTTCGTCAAGTGACCATCACCGTTTTATGACCTGCTGGAAAGGTAGCAATCATAATTATGTGGAGTTGTGAAGCAGCTCATCTATAAGCCAGCAACAAACAACTCCTTTAAGAGCTCTGTCTGCAGTTTACAGGATGCAAACATGTTGTCTTTGTGTCGTTGTGAGGAGAAATATTGAGTAGAAACCGTGGATAGCTGAGGAGCTACCACTGCTTTTATAAGCGTTGTGTGAAACTAGATCAAATAAATACTAGTGCCAGTTTCTAGATTAGTTGTGTGTTAGGAATAGTAAATAACATTTAAAAACTGTTAAAGTTGTTGTTTCCCCTGTGACTGTGACGGTTATAAGCCATCATTTTAATAAATTATTATAAATTTTAGCTTAGCGTTACTACTCAAAATGGTAAGTCTCTTAAAAGTCATAACATGCATGTACTGTTTTTAACCATTTTTTATTCCAGAAATCTGGATTATGGGTAGAAAATCGAATGAATATGTATATATATATGTAGTTTAAAATGAAATGAAACGGGATTTCCCATGAAATTGGACTAAAACGGTTTGTTTATTAATGTGAACTTAAAATGCATGCGATGGAACACGGGTCGATTTTGTCTCTTGGTTTGTTACACGCTTTGGTTTGGTATTGAAGTATAAATTTGATTAATATTTATTGTATGATGATTCATATCAAAACTTTGTTCTTAATGCCCTTTCCTAGCCATTTTAGTAGCCATGTAAATATTTGTTTAAAAACCATGTGTCCAACTTGATTAACCTTTTCGAATTAATTCCTATAATTAGTCAATCGAGCAATCTCCACCATACCAATGGCTTTTATAGATGTTTCTTGATCCCAACCACAATCTATCTACTAAAATTTAAATTTATAAAAATATGCAATTTTATTACTGCGACACGCTACAGTTTCATTGACCCACAGTTTGAATTCCAAGAATTTAAAATAAAAATTCATGTTTCTATTCCAACTTGCATTTTTTTTCAGTTAAATTACGTTGCGTACGAGGTGCGCAGCGTCCTTTAGGAATATACATACATGTTAACTATATATGTACGTCATATCCTGCTAGCTGGACAAGGTGCAATCCAGTCAACATAACAAAATAAAAACTTCCTTAATTTGTCACGAGATATACATATAAGTGCATATTAGAAAAGTATGAAGATGGGAAATCCAGAGATAATTCCTACATTTAAATAATATGAGCAGCTAAAGATTTTGTCTACTATATTACGTTTGTTTTCATTGTTGCCGTGTCCAATGTTGAATGTGAAATCACATCAGTACGTAGCTAACCACCATGGCCACTTAACTTTTTCTAAGAATTCTCAGTTTCGTTCTGGTGTGATGGGATGTCTCAATTAAAACCCATCTTCCTCCATGACTCCCTCCCTGACATTATGAAGACGTCACTCTCGCCTGTATAATCACTCCAGTTTTTTTAAGTGAGGATAGGAAATCGCATGTCCAGTTGAAATTAACAATTTCATGGTTTAAAATCTCATTTGATCCAAACATGTGTTTTCTTTTCTTCTTGGAATTCCTTTGTTGGCAAACATTCATTTTTTTCTTCTCTCTCTCGTAACGCAATTATAATTGCAAAATTGATGCAAAAAGTTATACAGCTTGCATGATGATATGATGACTTATGTAAAAAGCATTTTTAATCTAGAGTAACGCATGCTTTGCTTTGCTTTGTCAGAACAAGAAGCTTAGCTTTAGGTACTCACACGCATAAGCATGCAACACAACCTAATATACATATTATATATTTTGGCTTTGGCATTTCTCATGAGGAGAGCGCAAGGTCATTATTCGGAAAGATTTTGAGCATTTCGTGGAAACTCTTTTTAACATTTTTAAATTTTTCTCTCCTTGTCCTTCATTATTACGTGTGTGTCTTTGTGCGCGTTTGTGTCTATTCACTATACACGTAAAAAAAGGTTTTCCGTCTACCAAATGGGAGAGACGGTATGCTCGCAATTAGTTTGGCCCTGGCTGCCATCCTAGTTCAGATAATCGATGGAGAGCGCTTCCACCCTGCGTCACCTCAAAGGCCAACAAAACCAGATCGAGATCCTATAGATCCCACGGGAAGGGGAAGTCCTGGAATTGTAATCGTGTATAAAAAGAATGGTAATAAAAATAAGTTTCCTTTCACCCCCACGCCACCACCCCCACCACATGCACAAAACATTGTTGATTTCATTTGTACCTCTGCTCCTCTAACAATTTTTCCTGTAGATCGACCCCCACAAAGCCATCAAAACTCGTACTATCCTCCAAGTAATAATTATGATGACTATCATCACCATCACCCTCCTCCACCACAACAACATCATCATGGAAAATATAAACCAACTTGTGCTGGCTCTGGAGATAACTATTGCTTATATGACCAAGAATATCCTATGTAAGTAACTTAGCAACTTGACATTTTGATTTGACCCTCTGGTATGTTATAGTATCAAACTTTTAAAGAAAACTAAATTATTTTTGAAATGAAATTCACAGGGACAAGGTATCCAATATTGCACAACACTATCAAAACCAACTGCAGCCCCTTTACGAGGAAATGAATCATTATTCGCTTACTGATTATATCAGTCACGACAACGCCACCCACAGATATAGGTACGTAATATGGTATAAAATGGCATACATTCATTATATTATCATGTGTATTTGATTTTATGTACCTACCATTCATTGTTAAGTAAGCGTTCTTCACGTAAGCAAATGACATTGAGAAATCTTGAAAGTTCTTTAGCTCTGTTATATTCCATGCCATCAAGAATCGTGTGTCGTCATGTATTTTAGTTTGATTTCTTCCATGTCTCATGAAATTGGTTTATGACCTTTCCTCACTTTACAAATTTTTACCTCCATTTTCGGCTCAATGCAAGATGATGTAATTTTGAATGGGATAATAATGTTGATTTGTTTGCATGAAACTTATTTAGACACAAAGGTCACTTTATATGTGAGTCGGATGTTTCATATGTGAGACCAGGATGGGCAAAGAATTGGAAGGGTGAATGGGTTGCTGTGCTCAATACTGACGTGTTTCCTCAGAGTGTGCGAATTGAGACATGCAAGTAAGTATGTCAAGAGACAAGTTTGTCATTTCACTTCATTCTCAATCATCATCCTTTTTCTAATTACTTTTCTTAATTTGTTATTATCCAACCCTCATATTTTATGAGGACGGCGGCCTACAATCATCAACAAATCAAATAAATAATTGTTTTTTGAATAGGTATCCCAAAAAGAAATGCGAGTACATGCCTCCCTGCTACAAATCGTATTGCGTGCAGAGGTACACATATGTAAAACTTATTTGCTTGGATCCATACAATCCTGGGAAGAGGCCGACGACAGACGTTTTCGAAATCCCGTCCGCATGCTCCTGCTTTGTGGAAAGCTTCCCCATTTATTAAATCCGTGGGTTAATTTTTTCTAATCAACTTGATTGGAAGGACAAAAGGTGTATGTGTACAAAGCATTGCCCGATTTATGCCTTTAAGATATGAAATTTTTAATGTTATCGTCAACTTGTACCATAAAAACTAACTATGATAAACTGGTGATAATTAAATATTAAAAGGATGCGATGATTTGAATAACAGTAATAATTTATTGTATTTCAATTAAAATTTTTGTCTTTTATAATATTGTTGTATTAGATTCGTTTTTGATGGCTACACAAAAACAAGATCATTTCTCTCTCTCTCATTTAGCAGCCAAGACATATTTATTCAGTTCGGTAGTAGTACTTTTAACCATTGTTTTGATTTATTTCATTCATTTTTTGGTTACTATTATTTGTATGAACAGTTACATATATTATGATATTCTCATTTTATCATTCCCATTTTTATATTGTCAAATTGCAAGTTTTACTTCCACCCATGCATTGGAAAAGTGAAAAGACAAATATCCTGTGATGTAGATTTGAAATGAGAACAAGTTTTCTAAAAAAGAACAAACAAAATATTGAAGACTTAAGCCTATACTATTGATACATAATATAATATACCAGTTAATAATTGCATAGTTTTCATGTTCTTTAGTTGAAATTATTTCTGGAAGTAACTTAATTTGAAACTCAAGACATTTTTCAAAGTATATAGATTAAACTTATTTGTTACCAACTAAAGTAAGTTTGAGATGCTAACCTACCATTGAAAATAGTTTTGGATGTCAACTTAAAAAATCAATCTTATGACATGACTGTGATGCTCTTCTTAACAAAAAAAAATAGGTAGGTAGGTAGGTAGTTGATCATAAATTGTGATCGTCATAAATGAATTAAACTCACACAGGTACTTGTTGTCCCTTCAAAATCATATATAATAGATGTATAAGTACGTACGGTATATAAAGCTGTAAGCAAATATATAATCAAAGCCTACACATTGTTATGTAAAAACAAAATTTCTTCCAATTCCAATGCAAATTCATATCATATCCAACCAAAACATTTTCTATTAATTTTATAACCCTAGTCTATCAGATCTTCCCTAATTGATTGCTTGCAAACAATACAAAATTGCAAAAAAAATCATCATCATCACATTTAGAAAGAAAGCTTCCAAAGGTTGCAGGGTTGCCTCCTAAATAGCACATACATCACATACAAATACAATATCATCCATGTGAAAATATACCTTCTTCTCAATTAACACATTCATTTTCTTAGCAAGCTTTAAAAACTTTTTGTGTGCATCCCTTGCAAAGAAAACCAGCCAAGTTTTTTTTGGTTAGATAACAATAATATGTGAAGCCTGCAATAATAATAACATTGCTATGTTAAAGTGATTTGATTGTGATGTGATTATCATAGCCCTTCTTGAGTTAATCTTCTCCATTTCCATATCTCATCGTCATTACTTGGTTGAATGTTTACATATATATAGTTATGGCAGTACAAAAAATGAATAGGATGCATATTAATTAATAATTAGTAATAATTTTTTTTATACAAATTACCAAATGCTTAGAATTTAGTTTAGACTAAACTTTTTTGTTCATAGAAATGCATTTATCTCGAAACGGTTGAATAAACTCTTTTTTAAAAACTAAACTTAGTCAAGAGAAATAATATACGGAAATTTTTTAAGTAAATATATATATAATATATATTATCATCTAGTTGCATAATAAATTGGACACATTATATTACAAATATAAGTATATATTAAGTTGGTCGAGTTACTTTTAATAATAGATTTGTATGACATTTAACATATGACATAAATTTTTTTTCTGAAATGAACTAACAGGTGGATAATATGGATGTGGTGATATAAATTGTTTGGTACATTAATTTTCAAACTTATAAAAAGGTAACGAAAAAAACACATTAGCCATGTGTTGATGATGTTGTTGTGATGAGTATGTTTTTTTTGACGAGAAGAAAATGCTTCCGAATTTTTAGCAAACTTATTTAGTGTACACGTTTTTTTGCACAATATTAATATTTTTTGGTTTTGAAATTGCGAGCTACTCCGATACGTGTTTTGGTTTTAAAGTCGTGGTGATTGTAACTATCATGACATGTGACGATGTGCTGAACGAATGCCTACTTTCGTTGCAAAAGTTCCGATAAGAGAGCCAAGGCCACCACCACTGCTGCTCCCGTTGTCATTCACATTTTTGAACTGGAAGCCAATTGCAGCTGCATACAAAGTATAGAAATGAGCTCGGACAGTTTGGAGTCGTTCTCTGCGTCGAGACATAAAGTTTTCACGAGAGTAGAGTCCCATTTTGGGTGGCTGAACGGAAGTACTGCGCCCAATTTTCCCTGTGGTGGGACCTGAAGACTGTACCTGATCCCTGAACACCAGTGAGTCGTCATCAAGCTCATGTGCCAAACCGTTCCCTTTCTGAGAGTGGTTTAGAGGAGTGTCGTGATTAGAGTCGAAGGATGAGAGAGGGTGGCGCTCAGGAAACTCGACGGGGGTTAATTCCTCTACTAGTGTACAACTACTTTCCGACGCTTCTATGCATTCAATGGCACTTGATCTATAATTTTTTTTATATGAAAGACATATCATTAGAAACAATTGGTATACCATTTGCCATAGAAAAAATTTGTAACATAACTACTTCATTTGCACTCACAGTGAAAGGCGAGATGGATGGGAATGTGAGGAGCCTGGATCACTAGACGAAATCGCTTCTCGAAGGCTGCCTGTTCCAGTTATAAACTGCCAACTGCAAATTACCAATAATGCAAAAACAAGCACATTAAATATTTAATTTATAAAAATAGCATCCAGCTCCAGACGTTCAAAACATCTGTGCCTCAGTTTTTAATGAAGTTGTTCCAATTTGCAAATTTGACCTTTGAAATAAATGAGTCATCTCACAGTAGCTCTGGATAAAGGTAATAATAATAACACTCACCTTCCAATGCTAGCTGAAGAGCTGGATTCATGACGATGATGAGAGGATCTGGCCGACCGAGGCACAGCAACAGGACTCGTCCTTCCATGTCGCTGCTGCTTACTCTCCAAACCATTTCCATTCATCGGCGGCGTGATCTCAGACGAAGCATTTGAGGGTGCTACAACAACAACAGCGTCAGACTTTGCGTTCGAGCTAGGCATGCTGGCTGATGAATTATTCCCGTTAAATCCATCACACACAACTATAGGACCACCACTAAAGGCCCCAAAGGTTGGCCCATCCAACGCATAATTTTTATTGGCAGGGCCAGAATCAGTCTCATCTGGTTTCTGAGCAAATGAAGAGTCTAATCCTTGGACGTTTTTATTTCGATCATTCTTCAAATGTTGAACAGTCAAAGAATCATCCCATGACTCGGACTCCACACTAAAGTACACGGGTGGATTATCCATGCTTTTACTACTAGAGCTACTGTATGAGCTCAAACTCCAGCTAGAACCCTCGCGACTGGTGAGTGGCTCACCTTCCAACAGCACCCCATCCAACTGAATATCTGAATCATTTCTTGTTCGCGATATTTTACTATCCTGAGATTTTGGCACCTCTTTGCTAAAAAAACAAAAAATGTATAGCATGTTTAGTTACGAAAAATTTCCACATTTTCATTCATTTTGTTGGTGAATCAAGGAAAAGTAGCAGCACATACCTTGCTTCAACATTGTACTCGCAGTTCACAATGTACTTCAAAAAGTAAAAACAGAAAAATAAAATCTCTTCCCCTTTGCTCAGTCTATCCTCGAGATTATGACCAAAGAGAAGCCAATCATACGCTAATGTCAGGTACAAAATCTGTTGGTTACGAAACAAATATGAGGATTATCATTAAATAACATTCATTTCCCAATAATCTCCAGTCTAATCACTAATCCAGATCTCCAGTCCAATCCGAATAAATCATTTAAAAAAAATCTCTCATTGTTATATGGCATGTGCGTCGTCTCACCTGCTCAGCATTGAGAGACTTGTGGATCACTCCATCAGCCCAGAGCGAAAGTCTTAAGAGAGACACAAACAAGGGAGTACGATCCCAACCGCTTATGCAATGAATCAAAAGACCGTTTTGACTATCTCGCAAGTATGCCAGCAGAAGCTTGAGGTAATTCTGAGTTAGAGCAATCACATCCCATTTCTGCAAAACAAAATAAAGTAATAAATGCACTGTATGCTAAGATATTTAATGTAATTTTTGCTACATTATGAAGTTTGCAGACACAAACTTACCCTATAAGCTGACCAGTCTGTACTCAATGAGGAAGTAATTGGATCTGGTGGAACGAATATGTTAGCATCCACATGAGTTTGATTCCACTCAAATACCAAGTCTTCTCCATTGTACCCATTATCTCGATACTTTTTGAAAAATTCGCAGCCTGGATATGGAAGAGAAACGATGGTGAAATCAGAGTAGCGATTCTCCTTATCCACTTTTTCGGAAGATGTTACACTGTTTGAATCAAAATAAATCAAGCATTTTGTATTAAAAATTTAGCTTTGCATTATATGCTTACTTGATAATATGAATAGAAAAAGGGAATTAGTAGCACTTACTTGACGCCAAACTTGACCTTTTTCTTTTCCACCATAAGATCAACAATGGTTTGCACTTGGAAGGCTTTTAGTAGTCGAATATCTTGACTACGAACACGGTCAAATAGCTGCCAATCACTTTGAGTCTCTGGCACAATAATCTCATCCTCCGCATCATCGTAATCTTGCTTCCAGTCGACGCCCCCAGAGAACAGGTAATCAAAGGAAGAACGACCGTAGATCTCAGGACCACCAGATAATGTGGCTGACCTAAAAAGTTTCATGTTTAAATATCAAAATCAAACATTTACGCATGTTTATTTGCACGTGGAAGCCGTTTATCAATTGTTTTTAGAGTAAAAGGTCATTTCCTTATGTACTACGTCAATTATGCACATTCATGTTTTATCAAGTTTTCCTCTCCTTTTTTGCCCGTTTTCCTGCTTCTCTTATAAGAAAATCTTATCCGTAAAGGGCAGAAAAAATAAAAGTTGCCACTGTTAGTTTGACATTTGTTGGCAGAACGAAAGATCACAAAGATCAGAGGCCCGGCAAAGCTAGGGGTCAACAAAGAGAAGAGGTAGTGGTTTTATGTGACTCATAAAATAGAAATTATTGAGCTTGTTCATAAGCTCAACTACTTTTACATTTTTGTTTTCATTCTTGATTATCTGCAAATGTTAACTGTACACAGCAATGTGGCTTCAGTTTATCAATAAAAATGAGAGCTTTGATTTGATAAGGAATAAGTTAAAAAGGAAACAGCGTAGACCAAACATTATTCATAAGAGATATGTTGTTATGGTGGCTTGGGGAGTGGCTACCTTTTTCATGACAAACATGAAGAGTGGACAAGGAGTGCAAACCAGGGAAATATTTTCACGTGGACGAGGACTGAGATAGAGATAACATGAATTTTCTTTGGGGATATTTATATAAACATGGAATATTTGACAAAGAGCATCATAACAAAGCAAAACATGTTTTGTTATTGTTGTTTTTTTCCATACCGGCAGATATGCTTATGATTGTAGAGGATGACTGGAACAGGGAATCTCGCTCGGCATCTCGCAAACCGTGCTCGACTGCACAGCTCCTTAAGTTTCGTCAACTCCACACCATTTTCAGGAATGCCGGTGCTCAACTCCGAGTTGGTTGAGGAGGTGATGCTGGCGTTGCCCAATCTTAAGAGAGATTCTGAACTAGTCAGCGACGCATTTCCTAATCCAAGCTTTAACGAATTTTTCCTTTGCTGCTCCTCATGCTTCTCATTCTCAAGCTCAATTTGAAGTTCGTTTTTGTCTATGAAGACCCCATTCGAATCGGGGTCATCATGGATCCCATTCCCACTTGGCTTCTCGTTTTTGGCAGAGTCGTTTCCTTCATCTTTTGTGGGAGCATTAGCATTGCGACTTTCAGTCTTGAATAGATTGACAGACGGGGATGTGCGATCACGATCCCCATTTGTGCTTTGACTACAATGACTACTACCAGATAGGACTCCAGTATTGATGTGATGATGAACACTCGATGACTCAGTCACTCCATTACAAGGCGTTGTCACAGCAGATGTTACTGCATCATCCACAGAGCCTTTCTCGGACTCCAAGATCACCAAACTGCTCGGATAATTTGTGCTAAGTTCGCCCCCGCTATTTGGTAAGACCTGCGAAAACATATGAAAATACGACCATGTTGTAATAACCACGCGCTAAATTCTTTCTTCACACAGTTAAAACAAGCCAATCCATGCAAACTTTTTGCATACAAATTCGCACAGTCTCCCTCATCTTTATTCTCGGCAGCGGTTGATGTACTCTGTAGCCTTTGTGTAAGTAAGCATTTTTCTATGTGTGTGGTGATGATGATGATGATTATAATGATGATGCGAGAGATGCGATCTGTTTTCTTTGCACGTGAGAGAAAAAAGTCAAACGAGTCATACTGCGTTTTTGGCAACGATCTGTGATGATAGTGGCGTATAATACCCAATGCAAAAATATCAACATGAGCAAAAAAAACCCATCACATCCGCATCTACACAACAGAATGTAAACACGATCACACTCTTGTTTAAGAACATTCACTCTCGACATCAATTTCAATGTTCTTCTTATGTCTCCGGCAAGCCTTCATTAGACTACCGATTTATATGCTAAAAGTGTAGAAAATATATACATATTGATATGCCATATCACATGAAATATACTGGAGCAATATGTAAGGTTCTTGATATCTTCATACAAATTAAAACATTATAGATATTAAAATATGAATAGTTAAATTAATGATACTTTGGCTTTAAAACCCACTACAGTTCAGAAGTTTAATAAATAAATCTCGATTATATTGTCAGTTAAAATAATAAATATTTTAGTCAATCTAATCATAATCATAGAAATCTATGTGTGCATTTTTCCTGTTCCATTAAAAAATGTATGCTATTTTAAGTAGCCATGTAAAGGGATATGACTTACTGCAATAAAAATTTATATTTTAAAAAAAATAATTGAAGTTCAAAATTATGTGTTTAAAAAAGTACTAAAATATGATATTCTAAATGACATGCTTTTGCATAGATCTGTCACATGCTACGGACGGAGCTATCCCTTTAAAAACTATAAATACGGTATGGCATAGGAATTCGGTGTCTAAATATCATACAATATTTCCTCCTCAAATCTTTCAAATATTAAAGCATGTTTATTGGCATATTTTGCATGATTTATATGATTATGCATCCTGTTCTGTCCTGGTTTGTTTTCTTTTCCTTTTGAAAATTCATCCAAATCACTACACGATACGAAAGATGGAAACCAAAGATACGTAGATGATGCATATAAAAAACTAAGACAAGACAGAAATCCCCAAATCCTATGCACATGCTAATTACTGGTGAGAAGAACCAGGAAAGCGGAGTGGTAAAAGATATGACGGGAAATGGCACGCCACTGACGTCTGCAAAGGCAACAACACCATACCATACCATACCATATCCCATTTTAAAACTAATTTTACAATAAAATTTCTCACGAGAAGGATGATGATGAGTATCATGCTGCTGTTTAGTCAGTTGTTCTTGCGAAACATGATGCTTTTCTACGTATTGTTTTGGCTTATGACTTTTGATGAGATAGATGCTAGCTCACAAAGACTATGCACATAAAATTGCATTATCATCTTGGCTCCACGAATCGTTCCATCGCATCGTCGTCGTCAGTTTGTTGGAATAAACATACAATTTATGTATTTCTCTTTGAACCAAAAACCCCAACTGACATTGTTTCAACATGAAAAGTAGGAAACTGAACCATAAAATCCTACCACCACATCACATTACCATCACCTATTTACTTTCAGCTGCCAACAAATTGGCAAGTTTTTTTAGCAGCTGAATAAAGCATGAACAAAAGAGTGAGTTCATGAGCTCACCAGCTGATTAATAGTGATTTGGAATAAAATGATATAAATGCTAATAATTGGACGCTAAATTAAATACTATGATAGCTATAGACGTGGGGATAGCTATGATATATATATATGATGAAAGTTAGTCTTCATTAGCAGTGATTAATTAGAGCGCAGTCAATCAGAAAGGCATAAAAACAAATAAAACTTACAGAATAATTGTAGTCAAGCCCAAAGAGTCCAATACACTTTTCCATAATGCATTGCACCTAATAAGAAACAGAAATGAAAACATTTATTTAGCATTTTTCATTATCAATTTATGTTATGAAATTAAACTTATAAATCTGGCATCCATCTCTTCAGTATATTCAGCTGCTATGATAATTATGTGATAAATAAAACTTTACGATACAACTTAAAATAACGCTCAATTAGTTATAATTATATTACCTTCGGATGTGTGTCCTTGGCTTTGTACGTATTCTTCGAGAAGAACTCAAGCAACTCTTGTATTTCTTCCGGTTTCACTTCCATGTCGCCGACGTCTTGATCTTCGGATTCCAACATGGAGCTGCTAGATTTTACCTTTAAAATTGTCATCAAGAAAAATCAGTCAACTGCGTCCGTTTTGACGAACAACAACAACAACACACAATCACTATCGTCAACGCTTGGCGAGAAATCTAGTCCCCGCCGTCCAGTCAGTTCACTCTCCGTTTCTTTAATAAGTATGTAACTGTGACTGAGGATGTGATGTGCAAAGAAGTGTTTAAGAAGGAGAAACGTGTGCAAATGACAGTGAATGTCGCTGTTCCTCTACAACTTTGCTTGTTGTTTGTGTACACGCTCTCGTGGCATGAACACGAACACTATATCCACACCACCGGCACAACCTAATTTTAACTTTAGCCTATCAGTCAATCAATCTTGCTTTTCAATCAATAACCAATAAGTATTATTAGCTCTCTCCTCGTTTTCCAGAAGACTCTATGCTACTAGCAATATTTGTAGTCCAAAAATATAGAAAAAATTACGGACGATCGGAAGCACTTGTTGAAAAGCACGAAAGTAAATCCTTGTCACCCTACTCAATCAAGTGGCTAGAGTTTTCCATGCCAAACTATTGACAATTTCATCACTGTTTCTATGACAACACTTAATATCCTCCCCCTGACTCTGGGCCTCCCTTGCACTTTGACCTCCCCAATAGTAATAATAATATTGTTTAGTATTTAGAACACCTCCTCCTTCACAACTGCAATTGTTTATGGGTGAATTCCAACAAAATTTAGTTTCTGTGGTGATTTGCATGTCAAACAGAGGCTCCACAACGTGTGCACCGCATGGTCGTACCTTAAAAACAGCTTCTTCACTACCAACTTTTCCTCCTCCCAAACAGTTATCACAATTAGTATGAGGGTACCGTTTAAAACAGCTGTTTATAAAAATGTCACAACAATTGGCACACGATGGAGTGTTACTACTGCAAATACTGTTCAACAATGAAGAAGAGGACAATGAATGTTTCCTTGGTAACCTGCCAGCACTAGTCCATATTGTTTGAGGGAACATATGCATGGTCACCACGACACTATTTTTCTCCTTACTCAATTGGAATTATGAACAGGAGAGGAAACCTTTGTACCTGTGTGAATTCATGTAATACTTACTATTGATCGTCTTCTTTCTTTATCCTTTCCTTATCGTGATTAGGATCATGTGCACATCTAACACTTAACTAGCACATATTTAAAAAGGACACAACAAAATCTATAAATCCTCACCACAATAATATCCACTACTGACTTGTTCTGATTGCGAGGGAAGAACACGACTGAATCCCATCCACTTTCTTTTGAAGATTCTCCTCACCACTCACTCACACACAATATGTCTCTCTCTCTCTCTTTCTATATATTTTTTATCATGCATCTTTTCTTTTTACTTAAATGTAATGGAATCTAAATGTAAATGTGATCATCATCATCATCACCATCATCATATCATCATGGTTGTATTTGTATATTAAGTGTGTAGCAGCAGTAGACTAGTACGTCTTTGACTTGTTTTTACCCCTTTTTCCACTGTCGGTACATTGTATATGTGATGGAATGGAATTGGGCTGTTTTTATGCTTATCGTTCATTTCATATCAGTATACAACACTATAGGTATATCATGTACTTGCCATTCCTCAATTGTAATACGAAATACCATGCTGCTGCTTGCAATGCAACCTTTCCTATATAATATAATGTACATACATGAGGCTTCAGCAAAAAAAAAAAAGTGGCAAGGCAAGGCAAACTTAAGTGAGTTTCATGTAGGATGAGTTTTGTTGATAGTGTGGTTTGCTTTTGTACCTAAGTATACACAATCATATAACATATGTATATAACATGAACAAAGTTTCTAATGCTTTTTAGATGAAATGTTGAATGTGTAGTATGCTCTGCTCTGCTCTGTTTTGCTCTCTACTCGGCTCAATTCCATTATATTCAACTCCAACAACTATGTAATACTTTTCTCTCATCCTTCATCCTCTGTCTACCAACATAACATGCTGATGATTTTATCGGATGGAGCGCTGCAGAGCGCCAGGACACCATGTCATTCATGAGTATCATGAGAATGGAAGGATCGTGTTACATAGGATGCTGATAGTTACGTTACCAGTTATCATCATGACATAGTAAAAAATAATAATATAATATGTGGGCCTTATTTACATGTAAATTTTTCTCATATCATCTTCTTCGTTTCACATATAATACAATACAATACAATACAATACAATACAATATGCAACGTTACGAGGGGATAGAGACACAAAGGAATAAGTGCGACTGTACTTAAAATGCGTATGTACCTTTATTTGCAAATATCTGCAACATTCCATTAGCAGTATTCAATTTCAGACAAAGTTGTTTAGCTGGTGGTGTGCTAGAGCTAGCACATGTTCAGCCACTGTGATGATGGTGGTGGCAAGTGGTAACAAAAATATTTGCTACGCAATGAATCAGTTAAACTAGAGAAAATCCTCAAAAAAATTATGTTAAGCTCTGTTGTCTGTATTCTTGGGGAAATTACATGGGGCTCTGCTCAGCTTATGAAATATTGTTGAATGCGTCAATGAGATTTTCAGATGAGACGAGTATTATTACCTCACATAATTTATGTTGGGAGTTAAATGAGATATATCATAATGTAAGTACAACGTGATACTATTTATTTATTTCGATGGTTATGTTATGGTATTAAAATTTTATGGTGGTGAAGTTTTATAGCCATATTAAAATGGCCAATGGAGGACTTGAGAGTTGCAAAAATTTATGCATGCTTTAATACTTTGTGTGTTGCATACTCTATTGTTGTTGTGATTGAGCACTCACTCATTCCTTGCCTATTACTACACAACAGCATTGCAAATGCAATGAAACAGGACCAAGACCAGACCAGACCACACGCAGGTTCTCTGTATATAATGCAGTTAGCTAGTCTCGTAGTAAGTATATACTTTTTTAGCCAAGTTTTTTAGTGAATGAATCAAGCAGCGTTGTTGGTTCCTGATTGTGTGTTGAAAAGGCTTTGAGTAGAGTTGAATGAGGGGAGGAGGAGGAGATGGTGGCTTGAATATTTTTTTGAATGGGAGAAAAATCACGTGGTTACAGTTAGTAAAAAGAAGGAGTACTAACTTGAAGTAAAATATGCATGGTCTTTTTTTTGACAAATGCATGAATGAGCAAGAGTTGAATGTGTTTGTTGTTTGTAGGCGTAAATCTCTCTTTAGTGTAATGTTGATGACATGGTGTGGCATGGTGGCGTGGCGTCATTAAAAAGTGGTGAATTAGTCATGACTGTCATGAGTTCAAAAGTATTGACTTTTATTGGTCGTAAGACTCATGTGCATAAAAATAGAGACACATTTCGTTAACATGGGTTGGATGTATGTATATATGCATGTGATGTGGGTTTGCACAGAAGCATTATGATCATTCGCCGGTATTCTTTTTTAGCGTGTGGCACAGAGGACAGTGTCTTCTCTGAGCTATTTCCTTGATGTCGGTCACCTTTGAACATACTTCACAAGTCCATACTTTTGACGAGTCATGAATTGGACGTCCTGTTGCACCACAAACTGGAAATTTTGCATTGCAATTTACACACGTTGTGGCGTGGTCAGCGATCATTGTGGTACATCTGAAACGGAAGAAGAAGGGAAACATTTATTATGATTTTAAGCTAAAAAAAAGTATAAATAGTAAATATACTTTTGATTTTCCATACCCTGGACATTCCACTTTCTGGAGTCGAACATCTTTTGGTTGATGCTCACTAAAGAGGTCTGACGTCACGTCACTATACTCTTCATCCAAAAGCTCCAAATGAATGAAAGCTCTGGAACAAATATTGTAACATTTGTTGTTGGCTGCTGCCAGCGCAAGCAGCGTGTTTACTCGCTCGTCACCCAGAATGTCAACAAAATTTCTGTAAAAAAATAATCAGAAAATCTAGTCAACAGTCAAATCAGGAAATTGCCAACATTTTAAGAAGGAACTGTCCAACCAACCATACCTTAAATACAGAGCGGCTTTCGTTGCATTTCCATATTGCGCTTGATATATGAATCTTTGTACTAAACACAGAAAATGTACAGCTTCTGCTCCACGCCATGGCATTTCCCTCATCCACCGATATTCCTCAGAAGAAGGACGAAAGTCTTCTGGAATATGACTTTCGAATGAAAGATCTGCATCATCCTCTTCATTAAAACTGCCACTATCAGACTTTGCAGATTTTGGTATGCCAACAGATTTTTCACGAAAGAATTTCCTCGTTTTGTACGTAAACATTTGGGCAGACATGACGAAAAGCTTTTTTATCAAGCCAAGGCTTACATTCTCCTCCGCATTAAGAAATCTTATGGCAAGCTAGATAGAGAAGGAGTCCATCGTAATCTTAAGCTGGTAATATGTTAGCTTGTGCCTTCTGTTATCTCTACAAATAGGTAATGCTTAATGTATTATTATTACCATAGCCAATAATTTTCCAGCAGCAAATGGCTTGTCAGATTTCCTTAAAAGCTCAACAGCCTGCATAGTCTCCCCATTTTCGAGTAAATGACTGGAATTAAATCAGAATTGCAATGTTTTTTTCTCTCTCACAAATTAAGTAAAAGCAGGAGAAAAAGATTAGAAAGTGCATGTCACCCAATTACCCCGTATAACGAAGTAGAACAGGTGCAACATTATGTAGTGTATGACGTTGTGCAAGCTCCATCGCCAAATTCCATTGGGAGAGAACAACCGCCGCTTCAACAGCTTTCTCCGGCATGTTTGCTGCCAAATAGGCTTTTACCTTTAAGGCAAATAGGATTATTATCATAGTGTGGAACCATTAATTTCCCATTTTAGTAAGAAAAACAAACAACAGTTTCTCACAGCTTCAGTAGTTAATCCAACAGCTTCAAAAGCAGCGGCAATTCTTATCAGTAAAGTACTCTTTTCTGGTAAAGTGGATATGAGTTTTTCAAGATTTCCATAATCTTCCATCATCAAATAACATTCTACAAGGCGGGATGTATCCTCCGCTTTCTCATAGAAGGTCAATGCTTTATCCCACTCTTGGTCTTCTCCGGCTTTGTCACCAAGAGCGATATTCATTTCTCTATATGTTTTGTCAGAGGGACGCTGTTTAGCAAGCGGTTGGGAAACTTGGTCTACTTTATTCCATTCGCCAAGTAGTTTCCACATATCTCCAGCAAGATCTCTTCTATCCGCTTCCAGAAAGAGAGCTTCCGCTTTATCAAAATCCTCAAAGAAGCAGCTTACCTCGGCCTTTCTCACAACGTCATTTGTTATGTTGGATATGCGCTTGGAGAACTGGACGCCGGCATAGTCTCTACATCTTACAAAGGCTGTTTCTGCCACGGATAAATCTAGCTGATTTAATGCTGCTCTCGCCAACAATCGCCAGAGACTTGGGTGGCTGTTCTCTTCCACGTATCTTCCAACGTCGAGCAAATCCGTACCGTTTTCTATTAAGGACTTGATGTCTCGTAAAGCTCTCGTTTCCAGTTTCATTGAATACTCAGGTTTGAGAGTTTCAGAGGCTTGCATTATCTCGTCTAGTAAAATCACTGTGACTTCCAAACCCTTTTCCCATTTAATAAATTTTCAAAAAAATATTCCCAACGACAAAAGGCTTATTAATATTACCAAGTTTTGGTTAATACCTTGAAATAGGCTAGGTAGCCGGAACTAATGACTGGTTCTTCCACTTCTCCATTTTTCATAACGTACCTCGAATCGCAAAAAGAATAATATTAATATTGTGGGTTAGCAACATGCTAGCTTATGTATTTTGGCTTACAATCTAGTTTTCTCCATGATGCACAGCAAGCTGGGGTTGTCCCGTGCCCATATTAGATTCCAAATATCTTTCCGGTCATATTTTCGTATAGACGAAGTTTTCAGCGTTGTTGTACTCAAAGAGCAAATGCTTAAATGACCCCCATTATCTAGCATTGCTAACTGGAGTGCATCACTATTCAAAAAGATGCTCTGGGGTCTAATTCCCATCTTTAATTAAATAATAAATAAGGAAGATAAAACATAATGTGTAAGCTTGAAAGCAAATGTTTTGCAAATTTTCATGTCTAAAATTTATAGCTTATTACTTCAACTGCGATGTCTAACACGCTTAGCAATGCACCGTGAGGAAGTGAGTATAATTGAAGACGTCCGGAATCTCTCGCTACAACTAGAAGGTCGAGGCGAGCGTCACAACAAATTGTTGGATCTTTCGTTCTCTAGTTAAGAATGAAGAAACTCATTCAATGAGGGAATTGGTAAAATTGTTTAGTTAGTGTTTTACATAAAAAAAACATGGTTTCAAACCTGAGCTGTGAGATCCTGGCCGGATGACTGTTAAGCAAAAACATATAGATATAAAAATTGGAGTTGAAAAGTTCCTGCATTTTGTTATGAAATGATTTGTTTTCACAGCATTATTCTCAGAAAAACATACGTCTCTATCATTGAAATCCGTGTTTTCAAGCAGCTTAGGATTTTCATCAATATGAAACGTTCTTTCTCGTCTTTTTGACCCCATATCTGATACAATAAGGGATTGAGAAGTAGCTAGCTGGTATTTCCATAGGAGGACAGCATTAGGAGCAAGGCACACCAGTACTGATTGTGTGAGAGAAATTGCATACGGCTCAATTGTCATTATGCTTAAACCTGGTAGAAATCAACAGGCCAGACTTTGAAGTGGGTTCTACAATTTTTTTTTATCCTGACAGTTTAAATATTTGGCCGATGATTTTACCATCAACTGGAGCGCCTACGGCATTCAGCACAGATACATTGTAGCAACCAACTCCGTTAACGGAGAGAATGGCAAAGTAATCTTCATCTCCTTTTACATCCAGAATTTGGCCTGGAATCTCTTGCGTTGTGAGCTAATAAACCGAAGCCAAATATCAAGTGTGATACATATTATATCAGATAGAATATATACATATGTATATTTATTCAAGGAGTAAGAATATACACACCTTTTTGGTATCCCAAAATCCAATATGATTTGAGCCATCCGGCCTAATAAAAGAGTAAGCAACGGTGTTGCATCCAAAATACGCATATTTGTACACTGGCCTTAGGTTAGCAAAATAGACATGAGCTCCAGCTCCAATAGCAAGACGTAATGATAAATAGTCCCAGGATAGGGAAGTGACAGGAGAGCCAGGTATTTTGATGTGGTGCAGAAGCTATATTTGTTGAAAATAAAATATATCAGTGTCAGACATATCTGACATGCAATAAAAAAAATACAACTTACTTACCTTTCCCATTTGATCAAATATATTTATATGGTCAAAGTCAGAAGTTTGCTTGGTTTGCCCAATTAATGTTGGTTGACCACCAACGGCAACATACATTCCGTTAGGACTCCAGTCACCACATGTTGCTACCAGTCTTGTGTCCACGATGATTGGATCTGTCACAAATCATCATCCCTTTATGAGTACACTTTTTGTTTTGGATTCGCTTGAGACATTTTTTTTGTGTTTAACAATAAGTAGTAACCAACTCTCATCATTAACTCCTCTCGTTAAAGTCATGCAGCTGGCCCTCCATATCACAGCTAAACTGGGTGTTTCCACCTCACTACATGTTTTTGCCGTTTTCCATCTCACCGCCACAATGGGCTCATTATCATCTCCACTATCGAACTTTGGCCACCTCTCCAAATTCATTTTGGACTGGAAGCATGAAATTTAACAAGAAGCCCAGCCATGTAAAAAGGTTATATGTTATAATGAAAATTATTCCACTGGCTGTTGTTCACCCCATTGCAAAAATCCCATTACAAATGTGGACATACCATGAAATTCCCCTCAGAGTCATAAACATGCACTTCCCCACTGCTCAGCGTAAAGAGCACCATTTTAGTGTCTGCCGACCATGTAACGCCAGTGAGCGTCGAGCCTTTAATATCCTTTCCCCATAAACGGTTTCCATCTGCCGAGCCAACAATAACCCCACCTGAGCAAGGAAGAAGAGAGATAGCACACACACGTTTACAAGCTAATACTTCCCAGAAGAGTAAGTTGAGAGAAGGAAATTTTAGAGAGAAAGTGAGAGCAATTTATCAAAGCGAACCATCTTCATAAACAATGCAGATCTTATTGCCGTCGTGTGACCATGCTAAACCCCGAACAGTGGATCGATTCCTGTTGTTCACCATCTCTTCATACCATGTTCCTTTGTACAGCATCCAAACAATTATCAGTCCTTGAGAGAGAGAGAGAGATATAGAGAAAGAAAAAAAACAAGGAAGTTCAGTACGAGGGCATCTTTTTTAAGATTTATTTTGTATCTTCTTTGTCTTCGAGAAGAATGCTACTATTATGTATGTTTTCGTTTTCTCATGATACCTTTGGCATCGCTGGTTGTAAGCTTTTGGTGCACGTTGTTCCAGGCAATAACCTGAATATTGGATGAGTGCCCTTCAAGCGTTTGATTCATAGCGATGTTGGAAGGGGCTGCGAGCATACCACGGTTTGTACCATTTGTATCTCCACCTCCGCCTCCATTACTACCACCACCACCACCCCCGGTGGTAGCACCTCCATTGCCACTACTACTTGATGATGCTGGAGAGGATTCGATTTTCAAAACTTTTAGCATTCCGTTCTCACAGCCACATGCTAAAAAGTTGTCCTCAGAACTCCATGCCACACAACGTACATTTGCCCCTTGGGGCATCTCAAGCTATAAGAAAGCAGATAATAATGAAAATGAGTGATGCATACTAATTAGAAAACTAGCTGGATAAATTTAAAACGTTACCTTTTTACTCAGGTATGCAAACATATTCCTATTTGAAACGGGGTTTAAAACAGTATCAAAATTTTCTGGCGAAATCTAATTCATGCAGGCTTTTTATGTAACACTTTCCATTTTATTCCACGAAACGTTAGAAAAGTTTACTGCGGTGAAATATATATGTATTATTACCAATTTCGAAAGTCGTATGATCACACTAATGCATGTTGACGTCCATATGCTGGTCATGCAAGCATATTATGAAAGAAATGTCATGTTTTGTTATTGTTATTTTTCATGGGAGCTCCATAGAAACGCCAGTGCCAGGTTGAAACATATATTGCGTAATGGCTCTGAGAAAGATGTGGAGGAAGAAAATTTCACTTGAGCAATTGTTGAGAGCTCTACAGGTGCGTCTTGGGGACGACTGACTGAGTGCTCACTCGGCCAAATTTCAAACGAATCATTGTTGATGATTTGGATCATATTGTTTCTAACGCGTGGTTTATTGGAAGTGAGGATCAGATCGCTAATACATACATTTGCTGGCATCGCCTTTCAATTTTTTTTTCATAGCCAAAAGACGATCAAATTAATCACGGGAATTGATACATAGAAAAATTAGTAACTGTCAGTGGGCATTAAGTTTGCATGAAACAAAAATGGTTTGACACATGTGTCTTTTTGCATGAAATGCCAAGTCTAGCAATAGACTCCAAATGCCAAAAGATATGATATGCTATCCCATCCTATTGCTATCTCAACTTGCAACCGCAGCAGCAACCAAAAAAGTGTTTCCTGGTATGGATGGAGAAGAGAGGATGGATACATACACGCCTCCACAACTATACCGTCTGTATAGTGTACTTTTCCAGAGTGGGAACCGCTTTTGGGAGAAATCGATACAAAGAAAGCTGAGCCAAGGCAAGCTGACTGGTGAAAGAGCAAGCCAAATTTTTACCATGTAAATCAACCATGTCTTGTTTCGTAGCATGTACTTATGTGTCTTGTCCCAACCATTCCAAATGTGTATAGGGGCTAGTTTATGTGCACATTTCCAAAATGCAAGTATGTATGTATGTCTATAAAAGTATCCCCAAAGATTCCTATCACATCACATATCACATGGAATCCCATCGCATCCCCAAACCCAATTTTTTGAGTCTATATCCATAGCCAAAGCATACAAAAAAATATATAAAAAAAGCATCATATCATCGCAATCAACAGCCAAAGCGAACCCAAGCATACACACATCACTATCACATATGTTGGTAAACTATGAGCTGACGCTATTCTCGATAGATTATGCAAAACTAAAAGGACTCAGAAACAGCTCATCTCTCTTTCCTTTTTTTCTCTTTTTTTCTGAAGGAGAATAAGTTGATCATGCAAATGATCATTCAAACACGGCCGATGAGAAGATGGAGACGGAGGATAAAAGTGTGAATGGAGAAAACAAGGTACTTCTCCAAGCCCTTTTCTACATGATAAGTATCATCTCCATTCTAAACGTACTTACGCATTTTAAAGAGGACTAAATCGTTTCCAAAAGAGACTTATGGTAAATGCATCATCATTTCTCTATAATATCATTTACCTTACTCTCTTTCACTCATGTTTCCTCTTCCTTTTCCCAATAATATGGAACGGTGCTTGTGTTTACTTACATCCATGAAAATTATCCTTGGTTTAATGCTCCCTCACACTCACACACGCGTTCCATCCCACTCCCATTGTTTTTGTTTGCATAAGAAAGGCAAACTTGAGAGCTGGTGAGCTATTAAAGCCAAACCTTGTTTTTTACGGTGCTACCAGCTCCACTTTAAAAACCTCCATTTAAAACAGTTATAACCAAGTGTTTTTAATGGTTTATCTGGTTGGCTAATATTTTATTCTTTCTCAAAAAAACTTGGAGTGGAGTGGAATGAGTTCAAGCCCCTTTTTCCTCCTATTTCACAATACCAATATTCAACCTGGAATAAGGAGTTGTAGAGGAGCAACCATTATTGTATGAATTTTGGATAGAATTCCTCTTTTTCCCTTCATTCTTCTGTCACTTTCCATAGTGTCCGCTTTCCCACTACTACAACTTCAGTCATCTATCCATCCATCTAGCTAGCTATCTATCCCATTCCAGCAACACACACTTCTTACGGTTCTCCCTGCTCATGCCATGTTGTTGTGCCATTCTATTTGTGTTATGGTATAGAAGCCCGGAATACGCAACCATATTATTATGTTCACAATCACAATCTCATTTTTAATAGGGAAAAGACCAAGCCAGAGCCAAACTAGACCACTATATATTTTTTTCCTGCATAGATGTAATGGGAACCAACCATGAATGGGTACCAGTACCAACTACCAACCAACAATATCATTATCCATGGGTACTGTACTTTACTTCGATGTTGAAATGCTTTTCCATGTTATCCTTCTCTCCGTTTCTTACTATTACTCATGCCATGCCACTGCCATGCACATATAGCCCAAAAGTAAAATTTTACCCATGCTGATGATGATCATGATCATGATGCTCTATATACATAGTTAAGAGGACACAGGATCCCCACACACGCTCGTATTTATGCATGCATGGTCTGCCATATCCATATCAAATGGCCTTATATAAAAAGGGTAGTACTCAAAAGAAAAAGGAATACTGTGAATGTTTTTTTCTTAAACTTGGTTCTGGAGCCCCAAGAAGTAGCAGTGGCATTGGCATTAGTTGATCATCAACCCGAAACCAATATCAAACTATGGTTGAAAAAAAAACGGGAAAAAAAATGCTTATTATGAAACTATACATTGAGTAAAAACGGTATGAGTAAGTTTATGCTATAGATGTATGTCCCTTTTTTGGGGGACTTATTGCAAAAGGCATAGAAACAGACATATATTTTATGCTACTACATCCCTGTTCCGTGAAGCTCTAGCAATGGCATGAACGTAAGAAATAGAGAAGGAAGAGGAAGAAGATGAGCACCAGAGAGAGAGAGAAGTGGACATGACCACGGCATGGATTTTCTTCTTCTGTTCTTAAGCAAAAGAAATAAATAAGAAGCGGATATTATGTGACTGGGAATCTCTTTACAACAAAGTGGATTTCATCCTTAACTTATTTGTTTTGAGTATCATCTTTTCTCATTGTAAAAGGTCGTAAACAGACTCATACGACAAAAAGTATATACAGACTGAGAGAGACAAGACAAGACAAGATCCCTTGTCTGGCACTCGACTCTCACGTACAAAATAATATGAGGAATCAGAACTGAGTTGAGTTTCGAATGTTTTTTTTTCTTCTTCTTCTCTTCTCTCTGTGACAAACCGAACGGAAGAGGATGAGACTTACTCATTATAAGATTGAAATTAGATAGGGACAGGGAATAAAAAACTTGTTATTTGTTTCCATCGTCTTATTCTCCGGGCATAAATAAATAGAAGCATGTAGGTTATACAACTACTCCTCCACCAATCCATTTCAAATTCAAACATTGCATCTCATTTCTCTCCTTCTAATAATAATACGTATAATGCAAAGTTTCCATACACATGCATGCAAACACAGAGGGAACTTGTGATGTTGATATCTTTCTACGTGCTGTTAGTTTCGGTTTTGGTGTGATGTGGTGATAATATTATGTGTATGTATGTATGTATGTATATACAAATGTGTGTATGTACAATGTCTTCTTGTGTGATATGATTGTACTTGTGATGTGATGTGAATGTTTGGTGATGGTGGTGATGATGATGATGCTGATCTGCAACAACTGCTCTGCACCAATATCAGCTTCTCCTCGTCTAATACTACATAATACTACTATTAGAGGAAAAGAGAAGCCGAACAGGGCCAGGAGAGCATCATCTTCTTCTCCCGCAAGAACTCTCACACGGAACACAAGATAAAAGAAGCAGAAAGAGAGAGAGAGAGAGAAATAATATATATAAAACACTAAGAGTGAAGTGAACTACTGAATTGACCACTTTCACCATCATCATCATGTAAACTAGCATCAACTTGCTACCAAACCAAAACCAAACTAAAGCTAGCAAACAACATCAAAGTTGTTCCTTTCTCATAAGATAGGAAAAGGTGGAACAGGAAAGATCAGTTTTATACAAAAATATTAGCATCATCCCACAACAACACAAAATAACAATAATAATATAGCAATATAATATATTGTAAGAAGTGCAAGTGCTCCCACTCCAAAAGAGTCCAGTGCAGCACTTCCTTCATTCATTCATTCATTCATTGGGTCTCCCTTACTCTCCATTATTTTTTGAGTTCGTGTCAACTCCAGTCAAGTGGAATATTTTTCTCAGGCTCTTGACTGAAAAGTGCGTGAGTTGAAAACTAAAGTGACAATAATAAACTGAATCGTGGTATTTTTTGTTGTTGTTGGTGGGAGTCAACATTAAATTGATGGGAAGAGCTCTTATCTTATCATCTTGATCATCATCATTTTACAAGCTTTAATTGCACCAGTGGCTGACTCTCGGACTCCTCGTGCTTCTATCTAGCTTAAACGACCTTAAGTCAAAAAAGGAAAACAAGCAATAATCTTATACATAACTTAAGTACATCGTGTTTCTGTGTGGATGGGATTGAGTGGATTTGTGTATGCTACAGGAAATCTGTTTTTTTTCTTCTAAACTTGATCGTCACTTTAATATATACCTATGTGTATACGGAACAATTGGTTTATTAAGCTGTCTGTCGCCCCCATCCTAATAAAATAACGTTGTTGATTCATCCCCAAATGAAATAAAAACTACACCTTTTATATTATCGGAATCAATAAAAAGCGGACAGGATGAGGATGAATGGAATGAAATACAAATATAGTTGAAGGCGTTCTTTTAATATAATATTGGGAAATGCTTGGGAGTTTGTGATAATATATTCGATAGCACCACGTCACTTTACAAGTCAACTAATAATTTTCTCTGGAAATTCAAATAAAAAACTAGCAGTGAATCTCACTCCAAAAAAATAGATATTTTTTACCGTGCTTGTGAGTGACAGTGTAGAGTTAAAAGGGGTAGAGTTGAGCAACTCTGACCTTTCAAATCAAAGTTCAATTTTCCGAAACATTTCTTCCCACATACTGCTTCTTGGAAGAAATAATTTGATTATAGTAGTTTTAAAAGAGAAACAATGAATGGTAATAAAACTTTTTCATGACGTTTGCCAACTTTAGGAAGAACAATTGAATTGATATGACCTGTTCCTGGTATCTATAAAGCGTAATATAAATGAGTAAACAGATACATTTGAATGGCTGGTAATAGCTGCTTAAAGTAGACATTGGAAAGGCTGAGAAATATCCCGGTGTGACATAAAAAAAACCAATTCGACGAAGGTGTGCGTCGTTCTTCGGCTTAAGAATTAAGTGGAAAAAAGACTAATAATAATAAGACTAGAAACTTCAATCAGCTCATTTACATTGACTTTGTGAGACCCATACCCATACTACAACGTTATTAAAACAAACACTGTGTAAGTGAAGCAACGATTGTGTGAAGTGAAGACCAAGATTTGCTTAGAATATCCTCAGCTAAAGCAACATCCATTTTTTTAATTTAAATTTTCAGCCTTGTGTACCCAACATACATCACAGTTTAACCAAAAAGGAAAAGAATCTCTGTGTGAGCTTCAACAGAGTTTTTATAATTGCGAATCATTGCATGTAAGTTTCTTTTATGTTTAAGTAACACACTAAAACAATTATGCATATTTTATGAGCTTCAAATACTTAAATATCATTAATGGTAATGAAATGATATTACATTACATGATGCAATTTTCAAAAAAAACACAAGTTGACAAAGTTTTTGAATGAGATAAAGACATAATATAATATAAAATAATAGGATCAAATGGCTAGTATTTGTATGGGAAGCGTGCCATACATCACGTTACCTCATAATGGCTAGGTATATACTTAAGTCTGCTTTGATCCATCCATATGCATCCATATTTAATTGAAATCCCATCTTGTTATATGTCAAACACAGAGAGTTGCTCTCTTTGACTCTTTGCTCTTGCATCCATCTCAATTCACCGGCTAAATGTATTTACAGCAAGGGGAAATGACACGTTTCTCCCCATCCTCTTCTTATCTTAGAAAAGCATTAGTTTATACCCAACTTCTGAAGGATGCAATCATAAGCAATAAGGTATTAGTAACAGAAGCAATGCCGAGATTTTTACAGTGTGCACAACATACGAACTGCACATCTCTCATCGTCAGTTTATGAGATGAAATGAGATATAGGTGAAGTGTTGAGTAAATGAGTGCAGCTGGGATTAACTATTACACTTAATGAACCTGCTAAAAAACTTATTTATAGGCATCCTATGGGTGCGCATGAGATGAACATTTTATACTAATACATATACTTAATACGTTACGAGTCGTAACTTACGACACATGCTTTTTCAAAAAGAAAAATTGTTGATGAAGCCCTAACTTGACATTATTATTCATGGTTGCCTTGTTTGCGGTTTAGTCACACGAAAAATTGACATTCAGACATCTGACGTTTCTATACATTTGTATGTTGTGTATAGAAACGTATAGGATGGAAGTTTCCTTTTCCATATTTTATACTGCATGGAGGAGAGGAAATGCGGAGATGGTTGAATTAGACTGAAGTAATTCCTGATTGAGAATTTAGCCTGAACTCACATATTAGAGCTTATCCAATAAGTTCTGATTTCCTATGAGGGAAATGGTATTGAAATGATTTTTGCTTCCATCCAGTAAAGGAGCGTGGATCGCATATTGTTCATTGTCGTGAGCTTTTTCGTGGTGTTAGAGTAGGAAAGTGATGGTGATGGTGTTAGTTGATATGACATCATCACATCGCGATAAGTAATGATGGTCATAATCCCTACACATTTTTAGGGAAGGAAACGTAATCAAGTGTGGAAGCTTGTTAAAAGCAACCATGGGCATTTATCGGTATATAGTATGTGCGTGTATATGCTGATGCATCTACATTGAGCAAAAAGAAATCAAAATCAACACCTAAAGAGCTCATATAGGTTCAGCTAAGAGAGTCCCCGACTGGAGTAGAATGGAATGTTGAGCAGTTTCGTAGAATGTGCAGTATAGAGTTATGACTTATTCCATGGATAATATATGTATGCAGGGAGAAGTCAAGTCAACCAACATTATTTTAGCACAATTTATATTCCTATACCTATTATTTCTGCCATAACTGTAAATACAGGGAGAGATTCAAATGTGTCGATTTTTTAGAGTTACCCGAAGCATGCTAGAGAATTACCCTAATATAAAAAATTGCATTTGAAAAAAACATTATCAACGACTCACAAGACATGCCTCGCGTATCAGTAGATCATACATATATTCCTAACCAACCGGCACTTACTTGGTCGTCGTCTCCTTTATCATTTTCTTGTTCATACGAATTATTTCTTAGAAGTAAAAAGGGCGATTGTTAAGAGGTGATATATGCACATACCCTAAACGGAATGCTAAATGTATTACCTCCCCATGGATAATACACATGCTCATTTATCACCACAATGTTGTTACTCGCTCACAACTCTTTTATTTCGTCTCACTTCTCTCAAGTTGAAGGACGCGTTGTTTTCCGATCCTTTTCTTGTCCGGTTTCAGTTCTGCTACGCCTACTTGCTGGTTGCTCACAGAGTCATTCAGCATTCATTAGAGTACCGTTAAAACTTAAATTAATTAATAATTGAGTCAATTGCTTTCTAAAGCTTCTGGAAATCGGGATGCCTTCGACGAGTGGTACTAAAAGTATGTACCGGAGTGCTTCCCCTATTTTTTGTCTATCAAAATTAACCTTTATCCCTATCTCATACTGTATTACAATTCATTAATAATATTTGCGTGGAATACATAAAGTTTTGAGGAAAGAGTGATCAATTCTATTTTATCCTGCTCGTGTGGTGCACACTCATTCTCTCCACTTTTTTTGTGTATAGCAAGCATTTTTTACAGCCCATAATTCATAAATGGGGTATTACCTTATAAAACTAATAGGTGGAAACTTTTCTCCATTTGACGTTACGGAATTTCTCTCTAATGGGTGAAAGGCATATCGCATAAATAATTTTGCCTGAATCCATTCCATCCTTCTCATGGGTTTGTATGGATATTTATAGGGAACTTATAAGAAATATAACAGCCATTTACTCACTTTTTTATTACCACTTATCGTTTTCCCCTCTGACCCAAGGTAGTCATTGCTAATAGGATAGGAGGAAGAAAGAGTGGGAGAGAGGAAAATTAGGAGAATGGTTTCGATCGATTCTTTTTTCATGCTCATCAATTTTTCCTCCGGTTTCATTCCTCCGTATAGTTGTAATCTAAGGAGAATCACAAATTGGGAGGTAGCTAACTTGTTTACTTCCCTTTTCGAAGAGAAAGTTGGTGATTCTGTTGGGATCAAAGTAATAATAAACTTGTTGGTGAAAAATAAGAGTGAAATCACTAATTTCCTTTTTCTTCTTGTGATCTGTTTTGTTTTAAGGGATGAAGCGAGGCGCTGACAGGGAGATGGGATCACCTTTGAAACGAGCCCGTAATTTAGGTCACGAACTTCGCATTCTTATTCCCTCTCGCGTAAGCTATTTTTTTTTTTAAAAGAAGTTTTGGTCTTATTTTTTATATCTAACTGTACATTTTATTGAGGTGAAAATAATATGGATAAAAAATGTTAATACATATTTCTCCATAAAAATTTTATTCAAATTGTAAAATCATAAAGGTGGCTGGATCGATCATTGGGAAAGGAGGAAGTAACATAACACGTCTTCGATCAGAGGTATGGTATACTATTACAATTTGCATATAAAAAGTTTATTATTGATTTATTTATATTTCGAGCCCAGATGCAGCTAAAATATCTATAAAAGTATTTGCAAGAACTAATTTTTACATACTGTATTAACCACATGAGCTCTGCATGAGTTTTTACTAGGACTTTTATTAGTCTTATCTGTTACCATTATATAGAATACTTTCAGTGCTCAGTTTAAGAAGTAAATTTGAAAGATTTAAAAAAAATATCTTAAAATTTACACCCTTAGAATTTGTAATAATTTGCTCAGTCTAGTTTGATTCAATTTTTTAATGCAAAATTTTGCAATGAGTAAGTTTCTAAATATGATATTAATATTACGATAATTATGATGATTGTAGATAAATGTACAATGTAATTAGTTGAAAGTAAATAATTTGTGAATTGAATTGTCGTATTTTATGGGAAAGATTTTAGTGTACTTTTTTGCAGAGGCTTCACTTCATTAATATTGCTAACAACTGATTATTATATTGGACCCGTTTTGTTTTTTTCTTGGCTGATTGAATGGTCTCCCGTCCCGTTACATCCACACACAAAAACCCGAATCTCTAGAACAAAGCTACAATCAGCGTCCCAGACTGCCCTGGACCCGAACGGTAAAGAACCCTCCCATTCCACCGTTATATTCTTTACAAACAAAAACAAAATCAATTAGCAAAGAAAAATTCGTCAGTCATACACAACTTTAGAGAAAAACTACTCTTTTCTCAACCAAAAATGTTTTTTGGATACATTGTCCCTATTTCGTTTTTTTATTTGGTCGCGTTCAATTTTTTCTCTCGAAAGATTTACATTTGTAAAAGTCTGCCATTGTAATATGTCCGTTCCGAAATATACTATTGCAGACATACGCGCAAATTCTAATTGTTTTTGTTGTCTCTCCAATTTTTACTAAGAAAGAAGTAGCATAATAATTAATTATGTGAATTGTCTAGTAAATATTTTAGAACTACTATTTTCGTTTATTGAGTTGAGTATCGTAAAGAGTCAGTCATTCTGTTGCATTGAAAGAGAATGTATTAGTAAATGTACAAAGTACTGGAGATATATATACATATTGTAGACATAGAGAAAGCAGTTGCTAACGGTTTTTGTTATGTACTAGAATTTGGAATGTAATTCGCTCTTTCATTTCAGGCTGATTACCATTGCGGCGGATGATCAAGAAGTGACATTGAACGTGCTCAGCCAGATTGTGCCTCTCACTGATGACGTAAGTTACTATGAAAGAAATGTCAGTAGAAAAGTAGAATTGGTTGATGTGAACAAAATTAAAACATTTTTGTGCTTAATCAGTCATCCAAGGATCGGAATAGTCGTGGAGGAAGTGTTTCTGAGAATTCGGACAATGTGGAGGTGAGGCTTCTTTTCCATCATACGCAGGTAGGCTGCATTATTGGCAAAGGAGGAGCTAAAATCAAGGAATTGAGAGAGGTATGAACTTTATCTGAGAATATTTTGATTGAATATGTCTGGGATGCATTTAAGCATATAATTTCTTCTTTATAGGCTACAAGTGCTCAGATTAAGATTTATGGAAGGTAACTAGCTACTTTTATGAATGCATACATTTTTTCTAAATTATTGAATTTTTACTAAATTATCCATGACCATAATTATTGAACCGTATTAATTTACTTTTATAAACAAAAAAATAGTTGCTGCCCCCGAAGTACTGATCGCGTGGTTGCTGTCTCTGGATCTGTGGAAACGGTGTTGAATGCTGTGAAGCAGATTGTTGCACTTGTAAATGACGTAAGTGCAAAGTACAGTGTAAATAGATTTTTGCGTTTTATATTCGTTATTAAATTCTTTAAATTAACAATAATTTATTTTTAATTCAGAGCCCCATCAAGGGGGTTAGTGAGCAATATGACCCTCATAACTATGATGAACTGTATGCCCCACAATATGGTGGATTTGGAGAATCCCGAGGAGGCGGTTATGGTGGCGGAGATCGCTATAGACCAATGGGTGGTGGAAGCAGCCGGGTAATGGGTGGAGGCAGCGGTGGGGGCAGTGGAGGTAGTGGAGGTGGTGGTGGTGGGGGCGGCTCTCGTGGTTCTGGACGAGGTCGTTCCAGCACTCGTCAAAGAGGAGGTTCATCTAACTCTAGTATGCTTTTGCATGAGCGTCGAATTCGTCGATTTTCGTTTTGCAAAACATATTTTTTACTTACTAACTTGATCTTCTTTTTTTCTTTAAAAGGGAGCAACGGAGTAGCTAGAAGCGATGACTATGATGCAGAGTTTGACGACGAACGAACTACAACGCAAGTTACCATTCCCAAGGAGGTATTTCCATATCCATATCAATTATTTGGATTAGGGCCCTTATACACACCGTTTTGAACCCCAATTATGTATCTTGGCACAAAAACACTATGAATGGACTTGTACTTCACTAGTATTTACATCTTAATCACTTTATCACTCACTCACTCTTAATCAATCTGCGCTCGAATCATAACTAACTTGTAGTTCTCACTTACTTAATTATTCTTTTCGCATCGAAAATCTAACTAGCTTTATTTTATGCCTTGATTATGTATCATCAGTTGAAACATCAATAAGTAACTTCGGCGGCATGAATCTTTATTTATCATTGACCATTGAGGGTTGACATCACCTTTTTCTACTACAAATAAACAAATTAATTAAAAATTTTAAAAAATTGCATGCATTGTAACTTGCTTATCTTGAGTGGAGGTATCATCATTACAATCTACACGCCTGAAACTTATCATTAAATGTGTGAAAATGAAGGAGTATCGACTTTTGGGGTATCTTGGTATGGGTATTGCGTAGTACACTTTTCTTTTATTCGCACCTAGTTAATAATAGTTGGGGGACGGTTAAAAATTAGTGGTGCGGTAGACCTCATTCTTAGAATGTTTTTTTGTTGTTGTTGTGTTGTGTAGTATGCTGGGGCAATTATTGGTAAGGGAGGAACCCGCATTCGCAGGATTAGAGCAGAGTCAGGTGCGACTATAACCATTGATGACGCACTTCCAGGCGCAACTGATCGCATCATTACAATCTCGGGTGTTCCAGGTCAGATTCGAATGGCTCAGTATCTCTTACAATCCGCTGTGAAACAACAACACGACACGAAAGTAACACTATAAGATGAAAAACAATTCAAAGTATTTCGCCAAGTGAAAGGTAAGCTAAATATATTAGTGTTGCCCTGCCGCCATCGTAACCTAACAGTTTTATTTAAAAAAATACTATTCTATATTCTTCTTTTTTTCAGTGTAAAGGACCATGGGGGAGAGAAAGAGGAAGCTGTCATAACACCACAGGAGACTGATTTACACACAAAAAAATCATATTAATGTATTACCGTGTGGGAGTTAAAACAAGTTATCAATAATTTGCAAATACTATATGTGCAAGATAAGAGAACAAAATTACTATGCAATGATATGATATAATATGATGAGAAACAGAAAACAATATCTTAAATGAACCCATCAAAAGCATTTTTTTGTTTGTTTTTTTGTTAAAATTCAAAAGAAATGAAAAAGAAAATCAAATGATTCGACAATTTTAAATACCGAATTTCAGCACAAAAAAAACCTTCTATACAAAAATATTAAAGCAAAATACTACATATTACTATATTTCATTAGGGATATTATACACAAAAGTAAAGATTTAGTACGAAAGAATGATAAAAGAAATACAACACAAACACCACCGTCAAGTCAACCCGTTATCATTTAGGGATGCAATACAATGCAACCTTATGAAAACATGAGTAACTAACAGAAACTCTACAAATAAATGTGAAATGTTTTTTTAAAAGATGTGATAGATCCCTTTGAAAACCAATACAATTTAGCACTATCATACACATATGTAATGTTAAAAATAGATGATATATTATGTACTTCATTTACAATAACTAAATATTTATTTCCTTTTTTTACATTTACTATTGTTCCCATTCCGATACCAACACCGGAAGTAAAATTGTCTCAATGTTGCCCCTACTACAAATATACATAATATTTTGTTTCCTTTTTTTCGTAGCGTATAGTTGTTACCTAAAGTATACGCTTGAGTTTTCTATTTTTATTATATTTTTGTTTGTAGTATATTTTTAGATATTCTTGTCACATTGCTCTGTTTTTGTAAAATGATTAATAATACTAGTTGATTGAATGATTTTGACGATGTATGATGGTTATTGTGGCCATACATAATATTATTTCATGAATTCCACAAAAAAATTGTATGAAGTTTGAAAAAATTTGGTGAATGTCAAATATAATGTTAATGTGACGTGAATGTTGTTGATGATGATATGAAATGGTATGATATGATATGCTGATATGACGATATTCTCTCTCTGGTATTGTATTTCACTGTTGTTCCACGGTGATCCAAATCCGCACTTAAAAGTTACTTAAGATGCGATAAAAATATAAAAACAATTGTACGAAGGGTATTTATGTGATGTAGGGAAGTTTTTTGTGAAGGAATAAAACAAAAAGTTTTTAAGCACCATTAAATTTTCAAGTTTATGCGTTGGTGGTTTTGTGTCCCTTCCATGGGACTATTATTATTACATAATTCATATGAAATGGGAGTTGAAGGAGTTTTTCTGAAATTCAGCTAAATTCAGGTTTTCGTCTTAAGAGGAATATAGCATTTGAGTAAAACCATTTGAACGTTACCGAACATTTTGAGTTACGCCCGATCCGATTTGGATATGGATTAAGAAATGTTCATCAAGTGTATTTACACGATAAAGATATGCCGCATACAAGCATTTATTGACATGATCATTTATGACACATAGAACATACGATTGATATGGAGGCTGATAAATAGCAGGAAGCTGCGTTGGTATGTATCTTGATATATTGCGTAATATATCGAACATTTTACGTAGCATAAATGGTGTTCACACATCTCTTTCACTAGTGCAAATGCAATAATGCTCATTGTAATTCACTGACTTGGTATGGAGGATATTGCATTTCTTTATTTAATGATTATAGATAAGGGTTTTTCCTTTCCATAGGGTTTTCCATAGGTTTTTCATAAAATTTTGATAAAATGAATGATTCCGACGGGAGTCGAACCCGCAATCTTCGGATCCGAAGTCCGACGCCTTATCCATTTGGCCACGAAACCGATTTTTTGGACCACGTTTTGTTTCTGGGAGTAGTCATTCACTCCAGGAAAAGAAATTTCATTTCTCGTAGTTTTAGTCATTCATTCAAGGAAAGAAAATGCCTTTTTCCTAGAGTGGAAAGGACTTTCTTTTCTCGTAGTAGCCATGCATGCAAGGAGTTTCGTTTCTCGCATAGTCATTCATTCAAGTGAGTCTTTCCTTTCCAACGTGGGCACAAGCATTTCTAGATGAGGATGTTGAAGGTGATGACAGCAAGGATGATGATGATGACAAGTAGTAACGCAAGTCTCGCAAGTAGTAACGGGAAGCGCATTAAGCTGGATGAAGAGCGGATGTGTGTTCAGCCGATCGTGCAATATGGGTTATTGCAACTTGAGGCGCATATATGAAATGCAGGTGTTGTAGTAATCTACCAACCTGAGATGCGTTTGCATTGTAAGGTGGAGATGAGCATGATATGAATAGCTTCATATAATTACCTCAAATGAATAATATATACGTGCATGTAACACATATCGTAGAATAAAGAGAATGACTTGACGAAGTCAAACCTAAGCTATTGATTGGTGAAAACAAAATTTGAAAAGTCACAGCGTTCTCAAGTGATTTTGCACCCACACGGAACGACGGAAAGACTGAACAAAGCTATAAACTAGCAAAAAATTGCTAGTTAATAATTCGAATGGCTTGGATCCATTATTATTCGGTTTATAACGATTGTAGTCCAACCGACTTCACGGGGATTAAATGACCAAAGATGGATATGTATCTAATATAAGCATAATATGGCTTTGTTATATAGTTATACACATTTAAACATTAAAATATCAAATTCGCAGTACAAAAACCGAATGGAAATATCTAACATGTGTTTTATACCAACTTTCAACAGTTAATGTTCTATGGAACTGTTATTGATATCGTTAAACATATGCCTAAGGATGAAACGTAGGTATATTATCCATATGTATCCATTTTTGTCCATGAAAAACATGCCTGGATTGGATAAATACTACACAATGAAAGTGCTTGGACAAATAGAAACGTAAAAGCGAAAACCTTAAAATTGGCAAGATGTTTAAGCGTAACTATTTTTGATGGTTCACCAAAAGTCTGACCGTGATCACGATCACAGTACAAAGAATAATTAAACCAAAATTTTATGACTTCAACTGACAACAATTATCGTAAGTATATGTTGGCAAATGTGGCTCTACAAACCGATTCGTTGTTAGGTTTGAATTTCAGCACATGATTGATGGAACTATAACGAACCTAAACCGTAGAACCAATATTTATACGAAAATGAGATGTCACAGTGGGTTTTAAGTAAAACTAATTCTGACAACAACCAAGTACTTACCCCGAGCTGCAACCGTTGAACATTCAAGGTGCTCAATTGTTAAACTGATTTAGGTTTGCATGAATCTATTAATAATATATGCACATGTTTGTGTGCACAAAAGTGCACTTTACATTTTCGGTTCGGAATTAAAAAGGAAATAAAAAGTAACAATAAAAAGGACATGACGTTAGGCTAACAAAAGGAGACTTGTTTTTTAATGCTGCTTTTCAATTTTAATAATTTTGACGATGTTAGACAACAGACAAACACTAATTTCAAAACCTTTTTTAATAATAATGCCAACAACAGAGAATATAATGTATTCGTAATATATAGTACGGTTTACAACGACCTTCTTCTCGTTTCACACATATAAGTGCATACATACACCTAGTAACATAAATAATCTAACGTAAGTAGTCGACAAAGATATTAATATTACCTGGAACATCAATAACATCAAGTTTTTCACAATTAACTTAATGTACAAACAAGACAATTTTTTGAAACCGAGACTCAGCTACAACTAAACAATTTGTAGTTTCCAACCTTACATACATACATACATAATACATATGAATTTGCTGAATACTTAAAAACGCGTACATTTCCAAGGTAACTGCTTCGGTTCCTAAAATTTAAATAATTTGATTTAATATAGTACACCTCTTTTTACAATACATACATACATAGGCTATACATACGTCGTCAATCTTTCATCTCTTCAGAAACCAAATGAATACTTACTGTCAATCAAATTTTTACTCACTCTCACATAGTCTAAAATTCTATGGAAACCTTAAAAATACACAAAACTTTATCTTCTGATACATTAACCAAAGGTTACTAATCACACCAAATAAGATTGTCGTCTAGCACCAACCTTTTATTTTAATACATAATTATGATTGTATTTATTACACATACATAAACTACTTATGTTTCGTTAATTTGATGATACATTGGATGACGCAATGCTTGCTTGCTATTGCTGAAGTATTTACTTAATTTATAATCATGTACATATTAATAGTTAGTATTAACTATGAATATAGTACACGCAATAACCTAAATTACGTATACTATGTTCATATATTTATTTACGTGCGCGCTACCTAACTAGTTAATTTTAAAAGTAGTACAATGTGAGTGATTAGCTTTAGTTGTGCTAAAATGTTTAACAACAGTCATGTCATAACTTCATTATATTTTATTACTTCAGGAAAATGTTTTGATACGAATGGATCACCATTTTTTGGAACTAATACCTATATTGGATATTTTTTGTAAGATTGTAAGATTGAATGAGTATAAGCGACGACTCAGTATTTTTAAGATAGTAGTGCATACATAGTTTATGTCCCCTATTTAACCTACTAAGTAGGATGTATGAGTTTGTTATTTTGCAAATAACTATCAGCTAAATACTGTAACTTTTGTCGTAATACCTGACGTAGGAACAAAACAGCGTCTAAACGTCTTAATGAATAATTGTACATTGTACCCAAGAAAGACAAATACTTTCAGGATTGGGACTGGAATGAATATTTTTGACTTTGGGGCTGGATTGCCGTATTGAATTAGCTAGTGAATATCTTCTTATTTACAGACATTTATACAATTTCATTTTCTTATCATATATTGTGGCATAAATGACAATAACTAGTTAAAATGGAATACATAACAAACTGAAGCGTTCTAAATGCATACGATTTTAGGTTGAGGATTGGAAGATGTTTTTTTGCATCACAAAGTTGTGATTCTGATACGATTTGTATTTTTCATTTACCTATCCTGCCCGCTACCAACTCACAATTTTTTAGCTGGAAGATTGACGATTGCCTTTTGAACTGAAGAAATGACATGAGATTTATTTTTACTCATAACAAAAGCTTCTCAGCGTCATATATAGCAACAATTCATATTAACATTATTTTTCTCCCACACGAGGTTTTTATATAGAAATTCCGCTTGAAATCTACGAAAAATACCGTCATTTTAGTTCATTAAATTTAAATTATATGAGAAATGAACAATGATGTTTTCCAATGATTTAGTAATTTTGTTTGGTTTAGGTTAATGCGCGCTCTAATTTTCTTTTTCAAAAGCATAAGATGAAAGGAACTTCAAAAGTTATTTAGTTTGTGCTAGTATTATCCTCCTCAGTATCTTTGGCTAGATCGCTCGGGTGACTTGTCAATAAATCCGTGTCATTATCTTGAGACTGCAAATACGGATAAGCTTGTTCCGGCTCGGAGGAGGATCTTTTGCCTAAAAATTCTGAGCCAAGTCGTCCACGTTTCCAGGAGAATGCATCACTTGAAGGTTTTCTCTTGCCAACAAACTCGTTTCCTAGTGCACGCTTTTCCACTACATTGACAAGATCATCGTCGTCATTGCTGGCAAATGTTAGAGAGGAAGGAGAAATATGATCACTGTTTAGTTGAGAGTTTATAAGAAAGGGAAAATAGGGAGAAGGAGACATATCTGGTTGACTGGGTTCAGGATACATAGAGTCCAAGTCTCGCTTCCCCAGGAACTCTGAACCCATTCCCCTCTTTCCCAGAAATTCAGAGCCCATTCCTCGTTTCCCCAGAAATTCAGAGCCCATTCCTCGTTTCCCCAGAAATTCAGATCCCATTCCTCGTTTCCCCAAAAATTCAGATCCCATTCCTCGTTTCCCTAAAAACTCTGATCCCATTCCTCGTTTCCCCAAAAATTCAGATCCCATTCCTCTCTTCCCTAAAAATTCAGATCCCATTCCTCTCTTTCCCAAAAATTCGGAGCCCATTCTCCTTTTCCCTAGAAACTCTGAGCCCATTCCTCTCTTTCCCAGAAATTCTGAGCCCATTCCTCTTTTCCCTAGAAACTCTGAGCCCATTCTCCTTTTGCCTAAAAATTCTGAGCCCATTCTCCTTTTCCCTAGAAACTCTGAACCCATTCCTCTTTTCCCTAGAAACTCTGAGCCCATTCGTCTTTTGCCTAAAAACTCAGACCCCATTCTTCTTTTCCCCAAAAATTCGGAGCCCATCCCCCGTTTCCCTAGAAACTCTGAGCCCATTCGCCGCTTTCCTAAAAATTCTGAGCCCATCCCCCGTTTCCCTAAAAACTCTGATCCCATTCGTCGCTTTCCCAAAAATTCCGAACCCATGCGTGCACGCTTATCAATAGATTCTTCTGAGTCTTCAAATACGGCCGGATCCGACCTAAAGGTTTAAAAATTAAAAGGATCATAATAAAAGACGACTGGTTACAACTAATCTGCATGATCATGATTGTATACGACATGGTATTCCTACCGTTTGCCCAAAAATTCGGAGCCCATTCTCCTCACTGGACGAAAGGGGATAGGAAGCTGTGGTTCACCTTTCCATAACTGAGCTTGCCCCCTATTATTATTTTGAAGGGCCATCAGGAGCAGACGGACCAGTTCTTGAGTGTCTGTCTCATGTTCTGCTACATCTGTAAAAATCAGATGGCTGATGTGTTAAGCATTTTCATTCCCAAATGTTAAGTTTGAATTATTTATAATTTTACTTTCACTTACTCAAGTCAGGATCATTAGAAGATGGTATGGCAGCCTCATCATCCCCTTTTCTTGCAGAAGACAAATCTGCTGCACTCGTGAGTTGAGAGAAGAAAAGAAACAGGTATAAAATTGATATGCTTAGCCATGACTCCATTCTGAGATTCAGTAGCGACGACTCTCCCTTTTCTTCAATGTTCTCTGAAATCATCATAAAAATGCATCCATTTTAAAGACATGGGTACATACTCATATATTTAACCATTTTTTGCCATGCTACTTTCATGAAGGTTCACGTCTCAAAAATCGAAAGCACTACTTTTTTGTTAAAACTTTCAAACGCCAGGTAACTTATTTTCTTGTGTGGACTTGATTATGTGGAGGAAGAAGGAGAACTATCGAATTTAAGAGTCACCCAGAGGCAAGCTTGTTCTCCTCTCTCGGGGATCCAACCCACGCATTTCACTTGCTTTCTTCTCAAACCCCCCTTAAAGGGAAACTTTAAGTAAAACGAAGATGGGTTGGTTGAACCAGTATATATTCGCTTCCTACCTTGCTTGTTACCACCAAACACCAACTCAGATCTAGTACCTTATTAAATCATGATAAAGAATCATTAAGAAAACTTTTGCTGCTTTCATGCACTTGTTTTTATACTGCTGCACTCATGCTGCAAATTCATAAATGAAAAAAAGGTTCAATGCCAGGTAAGTGGCTTTAGTTAGGCTTCTGAAACTTCAATTTAGGAACATTTCCATGTAAATACGATGCGAATTTTCGAGGGAGGACATACTTTAATTTTGATGTATATGATATATTAGAACATTTAGGAAATTTGTTTGGCTGTTATATTCAAACCACCAACTCATAAGTTGAAGTTTAAGCACCATTTAACTTGCAAAAGGTAATCGTGGTCAAACATGTCATTCCATAAGAACTAAAAATCTAGGTACTGCGATTATTGAGAAAAAACAAATTCATTATATTCCTTGATATCCGATCGTCCACTGAAATTCAGTGGATTTTAACTGAAATTTGTATGTGCAAATATTGTCATTTGACGCAAATGGGAGTCTGGATTGGAAACTATTTTGATAAGTTTTGACACCGATGAATTTGTAGGCAACTAAAAAATGCAATGCTTGCTACTACAAGGAAAGGGTACTATGAAATATAAGGTCAATGATTGTATTATTAATCGTTTCCATCTCCTTCTAATTGCAGTTTTCAGACTTATCTAAAAATGGGTTGCCGTTGTCTTTCTAATATCGAGACTAACTGCTTATTGTTGGTTGATGGCAAAATACAATAATTGTAATTATATAAGTGATACATCTGTGTGAATGTGAATGAACTGAAATATAAGCATGGATTGGATCCCTATCGTAATTTTACTATGATGTTACGACATCATTATTGTTTTCACCCACTCACCAGTTACTGTTGCATAATTAAATCTGTATCCGTTTTTCAACTTATATGTTGAGGTCTTAAAAATGAAGTAGTGTGCTACCCAAAATCCACAATATTTAGTTGGGACGAGCAAATCTTAGGGTCCGTAAGTTATGTTTGTTGGAATGCAAAGATTGCACATTCTGTGTGGCAGTCTAGAACATTTTTAATCATGCTCTTTGACTTTCTGGCTGGTTGGTCAAGTTCCCGTAGACCGGAGGCAGACTGCACGTTACAATCTAGAGAGTGCCTTTCATTCTACCCATGATGTAACCATGTGGCAAAGATTTTCTTATGAAATTTTTATTGAATAAGACTTTATTGGAATTACTCCCTTACTTCATCCCACTAATATCGATTTTGGTTGAGATCTTCCACTATGATTGAAGAACTATGAGAATCTTCTTTACGTTTAGATGCCGGAGGACATTTCTTTGTCCCAGTCTTAAGAAACAAGTACAAACTGCCAAGCCGTTGTTGTTGCTGGTTGTAAGTTTTACAAAAACTATAGTGAACACCAGCGTCTTCACAAACGATTTTGATTTTATGGAGGGTTTCTTAAAAAAATGAGCATGAATGAGTTAAATCCATTGTAGTAGTCTTGTCTCACAATCCCCGGTTTCATATATTCTTAATACCATGGATTTGAGGACAATCGAAGTCATCTTCAGCAATCTCTTAGAGCATAGCAATAATATAGTGATACTGAGCAACTATCATTTTTACATTAGAGGAGAAAATGTTTCGGTAAATTTTCTCCCACACGCCAAATTTAGCTAATAATCGTGAAACTAGAAACTTTACTTCCGCATTAAAAAGTAGGAGAGATCGTATGGAGACAGAATCGTGAGGTAACACATAAGTGAGAACGAGAAAGGAAAAAGCTGTGAAATATCCTAAAATCTGATAAACCCACACAAAATTGAGAAGAAACACTGCATGCCGAGAAAAGCTAGAGGAAACAGCGCACAATCTGCTGCATTTTCGTTATAGTTATAATCGCACAAACATGTGATCAGATATTCTTGATAGACAGCACCAATGACAATGTGACGTGATGGGATGACGCAAAGTCAAGTTTACAAATGAAATTCGCATTGCAGACGTGTGTGTACTCAAGTTGTCATTACACCTTATCTCCCTTATACAACTCTTTCTCTCTCTATAGTTTACTTTTATGTAATCGATGAATGATAGTAATGACTATAGACGATGTTCATTGGTAAATTGACACTTGCATTCTATATAGACTCCGGAACCGGACGTAAAACATGTGTGAAAGTAAACTGTTCACGCGTGTTTCCTTGCGATTAAGTATAAAACATAAAACTGGTTGGGGTTTGTTTATAAATTCTAATAAAATGCGGTTGAATTTACTGGACTGTGTGAAAACTAACAAAATATGTGAAAATAAATAGATTATTGTCTCTTTATGATGAAATTGAAAAATTGAAAAATATAAACTCATTTATATTATTCATTTTATTCAAGAACTTAATGAAGTTAACCAAGGGGAAGAGATAACCAAGCTTTTCCATGAATAGGAAGGCTGAGAGAAAAATTGTGACAAAATAAAATGGCATAAATGTAGTAGTAATACAAATAATAGAGCGGATTTAAAGGGGAGATGTTACAGTTTGCCCCTGTTTTGTAAACTTTGGTGATTTTGAGAGCTCAAGCGTGTTGCTTTCTGTTAACTTAAGCTTCACTGAAATCAGGGAATTCTTCTGACTGCTCTCCTTCCCCTGCTGCTCCATCCTCCTTCCTGATTTCTTCCGGTGATCTGAGATCTATAGCGAATTTCTTTTTCTTTTTTATTCCTGCTTTATCAGTTTCCCCATCAGCAGAAGTAGTTGAGCGAGTATCACTTCCATCCTTTCCTTCGCCCTTAACTCGCTTACTGTATATTTCAAAAGCGCTGGCTAACTCAATCGTGAGTTTCCTTGCTGTCTCCCGACTGTCACAGACAAATGCATGGCATCGAAATGGCAAACTGTCTGCCGTCACTTTTTGACTCTCATTCACAACAATCATGGCAAAAACGCGGGTGTACACAATGTCCTGAACACCGTAGGAAATCGCCTCGATTGGAAATCTTCCTGTGGGACAAGATGGATTTTGATTTTGAGGCATGGGACTAACATGAATCCCAGAGCTTGACACCTGAAGTTTAAGTAAAGGTAAGGGTGTCTTGTCAGAGGTTAGCTGCAACTTGGCTTGCTTTACCATCTCATCCACGGGGTTCCTCGTGTATTTAATGCCCCATAAATGGGAAGTGGTTCGAAACCCCAAGTATTTGACGACGAACGTTGTGCTTGTACTTTCCTATTTACAAATACCGTTTTTACTTACTAATCTCTCCCCCATTTAATTAGATACATTTAGAAAAAAACAACAGTAGTAAAATTCCTTGTATAATTGCTCACCATTTTATCTACCAGTAATCCAATTTTTGAGTTAATTTCCCAGTTTCCCAGCTACGGATTAGTTTTGACTGATGTTAATTTTTTTAGTAAGTAACGTTAAATGCTTCTCACACAAAATTACAATAATTCTTTCCAGGAACAAACTATTCCAGTGACAGTTTACTAAATCACATCATCATCTCACTCACAATCAGACGAAAACTAAAGGATGACAGGCTTTGCCGAAGCCATAGGAAAAATGGTTCATGTAATCCATTCAACGGAATGCCTCAATGATCACACATTTCCGTCACTTTTTTTTTGCTACGAATAAGTTCCTCCCTTAGCGATTGTGGGAGCTCTCTGTCACTCTCCCTACTACCGTTACGTTACATAGACTACACAAAAATATAATAGAATCATGCACTTCCCCAAGAGAAACCAAACCGCACTTGGAAAATATTTGCATATGAGTGTATTCCTTATATATGCACAATTCAGCTATTTAAACATGTAAGAGTATTTTAGCACACTATTTTTACTCAACCACTCAATCTTACCAGCGCCAACTATATTACATATATATAATATGCTCTTATGTTTGAGTTGGGATTTAATGAAAAACCGGAAACGTGGGTGTGGGTCTAAAATGATCACAGTAATGAAATGAAATACATAATAGATTGGGGACCTGTGTGTACCTCACAACAATCAACAATGGAAATAAAAATGGGGGTACACTCTAGATCGTTTTGACAATGTGGTGCACTAGTTGAATGGAGTTGTTCCGGATATGAACAATTATTCTAAATCAGGACTGTACTGATACAGTGTGTAGTGTACTACTGCTGAATAATGGCTCGGGTGTGGTTTACCTGCTCATCATCAACGAGAAGAGGGGAGCCGAGTGGATTTTGCTTAGGAAATAAAGCATTATTGCTCGATGTGCAATCCTAATCTGTATGTTTTACGTGTCCGCAAATGAAAAAAGAATATCACTTTTTTCCACACATTAATAATATTGTCATCTGCAATGTATGTACTACTTATTGGTAAAATGTAAAAAAAAAAAATTGAAAGCTTTTATCGGTAAAACGAATATCGTTTATCAGTTAAGAGCCCCATGATAATCATATTATCTTGTGGATAAATGTCACCGCAATGTTTAACAGATGCAGTTGTTCAATGTGTTTATATTTCTGCCCAGTTTGTTATCACATCATGTTCATGTTCTCTTAAATGATTGATATTTGACTTTGGGTGTCTTCACAACGGTACATTGACTGTCAATGTCGACGACAATGACTTTGTACGTCAATAAGGATTACATAAAATGATATATACATATTTAAGTACTGCGGCAAGTGGAGTGGAGAGAGTAAACAAAAAATGGTGAACAAAAGCTGTGCTTTCCTTGGGTGTATAATGAGTGATTAGCTAAATTATTTCTATGAAATGGTGACTGGATTCAGTTCTTTTTTAAATTACGTTTGCCCACTCAGCACAATTAAGCTACTCATGGACAGTTTCATAATTGATGGGATAAAATTTGCATTAAAAAATAAAACTCTGACTTGACACAAAAACTATAGAGATGTATGTAATAAACGTCTGTTATTATTGTAAAGTACAGTCAGAGTGATTGCAAAACTCTCTTTTGATATAATGATAACTGCATTGATATGAATTATTTTTATTCGACGTCTGATGCAATAGTTAAAATAAAAACAAATTTCCGTTTCGACACTCTTCCTCTCGTTATGAAAGGATTGTATAATGGACTGAAAATGTCAAAGTTAAATGCCTTCTTTGAAAGCAGTGGCAGTAATGGATGAATTCTTTGCAAGAAAGAAATATTATGAAATACTGACGATGAGTGCATATTATTATTACCAATGTTTCCTAATTTGACAAGCAGCCATCCCTGAAATATCCACAATACAGTTATTTTCCTGATATTTCAGTATTTCTAGACATTTCTATAATACAGTTAGTAAAAAGGATGTCGACAAGAGAGCCACAAGATTTCCTATGCACGCCTTCTACCCAGATTAATTGAACAACCATACCATCACATACCATGTCGCATCACATATTTAGATTGAGATAGGAAATGAAAAGGATAGCCCAGAGCATTCAACCTTGTATGGTATTTTACATACGATATATATTGGGTCTACGAAAGCTGTCCTCTTCCAAGGAACTTGGGTTTGCTGGTGGTCACTGACGTAAACGGAACTTGAGACGAATGTCACGCAAAATCAAATGTTGTACAAAATACTCAAACTTGATGATGACGGTGCGATGTTGATGATAAATTAACAAGAAACTTTCTCCGTGCAACGATCATCATAGTACCATGCCACCAAGCCTATCTTATAATGGTATCAATATCAATGCTACTGCTACCAGTAAATTGCTTCCTTCCCTTTTAATACACACATCCAGCCGACAAATGTAATTAAAGACGTGACAACACCAAAAACTGAGCGAAAATTTTCAACTCATTCATGCCGACTTTCTAATTGGATTCAGAGAGAGAGAGAGTGAGCATGCAATAAATACGTATGGATATATGCATATCAATCATATAATGTGTGTCCGGAACTGACTTGGAAATCTAGCCAAATAAAGTTGTAGCTGCTTGACTGTGATTCGACGTAAAGATAAGAAAATTGATGGATGGGATCCGCTTAAGCCAACTCCCAATCTGTAAAAGCAATGAGAAGCTAGCTAACTTTTATACTTTTGACTTGAAACCGTTTTACTGGGAATTTGTGGCATTTTTCCCTGATGAAAAAAAAACTATTTTATCGAATTAGATTCTAGCAACATTTCAGTCAGCACTAGTCACTTGACCAGTGTATCAAAAGAAACTGCATTGAAACAGCCAAACACTTGACACAAAATGAAATAATCAAATTTTCACAACTTTTCTTTCTCCTCCTAATTCAATATAGGCTAGCTATGCTTGTATCTAACAAGAAAAAGTCGACGTTTATTACTGTCATAAAGAAAAGTCGAAAAGCCATCCCACGTAGAACGTAGGAACATAACATTATCTACTTTGACTCGTGTCCATTCACTTTTTACAATTTTTTTCTCTCTCAAATAAAAGTTCATATTCCCACACGACCAATCTCAAGGATTTTTGTAGGAGAAAAAGTGTGACTACACTGGACAAAAGCATTTCATTTCATTGATTCACAAACCTGCTTTTGCATAAGATTTCCTATGAGTGTCACCTAGCATGTCGTATGACTCAAAATATTGACTTTTACTTAAGCCATTCCTTTCTTTCTGTACCAGGGAGTATGATCTAATTGAAGATGATGAAGTTTGTGGTTCTGATTCTCCTGAATCTCCTGATGCGTATAGCATTTTTTTTACAATGACAGCCATTTCCCCGTCTGTGTACCAACACCCACGATCATGATTCATTGATAAAACTCTTCTGTAATCATATTCCATGTCAAGTAACGTTAAAGCAGAGAAACACATTGATATTGGTATTGATGCAGTACGAGGACAATGGAGCAAATAATTAGTCATGAACAAAAAAAGCATAAAATGGATCAGCTCCATCCTTCTCATGCGTGTATTTACATTTCTTTCATTAGCCAGGATGATGAGAACGTTACATGATACAAACCCGTAATTAAGTCACACTCCTTATAATTTATTCCAGTGAAAGAACCAAACAGGCATACATAGACAACAGGAAAACGGGATACACAACACAATATCCTTCATATTACCTTCTGCGTGAAGTTTAACCGTGAACCTGTGGAGCTTGGACGTACGTTCAATGATGGAAGAATGAACGGAGTAGAATAGGATGGGATGAACTCAGCCAACAAGTATAGATATAATATAACAGTAGCGTTTTAGTAACCACGACCACCCTATCATATTCTAGTTTAATATATTTAGGTTAGTACAAAATGATACCAGGATATCATAGACTCTCATCTTTGTTTAACATTAACGACGTTATCAAGTGTCAACGAGGAAGAAAGACTTTCCTTGCAGAGGACAGTGAACGCAGCGAGTGTTGTGTAGAATAGAATATGTGTTTTTGAATGTAAATGACTCTTGGGTCTAGAATCGCCAACGAGCTTCGCGTATGAGCTTCTTTAGAAGAAAACTTTCTATACTTGTTTCTTGCATAAAAAAAGCATGAGTTTCACAATATTATGAATCATGAATACACAACAACAAAAAATTGCTGAACCTTGGTGGAGCGTGTATCGTGTCGTTCGTTATGTGTGGTATTTCTTTCACCAGTAGCGTACATTCATCCTAATCAAATTTTTTAGAAACAAACAGCTTTCGTTGATACTCACCTTGCTATATGTTTTTATGAAGATAAAACATTTTTCACGTGGGTATATAAACACTTAGATCTTAGGTATATCAAGTTTCGGTTTAATGTGATAAGGTTGAACTGCTACTCTATATTCAATACTACGCAACTACGCAATGTGAGGATGTTTGGGAGCAAAAAGTAAGGCACGCGCTTTAATTAGGAAGGCACGCGTAGCTTATGTAATGATGCATTGGGGTAGGAGAACTACAACCATACATACTTCATTGCACTTGTTTTGTAGGACAAGTGCTAAATGATTTTGCAATCTGGTACGAAAAATTGTTCCAATGATTTCATATAAAATACTACTCTGTATGAGGTAATGAGGTTTAACGAAATATACGAAGGATACTTTGATTGTTTATATATTAACGGAAAATGATGAAGACTAGAACGTTGGGACTTTGACACAAATTTACAATCGTTAAATAAAAATAAAAAATATAGAATTGTAAAGGAATGAATGCCATGTGAGTTTTTTGTGTTGAAAACTTAGTTAATTTTGCAAAATGAATCAGGTTGCGGCAAAAACATTTTTTATGGATAAAATAGCAAAATGCTGCAAACCATTTAATAGTTCCAGTTATATGCAATTTCGTCACTTGCATAAAATTAATGATAAATAGTCTGAGTAGTAGCTTTCTTACAAGCATGCCTACAAGGCTTTAAAGTTGAATACTTAGCTTTTAAAAGGTGAGAAAGAGTAGGCGTAAGAAATTGGCATAGCTTTGTAGCGCAGTTGTGTTGCCTTTTATGTCACAAATTGAAAAGGGGGTAACAAGAAAAAGTAGCAGACATTCATACCGCGCAATAAGTTACATACTCTTTGTCTTTGTCTCTAGAGAAAGGTTTCACAAGAAAGAACATCGTGAGATTGGGCTGCTGCTGCTGCTAGTGCGTTACATGTTACTTACCACTCTCACAATGAAAAATATGCAATGTTTGCTATTCTATGTAAAGTTTTTATGCTTTTGATTTACTTCATGAAAGTAGCAACATAATTTTGTATACATATTTTACTTTCCAAAGGTCACTGGGTATTATTACTTTCCTATGATTTCCTTCGACTACAAAATGTACGAAAAGTTCAGTTTTTACTCTGTTTTCAACTAGTGTGTAGCCATCAAATTTTAGCTAATAAGCACGACATCAACATCATTTTGTTATGAAATACAAAGTAGCTGTGGCGTATAATAATGTGGCTCACTTTGATCATGTAAGTGGGCAAGTGATTATGTATATGGCTGAAAGCCAGCCAGGCAATAGTAGTAGTCGCACTGGCACACAATAAAATATAGCATCCACAAATTTGTTTGAAAATTATTGAGGCATAACGACATTTCCCTCTATATGCCACAACATTCCACACAAAACTTTGAAAAAGACAGGTAGCTCATGTTTTGTTCACCACATTCCTTTTCCTTTAATGCCAGCTTCAACTTTTTCAAATGGGGAAAAATGACCAGCATTTTTACATTTCTGTTAAAAGACGCTTGGGAAAAGGATATCATTTTGGAATCAGATTGCCTACTTGAGAGTGAAATTAGAAAAGGAAAACCGGACGCATGTTTTTACAAAGCAATTTCTAAATGTTTATTTTCCTTTTCTCCCAACACAATGTGTTTCCACGAAAACTTGAAGGACGTGACCAACAAACAAAATGAAAATATATGCAAGACAACTTACTTAGTTGCTTAGTTAAAATGTTGGTTGCTAGGGAAACCATCAACATATCGTTGCTCATTAATTATGCTTGTGTGTATGGCATGCCAACAAAAAAATTCAAGTATTAAAGCAATCTTGGTTACTTGGGTAACACAAGTGAAAAGCAAAAATGAGAGGTTGAAGGACATTTTTGTTACACTCAAGACTTTGCCCTTTCATTTTCACTGTATGAAAAATAATTATTTGCTTGTGTATAAAGAAAGGGGTGAAGTGCAACAGGTGCCAGAGCAGCTTACCACTTTGTTTCTTTCCCAAAAAGAAACCATAGGTAATGGTAACCAAGTAAAGAAAACCTTGTTAAAGCAAAAATGTAAATTTGATTTTTTAGAGTGTGTTATTTTCATCTTGTGAATGAGTGCAATTTCACAAACGCTATTTATTCCAACTCAATATTGTTTAGAAATCACTGTCCCGATTGTGCTCACTCAAAGGGTTTAATGAAGGCTATTGACAGGCGTGAGACTCTCAAAATGAAGTGAAAGTGCTCTTAAGTCATCGTTGTCACTTATTTTCTCACTTGTTTTCACTGTTATCGGGATACTTTACAGCATGACATGAGAAAGATTTGTTTAAGAAAACGGATCTCGGTCATGCTTAAAAGGTTGAAAGAGATACAAAACTAGAAAGGGGCAAATGTTAGAAGAAAAAATCTCAAAGGTGCTCAAACTCAAGTCTCCCACTTGACGTTTTCATTTCAGACTTAGAAAAGAATCAAAATTGATCTTGTTTTTTTTGCTTAAAATAAGCACAGCTACTTTTCCTTATCTCTTCGAACGGCTTCAAATGTTTAAGTCAATTCCCTTTTTGTGTCACACGAATGTTTACACGTAAGTTTTAAGTAGCACTCAAATGGCGAGGTAAAGAGATTTATTTCGCTTTGGTTGATATGGTGACACCCTTCTCTAAACTATTGACCGACTCATGAATATGAGTATTCGTGAGTTTTTACCCATTCTCGATGCTTTTCGATGATTTTGATGTTTTATAAGGTTAGCTAATTTTTTTCTCAAGTTGCCCCGAAAGCATGGTCAACGGTGTTATGAATAGTTTCAGCTTTCAGACGTCAAAACCTATTTTGTATCCGAACAATCCTCGGACCACGCTTCCACTAGAAAGAAAACTACAACAGTGGGAATGTCAATAGAAATGCATCTTACCTTGAGAATGGTGACGGTTGAGTGCCTTCACTTGTATGGGACAAGGGAGCTTCCAGATTTCAATTTAAAAGTACTGCAGCCGCCTCAGCAAATCTTCTCCTTTATGAATATAAACTAACTCAAGTTTTTCCTTTTCGTAGTCCCGGCAATCCTCCAGTGACTTACCAACAGGGAATAAATAACTACGACGTGAAGAAATCTGTGTTGAAAAATATTTATTTAAAATATAAAATACAAATATGGACGTCAGAGCTTTGCAAGTTGGTCACCAGCTTCGATGAAAAAAAATAGTCTATTTATAAGTATAAAAAAACAAGTCCTTGTCTTACCTATTGTTATTCAAAGTATTATTTTTAGATTTTTCTGGAGGAAAAACAACGGTGAGTGGGATGAAGCTGTGCCAAAGTTAGCTTTATAAGCATTTGTACAAAAATCAACAGGTTTTGAATATTCCAATACTATTCTTATTCACAAACAGTACGTTTCACATACTCCCCTCCTAATACAGCTAAGGAATGTTGGGATCAAACCAAATGATGTAAGCTGGTTGCTCTCCCCTCTCAGGTTTCTTTTCTTAAAGTTGGGTTTCTAGAGTGTACCCGACGTGTTTTGGTTTAATGTGCTCAACAAATATCTCTAACTCTTTTTTTTTGGAATCACAGTTTTTTCTTCGTTGCTTGCTTTTCTACAACTGCTGACGGTTAGTACAAAAACTTTGTTGTTTATTGTTTTTTGCTGTTTCTTGACAAGAATTTCTATTTGTAAAGATGAGAATGATGATGACGATTGAGACAAGAAAAATGTGAAATAGTATATTACTTGCCTTTCTTCTGTTTTTTCTCTCACTATATGGGCTTCGCAATTGCAATGCAACGCATTGTTTAACCGAAACGAGCAAGAAGTGTAAGTTTTTTTTTGTGTAGACCAGTTTGAAAGACAAAAGTATCTTTTGTTCTCCTAATCCAAGTTGACCTGACGTGTGCCACCAATGAAAGTTGATGTATTTTATTGGAGAAAGTATAACGAAAATATGTAACTCGGGAAACAATTCTCTGTGCTTTTATTCTTTAGAAATAAAAAATGAAGTAGTGTAGGACATGTGCTCATGTGAATGAAGGGAAAAAATGTGGGCAAAGTAAGACAAGTCTTCTCCCTTTTATCTCCTTTTTTCTCGTAGGAGAGCAAACGTCAAAAAATAAAGCTGTAACCGTTACGACGGGGCGCTTCACTCCCTCTGGATGAGCCTCCAAGACTTTTCCCTTCCATTTATATTACATGTCGGGTTCTCTCTCTCTCTGTCTGTGTGTGCTTTCTCGCTTCCACCATCCTACTCAAAAGTACATCTTGCTTTGCTTTCTCTACTTCTTCTCACTTTACTCGTTCGAGTTAGTTGGAACTGTTGCTGGCTCCTCTTTAGAAAATCATGGCTTTTTTTGTGTACCTTGTAGACACACGCAAACAACCACAGTGGTATATACAATATGCTACTGTGGAAAGAAAAGTAAGAGTCTCTTCCTCCTCCTGCTGCTGTTTCTCCTTCCGTACCTGAGTCTCTGCAAAAGAAACCGTATTTTGTGTGTGTTCCTCTGTCTCCAAAAGGGAGGGTACGATAGAATCATCTCTGCAGCTCAGAATTCAATTGAAAGTCATCTTTTGGGACTGGCATTCAACATGTTAACAATAATGTCTCTCTCACTTTTTCCTTTTCTTACTCTATTTCATTTCTACACCTTCACTTATTTAATTCACTGCTAGTGCTTGTAGATGTTGAAAAATAAAACAGAATGAAAGGAATTTGATTAAAATTAATAACGTGATAATGTAACAAATACATTCACAAATTGACTACTTCTCCTCAACAAAAATTTTGAAGCAAAAAATAATACATTCATACTGAGATTTTATTAGGTTTGGTTTTTTTTGCACCGTCATGACACAAATAACTTGTTACTTTCATAGTGAATACCATTTGCTGTTGTCCTGTGACAACGCGTCCCATTTTATTATTTAGATTTGCACGTTTCCTTTCTCCTGCTCGCTTTCATTCCAAATTCATAAAAAGTAGGATGGTTGATGATAATGTTGCTGTGAAGGTAAACATGTACTTACTTGTGTGGATGTGGAGGGAGGGTAACGAGAACGGGAGTGAGAGCGAGAAAAATTAAGTTTTGTTTGGGTTTGTCACCCGTGTGTGCATATGCGGTATTGTTTTACAAATTTAGTTGAAAGGAAGGAAGGAGAAAGCATGGGATGTGATTTTATGTAGACTCTCAACAACAAATATAGTAGCAGTCAACCACTAACATCATCATGTATTATAATACAGAGCGCAGCCCAATCCATTCTCTATATCTACTTTCTGGTTTTCCATGCGGGTGCTCAATTCATGGTTTCTAAATTTATGGGACAAGTTCAAGAATGTGGAAGCAACACAAACCCCCGCAATCCCATTTTTAAAGTGAAAGCTTTGTGAAACGCATATAAAAAATAATTTCGGTCTGCAATTCCTTCGCAATCCGAATTTGTGAAAACAAGTTAATTTTCTGCAGTGTTGTTTGAAATGAGGTTTTTTATGACTAAACCATCTTTCTTTTCCTCTTGCTATTAAATATTAAAGGGACTGCATTTGCATAAAATATTGAAAGTTGTTACAGCTGAGTAAAAAACTCGTGCATATACTCATGTTTTTTTTTTGTAAAAAGACGATAAAATCAGATCATGTTTGTTCACGAGAATGGAAAATCCGGGAAAAACACGAAAGCAAATATGAGAGGCGGCAACATGAGATGACAAATTGGTTTTGATTGCCTACTTATACTTATCAGTCTCATTTTCAATAGGATTCTACCCCCTTTCCCATCCCAATCTCAATCTTAGGCAATTAAACGTCAATCATTTTCAATTTTCTCCGGCTCCCATCTTCAATTTCTCACTGGAGGCGGCAGGTAAACTAGATTTTGAAGGTAACACCGAATGTTGACATATTGTCCCAAATAGGTATATCTTTCTTTTAGATAGGTTAACCCTTATCTCCTCTTAAGACGATCCCCTTCATCATAATATAATGTGATTCTTATACGCCACAGTCAATTTTTTTAACGTATCAGATTTGGAAAACAAAATTGATTGTTTTTTACTCCATGGGCTCCGTTGTAAGTTGATCCTCCATAAATAGAACGTGCGTCTTTTGACTTTCTCCTAGTTGTTTAAACATCCCATTTATAAAACATAAGTGGAGTTGTGATGGAATGACATGACGTGTACACATAATGATATGTACATTCTTACTTTTCAAGTTTTGAGAAAAACACAAGCCCACCATTGGTTTCAAAGGGATAGAGTCCCTGCTTAGCCTGTTGTTTTGGCAGATGTAAGTCTCTAATTCAATTTCGTCAGTAGACTAAATTTGTATAAGTAGTGGCTTGAAGCGTGAAGTCAACAGTGGATACGTGATAGTGGAAAGAAAACGGAAGGAAAGAACTGTTCAGCAAACATGATTTTTACTCACCCTCTCTCTCTCTCTCTCTGTCTCCCCTCCACCTCCTCTCTTTTTTCTGTGTTTCACTTGTATAATGGTAAAACCAACAAGAAGCTCGCCCACGAACACTTTTTGCTTCGCTCACTTGGTTGCAAAGATTAAGTCTTTATACTTTTTTTCCCAGGCTTGCCTTCTGCTTTCTTTCTTTCTCTCTTACTCATTCCTTATGCTGACAGAGAAAATCTGATTCTGATCCGATCCGATCTGCGGGTGGTACATCGTGATGTGTGGCTTATGTTATCATCATCCTCATTGTCAACATCGTCATGTGCTTCCAAACAAGCAAATAAGGTTTGTAACTGGAAATTACGCTTATAGAAGATCTGTTCATAAAGACATGCATTCTTAGTGTAGATACAAATAAGCAGGAACTCCGCGGAAAAAAGTTCGAGAGGAGAATAAGGCCTGTTGAAGTATAGATTTCTGGTGAATGTATATTTCTACGTGATTTTTACCTCGGGCACATATAGACAAAAAGAAACATTTATATGGAAGATATTTTGCTTTAGAAATGGGAGAAAGCAACTTGCCGTTAGATGAACAGTAGGATGGTGGCAGGACGAACAGGATGATTGCGGTTGCAAAGTGTAAGTCAAAATGACCCAGAGATGATGATGCTGGCCAATGATTATTTGCTTCCTAGCTATGGTTAGATTTCGATAGGGAAAGTACGACATATGCTTTACAGATATGACGCTCTGGTATGAGTTCTAGGCCCTTATCACCCCCCGGTCTCAATCCCCCTAAGACTTTGAATCCCACTAGGTCTTTGTTCTTCCATACCTGAATCCCTTAAGATCATTACCACTGTTGAGTTACATCCAAAACTCGATAAATTTTTTATTAAATATTAGATAGCTAGTGCGAGTTAGTATGAAGTGGGTGCGAACTTGATGTGACGCTATTGTGTACTTGGTGCGAAGTTGGTGTGAATATCTCTCCAACTTCGCGCGCGGATATAAAAAGTTTTAACCTGGTTTGAAGGTCTTCACTAACGACGATAATGGTGTGGTGCAAAGTCAAGAGGGGTAATGATGTTGAAGGATTCGAATACGGAGGGATAAGAGCCTAGGGGGAATCAAGAAGGTTAAGAGCGTAGGGGATTCAGGTACCTGGGGGGATTGGAGACCGAGGTGATAAAGGCCGGTAACGCTGGCATGAGATAAATGCAAAGAAATTTCAAAGAACATGCTACTAAACTCCCTTGGGCTAAGTGGCTCGTTGTATAAAGAGAGAATATGTGTATAGCTTGTTGAAAGATGTTTCATACTCCCATTTTCATGCATTATTAACAATGGAGTGTAGCTTTTCAACCTTTAATCTTCTATCACTACCTACTTTAGGCAAACGGTTTGTCTACATTTAGGAAGACATGTGTAACGTACAAAGCAGGAGAGAGAAAGTAGAGAAGAGCAATGCTACGTCATTCTACCTGACGAAGAAAAGTTTCTCAAGGGGTGCCTTTTTTAAGGAAAAAAAGCTTCATAGAAATCCTATATTCAGCAATATCATTCCAGTTTGAGCTAAGAAATGGAACTGAACGATTGACGAAGGTTGAGATACGCCATTAAAATGATTAAATGCATAGGAGTCAAGTGACATAAGCAGATGGTAAACTCTGAGTTTTCAGCCTCGAGGTCGGTCGTGATATACAAATGTCTCTTTGAGACCAAATACAAGGTCATACCATGCTGCTTGGAAGATGAAAAGTTAATAAAAGTTTAGCAGAATATAATGTGTTTCAGGAGAAATTTCAATTTAAAAAACATAAAGATTGTGGATTTTGAAGAATTTTTGAGCAGGTTATCCTGTTATTTTTAAGATTTGCATTTGTATTCGCAATTGCAGGTGTGAGGTGGAAAATTGGTGATTTTCGTTTATGGGAAATAACGAGGAGGAAATCAAGGTAGAAAAATGGGGACTTTTCATTTTTTCTCGAAAATTCGACTTTTCAACAAAAATGTGTTTTTTACACTGATATAAGTATAAACCCAATTATTTAGATTTTATGCTCAGAACATCACCTTTACAGCTATATCAATCGAACAACACGTTTTTGTTGAGATTTTCGAAAAAATGAACAGTTCCCATTTCTCAACTTAATTTTCTCACGAAACCCAACATTTGTCATAGATACCCAAATTTCCACCTCACACCTGAAACGTGACCTGTGCGACCCAACAGTTTGTATAGGTCAGCTACTATTCAAAGTGACAATGATTAAGTGTTACCACCAAAATAAGCGACTAATTTAAGTACGATGTATCATCAATTGGTATATATAATAAATTAAAATAGCAAAATCTTGCACCGGTGCACGTTTGCGAGGCTTTTCTTAAGTTATAAGATAAAATCCAGATTGATATCTCTTACAAATTTGCATATCGCTTTGCAGACACTGAGCTGTGTGAGTTGGCATTCAGTACAAGCAACAGCTTGAACTAAAAGTCGATAACACGGTGACTTCACACATGGGCTTATGAATTTAATTCTGATGATTCAAAAAGTTGTGTACGAAACATTGTGCAAATGCACTAATTTTGACATAAACTGCTAAAATTATGATGATATACAAAATATTATCCTGCTGCTATCAAATGATAATCAATGCGAGTATTAACAATCCTTCACTGGAAAAACATTTGTTTCTAAAGAAAACTTCGTTAGACAAAAAATATTGAAATATACTTTTAGAAACCAGGTTTTTATGTCGTATTAAAATAAATATTTGTTAAATACTGAGCAGTTCGAACATGTAAATCATGTTTTGATTGTGAAACTACTCGAAACAAGAACAATTGGAAAATACAAAATGTTTTTATGGATTTTTATTTTGTTAAAAAACTAAAAGTACATCAAATGCTTAGGAAATATAACAACAAAAACTATTAAAATTGCATGTAAATATCATCGAAAACTAAAATCTTAACAAATTCTACTAAATTACAATAATATTTTATATTAACAATAAGTCTATAGCAATAGTAGAGACATTGAAAGTACTCTAAAACCATAATAAAAAGTATATAAAAGGATGACACACACCTTTCCAAATAACATAACAATCTTAACCTACATATTATTTTGGTGCACTCATCGAATCTTGGAACTCTTGGCCGCAAGTTTGGGTTCATTTTTGTTGTTGACCATGTTTGCCTTGCGTTTTCTACTTCTTGTTTCCATCTGATTTTTAGGTGAATTTTCCTTGGTATTTTTAATACCCCTTGGCGAAGATTTTGCAGACGAGTCATCAATATTGGCATTATGGTCACCGTTGTGGGTCTTGGTGTGGACGGTTAGTGAATGTTTGGTCGGAAATTTCTTCTCGCACACTTTGCAATTAAACAACAAAGGGAGACATTTCTCTTGATTGACGGGTGTTTCTCGGCACAATTTTACAGTAGCTATAAATAAAAATAAAATAAAATAAATAAAATAATGAAAGCAAATATACTAGTAAAAATAACTATTTTAAGCAAAAAATGAATAACTTACGTTGATGATACTTTTCAAAATGCTCCTGGAGGTATTTGTAATTCAACTTATCCTTGTCAGAATCATCAGTGTGGCGGCGGAATAACTCATAGTCACAAGCGTTGCACAGAAAATACTTTTTATGTGAATCTTTATAAGTGAAAATATATCCCCAGTCAAAATATTTCTTCTTCTTTTTAACAGCAATCAAGCAGTCACTGTCATCACTGTCGGTGGTCTCAGGTTCACTGGCTTTATTTGCTTCTACAGTCGGTACGGGGTTGCTGAAAACAAATTAAAAAATGATTGATTGAACATAATGTTAATGCAGTTTTCTCTCAATCATAATAAGGATCAATTAAAGCTCACCCGGCAATTCCATTTACAGAAGCTTGTATAACTTCGACTGAAGCATTGTCAGCAAGGAACTCGTCTAAAACGTCGGACAACATTGTCTTAGTATCAGTAGTTGCTCTTTCGTCCCCAGTAGTGCCAAAATTAGTCTTTGGGACGGGGGTGGAAATCATATCCTCGACTGGCTCAACAGTTCTTTCATTCGGTTGTGCAGCCGTTTCATCCATGGAATTAGAAGTAACACGATTGGATAGCTCCTCAACCTTCTCTTTAAAATTTTCAATGGATTTGGATGACGACGGTCCAGGAACTGCATTATCCAATGGCTCGGTTTTGATGTTCCGATTACCGTATACTGTAAATAAAATTTTATATTTGATTATGTATTCTATCTTTTAATTTTGTATAATTTATGTTTAAAACAATTCACAGCAATCTCTAATATTACTTATGTGTTAATCAATCTATTCAATTTACCTTCAAGCATCGCATTTCTCAGATCTTTAAAAATGACAGCCTCCGCTTGGTTTGAAATTTGGAGAACATTAGCTTTGTACCATCGTACCGATTCTTTTGCTCTCTCAAGTAATACATCCAAAGAATTGTTCATGCTTTTTTGAGCTGACATCATATTTTCACACTGAGCAGATACATTCATAGCTTGCGATTCGCATTTATCGCAAAATGGATACTTTTTTTGGTTACACTCGTTGTCAATGCCAACTTTCATTTTTAACTTAAGTTGGGTTGAAAGGTTCTTGATCAGCTCGTTTCTTTTGTTAAGGGTCTTCTTTCCTTCTCGCTTCTCTTCTTGAGAGATGGGTTTAGTACACACCATACACCGTGTTATGTAGCGATGGAAATCAGACAAGCTACTGCTCCCAATTTGCGACCCAGCTCTTGTTGGTTGGCTCAAAGTAGTTGTTTCTAAAAATTCTACGTCACTATCATCGTCTGTTAGTGAATTTTCAACTGGCGTTGTTGAGCAGGCCACTGGCTTTGGCCCTTTACGAATTTCACGATCGCCCATCATATTAAAGGCTTACTTACAGAAATTAAAAATATTCTGTAGTTTTTAGGATGGTGATACTGTAAAATTAAACTTTTGAAAATGAGATTGTGAGAACTTAATCACGCACAAGAGCAGTTTTTTGATCTAATTGCAAATGAACGCAAGTTTGAACAAACAATATTATTGGAGAGGACGTAATGTGATATGATACTTGTCAGAGAAGCACAAAAACGTAATGGAAGCAAAATGGGGAAATGCGTGAGTTTTTATACCTGAGACGCACAATATTATTTTGTTTCAACAGCATGAAGCTTTTTACATATGCATATGAATGCATTGCATTTTAAATAAAGCATGCCCTCAACCACGTAGGCCTATTCAATAAGCAAGACCTTTAGTTCATATGATCAATAGTGGTATGATGTGTCATGCTGCCTAAGGAGCCGGTTATATGTCGTCAAAGGGACCTGAAAATGTTCGTATTTTTTGGGTTGCTTTTTTAACTTAAGCTCAAGTGTTAATCCTTCTTATTTTTGGGTTACCTTTTTAACTTTAGCTCAAGTTTTAGTCCCTCGTTTTGGTAGGTACTTTTATATAGACTAGACTTTAGTCGTGAGCATTCGGCCATAACCATATGTATTTCTGGAACACAGTCTTTACCTTAACAAAAGACGTTAAGCTTTTCAACAAAGAAATTTTATAAAAATCATATAGATTTGACACCTGGAACATGCCTTAATTTTTTCCACCCTGAATGACTCAACCGCTATTAATAAGGTAAGAAGTAAGAGGTACATTTAGGCTTGCCAGATTTTCCGAGACCGAAACTAGTACATAAAAATTTGAATTTTTTTATACGTACATATTTGATCGCCAAATATTTAAAACGCATTTCAATATTTCAAATATGTAAATTAATTGTTTAATACGCATACTTTGCAAAAAAATACTTAACTGAAAAAATTCCAACTATGCGTATTCAGCCAATAAAATATTAGACTTAGACTACATTTTAGTACATATATCTTGAAATTTCCCTCAAAATTTAAATAGTGTTGCTAAAACTGGTTTAAAAATCTTACGTTTTGAATAATTTACGGTAATTTTGTATATTAAATTACGGTTTTGGGGTTTGGGTTATTGTTGTGTAAATTCCAGGCATTTTAAGTTAAATAAAATATCACCCGCAAAATTAAACCTGTCTCAAACTCTTGAGCTTATCTAGGGTAAATCAAGGGTCAAAAATATGAAAGTTGCACAAATTTTGCAAACCAAATCCCAAGCTGAAGCCCACCATTTAAGTGGACTGTTTACTAACTGTTATTGATAAAGTGAAGCATGTATGACACAGCCAATTCATTAAAATAATTTGAACTTTAGTTTATCAGTAGGAAACTGACAAATATAAGATACTTGTCACCTTCAGTTGGTAAGAAAAAGAGTAATCTTGCATATGCAATACTTGTCAGAGGTACACCATCTCCACATTGCGAAAATTTGAAAAAAAATGCAGAGAATTAACACTTTTTTGATAAATTTTGTCCTCAAATTAGATAAAAGTAGCTAAAATTCTCTCTTGAAAAATTCAGATTGGAAAGTAGTACCAGTAGGACACTTTCTTCAAAAGTAGTACTGTACTACTTTTCCGAATTTTCAGGGCTGAAAACTAGTACCGTACTAGTGAAACTAGTACGTCTGGCAACTATAGGTACATTTCAACTTTATTTTAACACGAAATGAAGGAAAAATAATTTTAAATTTACATGGGTGATTGTATGCCTGTAACATGCCTGTTTTTTCATGGTCAAAATAAGTTTCATTAACTTAAAAAAGATGGTCTGATAGTCTATGTTTAAAAATTCAATTTTATTAATGCAGAACGTTATTTAACAAAACACGACATAAATATTAAAGGCTATTATAAAAATTAGCTGACAAAAACACCACAGTCTCCAAACAACTATTAAGCTTAACTTTGTGGCTAATTCTACTGTAAACCCATAGTGTGCAGCAGATCGATAGCTGCTTTATTAGTTGAATGTGTCATTAATTTATGTAGAATACTGGGCATACACCAATGATGCAGGTTAATAATCTGCTTTCTTCGCTAAGTGACAGTAAATTGTAAATGGTCTTTTTCAAGTCTTAATCCAACCTTAATGAACAATCAGAAAGTATTGAAATATATATTTAATAATATAGAGGTAACACTTGCAACTTTTTAAGTTACAATCACTAAATTGTATTTTTCATCCTATCTCTACAACGCTCCTGCAAAGTTTATGAGCTCTAACAATATGTACATAGCATACACTTTGATATACAAAAATTGACTTTACAGACTCTCAGTTTCCATAATGACTAACAGTTTTCCTCATCCTCTTCCACAATTTTACAGAAATTCTTGGAGGAGGCAAGAAAACGTCGAAAATTAAAGTAATGATCTATATAAGCTTTGGCATTGTATCTTGTCTTGGTGTCTCTGATCCTCTTTTTCCTGTCTTTGCCATAAAACATTGCGTAACAATATTTTTCCAAGGATTCCATATTAGCATCAGATACAACCTCTTCTTCTTGGTAAGTTTTTGTTGAACACGGTTGAGGCTTCTCGATCTGACTTGTTGATGATGATTTCTTTGTTGGTTTCCGTATTTTTTCGTCTTCAAAAGCCATCTCGATGACCAGCCGTTGATTAAAGAAATGTGTACCTTTTGATAACTTTTCGAAAGCATTCTGTAACGGAAATAAATAAAACCAAAATTAAACAATTAACTTCTGCCCGAAATTGCCAGCATAACCGTTTTGCAAATGACTTATTTTCGTTATCTGATGCACTAACCTTTGCAAGAGTTGGCGACCAGTATTCAATAAAAGCAAAACCTCTACATTCGTCTTCGCCTGTTATCTTCTTAGGAAGAATAACTGATTTGAGTGCACCGAAAAGTCTATATTCAGAATAAGCATTATTGAGAGAAAACCCTAATCTATTTTATAAAAAAGGTTGAGATTTCTATTACTTGAATAAGTCGTTGATTTGTTTCTCAGTTGCTTGGAAAGGTATGTTTCTGACAAGAAGCTTGGTAGCATTTCGTTTCTTGTTGTTAGCTTTTGCATTCTCAGTCCTGCAATTTGACACAATTTTTTTAGTGTAATAACATGGAGGAAATTAACAATGATTATCCATTCATGCATTTTACATATTGATTTTTCTTACACTAATGAATTTGTAGATCTCATCACGGCTAATCGGCGAGCGTCAAGGTAACTACTACGGAGGCTTTCCAAGAGAGCTTTCCTGGCGTCCTCGGCACGGAAAAATTGCACATAAGCATACCCCATTGAAATTAAACGATTTAGATTGTTTGGCTCGTATTTTTTAGGAATGGCAACATCATAAACGTCCCCATACTGACTGAAATGCTGCAACCAAAACATTTTTTTGTGGTTAGTGGTGTACAATGGTATCTAAATAAGGATTATATCCTCATCTAAATTAATTTTAACATAAATTACCCTCTTCAAGGCATCCTCCGTGGTTCTATAGTTTAAGTTCTTAACACGGAGCGTTGTTTGTAGCTCAGGAAGTAAGGGGTCATCTCTAGGAGCAAACTTCTTAGTGTCGCAGTCATTTCCGTCCTTCTCTTGGACATCAAGAGGTTTCAGTTGAAAATATTTGTCGGTAGTCATGCTACGATACTTTTGTACCTTCTCACGTACGAGTTGGGGAAGATGGCTGTTAGCGGACACTGAGATTACAACATATCGTTAAGTTTGATTACAATACAACAATAGATTGAGATCGAGATTATAATATATCATTAAATTTGATTACAACACACTTGCGATGAAGGAAGCTTATGACATAGCGACATCGTTTAGACTCACCTTTGGATGGTTTTGTAGTAAACTGCTTTTCATTATTGTAGGATGAAACTTGTACATTCACTTCAATCGGCTGATACTTGGATGTGACAACCAATTCAGAATCTTCTTTATCCCCCTTCACTTTTTGGCCAGGCTTGGATGATAGTGCGTGAGCCCCATAACATTGTTCCAATATCTGTCCTTCTGTAGGACCTTCAATATTTTTATCTTCAAAATCTGATTTGATGTCCAATTTACTACAAACCGTAACCGGGACAGCGTCATACCAGTCGTGTACTAATTGGAAAATAAAATCAGTATGTTTAATATACTCTAGTAATACTCTAGTAGGGTCAGTTGGAAAATTCTTTAACTTGGAGACATTTATTTGAGTTGATTACCAACAAAATCTTCTCTTTTTCTTTGTTTCCCAACCTTGTAAGAGGGACCAAATAGCTTACGCTCATCCGTGGGCACATTAGGACCTGGCTTACTAAAAGCTGGCTTTTCCTCACACTTTTCCAGTCCTTCCTTCTCATTTTCTGACTTCATGGCAACTTCTATAAAGACTTCTCTAGTGACTTTTGACTTCTCACCTGTGGAAAACATTGATATTCCAAATTCGAGGATTTAAAGAACATATTGATCGACTATGAGATCTTTTGATGACACTTATTCTTATTTTTACCTTCTTCATTATTAGGCTCAGTGACTGTCCCTCTGACAAACGAAAAAATAATACTCAACATCACAGTATGACTTCTCCAAAACACAATTAAATCAAACGAAATAAACCATAGCCAGTTTGCTTACGAATTGCTGGGAGGAGTGCAGTTGGCTGTTGAAGGGAAGCATTTTGAGGGGTCGGAATAAGAAGGGCTTTCCTTGCGTTCAAGTCTCTCCTTTAAATACTGCAATTCTGGCTCCTCAAGCGTTAATCGACACCGACGCCTCATCTGGTTCATTGTCACGACAGTCCTATTATTCGGATGGGTCTTGTGTCCCTGTTGCATAAATACCCGATGTTTCAGTCAACAATTTCATAAATTTTACAGTAAGAAACAATCGAGCACGTATCCATGATCAACTATGTTATAATCATCACAGCGGAGTAATGCATAATGACAAACTCGGTTCACTAAAAACAGCAGCCCTAAATACTATTATTCATACATGCATAATATTGTACTTTGAATGCTGTACATATTAGACTTTTTTACTACCAACTTAAATCGCACAGAAAGGAAAATTGAACCATTTATATATAAGGTTTTTTATTCACAAGCACAAATTCCTGACTTTTGCCAGCAAACAAAAAACCACGGCTGAAGCCCATAAAGCAGTTCTTAAACTCGTATTTCCTCAACCATCTTTGCTGATGGTGGACCTTGTCCAAGCAACAAATAACGAAATGCTCCCAAAAATACCAAAAAAACAATATTTAAACTGATCTGATTATTCCTCTCGGCAATTATATCAGAAAGAAAATATGGCTGATTTTAAACTTATTGTCAGTCAATTTAATTTTATGATAAAAAATGAATTGAAGCACCCCACAAAATAAGGTTTACTGGGATTGGTCTTATGCTACACAGATTTATAAAATATCCAAAGTGAAAACAAAACAATGACCATACCTTTTGTCACTTGATAAAACCACTGGAGCTGGGAAAAATGTTAAAAACTTTCCACTTCGTCGCTATACAACTACAGTGGTACGCAAGTCAGAAGCGCTTCCTATTATATTGAACAATTCACTCCAAAAGTTTACACTTTTTAACTTTTTGCTGTTGGTGGGGGGTAAAATTTCTATCATAATTATAAATTTCAGTCAGTTTTGTTGAAAAATGCTAGCTGCTAAAACTTCAAATGTTGTCACATACACACATAATATGACTGTGACTATGTATTTCTTATCCCAATTGCTATGTACCAAACAAACTGGTTGCATAAGCACATCATTTATGTATAAAATTATAGAAATGAAATGCACAAGAACAAAAGAGCCGTAGATGATTTTTGTACACAATATCCTTAAGCACAACTGAAAAATCTACTGAAACATTCTCCACTTGTTACATGTAAGCGTATTCACCGGTTATGAATTTCACTGCTCATCCCCAAAAAGTTACAAATATATATTTTAGCAACAGCAGCACCAATTTCTAGAGCCTTTTTTTATACCTTACTAGCAGCTGCTACTTGTGACTTGCTTTAAACTTCAATTTCCAGCGTGTCAAGCATTCAAATGATTTGAGTTAATAAAGTATAACCAAGCGTACACCCGCCCCATTGGCTAGCATGGACGATACTTTCAGTGCTATGTATGAAAATAGGCTTCTGAAAAGGAATGCTGTGCACTCCATTTACATAATATGATTATCAAGAAAGTACAAACCCTAAAAAAGCAATATCAGCATTTCTTCTACAAAAAATAAGGTCATTGTCATTATAAACTTGAATTATCTTACATTTAACAGATCTGGGGGAGTTCTCCTACTTGTCACTGTGTGTTGCTTGCTATGGCTTTGTAAAATACTTTGCTCTGCTATTTAAATATATACTTGCTTCCAAACTGATATCAATAATCATGTGATAAAATTATGTGGCGAAATGATTATTATGAAATCTACAAAGAGATAGAATAAACGATACCTATAAATGTAAATAGATTCAAAGCATCTTACACGGGGATTAAAGGAGTGAAATTTATCTATAATATTTTATAGCCCCTTTAGATGAAAGAAGTAAGTCTTGTCATGTTTGATTTTACAAAGGATGAGTGAATCCGTAACTTACTTAGACTCCAGATACTGAATGTCTCATGTTCCTCCGACAGGGTAATAATATCTGTAGAATCGTTTGAGTCTACCTATAATCTAATCAATTACGGTTGTTCCGGAAAAATATTATTAGTATTCTTGGAGACTCTTTATGGTTGCTAGTTTGAGCTGTATTTGATCGTTTAGGTAGTTCCGTTGTCCCACAGGTCAGTAGCTTATGGATATTTGCATCCTTTGCTATGGCCGGTGTGTAATGGAGTGAAAAAAGATCACACTGTATGTACTGGACAGTTACTGAAGGTATATGCATGCTGATGTCATCCTATTGATAAACATGTTTAAGCTTGGGCAGCACATTATTATCAGCCCCAAATCGAAATGTATTTTTTTGAAAAAAGTTTTTTAAACCACATCTAGATTATGCATATTTTCAAGATAAATCTCATATCTGGGTCGGATGGTCATTGCTACACGAATTCTTTGTGAACAGAAGATATCATAAGGATTGAATAAGAAAGAGAGATGAGTAGGATTTCTGTTCCGCCGTACCTTGTTCTCTTCCAATAGACATACAATCTCAAATGAATTCATTATGTATAATATCCGCATGGCGCACGCATTATGTACATTAAGTGACGCTAAAAGAACACACATCCAAACAACGGTCCGAAACTGACGGCACTGGGTATTTTTGCAGCATTATCCACCAACTCCTCGATAGTATAGTGGTGAGTATCCCCGCCTGTCACATATATGCAGTACGCGGGAGACCGGGGTTCGATTCCCCGTCGGGGAGAACATACATTTTTGCTCATATTTACACAACTATTTTTTGTCATCATGGTTCTAGGTAATGAAAATTACGATACTATTTATACATATTTAATCAGATCAATACACCTTAATTCAGGGTTTACGGAGAGAATGAGTGCTAGAGTAAATCTTAAACGATATAGTTCAGCTTCCGTATGATGATGTTTTCATGCGTGTTTAATTTGTGAAATGTTAGTTTGGATTTTGCAAAATGATATATTATTGTAATACTTCTTTAAATATGCATGAAAATACAAGTAACACTAAATGAGTCAGGTTTCAAAAGTATGGTATGTTTCCTTTATTGCCCCCCAAACAACACTATTATAAGATTATAGATCACTACTGTACCAACTTATTCAGTTATACTTAATTTTTTTCATTTGTAATCAACAAGATCATTGTTACGAATGATTAAGCGGTTTGGTTTGCTACAATAATTATTGTAATTATTATTTTCCATGCATAGACTCCATTTTTTTTACAATATAGTTAAATAAATAGTTTGAAACTACTTTTGACATTAACGTCTACGAATTTGTAGAACTGACTGAATTACTATTTTCCATAGCAAAACGAACTACACACTAGATAATAAATGTAAACAGTAAAGGTACACATAATAAATTGAATTCTTGTTATACATTCATGCAAAATGTTCATAATGTTCTGTAACGATGATCTGGAACGCCTGATGACATAGTGACTACTCCTCGTATCCAAGGGGCAACCAGAAAGCCTATAAAAAATTTCAAATTAGTAAATATTCTATTTTCTAGAGGATAAATAAGAATGTGAATTATTAGATAACACGCCACATACCATATTTGTACAGGCGGTTGCCATCATCATAAATTTGGGGTTAAACTGTATACATTGCACTGCACTTGGATGATCCCCATTGAGAACGCTCACCTGTAATTTTCATTTATAAATTTTATGAGCATATTATGAATTTGAATTATAAAAATCTTAACATTTTTTATACACCAAATGTTATACCTTGTAGCCATTTTCTGCATGCCAAACGTGAATGCCACCATCTCCAGAGCCGGAGAAAACATACTGGGAGTCAGGGCTGAAAGTGGCCTCCAAATGCAACTTTTGGGCATTAACATGCCCAGCAAATGTTTGAAGTGGTGTTCCATGAAAAGAGTCAACCAATTTTATCATGGAACCAAAGCTACAGATCATAATTGACTTGCCATCCGGGCTAAACTTGAGAGATGCCCACTCGTTGTCCTTCTCATAGGAAAAGCGAAATGTTGTAAAGGGGCCCTAAACACAATATGTTAAAATGAAACACATAAGCTTAAGCCTTGTTCAAATATGCAATAGCATAGCAGTCGAATAAGGAGCTACAAGCCCCGTTAACGCATACCTTGTCAAAAGATCTCAAGTCATATAGCTTGATGCTTTCATTATTAACACCAGCAGCAAAAATTAGGCCTTCTGGGTCAAATGCAGCGACTGGTTTTCCCTGGAGATGCATAAGCCCCTGGCAGTTGGGAGAACGAAGATCCCAAAGTCGGAGGGTTTTATCAAGAGATCCAGACAAAAATGTGTCATCGGTTGGGGACATGCAAAGCGTTGTAACTTTCTTTGTATGCCCAGGGAAGTATCGGAGGTACTTGTTGTCATGAAGCGACAAATACCGGATGGTGTCTGGCAACAAAACAAAAACCATAAAAGTATGAATATTAATGATTCACAAATGATTTTCATCCTTAAAAATATTATATGTTTACCGTCGATTTTTGTGGAACTGTGGATTGCTGTGTTTTTGGTGTGTGTAAAGTGAATCAGATCAACCCCGTACTTCTTACTGTTTAAGGTCCTCTTTTGTCTGTAATTAGAAAATCATTTTATTGCATATTTGTAATGTATACATGCGTAATGCATGGTTTATATGAAATCTATGATCTCTTTAACTACTTACAATCCCTTTTCACAATCGTAAATGACAATCTGATCATCTTCTGCGGATGAAATCAGTAGATCTCCGGATGGAGAAAAGTTCATACTGTTGATACGATCTGTGTTCTCCCGATAAACTTTAGCAACCCTCATTTTACGAACAGTTTCATCAGAGATTTTCACCCCACGATCTTCGTCCTCCATGATGCTATCCGAGTTGCTGATCAGTTACGGTTTAATGTTGTCTTTCAAAACAATACGCTTGTTCAGCTCAAAGCTTTCCCTCCTAATAATGCTTCAGTACAACAGTTTAGTTCACCTTGTCAAGCTACTCTGTTGGCCCGTTTTAATTGGGGTAGAGGTTAATAATTCACAACTTTTTGAATATTCTTCTAGGATTCAAATTGCCGTTACTTTAATAATTCTTGATTCTGTGTGAAATATACATTTCTTCGTTTATTTGTGTCTTCCCGAATTGTTAAATAAAGTGGATGAAACTGCTTGATGAATATGAAGCTATCGCAATATTTATAGTCATACATAAAAATAGAATAATTGCCTATTTAATTAATTATGTTGCGAAATTATGCTGTCAAACGTTGAAATATAGCCTTGTCCTTTATTAGAAAGAATATAATCTCTAAATTTTGTTTACAGCCACTTTTGCCGGCAGACCTTGGTTGCTTCAGTGGGACAATGCTATACTAGTTCTATGATGCTATGTTTTCGTTCAGATTTATGTATGTATGCATAATATTTATGTACATATTCTCCAACATGCAATAATATGCAATACATGGGCCGCAAAAGGTTTTTCTGAGAAATCAATAGTTTTATTTGCGAATGCGTCATTGTACTTTAAAAACCATAATTACATAATAAACCAGCAATTTAATCGGAGTGTAAAAAACAAATGCACTTTATGACAAAAGATGAGGCATATAGTTATACAAACACTAGCCATCCTCTTCCTCCTCTTCTTCTTGAGGTTTTGAAATTGCGTGAGTTTGAAAGTAACGACTTAACTGTTTCTTGGTTGAACCACCTGCTTCACTGTCTCGTTGCTCTGCCCCGTCTTTGGAGAGACTTGCTAAACGAGCTGTTTTTGCTCGAAGATCTTCTATTGACTCGTCCTGTGAAGCCCACTCGATGACCAACCGACGACCGTACAAATGAGTACTTTTTGATAGAGTATCAAATGCTTTCTAAAACATAGAAATAGGCAATAACCAATTAATTAAACTATGGAATTATAACTAAATGCTGAAAAAAGAAGCTAAAATCCTTTAACATTGGATGAACTTTTGTACTACTGACCTTTGCATCACTTTCAGTGTAGTAGTCAATGAAACCAAAACCCCTATGCTCTCCTCCGCCAGTCATTTTCAATGGGAGACGAACTGCTTTGAGTTTTCCAAAAGTTCTGCAATAAAAGTTCGTGAATAACCATTCAAATTCATATACATTAGTACTTGTTTACATTCATAACATTTGTGTAGATTAAAAATCTTACTTGAATAAGTCGGTGATTTCTTCTTGAGTTGCTTGGAAAGGTACGTTTCTCACGAGAAGTTTGGACCCAGTTCCTTTCTCTTTCGAACTGTCTGCACCCGCCTTCCTACAATTTCAAAATATTTAAATATCGACTATTAGCATATTATTATGTAATATTTGATAGTAGATTCAACATTTATATATATACAGCTACTTCTATCTTACACTAATGTTCGTGTAGATGGCTTCAACTCTAAAATATGATTTTCTAGCATAGTCCCGTTCAGTGTTGTTAAAGCTTTGCTGGCGTCCTTGGACCTATAATACTGTACGAAACCATAGCCCATGGATAGCAAATGATCCGGATCGCTAGGATTTTTCTTCCGGGCAACCGTAACAGAATACACTGGTCCACACTGCATAAAATGCTACAACAAAACAATAATCGGACGGTAAAATTTGGTTATATTTTCATAGATGTGTACTTTGAAGCATCATTACCTTTTTCAAAGGTTCTTCTATCGTTCTGAAGTTCAGATTCTTAACAAATAGCGTAGTGTCAAGCTCTGGCACTGCATTTTCATCCACTGGCTCAAACTCCTCGACCTGAGCCATAATCTTCGCAACTGGTTCCATGTCCTGCTTTTGCTTGCTCTGTTCTTCTTTCTCTGAGGCTGCTTTTGCATCAGCTTTCAATTGAAGCACTTGCTTTTCATCTGCAGGTCGGGCAAAGACACCAATTGGAGCCCATTCCAGATACAAAGGAAGGTTGAGGAATTTGGAATAAGCAAGTTTCATGAAAGCTGAACGCGCTTCAGAAGGTTCGGCAAACTCGACGATTCCTATAAAAAAATAAAATTAGTTGATTTTGGTTAGTTTGAGCATGAAATAAACCGTGTGAATCATCTAAGGAAGTCATATGATAGTTTTACTTACCAGTCACTCCAGAAGGAGGCAAAATGATTCTGTTAAGCACACCATGTTTCAGAAATAGTTGTTTAAGATCGTTAGCAGAGGTATTAGCAGGAAGATTTTTGACCAAAATAACTGTCTTTGAACGCTCTGCTTTCTTGTCGACAGAGTCAAAAGCTTCCAAACAAACTCCATTGTCTTCAAGAAACTTTTTGGTGTCAGCAACAATCTCGGTTTCTGCTAGCGCCATCCTAACTCCAACGCTAGCCAATCGGGAATCCTGCTCGTCAGTTTTGTCAAGAAGCATTTCTTCCCGGGATACTCCGTATTTTTCTGAAATCACTTTGGCTACAGCACTGTGACCAAGAAACAGGGCATTCCAGTTGTGTGATGAACCTGATTAAAATAAATTGTTAGTTAGCACTCCACCAATTTCATTTCCTGCTTTACTTGCACAACATGCTTTTACTTACCAGCAGACTTTTTCATTTTATGCTCTTTCTCAGTCTTGTAGGAAGATCCAGCTTGCACATCCTCTTCGTTGGGCTCATCTTTGGATTTGGCAGGAAGGAGATGAAGCATTCTACCTTGAAAAATGGTTCCGTCCAACGCTTTGAAAGCTTGATCTGCGTGTTCAGGCATCATAAAGGACACAAATCCAAATCCTTTAAGTTTTCTTGTAATTCTGTCTAACGGAAGGTGAATCTCAGTTATTGGACCAAACTATAACAAAAAAATAAAAACGTTGCTTCTTATAAACCGGTTAGATTCTCCAAAGCTTTATATACTATTTTATTTCAGACCATGAACTTACCTCTCCAAACAACTTGGTAACTTCATCTTCATTCGTAGTGTAAGAGAGATTTCTCAGGAATATTCTTCCACTTTCACCTACCGGCTCTGCAACCTTTTCCAGATCTTCTTTTAACTGCTCAAATTTTCCTTTGGGAGTTGAATTAGCCTCAGAGTCGATTGCGTTGTGGGCACGTATTTTTATTTGGTTGCCCATGATAAAACTCTTATTTTTCTGAAGCCCTCTGATTTGATCACTTTCAGTCGCAAATCCAACAAAAACAATTCCACGGAGTCCCTTAGGAAATCTAATAGATTTGAGTTTTAAGGGAGCAAAGAAGGCTTTGATATCTTTCTTCCTGGCTTTCTTTGGTATATCTCGTAGCTTCAACGTAAAAAATTCTGCATCCAGCTTGGCTTTCTTTCTCTTCTTTTTCTTAGATTTTTCTTCAACTTCAACACTAACTTCGTCGTTAGCTTTGGCTGTTTTCTTTGATTTCTTTTTCTTTCTCTGAGCTTCCTCTTCCTCGGGTTCATCATCCTCCTCCTCTTCATCGTCCATTGCTTCTGCTTCATCCTCAACTTTGGCTTCCTTCTTTTTACCCTTTTTCTCCTTCAACTTCATCAACTCATCAACAAGGGTGTCGTTCCCCCATGTGGCAGCAGTTTTCTTGTGAGCCGTAAGAAATTCTAGGAAGGCTGGATCTTGCTCACACTTTTCAAGAATTTCATCCTCTTTCCGTTTCTTCTTTGCTGGTTTTTCATCATCTTCCTCCGTCGTGACTTTATTTTTCTTTAGTTTCTCTTTCTCAGCCTTTTGACGTTCACGCCCCACTTTGCTCATAGGCAAAGGCTTCTCTCCTAAGAACGTAAATTATCATATTATATTATAAAATCACGGTTGACAGCTCTGACCAGAAAGCAGTTGACTTTACAAGATCTTATGCTTACCCAAACTATGACACAACTCCACAGTAATTCGACTAGCCCCAACAAAGGTCTTATCAAAATATTTCTGAGCTTCTTGTGCTGTCTCCCCATTTTTAAATCCGATGAATGCAAAGTGACGAAATTTGCCATCAGGAGCGTACTTTAATTGCACATCAGTCACCTCTCCTTTCTCCCCAAAATGCTGCTTAAGCTTTTCTTGTGTAACCTATGGTAAGAAATCAATATAACTTAACTTTCAAATAACTATATGCCCCTTACTTCGTAACTGCATAAAATTTATTTCCAACATACCGAATTCGGCAAATTCTTGACAATCAGTCGCGAACTCTCCATTGTGTCCACTGTCATTGTAAACAATACATCAACCAGATAAAGGTTAACTAATCACAGCGGAAAGACTGTTGCTACGTTACGTGATGGAAACTGTATGGTAGTCAGCAACACAATTTAAAACATTAATTTAAATTACAAACCCAAAATGTCAAAGTTTACAGTTTATCAAAGACATGAAACAACATGACTTGATGCAAACACGTGCATGAAATGAACAGCTTATGCATATATATTCTACTGGTCTAGTGCACTTTTTTGATGCGTTCAAGTTTCCCGGCATGTCTTACGGTGCTCCAAATGCTATGCTAATTATGACAATGTACCAGTAATGAGTAAAAGAATGTTAATTTTAAGTAAGTTTGTTTAATTTTCATTTCATTTTTTTGCAACATTACCTTTATTTATTTATATAACACATTATATTAAAAACTATTATGCTGATATGTGGAACCAAAGAATATTCTTGGTTTGTATCACAATAGGATGAGGTTATAATTGTTACCATCAAAAATGATGATGAAGTTTGTAGTTAACATCAGAAAAGATGATGACAAGGTTTGTAGTTAACATCAGGAAAAATGATGACAAAGTTTGTAGTTAACATCACAAAGGATGTAGTTTGTAGTTAGATTCAAAAAAAATATGAGGAAGTTAGTAGTTTCCATCATAAAAACATGATGATGAAATTTCTAGTTAGCATCACAAAAGATGTAGTTCTTGTATAAACTAACAAAAACCAAAATGAGTAAATTTGCAGTTAGCATATCAAAAGTAGCCCTATCACATTTTAAAACACAAAAGTGTCTTAAACCTGCGTTATTGTCCCATTTTCTTGAGTTTCAAGCGAGGTATAATGTTCATCGATTGCAGTTCCTGGAAGAGCAGCTTGCAAGCATATGGGATTTTAATAGTATAGACGTTCAAGCTTGACTTACACCCATGGCACCTAATAGAAATTTTGAAAAAAATTAACATGTAATACGTCAGTTCAGAATATTTGACTGATTAAATGTGTATTTACGCATAATTTGTATTTATTACTTACCATCCTGAGTACCCCATGATACCACAAGCGTTACAAACATCCACTTCAAAAACATCACTGGACAGCATCAGCCTTTCAACGAGGAGATTGGAAGCTCCATACCCGATCAAACAATCACGTTCCATTTCACCAAGACGTAAGCCACCTTCACGGGAGCGTCCTTCAGTAGGCTGTCTTGTCAAAACAGCTCGTGGCCCACGAGCTCTTGCATGCATTTTGTCCATTACCATGTGCTTCAACTTTTGATAGTAAATCTGGAAGTGACAAATAATAAACAAGTGGTTACTTTATAAAATATTTAATATATTTGCTGTACGTAAACCGTCATTAAATCAAAGTGAAACCAACTTACAGGTCCTGAATAAATGTATCCAACAAGTGGTTCCCCTGTGATTCCTGAGTAAAAGAAATCCTTCCCTTCGTAATTATACCCGTGTTTGATTAAATCCTCACAAACGTCCTTGACTTTTGAGCCCCCAAAAGCTGTAAATTGTATTCCATCGGAAATAAACTATTAATAAATTTTCTATAGCTAGATGTTTTTAAAACATTTAAAGCATTTTTCTACCTGTTCCGTAATGATGACATCCGTCAAGCAATCCTGCTTTGCCAGCCAATAACTCAATTAACTTTCCAACTGTCATACGAGATGGGTAACCATGAGGATTCATGATAACATCTGGACAAATTCCATAGTCATTAAATGGCATGTCCTCCTGACTTACAATCAAACCTGTGACACCCTTTTGACCATGCCTACTACTGAATTTGTCACCCAGTTCAGGCCTTCTCGTTTGACGAAGAAGAAGCTTGAAAATGTACGCTTCCTCGTTGTTGGATGAGATCATGACTTTTTCAACGTAGGATGGCACAGACCCTTTATAGCTAATTGGTACTTCCCTGTATTCCGGCTGTTTTCTTGTATTATCATTAGTTGCAACCGGTGTTTGTGTTACCGTCGGCATAGATTTGTTTACCAGAACCTAGAAACAAAACAAGAACAAAAGTTTTACTTGCAACTAAACGCAACACAGCACAGCTAATAAATTCGTAAAATTATATAATTTAGGTAGAAAGAACTGTTGTGATCAGCTTAAATCTACCATGCATTCCTTTAGACACGGAGACTCTGTAACTCACATTTATTTTTGCAGCTTGCATATGATCCGAAGATCAAAGTAATCTAGCATACCACATCATCACCGATTGTCATGATACGCGGATTATAACTGCATTTGAAAGTAAAAACTATTCAGCTGAACCAAATTGAAACCTATTTTTAATCACATTTAAAACAACTCACCTGTTTATTCTCAACACAAGCACCAGGCACAGCAATTCCATCCGAGTCTAGCCACGTATGTCTCCAAATAGGCTTTTTGGATTCTGGTTCCAATAGCGGACCCATGACCCTATCAAAAGTTTGGTTGGCATACCTCCTCAAATTCGTCTTAGCATTTCGATAAACTAAACATCTTCCATATCCTCTATCCAACGAAGCTTTGTTGAGCACTAGTGCATCTTCAATATCATAACCACTATAACTCATCACACAAATAATGGCATTTTGACCAGCAGGTAACTGTTCAAAATGAATCAGCTCTATAGTTCTCGTCTTCACCATTGGCTTGTGTGGATAAACTAGGTTATATAAAAGAGTATCTATTCGGTTCTTTTGATTATAGCCAATGGTTCCCATAGCTTGTTTCCCCATAGCACATTGATACGTATTCCTAGGACTTTGATTATGATGGGGATAAGGAACTAAGCCTGCACAAGCTCCAAGAAGGGTAAAAGGCTCAATTTCTAAATGAGTTGTGTCTGTTTGGATTAAATGTTCGTAGAGCGCAATGTAGCTATCATTTTCTTCATTAACATCAAGAAATTCTATAAGCCCTTCAGTAAGACAGTCATCAAATGAGCGCAACCCAGCCTTGAGCTCGTCAACATGTTTCTGCGCCAACTTTGGTCTTCTATTCTCTACAATCACGTAAGGTCGGCAGAGACGACCCATGTCGGAACTGATGTTGATAGTCCTCTGCTTCAAATCTGGATAGATTGAGACGTAGCCAGAGATATAGCCTAGCCTTCTCAGCTTTCGGAAGAGGTAGATGAGTTTGATAAAGTTCCGGATGATTCCAACAAGGCCACCATTTAGGTAAACTGTGTAGACGTCAGGCTCATGAAGTTCTTCTCCGCTGAGGAGCATAGCGTCCTCAACACCCAAGTTGTAGAGGAGACGGAGAATTGGCTGCTCTCCCACTTCGGTTGTGATGTGAGTCATTAGTGCAAGATTTTTAACGAGACCGCAAGCCTGTAGAAAATGGGATTTTAACATAAAAAACACGTAAAACAAATTGGTAGAAAAGTGTTTAATGAGTTTGAAAATGGGGAAAACATCTTTCAGATTGAATATTGAATGTACTGATAGGTGGACACTTTCCATGCTTTCTAACCATGGAAGAGCCTTTGCCAATCAGTTGTTTTTCTTTTGCAGTGGGAACCCCATTGAAAGTCCAAACTTTAGGACTTCTTGTACATTCACTGCTTGTGTAGCACTATCAATGTGTCTACCTTAAGTAAATGAATATTATGTGTTGGATAATAAGATAAGAAAAGATTTACCTCTCCTTCTGGAGTATCTGCAGGACAAAGCATACCCCATTGAGACGCTTGAAGAGATCGCGGACCAGATACTTTCCGAGTCTTTTCAAACTGCGAGTTTATCCTAGTCATCATGCCAAGGCAAGAAATGTAGGAGAGTCGGGATAAAACTTGTGTCACGCCAAATCGCTCCATTTTGAAACGCTTGATTACCCAATTTCCCTACAATGAAAGAAAAATGAGTTAATTTCTTTTCATTCCAGTAGCATTTTATTTTAGATTTAAAAGTTGTTTTTTTACTAAACTTACGGATGAAATAGCGGATTCTAAACCGTTACTGATTTGATCTTGTCTCATGTGCGTGACCACATCAAAAACTGCGGCTTTGACCTTTGGAATATTCTTGTCGGCGATGAGTCGTAACTGCAATAAGTAATTATTGCAATAAGTTTAGCCCTTCCAAAATGTTGCTCAACCAACTCAGAGAAAATGGGAGGAGGATTGAAAATTCACCTCAAAGTTGAACTTTTTAAACAAATCTTCAAATAGGAGAGACATTAACGAGCCAGCTAATTCCAATCTTTTGTTTCCATAGTAATCTCTATCGTCCAGCATAGAAGGATCATTTTGTGCCATGATGACTCTCCGTACCATCATAGCCGTGTACATTGCTTTCAGTTTAAAGTTAAAATTGTCCACTGGCACATGAGCTAAAATAGTGGTGGCTAGCAACTCCCTAACTTCATCTTCCGCTGTCTTTTTAGCTTGAGGACCAATAGGTCCGAATCTTTTTTGGCGTAGTTTACCTCCCAAATGTTTGATTGCTTGCTGTTGTGTAAATATCTCGAGGCGGTGACACTCCTCCATGGAAGGAACTAATGCCATAATAAAGTTATCCTCTGATCCAATGAGTTGTGCCATTTCCTGATCACTTTCAATCCCCATTGCACGGAAAACTATGGTGACGAGAACTTCATCTTGGAGTGCATTATGTTTGAGAAAATATTTGCCATGTTTGACTGTTATGTTGGTTCGAGACTTTTTTTCATGGGTGCTACTCGTCACTTGGCAAGTAACCTCTCCCTTCCTGTCTTGTTCAACGATCATACGATTTTTGGAGAGCTGCTCTTGAATCAAAATAACCTTTTCTGTACCTCTGACAATAAAGTAACCGCCGGGATCATGAGGACATTCGTTTAGTTTGGCCATTTCTGCAGAAGTCTTTCCACTTAAAGCACAGTTTGAACTTCTGAGCATTATCGGCATCCTGTTCAAAATAAAAAAAACGATAAAGATTGAATTAAAATCTTTATTTCGTTTTACAAACTTAAAAGATTCAGATAGATAGGCTTTGATCTCACCTTCCAATAGGCAAGCCATTACGAATAACTCGTTGAGTGCCCCTCACATACTCAATATCCACAGTGATTGGCGCACTATATGTAATATCCCTAAGACGACATTCATGAGGTGTTGTTTTCTTGGAAACATTGAAACTCTCCTCAATATCCGGAGATCCAACGTAGACATTTAAATACTTGAGGTAGAAGGTTGGGTCCACATCGCAAACCACTTTAGAGTTAGCCATCACAATATTCTTGATGTCAACATTTATAAAATAGTTGAAGGAGTCGATGTGCTGCTTCACTAGCCCTTTGGTCTCCAAGAAAGCGGGAACTAGTTTCCATTTGTCCTGTCATAAAATAAAATAATGTTTTTTTTAAAAAAAAATGCTCCCATCATCATATAAATGGCAAATGACATGATAAACAATTGGAATCAAATCTGTACCTCAATCCGCTTAATAGGAAGTGCCAGTTTAGGATCAAATTTCCTCTCATTCTTTAAATCATTCAGGATTTCATCTTCCTCTTCAGGATCTAACTTTTCTTTCTTTATCTTGGCTGGAAAAACCGTCACTACATCTTTTCTACCTCCACCCATTTTGCTTAAATATCCAGTGAAAGTGACCTTTGACACATGCCCAGTAACACGGAACAATTTAAATTACAGCTGAAATCGCCAGCTGTCTTGCAAATGGATTTAGCACTTTGTCTACCACAAATGTCCTTTTGACTTTCATCATTTTTGCGCTGCGTGTATCAACAACAGAAGAGTATCAACATCTACACGGATTTACATGTGGAACCCAGCAGCCTTTTATTTTCCTTCATTTTTATGGGGGCATCAAGATGCCGCATGCATCATGCCGCCGTGCAGGACAAAGACATGTAGAGAGAGCATTATGCTTATTAAGTATTACACGCATGTATTTTGTTGATTTAGCTTACACTTAAAAACCTTCATGATTATACATACGTAATAATAATAAAAGTAAAAATTTTAGGGTGTCTGGCTCTTTGATCGAGAACGAGAAGAAGATGTTATTGTTTTAGCAGGGCTGATTCCTTTGTCTGGTGGAGGTGGTGTTTTCTTCTTCCCCTTTTTCCTTCCTTTAAGCTTCCTTTTCCGAAGTTTTGCCACTTTGTATCTTCTCCATGCCATCTTTATTTTTTAAGTCGTGGTTAATGCCAATAATTTCTACTTGAATGTAAAATTATTAAAAGTCTGTTAATTTTTTTACCTGAATCTTTCTTGCAGCCCAATTTTGTTTGATGGACTCAGCCTTTTCCATATTTTTGAGGAGCTCCTTGAGCCGCTTTGTTGCTCTCATTTCATCATATTTCTCTTCAATGTCTTTAAACCGGTTTTGAAGCGCATCTATTTGTCTTCCGTTCCCAATTTCTTCTACGCTAAGTTCATCAATTTTAGCCTGAAATTTCAACATTGTAGAATCATAGTGACGGATTAATGAGTCTAAACTGGCTTCAAGGTAATGGCGTCGTGCTCGCAGACTTTTGGTAGACTGCTTCACAAATTTGATGGTTGTTTCAAGTGAGTTTTTCTCAGTTTTTAGTTGTTCCTCAGTTTCAGAAATTTCAGATTGGAACGTTATTTTAGACACGGTACTTTTTATGACTTGATCCTTGCTACAAAAAAAAATTGAAATTTATTTTCGTTTGTAAATATAAATGGTGAAGTTATGTAACCTTGAAGATATAATATTCAGTTTACACATAGTTTCGAACAGCACAGTCAGATTCATTCTTGGCTTCCTTAACCTTCAGTGTCCATTCCTCAAGTGTGTCATCCAAAGCTTTTATTCGCTGTTGTATTTTCACCATCATCTTATCTACCTTTGACTAGACATCATCCCGCATTCATGTCGTTTAAAAAAGAACATAATTGGTGATGCTATTGAAATATGTCAATAATTTACTACCTTAAGTCTATCCTCCTCAGTCCGTAACAGACTATGTGTAATTGCCAACTTTGTAATTGCATTTGAAGACGATTCCTCGTTACCATTTAAACTATTACAACTCATCAAGCTCACAGCAATCGCCTGGAGATCACGAAGATGCTTCAGCAAATTTTTAAGTGGTTGAAAACCTTCTAAATCGTTAAGCTCATTTCTTTCTATATCAGTTAAAAAATGAGTTAATAAACTCGGAGGGATGGCAGTGAGCAATTTATATAGTAATTGCAGAATTCTTGAGCGTGTCTCAGAATCTTGTTTTCGCTCATCATCATATTGTTTCTCCTTTAGTACATCCACATCTTGATACCCTGTAAGGTCTTGAAACACTGTGATTTCGTCATTTACCCATGCTGAAGTCGCTAATGCTTTTGTGGATTCATTTGTCATCATAATTTGATATTGGGTTTTGGTATCCTTCCTTTCATTCTCTTGCCTTCTAACTGTGTGTTCAAGTCTCGTTTCCACTGTGTAACAACCATTACCAAGTACTCCGTATATTCAACTTGTGTACAAGTTTTAACTTGAGCTTACCAAATATTATTTTAAATTCTCACCTTCAGAACCCTTATCCACTACATTCAAGCTCTCAATCGCTTCCTCTCCATCCAAGAAAAATAGCGAAGACGATGGCGTTTGAGAAATTGAGCTTTGTGCAAAGTAATACGATTCCAATTCAAGTTGTTCATCAATACTCTCTTCAATATCTTCAATAGAAGAGGACAAAAATGCCGGACGAGAATCCAACTGTTCAGAATGCTCCCCAGTTCCAGACCCACCACTACTTTTCGGACGCATCAGAAACAATATACTTGTCAAAGACTCCACATCCAGTTCTCTAAAGCAGCGACGAACATGCTCTTTGTATTTGCTCTCGAGTGCATCTCTAAGCAAAGAAACGATGGATATGGAGAGTTCCCCTTCTTCTAAACTGCCAAAATACGCTTTTGCTCTAGCCATAATTTGAAGCAAGAAATTCCGTTTTGCATCATCTCCATGAAATTTACGAACTAGCTCCCTCTTTGACTTTGACTCATTTGCTACTTTGCCTCCGACCAAGTTATCATCATTAGTATCCTCATTTCCAACTCTTGGCGTGTCCTCCTGATGCTCTGTTTTTCTAGTCAACAACTAAAAATATTTCAAAAATTATGGGGAAGCAATGCAAACAATTTGTATCTGAGTTGGTAAAGCAATTCATTCAATTTTGTTGGTATTTAGTGTTCCCACATCATATCAGGGAATGGTATCAGTAAAAACTATTTCATGTTTAGAATCAACAGTAAAAAATCGGCATCATGAAAAAATATGTTGCTTGAAAAAGTCAACCTTTGCAGGCAAAAGCGTTCAGCTGTTGTAACGAAAAAGTGTCACTTTTTTAAGCAACCAAAAGTGTTGACATTTTACTCCATTCCAGCTCAAAGTTTTTTGTGCAATAAATGAATTCTTTAGTTTGTTTTCCTCTACCCTAAACTCTCTGTTTGAAGGAAAAGCATTACTATTTCTCCATCCAAACATGTATGCTTTTGATTTCAAAGCTGTGAAATCTGTAAAGTTTTCCGCTTCATAAAAATGTGAGAAGCTGTTGAATGTTGATACCTTTTGACATTCAACAAGCTGCACTAGCATGTCGTGAGTCTCCACTCCAAGATGAGCTCTGATCTTTTTTGAAGTGCGGCTCGAAGCAAAACTCGTTAAATCCTTTTGGTTTACCAAATCTCGTTTGAGATGGTGACAAAGCGTGGAAATCGTACACAACTTTTCCATCCGCTTCAATCCCAAATCCAGTGCAACCAAAAACCTTTTTCCTTTGAAAACAAAAGCAAACAAAGCATGCTTAAAATGTGGAAGATTGAAGAGGAAATAGTTTTAAGATGCGATTAGAATTAGATTGCTTGAAAAGAATACAAGTTTATTTACCACCAACATCCCCATTCTGCTTTACTTCTAAAGATGATGTGTTTTCCATAGTTTTTGCACAGGTTCCGCTTTCAAAGATTTTGCACAGAAAAAGTTACCAATTTTTAAAGGGTTTTAGAAACCACTTGTATTCCATCCGTCAACAAGAACAACTACAACCTGCGGTCAATAGGGACAACGACCAGGAAACCCACTTTTTCTCTTCCTGTACATATACGCTTGGAGGTCCATAAATACTTCCCATCATATTTTGTTTTGTCAATAAAAACTGTTTGCTTATGCGATGCTCCATTCTAATAAGTCAATTAGCGGAGTCATGATTCTCTAAAAAAAAGCATGCCTCCGAGCCTGCTTCCCTTCCCATGGAAACCATTACATTAGCCTAACAAACAAGTAATATGCATTAAACTTTGTTGAAATGTAAACATTTCTTGTACATCCTTCCCTAGACTTACATAATGATTGACGGAACGCTTCACTACGGCAACGGCACAACGAGTTACAAAGAAAAGGATGGACCCGGCCCGGTCTGTGATGATGATGCAAGTGTCTAAAAACTGAGAGAATGTAAAAATATATATTGTTTTCTTAACACGTTAAAGTTTATTACCCTTCTCTTTGTTATTGATTGAGGAGTCTGTAAAACATTTCTCCTTAAACGAATGCGTAGGTTGATTTCATGTGAAGAGTTTTTTATATGAGGAAAAAAACAACTCAAAAAATGATTATTAATATGTAGCTTCTAATATGCCCGTCTGTAAATCATCTCCAAAACAAAAAAGAAAATAGTATTGTATGACATGACATTTGATCATCAAATCCAGCAAAGTACTTAAGTCGAGGAAGATTTTTTGGGACACACCTACGAAATCAAAAAGTGATTCTGTTTTGAATTGAAAGCGTAACAAGACCAAGCTTTATTTGGATGGATGAAGAGGAAAGAGGTGTTCTCTCCAGCAACGCAACGGGATTTTAAAGAGGCTGATGCTTACTCTGCTCTCAAAAAAACTAATTCTAGAATATGGTACACACTGTTTGTCTTTACAACGCCTATCGTCAATCTCTCAAAAAAGGGGAAATTATGTCTTGTCACTTTTTATTTTCCTTGTTGAATTTTCTCCTCCGTTAAAAAGCCACACAGCACACCTAATATTTTTCTTTGGGTTGTAAAGGGATTCGAAAGAGGAAGAAAATAAACATTATGGACAAAAATGCATTGAAATTGAGACAAGATGAGTGTGTGCCAGAGGAGCGAGACTAATAAACGACACCTACATATAGATACGGATGTTTAAAAGAAGCACAGGAAAGACATCATTGCTTTTGGGCTTGAGTAGAAAAATGGGAAGTTTATAATGTCGGTATGAAACAGACGGACAATATGAATTTATAAAGAGACTCCCCCTATTCAATAAATAGGAATGTTGATGACGATGATATTCCTCACCATAAAATTGTCAAACTAAGCCGAAACGTGTGTGTGTGCAACTAGCTGGTGAAGTGAAACCGAGAATGTGACAAAAAAAGTACATTTTTTTGAATGCTGACTTGCGACTTGTACTCAACTATTTGTACACACTTATAATATGATATGGTTCTTAACTTCACCACCTTCACCTCATCCTCTCATGTTTTGTATTCAACCATAAATAGACAAAGTTTCATCTCAGGATCAGGAAGAAGAGGATCAGAAACTTTGTTGAAATGGAGAGCTGACGGAGCTGAGCTGATGTATATAATAATCTTACCTTCTTATAAGATTTTTAACACTTATAATGTGGGTTCCGTCAGTGTGTCAAAAGATATCCTGTTGCATTCCCAATTCTCAACCATTCTATATATTATGCATCAAGGAAGGAAGCAAAGATCGGATACAATCTGGAGCAGGTATTAACTTTACCGACAAGCTATTTCTTATACTTCAGTCCTCCTCTGACTTGAGACAGGCTCAGACTTGATTCTGACTCGGATCGGTCACCAGCCAGAGTTTCATACTCGTTTTCTAAGCACATACTCCAGCATTATTTCTCAAGTTGCCCCGAAAATATCCCAATTATCATCACTCATCATGGGCTACTTTGCCAGTGTTGTTCCAGTAAAGCAATTTTGGAGTCTTAATAATAATAACAGTTTTGTATGAAATAAAGTGAATGTATTTTATATTAATTCTTTTAATATCTTTGAAATAGTTGGCAATCCTATTACTCATCATCACTACTGCTCCAACGATGGAGGCAAAAGGGAAGCGAAATGTGTTGTTGACTTCAGGTTGGCAATATAATCAGCAACCACCTAATTCCCACTCACAGTCCTTGCCACAACCTCCCATTCTCTCGGGTCTGCACCCTGCTGCAGCTCATCAATATTTTTTCCCAAGAACGGAGAATTATTATCATAGGATGAAACCAGGTACTAATGGTAATGGCAGAATCCGCTTATTTTTAATACTTTTCGCATTCATGTCTCGAGTGGTGTAAATAATCACGTGAATGTTGATTTATGTTCAGTGTTAATGTGGGTTTTTAAGCTGTTTTTCAATACCAATGTGAAATTTTTCACTACCAAAATAATATGATGGTCCTTGATGCTGTCATTTTTAATTTTGCTAGATGCTGTCGTTGAGATTGTAATGGATCCTTCGGAAGAAATTGGAAACACGATGGTAGAGCACTCCTCTATGACCACAAGTATTCAAAGCCAGGCTGAGTATAGAGCTTCCTGCGTTAAGGTACACACACATGGGAACAAATGACATTCATCACATTTTTATCGCTTTTGAATAACTTTAAAGATTGAATGTGACAATATTTTTTTTTAAATTCTGTAGGAACCAGGTTGTAGATGGGAATGCGAACCAAGAGCTGATGACTTGCCTCCTGACTGCGATTGTGTTTGCTTTTACACGGATGCCAAATGGGACAACATACCATAAAAAAATTCAATGAAATTTGTCTTTATTGCTTCCGTTTTTTGAGTTACTAGCAAACCGAACGTGTGCATGCACCCGGTGAAGTAACAAAGTCACTGGTTTAGTTTATCGACAGCACTTAAAAAATTATTGCAAATTTTGCTTCCCAGTTTTAATGGTGTGCTCGTATAGGTGCCAAAGATTTTTGTTGTTTTGCTCTCATTTTTCCAATGTGAAATATAATTTTATGTACATAAATTTTATGAGTTTACATTATCTGTTTTTACATTTTTAATAATTATTAAATGGATCATGTTTTTGGTTACTGTAAAACCTTTGTTGTTAACTCATGATAAATTGGGTTGAGTTTGACTCTATTTCATTGTAACTTAACCATCAAACACGAAAATGAACTAGACTAAACGCTTCACAGATCATTCAGATAAAAATATAAGCCAATGGGCTACAGTTGTTCTAAGATAAAATACGCACATGATGAAGAAATCAAAGTAAATGGGCATATTTCGTTTTAAGTTGTTGCACTATAATGACAAATGAATTGCATAAGATAATCAATTCTGCTTTCTGACTGCCTTTATGGTTACTGGAACAAACTAGACTCTATCGTGCATCGTAATTAGTTCAGTAGTTTGCACAAAAATTTTGTTTTTGCTGAGCTATATAAACAAACATGCATTTGTAATTGCATACTGCATCAGCATCTTGATATTTGACACCATACGCATAACGCTCTAAACCAACCCACTCTTTGTTGATAAATGATAATAATATCGTAGTACCATGTCACGCAAATACTATGCTCGAATAGTACGCTACGTCAACTGACGTTATAATTTTCTTCCAAATAGTGTATGACGTTTGAAAAACCGATAGTGCTTCTTAATGATCCCGTGACAAAATAAATGCACAATGTAAATACGAAACAAAATTACAAAAGGGTAGCTAATTACTGCACACGTTGCATGGTAAATCATATTATCGATATTTTAAAGAAAAATCATCTCTACCATTACGGCCCCGGTCAAATCTCTCTTGATCCAGAATTTTTCTGCAATATAAAAGGGGGAACTTGTCTTCAAGATTTCACAGTCAAACAATTGGCAGCAGTTCAGCAGTTAACTAGCTAACAAGTTATCCAAAAAACTTTGCAGTTTGTAACCGAGTCTGTTGACAGTGTTTACTTGAACAACATGAAGGCATTTACAGTAAGTTTGTACACATTGTTATAATTATGAAAATTCTTAAGCAAGTTCATTCCTTCCATGCGTCCTTATTCAACTTACAGGCATTACTTTTCCTCGTCGTTATTGGCGTTGCCTTGGCAGTCGACTCTGCTCCCAAGGATCAGGCAACAGCCAGAAGGGATGCCCGTTTCTTAGGCTTATTTGGCGGATACGGACTTGGATACGGGGGGTATGGCTACGGGGGATATGGGGGGTATGGTTACGGGGGATACGGAGGTTATCCATACGGATATGGTGGTAAGAAACATTGCATTATTGTTGACATTATTATTCAACAATGCTATTTTAGGCTATATATTATTTTCCTTATTTTTTGCAGGATATCTCTGGGGTTAACAACTTATCTCCAATATAAAAAAAATCTTGTATTTCCTCACATAAATTTTTCTCCATGCAAACGTGTATATGAAGGTGCAACAACTTTTTCTAAAACATTTGTAAACTTTCTTCTCAAATAAATATATATGCCATTTTGCTTGAACCTAAATAATTTTTACATTTACACTTAAAACATGTTTATTCATCATCATCATAAGGCTTAAAAAAATACAACTAACTAACCATACAGTCACTATAATAGAGGTGGGAGTATATATACATGAAAAATTAATCACTTGATGCCATGCTATATAAATTTCTTTTTCATAAAATTATACGTCACTCAAACTTATTGGATACAGCTATTATAACACATAATATGGTAATATACAATATTTGTTAGTTACACCAAGTAACTTACTTGAGAAAAAATATAGTGTAATACTTTTTTGCATTTAGTTAGTATATAGTACAGGAACATACTAATATATAACAGTGCTATTCAACCCTTGGTAACTTCCATAGTCAAATATAAGACTTCCATAGGTAATATTAAATATGAGAAGGACGACGACACAGGAAATGTTGAGAAAAAATCCTGTTTTTACCATATCCAGGATTTTCATACTTCCTACGGAAAATACTATGGCGTTGGGTGGCGTGGCAACTGGAAGCTTTAGTTGAAAGAAGAAGTAGTAGTTTTGAGCTTATTTCTTTGTTTTTATTGAGTAAATCAAGAAGTTTTTGGCTTACCATAAATGCGTATGAACAAGTAACCGTGGCAGGGAGCGTTAGGTACAATGGATGCATATTCAAATTTTTAGACTGAAAATCGAAAGTAGAGAAAGGAACACCTATCAAACATGATTTGACTTTTTGTCACTAATTCAATTAAAAAAGATACTTACAAGAGTGATTAGAATGGGTATAAGAACATTGGCACAGGCAGTATTACTCGCCACTTCTGTGATTCCAGCCGTCATTATCATCACAATGAAAAGGATTAGGGGACTGGGCAGGTCCTTTAAGCCAATTAGACTATCACCAATCCACTGTGAAAGTCCTGACTCATTTGATGCATCAGATAAGGCAAAGCCTCCACCTAGTTTTTATCATTGATTTATACATCAAAAGTAGATTAAATTAGGTTATGTTTAAGGGACAAGTACAAATTACACGTGAGTATTGATTGTCAAATACCCATGAGTAGCACAACGCCCCAGGGGAGATTGTTCTGTACATATTTCCAATCCAACAACGCCTCAACCTTAACGCCAGCGTTTTCTTCTGCAATGTTACATTCATATTCAGAATTATAAGGGGGTCAATCTCTCAACGCGTACAAATAAAAAGGTACTTTGGATTAACTTCTACTAACTGCGAAACATGGTAGACGGATTTTTTGGGAGGATGAAGAGCAACATCACAATTAACATAGCAGCAGTAGAATCCCCAATGTTAAAGTCACGACTTGGTGTTATCAAATCTGACCATCCGGTAATAAACTTGGGCTCTTTGAATAACCAAAGGCAAACGGCAAAAAAGAAGAGGAGGGCAACAGTCACCTCATGAAATGTCATGGAACCAAGACCCTTGTATTTTTCCTTTAGCATTCGCTCAACATTTTTCTGATTTTCCTTGGACACAAGTCTTGCCGTCATTTTATCCCTTCCTCTGCCAGAAAATCCAAAGAAGACGACAACAAGGTACACCCACGCAATCAACACGTTGACTACCATTGGAGGTACATTGAAAGCCATCCATGTGGCAAAAGTCAGCTCTGTCAGGGTTCCGTTCTGACCCATTTCTGATCTACAGGATCAGACACAGGTTTTAAATATTGAGTGAAAACATCACTACCATCATCACATAAGCAAGCAAAGCGACAAAAGGAAAATAGAAAAATCAGAAGCGTGAAGCTATTTGGATATCGATTTTGCAAATACATTTTAACTACCGTACTAATTATGTTATACTGCATTAAAAAAGTGTAGAAAATTGCGTTAATCTTCACCTTAAAAAATTCCCCCACATAAATTTCCTACAAAATCCAACTACTTACAAAGGTACGTGGTAAACCAATTATTTGCATAAATTTTTGCAGACGCAGAAATTCTTTCCTTAGCTAAATCAAGCAAGAAGAAACTGGCGTGAGTAAAATTCTCAAAGCGTACACTAATTCATTGTCATTGTCAATAATAGAAATGTGCTTGCCATACAAGCACTCATCATCAGTCAGGGTCAAAATAGAACTAGTATTTCCCCTCATCAGTTTCCTTCTTTCTAGAACTGTGAGCTAGTTGCACTGCACAGTAGCGATGTTTGACGCTGCCGCTTACGGTACTACTTTTTGTTAAACAAGCCAAGTAACGTTCAACGTTCTGGAGGAAGGTTGTTCTTTACACTTTGCATGACGGCACAAACTCGTACGCTTCAATACATTTCTCAAAAAACGGAAATCATTCTTGTTGATTATTAAAGAAGGAAGATGAGATAATCGAAAAGTACTATTGAAGCGTCATGTAACAACAATGACAATAGGATTAGTTATTATCAAACACATTGTTTATGCCAATTTTTAATTACAAGCGTCTACGAAAGCCAAAGTAGTTTTTGTTACCATAGTCTCGTAATTCCTTCATGCTTCAACTCAAGCTTCCCATAAGAGTTTCCTACTTCAAATTTACCATACATACGGTATGTCCACAGCACCAGGAAATAAAAAATTATCATACCAACTAAGTGTTGAAAAAGTTTCAAGGTTTCTTAACAAAAAAGTTCCCATCTTCGAACACCTTGTCAAATATCTACTACCTTTAAACCACCAACCACCTTTAAAATTCCCATTACCATTTTAAAGTCTACAATATGATTTCCAAAAAAAAATATTTGTTCGATGCTCGCATGCCTCCACTATTATACCCAAGAAGATATTGTGCAAGTCTACAGTTTCATACGCATTTTATACTAGTCTTACGCCTTCTCCTTGAGGATTAGATTAGGTCCGGATCCCAAAATGGAGCCTGTGCCACCAATATTTGAGGCATACGCAATAGCAAAAAGTATTCCATTTTGACACTGCAACCTTTAAACAATTAATGCAATTTTCATCAAATGAATGTCTTAACAATTTGTCACGCAAACTGATTTTACTACCTTTAACCCCTTTTCTTATTATAGCTCTATTGTTGCTTGGGTTATTGCATCGTATCGTATCGCATCCCTTTCATTTTTTGATTCAGTTCTAACGCAATTTTAATTTAATGACTTACAATTATGCACAGAGAGCCGAAATGATAGGATATGTGACTAGCATAAAAAAATAGAAAATACCCACAATGACGACAGAATGCAAAAAGAGTTTTACCTCGACTCGTACTACTCTAGTTGAGTAAGTACTAGGAACGTAACATTTTATGACGTGATACTTTTGTACTAGGTACGTATTATTTAAAACATGATGAATCATGACCAATTACAAATTACCATAAATGCACACACAAATCACATGAACTAGCATCACAAACAAGCTCAAACACGTGGTTGAGCTTTGGTTCGCCTTTGCAATTGACAAGTTAAAGCGACATAAAATTTCAGCATTTTAGTTTTGTCTGCGTTTAGCATTTCAATCTTGTTGTTATTTGTACCCAATAACAGAGCCAGCCACGGTTATTGGCCTGTGTGCTGCGAGCAAACGGTAAAGAAGGCCCGAGGACGAGGATGCGTATGGTGTCGCCGTGCCACCAATATTTGCAGCTACCACTGATGCGGTCAACAAAGCTCGTTTCATTGCAGCAACTTCACTCTCATTTACTTTTTCCCGAAGTGCGTTGCTTAATCCAGAGCTCACGCTGTGCCATTCATACATGTATATTAAGTACCATATTATTCATTAAATTTTTTTCATTTAAAACTAATCAATTTACGCTCCCAAAAGAATTGAAAAGTATGCATGCTAAATATTTCTATGAATCAATGAAAATCTCTCTTTGATACACATTCCGCACTAGACACTATTGTTTTCAGAGTCTGTGTCGTTCTCATATTCAAGGATAAATCAAATTGAGCCCTGTGGTTACATACTAAAAATACAAAAGGAGCATCATCCCTCCCCTATCATTACTTACATTGCTGAGTCATTATCCCCATCACTGCTGCTGTCATCAATAGCAATTGTCGTTGTGCTTCCGGTCATGGTGTCGAAATCTTTGCTGCGATTTACACTGTTCACAGTCAGTTGAGGATTTGGATCAGGTGCGTGAAGGATTGCGACTGTGCCGCCACTTGACTTGGTTGCCACTATCGTTCCAATTGCTGCTGGTGAAGAACCCGAGAAATTTGTCATGTTTTCCTCCAACTGCTTCTTATTGTTGAGGCGAGATGCGTCAATGGCATTTGCTCCCTGAATTCCATTCAATGAAAAACTGTTTAATTTGTAAAACATTAGAGTTACAACAGTCAACTGCAGCTTACCTTGTTGAGCTCATCCAAAACGGCGAGAACGATGGGAACCATCATAGCAGTTGTGGCAGTGTTTGATATCCACATTGATAATCCCATTGTTGTCAACATAACCCCTAGCATGAGCCGGATAGGAGATGCTCCAAATACTGTCATTACTCTCAAAGCGATTCTCTTATGTAGGTTGGAGTATTCCACTGCCAAGGCGATAATGAGACCTCCAACAAACATCATGTTTGATTCTTTCATGTAGTTTCGAGATACCCTGCCTGTTTTGTATTTAAGGATTCATTAAATTTACCCCTTCTTCCTCATCCACCCCATCCTTTAGCATCGGAAACTTACCAGTATCCTGCACCCCAAAAAGAGGAAATAGCACAATAGGCAAAAAGCTGGTGACTGCAAGCGGTATCGCTTCCGACATCCAAAATACGGCGGTTATCAGAATGACATATGCGCATCGAAATTTCTGCAAGTTCATAATCAATTGGAGATTAACCTTTTACTTATCAGGATAAGAGGTTATTATGTTATCTTTATATGTAACGTAGCGCATATAGTAAATAAGTACAGACAAGCATTTAATGAGGGTCAAGGTCGCGACTCTTTCACAAAATTGGATCTTCTCTCTACATTTAAATGAGCTCTACCACAGGCACACAGCGACGACATCAAAAACCAACAATCAATTGTTGAGTACAGTACAGGTTGTGTGACTAGGTAAACTACATACTTGAGGGGATGCCGTGCTAATAAGTGGTGTGTGGTGATGTTGTGATGATTAGCAAAATTATGTAGCCTTCATAACAATATTCCTGCTAACCTTTGTCTTTATGCGGCATAATCATATTAATAGAAAAATTCCTAAAAGTGTGAAAGGACTTCCTCATATCAACTTAACGTGTTTCCATTGTAACTCATGCTTGCAGGTCTACAACCAATCATGCTATTTGGGACTCTTTCCGCATGCACAATGCAATGCAATCCACATTTATTTTTTTCTGTCAACGTCAGCTTTCAATGAACCTATTATCAAATGGCCACGCGACAAAAAAAGCTTCCTGTATCATATAATCATATTATACAACAGTTGCCTTTTCCTGGTCTGATCTAAACATTTTTTTGACAGGAGGCAGAAAAAAACCCTTTTGACTTTTCATTTCAAGTTGTTTGCATGCAAGAGATCCACAAAAATGACACTGCAAATTTAAAGTTACATAAGCATTAATTGCAAGTTTGTAAGCTTACCTTTGATCCATCATTATCCAAAAAGAAAATGGGTAGGAGGATGAGAGGTATGGCGAACGTTATAAAAAACCTCCAGTTCTTTGCTAACCCACGTAAATACATTTTGAAGTTTTTTGTTTGTGGAGATACGTAATTAAAAAAGTCTGGTTGACTATATTAATTCCTTGAGATTCTTTGGTAATGAGCAAAGCACCGCACGCAATATCACAATGAGATGCGCATCTTCTTCAAAGAAAGTTTGATTACGTGTGAAATGGAAAAATGATTTCAATTATCACAGTTCATAATGAAAAAACAAGGGGGAAGAAAAATGAAGAAAGATACGACCAGCTTCTTCTTCACAGCGGCACAGAACAACGAAAGGTGGTGAGTGGTTCTTTTTCCTGCACTTTGATTGAAAGTATGACTTTTGACAAAAAAGGTAAAAAAAAAATGAATTGCATTCACTTCACCCACTCTTATTATTCCTTATCTACGCATATTGACGGCTAAGTTTACTTAATGCGTCTGTAAATCCAGAAGCGTTGAGTTGACTGCCCTACTTTTGACTGTGAGTACATCAGATTTATACGTACACACCTATGAATAATGTATTTTTATCTACAACCTAAAGCCTCAGCAAAAAAAACTTATTTGTTGAAAGTGATATGATTTTTCTACCCCACTTTATTTCGCACACGATAATAATAAACGGTAGTTGTGAATCATCATCTCCACCAAACAAAACAGTCCTAATGACCTATTATCATCTTCTCTTGTTTTACACAAACAAAGCAGAAGTGGCAGAGACTGATTGAATAATTTAAATTTTTATATTGCATCACGTAATAATGATTGCGGAAGCTTTTTATGAAATGAAAAAGGAAAAAAATCACAACAGAAATCTGTAAAAGCTAAAGTCCCCTATCGATGTATCTAATTCACTCTGGAAAAACAATCAACTGGAAAAGTGCATCTATCTGTGAACGTTCACGGAACTAGAGGCTAGTTAAGACTGATGAGGTTGGCATCGGGATTCGAGCGTTTTTATAAGTCACTGGCTGGTTGTCGACAAAGCGTAAGCCCATACCATGAAAATATTTTGCGAGAAGAAGGGAGCAGGAGTCATGAGCTTCATGCATGTAAGCATAGATCACAAAGAAAGGTAAGCATATATCATAACCCAATGCAAATGTAATATCTAGTACATATTGCGAGTAAAGCTATTAATTTTTTAGATGTGGTGTTTGGCCATATCAGAGCGCATTCACAATTTCCATTTAGAAAAAACGTACTTGACTCAAGTCTGTACAAGCGATACATACAAATATATAATAGATTCTGTCAGCTCTTTACGCTTCACAATCCCTACGCAAATAGTTATAGATTGTAGCTGCTAGTAGAAGAGATGTCATGATGATGAAGTCGTTTGAATGCACCTTGCGCATACAAAAAAGAATGTGTGCTTGTTAAATGATGCAGGGTTTAAGGACTTGTTGACTTCTTGACAAGTAGTTGGTTGGTTGCTTCATGGCTTCATGCTCAACGTTTTCTCTAAGTATGCAAAGCTATAAAATAAAATGATATGCGTATGAATACTTTCATTAATTATTCGGATGACTGAATTTATTGCGTGGCGCTCAAGAATTTTCGAATTGCACACCTAGAAAGAAAGAGCAAAATCAAATTGGAAAGGACAGTTATAGCTCTAAAAATATTATATGGTTTCTGTTTTCCAAGTACAGAGTTCGTGTTGAAACCAAAGTTGCTAGTTTTGCTTCGCTCGACAAGCTCAAGAATGAACTTTTTTACGACAAGTTTGCGAGCTGCAGTTTCGTTTTGAAGGTGCATTTTTGCAATGCTACATTTATATACGTAATATGTGTGGATATGGATGTACCTAGTATGTATGCAAATATACAGGCTTACTTGGAAATAGGGGGTTAAGGAATGCACCATTACTTAGTATTGCGTAGATTCTCTATCTTCTGGTTACCTTGCAGATCCCATGATACAAAATGGTTTTGGGATGGATGCCACTTGAAAAAATTCCACGATCGAAAGGGGATATCAAGAATTAAGCTAATTATTAAAGGGAAATCCTCCACTCCGAAATATATTGGGTGCCGACAAATAGTTACTACGCCATTGGTGTTGCTTCTACCTGGATTTTGGCGGAAATAAAGACTTGTTGCGTAAAAGTTTTGGGCTTTTGGCACTAAACTGTCATTAATGCATCATTAGGATCATGAATTACATTAGTATGCAAGGCATTGATATGTGGGCGTGTGCGCAATACAATAAACTTTTATTCTATGTATATTGACTGATGCAAGCAGCAGAGCTGTCATTATTTTTTAGAGACTATATAATTGCTGCCTTCATTCTAATCATAAGTTTCATGTGTGTGTAATGAATTTAGGCTTTTCCATTTTGATATCATATTTTTTATGTAAAACAAAACGGATTAAAGTGTCAAAGAAACTATGTAATGAAAATTCACCCAGTTTCAAAATGCCATTGATGAATTAACCGTCGAAATGTCATTTTTCCAACCGGCAATTTTCTGAGACTGAATAAAGAGTAGATGCATTTAATCCAACCGATTGTTGAACCCTTAACATTTGAAGGGGTTGCCTAATATGGAAAATGAAGTGGTAAAAATATTCTCTCCACATAAAACATTAAAACTACTCAGCAAGATCCTCATCACTTTTTGGAAAGCTACGTAGACGCGGGCATTACTCCGTATTGCCATTTAAGTCACAATTGTCAAGTGTCAAACCCACAAAATGTGAAATCAAAATCCTTATCCGGGGTAGCTTTCGGATAAATGAACTCATTATTTTATGACTTGTACACTTAAAATTAACTTCATATAACTTCATTTTTAATCACCGTCAAATCAACTCGACTAGTAGCTTCAATTTCACAAGTTTTCAGGTTGCCCCCAATTTGTAGTGATGGGACAACGACGCTATACATGCCTTATTGCAAATTTTCTTAATAAAACCAGACAGCGTGTCTCTAGCCTGAGATATCTAGTAAATACTTATCCTTTTGTAATTTTCATTTCATTACAATAATGTGATTAAAGTAGCAATAACGCAGTTGCAACAATGTAGCACAATTTTTCTATGCAAAATAATGCAGATGGACGCGAATGCAATGTATGCATTGTAAAAGGGAGAATTCAATTGTAATTTTTTCAATTAAATTTTCAGGTGCAAGTTCAATTACATTTTACATCTTCGACTGTCCCAATTACGATCTCATCTGGCAACCAGCAACGTCACGATGTTGTCCTACTAAATTCAGCTGAGCAGCGATGGCATGGCTAGCATCAATTTTCAATCATGTAGTACTTATTTGGCTAGTACGTAATTAGATAATGCTTTAAAATGAAAAGAGTTGCACATAATTGCTACCAGTATCAAAAGGTTAATATGTCTGTGCTATAAACTACATCTTTTAGTGGTGGTGTCTAAAAGGCGCTTAGGACTTCTCTTGATTTAAAATACGCAGAAAACTACCTCAATAAAATCATAACACTTTTCAAAGTACTTGAAATCCAGCAACAAATATTAGTGTACACAAAATAAACAGCAAAACGTAAACAGCCATAACCAGAATTATGCAGTTGCACATTAATTAATTTCTATACATAAAGCAGCACATCATGACTTAATAATAATAATACGACAATATGTTGCAGACTTGTTTGCACGATAATGTATGCTTACCAACTGAATAAACGACATTATCGAACTTCGCAGAAATGGTCCAGGATTTTCAGATACTTAGTAACCGTTTGCAGTGACTCCTATAATTTGCAGTATTACAATGCCCCGTACCTCAACATTGCTGATTTACTAGCATACAACAACATATATCATGATTCATGAAATGCATCCTACTTTTCTGTATTAATATTAATGAAAACAAATCATTTCTCAGAAAAGTTGGTTTGCATCGTAGATCTTTAAAAACGAGGAGAAATGATAATGTTACGTATGCATAGCTTGATCTCCAGGCTTGTGTAATTCTTCGTAAAAAAATTTCTCTGCTAAATGCTCATACATAGTTTGTTTGAACCAATAGTGGCAAGTGGTAACTGCTTTCGGCACAACCAGTCATTGATACTTTTGGTGGTGCAATGATATATAATATTCTCATGCAAAATAAACCAAAAAAAGGGCGAACCGACAACAAGCCTGTCATTTAAGATAATTTTCTGACAGCAAGTTTTGCAAAAACTAGACATAGGTATTATTTTTAGGCATTGGCTCCCATCAAATGAAACGTGCCTAGTAGTTATGACAGAGAGCAAGTTTTATTGACGAAAGAAGATCATGGGAACGCATACGAAATTCATCCAATGATACGCATTCCAATGCCACTGACGGAAAATGGATAAAAATAGCTGATACAAAGTGATAGGTAAATCAAAGGCTTGGTTAGAGAAATAAAGACACTACAGGTCACCAACCACATACCAACATTGTATGAGAGATAAATGTCAATCAATTATCTTTGACGCTAACGACAGCACAATGAACCACACACCGCTGAAGTACGGTAATTTGTAAATGCGTCATTTTAAAAGACAGCTAATAGCGAAAAACCAGATTCCAGTCGGGTTTTTCAATGAAATGAAATGTGAACTAAAAATTGATGCTTCATATGGTGATGAATTTTATTAAATCATTTTTTGATGCCGACAAATGTACAACATACACGTAATACCACCACAAAAGCTATTTTTAAGACAGATAATATCGATTTATTGACTTTTAAATTTTGCTCTCACTATTTTCTAACGGCACATAATAATTATATTCGCTTGTAGCTTTCCCGTCGTCAGGCAGCTCATTTCAGTGAACAGAATAAGTTGTATTTTTTTCCTCTCCATTGCCATTAGAATCTACATGCATAAGTAGTACAAATACAAACTGCGTACAAGTGTAGATGATTCACATGATAATTTTTACATCCACTAATATAGTCATATCGTTTATACATGAAAACATTTTATAGATAAATGAAATAATAAATAAGTATCTAAATATGTATGTGTTTATTTAGTTCAAAACTTTCTATAACCTTTTCCACATTCCGTAGAAAACAGTTAAACCCCTTTTACCTTGACAAACTTGCTTATCAATAACTCTTTCTGACTTTTTACAGTAAATTACCATTTAGATTTGTGCGATTTTACTACACTAAACTAAACTAACATGCTATATTTTTTTGCAACTAAATACTTAATTGCTAAAAGATAAAAACTACACATGCTTTGTACATTGTCCAGCAAGTAGGACGTGTTGAATTAATAAGTATTCTATATTCAATTGCTTTTAAAATGTTACTAGTGAGAGAAATATTGAGCTAAAGACAAATCTAAACTTAAGTTAATTTATCGTTTTCATGCAATAAAAGGCTTATTCTTTAAATATATCTAACATACATTCATGTTATTACTCGTCATATGAGAACTAAAATCATTTTTCTATTGACAACTTGATGTTATCAGTTATTGGTCATTCAAAATTAGTCACAAAATAAAATCACGGTAACAACTCCAATAAAAAATTAGGAAGATTGACTCAAGAGTGAATAAACTGTAACTTCAGAGATCGTAATTTTTTTACAGTGTTGAGAATGGCAGTATGTATTGCTTTTTGAGTAAAAATAACTAAAACATTATTTGGAGCAAGGTGAAGTTGCTTGAGATACTTATTTACAAACGGGAACAAATTCTTATATTGTTAAAATCAAATAAAATGTTTTGAATGCTTAAAATTTTCCTTCATTCCACAGTATAATATGTAAGAAAGAGATGAAATTATCAATATCATTTAATTGCATTGCAATTCAATACGTTGCGGATACGATTATTAATCTAATGTCGCTTTGTGTGTAGAAGTATATACGTGCGAGATAATTACATACGTGCTTTGTTTGATTGCACCAAATTACCATTTCTTTGCCTCAAATTTAAAATACCTGGGTGTCCTGTGTGCACGGCCTAACCAGCTAAAATTCTTGATTTTGTTGTTGGTATTGCTTGCACTCGTAAGACAAGAAGGAAAATTGCATGTGCTTCTAGTTTAAAACACATTGTACTTCTTCTGACGAGGAGAAATTGACTTTGAGGGTTTTACGGAGAGTTTCGCCAACTCTCAGGGCATTATACTGACAACCACACTGTTGCTCAGGGAGGCTGGTGGTTTAGCCATTGGTGCCATCAATAGCTTACCTCCCTGTGGCCCAACCTCTGGCTGGTGAAGATTGGCGTCAATCATGCTTGGGGGATGACTACTCTTCACTATCATTTTCCGCCCGTTGTCTTCCTCCCTCATTTTTGAGAGGAACTTGTTGAGACCCGCGATAGTGATTTGGGGCACATTTTCCACATCCAAGAAAATCAACTTGCGACAACGGCGGAGATGGTCTAAGCTAATGTTTGTGAGTTGCGGGCAACCAGTAATGTATAGATGCGTTAGATTCTCGAGACTTGGCGAGTCTGGGGCACCCAACTGGGCAATACCGGCATCCGTGATTCGTGGGCAGCAACTCAGATCCAGTCTAGCAATACTTCCGGCGTGTTGAGTTACATATCTATTGTGAAATCCAGGGAAAAATCCATTAAACTTTAGAATTTTTAATGTGAACTTTATTTAAAAATTTACGCTTGTAGAAAAAAGTTACAAACGTTACCTTAGTGAAACGTCGGAGAGATGTGCCCCAGCAAGGCTCAAATATTTGAGATTTCTCAATCGAGACTTGGAGTCGGTAAGTCCGGGTCTGGAGTCAATTGGAGGTGCTAGTACCTCTCGAACAGCACCGTCAAGTAAGTGATCCACGTAGCCAAGATCCAATCCAGAGAGGGATGGACAGAAACATGTTTTCAAGGCAGATACCGTGTTCCATGAACTTCCCTGAAGGGATAGCTCTTTTAATTGAGGTAGTCTACTGATAAGCCACAACAGTTGTTGTTTGGAAATTTTAGTCCAGTTTAGGCTCAAATTGGCTGGCTGTCTTCTCACAACACCTTTTAGCATGTCTGGTGTGATGGTTCTGTGATAAATGATACAAAAGACAAAAATATGTATAAATTAATACTTTATGCAAGTGTAAGCTATGTCCCTTGACTATCTAGCTTATTTTTTAAATCTCAAAGTACCTTTGTGAGAGATCGATTCTTTCCCATAATGAAGGTGTCAAGCCCAACCGATTCCAATCCTTAGAGACGCAGAGAACTCTATTCAAAGTTTTGAGATCCAGCCATTTAAAAACGTGTCCCCAAATGCGAGCATCTTTCATGACAGAAGGACCAGCCCCTTTCTTTTTAGAAGCTTTCCGAGCTTCTTCCTCCGGAAGGGTTAGTGGAGCAGGGCGAACCACGTTAGTTGGTTTCTTCAAAACTTTCCCTGTTGCATTCATTATTTTTCCTGATAACTCCGTTCTGTAACGATAGCAATATCCATAATGTAACGTTGACCAAAAAAACAATGTAAATTTTTCATACATCATGCCATTATATTTTTAATTTTTGTATTACCTAAAAGGATATTTGATTGGTGACGCCTTCTGTTTCGTTTCACTTTCAGAGTTTTCTCCAGTTTTATCGTCCACCGCCTCATTTTCCACAACCTCCTGCTTGATTTTCTTTGCCGGAATTAGATTCGCATCTGCTGGTGTAGTGGCATTTGGTTCTTTAATCAAAATTTTTGGAGGTTGTGGTCTCTCCATTTCCCCATTCCGTGGTATATCATCCGATAGCCTTCTGGACTGTTTAACCTTGGTCATTTCAGATGCAGATAGGGTTCGCTTGATCGCCGAACTTATTTTGCAAGCTGCCGCTTTCATCGACTCTTCTGTACTCCGGCGGCGGACGACTTGATCTATCTTCTGCCTCACAAGCTTCTCATCCTCTCTTAGCTAAAAGAAAATATTATTATGCTAGCATTATTAAAAGCAAATGAAATATGTGTGCATTTCCAGAAACAAAATTCACAGCAGCATATTATCACATCACATCACAAAAGCTTATAAATTGTGTGAAAAATTACCGATTTATCCACACTATTTTTCTTCTGAATTCGTTCAATACTCTCACTGATTTCCTGCTTCACAATCGAATCGCTTATATCCGGCTTCACATCATGATGATGTGGACTATATCCTGGTTTTCCATTTAATATGTTGTTTGGAGTCGTCCCATTAGGTATACTGTTTACAACTTTGATATCCATGATGATACCATCAGAGTAGCTTCCACCTCCATTATTATTTTCCCCACTAGCATGATGGTGGTGATGATGATGGTGATGGTGGTGGTGATGATGATCTCTCTTATCCTCTTGTGATCTCATCCTCTTAACGCCACGTACCGGCTTACTTTTGTCAACACACATTGGACACTCCCAGCTATTGGGCAGGTCCTCATTGACAATAGCAATGGATCTGGCACAAACTTCCGACGCTATGCATAGTGGATGCACAGTTTTTAAGCACATGATACACTCCATTAAATTAGAGGGCCCTTGCTTTGGCTTCCCCATAATTTGAAAGGCATTCGGCCCCTCTCCCCATCCATCCTTTGCACACTCATCGCAAGTGGCAGTGGTCGGTAGTTGGGGACGAAGACAGTCCCTCATCACGCAAATTCTGCGACGAACGCTGGGCTCCTTGGTGTCATTGTACTTTTGTCTGGCAATGCAGTTCAGGCACTCATTACAGTCTTCGCTAATATTACAAGCTTGACACGTGCCGCAGCGCACGCGCCTCCGAAATATTTCCTCCACGGCTGGAATTGGGCTGGAAACGCCGCAGCTAAAGTTACACAGTGACTGGTTTTTGGAGGATCGTCTACTGTAATCCACCTTGCCCACGTCCTGATTAATAAATTGCCCCAGCACCATTTTGATATATAGTACTTACTCCAAAAAATAAACTTGTAAAGAAATAAATTTTTATACTTTTGTAGAGGTTTGTTTTTTTTACCTCTGCCTTTTCTCCAGGCCAAATCAATATTGGCCTGCCAGTCACAGCCTTTGCAGGATTATCGTATCTATGCTTCTCTACGATTTGCTTAATGGATCTAAGCAGAGCTACTGGGTCGTAGATGAGTGCAGGGACATTCTTTCGTTGAATGGGTAGCTGGTGAAGGTACAGGACGATTGCTTTCAAGCCCAATAACTCTTGAGGACTCAAGGCCACATCCTAAGAGAAAGGAGATGATCTTTGCTGTTTATGCATATAAGGTTTTTTACGCACTTGTGCTGCTCAACTGCATACCTATCCTTTCTCACAGTTTTTATCTTTCATGTTGCTAGCTCGTGAACCAACAACAAGAAAGAATCTATTCGTATGTATGCAGATGAGAACCGAGATGAGATATATGATTCTTTATATGTACGTATGGAAATGATAAACAAAACTGTCCACACAAGTACAAGTGCATAAGTAAGTGGCTTGTCGTCCCACATTCTCAGCAGCTCATCTCAACTCAATCTCATGCTTGGGCAGGCATTAACTTAGCAATACTTTGCCATAATCTTATAATACGTACAAGTGTTTATGGATAATGTATATATTTTATATATGTATATACCTCTGGAACCAATCTTTCACAAGGAGGTGGCTTCCATTCCTTCTCATTGTCTTCGTCATCATCGGACGGGATGCGAATGTAACTTTGGCCCATGAGACAATGTACATACCTCTCAAGTGTGTACCACAACATTTCCGTGAAGAAGGGATAGCGAAACTTTTGCGGAACTTTGGTTTGCTCCTCAACAGTTGCAATCTTTAGTTGCTTCTCGATCCCGAAGCTGTGCAGGAAGTTGCCACCAAAAACTAGTGAATCCTTTGGGGTATACACGGCATGTATCCAGCCAGACGGAATGAAAAATGTGTCTCCCGAATGCAGATATACTCGACTGCATGTCTCAACGTTGTCACCAAAGAACGTGTCATTTTGCTTGCCGGATAATACCCAAGCTTGATACAGCTCGAGGTTTTTGTCCGTCGGGGGAATCAGCCAGAATACCTGAGACAAAGAGAAACCTGCATTTTTAGTCCATGCGCTAATAATATTTTATGATTGTTCAATGAATGAAAAAGTGATTGGTATATGTGTACCTTTGCCCCTCTCAAAATATGATACCAGACTGAGGTGCCACCAAAATCCACATGAAAATCAGTATAGCATCCTTTCACGCTCATAAGGCAATACTTTTGAACTTTTGGGTACATCATCTCATCCATTACATTTGTTGACTCGGTTTGCATGTTTTTCAAATGACGGGGCCAAACCCTATCCACCCAATCCATTTGGCGGACGACGGTGGGAGCCTCAACGAAATTTTCAAGTTTTGTATGAGAAAACTCCAAACTTATCACATTTAGTAACCTGTCCTTGTTTGACTTTTCATAATATTCCTGCCACTGCTTCATTGTCAGCTCCATATTCTTTTGTGTTTTTACATCCATGACATCCAACAATCGCTTAGAGCCTTAGATGAAAAAATAATTGAACTGTCACTAAAACTGTTCGCCAATATTCAAAGGAAAGCTACCTGAAAAGTTGGGAGATTTTCAAGATTTCTTACCAACACAAGTCCTGACGTCCCCCACATGAAAAGTAGAGCCAGGCACTCTTATTCCGAGCCCTTCTTTTTCATGGAATACCATAGGCTCAGTAAAACCATACTGTTGAATGTATGCGAGATTGAAGTCTGTAATGGGATATGGGAGTAAATTTCTACTTAAATATCATGTTACCTTTCACTCTAACTATGCAAATTATGCGCAAAAAAACCCATGCAATTTCTCACCTGTCCCTTTCATCTCCTTCACAAGGTTTTTATCAAACCTTTGGGATCTGAGCTTTTCCTCGAGATCAAAACTTTGTGGTCCTTCAATTTCATCGTCTGCATCCCCAAGTCCCCAGTCATCCGTATAGAACTTGCGTTCTTTTCGGTCCCGCTAATTATACAAAAAAAATGCACGAATAAAAAATACCCTTCAAATTACTTTCATAATACTATTGGTTAAATCTCATCTATAATTATTATGTACTCGCAAAAGATGATACAAGAGAGAAAACATGTTCTCCATCTTTAACGTTATTGGAATTTAAACCTTGAGAACGACACTAGAACAAGGAGGACACAAGACTAAGGCCAAACCACGAGCGTGCTAATCGTTTTGATATAGAAGAAAGGAAGGAGCTGACTTATATGATATTTTCCAATTATGAACTGATATGAAATGATTTACATTGGGAAGCAAAAAAAATGTGTAAATGTAAGTATGTAATGGAAGCAGAAAGCTCTTGCTAGAGACGACGGAGAAGTGTAGCACACATTTTGTTTCTCTTGCCACTACTGATCCAAACTAAACTAGGTATTAAGGTATAAACTCCTTCCTGTGCTAGATTTGTTATGCTTGCTTGTTCGTCTTATAGTCGATTCAAGAGTATGTTGCAATTACAAAATCAGTGAGTTTAAGCTTGTGCAAAATAAAACATTTATTTTAAACTTTCGCTTTAACCATTCTTCATTCTTCTTTTATAGGTTTATGCTTGTTTCATCTATACCGACTCAACAGACTCCTTTTTACCTAGCTTTGTTTTGTAGCAAAGCATTATTGCATTGAACTTTATACGCATTTATGCATAAGCCCAACATTATGGTTATGATTATGATTTGATGATAGCATTCATTCAAAATAAGGATATAAATGGTCGCATGCTTTATCATTCCAACCAAAATATTGTCAAGTCAAATGAGAGTAATTATGAAATATAATATGGAACATAGATTTGTAGTTAGTTTTTGGAAAATGTCTAGACTTACCAGTTGACGTGTAACACGTTTGGGACTCTTTTCCAATTTGGATTTCGGCTTGACACAGATCTTCTCCTCAAACTCCATCTCTACTGTTTCAACGTCCGCCAGTTTGATAAATTACCTGCCTTAGCAGGGAAAACTTACGGAGTTGAAAGTTTTTTTTATAGGAAAACTGCTTCGTTGGTTTTAAATAATTGCTATCGTTTTGGTGGTACAAATCTGCAGATGGTTTTAATCCTTTTTTTATGTGTTCAGTTTGTTATTCTCGTGTTTCATGTTTCTAATTTTTGTTTTTGAGCAGGAGGTTAATATTGCTTTTCCTCGGCATTCACATTAGAATATCATCTCAGTAATAAGATAAGATAACAATATTATTTATTTTTTGTTGAGCAACGGAACGTTAAATAGTTCTATGATTTTTTTTATCATATCCTTCCACAAATGTGTTGGATACTCAATGCATTCAAAATTTTCAAATCAGCGTTTCATCTCCAAGTCAATTATATATCACCCCTTGAGCATCACCAACAAAGTAAAGGTTCTCCTTTTTGTTTAGGATGGCGATAACATACGCGCATTTGCATGTGGTACTGGTACATATGCGACTTTGTACTTTGATGTGGGCATAATACAGATTAACAAATCTCCAAAAAATGATGTTCGTTTGATACTCACTCAGTCACACTTACTCACTCCTCCAGCTCACAGTCAACAGAACAGAACAGAACACGACACCGACAGGAGAGCAAAAGGGGAAATATGTGTACATACTTTTCTCTTTTTAAAGCACTTGACATTTCAATTCTTTCACGTTGAATCTTTCTCACCCCATCTGAATTTATTGCGGTGTTTTTGCACACCTTCTGGCGATTTAATTATGTTTTTTTTTAAATTGCGTTTATTTTCTCTCCATTAAAATATTTGACTAGCTTTCCATTTCACTCTCAGAAGCTCCGTTCAAACGACCAGGTTCGGGATTCTCAACAATTTTTTTAGAGAAAGAAAAAAATTCTGGAAAAAATTGAGCTAGAAGCCCTCACATTAAAAATCGGATAATTACAGGAGCACCACAAGCTTAGCCTTCCCGTCACTGAGTTGAGTACTGTGTTTTCTGGTGTGTACGCGTTGTTTTGTAGGAAGGATGGAACTTAGAAGAGCCATGGATAAAAAAATATATATTTTTTTTTTCAGATATATAAATACCAAATATCTAATACTGTTGAGTAGTAGTGAGTAGCCCTTTAGAGCATTATCCTTCTGGCTGCCCGTTTACAAGCAAATGAAATTTTATGTATGCTTCCTGAGTCCAAAGCCGAATGTGATTTTTAGGGAAAAAAGTGCACAAAATAGAATACACACAAAACATTATTGCCAGAATGTGAGTATATTCCCCCTTGTGTATCAAGTTACCGTTTTTCTCAACAAGAGAGAGAGTTAGCAGAGTTAAGAGAGTACACCCAAAAAGGATGGATGATGGGAATAAATGTTAAGAGAAAAGGGGTAAAGCGTATATAGCCAACTTTTTTTCCTTACTATTCTGGCCAAGATGAGATAGAGAGGCTTGAGTAACGTTGAGCATAAGTTGTAGTAAGGAATGGATATAATATAATATCATGTAATATGGAATGTGTATACAATCAAAATTGTATACCTAATATATTCAAATAGGCATTTGTTGTGTGTATTATTGAATCACACTCACACAACATCACGCTTCTCATCCTATCTGGGAGCAATAAAAGCGCACATTGTATTTTCTCAAAGTGGGGAACTTTGTGTATGTATTTGGTGGACAGGTATGCTTACAGCCTGCTCGCTTCGTTTGTATTTGTTGATGTAAGCTTTGCCAACATTGTATATTACGTTACATTTGAGTTGAATGAAATGTAGGATAGGAAAAAATGACGGAATTTATATAAGGATGAAGATAGCTTTAAACTAAGAGGCATGATGATGTGAATCCAGCTGCCAGGGCCAGGCTAAGCCATAGCCACATACCGAATGATGATATAATCCAACATCTACAACGTACTGGATTGGATTGGAGTGAATTCTACTGTCTTCTTCACCACTACACTTGTACTCTGGTGTGAGATGAGATTAAGTAGTGTTACAGAATGAACTGTAAAGTGTGAAGGAATTTCCAGGATTGATCGCTGCGCTTGAGAATTTTACGTGTTATGTGATTCCTACATATTTTTTTTAAACTATAAGAATGATGATGATGATGATTGACGATGGTAGTTTGGAGCTCAATTATGTTAAAAACAGTAGAGTAGAGTCATTGGACGGAGTGAAATGTAAGAGATGGCGTGTGCAACATCATGTTCCGTAAATTGTCCACAAGGAGCTTTACCTTGCACCTTTATGCTTTTAAACGTTCTTCATTGAATTTCCTAACCTTCCGCAATTGCAAAGGTTAAGGGTTGACGAAGGTGCATCGATGCGTTTGTATAATATAAACAAAAACAACACACTTGCCGAAAGACTGCAACAACTGCATATAATGGCTGAGTGAGAGTGTTGCCTTGCCCATTAAGAAATTCGAGACTGCGCACTAATCCTTTTTTATTGCCTTTTTCATGGAGAAGGAAAGGAGTGATTTGATAAGAAGTTGTAGACGAGGGTCCAGACTTGCGGCGTGTCTTCTTCTCCAAAAATAACATTTAAAAGGATCTTAGAATGGCTAATGAGTAAAAGCACACACTTTTTTATGGCTTTGCAAGGCAATGACGTGTGCTTCAAGTTATAAACAAATCATTATGCAGGAGGTAATCTATTGTTGTTATCAATTACCAATATGAGATCATGTTGATCTTCTTTTTTCTCTCTTATTAAAAACATGTTGAAATCATCTTCCTTCTTGATTCTGAGGAAAGGAAATGCATATTATGTATTATGACTTGAATGAGTTCAAGGAACAGGGTAATATACCATTTCATTTAGCAAATTTTACATTATTCTCCTATAATCGGCATGCAAATAACTTTTTTTCTTGCATGCCTGTAAGCACTGAAATATAGTCTATGCTTATATATCCTCTTCACCAAAGCTACGCAAAGACAAATTTGATTATGTTTGAGTCGTGTAAAAGCAACGGTATATTTTGGTTATCATAGTGTAATATATTAAAATATCTCCATTGTACCATCCAAGAAGTGTATTTTTACTGTTTTAGAATCCAATATATTCTTTTTGCCGTCTTCGTTTTTTCTTCGTTATGCATAGATAAATGTATGCAGGAAAACGAAGAATAAGCTGTGACGGCACGATCTTCCTTACAAAAAGAAGTTGGGATGGAATGGGTCATAAAACATGATGAAAAAATCCCAATCCCATGTCTAAACTAATAAATGAAAGGAAATATTTAAAATGGAATTGAGCAATGAAGGGGAACGTAATAATTGAGAGTCCTCAATTTGCAAAAGGAAATATAAATGATATTTACGGTTCTACCGTCAGTCCATGTAGGTACCATAATGTGATCTTTGTGGCTCGATGTGATGACGCTACTAAACGTCAAAAATGACATAAATAAATTCATTAATATTCACATTCCAAAATCCCCGTAAAAGATTCAAGATCTCAAAGTTGAGCTCATGTTGTATAGTTGGTAAGTAATTGCATTTGACGATGTTTTACAGGAGTGGGGTTTTGCAGAATTTTTATGAGCTTTTAGTTTTTTACAAATGTAGGCATTTATTACAATCAAAGCTGCAATAGCAATGCTTATGGTTTGAAGGTGTATGATTGCTAGCAGTTCTTTTTCCACTAAAGGCTTTGTTTACGATGCATGCATATCTGTGAACAAGAAAGAAGTTGGTGTGTGGTGTAGTACAATTTTACCAGGTGTCAATAAAAAGGACCATTTTCATTTGCAGGATGATAATTACATGGACATACAAGAAACAAGTGGAAGAAGAAAACTAAACTACTTCGCAATGTTAACCTTGCAGTTCAGTGTACAGGGAACTTTAATTCTCCCTTTTTTGCAACAAAGTATGACATTAGTTTGAAGCGTATCACATAAGGTTAAGTTATGTTTTTCTTTGCTTCATGCTGCTATATGCATATTTATTTATGCTCAAAAACGTTTTATGTTGCCAATTTGACAATTTGTAGGAAACAAGCATGTTTTACGAGCCACAAGTATTACATAAAGCACAACAGATTTTTACGGCCATGAATGATTCATATCCTATACTTGCATGCAGTACGTTAATCTGCTACTAAAATATGCTTAAAAATCAAAGTATCATACACATAAAAAATTGCAAGCGTTGCATTCATGCTTTAAAATTTGAAATAAAAAGTTTTCTAATTGGAAAATGAAACATAACAACACTTTTGTCAGACTTGTTTCCAAAGAGACTTCCACATGCCTACCTCTTATCTCCCTTTTCTCTCAAAGTCTTCGTCTGCGTATTTTTCATCCATGATGCCATTCCAAGTGTTTTTCTGGGAATACTTACGGTATGATAAGTATCTTTTTTTCTTCCGTTTTTCTAAAAGCATTCAAATTCTACCAGATAACAATTATTATGTAGCTGCTGATACACAAAGCTAGCTGAATGTGTTGGATAAGGAAGAGTCCAAAGATGCAGACTCTAATAGCACATAAATATTTATTTCCTTCACTCATCATGTTTACTCGATAGTGCTTGCTTGGCAGCATTTATTCCTGCTACCTAAAAATGTAATACCTTCATTTCCAAAAGGTAAAATGTATAATAACTAGCCTAGCAATAAATGCAACATTTGTTTTGGTTCACTGTTACCAGCAATATGGATGGTGGTGGTGGTGGAACACTAATACATTTTGTTACTGATTTTATTACCACTCTTTTTGCCAAATGTAAATTGCATTATAAATAATGTACATTTCTTTGTGTGCAAATAAACGCCCGTGAAGGTTGAAACTCAGTCACTCAACTGAGGAAAAGGAGATGAGAATGAAGAGAACTTCCAAAACCTTACGCTTTATTATTACTTAAGTGAATTTATGGTAATAAGCATACAAAATGTGCATTTTATTGTATGTAGTTTCTCAAACAAAAACAGATACATAAATGTATTGACTATTTCCCCTTTTTTTCTCTTCCGCTCCGTATAATTTGTATGGCGTCTGCTGGAGCAGGATTGGGTTCAGTTAGACTTAGAATGATGATGATGACGATCATGTTGCTGACTGCAAATAAAAGTGATCACGCATCATCAGCACAATTCATTTCCCATTCATGTGGAGTGGAACCAATCACTTATTTTTCTGTTTTTTAACGAGGGGAAAATACATGAAAACAAGGGATATAGTTTGTCTTGTTCTCACTCATATCAGTCATCTCCAACCCTAACAAAAGAGTAGTGGATGGAAGTAAAGTGATTTGTGTGTGTGTGTGTGAGAATATGCAGTAAACCACGCCGCTGCCGATACTCATGCATTTTTGTTTCCTTTTGAAAGTTCATGTGTTTTCGAGTGCAATTCCTTTTTTAGGAAATTCACGTTCATAGCCATCATTATAAATCTGCATAAAATCCATGCAGATCAAAGTTGGAGAGAAACGATCATTTTATGTGTGTAGTGAGCACCTCATGGTTTTTTTTGTTTGATGGACTTTTTGTGGTCTCATTTGATGTGGGAAGCGAAGTACGTACAGGTCATATTAAGGATAAAAAATTGAACTGAAACACTTTTTCTTTGTTGGAGAGATTATCCTCATCATTTTTGTTCGTCAAATCACCACCATCATCATCATCATCATCGACACCAACGCCACAACGTAAATCACCATTTCTGAGGTTACCCTCTTCTTTTGGTGCTGGACCTGACATGACGTGAAGTCTTGCACATTTGTTGCATCATATCATCTTGTTTTTAACTTAATAGCAGTTCTGCTCAGTCTAGTCCTTCATGAGCTTCAGAGCAAGTATTTGAGGGTTCACCAAGCTCGCCATGACATGACGATTATGAGAGTCTTTGTTGTAAAGTGTGTTTCACAATATCTACTAATTCCAAGCAGTGCATGCGCATGAAAAGAGTAGTGGGAACGAGTCCAAAATAGTTTGTTCTGATTATGTTTCTAAGCGAATTAAATGTTTGCTGTTGACTTTGCAAACATCATTAGTTTTGTCACCAAACTGAATAAAGCGAGTGTCATGTGTAATACAAAACTAGTTTGATTTGAATCTCCGTTGTTACAAGCAAGCCAATAATGATGTAATCTGTTTACTGTGAATGATACCTAAATAGTGTATGTGCGATTAGTTGGCAGAATAATATACCAGATTAAAAAGTCACAAAGAGTGTAACTACCGTATTTATCATAAAAATGGTTAAACACAACGATTTACACTTGTAGGATGGAATGAGATTGAATTAAGGTGAACAAATTACTCACGGTCATACACTATATCCATACATAAGTGTTATTTAGCTATTACTGTTACAATGAATTGATGAGCATCAGATGAAACGTGTCTGTGAAGTGATTTTGATATGCGGATGATTATAATATGTGAGTGGTAGCATTTTTGTGGAATATTACAGCGTAAAATATTATAACATAACATCAGCCCCAGATAAGTAAAGCCACTCATTTACACTTAGTTTTCCTTCACTGTATCATCCAATGTCATTGTTATTCTGATGTGCTGCTGTAGTGAATGGTGTGATACTCGGAAAAGGATGAGGATCCCGCTTTAATGGTGATCATTTCTTAATAATATGCATATGAATAGTTAATTACTTATCTCATCTCAACTCTAACGTAAACGGTTGAGAGAAACCAAAAGACAAAGTTTGGATGTGGTTGACTTATCCCGTTTTTGTTTGTCGCTCGTAAAATTGAGGACGCTTAATTTAACGGGCTGCTAATTTGCTAAACATATTCTGGATCATAAACTACCCAAGAATAAGAAAGAAGAAAAAAAATATGTGGGATCATCAGTGAAGAATGGAATTGTGAAATGATATTATTCGTTTGGACGTATTTTGGGAAGTTGCTGAGAATCTTTGTAAAATACTATTAATTTTCCTTTAAACAGTGGTGTTTACTACAAAGCTATTAAAGTTACATCACGTCAATTCACAAAAAAACATTATTTTCCAAATCTACGATTAGCATCCAGAAAAAACTTGTAGTAGATGTGTAAGTGTTGTAAAGAAAAACGGTGAGAGATTCTGTGCGAGTGTTGCCTGTATTGGGTATTATTTTTTCTCATAAAATTGTGCATAGCTGTAGATACCTCATCATCACTGAGATGCATGTGAAAGACTGATTCGCCTGGAGTATAAAGTAACAAGAAGCTTTACATAGTTACTCTCTTGTCATCATCCATAATTTCTAAGGTACGTAAAGAGTGGTGCTACATGCGTTGGGTATATAACCTTCTTTGGGATTACCAGAAGAATCTTTTGTGATTGTAACGAAACGGAAGAAAAATGAGTGGAAAGGGAAATACCCCATCAAATCTTAACCTGGCTTCGGCCTTATACTATGAAAACTATGCGTACGCTCCATCCTTAGCGTCCATCCCAGCCCAGGCACAGGATGAAGGGGTAATAAAATTAAAAAAGAGAACAATAACTTTTGGCTTTCAATCCTTTTCCTTGCGAAATCCATCCTAGCTCTACTTGCACATTCGCTGCTTGGTCGTATAAATTGCGTTGAGGCATGTCATGTTGGAGCTTTACATAAAATTGATTGCTTTGGGGCTTCTAGTTAAAATGGATTGATTTGGTTGACGTAAATATGTACATAAAAAAATAGAGGTGATATTCAATGCATAACAATTAACCAACTGCCTAGCTTAAGAAATGTACTGAATGCAAATGTCATATAAATACAATAGAAAATGAGGATAGCTTTTACTGCAAAATGCAAATAAAAAAGAACACGAACGAAAATAGTAATCATAACAATTTTAAACTGCACCTGTGGTCTAAAACTTTAAACAGCTTCATTTAGGATTTGGTAGTAGAAGCGACAAGTTTGGTGTTTGTGATCAAAGTTTAAAAAAAAAGGTGTGTTAGGCCAGTTAAAATTATTTTATAAAAATGCGTAGCAAAAAAATTACGATAGTGAAGATGGGACATGGAGCTCGCCGTTGCGTAAAATACACAGTGGCAGCTACCTCTGAATCCGATCCACTTCCATCATCTTCATCATCATCTTCATTTGTGCCATTCAGCGTAAAACGTAGGCAAGCAATAAGAAGAAAGGATGTTAGTGCAACACCAAAAAGTGGGAAAGAGCTGCAAAAGCTTATTTCAATTCCAGAAGAAGACCAGGATGCAACGGATGATGGTGACGAAGATGAAAAACCTAAACCTACAGAACATGTTCCATTAGATTTGGCGGTGAGGAATATTGCTTTTCGTAAAACATTAATGAAGATTAATAGACTCTCTAAAAAACCTATCATACACACGATTCCTGTAATTTCCTGATACGCATTTGAACTGAGCTGGAAATATGATATTTAGTGTATGCACATAGCTGCTTAATGTATTTTTTAACATTGGAAATATTTCCATCTTAACATATGCAAATATATATAATATAGCTAAGGATCCGGAAAGGAAGGAACTCATATAACGAGACGGAAAGTTTTCCAAACCACATGTAATCATGTATAGTTGCTTTAGTTGCATTACTTACTTTCTATTTCCGTTGCGAAACCGGATTTCAATAACACAACAGAATTTAATTCATGTTGCACAAGAAATGCAAATATGTATATTAATTAAAACATCTATGATGTAGTTAGGGATTCACTGCAAATACCTATCACACTCATTTCGTTTAGTTCATTTCATCAAATCTACATTTTCATTAGGAGCTTTAATTTTAGGAGCAGTTAATTTTTTCATTACCACCATCTTTCTGCAACTCGTGCACAACTCCAAAACAATCCTGTAAAGAAAACGCAAGAAAAAGACATTCATCACGTATGCTTAATATTGCGTGCGAGAGTGTCGTAACCTACAACGGTATTTACCTTTCCTGAATGAGGAAAACATACCTAAGTATTTCCAGGAAGAAGTTATTTCATCCATTTAAATTTTTATATGCTGTATCATGCCATGTCGGTAGTATTGCTTTTCTATGAGTTTGTGTACGCACAATTTTTCAATGTTTTAAAGTAGGTAATGATCGTACTGGGAAATAAATTAGAATATTTTTTTCAAAAAATAATTAATCATAAAATAGTTTGTCAACTGTTGATGGTGATGCGTAGTGGTCTAGCACCAGCCTTCACATAGGAACAAGAAAGTAAGTCGAAGTTTGTCCTTGGGTGTGTGTAAGTTATACTTTCTTCCTACGCCTTTCTTCTCACTAATCCCGTTCCATATGATAAATATCTCAAAATTTTGTGGGGGATTCAAATCCTTCTCTTAAAGAAACTCTTGTTTAGTTTACGGAACAGGAAATTTAGTAATTGTTATCTGCGGATTATTTTGGTGTTTTGTTTTGTGGTTAAGAGTTGATTAACACTTGAAAAAAATCACTTGCCGGCCTACATCTACTACTGACCGAAGAAAAAATACCAATTGTGTTGTGTTACATACTCGACTCCTTTACCTTTACACAGTAACATGTAGTTCATAGATAGGAGAAGAATATTAATATTGGTTGTGAAGATTACAGAAATTTAATCGAATACGCAGTACCAAATGATTACTCATAAAGATTCAGGTAATTACTTTAACTCTATGTATGTTGCTAACCGTCAGTATTAGAATACGCGTGGAATAATGTAAAATTTAAGTAAGCAAGTTTACTTCAGCTCCAAGAAATTTTGTAAGGAGAGTAGTAGTACAAAGTGTACATTGATTGTGTTCCAAGTAAAGGTTGTGATATAGAAAATAGGAGATTATTTAGTGAAAATTTCTCATAAGCAGTTTCCAGCAAGCTAGGAGAAGAGGTTCAGATTCGGTGAGGGCGTTAGAAGTGCAGATATCCGTTTTTTGTAGGTGCTGATTTTGTGTGGTATGGTTAATTAGGTACTTACAAATAGTTTTACTTTATGATTTGTTCGGCGCAAAAAAAGGTTACACACGTGCTAATACCAAAAATAGTTATGTATTCGCTAAGGGTGTAAATTGTTGTAATTTTAAAGCTGTATTTTAAACCAGAGGGACTAAATACTTTTCTGTGGAAATAGTGGATAAGTTCAAGGGACTCCCAAGTTATGTTGGCTTTTCATAATGTATTTGTACCGGAATGGGATGGTGACTCAGAACCGAGCAGTAACAAGCAATGCTCCAACGTATGCCATCAACATTTACCAGTTAGTCAAGTGACTTGTTCGAAAATTCTCCCTTAAAATTTCCACTTATCCAAAAATCCAGTGACTGATTACTCAACACGTATTAACTTGAACATAACTCTTGCCGAAACCATAAACCTTTTTTTTGTTTTATTTTTCTAATTTTTGATTGTCACATTTTTATTTTGGTTTTTGATTGAGACATCAAGCTCAAATGTATTGTAAGCGTGGTCTGGTGACAAAAAACAACCTTGGAAAAAGTAAATCAGCATAATTTAGCATAGCATTTTGCTTCTTTATGAGATTGTACTGTATTAGTTTACCTAATTATATTGAGCACGTTTGTAATTGATAGTTTACATTAGCGTGGAATGTAAAATATTAATAGTTTTCCTCGCCAATTAACATTTCTACTGTTGGACCAACCACTCAAACTTTCAATCGTGTTGTCAAAACTCAGGCTCGGTTATCATCAGACTTACAGTCACAATAATTTTGTATGACGTATTTACTTTATTAGGAGTGTATAATTAACCTATTAAGTGGTTGTCATCCACCATGTGTGATGAAAACAATCTGAACTTTTATAACAATTGGGATCTGGATCGAGTGAAGCTGTTGAACGAGGAGCTGACTCAACTAAAATGCAAAGTACACTCTAACATTCCAAATTATTTTATACTTTTATCTACTTAAAATAAGATTTACTGAATCTTGTAGTTTTGTCTAGTCTTTATAACCAAACCAGGGTATAAATTATCATTTTTGGTGCTAAGGTAATTTATATAAAGTAGCAATTTTACTTGTCTAAATTCAGTTGTTCCATTTGATTTTGACAAGACTTGGATTTATTTAAACGGTAAAAAAACTATCATAATATTATCCAACCTGTCGTCTGTCGTAGATACTTCGCTTCGCTATCAAAAGCTCCACATTTAATCGCAAATTAGATCACCACCGCATCCAATAATTGTACTCTGGTATCTACTAAACTAATTTATTTTGTTGATGACGCTTCGCTACCGATTGCCAAAACAGGAGAAAAAAATTAGATGTGCTTTTTGTTTGTTGGTTTACGACCGGACCTTGAAAGTTCTGCATGTGGATTTATTTATAACCAATCAGTCAGGGAACAATAAAGCGAGGCTTTAGAAGTACTGGTATATGATTTAGTAATTTATGATATAGTAATAGTATTATAAATGTAATATCAGTATATGTTGGTGGTAAATACTCAAGAGTGTTAAAAAGTCAAAACAACGTGCAGAGCTCATTTCACCTTCCGTTTGGCTATGGCTCATATTTTGTCTTTTTAATTATTCAACTAAAATTTGTTCGTTACTGGGGAACAGCCAAAGATGTTACAACAGGAAAACATGGGGACTTATGAGTATCAGGATGAAGGCGAAGATGAGGTGTGAAAATATTTTATGCAAAAAAAACACGGAAATTTTCTAACGCCAGAATGCCAATTACTTATTGGTTTTTCCTTTCGTTTCATGCTTACGTTTAGATAATTATACTAGTATGTCTTAATTGAAATTCTAATTTAATTGTTTAAGTATATACTTAATCCTGTATCGGTATTTTGGTGTCTTCGTCCGGAGCTTTCATCTAGACTAATTCACGCATTTATTTTTCACATCCAAGAGACGGCTAGCAAGTGAGATGTTTTTGTATTGCAAAAAGGAAGGGAGGGTGGTTTTATAGCTTGAATTATGAGTTTTTTTTACGATCTCTGTTCATTAGTAGTAAAGAGTTTGCGTTAGATAGAACGGGTAGTAAATCAGTTAGATTTCTAAAGCTAGATATAGGGGCATATTGAACTATACGACAAACTGTTGATGTGTTCATGTTGATGAATAATATATTATGCATATACCTAACCAGTTTTGCTCCTCTCATTTATTTCAGGTTGAAATACATACTCACATATAGATAAACCAAACATTTTAAACGGAAACTCAATAAAAAGTGCTGAAACTAGAGATTTCTTTTAAAGCCCACAAAAAAAAAGTCAAAATGAATCGTGTAGAAGGGAGTAGTTGTGAACAATTCACGAATAATAATTAATGCTTCATTATTGTCTCAATAAAATGGAATGGATTCCTCCTGAGCTTCGCTCCTATTACAAGAAAGGGGTAAGCCCAAGTTAAATGCAAAAAAAAATGCGTATGAATGATTATGTAAAGTATGCATATCAAAATCAATGATTAAGCAGAGTTGATATTTTCTTTTTAAATTCATTTACTGTGCGTGTTTTCACTGTAAATCCCCTACCCTTTGAATACATACAGAATTCTCTAGTATTACAATAATTTATGAATTAATTAAAAATTTAGTGATTTTTTTTATGTACACACACTTCAATTTTTTTAGATATATTTTTTTAATGTTTGATTTTGTTTGCCAGTGATCGCTACACTCCGCTATAGTATATTGGGCACATTTTTTATTTTGTTCTCTCGAATTCTCAATCCAACGAGAGCTTTTCCCCAAGCTACCTTATGTTTTTGTTAAAGAAGAGGAAAATATTTCAGAATGAGAGGAGGACTGAACAAGTACCGTAAGCAAGATGTCAAAACTAAATTTGGCATGACCATGGCATGATGCATGATGATGATATGACAGTTATCAGTTTCACACATGTGTCATCTGCCCATGAATTTAGCAGACTTGAATGTAACTGTTTCTTCCTGACTTCCTTTCATTATGTTGAGTTGGTATTCAATATTACGTGAATGGTATGCGCTACCCCTTATTTGTATCGCTGATCATTTGACTTGTCCAGTAGCTCAGGTTTTGTTTGGTTCTTAAGAGTTCCTAAAGAGATGAGGGCATCCAGAATTTAGCTTGAATTCATAATGATATTTTTAATGATCAGCTGGTGACTTGGTCCAAAATCATTTCGCCACCTGTTTACAGTTTCCATTTTTGACGACTCTCACAAACATATTAAATATTGTCATAAGCTATCAAACCACCGATTTTTATAGACTTTTGCAGTTTTTTTTGCTGAACGTCAAACGTAGATGGAGTTCAGCATAGTGAAATTGGCTGCTCATTTTAAATACACGGTTTCCAGTTGATTTAGGGTTGGATTTGCTTTTTTTTAAATACGCAGTATAAGTATCACTTGTAATAATTGGTGATGTGCTGTTTGGATGATGGATTATGGCTTACATACTTCCGTTAATTTGTGCTTGATTTGTTCACCGCATTTATTCTAACTTCGTCACTAAAACCGTAACAATATAAGACTGGTATTTTTTTAAACTCAAATGCCATTGCTATTTGTATTCTTCTCCCAAATCGTCAACGTATATTTGGTGCATGAGTAAAATGCGTATTTTTGCTTGTTGAGAATTTTGGGTAGTTTAATTTGCTTCCCCTCCCCCATGATTATCATTTTGGTATAAACTTTTTTCCTTGTTTACTATTGTGAGTTAAAATTAAAAAGTTCATATAATAACATAAGATTGCGTGATATAATTTTATAGTATAATATGAGTGGAGACGGGCCACACTCTGCGGCAACTCTTCTTTCATGGAGGAAACTTCATTTGAGTCGTGCCAAACTGAAGGCGATCAACAAGACCTCTGCTCTGATGTCCGGTTTCGCTATGGTAACATGAAGTTATATAAAGGCATTTTCAAGTAAAGAATGAACTACATCTTAAAGATATGCATTGTAATGTGATAAATCTTTTTTTATTTTAGGTGGCAATGGTTGAGATGCAACTGAATGAAGACACAAAAGTGCCAGCAGAACTGTTGGTGGCATTTGTCATTTGCACTAGTCTTTTGGTGGCGGTGCACATGTTGGCACTGATGATAAGCACATGTATTCTCCCGAATGTTGAGGCGATATCGAATTTACACAATATTAATATTGTAGAAGAGTCACCACATGAGCGAATGCACTGGTAAGCTGGCACTTATATTTTTTAAATGGTTTGAATGGCTTAATAATTTCATGGAATTGAATTAATTGATTTTATACTTTGTTTAATGTTTTGCAGGTATATAGAAGCAGGTTGGGCGTTTAGTACCGTCCTCGGCATTTTCCTTTTCCTTTGTGAGCTAGCCATTCTTTGCTGGGTCAAGTTTTATGACTACTCCATGATGGCTGCGTCTTCTGCTACGATAATCATGGTGCCAGTCCTTATCCTTTTTATCGTTTTCGCAATCCACTTTTACCACAAACTCGTTGTTCACAAATATGAACTGACGGAGACTGGGCTCAGAGAGTTGGAGCAGCTGAAGCTGCAACTGGACTCCACTGGACATCCAATGAACAACTCATCGACTCCACCTCGTAGTGTGCAAATTGTGTGAAGAAAAAAGTTATTACTTAAAATGTTAATATACATAATATATGTCTGTATATTATATCCTTTTTTAGAGATGTGATTGTTTACCACTTTCTCATGTCTTTCCATACATGTTGTACGACCATTCGCGATGAGTATGAGAATTTATTATATTATATTATAATTTAATACAGTTATGTAACGGACTAATTACTAGAAAGTGGTTACTACCATCCTGGTTGATATGTAGTGAAGTTTTTATCTATGTATGCAGGTCTTTTAAAAGTCAAAGGATTTTAAGTTATTATTTGTCAGAAAATAAAAAAAACTTGTCAGTTCACACATCCTACCTGCATAATGTTTGTTATCTGTATATAACTTAACTTTTCGGAAGATTAACGATCGCGCAATGTATTTTGAAGATACGAAATTTTTAAAATGAAAGAGGAATTATCTTGTTGCTTTTGTACAACGAGTTGGGAAAGGTTTTTCTCTGCTAGGGGTATGTTCTTTGTTCATTGTTGTGTTTGTACAGCATAAATAAAATAAACGTTTCGTACTTATACCAAACAATTACTGCGTGCTGGAAATGATTGCTTTAAATGATTTATAATAATCATCGTAAAATATACGTAAGTACATTCATCTCACATATGATATAAGTAAAAGTTAGTTAATAATACCTCTTGCCATGGCATGAAAAAGCAGTGCACCACCGCCTCACCAATATCTACTACGATTCCTATACTGCAAAACATACAGGGCGAGAGGAAAGTGGAATTGTTTACTTGCAATACTTTTTACCTATTCATTCATTGTTGTGCAATTACTCTCAGCCCAAAATATAACCACTAAGCTTCTGATTTTAAGTATTAAGGTTTTTATTACTACAATATCTACAGTTCTGTATTTCATTAGTTTTTTAACAAGACCGTTGTGTTACAATACGCTACAATATTGCATGCTCTGAAGGCAACAGGTACGAATGATCCTTTATGTTTTAATGTTGTATTGTAATATCTCAACTCAACCCCAATCAAAAAAGGAACACGCGGTGAATTCAAAAACTGAGTTTTTAATGGCAAATATTTGCTGTACAATAAATAAGTAATATCACGAACACGAACAAAATTGTAAACAATACATTGTCCGTCAAAGCAAATCTCGTTTGTGTTTCACACAAGCAGGACCTGTGTTCATTGTTTGTGTTCCTGTTTTGACTGAAAAAAAAAATAATTTACTATTTTAACTGAGCTTTTTTATTCCGCAACAAGTTTGTTCATTTTATCGCAATTTTTACATAAATACGTTTGTATAGGTTTTTGCTAGTTAATTGGTGTTGAAAAGTTGATAAAGTTTAGTAATAAAATTATCGTTTTTAAATCGAATGACGTTTTTGACAAAAAAAGGAAACGAACTAAACTTTCCCTTCGTTAGTTTTATATTGCCTATTATACGATTTATAAGTTTTAGCTAATTAGTTTGTGTGATACGTCTTCGAAACCTTGATAGTGAAAGTGAAAGTCTTCGTTTTGAGGTAGAGGAACTGGACAGAAATAGGCTGGTACCTTAAATGTAATTACCTTCATTCATTATTACTGTAAATCATATTCACGCTCGGATTTTCTATTGACAGTTAATATGTCGTCAACTAAAGTTAAACATACGAGCTGTTTACGATAAATAGGAGCTTTGTATCCGGTTTAAAGTTTACTTTAAAGTATTTTCTTTATTTTTTCAGGTGAAAGAAACATGAAGATTACTGGCGTAAAGAGCCTAAGCCAAACTGAAGCCCCTTCAGACCCTTTCTCCCAGCTAAATATTGCAATGAATCAGGATGAAAGTGGTCTTGGGCCCAGTTCTACCGAGAGCTTGTGGCATGCTGAGCCACGTCAAGAAGGTAACAATGAGGAACCTTTTTGTGTTATTACTTCAACATCGGGAGCGGATGGTAATTTGGAACCTGATTCCGGCCATGAGACTAGTCCGTTTCATGTTGAAGGGATAGTGGATGATTGTGAAGAAGTGGACTGGTCACCAACATCTATGGGAGAAATCACTGCGGCTAGTTTGATGTCTAGAAGGGCTAGTTCGAGCAGCAGCTACCAAGGCAGTGATACAACGCCTGTAAGATTTCCTTATGAGATCACCGATGAAGAACCTGAGGAAGATCCTATTACAAAGAATCAAGATTTGGAGGGATTTCAAGAGGAACCTGAAGGCATGGTTGCTAGTGACAATGTAAGTACTCATATTTATAGCCATAAATGTTTTTATTTTGATTGGACTTTTGTGAAGTGTTACCTGACAATGGTTGTTTGGTTTTAGCCAATTACATCTGGGACTGGTGTGGATGAGATCCAAAAAGTCGTCGAAAGTATTGAGGATGGCCAAGGCCATAATGTGGATGACTGCCAAGTTATGGATGAAGAACTCCCACCCGGAGAGAATTCCAACCAAATCCCACTATATGATGTGGTAAGCACATGAAATTGAAAGAATCAAATAAATGTACCATATTAAACTAATGAATCTAAATGCAAATATGTTTTTTGTTGAATTTGAAGGACACAGCAAATGTGTTGACAGAATCAGTTGTTCGACTAAAACGCAACAACAAAGGGAAAAAGGTCTTCGCACCGAAAGGTTCCCCACGGAGCAAAATTGGTAAACGCTGCTTCAACTGTATGGGGCATCATATGCTTCACAATTGCCCCAAGCCAAAGCGTGGTGAGAGAATTAAACGAAATAGAGAATTGTTCCGTCGATTAAAAGGAACGCCATGGGAATTTCATCATCACAAAGATACAAAAACCTTGCCAGTGGCATTGTTGGAAACAACATACAGTGATCTAAAACTAGGCCATCCTTCGGATTCCTTAAGGCAAGCCTTAGGTCTCGGTGATGAAGATCTGCCATTATATACATACAAGATGAGAAAATTTGGCTACCCTCCTGGCTATCTGCAGCTGGCAAAGGATACTCTAGCCCATGGATTACAACTCAATAAACAAAATGAAGGTAACAATAATCAAGTTTAAAACTTACTTCTTATCAACTCGAGTCGAGCTTGCACGTTAGTAAAAAGTTGAATTATTTTCAGTGGTTCCCTTAAGCAAGTTGCAAGAACTGAACGGGTTGCTTGAAAAAATACCTGACTATCCTGGCTTTACTTCGGTCCTTCCTCGAGGATTCTATGATGTAAGTAGATTTTATGAACACACTGTATATATAAATTGTTGGAGGAGCAAGATTTTAAAGATAAACAGAGTTTATGCTCATTCAATAATATTAATAGGAAGGAAAGTTCCATGGGATCCGGTACAATCCTTGCCAGGACACGTCTGAAAGACGCGGGATGAAATATTGGGAGACCCAATATTCCACCGAAAAAACATGGAATTGTGTGAATCGCTTTATTTCATCACTGAACGACTATTTGAAAAAACTGGAGAAAATAACGGATGTCCAAGGAAATCAAATGCAGATGCTTTCATCCGATCGTCCAGTAAAGATTGCTCGTAGATCACATGCCCAAAATTATGCAGCCCGGGCGCAGGGTCCAGGTCGAGGCCAGGGTCAGACTTCAGACTTAGTTTGGAACCAGATCTCAGGCCAAGTTACTTATAAGCAGACGACCTATGTTACCGCCAATAAGAAAACTGAGTGGTATGATAAGGCGGAGGTAGAAAGTCCTACTCAAACCCTTCAGACTCTCAGGGCTTTTGGCGTTAGTAAGTGATTTGATAACCTTACAACTAGTCTTACACACTTGTCGCTTTATGTGATCTTGATTAAAGTATACTTTTTTTTGTATAACATAGGAACTTCTGTAGCAGCTAGTGTAGCAAATGTTGCTAGAAATTACCATGTTACTGACAAATTGGAGAAGCAAGAGCAGCGACTAAAAGAACGTCGCCGGCGTGCTGCTGCTGAAACAGTTACATCTCTAAATGAAAACGAGGAAATGCCATCTCAACGTGCACCATCGCCATCAATGATGGATCAAGGACGTTCAAGGAAGGTTGCCAGGGCTGAAATGCCCTGGCGGGAAGAAGTAAGAGCAAGAAAACGCCGCGTATCCCCGTCACTCTTTGGTGACAACGATATTGATGAGCACTTGGACGGAAATGATCAGAAAGCGGATGATGATGAAGACGATGACATTATGATAATTGACGATCCACTTTCTGCAAACAATCCATTGGGAACAGATGGAAATGCAACGAAGGAAAGTTCCGCTCGCACTGCCGTAGCTGGACCCCCCAGAAAGAAAGTTAAAGTCAGTGTGTCTAATGGCACCGATGAGGATGGTAGGATTTTTAAAACATATAGTAGTTTTTATTATATTAAAAATGAAGTGGTAATATTTATGTTTATTCGTATGCATTTTTCCTTTTAGACATTCGACTTAATCGATCTTTTGGCAATTCAACTTATGTGAGAAATCCGTGTTATAAGCGTCCAAACACTTCTAAGACATCAGGTAATATAAAAATAATAATAATAACACGCCTGTTAAAACTCCGTATATATTAGCTACAATCAAAAATTCATATTCATGTCAAGTTTTATTTACTTTAGACACGTCTTCTCATGCTAATTTAAATTCAAACAAACCTGTCAATGCAATTGTGCCCAGAACCAAGAGCAGCAGGACGTCTTCGGCTACATCTTTTTCACCCGGGACCAGTACTACTCAAGGTACTTTGAACTATAAATGGGTTGAATTAGTTTAAAATGTTGCTCACTGACAGTTGCTAAATAAAAATTAAATGTTCTAGAAGGGGGCGATGCCGAAACTAGGACTTCCCAGGCAAAGAAGTTTTCCATTCCCACAAACGTTGGAAGTGTGAAACCTCGAAGGCGCGTGAAATCTCCGTCGTTGCTTGAGGGATTAGAGCCAATTCCGAGTTCTCAAAGCGATGATGAATTTGATTATTTCAACAGCGACTCTCTTCCTCGCAATGAAAGTAGTACTTGCAACAACCCGAGCGCTACAATAGGCTCCGATGTTTTTGCAACAGTTGAAGGTATAAAATTATGTATTATTGGATGGAAATAATTGAAGTTGCATATTTAATTGCCTCCCATTTCACATGACATTAATGCATTGAATTCAGGTGGAGAAGCACCATTAAATGTTTTCCAGCGCGATGAAGAAAGTTCCCAAACTGTTCAGGGAGCTTCTACTTTTCCTCGGTTACCTCCACTAGGCAATTTTGCTATGGGAATGGCAGAAATTCCTTATGAAGAGCAGCCACGGTCTGGTCGCCTTTCAAGAGTATTGGATTATATTCAGTCAAGAAGGGAGAATCAGCCACAAGATGAGGAAGACGATTGGAACGACACGAATGGGTCTTCTCACGCCCAACAGGGAGCTGAAGAGAGCTTAATTGATCTATCCAGTGATGACGAAGTGACGGTTGTGGCTGAGATAGATCCTAAGGCTAACAAAAATGTTCCTATTTATGTTATCTCTGACTCTTCAAACTCTTCAAACTAAAGACACCAACGTCAGGGCTACAAGGTTTATAATAACCGTCTCATGTCTGATTTTGGTTGTGTTTATACCATAGCCTTAAGGGTTTTAAATATTTCTGTGTCAAACTATTCATTTCATTCTTAAAACATGTGTAGTCTAATATGAAGGTAGTACATATGCGTTTCACATTATTTGTATCAATTTTAGCTGAATCTACTGTTAATTACGTTATAATTCCACGACCTTGGCGTACAAAGAATGTTCAGAATTAAAATAAGTTCCGACGTAACAAGATTAATAATAACTTCAATATTTTGTTGTGTAACAATCAGCTAGTACTGAACTGGCCTAAGCTAATATAGGGACTGAGAAACAATTATCAGTCTTTTGACACTGACTCGATATCAAATATATAACACGAATCTCAAGAGTATAAACATAAGTTGTTAAATAAATGCGAGTTTATATTTTATCTAATATTAGAAAACAGTTTTAATGTAATTAATCATTATTTTACCACATTTCACAACACAATATTAATTTAAGTATCAATGATGTATATTATCTGCAGTGACAATGAACAAATACGTTGTTCGAATCCAGTTTGTGACTTTTCCTTATCAATTTTCGCATGTATTTTTTATTTTTTAAGAAACTTCAACTGCTACGGAAACATGATCTAGTTATAATGTGAAACCACTGAAATAATGTATCGAATCGAGAGGTAATATTTTTAACAATGGTATTGTCTTTAACCACTGATATATTACATACTTAAAGGTTATATGATCCTCATACTAGTTACCCTTCTAGTGAAAATAAAATGTACTCTCGCTTTCCTTTGTACATTTTTTTGACAATAAAGAGACTTAAAAGAGAAATGCAAAAATGGATTACATTTTGTATTTTATTTATAATTATTAGACCTGTTCAACGCATATAAATACATGCTTTTCATGCAATATCTGATTACCGCAAAACTTTATATGTGAAAGTTTGGTGACAATTGGAGTAGTTTAAGTTCATTTCGTTAGCACATATTACACATATTTTGGCATTTAACCCCATATCACATATGTGGTAACATATTTTGGGTAGTTTTGTCAATTTTATAGTAATTTTTTTCAAATTTTGTACGTTTTTGTGCACTTTTTATTAAAAGGCTTTGGTTATGAGGCTTTACATAAGAGGTATCCGGAATTGAGAAAACCAGGGCTCCTCCTCCACCTCATGATAGTGTTGATTATGAATATGAAACAGGTTTAATATAACTTGTCAAAAAGAAGGTTTTATATTAAAATTTATTTTTATTTTATGCAAAGCTCAGAAACATGGGTGTCACCGTTAATTTGGATGAACGGGCTGCTGGGGAATCCGTTACCGGCTATTTCATCGTAAGAATTTACATCGTCGTGCTATTTCATAGTCTTATACGCCATCGTACGGTCACCTCATCGTAGCCCTATTATTACAATTATCCGTTTCATCGTATTCATATTTTGGAAGTTAGCCGTTTCATCGTATCCTAATTTCAAAAGATATCCTTTTCATCGTATGGATACGATGAAAGGTACAAAAATCAATAAGTGTATTGAAATTCTATTTTCGTTTTTTAGAAACAATCAAGCCATAGCAAATAGCGTAGTCAACATTCATTCTTGTTTCTTTCGGATTTCATGGATCTAAGCAGGTGTCACTCTACTTAAATAGCAGGAAACTTCGAGCTGATATTCAGATTACTACAAAGGCAGGGTGTTTTGGGGGGAAAACGATTGTGGTAACCACTTTGCAATTGCACAATATTCTTTTTTTTTGTAGGCTAAGTATATTGATGGCTTAGGTCAAATTGTGACCATTGACTCTGTTTATCCAATCGTATTGATTGATCCATATAGCCTTTCTTGGGAATTTTGGAATTACCAGTGCGACAAGATTCCAGACGTGTCCCTTCATGAACCCTTTATGACCAGGTTTATCATAAAAAATGTTTCACACCCGAATTGTATTTTGTATTATACCAGTTATAGTAATTTGTATTTTACTCAATTATGAAATGTAGTAGATGCGGTTTTGGTTTAATTTTTGATGGTATGCATATTCCATAATTTCTAAAAGCTTTGAGTGTACGATGATTGCCTTGAATATGTATTATGTAAAATTTGTATACCGTATGTAAATTAAATTAAACAAAAGTTTTATTTTCTAATCAAACTATTTATTATTTATTACTGTGAAGGACTCGTTTTATAGGAAATACATGTTGACATTACATTTGTTACACTGGTGCTATTTTTTTAAATTATTATTACCATCACATACGGTAAAGCAATATAGCGAAAATGAAAGAATCACACTTTATTCATGTGTTTTTAAAAATTCAACTTCCATTATGAATCATAATCAGTTAAATCAATTTAGTTGCATTAGCATTCAAAATTTAAGCTTATAACTACCTAAAAATTATTTCGTTCCTATCTTCTGATAGGACGACTACCCTTGACCAATTTTACCTGAAACCTAACCAATCCAATGAAAGCACTTTACCTAAACCCAAGTTGGTAAGATGTAAATTGTGGATCATGTCAATAAAGGTTACACATCACTAAGTTCAAATTAAATACGTGTTGACAGCACAGAAGTTAATTTAATACATATTTTTATGCTGAGTTTGAATCTACGTAATTCAAGGACGAAATCTCCTCTGACTCAGCTTTTTGGGTCACTTCAGTAATTAAAACGCCTTACAATTTATTAACCTTGTATGAATTATGCGGAACTAGGTTCCAAAAGTCCAACTATGTTCATTATTATACGCTCACACACAAAGATATGCGCTGAATCAAAAGATTCTCACGCTCTAATTTGCGCTTATTTTACATTAATTGACACTGTATGCCCGTCGGCCTAAATTTAGATGTAAACTAATATATTGTACAGTTCATATAAAATACATGCTTCTGCTTTTTGCACTGTTCTGCTCACAAACACTTGAACTCTCGTCTCGTTTACTCCTGTTTTCATTTTTATTAGTTCATCATCATCATCACCTTCTGTGATTCGCTACACACAAATCATAAAACGAACAACCCAAAACCAACCAATTTAACAATATATTAGAAGTGAGGAAATAACTTTATCTTTTTGCAGTCTTCATTTGAGTAAGGCAATTGAATAGTGAATGGAGGTTAAATAATGATGATGGGAATGTTTCATGTGTGTGCACGATTAACGCATGGTTTACCGAATTAATTGGTTGGTGGAACTGTGAACAGTTCACAATGAACGGTGTTCATGTGAACATTTAACCTTTTCTTATTGGCAAGCTGCTCAGAACAGATTAGACATTTAGCATGACTTAAGATCATGTGCTCAGAGAGGTCTAACGCAGAACTTAATGCTGTCTTGCAAAAATTGCACCAAAAGGGTTGTTTTTCCCCTGCAGCATGGTTTTCCTTCTCTTGGTGTCGTTTTAATGATTTTTGGAGCTTGAACTTTTTTCCACATTCCTCGCATTCAAAGTTTTGTTCGGTGGAATGGACAACCATATGGATATTGAGATCAGTCTTTCGCAAGAACTTCTTGGGACACTCACTACACTGATGCTTTTTTAATGAGTCCGGGTCATCATTATGTACTTGTTTCTTGTGGTAGGTCAAGTCGCTCTTTTTCTTGTACCGCCTGGAACACATGTCACATGCATGTCTATAAGTTTCTTCGTATCCTTCGTCGTGCGAAACTTTTTCATGTCGCTTTAGCTCTATCTTTTTGCTGAATCTTTCTGGGCATTTTTCACAATCATAGAGAAATTGACTCATAGTGTGCTCATGAATATGTTGATTTAGTAGGTGTTCTTCAGCAAACTTCTTGGCACAATCCTCTTCCTCACAGACGTATGGCTCACAAAGGAGTGTTTCTTCGGTGTGAACACTCCTATGTTCATCTAGTAGTTTTTTTGATGAGAATTGCTGCTGGCAATCTGTACACTGTAATGGTGTTTTCTCAAGATGGCGAGGGATATGACGCTGGAGATTCCTCTTGGAGTCAAATCCTTTTCCACAATGGGCGCACTTGAAACGCTTCTCCGGTTCATGAATTGGCATGTGTGCCTTAAGACCTGATTCGGATGCTAAATTCTTGCCACAAACCTCACATGGCCAGGAATCAGCTCCAAAGTGTACATTTTTTATGTGCGTTGTTAAATGCCCTGATAGCATCTTGGAGCAAATGGGACACTTGTAGTATCTCTTTTTAGTGGTCTCATCCTCGTAGTAGGTGATTCGATTGGCATTTTTATAAGTGTTCTTGTTCTTTAGTTGATCAGGACTTGCCAAGTTTGCCGCCATGATTGAAGAACCCGAAATGGGGCTACGCTGAACTAATCTGCAAATCCTGCAAAAAGAGAAAAAATCATTGCAAACTGACCACCAACCTTTACAAAATGTTTCTTAAAACCAATACTTTTTTCACGAAACATTGAACATACCTTATTCAGATTAATAGTACTACACAAGAAACCAAAATGCACCTGCGACTGTTCAAATAATAATACCAATTGTCGATGGAGCAGTAGATAGTAGATATAAATGACAATAATTGTCTGAATGATTATTGCCGTTGTGTTTTTATCTATCTACTATCCATCTTATTGACAATTGGGATAAATAATTGACCGTGAGTGGAGCATTTTGACACGCTATATAATGAACTGCATAACACAAGTCGATGATAGCTTCGGGCATGACCACAATGACCAGAAGAGCATTTATATTTGATTGGAAAGAATACAGATGGAAATCAAAATCAAAGGATATGTCAATGTAACGGAACAAAATGAAATATACCTAATATAGCATTGCATTATTCAACATAATATACCAAAACCAAATGGTATGAATGGGCTCGTGAAGCTAAGCTAGCTCTTCGGTCTTCGATAAGATTCATATTAATAATAGCCTGCCTTTAGGGATTCTTTCATTTCATTACAATCGTGGTCACTTTTCCTACTGCTTTTATATTACGCTGTGCAAAAAGTAATTGAAAATCATATTTTTATGTGGTGGTGAGAGGATAGCTCAGTAGGAACTCTTGGCTATAATAATATACGTATATAAATATAAAAAAGTGAGGGTAAGGCAGTAGTCCATGCAAATATAATGCAATTTTGAAGCATAAAGAAACGGTTGCAGGTGCAATTCTCTGGTAACCCATCTCGGCTACCACATAAAATATATTCTGTGGAGAATGCATCTATAAAAACTCTTTACAAACCAAACCACTTACTTGTGATCATTTTGGTTTTCTTTTTCCGCAATTTCTTCTTCTGAATTCTGAACAGTGAGCTGCGTTTTCGCGTTGAACTCTTTTTCGGCCTTCAGTTCTTCTTCTAATGCAAGTTTGTCAGCCAAGAGCTGATCACGTTGGTTCTGAGCGAGCTTCACATTTGCGGCCAGTTCCTTGCATGCTTCAAGTTCGGCAACTTGCATGTTTAATTGCTTAATTTCCCCGTTTTTCTCAACCAAAATATTTTGGATATCAGCTTCCATTTTCTGTTTCGAGGATTCAAAATCTTCTTCTCTCTTCTGGGTCTTCGCCTTGAAATCTCTTTCTGCCTTCAGTTCTTTATCTAATGCCTGTTTGTCAGTCAAGAGCTGATCACGTTGGTTCTGAGCGAGCTTCAGATTTGCGGCCAGTTCCTTGCATCCTTCATGTTCGGCGACTTGCACTCTCAACTGCATAATTTTCTCATTGTTTTCAACCAAAATATTTTGGAAGTCAGCTTCAATTTTCTGTTTTAATGACACGATTTCTTCTTTCCTCTTTTGAACAGTGATCTCAGACATCTTATTCAACTCTTTTTCGGCCTTCAGTTCTTCATCTAATGCAAGTGTGTCAGCCAAGAGATGATCAAGTTGGTTTTGTGCAAGCTTCAGATTTGCGACCAGCTTCTTGCATTCTTCATCTTCAGTGACTAGCATGCTCAATTGCATAATTTTCTCATTGTTCTCAAACAAGATATTTTGGATGTCAGCTTCCATTTTCAGTTTTTTCAAGTGCACTACTTCTTCTTCCCTCTTTTGAACAGTGAGCTCAGCCATCTTTTTTAACTCTTTTTTGGTGTTTAGTTGTTCATCTAGTTTAACTTTTTCAACCAATAGTTGATCAAGTTGGTTCTGAGCAAGCTTTAGATTTGCGACCAGATCCATGCATGCTTCATGTTCAGCGACTTTCATGTTCAATTGCATAATTTTCTCGTTGTTTTCAACCAAAATATTTTGGAAGTCAGCTTCAATTTTCTGTTTTAATGACACGATTGCTTCTTTCCTCTTTTGAACAGTGATCTCAGACATCGTATTCAACTCTTTTTCGGCCTTCAATTCTTCATCTAATGCAAGTTTGTAAGCCAAGAGATGATCAAGTTGGTTTTGTGCAAGCTTCAGATTTGCGACCAGTTCATTGCATCCTTCATGTTCAGCAACTTTCATGTTCAATTGCATAATTTTTTCGTTGTTCTCAACCAAGATATTTTGGATGTCAGCTTCCATTTTCTGTTTCAAGGGCGCTGTTTCTTCTTCCCTCTTTTGAACAGTGAGCTCAGCCATCTTTTTCAACTCTTTTTCGATGTTTAGTTGTTCATGCAGTCTAACTTTTTCAACCAATAGTTGATCAAGTTGGTTTTGTGCAAGCTTCAGATTTGCGACCAGTTCATTGCATCCTTCATGTTCAGCAACTTTCACGTTCAATTGCATAATTATCTCATTGTTCTCAATCAAAATATTTTGGATATCAGCCTCCATTTTCTGTTTCAAGGATACATATTCTTCTTCTGTCTTATGAGTCTTCGCATTGAAATCCTTTTCGACCATTAGTTCTTCATCAAGTGTAAGTTTGTCAGATAAGAGTTCAGCTAAAAGATTAATAATGAGAGTTGAGTTGAGAGTGGCAATTTAATAGCTTCATCAAAAATAAAATAGGAACTACATTTTTAGAATCATCATTGTTCATTATAATTTATAAATCAGTTGTGAGTACCGTCCGCTTTCCTTTCTCGATCAATGAGTGGTCGCATACGCACTGCCACGCTGACCTTCGTCATTTCTAACGGCGCAATACCACCATCCTCCTCCTCAACCACAACTCTTCCATTGTCCATGGCTCCTTTAAATTAAAACAATAATCATCCATATAACATAACTTGCTAAAGTGCGAAGAGAATTTCAATTCCAATGTGTTCTTTAACAATTAAAATCTTTTTTAAGCATAATGACAGCGAAAGCGCATATGTCAAGGTTTTCATCACAATTTCGCACAATTTGCCATCGTGCAGGATGTGTTCGAGCTATGTTCAACATACTGTATGCAGATTCTCAGAACTAGAAGCACTCTTTAAAAGGGACAAAACTTGAGATTCAAGTTCAAGACTATTCATGTCATTACCATTACATAAGAATCATCATCACTTGAGAAATGTGAAGCCACTGTCACATCACAGCTCTTGATGAGATGAAGACAGGAAAGAATTGAAATCTTGTTTTGCCTTTTTGCATTAATATTTTGAAACAAATCTTCTCAATCAACGAGCTACGTCTCGCTGGACATGCTTACTAGCAGTTTATTTGGTAATTTAACGTCCAAAATCATTACCAGAACCAGACCAAACCACATTACCAACTCCAGCCCGATGCTGGGATGTTGAGTGACAAATCTTTTAACCACAACAAAAGCTTGTAGCTTCATTGAACGTAGGACGACCCGAACTGCAGCAATTTGATGCAATAACATAATTCCTATTGATGATACAATTACTTAAAAGCCCATTTAAACTCTCTTACGTTTCGATATTATTAGGAGTTGGAACTCTGTAAACTCTGCTCACTTGACTGACAGGATTTGATTTTCCAATAGAAAAACTCACAATTCACCCAAAAACACAAGTAAATTTACTAGCAAATAGCAAAATCAATCAATCACCACTAATATGTATATTAACAATTCAAACGTTGAATTTCAAAAGATTTTGAAGCACTCACGAACTTTTCTCTACTACTCTCAAATGATGATGATCATTCCAATCCTGAGAACATTGTCGTGATCATTTTTTTCCTCTCTTCTTACTTACTCCTATTATTTAATCCTATATTATTTTACTAAAATATTGAATATGTAGTCTCAACGTTCAAAATATGTCAAGTTATTAAGTGTTTAAATTTTATTTCCTCATGTTGTTACAAAATTCAAAAAGTGGTCAAAGCAGAAGTCTCAACGGAAACGAGAATGATGGCGATGGCGCGTTTGCCTCCACTGCACTGCTTTGTCTTTTAACTCCAGACATAGACGGTGTGTATCTACTCTAGTGAAGCTTATTTACACAATCTAACATGCATCATGTACAATATACATATCTACAATATTCAATGTAGCTTTTTAGGTTTTGCTTCGTCATCCCTCATCATGTCCTGCTTCAGATAAGTATACCCTCCCTCGTAACTTCAATCTTCAAATTCTAATATTTCACAGACAAAATGACTGTGGTTGATAGCAAGCTTTCTGGAAAAGCATAAAAAGGAAGCTTACTCAAAGACTAGAGTAGATGCACAATGCTACCTTCTCAGCTAAAGGAAGCAGATTTTTAAGTTATTTGCATAATTTTGCTCTTTTACCTTAACTTGTCGTGGTCCCATGTTCCTTTACTAAACAAACAAAAACATCATGACCAACTTTGAGTTTCTCATTTCAGATTTCAAAATTTACAAATATATTCTACACCAAATATAATGTACTGTGTAATGTAAGTAAATAAACTTACAGACGAAGGTACTTTGGTTCTTAGCCATAGCAAGCTGGAAAAGCATAAAAAGGAAGCTTGATTGTAGGGAATACCTAGATTATATAAAGGTGTGGGTATATGGACTCATTTAAAAGAGTCCTTTTGTTGCTCAAACCTCTCTCTCTATCACCTGTATAAAAATATATCCTTATAACCTCCTGATAACTTTATATCCTTGACCACTATTAAAAGCATGGTTATCTTGCAAACTACATGCACCGTAGTCTCGGAAGCATGTCATACTGCTTCTGACACTGGATGCCTGGGTTTTTGCTAACAAACAGTCTGATTTTCTTAAACTTTGCATATATAAAAGATACCAGTGATCTTCTATTAAAATGTGAAAATGTACAGACTGGTAATAATTAGTGATGGCATCCTATCAAAATCTAATAGTGCTCAACTCCATCCACTCATCCTACATTCAGTATTATTAATTTCACTGATATTGGGGCAAGTTGAGAGTCAAAAGCGTCAATTCGATTTAGCTCCAATTCTTCCAGCTCATTTACCAGGCCCACCGGAATCTACAAAGGCCGGTGGTAGTGGAGGATCTCATGGAGGTGGCTCATCTAACTTGATAAAATAAAATAAAATAATCTAAAATAATCCACCCGTTCCTACTGGACCTGGAGATGGTCTGGAAGGAGGGCCCCCTCAGCCAGAGCTAGCACCATTTGGGTTGAATCACGTGATTCTGATTTGAGTACCTCAGTTTAAAACTAAATTTAGGCAGCTTCCCCACTGGATAAATTCAAATGTAAAAGTGGCTATGCCTATTACAGGTAAAAATTCAGAACGATATAGAAAACAAAGCTGAGCAATTATTACTCATTTTTTTGCAATCCCAATAAACGATCATTTCTTTTTAGTTTTCTTTAACAAATTGGAAGTACCTCCAGCTTTCGCTGGAATAATGAAACCTTAAGTTCCAGCTCTTTCATCATTCCTTATTCCACCACCTCCACTTCTTGGACTGCCCAAAGCAAGACCACCACCACCAGGTTCTGGTTTTGGACAATATCCATACCCATATCCTCATGAAATACTTGAAGAAGACGACGATTTAGAACTAGACGGAGATCAGGAGGAAACCTCTGACAACGATAATGACAATGATTCTGACTCGAATGTGGATGTCGATGAGGAACATGGACATGGACGAAATGAAGAAGCAGAGAAAAGAGCACTTCCAATGAGTAAACGAAGAAGAAAAAGAAATATAGGGTTTGAAAAGCCATCCCTCCCATCTCCTCCACCTAATTTCCAATATCATTCAAGAAGGAAAAGAGCTGTGGAGTTTAACAAAACGATTCAGCTTTTGTTGAGTTTAATTTGGCCATAATTTCGACAAGGGAATTGGCATTTTTAGTTGAGTTACTCTGGCAAGAATTTTGACATGGCACTTAGCATTTTAGACACGATAGATTATTAAAAATTAATTTGTTCCTCTCTCACACTTTGGCTGGACGATGCACGACCACCACTACCACTGCTTTGCTTAAAGTAGCTTTTATGGTAAAACAAATTAATGAGACTTGTTGGAAATTTAATAACAAGTTCAAATATGTGGTCAGAATCCCGATTGGAGGCTTATTTTTCGAGATATTCGACTTGGTTGTAAGTGTTTGTCATACATTTTGTTCACTCTGTCCAACATGTGGATCTCGCATTAAATGGTTCTTCACAGGGTCGTCAAACCCGACGAGCCAAGCCTGAAGCGTTAAACACGGCGGCACAGCGAACTAAGCAAAGACGTCGTATTGTTGTGATGGATGATTCAAGTGATGATGTTTTTTTAATGCCAAAGCGTGCCTGGTTCCAGCAATCTTGATAAGTTTTTTTGATAAAAATTGGAGTCTCAAATTTGTCGGATAACAAAGTGCGCTTTCATTAACTGGTATCAATATTGACACATTTTCATATTTAAGATAACTAATCGTATTACAGTATTTATTATTTATTATTAATCTTAATTTTTAAGATTTTTACGATGATACTCTTGATAATAAAAATGATCTCATTATATAAATTCCAGATTACTAGCATCTCATCTCTACCATTCTTATTGTTCAAAATTTAACTTTTTTTCTCAGACCAGACTTGTTGAACTACGGTCATATATATATGAAATATTTGATGTTGATCAAGGAATTCAAGTTTTTGCAAAAGTTTGGACATGGTGTATCTATAAAATATCATTAACATTTTATTTCTTGCTGCATAACGAAAATAAGGAGCTTCAATGTCAAATATATATATCCATTATTAGCATTATATTGTGATTCTGCGACCGAGTGGGGAAGATTAAATAGTTGGAGTATCTTTTTGTACCATTTCATGGTAAAGGTGCCTAAACTCATTAGAATTCATAAGGACACGAGAAAACAGCTTACAAGTGCACATATATAGCAACAAATACTTGACTTGTCGTTGGATGTGAGCACGGCTCAGTACTTGGATTATACCTTCCTTGAATTGTAGCATATTCATAAATCGCCGATCAGTAAAATGAGGATTAAAATGAATAACATTAACATTTGCTTAAAGAATATGAAAACGAAACGGTAGTCAGGACTCAACAAAAATTAAATGTGTGATACCTATCAATCGTCATGTCTATGGCAAGCGGCACAGATATTCATTTATGTGCCGTTCACCCTGTGCATAAAAGAAGCCAAGGCTTTAACTTGGATGTAGACATTTGTACCTAAAAGCGACATGCAGATCATGAGACTTGTGACTTTGTGAGTAAAACCATACTCTTCTCTTTATACATTCACGTCACCATTTATGGTCTTCATTTCTGGCTTATGGTCGTGATCTGGATAGTTTTTTTAGCTGGCTGGATGGAGGAGTGTGTTATATTGAACCAATCTACATTATTGAGATTATCCCTTACTGTGAACGAGAACCTTTCTTAGCAGGGGAATTCTTTATACGCATTGCTTGTGAATTGTCAGACTTGAAGAAATGAATTAAAATCATCACTAAATAATATTATTGTTTGTGACAATTTCGTGTTATAATTTGAACAGTTGTGCATTTTGCTTTCTTGTGTAGTACTATTAATCTGAATAAGGTATGTTCGATGTTTTGTGAAAAAACATTCATGAGTATTGGTTTAAAACAAATTTGGTTGCTGGTGATTTGCAATGGTGCTTTTTTCTTGCAGGATCTGCAGATATTTCAGATTAGCCCCATTTGGGGAGCTTTAATCATGGCTGAGTCTTTGGCGAGTCCTGATCAACTAAAGAACAAGAACACTTATAAAAATGCCAATCGAATCACCTACTACGAGGATGAGACCACTAAAAAGAGATACTACAAGTGTCCCATTTGCTCCAAGATGCTATCAGGGCATTTAACAACGCACATGAAAAATGTACACTTTGGAGCTGATTCCTGGCCATGTGAGGTTTGTGGCAAGAATTTAGCATCCAAATCAAGTCTTAAGGCACACATGCCAATTCATGAACAGGAGAAGCGTTTCAAGTGCACCCATTGTGAAAAAGGATTTGACTTCAAGAAGAATCTCCAGCGTCATATCACTTGCCATCTTGAGGAAACACAATTACAGTGTGCAGATTGCCAGCAGCAATTCTTATCAAAAAAACTACTACGTGAACATATGAGTGTTCACACCGAAGAAACACTACTTTGTGAGCCATACGTGTGTGAGGAGGAGGGTTGTGACAAGGAGTTTGCTGAAGAGCAGCTTCTACATATACATATTCATGAGCACAAGGTGAGTCAATTTCCCTATGCTTGTGATAAGTGCCCAGAAAGTTTCAGCAAAAAGATGGAGTTAAAACGACATGAAAAAGTTTCACACGACGAAGGATACGAAGAAACTTATAAACATGTATGTGACATATGTTCCAGCCGCTACAAAAAAAAGAGCCACTTGACCGACCACAAAAAAGTACATGAAGTACATGAAGACCCGGAATCACTGAAAACATTTCAGTGTAGCGAGTGTCCCAAGAAGTTCTTGCGAAAGAGTGATCTCAATATCCACATGGCTGTCCATTCCACCGATCAAAACTTCGAATGTGAGGAATGTGGAAGAAAGTTCAAGCTCAAAAAATCATTAAAACGACACCAAGAGAAGGAAAACCATGCTGCAGGGGAAAAACAACCCTTTTGGTGCAAGTTTTGCAAGACAGCACACAGTTCTGCATTGGATCTCTCCCAGCACATGATTTTAAGTCATGCTAAATGTCAAATTTGTTCTGAGCAGTTCCCTAAAAATAGCAGTTTAAATGTTCACATGAACACAGTTCACAGTGAACTGTTCACAGTTCCACCAACCAATTCCAATCTCATTCCAATAATTCGGTAAACCAAGGGTTAGTCACGCACACACATGAAACATTCCCATCATCATCATTTAACCTCCATTCATTATTAAATTGCCTTACTCAAATGAAGACTGCAAAAAGATAAAGTTATTTCCTCACTTCTAATATATTGCTAAATTGGTTGGTTTTGGGTTGTTCGTTTTATGATTTGTGTGTAGCGGATCACAGAATGTGATGATGATGATGAAGTAATAAAAATGAGTGCCCAAAGTTTTTATTTTATGTCTTTTATATGAACTGTACAAAATATTGGTTTACATCTAAATTTAGGCCGACGGGCATACAGTGTCAATTAATGTAAAATAAGCGCAAATTAGAGCGTGAGAATCTTTTGATTCAGCGCATATCTTTGTGTGTGAGCGTATAATAATGAACATAGTTGGACTTTTGGAACCTAGTTCCGCATAATTCATACAAGGTTAATAAATTGTAAGGCGTTTTAATTACTGAAGTGACCCAAAAAGCTGAGTCAGAGGAGATTTCGTCCTTGAATTACGTAGATTCAAACTCAGCATAAAAATATGTATTAAATTAACTTCTGTGCTGTCAACACGTATTTAATTTGAACTTAGTGATGTGTAACCTTTATTGACATGATCCACAATTTACATCTTACCAACTTGGGTTTAGGTAAAGTGCTTTCATTGGATTGGTTAGGTTTCAGGTAAAATTGGTCAAGGGTAGTCGTCCTATCAGAAGATAGGAACGAAATAATTTTTAGGTAGTTATAAGCTTAAATTTTGAATGCTAATGCAACTAAATTGATTTAACTGATTATGATTCATAATGGAAGTTGAATTTTTAAAAACACATGAATAAAGTGTGATTCTTTCATTTTCGCTATATTGCTTTACCGTATGTGATGGTAATAATAATTTAAAAAAATAGCACCAGTGTAACAAATGTAATGTCAACATGTATTTCCTATAAAACGAGTCCTTCACAGTAATAAATAATAAATAGTTTGATTAGAAAATAAAACTTTTGTTTAATTTAATTTGCATACGGTAAACAAATTTTACATAATACATATTCACGGCAATCATCGTACACTCAAAGCTATTAGAAATTATGGAATATGCATACCATCAAAAATTAAACCAAAACCAAACCAAAACCGCATCTACTACATTTCATAATTGACTAAAATACAAATTACTATACGTGGTATAATACAAAATACAATTCGTTTTCGACGATTGGAATAAAAGTGCTGGAACGGGTGCACATTTAGTGAATAAAATAATAACAATGTAAATGTAACTAAATAATATATATTACTGACGAGTTGTAGGACACTGATGATCAATGGAGACTGTGTAACGGTAATAATTCACGTTCTACATAATTAGCCCATTCTATCGCATTTATTCATTGTCTTGGAATTGACAGAATAGGACCACCTTTTTCTTCCTTTCATTGCTGAGCCATTTCGGGAGAAGACTAGTTTGAAACAATAAAACTCGAATGTTAGAATTTCTCCATTGAAGTAAAAAACTACACAAATGTATTATTAGGTCTTTGGACTTACCACAAACTTTGGCGAAAGCAACAACTTTTTCAGGTTGGGCATTCTCAAAAATGCGAAATAAAAGGTCATATCCGTTAGTAAAGTGGCATTGGCCGTTATTTCTTGATGAGGTCCAGCGTACAAATGGTGCTCTACAATGGCAAGGGATTGTTCTTTCCATTAACAAAACAAAAAATAGTTGTTATGATTTTTCTCTCTGGAAATAAGTAAAGTTTTGATAGAATTTTTTACCTTCTGAATAACTACGTGTGTACATATTTCTATAACAATCTTTTTAATTTAATATTTTCCTTCTAAGGAAAAGAACAGAATTTTTATGTTTACTTAGAAACATAAGCTAAATAACGAATAAACCTGGTAACACAGGAGTGTAACAAACTAGCAATTTAGGGGTTATAAAAGTAAACTGATGACATTTGACAGTTAAAATGGCATTTAAGATAAGCGCGCATGTCATGGTTGTCTGTCTTCTCTAATATTGTGCTAAGATGGCGTATTTGAAATGCATAGAATGAGATTCCATACGGTATACCTAATGCTAGAAAAGGTGGCGGGGTATGACCTTCCCCCCCACCAGGGGTAACTCCGATTTGGCCCATAATTGAACTTGATTCCTCACTTTTCCTAAGCTATCGATTGGTGAAAACAAAATTTAAAAAAGTCAAAGCGTTCTCGAGTTATCGTGCCCCCGAACGGAACGACTGGACAAAGCTATAAAGTAGCAATAAATTGCTAGTTAATAAGTATAAGAAAAGCTGGTTGTTTTTGGGGGTGGGGACATAAACGTCGCCCGCTAAACGTCGGGGTCCATATGGTCGGAGTGCATAAGGTCGGATTAAATGACAAGAACGTCGAATCATGTACATTATAATTTACATGTAAATTCGTAAGCGTCCTACATAATTTCCATTTTCCATACTTAAATTCTGGTACGCAGGACCACTAGATTCAATTTAGGAACTCAAAACCTGTACTGAATATATGTTAAGCACCTTCAAAGGAACATAACAATCACACAAGTTACATAATTTTTTCTATTGCTTTTGGAATCTACATTATAGGGTATTCGAGAATCTACCAAGAACTAGTAATGTAGCAGAAGGTTTTAATAGGAATTGAAAGCTAGTAAGTCAAAAAACAACTACAGTTCCAAGGACTGAACGTGACTACGATGACGATGAATAAAAATCACTGTAGTGCTATTTAGTTTGAGCATTGGATAACCGAAAATAATACTTTATAGTTTTATTATATTAACACAAAGATGATACTTGGACTTAAATGAGACATGTATTAAGTACATGTAATGTATCTTTTTGAATATATATGAAACTTATAAAACGATAACATAAAAGCATGATACTATATAATATTGACTGACTTGTTGTAAAAATATGCATAAAAAGTAATTGAAACTCGTTGTTTGTGCTGTTTTTACAAATTTTAGCAAACAAAAAAAATCCGACCTTTTCTACATTTTATGTTTTATACCCCCGATGTTTTTGTCCGGGACGTTTAGCGGCCGGCGTTTGGGGCCCCGACATTTTTGACCGGGATCATTTTTGATACACTCGTTTTTGGTGCTCATGGTGCTAATGTGCTCATATCCTGTGCGTTTTGTGTCAGAGAAAGAAAAGCTTTGTTGCTTGTTCTTGTCGTCTCAACATTTGCAACAAGCGTCTGCTTATTGTCTTTTCTTCGTTCATCCATTTTCTCTTGTTCTCTTCTCTCCCACGTTGTTTTGGGAAAAAATGCATTGTGGCGTAAAATAGGGAAATATTTGACTCACTTTCACCTCGCCTCATTGCCTTCCTCAATTCGGCCAAAATTTTGACAAGGCACTTGGCATTTTCTCTTATGTTACTCTGGCCAAAATTTTGACAAGGCACTTGGCATTTTCTCTTATGTTACTCTGGCCAAAATTTTGACAAGGCACTTGGCATTTTCTCTTATGTTACTCTGGCCAAAATTTTGACAAGGCACTTGGCATTTTCTCTTATGTTACTCTGGCCAAAATTTTGACAAGGCACTTGGCATTTTCTCTTATGTTACTCTGGCCAAAATTTTGACAAGGCACTTGGCATTTTCTCTTATGTTACTCTGGCCAAAATTTTGACAAGGCACTTGGCACACCATGTTGTTCCATAATATATAACTCTCGAGTATGAGTAAAATATACTCTCACTTTGCGTAAAAGCATTCGCTGTGACAGCATATTTTAATTTAAGCTTTATCATAATATGCAAGGACCGAGCACGCTAGACAAAATTAGGTAGCTCGTTCGCAGTACCACCCGAATTATGAACCTTTAATGCTTACAGAGTGCTGATGAGTTGACTGCTTGTGTAAGGTCATCGTGGCTTTGTTTCGTCGTCGTGGTCATCGTGGTACTTGAATAAGTGATCTTGAATGTGTGTTAAACACCAATTGATGTTACCAGAGATGCATGACTGTATTCGAACCTTTAAAAGCATGCGTAAATGCCAGAAAATTATAAACTGGACAATATTGTGACGCTTCTCTCCATAAATATTTTTAAGTAAAGAATGATCAAGACACGGACAAAACGTAGTAATAATATAAAGGTGATAAATATTCTTTAACAAATTTTGGATTATAAGTATTAGTTTTCTTTATTGATAAACCATTTTTCATTTGTATGTTGGACACAAACTTTTAAGGTACAAGATCCCATCACTCCAAAATAATAATCAGAGCAACATGCTGTTACATCATAACCTCGTACATTCGATAGTCTGTTTACAACAATAAAGTTACCTCTTATCTTAAACTAAATTAGGTTGCGGCAATGCACTTCCTACTCTCTCCATATCTTTATAGTGCATACTGATCAAAATGGTGTTAATATTATGTCAGCAATATCCAGCATACCTCTGATTTCCACCCCTTCAGTGTATTGATTGATATCGAAAATAAAATTCGAATAGGAACAGATTGTTCAAACTTACTCTCTACCAAACGAAATCTCAACAAGAGCCATACACTCTAGCTTCAATCATACAAAATATATATTATATAAGTATGTATGTATATATATTTAATATTTATAACTTTTCAAAACAAAAAAACACACATTTATTCAATCACTCATCAAAACGTTAACGGAGGGTGTGTAAAAACATTGAAAAACCCGGAATGGGTGCCACAATCATAAGTACATACTCACTGACGACACAATTTAAACCTTGTTCTACTATTATCATCTTATGCAAAATATGCGTATCTCAAATAACAATCCATCACAGTTTTCATTTAATATTTTCTTCTTCTTTCAAGAGAAGACGGCCGAAGACGTATTAATTTGCAAAGGGTAATATATTGGGCACGGCCTCCTAAACCTTGATTTTACTTTTCGAACTGCATTTCGAACCATAAAAGAAGTACATATCAGATATAGCATTCAAAACAAATGTATCTATTAAGTATTTAATATGAATCTTTTACCTGTCTATATCAGGCGGATGCCTGTGAAATGCGGCTAATTTACTTACACCGTGTGGATGATTTATTTTTGATACAAAATAAAAAATGTTCTAGCTCACTTTTTAAATAAACGTGGTCACATTTTTTACTCTATACTTTAGAACCTACACGGTCCAAAATGAAATTTAAAAACAGATTCAGATTGACTTGAACTTCACACGAAATGAAAATATTAACCATTATGCTTTGTATATTATGGAATCTGAAAAAGAAAGTTATCAACTTGACATGATTTGATTCTCAATATAAATTTCTAAAATGGTCGTGATTTTTTATGCTTATGTTATACATACGTACTCAATTACTGAATAGTGTGGGTTTTTTATAACGCTGCGACGTTAAGAAAGGAAACGAAATATTTAGAATGCGACAAACGACGTTATTATCCAGTTGATGAATACAAGTACGATTAATACATTTAGAAAGTTGGTCGAATATCCGATCAGTATCCAACGTTTTACGACTGTCCAAACCTTAGAATGTTGCGGGTGGCGCTGGTGGATCATAATTTGGTCCCTTGAGAATAAAAAACCAAAGTGGTTTATTGAAGCATGTGTGAAGGAAATTTTTAGCAAACATATTTTTATTGCATTTATCATGTGACTTACAGTCTGATCCGGAGACTTGTCCTGAGGAACGGATGCTTTTGGACGTAAGAAAAAGAGTACCAGAGCCATCAAGAACCAAAATCCCATGAAGAATAGAGCAGTTGAGGGCTCATTGTTGGGGCCACCTGGCACTGAAAATTAGACAATAGGAGGTTAGTTCCTTTTTGTTAAAAAGTTTTGCCACATAAGTAAACGATACAACTTTTAGGAGGGGTTTGCTTACTCTCTGTGAAGCACTCATTCTCTGCACAATAGTCCTGACGTTGTTGAATCTGCAAACCAGGAAAAATATATTTAATACTATCATATATCTTTTCTATTCAATCTGTATTTCCGGAATTTAAACATTCTTTGAAGATATTTATAGATATTAAAATATCTGCATTTTAATAGCGATATCAATTCATTCTTCCTGCATACAAATCATTCTCCATCAGATTTTGCGTCTTGATACCATTTCTATTGTGTATTACGGTATAAAAATTTGCAAAATAATAATAAAAAAAGCCTGATGAATTTGAGGCGCATTATATTCTTTGTATTCTTTTGCACAGCTTGAAACGAGTCTATGAATCTATTCCCGTAAAAAATGTCAATATTTATGGCATGTCATAACATTTCACCTTCATCTGATGATGTGGCTTTGCTAAGCAGATATATTTACACAAAGTTTATCCTTTTCACATTAAACTAGATTAGATCGATATGAGGCTAGTAAAAATGATCTAACCACAATTGACATCACAGTTAAAGATATATAGCATTAATGTCAAGTCATTTATTATTATTCCACGTATTTTAAGCCCGTCCAACGCTCGAATTCTTATTAATGCTTATTTATGCTACTTTTACACTAGCAGTTAATCAACAATAGCCAATTTGATTGAAGCTTATTGTACGTGTCATAGCGTGATTCCTCCCAATGGAGCAGGAGAGTATTATTTCTCTGCATGCAATTTGAGCCGTATCCCTTCCATGGGGGCTATTAAATAGACTCTTTCGTATGATGATTCCATCCACGCTTTGCTTTGCATGTAACGCCTCCTTCCGTTCCCAAAATATATAGCTAACACCACTAATCCCATTTTATGACGATTAAATAATAGAAACCTGGGGTTAACCTAGCAGAGTATACCGCATATAGTGCAGACCACAGTATTAACCTTACTGATTCCAAATAACATGATTGATAATGATCATAATCATTTGGACAAGATTCATATGCTCAATCACATTAGTTGACTATGTGAGGAGCTAAAACAATTAAAAGACATTGAAAGTTGTAATATCAGAAGAGTCGAATGCAACTCTCATTTTTGGGCCAGGGCAATTTTATAACCCATTCTATACTGAAATATTTGATGGATGCTGACGTTGAAATGGAAAACGATTAAGGTGAGTGTTTTAACGCCATCTTGAAAAATAAACTAAAACTTTAACTATCCCCGATAAGAACGCGTTTGCTTGTAAGTTGACAAAAGACACTTATAAATGCAATTACTATGGCCGATGAGGTAAAAACTATCACGTCCATAAATTGCATTTTGAAAAGCTATTTTTGCTGGAGTGTTACCAAATTCGAAACCCATTTCACAATGAAATTTATATGTATTCTGAAGTTTTTATACAAAAATGATACCCCCAACTTACCATGTTGATCAAGCGACGAGTAGCGAGCTCATGACTCCACACGCACTCACAGGGATCAAATCCACCATCACCTCCACCGTCCATTTTGATTCAGTTGCGATATATAACGTCAAAAACTGTTTCGAAAACCAAAAAAAATCAAACCTTTACCAAAATTATCAATGTATCCTTTCATTCCCCAACAAAAAAACATAGTCTGTAAATATTGAGCAATGTAATATACATGTTTTGAATAGTATGTACCTTGAGCGAACTAACTGGACACTTTCGTGTTGTGACTGCAAGTTGAACAGCAGGCGTGTTGGCAAGGCAAGTTGAGTACGATTTGATTACAATGAAGTTTCCCTTCTTTGCCTTTTCAAGGACTAGGAAAGTTATACCTTTTCTCTCTCACTTTGGAATCAGAGCGAAGCACACGAGAAAAGCAGAGACTGTGACCAAAACTCTGTTGAACACGAATGATGAATATTGTCAACTGAAGAAGAAGCTTCTTCTTCCTCAACAAAAAGGAGTGTATTGAGCAAGAGCAGACGTAAATACCTGTAAAGTAATAATCAAAATCAAAATTATTTTACAACACCAACCATATGAATACCTAACCTTACAACACTGTATTAAAAGTATGCACCACCAACATACATACATACATGCATAGGAGCAAAAAGAGATACAAAACTGACGGATATTATCTACACAGACAAAATACAATATCCCTTTGCACGACTACAATGTTATACCAACGACGGTGAAGTACACCGTAGGATAGTGCCAGCTAACGCAATAAAATTCATGGCTATTAATACTTACGTACTTTTACATGTACAGTAAAATATAACTGGCTGTCTTTCATTAAGCTCAACTTCCCCCTACTTAAAACCAAACCTAATTTACAGCCATGTATGGTAAATTGAGTGGAGTGCAGGAGCAGATTTGGCTGCATCATATTTTTGTGTGAAATACTAAAATCACATTTTTTTTAACGATGCGATCCATACCTAATTGTGTTAACGTAGACAAGACTAGGCAAGAGATTTAGCATTAGTTAAGTTAGGTGGATGCAATGAGAAAAATGATCATTTTGTGGATTAATAATGCAATTGGTTTAGCTAATCTCTTTACTAAATGCCCCATATGCTTGGTTCTTATGCTTACGTGTGCCAACCAGAATAGGAGAGGCTTCAATATTCAAGCAAAGCCAAGAGGATGCCACTGCACAAAGGAATTTTGTGATAAACAGAAAATGGCAAGAGTACAACTTAATACGTTATTTAATTGCAAATTTGTGATTTACCAACAACTTGACTGTGAGTATTAAGTATGGATCAATGCAAGAGCAGAGTTCCCTGCCAGCTCAAGTATGCCAATTGTGATTGCAAACTGACTGTTAAATGTTTAACTCATGCAACAACTGCAACCATCATATCATATCACAATATTAATAATGTAGCATGCTCAAGTCATGTCATTTTCTGTACTTTGTGTGCTGATAGTGATTGACAATGTGAAGACCTATGTGTTTCTACGTTTTAGTAATGCTTTCCAATGCGATTTTACACAAATATATATGTAAAGAGTGAAGAGAGGAGAGGAGATGGTGATAGAACGAGGTTTTATCCTTTTCATTGTCATTTCGTGGGAATAAATAAATATAATATTGCCTTTATTTTTGAGCTGCCTTATGAGTACATTATTATTTTGTTAATGCCTTCAAGACATGGATTTTGGAGTTTAACCACTGGTGCAGCAAATAATGAACAGAATAATAGGCTGGTTGCCTTTTCTTCTTCATTTTTGTTTATTTCAACCATTCCTACGTTAGCATATACATGCATAATATATATATTCTCTGTGGTAATATATATATGGATACGAAAACAAATGCATCAATCAGACAGAGTACAAACAAGGTACATGAACCAAACTAATAAAACTTGTAAGAAATCTCAAGGTAAGGTGAAGTTTTGAGTAGGATTGAAGTAGCTAACCTCTGGAATGAATCTTTTTGGGTACTTTATGTAAATAAGAATGATAGGATAGCTTCTTGTTGGTACAGCATGAAAATAAAGCGAAATTCAGAAAAATTAGTTCATACATAAAAATCAAAATGGTTTTTGGTGCCAGGCAGGTGAAGAAGTATAAATGAAGATGTATAATATAATATCTACTTCTCTTTCCTCATGTAATTACCGGTACCATGTACCAGTAAGAAAGCACAAAGTAAGCAAAATTAGAGAATGATGTTTGACAACATAATTTCATTCTTTATTAACCAGTCTTTCCAGCTCGAAACACTATGTAAGCCAAAATATAATTGATTATCTCAATTCGTTGAATGTCACTATCTTATCTAAAAAGCTAGCTTGAAAGCCTCCTTCTTGTTTATGATATGCCAATATTGAATCCAGCCTAGTTCATTTGTACAACCCTTATCAACACCGGGTGCCGGAGGGAGATAAAAAATGCAAACAAATGCTGACAATTAGCCAGTATTTAATTCAAAATGAATCAATCATAACTAAAATGTCACACTTGAATTAAGTATTGTATGCGTCTTATTTCACCCAGATATGGGGCTCTACTTGAGCCTAAATAACAGGCGTCTGATATTTCCCATAAATAATTCAGTTTTCAAGTACCTACGTCTAAAAATATTTCCATATCAAAGACGTCCACTTCCTGTATTGTCTACTTGATAACAAAACATTTATTTGCGTTTTTAGTGGCAACACAATCCATTTTGACATTGCACTTTACCCTGCAATATGCCGTACCTAAAATTAAACGCATAAAATACGGATTCTATGCCTCAATCTTCTTATAATTCTCAGCATGGTGTCTTAATCAATTGCGTCATTTTTTGTGAATACTGTTGGATATATAGATCTCCCATGTGAGTCTTTCATGCAGTCTAAAAATGTCAACCGAAATATGTGCTATTTGAAGACGCACAAGATTATGGAAGCGTACGTACGATAAAATCAAGGTTACGGTTGATTACATCTTTTAAAGTACATCTTATCTTCTTGATGCTGAAACGAAAACACCATTTGCTACATAAATTGTATTTTTAACATTTTCAAGGAAACTTACCAACAGAATCCCCAGCTCTCCTTTTCTCGTAATAAACACCTTTCTCAGGCCACTAAATTTTTGAAAAGTTAACTAGAATGTAAAAATACTGTTTCGTTGTCTGTATTTTTTACGGATGTTTCTTAGAGAAACTATCAAAGAACTCGCACTCAAAGGCAGAAGTCGAAGTGGTACAAGGCGTATCAATTACAAATTTCTAATTAATTATCATAGACACATATTAATTTTAGTTTGAAGATTCGCCACCATCAATCAACCTACCATACCATGCTAAACTTATTGGAGGAATAGCACTTGATTTTTGTTGACTGTCCCATAAAAACACGGATCTGCGATCATGTATACGAAAATACAGCTGGTTGGGAGAGATTGAAAAGAAACATGCAAACAAGATGTGTACTTGATTTTCTTATGATTTCAAGATTACCGTTGTCTACCCTCAGTGTTATGATGGGATGTTGTTATGTATACAAACGGAGTTGTTCTACTGCTGTGAGCACAAGTCTTTTTGTAGAGAACTGATAGCCACTTTTCATAAGAGCGAACACCAAAGGATATAAGGATATATACATATATATACGAATTGTATGGGATGCCATGCATTCAAGTCGATATTGATATATATATATTACTTGGGCTGCAGAGGGAATTATCTCATTCTTCTTAACTTATGCATTATTTTATGTATGTATATACATACGTGCAAGGCAAGTGTCTGTCATTTACTTGTGCCCGATTTGTGAACATTTGTAACCTAACGATAAGAGTGAAGAACAGAACAGATTGCAATTTTTGTGTGAGTTGAGATCTTGCTTTTGGAAAGGAAGGTAGTAACCTACTACCTTAGTAGTTTCAGTGGCCAACACTGCTTGTAAGCTTAAAAGGAATAGGAATCGTACACATTGTACACTTGCTTCAGTCTTTATGCTGAGAATTGGCTGGGTGAGGGAGAAGGTTGCTGCTATTCGTGTGTACAGTATCGCCATACATAAATGCTTTAGAATGTAACTCTATCGACAACTTCACAGTAAAGGAGAAAATGTGTGTTACTTTTGGCTGTGGCTTGTTTCACAAGGAAAATATTTAATGCTAAAGCAACGTGTATTTCAGTGGAAAGAGAGGAGGTGCTTACAAGAACACAGGGCAGCTTTTCATTGGCTCCAAAATATATACTTTGTTTAGAACTGTTGACTTTGAGAAGTTGTAGTGACGCTGCAACCCTGTGTCTGAGCTCGTGTTTTATGCATCTATGGATAATATAATGTACTTGTAAGACAACGCGACTAGTCAGGCAGCATGAACAAAGTATCAGATATAAAAACGCATCATCGATTTGCTTAAGCTGTTCTAACTGCTATTTTTTTCCACTTTAATTTTAAATCAAGCTTAGACTGATCAAGACGCGTCTGTGCTTCCATTAAATCTTTTTCATAGGTAGTTCTTATTCAAAAAACAGAATATGATTGTAAATCTTGTGACTGGAAGTCTGAAAAGAAGAAAAGTCTGGAAAAGCCCTACTCATAACAAAAATTGTAAACGTGCCTAAGGACACAACAGAGAAGGGAATTAAAGATTTTTTATTACTCATAGTATTAAAGTCGCTCAGGTAGTGTACATCATTTTTTGGCTTGTAATTTGATTTCAACCACACATAGTCATAGTCTGTTCTAAGTAATGTTGTCGCATTGCTCTTACTTAAATTTCCTGTGGGTTTTCCCGGATTGGTCTTCGTCGAATTCTATTCTGAAAAGGACCTAAGAGAACCCGTCAGGAGGTTTCTCGTATTTGGAATCGTTTCAAGTCATCGTGCACTAAAAAGTTCAGCACAGATCAAAAACAATGAAGTGGTTATGGTATACATGATGAAATGATTCCAATATTCGTGGTAACAAAATAAGTCGATGTATTATGATGTATCTCGACGTGGAATTCCTCTTCATCATTTCTTTTATTAGCAGTTACTTCATCAACATTAGTGAAATTATTAATGTATATATATATTTATATAGTTCTCACGGTACACTAGTTCACCAATCATTCTTCAAATTTTGTCTATAAACTATGCATTAGAATTACGTAACAACCCATATAATTCTCAACAAATTGCACGATATCATTATTATCTGTATCTTTTTCAAATATCGCTCATCATTGCTCTTCAATGTTTTGGACTCTTCTTTACGCACAGATAGCTTACTATATTTGCATATTTCTCATCTCTTCTCAATCTTGTTACCATTTACAAGCATACAATACATGTAGCATTTTATTTCTAACTTATTTATTACTTACGCCTACCAGTAAATCTCTTGACATAAGGATACCGTCAATACCTTTTGGGTTACATTTACACCATTAGATAAATATGACACACTAAATCAAGATATATTTAGAATAGCCTAATTAAGTAACGACTCTCCACGCAATCTTACATTAAATTCATAACTTTAGAGGAATAGTATATTTTAACTTCAATTCTACTTTAGTTAAAGTTAGTCATTAGTTTTCTTTCACGTTAGTCCAGCTCAGGCAAGCAACAGTATACTTTTTTCCCTAATACGTTTTAATTGGGTTGCATTTTGCACCCTACCAAAAAGGCAATTTTTTTTAGTAATTTGTGTGTTTTGGTCAATTTCATTTAGCGTAATCATGAAATAATAATATCATTTTCCAAGATGTCTCGTTTCTTTTCTAGAAACACTCTTCCACACTGTGAAAATCTCGTGTGGTGTTGGCGAATTCGCTTAAGAAAAAAGTCAAAGTGACTAACAATGGATTTCCGTAACAACAAGAATATTGTAAGCAACATTAAGAAAGTAAATTCTATTTAGCTACATGTTTATCGGCTCTGAAGGTTTAATGAGACAGGCAAAATGTACGTTTAAGTATATGTTAGTTAGCTCATTCAAATTGACTATTATTCATTAAGTTGTATTAAGACTCGTTCTAGCTCTAGTTCTACTCACACTGCGTCAGTTTTTTTAACGTTTAAGTTTCATGAAAAATATTCTGCACTGCACAAGGCACAAACAGCAAGACATGCTTATGTAAGTCATATACGCACCCACACACTTTCTTTCATCCTGCTACACGTTATACTAAGGAAGATACAAAACTAGAAGAAGAAAGGAGAAGTGAAACCAAACAATTTTCACCTTTTTAGTCCTTCTTATCCAAAATCAAAGGAGAACCCAAACTCGGCATTAACATTAAACTCCGAACATGGGAAATGAACGTTGTAAATAAACATAATTCTTACTCTAGTTATTATTTAAACCTTTATTATTTACTGGACAGCATTTATTCTCGTCCTCCTCCCAAAACAAAACAAACCAAATCATTCACACGCAAAACACAAAGGCACGGGCAGTATAGACTTTTTCTTTGTTTCTTTTTTAAAAGTTAACCCATTAAACGGAATGAAGAAAGCAAAAATGTACTCTGATGTGATGGAAATTTTTATCTGCTGTTGCAAGAGACACTTTCATTTTTGAACCCTGAGTAAGTAAGTAGAAGAGAAAATCGTAGATAAATTTTAAAAAGATAACATACTTATTATAGCTAAATATTAGCAATATTTCTTAGAAGTTAATTACTTGTTATTTTTTACAAACAACATTCTCCCTTTTAGCCGATATTTATTTCGTGTTGTCAATTTTGACAGGGGAAATATAATTCGACGGGAGAATGTGTTAAATAAATGCAAGTTCAAGATGTACTAGGTTCATAGAATTAGCACGGTGACCATTCTTAGAGTTAATCTAAACATGTAGTCTCAAGTACCACATAAATTAGCTTAAGCTTACATCAAAATAATGTTAGAAAGAAACATAAGATATAAGTTGTAAGTAAAGAGATATTTTAACAATAGCAGGAAAAGTAAGTACTTTCTCTAAAACTCTAAAATTAAAACCTAACCACGTGACTCATTTATTAACATTTGCACAACAAAAGTTAAGGATATTACTCATTTCACACAAGTTATCTCTAAATATAATATGTAATTTCCTCTTTCGCACTGGCAATGACTTTAACTCGTCAATACTGTATACAATTTTAGCCATGAATATATATGTACATGGTATAATTAATTATTCTCATTGTAACTAACAGGGTTTACTTAATGTATACTTAGCTTATCTCAATAACTAATTTATGGCTATTGCTATATCTCAAAAACTGTTCACATATAGATTCTGTTTCAATTTAATTCTCTACTTACACTCTTGTTTTTTTGTTACGTTTGCATAAGTTTCATCTAACAGTAGCAAGAGTTTTTACAAGTTTTTCCTACTATACTTATTAAACTTTCCTTTAGACCACTGGGAATTTCCACGGGAAGAATTTCCGGTACGTAATTATCGTTATGAAACGCGAGCGTTTTCAATTGACATTTTGGTGGTGTAGGATTTAGCCAAATAATTTTTCAAAACATCCATGACAATACGGCTTATCATTTTGTTCCTTGAATGTCCCTTTGTTCAACTGTTTCAAGCAGAAGGAGCAGACAAAGTGTTCCGGATGGAATTTTCGGAACATGGCTGTGATACAGCGACCTATTTTTTTGCAGGGGAATACAAAATGAAACATCTATTTTAGAAAACTTGAAACTTCAAATTTGTTGTTTTGAATTGCATAGTGTAAGGAAGCATAAAGCATTGTATTTTTTTATCAGGATGGTAAAAGTGCCAACCTGAAATTGGTTTATGGCATCCTGCACAAAGCGTGCCACGCTTGGCATGATAGTGAGTTTCACAATATGGCTGGCCTTCGTGATCGAAAAATGATCCTCCTTGGAATGGCTGGCGACAATCCTGAGCAAGTGGGAAAAAAATTCATCACAATTAAATTTTGAAATTTATTATTATTAACGAAATAATTTTTTTGGGAGATATCACGTCACTCATGTCATGTGTATGGAGCATGTAGACAAAACCAAATCAAACCAAACTGATTTATTATAGACGCGTGCACTAAGACCCGGCGGACAGGGCTTTATCAAAAAATCCTTGTTGTGGCTCATTTACTGATATATCATTCCATAATTCATTAGCAAATTCCATACATTATTTGTATTGTTTTTACTTTTGATGTTTAAGATTACAACTAATATTCTCTCTGCTTTATACAACATTGAAATCTCTCATTTTCCTTGTAATCAAATTCGTTGGCAGGGATTCAACACGATATGCTACCAAAGGAAGAAAAGGAAGGGCGAAAAATATTTTGAAGCAAAGCATACTCTTTTTATAAAGCATCGTCGCAACAGCAACAAATAAAGGGAGGATATGGAGTAATGGAACGTGTGAGCAATAATAGGCAAATTTCCAAGAACAAAAAGAATTCCACAAAGTGACACAGACGAAAATGAAAGCATTGGTAAAAAGAGTATGTATCTCCAAAGATAAGAGGCAGAGAGACACAAAGTCACATTGCAACACTTTGTCTTTCGTTCCCAAACCATTTTTCTTAAAAGAGAGGATTGAAAAACATCAGAGATGTGGTTTCGCATCATTAATTGCTCAAACTGTGCACTAAAGTTTGCCAATATTGTGATGGTGATGATGGTGATGATGAAAGTCAACATAAAGTACATACATGCATAATTACATTGACGGAAAGTATATATTAGTAGTATTGTTTTTAACGTTTTATATAACAAAATTTAGGAGAATCATTTGAAATTTTGTGGCGTCACTTGCTAAGCTTCCATCCCTATTATAAAAGGCAACACTATTGTTTTACACTTTTGGAGCTTCCATTTCATGCTAGGTTAGTAAAAACCTCATAATGTTTACAAGAGCCGTTCTACATGACACAAGAATGTATGTTAAAATGGAGGAAAGAACATATGTGAAAGGGATTATTTTTCTAAATTCTTCCATCTTATTCACTTCATTTCCACTTTAAAATCCATTTACTCAAAATAAGAATCTCATTCAGTGTCAAATTAAATAACATACATTTCTACATGTGTTTCGTACATCAACCAAATCAACTCTATTTTGCTTATTTTCTCAGGTCAAAAAGTCAGTGTAAACAACACACTTTTTAGGCATGAAAAACTTCATTTTTATCCCTAAAATATTTCAACCCGCACGTAGAAAAACGAAATTCCTTCTTTTATAAAGTAGACGTTGACTTTAGTCGCATTGCCGTCATCACACCATTTTATTATTTGCCAATGTCTCAAAGGGATACTTGTGTTTTATTGTGCTAGAGTGAAGTGTGACGTGACATTTTCGTGTCAGTTGGGAAAATTTTTAGGAGCTCCTGTTCACACATTCTTTATCACATCAAAATTCATCCCATTCCACACATACTTTACCAATCCCAACCAATTTTCCATTAGACTAATTCTACCAACAGCACTTTTTGTCTTATTTTTCAAATACATATTGTACCAAATACACATAAAAACGTGTGCGTGTTACGTATTTTCATCCTACAATCTACAATCTAGCAAAAATGACTGATTAATCTTGACACAAGGTATGCAAGATGGAATCTATCTTGTCACTCTTGATTTTCCTTGTCGCATATCATCATTGTTTCCGCTACTTTGTTACAGTGGTATTAAATTTTGGTTCGTACCCACTCACCATCCAACCATAAGACACCACTGAATGCAATGCAAGCTTATATTATATTATATTCTATTCTATTACATTTCGAATTATTATTTTCAAGCATACTTTTGCGACCCACAACTGTAATGCAACTATGTGTATAATGTAATCTATATTAGTGATCACTGTCTGTATCCTCTTCATTTTCATACACCGAAAATAGATTTGCGAGAAAAAAAGAAAGAAATCAAAAGAGGATATGGACTGTAACATGTGCTCGAGAAAAAAATGGGATTTTTTTTTCACTAACAAACCGATTTGCCATGAAGTAAGTGATAAATGTACTTTTGGTCTGCAACATTCCCTTTCATGATGGTAGTTGCAGAAGACGCAGCACGAAGTCAAGTAAGCACTTACTTAACTTAAGCGTGAACTAAAATTGTTCCAACATAACATCTCTTACAAACCTTGTTTCATTTTCCTCCGGATCAAGAAAAGAAACTCTGGTTTAGGTTGAGTTGCATATACACACATAATTTCATACACATTGCAAAAATTATAAACAAATCTCTTTTAATGGCTTATCATAAGCGGAGAAGAGAACAAGAAGATATACATTTAAGTATGAGATCATCATCATCATCGTCATCTTTGCGTTGATCGGAATGCCTGCTACTGTGACTGCTCTTTAAAGCTATCTTATGTAATACTCTCTCTTATCTCCCTTGGAATAAAAATAATATCCTGTGTTCCCACACCATATTTGTAATTTGTAATATTCCTGTTCCACACATATTGACTACTTTGTTTACGGACCTACCCTAACCAACCGTCCAAACCACATCGTCATCGATTCGGGTGGGCTGGCTTAGCTCACGAAGGAAACAACCCAACCCAACCACCCTTCACGACGTTGATGCTACACTAACTAGAGCTGCCACTGACGCTACACGTGACACACAACAGACATCCATCCGGATCTGACAGTGTGTCACATTTCTGAGTGACTGTCTCAGGGTTAGGGCAGCGCTTGTTTGAATTTTATTTTATTTATTTTTTGTTTTGTTTTATTTTTATTTATTTATTTTTTTTGGCATTTTTGCCTTTATTATGTTTGTTACCATTATATGTAAACCATATTATATCATAAGTATAATTTATATTATGTGCATGATGATGCAGTTTTAAGCGTCTTGTGTGTAATTTTTTTAAATCAAGTTATTTTGTTCGTGTTTAAATTACTAAGGCATTTTTTTGGTTTGCAATAATTCTGTTGCTGTAAAAATTGGCTCCTTTTTAGGTCAGGTAGGTCATCAATGTATATTAAATGTATATTTTGTGCAGAAGGATGGGAGTTGAAATGAAAGAAGAAGAAGAAGAAGAAGGAATAAAAGGATAAAAGGCAGTTTCAAGTTCATGAGAGAGTAGCATCATCATATTACATTAGGTGTTCATCATCTTCTCCACTTGGTATCGCTATCCAGAAGCCATTTCTCATTTCCATTCGATGACATTCATATCGAGTTTTTGTCGTCACAAAAAGTTTTGTCACATTTCCATATATGGCACTTTTCCGAAGCATAGCATTATCTTTGGCCTGAATAGGCATCATCATATATTTCTCCGTGGCCATGCCATTTTCATTGTCTTTTTTCTTGTTGAACATGGAGCGTTGGCAGTTTGAAGGATAGGAAACAATACGTGTGTGAGTGTGTCTAACTGAGAATAGAGAGGATCAAATGATGATGATATTATGATCATATTTGGGAGTAAAGCGGTGGATGTAGTTTGTGTGTCTAATGTGAAATGTACTTAACATATATAATAAATTATTTGTTATCATAATGGCTCTCAATTTTAAATACAATTACTTTTCTAGTTAGTTTCTCTTTTCCCTACTAGTACTCAACTATGGCTATAATTCCTGTCGTTTTAAATTCTTTAAAATTAACATTTTTCTTTCGCTTGTGTGGAGATAGATAAGTACATACTTGGTTTTTATTGTAACTTTAAAATTCACTTAGAATTAGAAAATACTGTCAATATTTAATCCATCTATACTTATATACGTTTTCCTTTTTTTTGAGACAGACAGAGTAAATTAAAATGATATTGTTTTTTTCTTGTCAGATATAGAATGGCACATCATCATCATGAACATCATCACCATCATCTTAGATCCCTAGTTCTCTTCCGCCTCTTCGTCATCATCTTCATCAATTCCCAAACATTTGGGACACACTGGCTTCGCATCCACCGTGTAAAAGGATGTCCCAGAGAATGAACATTTACAGTCCTTCAAAATATATATTATTCTTTTGACCGGAACCTTTTTTTCCATATAGTAAAATTTGGGAGGGATTTTTGTTACAAAAAACAACACATAAAAATCTTTCAATTTTGCTCGTTACTCACGAATGAGATCAAAAGGACTTTAGTCGGATTTTCATGCGGTTCAACAAAGCCAACATATATTGGAATTGGAAAGGAAGAGTTGCAAAAAATATTTGAGTTGCTTTAGGAGATTTGCTGGTTTGGTTTGGTTTTGGTTTCGTTACGACATGACACTGTTTTTGTTAGGTTGCACTAGTTTTGTTTACTTTTCAATGCACGCGATTTATTTGTGTTAGGAAACACTCAATACATAAATATATTAGGGGTGTGGATGTGGGTGTATGATGAATGTACCAAGTGTTTAGTAGGATTTTATTTTTTAGAAGGAATCTAATCTAGCCACATTTATGTCACGCAATACTCAATAAATTGGTATAAAAGTTGAGAAGAGTGAAAGGGAGGAAAATTAGTTTGTAATTTTGTACTTACCCGGCAGACAAAGCATTCAGGGTGCCACTGCGCATTGAGCGCAGTGATGTAATTATCCGTGATTGGTTTCGTGCATCCTCCACATTTGGGTGCGAACAAGGACAAGTAGTCACTGCGACAGTAAGGCTTGCCATCCTTCTCGTGAAACCCTTCCTGTCCAAATTGCTTGCCACAGTGAGCACAGAAAAAGTGCTCGGGATGCCAGTTCGTGTCAAGAGCTGTGACGCATTTCTGCACAATTATCAAAAGAACATTGTACTTGAGCCGAATAAAAAGTATGAATTTTCACCCAAAAAAAACTTTATAGTAGACAAGAAGGAGAGAAAGTTGAAAGAGAAAAGAAACGAGATAATGTAATAAAAATGGGATTTGTTTGTAGTACATCCAAAATAGGTCCATTGCAATATGCACAACGTGGAGAGTAGAGTTTGTGATAGTCATCCTCGCAGTAGGGCTGGCCTTCCCGCTCGTAAAAGTTTTTCGACCCGAGCTCCTGGCGACAATGGTTACAGGTGAAATGTTCCGGGTGCCAAGTTTTACCAAGAGCCGTGACAACCTAGATATAGTTTTCAATGTCACACATTATTATAAAACACTTAACGTCACGAAATATCTTTTCCTCGTGAAAAGAACAATGATTTTATTAAACAATTAGAATGCAAACTAATTTTATATGACGCCGACCCTTACCTGTCCAACAATCGGCTTGTGACAAGCGGCACAAACCCCCTTTTGTGTGGCACTCACTCCCTGTTTATCCATGCTTGCTTGGAGATTACCAAGCATAGAGTCAAGCTGGTGAGCCTTTTTTGGTTGTTGAGTCAGGTGTGCCTCTTGCCGATCTTTTATCTAGTTTAGCACACCAAAAGAAAACACACTATTAACATACAATCCAGTTTCTATTCCACCTTCACAAAACAAGACCAAATGACTCAAAGCCACTTTTCTGATCAACGCCAAAACTGTACCAGCTTCTTACTCTGACTGATTGTGATTACCAACTGAAGCAAAAGCAGAGACAAATTATATACTATATGCCGGTGATCATCACAATCATCACGATCATCATCGTCATCGTCGTCTTCACCTTCATAAAGTTAGGAAAACAGGAGAATATGTATACAAATTTAGTTTGAAAAATGAATCCGATACTAAAAACGGATTGTGATTAGTTACAGTAGCAGCATTATAAATACCCTTCGTGCTCACATAAAGTCAGCCTCTCAAAAATTACCTTTAGTTATGCAAAACTCATACATTTCGTCCAAAAGTTAATGATTAGTGAAAAGAGTAGCGAAATGCGAAAAGGAAATCCGGTCAGGGATCGGAGAAAAGTCATTATTTATTATTAAGACTATGTTTCTCTCTTCCTCTCCATGCTCCATTTTGTCTCAACGCTCAATTGGATATGGATAATGTGGTTTGGTTGGGTGAGTTGAGTTGAGTTGAGTATCAGTATCACCATCACACACAACGCCACCCAAAAAGTCACTTTTTGCATTGGATTCCTCACAACCAAGTGCAAATGTTGATGCTAATTCCAATTCGCGGAATGTACACACAGAAAACAGGAAAAAGCAAACAAAAACCAAAAGCCTGCTTCAACAGTTTTATGCATGCACTCTTGATTGATGAGAAAAAGCAGACGCTCCATTAACAAAATGCAGTTTTCCTCTCTGCCTAAGTATAAACCAACGTAGTTATTACTACTAGCATACATCTACAAAGTCTATAATTACGTTCCGTATTATTTTCATGGAGAGTGTGTATATTCCTGATATCTGTTTCAAAGGAAAATGCCAAAACCCGAGGAAGATGTTCTGCTTATTTTCTCATCTCTCCCTGACAAAGATAAATGTCAAGGAAAGGTGAAAAAATGGGACCACCTTTGACCAGATCACATCTCCTAAACAATTGCTCATTAAAATTAGACCTTATAGCTTCCAGTTTGATAAACACACAGGGGATTGCGTGTTTCTCTGGCTCCACTCTCCAGAGAATATCTCAAGGCTAATGATATGATGATGCTAATAAGGTCAAACCACACTACACACCACCGAGTCTCTGGAGAAAGCTGAGATCAGAAGAGAAACAAAAAAAATCCGAGCTAGCTAGAAAGGGAGTGGGAGCGTTTGACTCGACTCTGAGTTACATTCTCACTCACGCGAATCCCATTAAGCTAAAGTAATAAAACTGTCGAGATGAACAAACACAAAGAGAGAGAGAATAGAGTAAACTCACTTAATGTAAAGTAACTCAACTCCGATCTCCTTCTTTTCACTGATGATGATCGGATTGTGAGCTCGTTGTTGATATGTTATGTATGAAAATGGAGAAAAGGCATGTGGTATCCGATCGTATGTGCTGCTCTAAGCTACTTTAGGATCAAACTCATACTGACAGCAAACTATCAAAAGTCTTTGTCAGCAAACATTTCTCTCTCTCTCTCTCTCTAGACTCTATTAAAATAATGAAGTGATTTAGTAATCGAATAGAAAAGCTAGTTCATCACCATCACCCAACGAAAAATATTTGGGATGGTGAATAAGTAGAGAGAGAGAGAACTGGGAGAAGATGGTAAAGCCAAACTGTTCTCTCAACTCCTTTCCCCTTCTGCTTGTTTATACATGACCTTATTGGCGACAACTCACTACTCTCTGGTCTCCACACACATACACACACGCCTGTCATGCGATAAATATAAAATGGTATGTGTCTCAAGATATTATATGATCTCATCCGCATCTTACGATTAGCTCCCCTCTTTATTCCCCCATCATCATCTTCTCGCAAATATTATTATTGTTATTGTTTGTGAGCCATTTCTACTAAAACAACTACTATTTTCCTCCAAGAATAAATAAATATTGTATATTGAATATTGTGTTGTAATCCGTATTGCAAAGAAAGAAAGGAGTGGAGTAAAACTTGAGAGAGAATGAAACAATATGGATTAGCTTTACAACTACAACGGATGCTAACAGAAAAGACAAACTAGCTTTGATTTGGCACAACACAAGTAACTCAATCAACACCACCGTGAACGAGAGAGTCTCAGACAATAAATCTATGTGGCTTGCTCCTTGCTCCTTCCTTCCTTCTTTTGAAGCTATAAAACCTCACTCATTTTGCTCTTTCTCTTTTACAACCTCACAAAGCTAACTCAACCCAGCATTTTTAGTATTTGCGAACACGAGTGAGTGACTGTCTTAAAAATTGATGGTCAATCAGAATCTCAAGACTTGAGGAGGAAGCAAAGACTATTACTATTACTCCTAGTTTTTATGATGCAATGACAGAGGGTAAAAAAAGTAATGTTTATTACATGCTAAATGTCAGCCTTGTCAAAAGTCAATACAAGAGAACATTAACTACAAGAAGAGCACGAGGAGAGATGCAAATAAGAGGTTGTGTGCGTGCTCTGGTGTGTTTTTCTGAATTGGAATTTTGGGTGAAAGGAGAGAGAAATAAAAAGGTTTTATTTAGTAAAGCAAGTTGGTCTTCAAATTACTTTGGCTGTCTCGTCTAAGTAAATTAGGGGGCTCCTATAAATTTCTCAAGACAAACTAAACTGCGTTAGGATAATATATATTTGCACTTTTAGCCTAAGTAGCTATGTATAACTCAAACGAATTTAAGTTTAATTCAAATTTTATATATGTGTAGTTTTGCTTGCTTCTCACTCCCCACTTACGATTTATTGTATTAACGGTGAACCGTTGACAATTAAAATGACTAGAAAATGACTAAAAATACAAAGGAATACAATACATATTCTGCTAAAATGACTTTATTGACGTTTTACTCAAGTCATTTTCCCTTTCTATAAAAGATATACTTCAATAGAATATGCATATAAAACATATTATTGGGCTGAGATAATGTTGTCCCGTATTTAAACCAGCTTAAAGATAACTGACGGTGTCAGATGCAAGTTTGTATCATGTTGCATGTGGAAATGCGTGAGACTTCCTCCACTCCCCACATGAAAAAAAATGTGTTGGTTGCAGTCAAAACAGTTTTTTGCTTCTTTTTATTACTTTCACTGCATCAGTCCAACTACTGAACCGTCTTGATTAGATTTTCAAAGTGAATGAAACTGAAAAGGAGAGTTGCTTGTAAGAATTTGCTATGCAAGTGGTAAAGCAAAGAATTGAAAGACATGGATTTTCCACCGTAAAAGAATGTTGCAAAAAAACTTTTAATCTATATGGGAGATATATATACTTATTTTATCTTCACTTTTTTCATCAACTCAACATATGTGCGCCTTTCTTCCTATTATCCGAAATTAAATTACAAGATTTTGAGCGGAACAAAAAGTGCAAAAATGTTTACAACCCTTATCAATTCCATGTAACTAGTACATTTACTGCTTTTGTATTGCACATCGAATTGCAATTATATTAGACTATATAGGAAATACACACGCAGCTGGCTTAATGAGAGATTAATTGGCTGTCACGTTTCAATGGATCACAAATCTTAAGAATGTTTTCGGCTCCTTCTGAAAAGGAACAAGTTGTAAGTGGTAGCGTGACACGAATGACGCGTCTCACTTTTTCTTACCCCCTACCACAACCTAAGCCTATACATACTTATATTTTATATATCTCTCTTTCTAAGCCATTTGTCTATCACTACTCAAAACGCTAGTTGATTTGGCAGTATTAAATGATTAAAATTAAACTTTATTTCGCGCACAATAGCACAGAAAAATACCGTAATTTTCTCTTAAATCCAATCGACAGGACCTCCAATTTCTTTTGCCGTGTCAAACTGAAAAAGGAAACTGCAACACGGCAACTTGTTACGTGACAATTTTACATTTGTTGACAGACGTAACAAACGGCCGTTACACCTTTCCCCAGCTTGGCTTGTGTGTATTGGTCTGTCTACCTTTGTAAAATACTCTAAGAGTCTGGCTGCTTGAGTCAGTTGGTTTGGTGTCTACTACTTAATATTACTGCAGTAATTTATACAGTTGCCGTCGATGATCAAGTTAGAAAGTATACCTAGATCCAAACTGGAAGGAAGTTGCCACCACCAACTCAGCGCCCTGATAATATTTGATATTAATGTGAGATTATCTAATAAAAAAATCAGGCAAGAGTCAGGTCGAGTCAGTCTGGTCTGCGAACGAAGAGAAGAGTGAGACGAGACTAATGATCACTCCTTAAAATACAGATTTTTTCTTTTTTTTTCTCGCTCTCTCACTCTCCGTATCCCATGCCCACAGTAGTCAACCCACACACCGGCACATGGAAGTCATGGGACAGAAACTGCAGCATATAAAATGTGAAACATTTTAACTTGCCACCCAACCCTTTGGTTCATCTCCTTCACTAAAATATATTAAAAACGAAGTAACGATAAGCTGTCTATAAAGAAAATCGCAAACTACTAGTCTACTACAACTTTTACACACGCAATACACATATTTTTCTTGTTCTCTCCCTACACACACAAAACTTACATACTTCCGTTCTTGTTCTTTGCTTCATCTTTTTCTCTAACTTTATACTTTGTTTCTGCTACTTATTTTCGCGAATCAGTTTTCTTGTCCCATCCTCCCATGCCATGCAATGATGCCATATGCCAAAGCCAAATGTAAACCATCTTCTACAAGAGGAGAGTCGCAGTTATATAATCACAGAGAAAAAAATAGCTTACTCAAATAATGATTCCCGTCATCATCATTCCCATTGTGAAAACACTTTTTCAAATTACTCAACCACGCCACAACAAAATACATTATGTTGGGGATACATACATATATATTCATTTTTCTGGAATGAAACACAAAATCGAAATCCAATAACATTACGTCCAATGGGAATACTGACTTGGGACCCAGTTCAAGGAGACATAAAACTGGTACATCAGCAACATTGCGAAAAAAAACAGCAAGAAACTTTTGGGTGCTGCTGTTGATGATGAACATGATGCGAAAATATACATGTTGATGACAATACAGAGATTATTACATTACGTCCCTCGCAGATTATTCCATTAAAAATAGTTGAGAATAAGATGTGCTCAAAAGAAAATCTGCTCTAGAAATAAAAACTCATAATAACCCAACTTACTATACACATTGCAAACAAGCCAGTTCAAGGGAAAGGATATCAACAAAAGCATAACTAGGCATGTTACTTAAACTGCCCTCATGCTTAAAAGTTGAAACATGTTCAACTCTGCAATTCACACATATTCAACAAAAAAATGTAGGAATATAATATATAAGTATGAAGTAACGCTATGGCTATGACTATGACTATTTATGTCATACAATGTATGTACGTAATGTAACACAAGAAGAACAAATCTCTCGAGTAAACATTGTGTTGCATAATATTTAAGTTTAGATTTCAAAGTCGTAACTTGTTTCTCCTGTTTTTTTGCAAACCTTTTGCTATTTTCCATCGTATGTGAAACCATAAGTTGTTCACGAAGATTACTTAATTTTTCCTACTTCCCATTTGTCGACAACCAACATGTGCATATTAATCATGGCCAATTTCAAACTTGAAACTGAAGACCGAAACAAAAGAGAAAAAACAATATTTTACTGGTGATATTATATACTTTTATTCAACCTATTTATTAAATTCGCAGTAAGGCAGAATGTGGAAATAGAATGCATAATCCATTTCTGTCTACACGTACATGCTCCTGTGACTACTCCTCCACCTCCCTCACATCCAAGACAAAATCCACATGGAGTTAATTCATCACATTGGATTAGAACAGGAAGAGAAGGAAGGATCAACAACGCCACCGACACACCACATAACACCACACCACCAACACGAAAATCTAAAAAGCAGGAAGAAGTTAGAGCAGCAGCAACAGCAGCAGTAATGCAATGCAACGCAGCGTCTCATCAATAAGCATTAACACATTTGACTTTCTCTTCCTTCCTCGACAAAAAAAATCATATTCACTATGGCAGGCAATCCCCAATCCACTGCCAAGATGAAGCATGTGGAAGGAAGGAAGGATGATGAGATGAGCTCAGCCATTTCCCTGAATACATTATATATATACATTTTGCACACTGTTGGTGGTCACACGTACGCAAAATGTAGCAAGGGAAATATAAACCCCTTTCCTTCCTTCATCACATCACCGTCATCATCTTCCACCATCATATTTTGTTGGAGAAGCATAAACTTAGTATGCAGAATTATATCCTCATCATAGTCATCATCATCATCATCATCATCGCATCGCACACGCTTTTCCCTTCAGAGAATATTTTTTGCAATTCAATGCAATTCTCTTATATTGATTTGAAAAGAATGGACGCGTAAAGGGAAACGAATGGAAAGACCACTTTTCCTTTAGCAACTTTTTAGCTCTCTTGGAGGATTGATGTGATGTGGGAATACAAAAAATACATATGCAATCGGAACAGTGCACGTATGTAGCTCATCATATCTCCTCACCCAGTGTGTACTACATGAACGTACGTTCGTACGTACGCTTCCAAAACGCTCAAAATAAAACTGCCCTACTTTTTTCCAATCATCATGATCATCATCACTGCGATCATCAAAAACATCATCATCTTGAATTACCATACCATCATCATATAGCACCTAACCCAACGTGTAGTGGAACAACTAACGCCATAAATATACTTCCCTCCATATTAATAGTATTGGAAACAAAGTTTTTTTTCCTCGACAAGAGTTGGATTGGAATGGAAACTGTATCCAAAAAATTGAAAGTTAGTTCTTGGAAGTAGGGGAAGCCAATGAATAAATTTTGACTGCATCTTTTACTTTACCAATCAATTTAATCAAATGTAATAACATTTTGAAACTCTGAAAATGAAGCTAGACATGAATATTTTTTGCAAAGGAGTCGAACATATTTGTACTGCTTTATTGCGGCTTAAACCCAGAGAGAAAAATGATTTTGGATGAGGTGACTGCATAATGCAATCATGAGGATGACATTCATTCACTCTCGTTAAAAATTTGAAGGTATGCCTTCCTTCGTTTACTCTTCTTTTAAACCAACATGCTAAAGCAGATTTATTTCCTTCATCGCAAATTCATTCTCTAATTTTTCTCAAGTAGTTTTTCACCCAAAAAACTGTACTCTCGTTCATCTCATCGTTTGTTTAGCAAGTTGGAAGTACACAAGCAACATAATATAACAACCAGCTGAAACGACAAGTTTTATGTACTCCTTCTGTGCTAATGACTAATATTAATCTGTGCTGAAATGCGATTGCAACTTCTCAAACTCAAAAGTTTTCCTTCTACTCAGTCTATTTTTACAACCTCATCCTTCTCTTCTGTATGCATGTACACATACATATAATATATATGTTGGAGAGCGCGCGCTCTCTCTCTATCTTTCTCTCTCATTCTAGTACTTTTTGTGTCATCATTAAAATTTATGAAATTAAAACTGATCATCACAAAGTTAATGGATGCGACACACAATTTATAGGACATGGTGATGTGAACATATTCATATGATTCATGTGATGATGACCCAAATAATTTTCTTCCGTCGTCCTCTTCCTTTCCCTCTACCTATCGCTTGCCTTCTCCTTACAAACAAGGGATTCGCATGGATGTTACACAAACATATAAAAATGATTGTAAAAGTGAGGAGTACAACCATAAACTAAAAAAAATCTGACTGTAAATCTTTGCACGAACCCTTAAAAGTGTTAACATATTTATGATATTTACCTTCATCAAAAGGATCGCGGTAGAAAAACAAGCGTTTCCCTTTCCTTTCCAATGGGATATTTCAACAAAAAAAGTGAGCTAACTTGTAAGTTAACTCTTAGAATATATATCTTCAAATTGACTCACGTGTGTCTTCTCCTATGTATTTCTTTTAAATTTTCGGAACTGAATGAATTCACCCAGAGTCTAACTAACTGCCATGTCATCAAACACCACTAGAACATTATTTACTTAGTTAGTTTGATAAAAATTTTGGGTGAAGCCATTCAGAACCAAGTAAGAAATACTTAACTCTCCACTTTCATTAAATATATTGTACGACATTTGGGTAAATAAAAAGGCATTTCATCAGCTTAGTCGGTAGTGTGGATGTCAAATAAAGTTTAAGTTGATGAGACGGTGGTTTCATTTGCTAAATCGGGGAAGTATATACTAGTTAAATCTTGCTGTTGCTGTTACATTCCCACACCAACAACACCACCACCACCACCGCCGCCGCACTGTAGCGTAACGTATCGTAACGTCACCATCTCATCTCACAGAGAAAAAAAATAACTGTTTTTCTCTTTCTCGGCTCCCCTTCTCAAAGCGAGAGTACTAATTACTTGTGAGCACGAGTCTGAAACCTTTGCACATTTTCATGTCACTACAAAAGTTTACACAAACTTTTTCTTTGACTTCTTTGACAGAGCCCATTTTACACGACATGGAGAAGACTCGAGAGTGGATTGGAGTTTAGTTATTTTTTCCTCCTTGTTCACTCGTTTTGTTGTATCAACGTGATTTGTCAATGTCACCTCAAATGAATAGATAATGGAGGAGAAGACCACTGAAAGAATCTCAGAGTTTAATAGACATACATCTATACGTAAGTGATATGGACGTACGTGCATGCATTCAAACACAATAATAGTCAATACTCAAAAGGGTGGAGTGGAAAGAAAACTCACATCACAAATCACAAACAACACAAACACAACTTCAAAAATTGTTCCGCTGTTAGCAAATGCAAAATGAATGTTGAGAATTAAATTTTGCATTGCATTTCATTCCTATGTTCAATGTTATTTTAGTTGGAGAATTCTCTCTATCCCCATTTACTTTAGAAACTTTCACGCTATCTTTGAGAAATAATGCAAGTGCTACACAACAACACGTTCAAAGAATGCTCGGCAAACTGCTCATGAAGTTTCAACAAAGGAATGGATGATATTGAGTAAACATGAGTTTGCAGACGCTCTTGCTTTTCTCTCGTCATCCTAAATGTGTATCCCACAAATCAAAATGTGAATGGTTTAATGAAGGAATGTGAGTGAGGGAAGTGAAAAGCATATAATAAAGTTTTTGAATATAATAAACATACACACAATAAACTTGATAACTAAGTAATCCTAAGTGAGAATCTGTTTTGCAGGAAAAAACAACAAGGGAGAGAACAAGGTGCCGTTTCAGAAACGAAAAAAAATTGTAGAAAAAGAAGAAGTGGATTCTTTTTTTCTCTGTTCTTTTTAATGATAAAAGAAGCACACGTTACATTTCCTTTGGAACCTGTCTTTTTTCTAAATATAAAAGTTAAGATAGATGTGTCTGGCAATTGGAACAGGAGAAAAAATTTTAAGCAATAATTTCAATGTATCACATTGCATCCCATAAAATACAGGAGATATATGGGAAAATGTAGGAAAGTCATATTGAATATGAATGAAAGTAGGTATTTATTGCAACCACGATGAAACTACATGATCATGATGATGATGATTATCATCATCATCGTTGCTGGCTACAAACAGCTTGAAATGTGTTTGTAGAGTGAGGAAAATTTATGCCAACAAGTTTACTCTCTCCCTCCCTTGGCAGCCGACATTTCCTTTTGAAATTAACGATTTCTAATCCTAATTCATGGGCTGTACTATTTATTAATAGGTATGTACATTTACCAGAGGGTGGTTTGGGGCTATGATAAAACAATAATTCATTTTTGGGTGACGTGTGCATAGCGCGTGTCCATCTAACATTTTTTTAATTGGTGATGGACAGTACAGTGTTACTAACCAAAGCAATGTGTTCACACAGGGGCACAGAAACGAATGAAGAGCTTTCTTTTGACGACGAACGATGATGATTTTCGAAAGTATCGCTATGCAAAGTAAAGACTGGTACGAAAATAACAGTTTTGGTGTTCACGTCACGGCAAGGATTTTTTACTCCGAAATTAAAAAGAAAGGCCTTGAAACTTACCTTCGTTTCACTTAATGACGCCATTAAATCATCAAGCTCACGAGTAGCTGGAGAGGCAGCAGGTCCCAGGAACGTTCGCTGAATTTTGCGTTCGACAGTTATTCTAGTCTTCCCATCCGTGTCGTCCCTGTCAATCATTCAAAAAGAGAAAATGAGTTGAAGTTGAAATACTACACCATCAAAAACCATGCCATAATGTCAATGTATATGTATATGATTCATAAAAATAAGTAGCTAAATATTTAAGTCTTTACTTATTGATATTTTTAGCCTAGTATGTTCAGCAGTGCAATTAGACACACTTCACCAGTCTAACTTTTACTACTGTTGACCATACTCGAAACATAGTTTGACGTTATTGCCAACGTTGCATAAGATGTCAGTAGTTTACACATTTACTTACCATTCACCACAAGTTAGAAGAAAAGTATTGGGCTCATCAAACTTAAATTTTGTCAGCACGATGGCATGAGCAAAAAGTAGCAGAAAAGTATAACGTATCTCTATACTATTACACATATTCACTTTAGAAGACAAATATTAACACTTGGAAAACCATCAGAATTATATACTTATGAAGTGATATTAGGAACAACGTTCCAATTTTTCTTAAAATCCTAGCTTAATTTTTCCTCCATAATCCCATATTAGATAAAATTATTGAGCTTATTCTTGGTGAGGTCTATTTTCTGCGCTTCTTTTCTCAGCGAGCACAAACGCCTCTCCGATTTGATGTATAGTTAACAGACTTGCTACTATGATCACCAAAATAGTTAACAGAACTACTAATTCGAAAATCATTATGTTCTACTCAATTTGTTTAAACGTTGGATAGGATCAAAACTTGAATTAAAATTATGGAGAATATTTTGACTGAATATTTGATTAAAGTTCTAGGTACTGAAAATATATATTTGCCCTTTAGATTCCTATCGACAACTATTACAGTGACAGGCCTGCATCAATGGTTTTTTAATCAACTGATTACTCAGCAATGATTCACTGAAAAGCTGTGGAGTAAAAATAATATTGGATACTGATATTTTTATAAGAAGTACTATGGTAAAACAAAAAATGAAACATAGAACCAAAGGTAATAAAAAATGGCTGCTCTACTGTCAAGTGTTGCATTATACAAAAACAAGTAGGTACCCATAAAATTCATGGAATTCATGGAACGGCATTGTTCATTGTTTTAGGAAGTCGGCTTGGCTGAGATATTGTAAACACCATACCTGTTTAAAATGGTGTTTTGAAGAGCTTGAATTTGATAGCTGTAGATAGATATAGACTAATTTAAACAATTTTTTATAACTAACATAAGCAGGCTGGTCACTGGCAGATTTTTTAACCTTAGCTGAAAACTGTTAAGTAGTGATTGTATTTATGTGGTAAAAACTAAGAAAATGCCCTAATTTACTATATCATAGCCATGTAACATAATACCTTACATACATTATATTTTGCATCTAAAAAGTCTTACAATCAGGTACAGACTTTCTTATATACATACTAGATAAAATCAATACAATATCGGAAGCTTCACTTTGATAGTGTACTATGGTTTAATCTTCCTACGCCTGTTTCGCACGAAACCTAAACCAATTTACAATAAATTCGATCATTTGTTTTGTTTTGTAAAATCATCGAACATTGTAATCATAGTTACATTGTAGTTTGATATCACATTAAATGAGTCAAGTTGATTCCTACTTACATATCATAATTTTTTGTTTAATCATTTGTATTTAAAACAATTTACCCATTTGCCAAATCCTCGAGGAAAGTTTCTGGATTTTGACGCTCATGACTTCCAACGGAAGATCTTGAATTTGGTCGGTTTCCATTATATACAAGCTCTGCAATATGAAATAAAATTAAAATGTTACAAATCTATTTATAATCATGCAGGTAAAATTTTGATATATATATATAGATCTGTAGAAAAAGTACCTCTAGAGACATTCGAATTTTGACTTAATTTCGATGTCGTGCTAAGATCTTGAAGAAGCGAGTCGAGTTCACTCATGTTTCCAGTATTACGAATAATGGGACTATTAGAGCTGTACACTGCTTTCGTCGTGGTCGTCTCTCTCATTCCATCTCGATTAAGACCCAGTGCCTACGAAACCAAACCAAAACATAATAAAAAATCAGAATAGAATTGTAATCCAACATTACTCGATTAAATCCACGAGAACTGTAACCGCTTCCTGAATAAAATAGTCATGACACAAAGATGAAAGACACATTGTAATTTTATAAAATGAATGAAAGCCACCACCACACCTATGTATTCCTAGTTTTGACTCATCAGATCACAGGATTAATTAAAAACGCAGCAAAAATAACCAATGAAATGTTTCTACGCAATATATTATGCACTTCACTCCTTTCCCCAAAGATAAAAAACTCCAAATAAATATCTTTTTAACACTCAGCTTCCAAACAAGCAGATTCAGACACACACGCAGTATCCCACTGATTCAAATTACGTTGATGTTTCTGCCATTGACTTTGAACTCTGGAAAACTGACTTTTTAAACTTGGAAGAGTAGGAGCAAATGTTTCGTATTCGTTTTATATGAAGAGCACATTATGTGACATGGGAAGACTTTGAAACACTGATGTTTCCTATATGCATTCAAGCATTACACGCATCTGCATCATCATCACCATTCCTATGTTCCATCCAAGCTCCAAACTAACTGAACTTTTCGTTCTGAAATGCAACTGCATTTTCATCATCATCGTCATCATCATCCTCATGTAATGACTACGCTGCGACTCTGACCATGTTTCTCCTCCACATTCAACATACATATTTTATGCATCCTCACATTACATTTTACCATTTTAGAGCAAAGGGGAGAGAATGAAACAAGGAAAAAATACTGATTCTAATAATAACAACAAGATTATTTCTCTCGTTCTCTCATTCCGATGATAGGAAACGTATGACTATGTACGTATTTTGTGTCCCTAAATGTGAGATATGGATATAAAGACAAGGCACATACACAACTGAAACTGTCTTTTTTTTTACATTTCCTCCTCTCTCCTCATGGATAACTGAAATGCAAGAGAAAATGAATGACACGAGTTAAACATTCTACTAAAACGCATCTGTATTATTGATACGTGCTTAATATATAGTGCGTAACGTTTTACTTCATCTTTCTTTTAACTTCCTTTTGAATCAGTAAAACAGTTTCCATGAAAATAAGCTATCACTTTTCCCTTGTTCACAATCAGTCATGTAAGTCTAGCAGTTACATAACGGGATGGAATGTATTGGAGCGAGTGTTCAGAAGTGATGATGATGATATTCCATGCCCTGTACTAAAGTGAAGACAAAAGGGAACGATAATGAATTTTGGGTATGCGGATGTTGTGAAATATTATTATGGTTTATGTTATATGAGCATGGCAATGTGTGGATTTTTATGTGGATTGGATCTTTGATCTCGTGTCTTGAATTCTCATTCTTCATTTCAGTAGCCACCACCAGTCATCATCACTCAGAGCTCTATTTCTAATAATAACAGTTAAATAATACTGTTTGTTAGCAAGTGCCCTTACTCTCACACACCGCACCGCTGCGCTGGATAGTTGTATGTAATATGCATAATGTAATTTGGTTGGAGCAACATGTGATGATGTACATTTCCAGGGAGTTGTTGAGAAGAATGTGATGAAAGGATGTTGTGGTGGACTGAAACGTAAAACTGCAGCTGCCGCCGGCAAGCGATACTTTTATTAAAAGAGCCGAAAACATGTGTGTGCTGGTTAGAGAAACAGAAGGCGATTTTCTAGGAGGGTCGTGTACTCAAAAGAAAGCAATGAAGGAATCTACCAAAAGCTCTTAATTTATTATCTATTATCTCTCTATTTTATATTAATGCAATTGACAAATTTTATTGGCGTTCAAGTGCATCATGAGAAACTTACCGTTCTTTCTACGTTATAGTCATAATGTTCCGTTTGTTTTGCGAGGTGGGAAGGAGAAGCGGTTCCGTTGAGGGTCGAGCTGTAACCACTAGACCGACTAAGGCTTCCAGGTGGAGACGTCACTGTCGTCTGAAGGTCAGCGAGGAGAGCATCTGCAAATAAAAATTAAAAGAATTATAAGGCTTGCTTTTTTATCCGAATGTCCGAAGCCCATAATATAGTTGGGTATAGATTCTTTATAGTATCACTTGTCTAGAATGGAATGTTTTAGACTAGCGTCGAAACAAAGTGCAGAATTATGGATGTGTCATTTATTGATTTCTTAGGCTTTGCAAATTCAGTGAAGGAAATTGATGCATGCAATATTTAACTCGGGCATGACGTAGCCGTTGACCTATTCTAGTAAAGTAAAAGCTTAAATATATTTAACACGTGTATTTTCAGCATGATCCATGGGATTTAGCGACCATTTGTGAATCAGTATGAAAATTATGGAGAAGTAAGCATGAATTATAAACACAAAATAAATTTTTGATGCATTCATAATGACAAATATCAACGAATTCAAAACAACAAATGAATCATACCAGCGGATGGCATCCTAATAAATTCCGACCAATAATTTTTTAGAAGACGTGCAAATAATTAAAATATAGAAATTTGCGACCAAAGCAAAAAAAATTGCAATGTATAGTAAGGATCACAACCACGTATATAAAAATGGCACTGTAGTGAATAATAATTCTTGTCACTTGATTCACAAAGAAACGAAATAATACACCCAAAAAAATTTCATGAACTTGTACTCAAATTCCTAGCCACATTTAGGAGAACACGGAATTTATGAGCAAAACAAAAGCAAGAATGGAACCAACTAAAATATGAACACGGTAGGTTTACACACATGAATGATTGGACTTGTTACAGAAAAGGGCGAAGAATGTTCAATCACTCCCACACACTCCTTCCAAATTTACAAGTGAGAAGAAACAACAACTCGAATTTTTCTCAAATCTCTCAATTCTCGCACTCAACAAGAAAATGTCAAAATCAAACTACTTTTCCGAGAAAATATAATTTTTCATTGCCAAAAAAAAGTCTCACTCACTCACACTATATCATTTGCAAAAAGACATAAAAATCCTTTCCACTTCACACACACAATATGCATGGGAAGAGAGACAAACGCACACTAGTCAATCAACAAGTTAGTGCAACATAAAAAAGCACAACCTCCTCTGCGACAGTAATAATATTAAATGGGAGGATGATGATGATGATGTTGATGGTGATCTTGACCAGAATAAGGATTTACAAGGAGCAACAGTACATTTAAGGTAGAAAGGATGAGCCCATCATTCTCATCATCATCATCATCATCATCGTAGCCCATCGATGAAATCACCTTTTTTAAAGGCAGAAGGGGAGAGAGATGAAGTGCAGAACAAACCACAAAACGTTAAAGGTAAAGCATGCGCATCGAATGTGTAAGGAACTCAACTCGTCTATGTCTTTTTTAAAGAAAAGAAATCACATTATAAGCCTCAGCAGCCACACACTTATGTAGTTGCTCATTTGTTCCATCCAACTTACATGAAAATACATGGAGGTCCCCGAATTTTACGACTTTAAATTATTCTCTGGTGGCTGGCTCACAAGTAATACATATTACTGCAGTGAAAATTGCCAAGGTTTTCCAAATCATTTTTTATGACTCTAAGTAAATATGAGTACTTTTTACACGGAGCTGCTAGAAGAGCAAATTTCCGCTGGTTTTGGCAACAGGTTGCAAAAAAATGTGTGATGTGGGGGGAAGTAATTTATTATGTATTGTGTATGTACCTAATGCCTAAGTAAATATTATAAATTACATCATGAGTCAGGAAACTAGTTGTGTTAGGACAAACAAAGAGAGCTTTCGGGTATCATTCTGCAACATCATGCAAACTTTGACACCATCTAAGAAAATATTCGCCATTCAAATATTGAAAAGTACTCAACTGTAGCCGACTGGGTATCGATTTAAAAACATTCTGGAAACATATAATATTTGCGTGTACGCATAAAAAATATATCATCCTTTAAAAATGCAACTCATAGTTGAAATAATTCATCATCGACATTGTGTCTAGGTATTGTGTTTGTACTTGGACATAACCTAGTCCTGTTTGATGCCTTATCATATCGTCATCAGTCTCCCACCTACTCCCATGAGCAGTACTCGGTTCCACTGTATTTGCTACGGGCAAATGACAAATTCACAAACAATCTTACAAGTCAAGTAAGGCATGCCATCCTCATCTGCCAAAAAACACATTGGCATTCAGCATACTAAACATTCCTATGTAAATCTCCCGTTAATGTCATGTTAGCCCAAGAACTAATATTCATTTTCAAGGATTCGTAAACAGATTAGATTCGGAACATTTCCCAATCCGAAGAAACACCTTGAAACGTTTATACATAGAAAATCAAACATGAGTAGCATGAGTCCAACCGAACTTATCCAACAAACATTCAAGTAAGTAGTAAACTTGCAAAATGTGCCTTGCAGACATTACTTCTGGCTTGGCAAAATAGGGTAGTAAGCAATTTTGCTAAATATTCAATAGTAGCATAGAATCATCATTCATCAGTATTTCTTAAACAATTTTTCTCAACATGCCTTCAACTTCTCACATCATTTCCAATCTATTGAGGAATATCTATGTACACATTTTTACAAATATATTTTCGGCGTTAAAGTTCAGCATAAAATCAACTTTATGTACATCCCATTCAATATACACGTATTCATGTCTTATACATAAATATGCAGGAAAAAACATACTCCAAATAAGGACTTCAGTGTGTAGAAGGGCTAACATAGTAAATACAAGCAGAGATGATACTATGTATGCATGTATATTATGCATCAAATACAATGATTGTTGAAAGGATCAAGAAGGCAATTTGTATACTCACGCATCATTCATTTTTACGTAACCCCAAAAATTCCTCACATTCATCACAAACAGCTCATACATTAGAGTACATTCTGTTAAGTCACATAAACCAATTGGAGTGTGTGCCTAACAAAAATGCCACCAAGGTAGAGGGTATTGTGTGACAATGTAAGTTAAGTAGGACTCTTTTCCCACCTCCAACAAAGAATTACAATACATTAGGAATACTAAATGTATGAATATCTTCTATCAAACAAAACCAATCTCATCTCATCCCCAATATATATGAAAAAACCGAGCATGTTTCTCCCTCTTGGAATAACTTTCCATTTCCTGCATCCACTAGCAACAAACCACCAGCTTAAATAGGCCTCTGTAGAAATTTCCCGATTTGCAAACCAAATTCACTCGTGACCTACTAGCAAAAATGGCATATTGCACCGAAATTCCCCACTTTTGTTCACAGATGACGAGCAAAGTCGCATTTTATTTTTTTCCTGCAAGCATCATCATCCTATTTACCAGTGATATGAATATTTTGGAGAAAGGTGAGTGAGTTGAGTTTGTAACATGATGCAATGCAAAGTAGAATCCTTTGGTATAGAGATATACATGATATGAAGCCGGTTCGACTTGGTTTTGGTTTCATATGACTCAAGTGCAACTCGCCTACTTCTCAACTCATTCCACACGTTTTCCCCTTCTTCTCATCCTCTTCTGTTGATGTAAGCATATTGTAATATCACCACCAGCCCAAACCATTCTTCTTTTTAGATGTTAAGCCCACAAGAATCAAAAGCCCATTTTCTTATACTTATAAGCCAACATGATCAAGCGTGGCATAGCCCAAACAAGTGGTTTAGTGGTACAATAATATGTAAGTACAAGAGATTTTGTTTCTTTTTTATCAAGCTCAGAAAATCTATGTACACAAAATACCTATTTGGTGGCTATGTGTAATGGAGGATGGAGGACCACCACCACCAAAAAAGAAATGTTTATCATTCGCACTGCATTATAAAAGCCAAGTAAAGGTAATCAAGGTCCTTTTTCGTTAGAATATTATTACATTACAAATGTATCCCGTCTCTCTTTTTTCTGTCAACGAACCATTCCTGTCGAACCATATATATATATGTATATACATATATTTCTGATACAAATGCAAGCTCACTTTCTTGTACTAATTCATTACATCAAAAAAATTGAGAATGCAGTGAGCCATGTGCTGCCAAGAGATTTATTCCGTCTATATGGTTTTGTAAGTGGACATGAGAGTTGGCTCATTAAAAAGTCTACTTTTTCTCTCCTCCGTTCATTCCATCCATCATCCATTTACAATGAGTGTAACACCTCATAATACACATGTTGCGGAGACACCACCAAAGCATACAAGATCATTGATCAATACGTAATGAATTCTTTAAACATTATTGCTCCCCTTGTTAGTTTTCCTCTCTGTTAGGCAAGGTTAAAAAAATGACGATGCTCAAGTTTTTTTCCCATATTTTTCTTACAATAAACTACTTATGGAGATTGAAAATTAGTAGCATAAACATTCATAATTCAATAATGTGGGTCTACAACTCCTTCTCTTGATTATGTGATGATGTGTCTTTTTGAGGTTTTTCAATCTCTCCCTGTCAACTTTTTTTTCTTGGGCTGCTGCTTTTGATGCACTTTCCTAATTAAGTAGCAAGTTGTGGCAGGTTGAAAGGAAGTAGCAGGATTAGCAGCTAGGCGAGCCGTCTCCTCCAAACTTTTTAACGAGCGGTTCTAATCCCATCTCTCACTTTAACTAATATGGTAAAAGTTTAGTCAGACATGGCATCTATGACAAGACATACATGCCCATTAACAACGGTGAGATTTTTGTTGTATCCATTTAAAAGTACATTGGTAGCTAGAGTTACTCTCACATTACCTCCATGTGATAGGTCATTATTGTCTATTGCGAATTTTTTTTGTGGCAAAATCATTCCTTTTACAGGATCCTTTATCATAATGATGAGTTGCAGATTTTTAATGAGTCTCTGACTCTGTTTGCTTGTACGTATTTTTGGTTGTGATGACTGATTGATTATTGTGATTAAATGGAAAACTGAATGAAGATTCTGTTATGCTCCTGTCACATCCTCATTATTTACAGCGAAGGGGATAAAAGCTTTCCCTATTTTGAAAAGGAGGAAAGTAACACAAAAGAAAAGAGAAGCAGTATCAAAACTGAAGCCTTTTTGAACCCTCCAACTCAGCAAAACAATAAGCTATAAAAGAATACTGAGAATACACGCGCTCTAGCCAACCCTCAAGAGGATGAGAGCTGACATGACATGATGAACAGGATGAGGAGAGTATATGTATTGGTTTTATTTGAAGAGTAGAAAACAAGTAGGCACAGAGTAGTTTTTTTCCTAGCTACCTACACACACACGAGCAAAGAGAACACCCACAATACTAAAAGCAACATTATGATGATATAACAAATCTAATGACAAATAAATAAACTTTTTCTTCTTCTTCTTCCAAGCATCCGAAACAAAATCCAATGCCAAAAAGACCTCAAGGTCGGTTGTCTAATCGTGGCGAAATTATTGTTCACCAGACATTACATTACTTAACAACATATAGCGTTCTTTTTTATATGGAGCAAAAATATAACGATGTATCCATCCACTGCCATGCCACATCTAATGCATTCTCTCTTTCTTTTTTTGAAGTATTCTTCTCAATAGAAGAAAAACAACGAGATACATATTATATAAATAGATTTTGCAATGTCTTGTCTAACAACAACGCGGTTTCTACTCTATTTTATCAACTTACACAAAAACTAAAGCATGGGCAAAGTACCATCTTCCCTTTCATATATTACAGATGCATTAGAAAGCTAACCTAAAATGGTTTTCCATAGCATAATATAATATAAAGTCAGCCTTATCATCACAATCAAATCCCCTATACAATGCTTGGGCTATCTTTAAAAGAGCAAATTTGTTAGCGACTAACAATAAGTAGGTGCTAATTGAGAGTGATGACTGATGCTACGCTACATACGACGGACGTAAGCGTGCATTATTATGTACACTGCAAAAATGTTGAATGTACATAAATATGCATAAAATTTTAGAAATTTCATAAATACTTTGAGAGTCAAGCTGTTATGTTGCCGTAACTGAGTGTCTGTTTTGCTCTCCAAATCAATATCGATATGGTATCATCATATAAAAAGCAACCATAATATGGCTAATTTGAAACAAAGTAGTTCTTTAAGATTATATTTTTATGGAATGACGCCTACAACACAATAACAGCCAGCTGTTAGCTATCATTTTCACACTCACGTGCACGATTCACATTCAGAATGGAATTTGGAAGCATCATTATCATCATCATCACTAAACAAAAGAGATCCGTAATATGTAGCTTGCGTGCTACATTCCTTATGCAATACTAGAAATTTATTTGCAAAAAAGTTAAAATGTATCTGTTTTTACACATTTGGCTTATTTTGGAATGGAGTTCAGTCTGGTGGTTGTGGACTATTTCTTTTGTCGAGACCAAAAGCAGGACCAGACGCGTATAGAATCGTAAATAGATAATAAATGTATTGTATGTACAAATTTTTATGTAAAACTTTACCTAGGTATCCTTCAAACTCGTGGCTTTTCTGCTGCCTACTCTCTGTCCTCAATGTAGGCGTGTGCAAAGGACTGGATTTAGTACTCATGATTGCAAAGTTTGGCTATTCTCAGGGATTCACGAGCAAACTTTTTTTTACTACAATGGAATGACGTCTCAGATATGGTAGCAAGATAGATTTAGTGTAAATGTTACTTGAATCCAAAAACTTGGAGAACACAGAGAACCGGCGTAGACACGTAATTGAAAATAAGTGAGTCTTATGTACGTTCCTAAAATTAATCAAGAGTTTGATTGTTCTCAAAATCCAAATTCATCATCACAATCTTAATGATCCGGAAATCACATTTCTTGAGTAAATTAGAGCCATCATTATGTCTAGACTGTAGATACACCACAAGAAGAAAACGTCAACTGGATTTTTAGTTAAAGAGAAATTTTTCAAAAGCTGATACTTCCAGTTGAAGATTTCACGTAAATATAGATTTGTTGTAAGCAATGTCAATTCGTGTGCGTGTTTTCGAGCTTAACTTTCGTAAGAATGTCACGAAAATCACTCGGTTTGATCTTCTCCTCCCTATTGACTGAAATATGTCACTCTTCCTCAAGAAAGATTAGGTGACAGACATATTACTGAAGAACAGGATCGAGAACAAAATCCGGATAGTTTTAACAACCTCAAAAACTTTTAACTACGGAGCATAATTTTGCAATAAAAAAGGTGTAAATATTCCTTGCTACATGCTTGTGTAAATCCTCCAGTTATTTTTTTTTAAAATTAAACATTTTTTCGTTTTATCCCACTTGAAAACCTGCAAACTAGTAGTTTGCTGCTTGCTAATAAGGTGCACCTGGTTTGAACCTTTTTTTGCCTGTAAAACCCAAGAAACTTAGAGCCACACTAAAAATGCAAACTCCAAATCCAACCCAATCCAACTTCCACCATGTTCCTTGTCGGTAACAAGAAAAAACAAATAAAGTCGTCGACGAATGAGTCAGCCTTGTTGTGTGTGTATGTGTGTGGCATTAAGTAGTATACTATGTATGACATGACATGAGAAGATGAAACTACTCTACTACGACTGCATTTTCAAATGCAACTTTGACTTTTGGAACACACAAAGAAAAAAATTAGCAGACCTTCAAAAAATTAGTGGCAGTCAATATAACGGCTAAATGTAAGTACATTTGTATATTCCATCCAACCAACCATTCATCTATTCTTCATTTAGATATCAAAGCAGTTTTCCTTTTTAGCACTTGCAATATAAGTATGCGCATACATTATATACTTCCAAATCTACCCAGTTTTCATTCCCTGTTTACAAATTTCAAAAACCAAACTCGTTATGTTGAGCTCACTCTACACGCCTGCACCTCTTGTTTTTAACCTTCTATTACTTTTGTGTGTTTATAAAATGAGCAAGCAAATAAATGCAAGAAACGGAAGGGAAAATTCTTGAGGAAAAGTAAATCCTTGGACTGTTGACTTTGTGATGTATTATATTCTGTTTTTCTCTCCTTCTACATCTCAAACACATTTTCTCGGCCTTTCTAATCCTTCATCCTTAGTTACAGCTCTATGCACTTCCCTTATCAACATTAACATTGAGTAATATTGTTGTTACCTATGCCTTCCTTCCTGTTCTGCTCTAACACTATTGAATACTATCAGTCAGTACTATAAACTTTCGGCAGCAGAATAATGCATTGTATTATCATCCATTTTATCCGATTCCCAACTCAACATTTCTCGCAAAATCTGCAGTCTAAAGTCAGAGATAGCATCATTCGTTTGCAAAAAAAACACAAAAAAAAACATGATCCGTACTAAAGTCCTAAAACATCATGTTTGGTGGCATGGCATGGCATGCACATGGTAAGCTACTACTATACTATACTATGCACCATCTAAACGAACTAAACAAATCTCACTTCTTGACTAGACGTTTTTTGCATAAAGTTTGTGCTTGTGTGAGCGAGCCTGATTCCAAATCAAAATGAGAGGAGTAGTTTTTTTGTGAATAAAGAAAATAAAAACTTTTCCCCCATGATGATGATACTTGGCTCCTTACTCTTGGTCTGTGTTGGCTGACTCTTTTTGTTGATTATGAATGACTTTACTGACATGTCAAAAAAATGGAATCAAGTAAACCTTTCTTTGCCCGTTGTGTTGGTTGAGTTGGAAATTGAATTCTAAATGTATTGGATTTTTACGAATCGTGTCAGTTGCACGAGGTTTTGGATTTGGCTTGTTTCACACTTTCCACTGTCTACCAAAAAAGAGCACAGACTCAAAGAACTGCGCTACGTGGTAAAATAAAATATTTGCATGGGAATGAATGGGGAGAATAAAGGAGTGATTGTATTTGCAAATTGCAATACTTTTATACAACTGGTGATGATACACATGAACACTAACAGCTTCACAAAATTTGTCAATTAAAAAATAATGAATTGTTTCTGATTTGTTGGTTGGTGCTATGCTTCAAAATTTGATGGGTTTCACTTGTATAATAAAATTGGCAGGCTATAAAAATCGCGTTGGTAGCCATTGACGACGGAGTGTTATTTAACAGGTGACTCATTTAGGAATGGGCCACTTATATATTAAATATATTATTATCAAACACGGTCACAAACTGGCTGCTGACTGAATTAAAATCAGCATGTTTGTTGTTAGTGATATGGATCGAGATAAGAAAGGAATGGAACTGTGTTATCTCCACAACTTACATTTTACACTTTTCTGTTTCCCATGCCAAATGAATGTTAAATCCTGAAAACAAACAAGGATTGGAATTTTTCATGTAACTTTTAGCAAGCCGTATTATTTAAGTGGTTTGTTGAAATACTAGTTTACCACGAACGAAGCACAGATTTCGTTCATTAAGTCCATAAAAAAGAGGACTTGTACCGTAACGGAATGAAATACGATGTAAGTTTGCAATGCTGCTGCCGGTCATGCATAATATGCGCTTCCTTTCGTAAAATGAGAAGCCTTCCAAGTCCAAGTCTATTGGATGGAGGAAAAGGAGAATGGAAAGAGAATTATTTTGGTCGATTTCGCAACACCGAAATGCAACGCTAATAATGCTTCTCCGCCGCTGTTTCTAAAGATGCACATGTGCAAAAAATAATTTCCCTCTAATAACTCATGATGTCAGAAGCAGAGAGGAGGAAAAAGGAGCTTTTTATGGAGTTTTTTGGCAAATGCATACATCATGAAGCTAATCAGCTTTGGTATGATGGAGCTGCTCTCGAGGAAAAAAGTTGGGTACATTTTTTCCAAAAGATTCACTCGCATTGTAGTTACAGGGAACAATTCGCTCATCTTCTAGTATTTCATCATTTTTTCTTGACTACATGTATGCTTATTCAACGTTGGGTATCATGCATCACCATCATCATCATCATCATCATCAGTCAAAGATTTTTGTGAAGATTGTATACTCGATTAGCTCCTCCATTTCCATCCGTTGAGTTGACAACGGGCCAAGAAACTGCAGTGGCGGAAATACCCTACTTTTTTTCTTCAACCGTCGGAGGATTTGTGATCCAATGTGATGATGACCTAACAACCTCCTCTCTGATGAAACAAGGAAAATAAGACTAAGTTGATGTTTCCAACTCAGCTTTTTTAAAAATTTGAGTCAGCAGCCAAAGTGGGAAAAGCCCCTCTGCTTCAATCAAGTAAGGAATACTGTCAAATAAAGACAAGACGACAGGAGAGTCACCAGCCAGTTCATTTTCATATACCAAACCAAAGCCACATGTATATTGTAACCCGCCACAGCACACACTTGACACACTAACAACAAATCTATATTTTCCTCTTGTAAGATGATATTACGTATGTGGACCAACACTTTTATATAATGATGTATACACAAGACGCACTTTTGAATAGTTTTTTAAAACAGTCAAATATTCGATGAAATGATCTCCATCTTGCTTTTTAACGATGTGGAGCTTAGAGCCTGTCAAAGTGGCAAGTGTAATGTACACCAGATTTTAGAGACGGATCAAGGTTTACAAAATAATAATATCACACACATCGTCTCCCATAAAATAACACTGTGTGTGTGTCTCTCTGTGCTCAACAAACTTCTTGCAAATAAAACGGAACCAACTGATGCAAATTTTTCAATACTTTGCACCATAATGTACTATACCATACTATACATCCTTTCATCAAGCTGGAAAGGGGCGAGTAAGAAACGTCGTCTTTTCCCAATGGAGTTTGTCACCACCATCACCCAATAAATCTTTTATTACTTGGGAATTAATGAGTTTCATGTATTTCCCTTGAAAACGCTAATTGCTCCAAATAAAATGAAATTACTACACAAAAGTAAGATCTCAGCTCTCACAAAAACATTTTTAACTCTGTTCTTTCACACTATGCTTGTGTAGTTCCCACACAACAAACAGGATGATTGAACGCCATGAAAACTTGTAGCAATTTTTTTTGTGCGCGTTCCAACTTGACTTCGTACGGACTTTTAAAGAACCTCAGAAAGGCATGCGAAATTTGATTGGGTTATTATTATCGGGGATAACTGATTCACACGGACTTAAAAAGTTTTATGGATAGTCATAAATTGTCTTTGTAGAAATAGTATGACAGGTTGAAATTAAGTAACGTGACTGCAACACCAAAGATATCTCCCTCTCTTCTTCTCCTTCCACTGCCCAAGACTCACTCTATTCTATTATTTTTCAGAGTTTCAGAAGCAATAATATCAAGAAAGTTTTTATTTTATATGCACCAATGCATCCCTAAAACCTTTTGACACACATAAAAATCTCCGACAACCATCATACATCTCATCATGATGATTGTGACGAGGATAATGATGTAACACGTAAAAATACCTTTGCCTCATAATTATAAGTATTCATGTGGAGTAGACACTAGACAAACATATCAACTCTTCTCAAACAAGGTCCAAAATATAAACATATATGTATATACACAGGCAAGTAACATGAGCGGATAAAAAAGATAAGACATAGACATGCAAATTTTTGCAAATTAGATAAATGAAAGTAAATAAATACACTCATCATTTATCGTCAACGAGAGAAGGATTCCTTTGGCATGATAGAGCCAAAGCCTCCGTCTTCCCTCTTTAATAAATATGGCTAACCTGACAACCTATTTTATTCTATTTTGCTTGAGGATTCAACGCAACGCATTGCAATGTAATGCTGAGACACGTAAATTCTTTGACATTTAGCAGTCCAATGCGCAGAAATAAGAGAGGGATAGAGACGTCTTCAGTTTCAGTTTTGAGTTTGTCTCTGAACGTAAAGAGAAGAAAGCTCGGTTCACGTTGTACGAAAAAATCCACACATTTTTCACAATATTTATCTTCCTTAAGCTCAAATTCTGAAGGAATGAATGAGCGTACGCAGGAGATCAAGGTTTTATTCATAAATTAAATCATGATGTGTAAAAGATATGGGTTTGCTTGCTGAGATTAGGAGTAAAGTTACACTTTTTCAAGGTGACTGTGACTCCTAATACTCAGCTTTAGGGACGAAGAAAAAGAGAATAAGAAATTATTTAAACAAATCGTCCTCCCATTACGAAAATATTCCACTTTGTAACAAAGGAAATAACTTTGTTTTACAGTGGGATATTGGTTCTAGAAGCAAATATCATGATGATGGGAATAAGAGAATGTGCATGACTCTTTTTAATTTTCTCTTTGTATCACATTCCAACTCACTTTGAAAACCAAGATGAAAATTCCTCATCGATTTGTTTTCTAATGTAATTTATTTCCCTTTGAATTCCTCCATCAGCATATACAAGCAAATAGATTCGAAATTTATTTCCAATAAACCTCAAACACAAAGTCATATCTCTCTGCTAACCAAATCCGTCCTTCCGGTTCTGCCCTTCTTCTCAAATCTTAAATATTTTTGCTCATTTGTTCTCCTCAAACATTTCTCATTTGAGGATGCCTTTCATTCACAATCAGTAGTCCCTGTCATTTTTCTTTACCATATCCAGATGCACTCACTCATTTCCCTGCCACAACAACAACCACAAGGCACTGCAATTGCCTGAACGGTTGCATAGCTTTAATTTGAGATAAGATCCTCCTGACATGATAGATAACATGACTTTATGCATATTTTGGTTCTCTTCTTACGACCTTCTTCTTCTTCTAGTATTAGCTTAGCCTATTACTTTTGATACAATGCATTTAAGCCAAAATTAGAAGTAAATAAATACAAATGGTTCTCTAAAAAAGAAAATGTGTGTACTTCATGATGCATCTATCATACAGCTATCTGTACTTTTATGAATCTCTTTTGACACGCCTCAAAAGAAAATATGCCCCGGCATCCCATCTGTTTACTCGTTTTTATTTTTGTGTGTGCACACTTGCAAATGATTTTCTCCACTTGAAACAACCATGCAACTTTAGACTTTTCAGTTGTCTTGTCAGCTTGTATCTTTGTAGTTGAGTACAAGTTGTAGTACTTAAATGATGTTGTGAAGAATAAGTATCACATCCCATATCCTCATTTTCTCAAGTGCTTTAAAAACTTAAAAAGCCGCACTTCATCTTAATTGAGGAAGATTAGGGTGGAGGCACGGCGCAAGAGCACTTGGGCTTGCTATACCATGAGCACGTACTTTCATATGTAAATATAGCTCTACTTGCTTAGGTACTTTTCTTCCGTGTCACATTTCCTGTCAAGAATCACTTTTTTGCTAGCCATCCATCCCTAAATAAGAGTTGCTTTTCCTCTTTCATCCTCTTCACTCCATAGTCGGCTAAAAATATTGGAGCAAGAGCAGAGCCAAAAACAGGCAGAGAAAAAAAAAGTTGTCATAAAATTAAGCAAATGTCCTCTCTTCTCATATTCTATTCGTGTGATGATTTCATTTCATGTCAGTTGAAGAGCAGGGAGAAGAAAGAGAGAGCTCTTATTTACACGGAGATTTAGCAACATCTGTCATGTCAGGAAAAAACATGTGCATGAGCTTTTACAAAAACCAACATCAATCCCTTTTACTGCCTCATCTCGTCACAGTAATAAAATGAATGAGCGTGGCAAATTTGTCTGAAATATTTTCCAAATTTGTCAGATTGAGATTTATTAGGAAGGAAATTAGGTTATGCAACGTCTTTGCTTACATCCTGGAGAAGGTAGCTGCTTCCTGGTACATCTGTATGGTTGGTAGGTTCCTGGCTCAACTTTTCCGTACATTGTGCGATCCATCGTGAATGAATGAATGAATGAATAGAATAGTTTATACAACGCCTAGTCACAATCACACACTCTCACAACCGAGAAGAGGTAAAAAATGGAACAATATTTGGAATTCAAGATGTTTATCCTTATCACGATCACGCAACGACCACACACGTGTTCATTGTGTTATTTTTACTCCCTTGTTTTTTTATACACTTGTAAACTTGTAGCAGACAAAGTGTCTTTCAATCAATAGCTCACCTGCCACCTCACTCACATTTGTGTCATTTCTTTTCATATAGAAAACTATTCAGTTAAAAGTATAAATTTAAAAAGCAGAGAGATATACTTTTTAATTTACCAAAGAATATTTTTCCAATTAGTGTTACCAACTATGAAATTAAGTTATTATTTAGATTTGACTTGAGATAAAAGCATGAAACTAACTAGAGATAGACACACTAAGACAACCATTACATTGATGATATCTCACCAAAAGATCAACATGTGCCTGTCCTTTTTTAAGAAAATTTTATACCAACTTCAAATCTTGATAAATAATACTGTTGAATCTGTCATGTCAAGCCTTAGCAGCACCCAACAAACACTACCACCACAAAATCCAATTTAATTTTACATGTTACACTTTCCCCAAGATTTATTTCCAATCAATCCACTCCACATTACATTCATATGCAATTCACGATGAACGCATGTATAAATCTTTGAAGAAAAAAAATCAATCCAAAAATCTCTACACAAGCGACAGCCACCTACTCACTCTAATTTTTTGCTATTACTGATCCACAAATAAGATAATCAGTGGAAAATGGCTGAGAGGCTTCTCCCCAAAAAATATTTTATTACTTATGATTACCATCTTCCAGCTATAGCTGATAGCTAAATAAAAATCACAATACTATGTATATACATACGTCGAACATTTGCATGAAAGATGTATTAATGAAATCTGCTTCAGATATTTCACTAGTTTGTGGGACAGCAGAGAACTTTAAATTGCAAGCACACTCCAACTCCACTTGAATTGAATGATCATGATTTCACTCGACGATTACCAACATCTTCTCGTATCAAGTCTTCAAAGCAGCCCAGCCATTAAATCGGAGAACAAAGACACAGCCAAGGGAGTACGTACAAAGCTCTGTTCTGCTTGCTTTCGTATTCAAAAAACCTCCTGCAACTCACCAAACTTTTCTTGATTTCTTCAGAGGAGAAGGCTGAACTTGACTAATTAGAAAATTGGAACGTCTGCTTTTAATTTTTTGTTTTCTTTCATCTATTTTTTTCTCTCCTTTTACATATCAAACTCAAACACCAGTCGTAAAATGAAAACGACTCCTGATAAGTATGCCAAAGCGTGGGTATATAAAAATGAGAATGCGTGGTAACTGTCAACAAATCAGTCATATTATACCACTTTTTTTATTCCACATTTGTAAATATGGACACGTTCAACAACGTTCAAACTCGTACAAAGAGTAAATACAACTGACGTGGTATGAGGAAACCTTGAAGAATCAATTGTTCAACTGTTTTTTTTTGCGACTGCAACTCTAAACTCTAATCCAAACCCGTTCTAATTAGTTGACCATTTGAAAATGGGATGCTACTGCACTTCACTTCACTCGGCTGCACCACACACACGCATCCACACATCACATGTCATATGTATAACAATTTAAAAAGAACAAAGAGACTTGCCGATCCAATGCCAACGTAATGAGATCCCAAACTAACAAAACGTGTGTGCCATAATATCAACCCCGAGCTGGGAAAAGTCAGAAAGGAGGACTGAAGCGGACGCGTGCTACGTACAAATCCCAACACAAATCGTCCATCTGCTCATAAGGTTCACCTCCACAAAAAGAGGACGGTTAAGAAGATGCATAGGAATGGAAATGGAATGATGATACATGTATAAAAAGCCGGCTCGATTTGTACAACAGCTTTTCTTGAAACAACATTGGACGACAATGTGTTTTTCAAATCTTAGTTTTTCTTTAGGATTTCAAGGTTTCTTTTTTGATTTTTTTCTTTACAGCTAAAGAGCCACGAGAGCTAATGGTATGCATTCACGCTTTTGATTTTACGTTAGAAGAAAATAAAAATTCTTTTAGTTGACTACAAATACACACACGCCCGCACTCTTTATTCCTTGGTTGGAAAGGTTCCTAAATTACAAATTGTATTTGTATTTGCAGCAGAGACAAACATTTGTAAATGAATTGTGATAAGAAGGGAAAACACAAGGGTTAAGTTGGATCTTTTAGAATGACAAAAAGTGTACTGCCTGAGCTGATTTCCAGTGGAGAAGGAAGGAAGAAGGAGTGCGTGAGAGGAAGGGAAACAGAAGAGGAAGACGAAGGGAGTTAATGGCATATGAAATTTTTCTTTTTACTCTCTTAAAAAGAAATGGAAGGGAACAAAAAGCTAAAAAATGGGAATATAAATGTGTGCCTAACATCAACATCATCAGTGATTGACTTCTCTTCTTGTATTTAAGGAAGGAGAATGTATCAGTATCACAATATTAAAAAAGAATCAACATCATCCTCATCATCACCATCACCATGTTCTTCTGTAGAAGAAGTGGAAGGATCATGGAATGGAATTTCCCTTCTTCATTCTCATACACTTGTGTGATGTCACTTGTAAATCGCTCTCTTGTAAACAGTTTTCTAAACTCTGATTCAATAATACAACATGCCATGCCTATATATATTGGTGAAGAAGAGGATGGGGTTGAATCGTTGAATGTTTAGCGTTGAACATGAAAAAAGAAACTTATTTTTTCTTTCAAGGCAAAAGAGACATATCGCACACAAACCCAACAAGATCATCAGATCACTATTAGTTCTAGTCAGTGCCAATCCCTTTACAAAATAACACGGGTGGTGGCAATCCTGCATTAGCTAGAAAAATATGTAGTCAAGTGCCTCACTTTTTTACTCGTCGACTTGCTCATACTCATCATGATCATCATGAACACTTTGATACAGATGCATAAGGAAGGATCTTCTTTCACATGGAAAAATAAGTCACAAGAGTCACGTTAAGTCTTGTCTGTCAGAGTCGAAAGACACAGTGTATCAAGATAAGTAAGTAACAAGTTACAAATCCAAAAAGAGAAAAATCACATTGAGACAGGAAGCAAGAGTATTACAAAAAAAAGTGTTTTTTATTTGGAATTTATGTACGATAAAGATATTTGATTCGATACAATTTTTCATAAGACACATAAGAGATCTCGTAAAAGGGATAGAAAAACTAAAATAATGTATATCTCCATAATCTACTGATTTATTTATTGCCAACCACCATGCATCTATAGTAACTAGCTAGCAGCAGCATTGAAGACAAGACGACTCAAATGATTATTTGAAAGAAAAAACTCTGAATTCTTCGTTCAATTCTTTCTTTTTACACTAAGCATTCCATATCCATCCCATGTGTCTACGCATGTGACACTTTTTTTTCATCTATGCCCATTTTGCGTGTTAAATATGAAGCAGTTATAAAAATACATCTTTTTCTTAGCTACTCCACCGAATCATTGCTATTGCTCCATATTTACAATTTCTCTTATTTTGGAGCGAGTGACTGATTTGTGATAAACATAAAAGGAGGAAATAAACAGTTTTCCTTTTGCATTCATTTCCATCCCATTTTTTTTCACCCTTTACTTTTCCACTAGATCACATCACCAACATCTCACGAGGGACGACTATAGCTCCAAACGTTCTTGTTGCAATTGAAAAGGGTTTAAAAAGGAAGCGAAGCATGATTTCAAGTCAATGGCATAATATCTAAATAGGATTGCGTATAATAATGCGTGAGGAGCTAGAGCAGCTTTCTTGGAGAAAAAAGTGGGAAAGTATGCTCATAAATATTATGTGCAATTTGACTTTGAATGTGTGATCTGGATCTCTGCAGCGTAATGAAAACATGAAGATGAGGCGGACAAAGAAAAGAGATTGAAGCGTAAAAAATCTTTTCAGGTTTGTTGGGACTATATGAGCATGATGTGATGACAGAAGTATGAAGTATAAAAGTGTCAGTTAGACTCAATGGAAGTTTTCAAAGTAAATATTTGTCTCAAACAAGTTCCCAATTCTCCTTGTTTAGGTGAACGAAGCGGAACAGTAAAAGACAAAAAAAATGTTATGAGGCGTCGTCACATCATCATCATCTTGACGACAAGATGGAAAAGCCTGAAATTTGTGATTTTACAACGTAGTTTGACAATCTTTTCCCATTTTTTAAAGAAAATGTACAGGAAGTACCTATGCAAGTGCGTACTTTCCTTTTCCTCCACTCCCTTTTCCTTAGACCTGATACCAGTCATTCGTTCTCTTTGATTTGATATATAGACCAGACTCTAATCAAATTATGTCATAATTAATTATAAAAAGAAGGGGAAATCAGCCCAATCATCATCAAATATTACACTTGACACACTCTCACCAAACACTTGCTCCACATAAACTACTAGGCTCCGCAACAACCCTCATATTTTACTTATTACTTGTCCCAAACTAAAAAAAACATGTCTTGAATCTTGAAAGTGAATTAAAAATGACTGGCACTTTATTACACACTCAACTCAACTGACTGTTGCTTTGCTCCAAGCAACACATTCGCTCGTTTTTTTTCTAGCAGTACAGTGCTATGCCGTACTAAATTTATCACATCAGCTCTATCTGTCCCTCCGTCCTCCTCCAACAACAATCATCAAGATTAATGAGTCAATTGGGAATTTGACGAAGAGTTTTCTGTCTGCTGAGATTACAGCAGGAATGTCAAGGGCTAATAAAAAATGTTGCAGAAATTATTTCCAGTTTTTGTTAAGTGATATGAACATAGGATAAACCTGCTTTTGCATGCACAAACAAACTGTCTCATTTTTATAACCATAAACTTGCAATGCAAATCAAAAGAGGGATATACTTATAAGGTAAAATTATGGAGATGTAAAGTGACGTATGTATATAAATCAAGAAATCATTTTTGTGATCCAATCTCCTTCACAGTTTAGTTCAGCTTTTGAATAGCAATTTCTGCTCTAAATTTTTATGTGATGGCCTCAAACGCGTGGGTGTGGTGGGTGAGAAAAAAGAGAGAGCCGACAAAAAAATAAATAAAAGTGGACTGCAAAAAAATGCAATAATAATAGACAAAAATAATGTTCATGAAAGATATTGACTTGACTTGACTTGAGGCATAATCCCAAAACATTTTCTGTTCATTCAGTTGTCTATTCCGAAAACATTTCACGTATGCCATTGCATTGCATTGCCATCAACCATAATACACATAAAACTGTTGTTGATTTCTGAAAATAAACTGCCGTTTCTTCTTCCAATTGTCTGTATTATTAGCTTTATGAGATGAACACTGACGTGAAACACGGAGAAATGATAGACATAATTATATTTGATCATCACATCATATCATGAACCGAAAACTAGTGCTAGTTGACTTGTCTCTACTGTTGGGTTAGGGATGAAACGGAAAAGTGGAGAGAGAGAAGAGTATAAGAAACTGTATGGAAGCAAACATATAATGACAGAAGAACAACCAACTCAATGAAATTACGTGCCGAAAGCCAATTCCAACATCAGTTATAAGCGAATTACATTAATTTGGAGTTGTACAAAATGCAATATCCTCATATATTGGTAGTCATTACACTCCATCCACAATACTCCATGTGCATTCACTCCATAGAAAGAAAAGTGAGCTGAAGAGACAATTCAATAACATTTGATATGAGCGCTCTCTAATTGACACTTTGCAACTGATTGTGACTGACTGACTCTACACAAAACAACTTTTGAGAGTGAGTAAATTGCTACCCAGCAGCGTTCCCCGTTAATGTTTGGACTGCCCAATAACACTCAACAAAAAAGCCAAAACGAGGTGGATCCACCAGAGATATTAAATGAATCAAGGGAACCACGCCAAATGTAGCGATATGCATCCGCATTCAACACAATCAATTTATATATAATGTTAGATCAGATCCATCCTGTTGGTTTTGTGTAATGGAATGAATGAATGAATGAATGGCAGAAATTCCAGAGATGAATCTTAAATCATCATCATCATCATCGTATACAAATAAACAGTGAGAGAATGTTATATTGTGTGATGTAACCGATAAAAATGTATTCGAATGTTAACTAATCGTAAAGTACTTTTTTCTATGCGACCACCCATCCATTACGATCATGCTCGAACGCCATTCCTTTTCACCTGCCATTATGAAGGCATGCATTACATTTCCTCATTCATTTCCAACTCAACCATGATTTCAGTTTTCAGATTAGAATGTCAGAGTAGAGTCAAATGTATGACTGGATGTTTCGTTGATATTTTTGTGCATTGCACTCATCGAGTAAGTCAGTTTAATTCCTTCTCGTCACCGGAAGTAGGCATGGTGTGCATTTGAATGTGAGGTTGACACTGACATGCTCGTTTGTTGTTTATTTATGCATTTGTTTCATATTCTCATAACAATCCATGTCGGAATTTTAGCTACTTAGCTTTTTTCTGAATCAGTATGCAGTTGTTGTCGTAGAATCAAGATAAAAATGCAAACGAGCCGTGACCATTGACATTTTCCAACCAAACCTTTATTCCATTCTTGACTAGAGAGAGTTCAAAAACAACAACAAAAGTGAAGGTATCATGCAAATCACAGTAATGCTGACGAAGGATATTTTTAACTATTAGTAACAACACTATTTGTCAACTAACCTATGTTATCTTATCAACTATTAACGTCTATAAACTAATAAAGTTAGTTTTAATACAACAAAAATGGAATATAGCATAAACTCTTGTTTAACACAAAATATAGAGCTGGTATTCCCGTTTCAAGTTTAATACAAAATAGAAACAAAATGGAAAAATACATATTATATATTATGTTTCTTTTTCCATCTTTCCATTATTATCATTTCATTTTAGAGCAAAATCCATCTAATCTTGAGCTACGAGCCATCATCCTCTTCACTCCAGTCTGTGAATAATTCGATTCGATTCCGTACCTTAGTTACCAGTCCTTTTTTTATAATATCAGAGAATAACTTAAAAAGAGTTGCAAAGCTATTTACTTGTTAGTCAAAAGCCGAAACAATCTTGTAGATATAAATCAAGAAAACGGTGGCAAAAACTTTTCCAGATATACAACTTATTCCCAACCTCCATCAATATCTTCATCAATATTTGCTTTTTAAAGCGCTTCAGTTATTATACGATATTACAATGTCATTCCAGTGTTTGCTTAAATCCAAAAAATATTCTCACTTGAAGCTTTCACTAAAAATAATTCAAAACTTGTTAGTAGCAGCAGGAAAACACCCCAAAAAAATTAGAGACGATCAAGACGCTAAGATTCTAGTTAAAACACTATATTTAGTCTATCAACATAACAATTTAAATCTATGATTATATACAATACTTTTGATTCATTTTGACCTGATTATTGGAAGTGCTTCCACAATTGGAGAGCAATGCTTCCCTTAAACCTAGTGTAGTAAACCAGTGCTGTAACTGATGCAGTGGAGCGTTATAGAATAGAATCCGTAGATTACCAATTCGTATGCTGCTTTATCTGCACATCTTTCCTTAACCGAAAGAGTATAACTTACCAAACTAAACTAGCTACCAACTACAACCTACGGACAGTAAATAATTCTTATTCCATTTATACTATTAGATAAGTAAATGAAAGCTTACGTTGACAAATTACAGGAAAGAATTAAATCTAATTTCTATAACACAAAATACAATACTGACGATCCTACACAACGCACTCTCATCTACATACGACTTATTGTTAGATAAGCTAATGCTAATGGCTAATACCGTTACATGACTATGACATGGTGATGCAAAACTTTCAATGTAAAGTGTAAAGGTGAAAAGTGTGTAAGAATGTAATAAAATAAAAAATGTTGAGTTCATTTTGATATAACGTTGTCTCGTTCTGACACTGTCTCCGGCCATATTTGAAAAACTAAAAGCGTATTCGTTACCAATTTTGATTTCTCTCATAAAATAATGTTTTTCAGATCTCACTGTTCCATTCATATCCTTTGATTTCAGCAGCAGTCTCTTTCGTAATAAAAAGGAAAATAAGTGGTGGCTTATTGAACAAAATCTAACTTAAAAAATAATTAGGTCAGGTGGCTGGAATGATGGACACATGAAACAGGAGTAAACTTTCAACACAAAAAGAAAAGTAGGATAAGGGTGAATGACTCCCTGAAAAAGGGAATTAATTTGGTATATGGCTTTTAATCCAATAAAACAGTGAAAACTCAATAAAATTATGAAAAGAAATTAACCGATATTTCAGTCAAACAATTAATCGCTTCTGCTTTGAAGTATGTTCGGATATGAAATTATTGGAGAAGTTGTGAACAAGAGATCTAATTAATGTTTAATAATATTATTATTATACCCTTTACCAACTCATTTTTGTGAATCCACTCTCATGAAAAAAAAGATCTTTGAAAAACCTGGAGTAATGTTACTACAATTCCAACTACAAAACAATTGAGTGACTCTTATTTAATAATAGGTTTTCTAAGAAGGAAATCTAATAATTTATCTTGTCTCTTAAACATCAATTTAGGGTACGCAACATATAGATTGACTTGACTACCTTACCCTTTTCAATACTTAATCTACCAAACTTCTTTGCTAAACCTTTCTACAATCCCAATTGTAACATTGCTTCTGAGACGGTGTATTGTTTAATGTTACGAAAGCTCTTTAGTAAAAACCGTTTCCAATTGTCCTTTTGATGGCGCTCATAATTGCTGTTTACTATTTGGTTGCAAATAGTAATTCATTATGATGTACTCAAACTATCTAGCCTGATACTCTACATGCATAGTGATAATTTAATATATAACTGTAACTACGAAACTACTATAACTATGGAAACTACGAATAATGAATGAAACTACTAGACTAAGGACTTTACCCGTAAGATACGAAACTAGAACTAGACCCTAGTCGCTCCTCCTTCAGTCCACGTTCTGGTTGCGAACACTGGAATGTGAGAACGCCTGGGTATAACTACTGAGAGTGCAATATGCGATAATTACTGGAACTCTTTGTACAAATATTTACAAATTTAATCTCTGTTAGCACCACTCTATCGTCGAGAAATATTTCAAGCGATGAGTCTCGGTGAGTGTTCCTTATTAACCAGATTAAATTACGTACATCAAGATATATATAATAAAGTATTTATGTACAAATGTATCACTATATATGGACGATGGTTGACGATTGCTAAGATCGACTAATAATACTGCTACTTAATACTGCCTCAGTTATACATTATATCGACTCATGTATTCATCAGTAGGCTATAGGTATAGGTAGGTACATTGAATAGGTACACTCATTCCATTTCATACATCAACATGAAAAAAAAATGCAAGACTAAAAGAAAAACATCTCCTTCCCTCCTCCCTATCTTCATTTACATGGATGTTGTTGTAGTGTGTTTTGGGATTTAGTTTGAAGCTGCAGCACCTCCTGCAGCAGGAGCAGCGCCAGTCTCTGGCCCATATCCATCCGCTTTTAGTTCATCCCTCAACTCCGTCAAGATCTCACCAAGCAAGTTCTTTCCTCTCCAGTTGACACGGAAGCGTGCCTTTGGATTTTCAGCGGAGAGCCCAATCCCATACACACGATCAAAAGGACTGGCTTCTGCCAAAGTGGTGCCATCAGTTCTCATCAATTCTCTCATTAGCTCCGGGTTTTGAGTGAATTTTAGCCGATTCCCTGCTTTCACAATACGCTCATTCTGTAGTTTCCAAATAGCCTCGTTAAACCCCTTCACTTTGCGACCCAAGGATTTGCAAATGATAGGCTGGTTTGTTGCCAAAATCTTTCGAGCGGCCTCCTCATCCTCAAACAACTTTGCTTTGTTAAACATCATCCATTGCTCGCAGTGAGCGAAGGTATAGCCCTCAGTGTCTCGTGTGGTTCGAGGGAACAGAGGCTCTCCATGGAAGGACGAAGGGTGGAATTGTGAGAATGGGGAGTGCGCCTTCCAGAAAAAGGTAAACCTTTCCTCCGGATCATAACTCATGGCTGCAAGAGCTACGCGTCTACGAAGACGCTTTAGATGCTTTGATTTTGAGCTCTACAAAAACAAATTTGCAACACATGTTTCAACCACAAACCATATGCTTCTGCCTCTCACTTTCAGTCCCCAAGCTATTGTCAATTTCTTTCTCTCCCCCATTGTAATCAATTGCCAAAATTAATTACCTTATTTTTCAGGCTCTTGACCGTAAACAATGCCAGAAATACGGTGTAGCCGCGTGGATTTTTCAGATCTGTTCGTTAGAAATAGATAGTCAATCCAATATCGACACAAAACAAATGGAACACTTATTCAAAGCAATTTTTTTCAATGCTAGCTCAATAGAATGACGGGATATTCACAGTTTAGCAACAGGAAGAATAATGGTAACAACGACACAGATCAACAGCTTATAAGTGGACATTCAAAATAACCAAACGTACATTATTACATGGAAAACGCTTTCACACCCGCTCTGTTTCAACTAACCATGTACATACGTCAAAGGGAAACCTTGACAGTAAGTAAATACGCAAAAGCATATTCTTCTTACTCAGTATTGACAATCAAACGTGCAAAAAAAAACATGCAAATTGTTTTTAAAAACGTTGGATAAACGACAGCATAAAAAACAAGTACAGACAAGGCAGTACATGAGCTATGCTTTTCATATAGTCTATATAAAAACAGTATATCATAGCTTCAACGTTTCAAATACCAAGGTACATAGATACATTTTATATGTGCAAGTACATTCGCTTGCTACTTTGATCCATCATATTACTTGCTTTTAACGTCTACGCTGCCCACTATCTATCTACCAAATGGCTTTATATAATGCTGGTTGCTTTGTGTGCAAAACATGCAGTGCAAATGTATATATGGCCTTCAGCTATGTTCGCTGCTTTGCTTACTATCAACGCTGCCCCAATGTTTTGTTCGCTTGCAGAATTTTAGCTATGCAAATTAATGTTCAAAGTGTCATCGTCATCAACAAAAGCCAAGGCGAATGTTCAAGCATATTATAGCACGTTCAACGACGTTATCTTACAATCAGATCGGAAGAACCTGTGATAATTATTGTTTGAAAATGCAAATGTTAAATCTCAGAAACAATTTCATCAGCCGAATTTTATACACTACATGTTTTTTCCGAAATAAAAGTGTTTTTTTTTTCATGACACGTGACAACCCTTTTAAGTTGATGCAATATTTATCACAATTAATTACTATGCAAATGAATGTCCCTGTTCTTTTTGGCTGATTTTGACATGTTGTTATGATTAGAGTGTCCCCCTAAGTTATTTTCTCACCTGATGACTTTGAAATTTTGCTTTGAAATGTTGATATGAAATGATGTAATAAATCTTTACTGTAGCTCTAGTAGGACAAGTAAAAGCAAGGGGAACAAGCAACAAGTAAAATTCGCTTTTATAATAAATATGTGTCATGTCCAAATTTGACGAGCAATTAAAGGAAATCGAAACGAAGAAAAATGCCATTCGTCTACATAGTGTATTTACAATAATCTGCAAAAGCCACTTTTATACTAGAAAAAAATATTAGAAGAAGGATAAAAAAATACTTACTTAAATCCTCCATTTTGGCTAGATCAGCAAGTCAAGTCCTTTTCACGGCTGTTTCAGGCGATGATGATGATGATGATGTTAGCGCAGAAATAATAAATTGGTTATGATAAATCAATCTCTTTTAGACAGTCTTCAAAGTATTGTTTGTTTAATTTAAAAAAGTCTGAGTATTAAAAACGTTTCTAAAATTTGACTCTCAAATGGTAACAAGTGACTTATTAAAAGGAAGAACTAAAAATAAGTTTTTAGCACCAAAAGGGTAAATCAGGTTAAATTATGTGTAAAGTGTATATGGGCACTCTCTACTGACTTAAGGAAAACCAAAGTATTTACTTTTAAACTAAAGTGAGAGAAGTGTCAAGTAAAAAGTCGAAACGAAAAATGGAGCAGAAAGGAAAGAAACTGCTCGTTAAAACCCCTAGGATGGACCTTTCGTCCGCTCTCCGTCTTGCCCACAGGAAGAGGGGAGGAGACGAAGACTTTCTTTCTCACACTCCACCACTAACTTTCTCCTCCAGTAGCGCACGAACAAACAGGTGGTGGTATACACATATAATATGCAGAAAGGAAGGAAGGAAGATGATGTACACAAACTAGACGGTGGTGGTGAAAGTAAATGGCGAATCCGACTCCAATTGCGTATCTTCCAATAATAATATGAATTGTGTGTTGGGGGCTTGTTGTGCACGGTTACTCAACTTTCTCCTGAGCTAAGTATGTACTTGATCATAAATTTCACGTATCTTGTAACATTACACATACGTGCACATAAGAAGGAGATTCTCGCAAATGTGAAGACAGGCCGTAGAGATATAGTTTTGCTGCCAATATATATGAGGAAAAAAATCAGAGACAGCCTTCCGGTATGCTCAATATGGTATGGAGATACGATGTGGTGGTAGCGGTAACACTATTGATTTATTAGCTAGTTTCAACCTCCTCTTCTCCTTTCCCTTTTTGACGCCGAATCAAAAACAGGAAGGTAATAAAGTATTTGGAGATTTGATGCTGATGATGATGATGATGACGAGGATGTTACCGATGAGATGTATGTCGGATTATGTATTCTTGCTACCTATCTTTTTTGTATTTACAGTTATTTATGGAAACTACACAGAAAATCTTCTTTTATGTTGGAGACACTATCATGACATGATCCACTTGTTTGCTTCCTGAATTGATAATGCCACTTGAGTTCCCGTTGAGTTCTAACAAGGGGATGTGCAAAGATTTCACTGGATGTCTTGGAAAATTGGATCGATGGTAAAGAAATTGTTACCAGTTATTTTTATCATCATCGCCAAACCAACACCAAACACACAATAAAAAAAGGGACAAGAGTTACACAAACAAAATGTCAAAGTTGAGTTTGGAATCAACTACAAAGTCCACATTCCAATAGAGAAACAAATGATAACAGTACTTGATCTTTCTTAGTCTTCCACATCAAACTCAAAACTGGACAACTAGGCTAGCCAAGTTCAGGATGTTTTTTTTATCATTGACATAAATTATTAGTCCACTCCACTTCACTGAATGCAATGTGGTAATGCAATCGTCACAAAAAAAACGGAGAAGATGGAAGACGAATAATTTATGAGTCACAATTCTGGTTTTGGTTTCCTTTCTTATCACCACGTCAAGTCAATATTATTTGTGTATATGTATATTCCATTCAAATATGTGCGTATTCTTTGTTTGTCGTAATGGCTTTGACTGCGGTTGTAATGTTAACCATATTTCTTAGGAAATGGTCCCAATACCAATACCAACACCAAAAACCATGTATCAATCCCAAAACTTAATTTCTTATTAGGTTTTTTAAACACTCACAAAAAAAATGTGGAGGAGAGAGAGGTGAGTGACGTTACTATGATTAGGTGGAGAACGAGTAAGAAGTCGATGGTGCTAAAACAACAGACATTTTTGCCAACTTGCTACAACTGTTGGCTAACATGGTAATAGCATGATGATGATGATGATGATGTAGTAAGAGCAGTACACAGCATTACACACAAACACGGACACCACAACACACAATATTTTTTAGCGTCATCGTCATCATCATCTCAGCATTCTATCGGCATGATCATCATCACATCACATCACATCATCATCAACATAAAAAGAATCCAAAGTTAGAAGGTTTTTACAATGTATAAAATACCATCGGAATAGTTTGCTAGTTGATGCTAATGGCTACAAAAAGTACATCATCAACACTTTCTTAAGCTTACAAAACTCATTCATTAGTACTTTATTTTTGTAAATTTCAGCAATATCTTATCTCCTCCTTCTAACACAAAAAATAGGTTGTGTTGTCGTTGTGCACAAAGTAGTTTTTTTTACAAGAAAATTTACAGAGATTATTTTGCTCATTCACGTGTATTGGCAATGTACATACATAAAAGTGGTCTTATATATGTAGTAGCTAAGCTAGGTACAGCTTTGTGCAAAAATATTGGCGACATTTGCCGTATATACTGATGATATAAGAGTGTGTATGTTTATATGTGTATTTACTAGCTTAGTTTGTGTATGTTTTGGCAAAAAAATAGAGTTTTTTGTTTTCATAAGTTGTGGAATGGAAGGGGATATTTAAAAAGGGATACATGGAATGAACTGGCATCACCAGCACCAGCATTAAAAGCAGAGCCGAAGCCAAAAGCAGCTGACAAATGTTTATGGAATGGTTGGAGATTGAATTAGGTGATTTTTTATGCTCACTCAACTTTTGCTTGCTCGCTAAGTCAGGCAAGCTGCTTTTACATGCTCAAAATGTTACGTTTATGTTGGGAAAAGAAGCTAGGAAGAAGCCTCTCATATTACTCCTAATCTTGTACATCATCCTCATCATCATCATCATCATATCATAGCACCACAAATGCTTCAGATTCCATCATCTAGCCAGCCCATACTCTCTAAATCTCTATGCCCATAATATTCTATAAGCTGCTTACTTTTATACTCATATGTTGTAGAAGGAGTCTGCGTCTTGTTTTGCGGAGGATGATGGTGAATTGAGAGGTATTAGGGAAGTCAGCCTTTTCAGTGGATTCCTAGAACACGGATCTGGTTTAGGAAATAGTTTCAAATGTCCGTTATATGCATATTATCATATATCATATTATGCTAAAATCTATTATTTTATACAAACTTCAATACTAATTCATATTTTTGCCAATCATGAAAAATGATGTTGATTGAGTGAAGGTTGCGTTTTCCCCATGAAAATGATATGGTATCGTTTATATCCTGAGGATAAACTGAGCCTGCGATTGGAAGTCGCTGATGATACCAAAAAGCACATTTCCGTACAATCTCCTCAACTTGTCTAAAAGATTGTGTAAGCGTCTAGTTTGGAATGCTTAGAGGGACATGAGCAAGTTTTTTCTCTCTGTGAGTTGTTGTACATTGTACATTGATATGTCTATGCACAACAGGACGCTAGTATGCATGCAAAAAAAGTAAATGTGTCAGTTTTGTAGACTACATTTTCCATCGTTGATTTGTAGTAAAAATGCTTCAAGATTTTTTTACTGAGCCAAAAGTAACCACCTTTTTTTGTTGAAGTCTAAAAAAGTAAGATGCATGTAACATAACGTACGACATTTCATACATATATGCATTTGTTCACATTTCAAATATAGATGAAAAGGGTGCTTTATGAGATGATATTATGTGTTTAGAGAAAGGTGAAGCTAAAGCTAGATATTTTTTTGCGCTCATACATTATTACTGAGGATTGAATGACCCATTTAGCCAAATATGGAAAGAGATCGTTTACTCGCGAATGGGAGAGCGACGCTGATGATCAAGAGATGATGATGAGGTGGGTAGTATCTTCTGCATCGATTGGCGCTGGTTGCCCTGCAACCCTCCGTGGTGGTAGTTGTAGCGTGTGTGCGAAAAATGTCGAACATGAAGCTCTCTGCCTCTACGCTCTTTACTTACTGTGAATAATATTTATTGCCTTTTGGTATTTTGATGCGGACTTGTGTGTAGGTTTTAAGTGGAAAGCTTTCGTTTTGAGAAGATGAGATTAGGTTGGAATGCCATGTGAGCTTAGGAATCGGAGACATAATTAGATGAGAATATTGAATGGGTGCTATGAGATGTTTATTGGTTGTTTGAAGAGAGTTTGAGAGGATAGCTGTATTAAATTATCTACTTTTCTACTTAATATCTTCTTACCAATAAAACGGATTCCGAATAACAAAGTATTACGTGCTCATTCGCTAAAGACTCATGGAAACCAAAGCTTATAAAATCAGGTAACAATATCGCGTCTGGAAATATAATTCCACGAAGCATGAGAGCACGGTTCCAACTACGTTTTAACATGATTTGTCGTTATGAATATATATCTACGTTTGGAGAGAATATGCAGGAAAGTATTCAAAATCTATTCAACAACACATAATACATGAAATTTGTTGTAGTTAAAAACTTTCTTCCTGCAATAGCCAAATAAATGAAATTAAAACTTTGATGCTTATTATGAGCCTTTTCTACGAAAGTTTGAAACAAGGTTTCACCAATTATAAGATTTTTTCATGTAGTTATGCCGATACTTCCGTATTACAGGCTTCACCTGAGAATTAGAAAGGTAAAAGGTTACCAAACGTAGTGATGATGAGGATGATGATGAAAAACTGCAGTTTGCGTTCACCCTTCTTCTACTTAAACCCAAATGGCATAGATAGGGCCTTTGTTGTGATATGAAATGACTTAATTGATTATTCAACTAACCAAAACAAAAGCATTTGCTTAATGAATTTAGCAATATTTATTTTTAATGAACACCAGCTCAACTCCTAGACTTTTCATATTTTTTTCATTGTTCTACCTCTAGAATACATTCTTTTCAAATGAGGAACATTTAAATACAGTAATAATAATCATGCTTGCATGGATCTATAGATGTACATTGAGAATCACAGTTAACAAACTAGGCTGCAAAATCTAACGATAATTATATTTATTGTTTTAAAAAAAAGTTAAACAGATAGCAACATACTATTTATATATTTTATGAAATAAGCTCTTTCCTATAATATTCCTTTTTCGTACATCGTATTTTTTCGTTTTTACAATTAGTAATATACTATATATTTTTCAAATGAACAAAAAATCACTAAAGCTACACTCCGTTGTAGAAAAAAAGCTGCACACTAAACATTTACATAGTTATTGCTCAATACAAGCATAATTAGTAATTATTGACGTACCACTATATGTATGATAGATGGGTTGAGGATTGGTAATGCAAAAATAGTTATATAATACATACATTCCATCATCATACGTTAGATAGTTAATGTTATTATGGTTCAAGAAGGGGTTGATTTTCCTCTTCCTCTGAAGACCTGAAATGATGTGAAGATTCAATTTGATTTTGATTTTGATTTTGACTGTTAACGAAATAGAAGGTCATTTAGAGGCAACTTGTTTAGAGATTCAAGCAGGCATAGATGGATTTTAATGCTTACTTTGTATCTGGGTTGGAACTATTGCACCCACAAATTGTTTCCACGATTGTGTCCAACAATCCCCCTGCTGTTGTTACGGACATTCTACGTCCTCCCATCTCGGAGGCAATGCTTTGCTGTCTGGACAAAGTGTTGGGGAGATGGGGTTGGCTGTCTGGGGTGGAGAATGGGGAAGAGGATTGTTGGTTGTTAATGATATCTGCGCCGATCACAAACTCCTCAAGCATTGACCTCGGGAAACCGTCCGTGTAGTACAGTTTAATTGTCTCATAGGCATCCATGATGAGTGCGATGAACAAACTGAGTACGACGTAAATGAAGAGGCTGATAAACGTGTATAAATAAAAACGACAGAACCACCAGAGAAGTGAGGATTTTGAAGACATGGAGGCAAAGGTGGCAAACATATCGTCTCCGTTTATGAGAGCAAACAAACATTCGGATGTTGTTGCTAACGTGCTGAACTGAAATTAGAAAAAACAAACAAAATGTAATTATTATTTTTTTCTCAAAATTTGTGTGTAATTTTTAATCTCAAGTTATTTTCTTACCTTGATGTGATATGGCCCAAGTATCAGCCACCCGCAGAAGGTGAAACCCGCATAAATTAGTATTGCGCAAATAAGAAACCTGAGAACGTTGGGGGTTGCCCGTTTCAACGTTAAGATGAGAACATTGTATGTTCTAAAAAACCCGAGGTAGCGAAGCACTCCGAACCACACCAAAAGATTTCCAACTCCTAATAGCAAGCTGCATACATTCCACGCTTCTCCTGTAAGCTCCTAGTAGAAAAGGTAGAAAGTTGAATCATCCTAATACTGTGTTATCTTTAATTTGTTTTTATGATTAGAAGTTATTCATCCAAGTGACTCACTTTATTTTCAATTTGCTCCTTGAGTGCTGAGCCGACGATGATGAGAATGTCATTCAAAATGATGAGTAAATACCAAAAATTGAGAAAGTCCAGCCTTTCAGATACCGTCATTTCACGCTCGTAGAACTTTTTAAAGAATGATATAGCTTCCTATGGAAAGAAATACGCAATTTCATTAAACCAAAGTAGAATAAATTAATTCAAAATTAACACAATTTTTTTTAAAAAATGAATCATTACTCGTTTCAATAGCTGCGCCCTATATATCGCCCGACAGCATAATACTAAAGAGAGGGTACACATTCCAATCACAATGTAGTTCACCCCACTTCGTCCAATTCTTTCTAATCTATTGTCAGCTATGTATTCCATATCTCCTTTACAGAGAAGTCGAGCTGGTAGAGCTTCCAGCGTAACAAGCGTCTGACCATCATGATCCCGGTTATTGAACAAAATCTGTAAGGATACAAATCAAAATTGCATGACGTGACAATTTTATGGGATCAAAATAAAAATGCAATAATCTGTACATATTATTATGGACAAGGTTGCGTACATCAAGATCAAAACGGAAGCAATCTGGCGACTTCAACGGGCCCAAATCCCGAAACCTCACAGTTTTTAAAGTAAACCTAAGGTGCGCTTCCAAAAGGTTATCAAACGAAATTGTGAAGTTTTCATCTTGAAAAAATTGTTGACTGGAAAAATTTGCGGGTGGGCTTAAATTAGCTGCCGTTATGTCGATGCACTTGGTCTCAGTCTCACTGTCAAAAATATAGCTTTCGTTGAACCCGAAGATTACTCCGTTTAGATACTTTTGTTGGCAAAAATGCATGGGAGCTACAGACCCATCTGCATTTTCATAAAAGTATGGTCCTATGGCAAGTTCTCCAATGTTGGCATACTAAAATTCAAGAAATAAAACTCATTATTAAAACATTGTAAAGTTCAACTAAAATTACAAAATCAGTTGCAAGTTAAAAACATTCCAACTTACAGCGTTTACAGCAAAGTTAACAAATTTGTAAAAGTCGTCCTTTCTGTAGACGGCAAGGGGGCCAGTAGTTGGTGGATAAGACGTAATTTCCCGACTAGAATCCCAATCTTTGAGGAAAAGATGAGAAAATGTGATCTTGTTATCCCAAGTATAGTTCACGTTCGCGTAACGGTAAGTGGCAAAAAGACAGAGCTGAAATAGAACAATAGGGGGAAGAATAGCAAAACTAGCATGCATTTAATAAAACGTAATGACAAAATAAATGCATTTAAAATGTACCTGAAATGTAACAAAAAATATTTTAATAAGTTGAATCGCTAATTTGTAAGGAAACTGTCTTTTCACATGCCACTTTTCCATAGGATTCATGAAATAAAATTGAAGCCTTCGCCTCATTTTCTCAACTGCAGGAGGTCCCTCACTCGTAGAGGGGCTTTGACTCCTTCGTCTTCTTCTAGTTACATCTTGAATACTGGTGTTTACGCTTCCGTAGTGGGTTACGTTGATCATTTCTGTTGAGAGTCAAAATAAACTACACTGTCAAAATGTTTCTGTATCAACTGACTGAAATCTTTGTAAGATTAAAACATCTAATGATGAATCATGAAGTACGCTTTTACGCAACCAGTCAACATCGGTTGAAACATTATGCGTCATTATTTCATAATATTCTTCCAAGAGTAATGCAACCTTTTATGTACAATTGATGTTGTCACATTTACTACCGTTTTTCCTAATCGTATTTCCATTCTCAACGTCATCCCTGTATCTTGCCCTTTCCTCTTCCGTTTTTCGAATGCGAGCCCTGATACAATGCGTAATGGTGGCAATGACACCTCTGGAAACTGACATGGCCGAGAGTCGGCAATGAGCTTCCGTGATACAGGTGGTCGTTGTCACTCGTGCTCTGGCGTCTCTGTCTGCTGCTACCTTAGTATGTCCATTTGAATGTCCATTTGCACTAAGCAAAGAGTCGTTCACGCCCGTTGGAGGCATGAATTAAACAATCAACTGCTGCCAAATAAGTTGCTAATTTTCTTTTGAAATCGAAAATTATCCACATCACACAGCAGAGCAATCATGTCTTTAAGACGTGTGACGCACGTCTTCTCACAATTTCATTTATGTAATTCCTTCTACTTCGCACTTAAATAATTCTAGAAAAGGGAACTTTTCTCCTCTTCACCAACCTGTACACTTCTCACGAAACTCTCATGAAATGGGATGGAATAACAGTACACTGAACTGATCCTACCTGTTAACCTATCATTTCCATACGAAATCTTGATTCTTTAAACTTTCTATTGATAGGTATAGTAACAACTAACAAGATGTGTTACAGGATAAGAAAAAATAAATCTACATCTTTCCTGGATAACAACTGTGCCCTAAAATTTATGCATGAACTAAATCTACATACAACTTTTTACTTTATTCCTGAGACATGAAATTATTCCATTTGTCATGAAAAACATTAGAGAAGATAAACAAAGTTAGCCTCAACCACAATACAATGCACAAGGGAATGTGGTTGTCGCACGCTGGAATGCAAGATATACACACATAGTATAATCATAGCTAAAACCATGATACTACTAGCGTTTTGTATTGCTAGTAGCTATGTTGTAGTTTGTCTTAAGGAAAAGGTCATATCTTCATCATCGTTACAAATGTGCATGTATAAATATTGGATTGAACTTGGATGGATTCTTAAACACACTTACCAACTATCATTTAAGATAAATACTTTAGTGTGGTTAGTTAGTGGTAAGGACGTTGGGTTGTTATAGTATGTATATATATATATATATTGGTGTCAATAGCAATTTAATGGCTTCTGATTCGAATAGATATTTGCTAAAACAAACAAAATCTTCACTTGAGTACACTTTAGTCACAATTTTTCTTAACTCAACAGTTTACTTCCGGTTCATGACGTACTTAATAAGTCACTCGAGTTTACTTCACAAATAATACTTTTTTTTAGAAAGTGACACAATAACCGACACCAACTCTGTGTGACGAGATGAACTAGGAAATTGGAAATGGGAGGAGTAGAGCATAGAGCGTTGACTCAACTGACTGAGCCCACATTATTAAAATTGAATGACTAATTCGGCAAAAGTAATAAACATGATTGCATTTCCCAACTATCATTGAAGATAATAGAACATGTGTAACTATTTGTCCTTCAAAGTTATCTGCCTATTTTCTTAGGAAATTCCGAAGATCGTATGCTTGATAAATGTTGGTATAATGCAAGTCCTAAATTGTCAGGGAGATAAAAATGTGCTTGATTGACCAACTCAATAAATAATGCTGCAAGAGCTAGCGAAAAGGAATCGGCAGACAGATATATTGCATGGAATGATATGAAACAAAAAATTTAGCTGCTAAAAAAATGAAATGCTTACCGTCATCACTTTGAAAATCATCAGAGGATTGGATATTTGATGGGTGGTTCATTTCTTCCTTTTCAGGAGGATGGTTTGAGCTATGCAGTGTATTTTTAGACGTCCCAGGAATGGCAACGGAAGGGATAACTACGGAAATACCACCACCACCACCACCATTGCCATTGCCATTACCACCTCTACTGCTGCTCCGACCATTACGTCGATCAAAGCTTGATGTGGATCTGAAACTGTTTTCTAAGTCACTATTTGCTCCTGACTCAAGTCCGTACCCATTCGGGTGAAGAAGATGACGATTATGTTGTGAGGGCTGGATATTGTGACTATCATTCACTGACTCTTCTACGAAACTTCGGGAGAGCTGTGAATGAATCTGGCCTTGGCATGCAGGGTTCATGCTCAGTCAAAGTTTGGAAACTAGGTCTCCAACTATCGCAGCAGCAGCAGTTGCAGCTTCCGTTCACCAGGAACAAGTCACCGTCCAAATTTCGACCTTGAGGAAAATTATCTAAGCTGCAACTGCAGTTGTGGCGCAACAAGATATTTGTTTGAGCTTTGTGACTCTTTACATCTTTACCAAACTTTGTGCCTCTATATTTAGAGAGATGGTCCACCTAAATAAAAATACGCATTTTAGTTGTCATTCTCACATTCATTTTCCCCAACATTGAATTCGTATTTATGCATTTGTTAGACCTTTGAATGATTTTTGCGTTTGTTTTGAGGCTTGCCATGACAAGTAGTGTGACATTTATATTATGTAACCTTCATTCGTTACGTATTTAGATAAGACTCATAGGAAATTTCCCGTACTATTTATTTCCTTTCTTACACTACTTCTACGAAGCAGGATACTTACTACGTAGGCATCGTACATTCACATTCGTCAACAAAAAGTACATAAGCCAACAAAAATGCTTGGAACATGACCTGGTAAACTGAAAAAACAGGCGCGCATTGTGCACCACATGCACTGAGATTGCAAACCTGCAATGCTGCAAAATCATGGAATATTATTTTTTGTTTGTCTGCAGCATTGCGTTTGGAGTTCACGCAAATATCTATTACACGATCTTTTCTTTTTTATTGAAGTTGGCGAATTTGACAGTTTAATCCTGGTAATTAAATTCATGTTTTAATCATGAGTAGTGTAAGCTGCAGATTTCCCTGACCTGTGGCCCATTTTAACAACCTTAGTATTTTATTATGAATAGCATGTAGGCATGTGTTAAAAATGCAAAACAATTTACTAAAAATGTATCCAATCAAACTTATTACCTTAGAGTTGCAATTAAATGCTGAAAAAATTAAACTGTTTCTTAACGCCATCCAAAGGACGAACAGATATCTTCATAGAAATTAATGGCAGTGTCAGTTTCTCCGATTCGAAACAACGTGGAAAACTTTAATTTGCACCAATCAACTTTTTGAGGATTTCTTAAGCCTCTTTTTTGTGTGCCAAAGGTACGCGTTTCCTTAGTTCCCAAGCATATTTATTCACGAAATAATGACACTTTATTTTGTTCAAGAACAAGAACTCATTTTTTGCTGAATTGATATTTTAAAAAGCAGTGCTAACTTAGCTTTGCTGTTTTGGCTGTCAATTAGGTTGAAATTCAGTTGGTCAATAAACCCTATTTAGTTATATAAATAAAACGTTTGTAATTCACATGGTTAAACGGTTTCAAAAGGTTATGGGAAAGGTAGTATCACAATACAAATTTATAAATCAGATCAGAATCTTTAACAATTATCCACTTGAATTAAAATAAAATTTGAAGTCTTCTGTTTCTTAACGACATTGAGCAAGCCTATTTATTGATTTTCTTTTGAAAACTATTCCGAATTATTGCAATGCACCCCGAACACACTTGAGAATCTTCAAGCTTGACAAAATTTGACAGTGGTTTTTCTCCGACAATTTTTCCATGGGTAGATTTTGTTTTGTCACGTAGTATAAGAGTATAATATAAACACAGTCTTCAAGTTGGATGCTATGGATTTGGATGAATAAACATAGAAGTTTGTACACACACAAGCACACTATCCATCAAACTCATATATAAAGCCCAAACTGTTTAACACCTCTTTCTCTCTCAGAAGGTGATAAGAATGTTGACTATAGTAATATCCACGTTATTACATATCCATTTCCAATATAGGCCATAGTATTACGTATCATCACTCACAAAAATCACAATAATGGTGAGCTTGAGAGAAAAAGGATTTTAATATTGAACATTACACATGATTATTGAGCATGGGTAGGCCAGATGTAGAGTTATTATTATTGTCCACACACATTTATCATCAACCCACAGAGCACTACGATCCATTGATATTGATACAATTTTATGGTTTGGGTCTGACTAACGACAAACGATATCACATTCCACATGTAATAATAACCCCTTGTGTGTTTGTGTGATGAAATGCATCTGACTGAAGTTCATCAACACAATCCAGATTACAGACAGAGGATTATCCTTAAAGGGTTAGGAAAAAAAGTTAGCAAACTCAAGACGACGATGATTCAAGGGAAACAAAAGGTTTCTTAAACTTTTAGCCACAAAGTTGTACTTGTACTTTGCACTTAAGTGTGACACTCTACTCACTCCTTTTGTTTCCAATCTAATGGAATTTAACCCACGAGCAATGATATTTAATCCAATGTCTTTTGGTATAAGAATGACTGAACATATATACCACAACGTGACTTGAACTTTAGTAATGTAAGTATGTATCTAAATGTGAGTTGGGTTTATGCTACAGGAGAACTCTTCTTCATGCTCATCCTAATACTTGGCTTTCTTCCTTTAAAGAAGGATGAGAAGTGGATTTATTAAGAGAGAGAGAAAAAACAGGAATTTGTTACGAAAATGAGAGAGAGAAAAGTGGTTAACTTGTCATCTCATTGTTCCTATCTGTCTCGACTCAGCTGTTCACTCAAGGAAAAAATTAATGTGATGCGATGTTGTAGAGGAATGAACAATGTGTTTTCATGCAAAGTTGCATGTGAGACGTGCTAGGACTTGGACTTTTAGCGTCTATCGAACAAGAGCTGAGCTGGGTTAAAAAAGACAAGGAGGAATAATAATGCTTGTATTCAATGGGAGCATAGGGTTTCTTAGATGAAACTGAAGTTTTTTTTGTGAGAGAAAGATGGATAAGAGACTATGGAGATTTTACTTAAAAAGGTAGGCACGTTTTGATAAGAAGGTTGTTAGAAAGTATGGAAAATAGTAATTCTGGAAATTGAATGGATATATTGCATACATTTGCATCCATGTCTAATCCCTGTAAACCTGTGCATAATATATGGCAATGATTTTGGTATTACAGAGAAATAAATCTTTCATACTAAAATAATAATGTATAATGGACATCTGTATATAATTCAATGCAAACAGCGATAAGCTAAGATTTATGAAAGAGGGAAGCGCATAAATAAGCGCATGGTCCTGAGTTTTACGGAAGAATACTTACTTGCAAAAGCGACCAAGATATCTGAAGCCAAGTGCATGTCCTCTATATTACGTGTTTGGGTCATGTTGTGAATGACCTTTCCGACTAGGATTGGCTTTGCATGATATGACATGCCAAAATTATTTTTAGCATTTGGTCCATTATACTTGTATAGCGTCCAGATCTAAAAAAAACCTGTCATGCCATTGGTTTGGTATTATTTCGAAATCACAATCGTCAAAAGTCAAAAGTAGTAATCTCATTTGAATAATTTTTTTCTGCTAAAGACCAGTCGTCAAACAGACCAGATCAGTCGTCAATAAAAATATTTTTAGATGTTGCATGTCAAGCATAATCTTTTTTTCATGGGTTCATAAGTGTCTTAAAAGTTTACGGAACAAAGACTTACCACACCATATGCACGCAATCGTATCATACTATATGTCATTCATTTCCATTATGTAACCCTGTGCCTAATTAAAGAATTTTTTTAACTTTGCAAAAACAAACATTTGAATACACATATTTACCAAGTCAGCAAAAACTTGTCTTGTAATTAATTAATTAACTAAATGTTGTTCTTATTCTTGATCATGTGAAGCTTGTGCTAGGCTGCTCATTCAAGAAATTTTTTATAAAGTATTCATTATGTATGCATGCGGCTTGCTCACACTATAACATCACCAGTCATTGTGTTTTTTGGGCAAAAAGAACTTAAGGCGGTTCGCGGGTTTGTACTTATCAACTACCTATTGAGCTATACATAAACTGGCTCAAGCTCACAAGTTTGTGCTCGCAACATGATAAAGGTTTGATGATAAAGGCATACATCAGCAGTGATGTTTGGTTTGTTGTCGGCAAAAACCACTGACGGTTAATTAAATTGATATTATTTTCCTTTAGACTACTGTTGACTGGTTGCGGGTCCTAGAAGATGCTTTAATGATTCTCCATCCTATTTTTTGAGAGCGAGTATTGTGAAGGTTTCAAGCTTTGCATGTAAGTTACAAGTATTAAATGCCATCAATTTTTTCCATTTTAAAACTAGCTTTTAGCAACGTAGTAATCGAAAGCATTATTATTCATGTTTTCGTTAATAGGATGAATGTACAAAAGTAATTGCTTCAATGGTTTTTGTTTAATGTTTAGATTGATCCGACTGTTAGCTAGAAAAATTCCTCCTTTGCTCAGATTCTGTAATAAGTCAGTGCCAGGTTTGTTGCTGTGCTGAAATCCTGAGAGAACTCCAATTAATTATAGCAGTTCAAAGTCAGAAAAGACGAGTAAGCGTGATCATGGCGAATTCCTCAGATAATGCCATTAACGGTATGTAATTTATTCCAAAAACAATTTATCTCTAATTTATCCCTAGTAACTCAACCGTAATGGCTTTAGGGTAGTGAGTGTTCTCAAAAATTACTTAGTAATGTGATAATTTGTTTTCTACTACACCAGAGGAGATCATCAAGCGTCGACTCCTAATCGATGGGGATGGTATGGGTGATGAGAGGAAGTTGAACTCATTAATTAAATCTTACGTCAGCTTCTTCGATGCGGATGATACTGAGGAAAATGAGTAAGTAAAATTTTCAATTTTTTTGTATTATTACATGTTTAGTCTTCATTAAAGTTCGTTATGTGTATTCAACATTTAATGTTTACATCATTTTAATTCATTATAGCTTGGCCGCTTTACGTCGTATTCAAGGGCAAACACGACAAATGGAAATGGTGGTTGGTCGTACTCACGCTTCAATCAACTCTAGTATTGACGCAAAGGAAATTTACATTGATTTGGAGGGAAAGGTTAAGGCTGAGATTGTTGAAACGCAATCCAAAATTGTGTCCTCAAAAGCATCTCTGGAGGAAGCTACCAAACACCGCAAATATAGCATGGAGTATGATGCCTTGGCAAAGTTAATTGAGAGCAAGCAGGATAGAAAAGCAACGGAGTTGAAGAGGATGGGTCTAGAGTTGGAGTTAGACACTCAACAGGTAAACCAGTTTTACACTATTGAGGTTATCTAGATGTTTAAATAATGTGAGTGTTTTAATTTTACGTGCATACTTATTTGAATAGCGACGAGAGGCAAAATTGGACCAACAACTGGAGTATAGAAAGCGGATGGCGTCAATGATGGGTAGCAGCATTGAGCGACTGAAAGATCTAATGGACTATCACGAAAATCAGAAGAATGCTCCAGTTACGAAGGGTCTCAAAGGATCGGGATGCCGTAATGGCGTTGGTTCAATGGATGTTGACTCCACATCTCAAAGTGAGCCTTCAAGTCCAATGGAAACGAACCAGAATAGTTTGGACGGTATTAATGGAATAGCAAGCGTCGAAAAGACATCGGTGGATCTAACTACAAATCCAGTAGATGAAGTAGGAGCTCCAGCTGCTGAAAAGTCAAAGTCTGAAAAATATGAAGATCTTTCAGAAAGTGAAGGTGATGAAAATAGTTAATTTTTTTGTGGCTACCACAAAATAATTACTGATTGTCTTTGGAACACATGGATTGAAACCCCAAACGATAATCTGCTCAATTCACACTCATTGTTCAATTTCTTTCAAGATTTTACAAACAGCAATAGTTGTAGTGCCTCCACTATACTCAATTATTATTATTATTGCTTAGATAGGAGTTAGGTTCTGTTTTTTTTTAAAGTGCGGAAAATCTTAGTACAAACAAAGCTTTTAGTTAGGTAACCAAGCTCACAGTTTATTAAATAGTTATGGACTGATAGGAGCCTTATTTTCAGTTGCAGTTGCATCAACGTTATTTTCCAGTATTAAAAGGATAATTAAGCTACATAGGAATAATAAGATTATTAACCCATAGGATATTCTAGGTTAAAATATTAAGGGTATATGCAATAAAAATTTGATTTTAACATAGCTACAAGCTATTCAACTCAACCTGTGCAACTTGTTGTGCTTTTAAATACTCTAACCGTATCTGTGAGCATATAACTTTTTTTTTATTTTTACGAAATTATTTTACATAGCAACCATTAGTATTAGGATAGCAAGGTTGTTTTACCATCAATCCTTATTAATCAAACTTACAAAACAAAAACAGAACCTGTATCTCCGCTAACTTTTGACGAAATAGTCTTGCAAGTTATAGTTAAACAAGGTCAAACTTGTTTAATTATCACAAATTCGACGCTCGGTTTAATGAGTGAAAACACGAATTATAAACCTAACAAAAAATATAGCTTTGGAATATCTATCTATTTGCCTTATGAGTATATTGGGAGTTGTAAGACATCACTTCAAGCAGTACGACAAGACCCCACAACGAAAGTCAGCCCCCAAATCTAGCCTCAGCAACGTCATCCCTTTTATGGTATGGGTTTAATTTTTCTTTTCCCTTCTTAAAATTCTTGAACTGGGCTGTAATTATTATCAGCATTCTTTGCATGCACTCATCACAAATTGTGATACATTGTATCATTCCACCTTTTTTATTTGGTTTGTTTTGATTGTCGAAAATTGGGTCTTTTTTGGCATTGGGATTTTTAGTTGGCATGGATGCAGAGTAAATGCAAACTTATTTCCGTTGCATTGTGGTTTTGGGTTTTCTTTTTCTTCTCTTGAGTTCCTAAGACAATCAGCTTATTTTCTTCTCCCAGATACTGATTTTTGGAGCATGTATGATTTTCCGGAATCAATTCCTCCGATTATTTGCAAGTAGTTATCTCCAGGAAACGTGCTATTGGTGGTGGTTGTGTTTCCTTTTAAACTTCTTTTTAAATATTTTGCTCACCGTACTTTTGTCTAACTAAAGTAATGCAGTTTTAGTTCTTTTACCGTTTACACATCCAATCATGCTCATGCTGAATGTTGTTACTGTGGCAATATATGTGTATAATAAAATATAACCTATTGGTTTGATGGATTCAAATTGTCAATCGAATATTGTATGTTCCTGCACAGTTTGTCGACTACGAGTTTTTCCCTATGTGCAAAACATGCACAGATTTTTACAAACGTTTTGAATAAACAAAGACATTTTTGATCCCATTACAATTTTTTTTGGTTCAGGTTTTATGCGTTTTATTTTATTATTTTTTTGTCGGCAGAATCACACATTGTATTACACAGCGTATAAATTGGAAATTGTCTTCATTCATTAAATGATTAACATTTTACATGGATAGATTTTGTTTCATTTCCTTGTTTTTAATTTCTTTCTTTTCATCCCATAAAACATGTAGGTAGTAGTACGTATATTATATATTGTATGTAAATAGTGTATAAAGTTACCAAGCAGTCATGATTTGAAGAGATTCTCGATGTTACTCATTCAGTTCTTGATTCTATTACTTTGTAGTATATAATATATTACTTAGAGTGTATTCCTTTAATTATATAGCAAGTATCTTCTTACTCAAGTAATTCTTTTTTTTGTTTCCGTGTAACAAACATTCTAGGTTCCGATTTCTTTTTAAACGTAGTCTATTGATTTTAGGGAAAAATCACTTCATCTTTTCATATACATACGACATACATATTAAATTAATATTTAGTTTATGACATAAACAAGGGATAACTAAAAAAGTAGACGAACGTAAAAAAAATCTTGGTATTTAGATTGTAGAGTTGTAGTGTGGTGATGTGCCCAGAGTGATGATGGTCGAGAAAGTGAGATACTAAAGAAGGTGCTGATTGAGAGTTATTCTTTCACTTCTCTTTGGAATGAGGAGTGGGCAAATCACTGAATACAACTTGGACGATATGTCCTTGTGGAATGTTCAAATCTCTGATTCGGAGTCGATCCTCCAGCAGCTGTCCACCGTAAAACCATCGCTGGCGTGAAGTGTTTGAGATCTGCTGAGCCAACTTCATTTTAGCCATGACCACGGTATCGCCTCCACGAAGGCTAAGCTCAGTCGCTTCTTGTTCCGTTGTTGAGAGTCGTAATCGTATGATATGGAGCTCTTCGTCAAGTGGGTCATCAGACACCATTTCTGTTCCAATTTAGAAATCAACCAATAATGCATGAGCCTTATAATTTTTATATGGATCAGTTTGAAAATGCAAACGACGGAATATTGATTTTATATTTCAATTATTTAATTTTTTAATTTTTTTAATTCAGTGTGTATTGATGACTACGGGGTACTTACGAATTGGCTCCTTGGTTAAATCTCCATCGAATTCCTCCACAAGAAGATTGACTGGACGGGAAAGACAGTAAATTGGCACTTTGTAGCTGTTACCTAGTTCATCGTATGCATCTTGTAAGCTACCTAAAATTTCCCAAATTTAAAAAAAAAACATATATTTTAGTTGCGTTTACAATCCCATTTCATAAGTAACAACTAAAAGATTGCATACAAAAAAATAATAAGCCTACCATTGGGAATGTAGATTCCAGCTCCATCCAAAATAGCTTGGGCAAGAACAAAATCATTAGCTTCTGCAGCAGTTGCAGCTGCACGAAGAGCATCCCATATCTCCTTTTTTCCTTCATAAGAGGGAGCAGTCTCCCAAAACTCGTCACGCTTTCCAACCAACTGACCCATAGTGATTGGAACTGGAGACTTCCACTTCGTAAACTCCTTCTTGAGAGGCTGGGTTTTCACTGTAGTACAGAAAACGCGTTGTATTATTTGACCCATTATCTTACAAATTCTTTAATATGAAGAATTATCAGTATTTGATCTTACTATGCGGAGCCTCCGTGTTCTCATTGTAACGACGTCTACGTCCTAAACACTGACCCATTATGACCAGTGAGCCTGTCAAAATAAAAGTAGTAGAAAATGAGATGAAATGAAATTACACATGTTTCACCACCACCCCACTCGAGAAGGAATCCCAAAACAAAATTGTGACAAATTAATGAATTTCCAACAAAAGAAACGTTAAGATACCCATAGGAATCGGTGCGCAGAGATAACTCATGGTTAGTTATTAAAAGGATTACAATTTGCAGTAGTTTAAAACAAATCTATACAAATAAGCTATAAGAAACCACAGCAGCTAGCTACCACTTCCCTTTCCTACTCCACAAAAACAGTCTGATGATGATAGTATGGTGGTATCGAAGCTGAAAAAATATTTAAATCAGGAGCTCCTTCTGTCAACGTCTTGATGCAAGTAATCAAAAGGAATCAATGTGGGTAGTATCCAACCTCCATCCATTTTATATACACAACAAATATCGTGCAATTTCATTAGTTTCCCACGACAGACAGTCAGTTGGACTTTGCAGCATCACATATCAAATTTCATCGTGTCATTATTACCTTCAATAAAAAGTTGGATGCACCTACCTAGTATTCACCAAGGTAAAGTATGAAAGTGTATGCACACTGCAACCTAATGCATGCTCCACCACATATACTATTATCCAGGTTCAATGAGGAAGTTCATTAGTTCATTCATGCATAGCAGGATTAACATTAATCAACTAACCGAGCACATATTGATGCTTGAGACGGTAAGCTATTTTTAACGCTCCGTCCAATGCACAATACGTTTGTGTATAAAAGTGCAAGTGATTATTGGGACTTTAAAACATGTTCAATTGTCATGCTTATTTTGAGTGAGCGATAAACTTATCGTTTTAAAACTGGAGTCTACTCCCAGGAAATTAAATATCGTTCTTGCCTACTTCAAGATAAGATAAGAGTTTTGACCTATTTTCCGCTTTAGATGATGGAAATCAAAACATTTTCCAGCTTGGGTACCCTTTTCTATGTGCATGCATATAGCACTTTTATAATACTATACTCACCGAATAGCAACAACACTTTTTAAAGGCTGTACGTCTATATTAAATTTACTTGTATGTCCTTACTATACATGTAGACTGTCTGTCTACTGCTAATTTCATTAACTTTGTGGAAAACAAGGGTATAAAAAGATGAAGAAGGTGGAAGAAAAAAGGATGCTGAACAAACCAGCGTGTTTCTCTTTAATCATGCATTGTCAGTTGTGTACCATAAACATAAAAACAGTTTCAAGATTATGACTAATGTTTTAAGCCATAGGAACAAATTGTTTATGACGACAAAGATGTGAAGAACAATTATACCAAAATGTATTTTGGAGATAAAGCTTAATATGAGCTTTAATCATGTTAGTGGCAGGCAGATGTATTATTCTTATGAGTTGAAATGAGATCTTTAAAAAGGATATAAAAAAAGAATGGGTTTACATACCGAGTCACTAAGCATCTAGTCGAAAAGTCTTCTGGACAGCTCTTTCTATCCAAATGCAAATGTGTGAGCCACGACCGCGATTTTGAGACCAGTTGAGTAAATGCCGACAACAACGACAATCTTCAGCAATCAATCGTCCAAATCTAACACCGAACAACGCTCGTCTTTGGTTTCTTTTATGGATTGGGAAGTGATTGTAATGTCACCTTAAAACATGAAAAAATGCAATTCACAATCAGTCATAAATTTTTTTTATATCTTTCTGCATGCATACTATCTTGGATCTTAATGGGGAGGAAGCAGAACAAAGATATCATATTATTGCAATCTGAGCTTACGTTTAAAAGAGTTTTAAAGTTGGCTTAGAACCGGCGGCGCTGATTGATTTCGTCGTAGATGCTTATAGATGCTTACACTTGAAGTGTTAAAAAAGTGGTTGCTCAATAAAAATACCTTGTGTATTACAAATATTTTATCGATCACTTTTCAAACTCTAATTTGGCAAATAAAAAATCACCTAGCGGATTATATAAGTTATCTCTATCTAAGTATTTCTACACCGGTAAAGAACAAACAAGCTCCAGTTTAATATTTTCATTTTTCACGTTGTCCATAATGTTCAGACCAGGAAATGTGGTGAGCTAAAACAGAGGGTCCAAAATCCTTCATCTCTTCTCACTCCCCAAATATTTGACATTGGGTGATGACAACAGCAACGATAATGGTGGGGATGCAGACGTTTGCATAATTGAAATTATCAAGGACGATTATCAATAATGTCTAATTATATACCGCTCGATTTTATCAGTCCAATTGACTCAGCCGCTTATCACTATTATTTATACTCCGTTGTTGTTATTTTTTTTTTTTTACAAATTACCATGTTATGTTGCTTACACCAAAGTACTTTTTAACTAGTTGACAAAGATAACAGTTATCTTATACCCAAAAATTACCCTTGCATAATATACATTATCTAAATATAAATTTAGACTTACAACAAAAACGGAGGAAGAGCAGAAGCTGTGTAATGAATATGAACGTTAAAATTTTTTTTATATCTTAGTCAGAATTTCAGAGGACTAGAGCTGTGTATCATATTACATAATTAATGTAGTAGATTGGAGGAAGAAAAAAATTTGCATTTCTAAGTTTTCACTAGGTGTCTGTCTCATTTACTAGACATGATGACGTGTGTTTTTTTTGTCAGCATAATAGCATCAAAACATCCTCATTATGTAAGAGAAACCTTGTTGTTCTATTCTCAGTTAACTGCTCTAATTAGAAGAGACTCTCTGCTGCAGGATTGTTTTCCTTGCACGCTGACAATATCTTTCTTTCTTTGTTTCTTCTATTGTACAGTATTGCAACTGCAGATTGACTGACTTACATTACATTCATAGTATTGTTTTTTACAAAAAGCCAACCAAATTTTACTTCCTTTGTTGCTTGTAGGTACTTAAAAAGCTTCCTTTTCTTATGAAAATGGAAGCAAAAGGCTAATCTTACAAAAGTTGCATCTTATTGGAACTCATGAGGTACATAATTCAACTATATACTAAAGTATTTAAGTTGGCAAGGAAGAGTATCGTATGTATGTATGTATGTGTAATGGTTGCGGTCTCTCTAAATTATTTACAGTAAAAACATGTATTGGATTGAGATACAAAGTGATGTGGCAGGAGGAAAATGAGAGGAATGATATAATATAATTTAATCTAATGTTATGCAATATAAAGCTAACAAAAATAATTTAGAATGATTGATCCCTGTTTCCCGTTGTCTTTATGCTTTTCTTCTGACCTGACATAAAAAACGTGGATTTTCTTTCCTCTCGGTTCCTTTTTCTTTTCAACACTTCATTTTGTTAAATTATGAGTTCCAAGAATGGAAATTTGTTTAAGAGAAGCAATATTGCCTTTTTTGCTTTGTCCTTTTTCTCTGCAGAAGAACTGAGAATGATGAGATCAGATTTCAGTTTTTGTGCTGAACTGGAGTGGAGTGTATTGATTTGGAGAAAAGATAACTCAAAAATAAAGTGTGGAATCTGGTTTGAAACTCATTTTCATACGGATAGATAGCATAGTATACATAACGGATTCACACTTTCAAAAAGTACTTAGTAGTAATAATGATGCTGTTTCATCTCCGAGCTTAATGCGGTTTCCCATAAGGAATGTTTGCGAATCATAAAAATGTCAAGTTTAAAACAAGTCGGAAAAGAGAACAGTCACGTTGCACTAATCTTTTGTGTGTGTTGCACTTAACACTGGTGATTATTAAAAACAAAGGAATCAATTACATAAAGTAACTTTTCCTATTCTGTTTATCCCTTGTTATGACTTGTGAACACTGAACGTGGTGTCAACTAAACGTACGATTCTGTTTGCGATATATTGGTAATATCGAGAAGAGACGACGGTAGCGGCGAGTCGTTTGCTTGCAAGAGTTGGAACAAGATTGACAATGAATGGACTGTGGAACAGAGTTAATATAAATCTTTTTGTTGTTACGCGCACAAGCCGAAAGAGTAGCACCTACATTTTCTAAGGATGATCATAATCATGATGGTGGTGGTGATGATGATGCTGTTGATGCTGCGAAGACAGGATGTGGCTATCGATGATGCTAAATCCGTTCCGTGATTTTAAAGAAAGGAGTACTCCTTCAGCAGGAAAGTATTGCACACAATTTCTCATCTCTTGTCAGTAGTATTATCATCATCATTTCCATTCACCACAATAATAACTGTATGGACGACAAAACCTCTTGCAGAAAGAAGAAGAAGGTTGTTGGTAGTGGTGGTGGTGATGATGGTGTCACGTCTCATGTCTGTTTACTTGTCGTCACCACCTTCCTCTCACTTCTGTGTGGGACTGTTGAGCTCCTCATACATCATATATTATGCAAGTGTACATCCTTTCATCACTTTTGCAGAGTTCCACTTTGCAATTATCATCTTTTGTGGATTATAGATCAGAAGTTGGTGATGATGACGATGGTTTTGGGCTTGTTGGAGCCGCTTGGACTCTCCATCTTGTGCTGCTAATGATATGATGACGATCAGCAACGTCAAAAGGCCACGGTCATTAAAAATATAGGAGCAGGATGTATGGATCTTTTTCCTGTATTAAATGAGGATCTTCATTTCATCGTGGGGGAGGAGAGGATGGATGATATAAGATTGGATAATGATGCCGCTAGCTGGTTGCTTGCGTTCTGTTTGAGTGGGCATATCATATCCGGCCAACACAATTACCAAAAAATCAGTCAACATTATTTTATTTTTTACATATTACTTGTTATGATTTATGCCTTTGACACTGACATACTTTCTTTCATGCTCATGAACATGTTTTATTTTTCTTCACTTCTTCCAGACAACGAGAGCTTCTCTCTTCACCTACCTCACATTCTCAATCTTTCTTATTCAACATAAATTATGCCAAAGAGAAACTTAGTGATTATGTCATTCCAACAAAACAAGATAGTTTGTATTGAACCACTACAGGCCCCACGCGAAATCGAGCTTATCAGCAATAGTAGCAATCTTCCATTTGTAATGTTCACTAAACACTTGACTATTGGAGTAAACAATGTTATGATTTATGCGGTACATGTGTTTCTTCGTACATTAAAATAAAGTATTGTTTGCTCTAAAACATTACTCTTATTTATGATAGGTTCGTAAGAGAACTATAGACATTGTTTTTATTTCAAAGTCTCCTATTTAAACTTCACATTTTACTAATCTTTTTAAGATCACGATCACGTCCTCATTCCCTAATTTTTTTAAGGTGGTCGGTACTGATGTTATGCAGCACTAAGACTACGATACTCCATTCCAGCTCTCACATTCTCCGTAATACTTGTATGAGCGAGTGGTTTGAAGATGAGGTTGATTGTGAATGTAGGGAAATAAAAATGTAATACTTATGTTTATATTTTTTATGCAGGCCACTTGGACATTACCGCTTGGCTACACAAACAGGCACATTCACCCTGTGCACCCCGTAAGTACAAGTTTATATGTAAGAAATCCTTCTTTTTCATACGACTCTCTATATTTTTTCCCTACTTTTTTCTTCCTTCTGGATTCTTATTTGGGTTAGCAAGGAAAGAGCTTATGTTGTGTCCCTAACTCCATGATTTTCTGTCCTGTCCTAGTCTCGTCTGGGCTACACACATACTAGCTTTCCGTGAGTATTGAGTAGTACGTTATAACCAAGCTAATTTTTTCCCCAAAAAAGCAACTCACTCAATACATCTCCATATTACTCATGTCAGAGACCCATATAATTTGGCCAAGTGTGTAGGTAACTTAAGCATATATATTAGGGTTGCAACCATGTACTTATAATATATATGCATGGTAAAAGTTAGACTTCTTTTTGAAGAGAAGAGTTTATATGAAAAAGAAGCAAACCAAGTCAAAACTGAAGGTTCTTTGATCCAATATATGAGCAGAGGAGAGCGGTAGTACGTTGGTGAGCTTATAGGTACGGGCACGGGGAGATGGTGTATGTAACGTAACCGAAATGCCTTTTCGGTACTCTCTTGTATTTTGCATTGCATGATGATGATGATCACGATGACGATGATGATATGATGGGTTTATAAAACTTCCTCCTCTTTTCGTCTTAGGCTTAAGCAAGCTTTTGCTGGGGAGTTTTTGGCTTTGACTTTACCATCTACTGCTTTAACTTTTGCCTGGAGAAGTGTGTGTTGTAACTTGCAAGCCATTGAACTATCAACATTTCCTTTTCTGAATGCCAGTTAGCTTTCCATGGAATGTGTGGTCTTGCTGTCTCGCAAGCTGAAACTGAAGAAGGGGCTGCATGAAAAAAATGAGTGGTCGTACGTAAGGAAATATAATATGTAAAACCTTTACTGAAAAAAAAGGCGAGAATGGTGTTGATGTTGATGAATGTGATTTTCCTCTGTTATTTATTCAACTGCAACTGAAAACTTTGGACAGAAAGTAGTCTTAAATTGCCAGAATTTCAGTCTCATTTTATCTGCTAATCACTGAAAAATGTATGAAATTGTGGTCCTGGCTAAAACATTTTGTACCATACTTAAAATAATTTATCACCTTTTCCCCAGTGACATCCATGCCATTCCAATTCTTTCTGACTCAACTTGCCAACATTGGTCTTAGGTGTTGTAGCTTAAATTAATTGACGACAAATTTTCCCATGCCACTTTATTTCATCCGCGAAATGGTTCAGAGCGGCTCAAGAGCCCATTTTCAAGATCGGCGGAAAAGAGATTATATGTGTCATGTCATGTCAGCGAGAGAGATGCTCAAGTGCTTTTCTTTTTACAATTTTCTCAATTTTATGCTCTGGCATGGACCTACATACTTACTTAGAGCCCGGTTCCTTTACTTACCCTCACCTCACCTCAACTCCTTACCTACTTTTTTCATAGTTTACCTTCCTCCTTCTTGGAAACTGGCAAAGGACAAGGCTTGGCAATGGCATGGCGTCCTGTGGCTCACAACGCGTGCAAAATCATGCTGAAGCTAACAGACATACCAAACAAAAAAACTCTTTTTTCCTTGCTTCCTTCCTTCCACCCCACTCTATCCATCTATACATTATACTTATGATGGAGTGAGTGAATTAAAATGGAGCTCAAAATCAGTTTGAGATGTTGTTACGAACATGTATGCTATTATTAAACCGTATTATGACACTTAATTCTACACCAAGCATCTTCCCATTATTTGCTCACTCCCAATACTTACAACATCATCATATTTTTTAACAAGGGGAACTACTAACTAAAAGTATAAAATGTGAGATGGGAAGAGGACGCGGACGGAAGAGAGCCCATTATATAGGAAAATGAAATTAAGGCTTCCTCTCCATGAAAACGATATTATATTTTGAGTGGAAACTCAAGTAGCAGCAATACATGTTTTCCCCCAAAAAAACGACATACATATATAAATATAATTAGATGATACAAATAATATCCGTCATACATAATACATACGTACGTGGCGCTCATTATAAGACGTTCCTTCAGCTTTACTAGAATGTAGAAAGGAAATATTCCATGCTTCCTCCCTTCCAAGAAACATACAAACTTGTTATTCCATCAAATGATCAAAATCATTATGAAAAATCCAAGTTACATATCAAAACTCCTTTTTTCAAATGTGTGGAAAAAATGAAATTTAATTAGAGTGTCACACTATATGCTTCCAATTATTGGATTCATTAGTAAGGTTCATTACTGGAAAATATAATCCGCAAACAAAGTTTTCCCTTTTATGTATCATCCATTTTTTGTTGACAAGATGATGGTGATGATGAGAATGATGGTGGTGGTTATGTGAAGAAGATAGCTAAGTACGTAACGAACGAGTTTCAAGTTGAAGCCTATTGTAACAATAATATGAAGTCAATGTTGAATGTAACGAGAAAGGAGTATGTGGAATACAGGCATTCATTTCATTCACGTTGATGCTTCATGTGGTATTTTTTTCACCTATGAAAATCTCGTTTTCTATGTTCAGCTGCTTTTGGTTTTGCATAACATTGCGTTGTGATATGAAGCAAGCAACAGAAACCACATCAACATCATCATCATCATCACTTTACCTTGACTTCATTTCACATTTTAATCCCTGTGACGAGAAAGAGACGAGATAAATGTGATCATCTAAACCTGGCGGCTCTCCTCTCGTAATGCTAGTCAGAAGGACGTGTCTCTGTGGGAGAATGAAATTACGCAGGTGATTTTCTTCAAACTCTTATGAATATCCACTACAGTCTTGTTGTCAATGATAAACAGTTTCTGTTGTCAGTCTAGAAAATAAAGACGGGGGACCAGACCAGTTTCCATTGGGTCAGCAACATGGCATCAGCAGATTCGACATGAGTTATTACGTCTTTTAATTAGGGTTGTCAAGCTGTAAGTTTTAGGGCTTCTTCATAAAATTAGGGGTTTTGTTGTTTCAACTTTCTTTTTTGATTGGAACAATAATTTGTTTTCTATTGGAATTGCAAAGGATTTCATACATGAGTAAGTTGTTATGTGCGTATGTGCTTTCGTGTAAGGAATCCCTGTCGTTTCGATTTACAAAGTTGCGAAATCTCCCTTGGTTGTTATTCTTCCGTTAATTTGTGTGTGTTGGCTGAATTAATGCTAAGAAGAAAGTTTTTCCCCTTTGGATTATTGTGATTGGAAAGAAATGTATATCAATGCACGTGGCTACCTCTCGCTCCACATATTATGTAGATGAAGGTAAATTAGATATCACATATTCATTCGTTATTTCACCAAGCAAGGCTTCTTCCTATTATTTCCTGTGCAATTGTGTAATACCCTGCCCGGATCACTACTCCTTGAAACTCTGTCTGGCATTCAATTCTATCAGTCCTGGGAAATAATTCTTCTTATGAGATTTACCATTTTTTATGGAATCGACATTTACTGCCTTTGGAATTAGGAATAGGAGCGCGTGTCACATTTTTTCATATAAATCCCTTCCCAACAACTGTACATCATACGATCTTGACGTCAACTATGAACTCGTTTGAAGGAGAAGATTCCCTTGGATTTTTTGGAGACATATAGGCACATGCATATTATATATATGTAAGGTGGTAAACTGAGCTGAGTTGACTTGACTCGCTCATTAAATTCATCATATCATTTCAAACCATATCAAATTACTTCACCTTGCTTCCTTAGTTTATTAGGAAATCATGGATGGATGTATTAACATTCACATTATTAGTGACTACATATAATTCAACCTTCCTTTTCGTATCACTATCATTCTCAAAAACTCTTGTGTAAGAAACTGGCACACAAATGAATGTAAAACCGTTGCGGATGTTTTTGAATCTCAAGTAGAATTCTTAAAATCCAGGAGAGTTATAAGTTGAAGGACGCGTGTGTCCATTTTTATAGTGTTATACTATCATACAGTATTACAAGTTTTTAAATAATGGTATCTGTAACCTTAAAAAATTAATTTATTCTCATGTGTTTTTTATAGTGGCGTTGCACTCAAACATCTTTCTGTTTCTATGAGCAGCATCTTTCTTGCACTCGATATTTCTTGCAATGTGGATATTGTTCCTATCAATATCGACACGCTTTGTTCATCTGTAGCAGTATGGAACTTGGAAGAGGGCTGCTGTCATTCATTTTCTTTTGCCTTTTCATGCAAACCCATTTATTATTCGTACTTGAAAAATGTGGAGTACGTAAGTCAGTATAGCACACAGTTGGATATATGGGGATAAATTTAAGAAATCGTAATGGCAAGTCATGAGCAAAGAGAGTAAACCATTTAAACTAAACTGAATCCGTCAAGCACACACACACAAACACACATAGGCTTTAAAATAGTATAGAAAAATTGAGAGGAACCTAAAACATCATTGTACACTGCCTTTTTACACTAGCTTCTCGCCACCATGTGAATGTCACCATACCCCAGAAAAAATACTATGCATAATATATGCAATTCACACGCTTGACGTTACTACTACAATCCCGTTTGGTAAACTTTTCTCTCCTCATTTGCAAGATGCACATGAACACCAGCGCTTTCAATAATTTCTGCTTAATTAGCATTGGTTGATAAGCGAAGCCCAAGCTCGTTTCAATTAATGTGTGTGGTTGGTTGTCCAGAGGCAAATGAACATTCCCTTCATTCATTAATAATCTGAGCGTGGTGGAACATTATGCAGGGAGCTCTAATCCACATAAACAATTATGATTCATATGATTTCCCTTCAGTCCACCATCCCATGTGTGGTAAATGGTGTTTTTATCACAATTCTAAACTGCATTTTGTCAACATGAGTAAAACTCATGTGGACTAATCACTATCACAAAGCTCAATATTTGTTTTGAGAGCATTCATTCATAACATAGCATCATCATCATCATCATCAGGATCACATTACTATATTAATGTTCTCGTGGCTGTGGCTTAACTAGTCAAGTGACAACAAAACTTTGTGCGAGTAAAGTACATTAGGAATAATATGCGTGTTTGTTATCAATTCCATTGGACGATGATGATGACGAGTTGAGAAATATTTTGAACTTCTCCTGTTTATTTTTTAATCAATGCACTACATATTATTATTCCATAATCATATCTGTACTTATGGAAGTCGTTGTCATCATCATCATTATCATCATTCCTTTGTTGCAGTTGGCAGTGCATCAACACACATTTAAAACGTTCGTTTACTTTATTTTTGGAACAAAAGCTAATTTAAGCATAGAGGTTTAATAACTTGCACGCAATTAAATTTATGGGGATTAGTCAGCAGGAAACCACTTTTCTGGGCTGAAATTATCTTTAGCATTTTGTGAGTTTTTCATTACCAGCTTAGCTGAGCAGCTTGAGATCTCGTTGGGTTGCATGTATTGCATGATTTCTGAAGCTGAATATATTTATTTATTTTGATGTATTGTTTTATTGATTATGATGTAATATTTTGACCTTGCAGGATCATCCCTCGTTATTACGAAGCCCAGATTGGAAATAGCAAGGCAGTGGATTGAAATCTAGACATGTATAAGATTTGTTCGAGTTAAGAATCTGGGAACATAGGATTTTAAGTTGTTATAAGGAATCAACCCGTTTTGAGCTCAAAGACCAGTGATCGTTTCTAATGAAAGTGGGTAACTGACTTCATCTTCACACTTTACGGCAGAGTCTCATATGTATATGGTGAGTTGAAATATACTACTTAAAAATTTATTATGTGTTTTATGAGGCGATCATCTTGGTTCAGATTTTTTCCTTGTCAGATTCCAAACATTTTGTTCATGCCTATTAGAAAAGAAAACGTCATTTTAGTCCACAGCGTGTATTCATCTATTAATTCTGCTGACTGCTCACTCCTATCCCCAGCAGTTTTCTTGATTGCTTACGTACTACGTACCAATAGGAATATGAATACGGTGGAAGCGACAACCCATTATTACATACATATATTTAGAGTGGTTTGTGTTGATTGCATATTTTCTTCTTGTGGAAATGGCAGAGGATGGATATTATGGCTTTTGTGTCCAGGTTCAGCATATTAAAATTTTGATCGAAAGTCAAGCTAAATCATTAGGTAGTTTTTAAGCAATAGCTTTCTAGTGGCCATGATATTCAAGCGTTATGACGTCAGATGTCCTTAAAATGAATGAGTATTTAGCAATTAACACATTTTTTTATAAGTTGGGAGCATTGTCTTTGATAGAATTTCTACTCTCAAATTTAGTGCACAATAGTACAATGTACAATTCTTCTCAGTACAGGACACAGTAATCACAATGCTTTTGACAAGCAAAAAAAGTCAAATTTCTAATTAAATAAACCATATAGATTTCTTTTTGTTGTTAAATAAATTAAATCTTTTGAAATATGGGTCACCAAGCTCAGCCAACTTGTCTTCAAGAACATTCTTTAAAAAAAACCTCAGCATAAAGAATACCTTCTCAGTTTTCCACTCTCAATATTCGCTCGTACTTAGCCTCCAAACATTGCTTTTCAGTAGCTACTCAAATTACAAGCTACATAACCTGTACATTAGACCTGCATAGGTATCAGGTTACACGTCAGCGTTGGTATAGGGTAGTAGACAAGTCAAAAATTTAATTCGCTCTTATCTTTCATTCTGTTACTGAGTTTTGACAAACAAAGAAGTACAAGTTTTTATTTCCAGAAGGAGGAAGCAGGCAGTGGTTTTGGCTTAGCAAAAAAGCAAGCCAACTGCTAGGCTAGTTATAGCATTCCCATTTTCTAAGTTTTTGCACTTTTGGTCTTAAATAAAAATCATTTTCGCATGGAGTCAAGGCCGCCCTTGGTCGAGGATGACCAGCTGGGGCAGTAAATATGTTTTGTATTCTTTATTTATTTTCTTCACGAGTGGTTTAGAGTCCTTTGGATTGCTAAAAAGTAATTGATTATTTCTCATTCGTCTTCCTTTTTCTTCTGTTAATTAACAGTGTCCCCTTCATCCCGCGTGGGTGGATTATGTCGGCATATCGTCCTCTTTCACAAGGTGGAAGCTATGTACAGGAAATTGGAGATGGTGCAAAGGTTGAAGGATATCGCAGCCAAGGATGGAAATTGACTTTGTTCTGGATTTTCTCGATATTACTCTGTGGATTGCCTCACCTCGTTATTCGATGGATGGTGAGCTGGAGACTCAAGCTAACATGCGTTGCTTGTGAACTGGCTTGTGCGGAAATTGTTGTGATTACTGTAAGTTTTGGTACATGTCTACAGTATAAGACTTGCGTATTTAAATTACATTACATTACATGCACATCTTCCATATGTCACAATAAATCAAGCTGCAAAGTAATAATCTTAAATATACTTACTTGTTGCTTGAAAACAAAAACAGGAGGAGAGTGGAGATCAAACGGCATGTGTTGTGAAGGTAGAGGCAATCACGTTCATTCCGGAGGAATTTGCAACAACCCGGAACGGAGTACATGAGCAAGACTCAAGCACCCCTTTTTGCAATGCTGAGAACGGAGACAGTGTGTACAAATACTTTGAGTTTCATCATGAAAAGTATGTTTGGAAAGACGCAAAGGATGTATTCGGGCGGATTGAGGGGCTAGTTGAAATCAACTGTAAGCAAATTGTGGAGGGTTATCGAGGCGTCGGTTCCAACCACCGGAGCCAATTGTGAGAGCAATTACAAATAACATGGCATTTAATGAAGTAGTGAAGAAATTAAATAAAAATTTAAGCATTATTTGATGATACACAGGCGAAAGATCTATGGAATCAACGAGATATTTGTGGAGGTGAAGAACTATGCTGAGCTCTTCATAGATGAGGTGTTCAACCCGTTCTACATCTTCCAAATGTTTAGCATCATCCTATGGTCTGCAGATGAGTACTACTATTACGCAGCGTGCGTAGTTTTCATCTCACTAGCATCAATTGTAGTGACCTTGTACAGAACACGGAAGCAAAGTAAAACCCTTCAAGAAATGGCTATGGGTGGTAGCGATGTGATTGTTACAATTCGGAAACCTAATCAAGGTTAGCTCCTCGCATTCGGATGTAGTTTTTATTTATTTTGCGAGCATAAAACACAAAAATATCATGTATCAATTTTCTCATTAAAAATTGCAGAGGAAGAGGAAGTCAGCAGCCGTGATCTGGTACCTGGAGACGTTCTTTTGATTCCTCCTGAAGGGTTGACAATGCCTTGTGATGTGGTGTTGACGTTGGGCAACTGTATAGTTAATGAGAGCATGTTGACCGGAGAAAGCATTCCGGTCAACAAATCCGCAATCCTTGCATCCAAAGATCTTTTCAACTGTGATACTCATAAAAGGCACGTTGTCTACTGTGGAACTCATGTGATTCAACCTAGATTCTATGCCGGAAATAAGGTACCAAATATGCATTTTAATTGCATAAAAACTTTCAATATTCTCTTAAAAAATCGATAATAGTGTAGGTGTAATAATAACTAATTAAATGTGCACGTTTGATAATTTCTAACGTTAAAGGTTTCCAGTGTTGTCGTTCGCACCGGGTACTCCACCCAAAAAGGTCAATTAATTCGCTCGATTCTCTACCCGAAAGATGTTGCCTTCAAATTCCAGACTGATTCTATGAAATTTGTGATTTTCCTCTTTGGCATGGCTACAATTGGGATGGTTTACTGCATTTGGTTATATACCTCACGTGGTGTAAGTTGCACACATATTTTTCTAGGTATTTAGATTTGACGACTGAATGGTGAAGATGTTTTTATTTATCTTGACATAATTTACAGAGCTCTTGGGGGACTCTTATGGTTAGAGTGCTTGACATTGTGACGATTGTCGTTCCACCAGCACTTCCAGCAGCAATGACGATAGGCACTCTCAACGCCCAAGCGAGATTAAAAATGAGGAAAATATTTTGTGTGTCTCCCACGCGCATCAATTTTTGTGGCAAGCTCAACGTGGTGTGCTTTGACAAAACCGGAACTCTAACTGAGGAGGGTCTCAATCTCTTGTATGTTTGACTGTTTCCATTTTCATAGGGAAATGTTTCTAACTTGAGGATCGGGCTTGGGCTTATCATTAAATGGTTTTAATTTTTTTAGTTGTATTGTGGGTGTGAACGAAGAGGCAGCAGAGGATGAGAGGGAATTTGTAGAGCCGGTAACTGATCCAAAAATACTCCCAACTAGTTCTCATCTCTTGCGGGGTATGGCCGTGTGCCACGCTTTGACCTACGTAAAGGGGAACATTGTTGGTGATCCCTTAGATCTGAAAATGTTTGCAGCTACTGGATGGGTATGAAATGCGTATTGAAATTAAAATATTATTATCATTTGTATCATCATCATGAGCGAGAGGTGATCAGTTTCTCTATATTATTGCATAGATTCTTGAGGAGCCCAAGGCCAAAGAGGAAGCTCGTTTCGATACGCTTACTCCCAGCATTGTGAAGAAAGGGGATTTGGAACTACCCATCTTAAAAGAATTTGAATTCACCCCTCAAGCTCAACGGATGTCAGTTGTGATCAGGTCCATGGAAGATAACGAATTAGTATGTTATTGTAAGGGTGCTCCAGAGAAAATCCGACCATTATGCACAACCGTGCCAGAAGACTATGACAGGGTATTGGATAGCTTCACAATGAAAGGATTCCGCGTGCTTGCCCTTGGCTACAGAAATGTGGACATTGCATGGCACAAACTTCAGAAAGCGCAACGAGAAGTGGTCGAGTGCAACTTGACCTTTGTTGGATTCCTAATCATGCAAAATAGTCTGAAACCTGCAACAATCCCTGTGATAAAGGAGCTTAATGCTGCTAAAATTCGAAGCGTCATGGTCACCGGTGACAATATGCTGACAGCTATGAGTGTAGCTAGAGAGTGTGCTATGATCCCAACCCAAGATAATGTCATCATTGTTGAAGCATCTGAGGATGGAAATGTTCAATACATGTTGGCAGCTCGACATTATGAAGTCGTTGAGGATGAAGAGAATGTAAGAGGGTCACCATCAGAATCCTCTGGGGCTAGCAACAACAATGAGGACGGTGCAGCAGAGGATGATGAAGTTCCTCTTGTACAATATCAGCCAACGCCGACCCCCCGTCGCCTCTCAAAACGGTTTTCTATTGATGCCAATGCGGAGGACACTGTTATTGATATGGAAAAATTGATTCCAATCACGAATGTGCAAGCGGATGTACTTGAAGGTTCAAACTATCACTTTGCAATGACTGGGAAAACGTTTACATGCCTTAGTGAAAATTGCTCAAAAGATGAAATGCAAAAGATCATTGCCAAGGGAACTATCTTTGCGAGAATGTCACCCGAGGGTAAACAACAACTTATTGAGTCTTTGCAGGTAAAGCCGACTAATAAAAATTATGTCCTGCGATAATGTTGTGGATAATTACATTAAATAATATTCTTTTATGTTACAGGAAATGGACTACATTGTTGCAATGTGTGGGGACGGTGCCAACGACATTTGTGCCTTAACCCAAGCTCATGTTGGAGTTTCATTGTCTGAAGCAGAGGCTTCCATTGCTGCACCATTTACTTCAAAAGTGGCTGACATCTCATGTATTCCACAGCTAATTTCAGAAGGAAGATGCGCTCTTGTAACTAGCTTCAGTATCTTCAAATACATGGCACTTTACAGCATGGTTCAATTCTGCTCTGTTCTCATTCTGTACACGGTATGACTTTACTTTTTGTTGCAAAAATCATCCGGGTTCTAACCTTTACATTTCGCATGACAAATAATATGTTTATATTTTGATTCAGAATCTAACCAACTTGGGTGACTTGCAATTTCTCTGGATTGATTTGATAATTACTTGCACAGTGACTATCGTCATGGGAAGAATCGAACCACTTGCCCAAATTTCTCCAAAGAGTCCAATGGCCAGCCTCGTCTCCTTTTCTAATGTGTTCTCCATCGTGTCTCAGATCTTTATTTGTGTTCTCATCCAGTTTGCTGGGCTGACATACCTGAAACAACAACCCTGGTTTACTCCTGTCAAACCTAATGATGAAGATGATTTAGAAACTCAGTGTTGGGAAAGTACAACCATTTTTAGCGTCAGTGCCTTCCAGTACCTCATCATTGCCGTTATTTACGCAAAGGGACCACCGTTTCGCAAGGCTTTCTACACAAATAGTTACTGCATAAATATTCTTAACGCTTCAATGTTATCAATTATCAATGATAAATATTTCAAGTTTTTTTTAAAAAAATCCTTTTTATCTATTTTACAGTGGAGTTTCTCATTTCCGGCATTGTACTGCTAGCCTCAACAACTTTTTTGGTGACGTATCCAATAGGTTTTATTGCTGATTTTTTCTCCTTAATGGCTCCTACCGGTCTAACTCAAGTCTTTCGGTTCACCCTGCTAATATTTCCGGCGACCAATTTCGTGATTTCATTCATATTCGAGGTAATTATCGACATAACGTTTTGAAGTAATTAAAATACAATAAAACAATGATGATTATTCATTTCTGCTGCAGAATTTTGTCGCTAACAGTAAATTCCTAAAACGCCTTGGGAAAAAGATTTTCAATTCGGGACCAAAGAACAAACATAAAATTCTTTTGCAACAGATTGAGAAGGACAAGTTTTGGCCACCTGTGAAGACCTAGCGTCGTGACGTCCACATAGTAAAGAAACGATAAGTGTAATAGTCTGCAAACATTAGGACTGATTACAAATTTTTAATTTTTTTCATTGTCACTGTTTTATATCTTATATACAATATACAGAGATATATTAGGTAATTTCACGCTTTTTTATTACGTTTTCGAAAGTAGTAGATTGTTTCTCTTTTTAACTCGTTTTCAAAGTCAAATTTTAAGTGTAGTAAAATATATTACTTTTTTATTTTTCAAGTAAATTTACCTCAAGCGTGAAACGACCTAATACTATATCAAAAAAATATTTATAATATTAGTTAAACACGTCGCCTGATATCAACAAAGCCGAACGTTTTCAATGGACAACGTCAATGCCAAAGGAAAATATAAAATTATTATTATGAATGAACCATCGTGTCTTCCTTGCGTTGCTACAATTAAGAAAATGATATTACTATAATATATTTATAATATATTGAAAATTGTATTCGTCGGAAGATTTTTATCCGCTTATTTTTTCAAGGCAAGTGTACATGTCAAAGTTAACTTAATAAAGTGGTTTCTGACCTCACATTTTCATTCAAGCAAGTTTTGCATGAGTTGAGTGGAAGGTTGGTGATTTTTGTTGGTCTACAAGATACAAGGGATTTATTTGACTGTATCATTTGCATGATATGCAAGAAGCTAAGCGTCTGATAAAAGACCTGCTGTTGTGCCACCTGCACAAATTTTCATAGAGTTAAATGACAGAGAGAGAGAGTATATATTTCATACAAGTAGTGAATGAGATAGACTTGGTTTGCATTTTATAGTGGAATTTGTACATCATTGGGCTCAAGCATAGAATGGTAACCGCGGTAGAAATGAGGCTTTTTGAAGAGAGCATGCACTCCTTCGGCTCTATCCCTTTCTAGCATATAGAATAGCTCAAGCATATAGTACTACTACTACTGCCTCTGTCCATTTAGCCAAATACCATCTTGTATGGAACACAGTGGTTATCTAGAATAAAGGTTTTGAATTTAATTAGAATTCACTGAGAATTCAAAATGGGTAAATATTCGAGGGAGCCTGATAATGCGGCCAAGTCCTGCAAGTCCAAAGGATCTAATCTCCGGGTTCATTTTAAGGTAAATTCACATTAATTACTAATAGAAATTTCTACTTTCGATACTACTGTATACCACAACAGTAAGTGTGCATGGTACATAATAATGAATCGTGTTGACTTTGCTGATAGCCTTAACTTATCTAAGGCACAGTCTTCTTTGTAAAAAGTGTTATTAGTTCCAGTGTTTCTAAAATCCTTTGAGAGGGTGCTAGAAGATTGGTTTTGAGATAGTGGTAGATTTATAAGAAATACAAATTCAATTTGTAACTGAGCGGATTTTTTTTGTTAATTTTTTATTTAGAACACCCGTGAAACAGCTTCAGCTATTAAGCGAATGCCACTCCGTCGTGCTGTGAGGTACCTCAAGAACGTTACTGAGCACAAGGAATGTGTTCCATTCCGTAGATATAACGGTGGTGTTGGAAGATGTGCCCAGGTAAATTTTCATTTGTGTCTTTATTCTGTTAGAATTTTCCCTAATTTTTGGAGTGACTGCTTTACAATGTATTTGTTTTGTTTATTCTAGGCTAAGCAATGGGGCACTACTCAAGGACGTTGGCCCAAGAAGTCAGCCGAATTCCTTCTCCAACTATTGAAAAACGCCGAATCCAACGCTGACAACAAGGGTTTGGACGTTGACCGTCTCGTTATTGAACACATTCAAGTTAATCGTGCCCCCAAGATGCGCAGGAGGACCTACCGTGCTCACGGTCGTATTAATCGTAAGTAAAATCAACCAAATAGTTCCATACTTTAACCAATACCTCCTCGTAATGTATTGATTAAACTTAAGCATATATTTTTTTTATTAAATTACAGCTTACATGAGCAGTCCTTGCCATATTGAGGTTATCCTTTCAGAGAAGGAGGAGGTTGTGGCGAAAGCCAAGGAGGAGGAACCTGTCAAAAAGAAGGTTTCCAAGAAGAAGCTTAACCGTCAAAAGATGATGCAGAGGGGAGAATAAGAGACAAAGGCGATAATTAACAATTGAACATTTCTGTGTTGATATCCTGAGTGTTTTGTATTGTGCACATTTTGCCTAATAAAGCATGACGGATTTTATATTCATAGAAAATTAACTAATTCGTCGTTGTTGTACTTAATATTCTTTTCTAGATATCCATCAGTTACATCTTTATAAACTAGCATGATTCAATATAACCTAAAGTATGATGAACAATGTTCTTTCATAAAACTACAGAAAATAGCCATGGTGAAACATTTTTAATTAAGGTATAAGCTGACGCACACTTACACCCTATATTAAAGCATTTAAAAACCAGCCACCTACCTTTGGACATCTAAAAACTTATCATGCATCAAGGATAATAGATGTAATCTTGCATAATATCATTAATTTCTACTCTGATGTGTGCAATTGTGCCTGCTTTCCACCCGTCTTAGTTAAAATAATTAAAATTATTGTTATCCAACAGAATACTACATCATACTTTTATTTATCGATTCTATTAGGAGTGTAGCTCTGCCGCCGACCACTGCGCACCGTTATTTGAGTTCAGAAAGTTAGACAATTTAGTCGTCACACTATGGAAAAGTCGTTGCGGAAAACAGATCATCACCCCCTTCACAATCTGCTAAAATGTACATCACTTGATGGAGTAATGCATTTCCCCTTGCCTACATATACTCTGCCAGAGTCACAAGAGCTATACAGCATCTCACTTTGTTCTACCGGCAGCCTAATATTCAAAGCACAAACTGCATGTGCTTGCAATGCAAAGTCTGTGTTGCTGCAGCTGATCAAACAATCAACAACGTGAGTAAATACAATCCTCACTTGGAGTAGAATTTAAAACGTGCCGTTGTCGTACAATCAATCAAGTTTAATTTTAAGACAGCTGACAATAATGAACTATTAACCAAAGGATATTGTATTTTGGTTGTGAATTTGAGACAGTTGACATTTACCACTGCACTTTGAATTGAATAATATATATGTGAAGTTGGTGGTAGACATAGCTTTTCAGTTAATTTTGTTTCGATTGTCAAGATGAGTGGTTTTCGAGAAAGTTTCGGTGTAGTTTCGCGTAATATGAACTGGTTTCCAAAGCACATGAATACTGGTAAGAATTTATTTGTTAGACATCAAATTATCATTCATAATTTACAATAATTATTGATTGTAGTTTTTCAACTTGAATATGAATCATGAATTTGAATTTAATCATTTCTTTTCATGATTTTTTTAGGTTTGAAACAAATGCAAGCCAAGCTGCGGTCTGTGGATTGTGTTTTAGAAGTTCATGATGCTCGAGTACCACTTTCCGGAAGAAACCCCAACTTTTCACATTTGCTCGTTGGAGAGAAACCGCACATTGTTGTTTTGAACAAGGTGGACTTGATCAGTATGGAGAGTAAACGGAGGATTCAGGACATTTATGAGAAGACTGTGACCAAAAACTTGATCTTTACAAATTGCAAAAATGATCAGGATGGAGGAATTAAAAAGGTTTCCACTGATTGGCTCTTAATGACTAAGTTTAGAATTCTGGAGTCTTGAATGTATAAATTCTGGAGTCTTTTCGCAGATTGTGCCAATGATACGTAACCTGATAGAGAATTCTAATCGTTATCACCGAGCAGGAATGGAAGAGTACAATGCAATGATAATTGGAATCCCAAATGTCGGAAAATCTTCCTTCATCAACATCACTAGAGCTAAGAATCTTAAGAAAGGTATTCACAAACCCATAAAGTGACACTCTCTGGCTATTTAATTAAAATAACGTCGAATAATATCCTGCTGATTTATTAAACTGTATTTCTCTAATAATAGCCACAGCCCTTAAAGTTGCTCCTTCAGCTGGCGTTACAAAACAAGTTCACATGCGAGTAAAAATATCTAACAAGCCACTAATATATTTATTTGATACTCCTGGCATCCTCACACCTCGAGTCTCTGACCCAACGGCTGCTATTAAACTCGCTGTGTGTGGTAAGCAAAAGCCAAGCGCTTCTTTCATTGCCATTGATTTTAAAGATCATCTTTTATTTCTTGATTTAAACAATAATCCTTAAACATTTTATAGGAAGCTTTCCCGATCATGAAGTGGGACTCATGCTCATCGCTGATTACATCCTATATACGTTGAACAAGCGACAGTGTTTCAAATACACGTCCTATTTAGGCTTAGAAGAGCCTGTCGATTGTATCACGACGGCTTTGACGAAAGGTGCTATTCATATGAATCTAATGCTTGAGTTGAGGTCTGTTGCTGTTGGAAGTAAGAACAATTCACACCTAGTATATTTTACTCCATTTGATTTCCTCCTAGCTCACAAAATATGATGCTAAATGCTAATTCACATAATATTGTTTGTTATTTTACAGGTGGCCTAATCAAAAAACCCGATTTCGAAAAAATATCAAAAATGTTCATCGAAAAATTTCGAAAGGGAGAATTCGGAAAAGTGGTCCTCGACGATCTTGAAAAATTCAAGCAATTTGAAGAATTCAATGACGATTTTGAGCTCAAAGAAAATGAAGTTTTTGAAAGGAGTCACAACACATAAAAGAACGAACTAGTAGTGTACGTATGTATGTAACTAGGCTGCTTAGTTATTTAAGCTAGTAATTTATAAAAGCCAAATTATCTATATAATTTATAAACAAAAAGGACAAACAACGCATTGTATTTTTTAACGCACTGTGCCTTTATTATTTCAGTTCTAAATGAGAGTAATAATGTGTGGCAATATTTGTGTCATAGTAAGTATGAATTTTCACCGTTTCGTCAAAACATGAGGGATTAAATTTTACAGATTTACAAATCTACACTTGTATTAATTACATGCTCTCGTAATTTTCTACCACCGTGTACCATACATCAAGATTTATTCTTCTTCTTCTTTTTTTAAAAAAAGGGTTAACTAATATTATACATTTTCTTGGTAAGTCATCAATTAGTCCATTCATTTGAGTATAGCATTATCCTTTTAATATACAGCGTAGCATTATGCTTAAAATTCTTTGACGGTTCTACCCACTAGTGTAAATTTTTAATTTCATTCTTCTTCCATATCATTTCAAACAAGGTAACACATACCAAAAAAGTAGGCTGTTTTGCCAACAACTTTTTTTTACAGTCGCTGTACACGCTCCCCGCACTCTTTTGCATTGACTTACTCTTAGCCATCGGAATTATAATTAAGATATTTTAAAATTATTTACATGTACAGTTTAGTTAAGCAATATTAAGTATTTTATATCATTTCAATTCTTCTAGTCTCGAAAATTCTACACAGGTTTTTAAGTATACATACATTTTTTTCTCTAAAACCGAGAGAGACTAGCCTTCAAAGGCCACGTACCTTTTTTCAAACTTAAACCTCGATACGCAGTCCAAAAACAATGTATTTTTTTAAATATATAGTTTGTGACAACGGGTCTCGGCAACTTAAATTGTAAATGTCTAAAGTGTATATTATTAGCCAAGTGCATATACTCACATACAAACAAAGATGCTGCAGAATAAGTCTGTTACAAATAAAAACCACTACTGCTTGACGTTAAGTTGGTAATCCACTTTTACAAACTTGCATTTATGTTTACCGGTTTTAAAGCTCTATAATTTAGAAAAAAGTATAGTAGTCCTAATTTTGCTCGGTGTCGTTATGTAAGAGAATTTTAACGGCATGTTGAAACCCTTTTAGCAATGCTTTCGTAAGACATGTAGCTGATTTTCTAACATCACATGAGAGTGATATTTTCCAAATTTTTCATTGTAAAGAGAGGAGCAAACTAGGACTAAAGTTTAGTTATTTTTTCCGGGAGCGGAAACACGGCATCCACCATACTGACGGTCTCGTCGTCTTCCTTGCTTCCTACGTCGACGTCGTCCTCCTCCTCCTCCAGTGGTGGTGCCGTTTCGCTCGGCTCCCAACTTTCCACCTGCTGCGGTCACAGACATTGGTAGTGGGTTTGTGCAGTCCATACTTCTAAACGTTCTCACAGCATTTTTCAAAATCTGCCAATGTAAATAAAATAAAACATAGCAGCACATGAGTCTTTGTTTAACTAGTTTTCATAGTGTATTCATTAGTTTTATCACAATAAATGTGTGGAATATACCTTATCCTTTGGATTCCACTGCATTGCAAAAGTTACCACGTAGCCATCCCCCTTTTTAACTCCCATCACAATGTATGGGTAATTTGGTATGAGTTGTGTTGCACAGCAGTCGTCCTTTGAGTCTAGACTCAATGTACGAAGATCGCGACCTCGTCGACTACCTTCCCTTGGCTTAAACCAACGTTCCTTACGAAATTCGACGAGGGTACCCTTCGACCTCTTGTATTTTGCACGAAACACTGCGGAAATATAAACAGGTTTGGTTATACATATTGTATCTCAGTTAATTCATAAGTTTGCTTGCTTATCTAAAAAAGCTTACCAAAATCTGCACGACAAAAATTGTCAACTATGTTTTCGCAAGTGTGGGCTTGGTTACAAGAGGGACACTCTAATTCTGGATCTGAAATTTACAAAAAAAAATATATTTTCTTAACTAAAACATCATCCCAGAGGGTTTTCATTGAATTTTTCGTTGGGTAGAAAATATGTAATAATATGCATGGGCAAACATACCAGCTCCATCAGATTTATTAGCAGCTCCAGGTCGTATACAAAGGTCGTGGTCCTCAGGAAACTGATCACATTTCAGCATACTAGGCCAGGGGTAGTTATATGCAAGCATTCGTGGCTCACATTTTGCTTGCACGCCCTAAAAACATGAAAAAGTATTTCCTGTTTCACTTTGCCCACCCAATAAAACTAATTCAGTTCATAAGCTTGTATTATTTGCTCTTGTACCTGACATAACGATCTGCATGGATAAATCGGCCTATCCAAACATATTGGGCTGAAGAGGGAGCAAAGGAAGAGTTGAGTATCGGGATGACACTGAAGTCCAAGCAGAGGCACCCATGACTTTGCCTGTTGAACGAAAAAAAAATATACATAAATAAATAACCTTGTAATTGGGGTAGCTTGAGATTGTCTCAAAATAATCAGAAAAAATGTAGTCAACTTTGTAGCACTCTTATGCTAAATATATGCACTGAAATTTAATATAGCCGAGGCTTGACTTATCTATAACCAAGACAAACAAACTAACTAACCATGTAGTTACAACCTTTCTTTATGCATCATCATCACTTAAAGTTATTTTATGCTGTACAGCAAGTAGGGGATTTAATGTGCAATTCAAGTCTAATCTTTGCATTTTTTGAGTGACAAGCAAAACATACATACATATATATATTGCTTGCTTGTTATCACAACTGCTTCCACGATGACATGTTGATCATCTCCCAGAGTTCCACATTTATTTACAAAAGTGACAAATGATGATGGGAATGAGTAATGATATGAGGATACTACTACTCATTATGCTGAGCAAAGAAAGAGATTCTGCACAAGTTTGGAGTGCAAGTTGTTGGCCATCCGTTTTATATTAAGTATGCAGTTGGCATGGCTCAATCTCAGTCTCTGTTCAACTAAGTACCTACTGGGCACGCTAAAAAGGTGCATCCTGACGTGACGCTAGATCGCCAAACAATTTATCATCATCATCATCATCACCACCACCACGACCATCCAATGATCCAATCCACCCACAAGAATGGGAAGAGAAGAGAGTCTGTCTACAAAAGTTATATGCAAATTACATATTATGCTTCTTGAGTGTATGTACACATTCAAATGTAAATAAACTAGTTTGACGTTTCATTGTTTTCCTCTCCGTCGAGATTTCTTTTGGAAAGGGAATGTATGTATAGCATGCTAAATAGCATGATGAAAAACTGGAAAATCCCCAAAAAAAAGTATTGTTATATTATTGCTACAGGTTACAAGCATTGTATCCTATTGCATTGGCTCTCTCCTTATCGTTAGTTAGTTAAGTCCTGGTTTGAAATCAATGAGTCTCTTCTTCTCATTGCATAAAATAGATAGTAAAAGAAGAAGAAGGGAGGTTGAGGTTGATGATTTTATAATCACAATCAACTCTACTCAACAATGAGCACAATGTTGCCATTGTATTTGTAGATGACAGAGATGCAGATGATGTGTAAACGAAATCTCGTAAGGAACCTGTCAAAATGTCAGAATCCTCCATTTTTAATTTGCACTCTTATCCCCCGTTTTTCACCATTTCTTTCATATTTTTGGTACATTACTCTTGTCTCCTGTGTATCATAATATAATATATGCAATTGTACAAAACCGTTGCTCTCGCTCTCCCAAAACAAAACTCATCATAATATGCAACATTTATCCTCATCTCTTCTTTTTAATTAAAGACATGACCTCATGGAAAAATGAGCAACAAAGTTAAAAGTGTGCATAGTGGGTGAGATTGTGCATTTTACACTTTCTTTTCAACCTAAAACAGTGATTCAACAAGAGTATCCAAATGTAAAAAAAATCCTTGTTGATTTTTATGGCAAGCATATTTTTTTTGGAGTGGAGGTGTTTTAACAGAAAACAAAACTAAAAGACTAAATCCTTTTTTCTCCTCGTCTTCTGGTGGTGGTGGTGGTGGTACGTAAAAAATATGCTAATTCGTAACAAAACCTGCAGTCTTGTCTTTGCAGTGCATAATATTATTATGCCATTCAGCAACCATACCACTTGAGTAAATAAACTTTAGCTTAAAGAAAACGAGTACTCCTGAAAAAAATCTGCATAGAATGCACATCATCATGATCATGATTATCACATGAATAAAAAAAATGTCTTGCTCAATTCTGTGAATTCACGTTTTCCATAAAAAATAATTCGTACCTACACGGTTCCATGATTTATATTACTGATGCACTTTCTTTACATATATGGACAATGATGATGATTCTCTGTCTATATGAATGCTTTGGTGTGGGTTGACGTTGCCGTTGTACTTTTTAATCCTCTTATCTACTTAACTTGCTTACAAACAGTTCCTTGAGATTGATTTGAACATGTGCAGAGTTTATTCAACGAGAGAGAGAGATGAAAAAAAGGATGAGATGAGCGTGCAAATTGCATTCCTTCAGGGAACTGATGATGATGATGATGATGAGAAATATGTCAAGTGTGTAAGAGATATATTAGTCATTTATGTACATAAAATATGAAATGTGCACATCCTCTCTTATCTAGTAAAATATATGATGTTGATAAGCCTGCTAAAAATGTTTACATGCAAGGAGATAATAATAAATATGCACACAGAAATCTGCTTTTCCTTTCATTGCAAAAAATATTGGAAAATGTTGAGAAAATTTGGTGGAGTTATTAACAGTTTGCCCTATCTGAAAAGTCAGTAATGAGTAAGATGGAGTGCAAGCAAGTCAACCAAAAGAGGAGAGTGAGAAAAGGAACTGTAAAATGTGTGGAAAAATAAACAAAGACGAGAGGAGAACAGGAAAAGTAATAATAATATCATGTGGTCATGATGGATGAGTGGAAAATGAATTGACGACAGGCTTCTCTCTCTCTCTCTCTCTCCTTCTTTCTTTCTCTGCCATAGCTAAACATAAATCCAAAAACTATTCTTATAGTTCCCAATTTTTTTGCGAACTGAAAACTCATGTTGTTTTAGGTCTGTAGTTTGGAATTTCATTTTGAGTGCACATGTGCTATGTGTATGTATGTATGCACCTACGTATGCTTGCTTGCAATTGAGAGAAGAAGAGAAAGAAACGGGGGAAAAATATAAATGGGTACAATATGTATTGTATTATTATTATTATTTAAGAAAAGAAATGGAGAAGGGGAAAAAATAAGGAAACTAACGTGAAACTCAGCCTCTTGGAGTGAGTCATGTTGAAGAAGGTTTGGTATCATCATTTTGGTGTAGCCAATGTTTTTACAAAGGGTGAAATTGACTGGAATGTTGACACATGTGTAGCCATTGCCATAAGTACCGGACCGGAAGCTTCCCCCATCCCACTCATCGCTTGAAGGGGAAAAGAAGGATTGTGGGGATTGGTGACTTGAGTGAATAACGCTTGTCATAATGAGACCAAAGAGAAGGGAAGTTGAGAATGAGGACCAGCTCGTGCTCGACCGTCCTCTTCCTCTTTTTCTCCGGCAGCAATCCGTCAACACCAGAGACTCCTTTGACTCCTTTTCTTTCATCGCCATCATCATTCTTCCTTGCTCCTCTAACTTGACTATTTCTTGCTCAACACTATTACTATTTGCTCTACCACAGTCACTGCTTTCATTACACGGGAGAGGTGAAAATGAGTCAATATTTGCATTCAAAATATCTCCACAATCAACATCATCCTCATCTACAAAACCACTGCTGCTTCTTCTCCCTTTTGCAGGGTGATCCAAGCTCATCCGCAATAGCATTGTGCTTTCTCCTCCACCGAATCTCAATTTCCGGACACAAGACTCACACCCGGAACAAGTTCTTTGTTGTCTCAACTCTTCCTCTGAATCAACAACAATGTCGATCGGACTCAGTTCTCTGAAACTTGATGATGATGATGATGATGTTGAGGATGAAACTCCACCACTATTTCGTCTACTCACACCCATTCTCCCAAAGAGAAAGTAGTTTTTTTCCCTCAGCCAGGATATTTCTTCAAAACTAATAACTAGCTAGAAACTTCACTTGCAACTCAAAATAATAATAATAAAAAGATTGAGACGGGAGACTCACTTCAGCAAGTCATAAATTTCCATGAAATTCTTGAGAATCGAGAAGGCTCTTTCCTCTATACTCCATTTGCCCATGATATGGGGAGGATGGAAAAGTGAGCATGCAAAACTTTGTTCAATTTGTTCTAATGCACAATGAAATTCATGTGATGGTGATGATGCTGCATGTTGATGTTGTGACAAACTAATTAATTTAGGAGAAAGAGGTTCACAAAACTAAACTAAACAAAAGCAAACTATTCTGTTAGATTCTCTTTTGGACAGTGACAGCCTTCAAAATGTTTGTTAAGAAAAGTAGAATTTTTAAGATGTTGATGATGGATGATGATGATTTTAGTATATAATACGTTGGCACACCAAACGCACCTAAACCAAGTCCCACGCACCACCTTGTCAGCGAAGCAACCGACCGAACTGGTAGAGAGACAAGAGTCGACTGGCTTTCCAAGTGGATGTGCAACCCAAACTATTTACACATTTGACTGGAAGTCAGTCATGCCTTGCATACACATCACACACACACACACACATTTAATAAGTATATACACACAAGCACAACACTAAATGAGTATAAATACACAGAGTTAAAGTGGAATCCATCCATCCTCCTACTAGAGAAGCTGCTGCAGAGAACCAGAAGCAGACGTACTTCTTGTCGTCTTTGCTCTTCTATATAGGAAAAGGAGAGAGAAGTCAGAGTCTCAAGCAGAAATGAATATTCTGAGGGAGCAAAAGGTAAAGAAAGAAGACACCAAGCCAATCCTCACTGAAAATCACTATGCACAACGCATTAAGTCTCCCTTACAAACTGTTAAGAAAATATATATTTGAGCATTTTAAAACTCACTTTTTCATCATCATTTCATATCCGTCAATTCGACAATTCTATCAATCTTCTATGCAAAATGTAAATCCAAAGTAAAAAATAATAAAGCTATTTACAGCTTTATTTTCTCTCAATTAAGTCGATTTTTCATTAAAAAAAATGTGTTAGGACAACATGTTACCGTTTATGAATAAAACTAGGCCAGAAGTGATGATGCTAAAGTATATAATTACAATTTTTAAAAAAAATACACTAACCTCACTTCAAGATGAAAATATCCATAATTAGAAGTACATGCATAAGAATTATATGAAATTTCCTGTCAATCATCAACCCATCTCATTTAAATTTGGAAGAGGATAAGTATAACTTGCATTCCATCTTTGTTTATCTTGCTCGCACCTCGTCTCAATTTTCCCAGTTGAAGTTTTGAGTGTTGAGTGTTGTTGAAAGACTATAAAATTGTTTATTTATTTATTACCTGACTCATCATCCATGTGAACTAATAAAAGATCACCTTTCCACACCTGTTTACAGGGTTATAAATCTTGGGAATAATATGGGCACAACGGCCAGTTTTCTAGCTCATTTTCAGAGGGAAAATATATTATTATTATTATTATTATTATTCTGAAGGAAAAGGGAAATGGTGCTTGTTATGTATGCTTATGCTTTCCTTAAAATCATCATCATGATCCATCCCCATCGAAGATTATTAAGCATAATTCTTCCTTATTATGATTATTATGCATAATAAATATTTGAGGAGAGAAAGAGCAACTGCACTCTCCTCTCCACTGCTCATGTGGAAGAGGCAGAGGTGCCCTAAAGAAATCTTTTGGTTTGGTTTGGTTTGCTATCATCACAAAAGCTTGAAGCTGTCAAAATCAATCCATCAGCTAGAGTCAACGTTATGTTATGTACATTCATATTATATATTATTATCTATCTCTGGCTTAATTGAGGATAAGAAGGAAAAATCTGCCTGGCTCGCTCCCTCGTCCTCTCACTCTACACACACACCACTAAAAGTCAAATATTACAGTCATCATAATCATCATCATCATCATCCCTCAGTCAGTAGTCTTTCAGCTCAGTCCAAACAAAAACACACATGCATCCACCACCAGGAAAAATGCTCAAGCTCAAAGTTGGTCTTCTTAGCTGTCAGAAAATGTGAGGAAAAGCTTGGGAGAGGGAGAGAGAAGGAAGTCTGTAAGGAAGACTGGTGACTCTATGCTATCCTGGTTTGGTTTGGTTTGGTTTAGTTACAAGTATGGATGGGAAGAAGAGCTGAGGAAGAGAAAATTGAATATTATTTTTATTGACTCTTATTCCCAAATAACCTGTCATGTTAACGAGTGAGAAAAGTAAGCAACACGTGCTCAAAAATGCAATATTTATTTGTTTATCTTTTTTCCACACATTCATCTGGCAAAGCAAAGTGGTGGTCGTGCTTGGACTTATATTTTGTGTACTTATTTCAATATACATAACATAATAATAAGTTCCACATAAACGTCTTACATTTACTTAAAACCATTCCCTAGAAGAACCAGATTATTATGTCATGTAGGGAGCCTCGTTAATATTTTTCAAGAGAGTTGTTGAAAACTATGAGCTGAGTCCACCATGTCAGCGTCAGAGTCACCATCATTATCATCATCACATCACATCATATCACGCTGATGATGAGCTACACAGAGTAAAAATGAAGCGAGTTGAGTGAGTGAGTGATGGGATGTGATGTGATGAGAAGAGGCCATAAAAGCCCTTTATTTTGGATGAACTAAAGTGAGCTACTGGGCAAGACTATTGTCCTATAATTCACTAACATCCTAAACTTCCTACAAATTTATATACTTATGACAAGTCATGAGTCAATCTACTATAAAAACCTGTAGAATTCAGCCCAAATTCTGGGACACCTTCTGGACCCCAATGATTCGATATGATTTATGATATTATGATGCTTTTATATAAGTACAACACAACACAAAGATGCTACAACTCTAATTAACATCAACTCTTGTCAATTTTATTCCTCAAGAGAATTCTTGATTTTCAGTCATTTAAAAAACAGTTCTGGAAGGGAAAAGCAAGACATTCTTATAGTTTTTTTTCTTGTTCCCAGTCTTCCTCGCTCACAAGACACCAGCATTGAATCAGACTGTCTTTGGCACGGTAGAGTTCTGCAGTATAGAATCAGAGTGGAGAGAAGAAGGCAGGAGCTAGCTTCCACCAACGCCGGACTGGCTGACCCGACGAGTGCCCTGACAAAAATCTGTGGTGGCGATGATGATGATGCTACTGACGACTTGCATGTAAGTTGTTCCTTCTTGATAAAACATAATCCATCATGTTTTAACCCATGATAAACAACTTTTCCTGGGATGACTGACTGTTGGCTGTCACGTTAAACTCGAGGGAACTTGAGACTTTGATTCTTAGCTCGTTTAAAATGCATTCATTCCAAAACTACTTGCCTTGCAACTGGTTTTTTTTTACTTAAAGCTGAGAGATTGTGTAATAAATAAGGAAACCATCATTAGTTGTCACATCACACTTTTTTACTTGATTCTAGTTATTTTAAGCGAGAAATGGAGAAAAAGTGAGATAAATGGAGTGTGTAATTAAGTGACACGAGACATGCATTAATGCTCCACACAAGCCTCGGCTTAGCTCATGCCAGGCGACCTCCCTCTTTCTCTTTACAAATAGGAGTTGCTGTTTCCTTCATGACAGTTCTTTATGAATGCATGAATGGTTTTGTTGTACGAAGAAAAAGGAAGGTGTGTGTGTTTTTCTCATTTTACGAGAAAAATAATAACAATCGTAATAATAATGGATAATCCTACTCCTCCTCCTCATCATCATCATCATCATCACCATCATCCTAAATTCAACATAAGTAAACACATACGGACATGTTTTGCCAGGTGTCATATAATTCCACCTGATTTTGTCAGTTAGCTTCCAAAAAGGCAGCCATGACCATGATCATGTCTGCATCATCCATGTAAGTCTTGATATCTCCACGACTGAACCTGATATATTCTCAAGCCTGATCGGGAATGAAGGATAACAAGGTGCTTTCACCATGCTAGCAAATTCTAAGCAGAAAGTAGTAAGGTATTTTTGGTATTTCATTCGTTGTCATGTAATGTAGTACTGAAATGGTCGACATAACAGACCACACCAGTTTTTTTTACAAAAGTTTTAGCCTCAATTGTTCATATGCTGACTGGTAAATGTATGTTTATGACAATAAATTCAAAAAGTAAGAATCCACGGTCATAATATATAAAAGTGTACTTTATAACATGATTTGTATAACTGTTAGGAAGGTAAGACGAAGACGCAAAACAATTTTGAATCTCGTTTATAGCAGATGGCAACCCCGTTTATATTATATAGAGGGGCACACGAAGATCTGTTTAGCTTTGGCTGCGTTGTGTGTAAAATGGGGACATGAAGGGACAGGACCCCTTGCTGACTAAACCTGCCAACCTGTCAAAACCAAAGTTTATTTAATGTCACAAAAACACGTAGAAAATTACAGTATGGATGTACAAGACCAAATCCCTGCAGACACTAAAACTGTTCCTCCTCACAGTCCTCAGCCTCCTCTAAACGACTCACACCATCACATCACATCCCCATCATCAGAAGCAAGCAAAGCATCATCACATAAACCAAACAAACTAGCTCCACAGCAAAAATCCATGTGGGAATACAAATACAATAGGGAGCACTAAAAGTACAATATTGACATTGACTGTGCACATGTCATCGTCATCGCATCACCATGACATGCCAACCAACTTGAACGTAACTCAAAAATATAAATTATTCCATGTGTGATGATATAAAATAGCTCTAAAAAGTAAGTGTATCTTTCAAAATATGATGACCATTAATGACTCTTGTTGCTCACAACTCTTAAAAAAGGACCGCAATATATACAGTATTTGTTAGGTAATCTCTGGTATAAAAAGCTTTGAAAAGTAAAGAGCCAACTTCTCCCTCTGCTTTCTGACTGATTGTTATTAGAATTTGATTTATGAACTCACAAGTCCAGTTTGAGCCTTGTGAGAAAAAACCTTGTGCTTCTTTCTTAGCCTGCACCTGATTATTTTCCGAGAAAAGGAGGATGGTGTGCTGATGCTGATGTTGGAATGCAGATGATGTAGAAAACTGCAGGTGATAGGATTAAAGTGTAAAAAGAATTTATGATTTGTCAACGATTGTCATTTGGCCTTACATAAATAAAATTGGCTGAGGATTAAATGTTGAGCATTAGTCATACACGAATGAATCCCAAATTAATTAAAGTGAGAGAGGTGTGGCTTTGCTGTGGTTGTTTTGGGGGCAACTCGAGAAGCTCCTTTCTAGACAAACAACACAACACAACTGTTTCACTTGTCATTTCACATTTCTCCTCACTGACCTTTTTCTCCAGGTGAGATGAGATCAAATCAGATTTCTCAAGACATGACAGGTAGATTAACTTAAGTGAGTATGTGTGTGTTTGTTTTGTCAAAATAGTTTAAAACTCGAAAGAAAAGGAGAAGTTTAAAGAGAGAGAGAGAGAGAGAGAGAGAGAGAAGATGATGAGAATGGGAAAGAAGATGGGATGACTACCTTTTCCGAACATTAATTTTTATATGTATGTGTTGGTATTTTAAACGTGAGATGATACACATCATTATCATTATGCATTTCTCATAAAAAAATTGTAGAATGAGTATTACAATTGTACAAGTTAGTTGTTAGAAAAGCACACGAACACACACTTTTACGATTAGCCTGGTTCAAGAAAAGATGTGTGATGTGATGTGATGTTTGTGTGTGTGTAAGAGAGAGAGAGAATTTGTAGATGGATAAATATTGAAAAATCTTTTTTGGATCTTGTCTGGGAGGAGTAAAGATGTTCTCTTGGATTAACCTCTCAACCTTAACCATATTATTTTTTCCCTCTGTCTCATCTTCTTTTAAAGCTCCTTAAAGGCTAACTTGTTAAAGGTAAAAGTTGAAGTATTCCAGTTGTACTTTTATTCTGTTGATGGTGATTGGTGATAATACTACTACTTTTCCTCTCTCTCACTGAAAATCCAATGAACAAGGTAATAATAATATTATGGTGGTGTGGTGTGTTGATGGTGCTACTGCACTAAGCTTGTATTGAAACTAAAGTAGAAATTATATTTTTGTTGAGTTGTGTGTGAGGTTTCAAGATTTTCCTTTTTTATCTTTATATTAAGTACGGGAGATGAGAGATGAGGATGTTGTTTTAAAGCTCAAATTTTTATCCCTTTTTTGCTCGCCCATCACATCACATCACATCACATTCAACTCCAGTGGTAGACCTCACGCTCACCAATCAAACTGTCAGATAAATCAATGCTAATTTTGCTCTACCATCATCATATATTTGTACTTACACAAGTGGTATCCAAACATGCTAATTAATCCCAAGGTAAGAAAAAATAAGCAACCTGTCTCCACTTCTCTCTACTCCCAGGCCAGGCTAGTCCAGTTTCTTTCTCACCATAGGGCTCGCTCACAAAAAAAGCCTTTTTTCGACTTCAAGACTCTTTCCCTCTCCATCTATCTATCTATCTTTCTACATACATCACATCACTCTATTTTTCAATCATTCTGTCATGGGCTAATTATTAAGTTGAGGATCCACTACGATTTTTTTTCTACAGAAATAAAAAAAAAGGAGAGAGTAAGTTTTTGAGAGGGATCAGATCAGTTCACATTGGATCAGACATCATGCTTTAGAAAATTGATGTGATTATTAAATGCACATGTTCAGGTCTCCTCTACCTAAATCAATATTTACTCATCAGACAAGACAATGTGCTGGAGAGGAATATAAGTTATAACACCATGATGATTATCTTTAAATTTCAACATGAATCATATTAATAGCTCTATTCCAGCCATTTTCCTAATCAGCCTTTTTAACACAGAAAAAAGGAGAGCTGGGATCCCTCATAAAAGCTATTGTTTGAGTGGATGAAAAAAGTATGTATGTATGTATGTATGAACTTATACACTTGTCCAGAGGTAGGGTTTTAGGGTTGTGTTGTGTGTGATTAAACTCATTCGGAGTCTAGTGATGGTCTTGAGAGTTCATCTTTCTTAAGTGGTGCAAAATAAATAGAGAAAAAATATTGGGTATGAAAAACAACAAATAAATTTATATTGTGTACTTGTGTATCAACTTTATATGCTCGACTACTGTGAATGACTCCAGTCTCAAATGAATTATTCATGAATGTGGGCTTTTGGTGACTAAATAAATTGAATGTTTTTATTTCCAAAGTGCATATATTATTTCAGATTTTAGCTTCAATTGTCGTTCATGAATGAATACAAGTCAATAGATTTGGTGTGGTGGGACAGGTGCAATAGCTAAAAAAAACAGGGAGGGCAGGGCATTTGATTTTGATTAGGCTCTCAATCAAAAGAAGATCAAGTCGAGTTACTTTACATATATATGTATTTACTACGTATGTATGTATATATGAACGACAAGGAGATTATTGCACTGGTTTCAAGTTGTTTATGAAATGATTGCAATAATATATAAATACATACATACATACATACACACATAATATTATGCACTGCGATGCAAGTAGTTGTGCCTTTCTTTTAGCTAGTTTTTTCTTTGGCTAGAGGGAGAGAAGATGGATATTGTACATGATTTGTGACAACCTCTTTTTGTTTAGTGGAGACGGAGATATTGGGTCATCGTCGTCTGGCTGGTGTTGGTCCCATAACCTTGTACGTTAGGCAGTACAGCTACAGCAAGCAAGCAAGCTAAAGGCACCTTTAGACTTGAACTTTATTCATGTACATAATACATTGTTTTACTCTACTCACGTATCTGTATCCTCGCGTACTCTTATAAACCAACCACCAAGCAGCTAAAACCTTGTTTTCTCAAGGCGTCAGGAAATCACTAGTGATTTGTATCACCAGAGAAAGAAATATGTTGGTGTACATCCATAAATGACATGAGCACATTAATGCAGCTAAAAAGTCATGTCCATGTCATTTAAGAGTGTGGTCGACAGCTCCACATTAATATCATGCACATCAAAATCAACTCACCAACAGCACGACTTCACTGGAAAATGAGAGAAATATGGTGTTCAAGCTATGACATGATGGCATGGCACTAGGACCAAGAAAAGTGTTGCCTGTCATTCAACCACATTAAAAACTAGATGTACCTGCTCCCTCCTTCTAGGTATCCCATTAATCTCATTTTGAATTTAAATCCAGTCCCAGTCCAGGACCAGGACAGGTATCAACTTTAAGAAATATATATGTATTTATGCACTTACAATGCACAAAAAAACAACATGATTTTTATTATGTATGATGATTATGATTAAACTAAAGGAAGAATATGTTTTGATTATAAATTGCTTCACAGAAAATTATCATTTTCGATTTATTCAATTAAACTTTATATTAGATGCTAGATTCACAAATGGTTTCACTGAAATAGCAATAATGATTTTTTAAATTTTTGTATAGCATTGTGCACACGCCTGACAGTATACAAACATTTATATATTTGATGTTGATGCACATTCAAGTGTACATCTAAAGATTTAACTTTTGTTTAATTAATGGATAATCTAGGCATTGACACGATTTGGGTTGTATCACATACGTTTCAATATATCAGATATAGATTTAGATAATAATATGGTATATATGATATAATATGGTATGTTTATCAAAAGATACGCCAAAAAAAATCAAAATATTATTATAAAGTTTTAAAAGTATTAATAAATTGTACGATAATTATGAGAGATAGGGATTAAGGTATTCTCATTTTCAGTCCATCTTCAAGACTGTTCTCACGCCCAGGGAACATTGTAAATTGTGATTAATTCTTAAGTAATTGATTTAATGTATTTATGTGTACCAAATATCCTGATTATACATATAGATAAATTTGACATTTATTTTTTGATTGACACTTAACACCGATTGATGCGGGGTTGATGATGAGAAACAGTAGTAAAATTCCTAACTCTAGGCTCCACATAATTTTATGCGAATGAATTGACTTGAAAATACGCCACTATTTTCACACCTCACTCTTTTTGGAACTATTTACATACAATCACTGGCAATCATTCCATTTTATGCTTAGCTCATCCATAAAAATATTATTATTAAATATTTAGGAGTTATTTCTTACATTGAATAGAAAATCAACAGTTGGATCTTTGATTAGACTTGATGGGTCGGTATAAATTTTTAGAAGTATGGGAGTTCACCATTTAGTTTCATTTTCCATTAATGGTGTTTTTTTTGGAGTGACCCAAAAATTATTACTAGTACTGACTAAATAATGTGTGTGTAGGTACCTATTAGTCGTGCTCCGAAAAAACATCAACAACAATAACGATGAGTTGTTACTGCACAACTTTTGTGGTGTGTAGCTTAAAAGCTACACATGGAATTAAAGTAATACGTAGATTAACTCATAAATGTTGATTTAACATGGTTGCATTCTTTAAAGCTTTTGTACTGCTAGATCATATTGACGAACAACATTTTGACATTTATAATTTATAAGTTTCCCTTTCTTGCCTAATGAATTAAATGGATGTAAAAAGCTAGACAACATGAACACGAAAGGGGTGAGCAGCGCAGCGGTGGTGTGTAGTACATCATTTAACTAAGGAATATAGGATTAACGACGATAATATGAGCTAAAGTTTTAAACTTTCTCTTAATATTTACAACTGAATTTAACGCTGGAAAGCTTTACCTTGCTCAATGAACTGACCTGTTCGATATTTGAGGTCAAATATTCTTAAATGCTGTTATTAAATACAAATGAACATGGGTATATAAACAAATTCAATACAAAAGGATACAAGAAGGATAAAGAAAAACGTTGGAACTGAAACTGAACAAGTCTCACGAGAGCACGAGAGAGAGAGAAAGTAAAAAGGATATAAAATATTGAAAATATTATGTATCTTTTGTTGTACAAAAACTAAATATCAGGATTCTACTTCAGAAGTAGACTTACATAAAGGATAGATACGTAAAATATGTTGCAGTTGCAGCTATAGAAAAATTAATGAGATTGCTGCTGCCACTAGTGGAACATTTAACGGTACGTTTGGACTTGACGATCATGTGTTCTGGTGGTTACCGGTGGAGGTGGTTGAAGTTTGTTGCATTGGGTACACCGCGGAAGTCTTGAGATACATCTCATCCGGACGCACCCGGAACACTCGGATCAGAAATGGTTCTGCTTTTTTGAACCAAAGAAATTACACTGTAAGATACACAACTAATATTTATTATATTGGAGAGGTGTATACTAAAAATTTTATAAAGTGGACACACACTTACAATTGAGATTGTCACATTGATGCCCAAATTCCCATTTTCAGCAAATGTTTGAGCAGTGTTGGCATCAAAGGACAAGCAGTCAGAACTCTGAATAGCGGAGGCTATTCCGTCATGAATAGATCGTGGAGTTGCTTCCCATGCCAATCGTCGACGTTGACCATTAAGCTCCAATCTAAATATTTAAGGAAATATTCACATCAAGTTAAAAATAATGAAAATAATAAATGATAAGGCTTAAATGAATCTTAGTACCCACCGATAAGCAAATTTCTCGCTTTGCTTCCTAGATCCAATCAACTGCACGACAGCGTAAAAGTGTTGCCCATCACCTCGATCCTGCTTTTCCAAAACCAGCATGAAGTTGTGACCATAACAAGACTGCATCATGACCCTGAAAAGAGTTTAATTCAAAATTTAGACTTTGTACCAAGTTCAAAGTTAAGTGGTAAAGAAGAGGCGGGGAAAATAGTAGAATTACTACTACTAAACAGCTTTGCTTACCAGTCCACAGCTCCAGGAAGATTAATATCAGTTGCGAGAAACACAATATCTTCCCCTAAATTTCATAAATAAATAAATAAATAAATAAATAAATAAATAAAATGAGATTATCAACACGTAAACAGCAATCCACATAGTAACTGCTTAAGTTTGCGAATTTCTTTGCGACTATCAAGGAATCATACCATGAAGCGTAGTAATAGATTTGTGACAAGTCAAGAGATGTTGCAATACGTGCTCCAGAGAACCATTCCACTTGCAGCTCGCACCTAAAACATCATTTGTAATAAATCTGGATAAGTCTCAATTAATACCAGTGGGTAATTAAAATACCATAGTAAAAGCAAGAAGTTATACCCGGGCATGGACAAGAATAGGGCCGGAATTCACAGTTTTCTTCGTGTTCAAGCTTTTCAGTGTGCAGTAGCAGTGTAGCACATCCTATGCCACAAAAGTAAAAAAATGTTCAAATAATAGTTGACTGTTTATCATTTATTATTATTATTAGCCAAATCCCGATTTCATTAGCAAGCTGCTTTTTAATTTTCACTTACCATTCGTTGAATGTTTGCATGGAAAGAAGACGGTCTGAGCAACCTTTTCCATAGCAAGATTCCGAATGTTTCCTAAAACATAAAACAGTCTCTTAAACAAAAACCACATAACTGTACGCTTTATTTCAGGATGTTATTTCTTTTATGAGTTAACTGGCAGCTTCATGTAATGCAACTGGACTGATAAAGACGAAGCTGAATTACATTCTAAACTCACATTTCTGTTTGCCCGCCACAGTCAATTTTATTTTTTAAAGTGCATGCTACTCTTTAAAGGTATGATTTCAACCATACTGCAATAAAAAATGTACATTAATGAAGCAACAGATATTTTGAATAAAACCTTGATTTTTATGCCTAAACTGTATTTACGGATGTGTTGTTCGGCTGACTGTTTTTAAGGATAAAATTAATTGGCTGTGATATGCAAATTGTGTGAAAGAGCCGCGACTTTTTTAACAAGCTCCAATCATATAAATTTGCACCTGGCACCGTTCTAATCTAGCTTACTTACTATTAGAATGTTTTTTCTAGATTCATGCAAATCTTTAATTTGTATATGAAATGCAAGAAAAAAGAAGTTTGAGCATACCTAGTGGTCCTCGACAAGTTGGACAGCTACTGATCTTCGGCCGACAATCAGCGCATAAGAGATGCCCAGAAGCGCACTGTAGGTAGTATTAATACCATACATTAGACGAAATATAAGCATACATGAGATAATCACACAGAGAAGCCACTAAAGCATTCATTTACCTGATAGATTGGGGGCAACGCATAATCGAAACAAACTGGGCATTCGAAGAAGCATGCCAATTCCGTTTTTGCCATCGCCGTTGCATCCGGCGTGGTCGGGATTGGATGCCCTCCACGCCGTTTAGCACCAGAAGAGAGAGCAGAAGTCATCTTTCTTCTCAACAACCTTAAACTCCTCTGAGATTCCACTTTGGCTGATAATGGAAATCGGTCTCTCCAAGGAAAAATAAAATAAATAAAAATAAAAAACCGAAGCTAGAAACTCGTCAGCCACCAAAGTGTGTCCTCAGCACACTGGATGGCTGCCCTTGTGGTAACGCTTTTAAATCTGATCCTCTGTCAACTGATTTCCTGCAAATAAAATTGGTAAAACCAAAATTCAGCGATTGGATGCGAATGCATGAAATTAGGTTACAGGTCCACCATAACCTACTAACCAGGTAGTAATTAGCATGGTAGAACTAAATATTTTAAGCAATCAAGAAAGTTTACTTACAAAAACCCTGGTTGATGATAGCGAGACCGGAAATGAAAGATTCACATCAAGAACCAGGCTTAATACGAGGACGACACGACGATGAAAAGATGATGTGAAAAGGATGCAATGTTCTGGATATATAGTTTACGAGTATGTCCAGTGCACCACCAACAACCGTGGTGCACTTCTCCCTTCTACAACTAGCAACCGACTGGCGAGGAAAGCCCGGAGATGGGAATTCCGGATCGGATTGCTCTACTCGACTTCGGCACGAATTCTCCCTTCCTCCCACGGTACTCAAGATCCGGGAATGGGATCACCTGTACGAGCATTAAAGTACACGAGACTATCAAATATTATATCAACCTGTATGCAACGTCCTGATAGTATACATTAAACATGCAGTCACTAATATATCATAAAGAATTGAGACTGTCCACATGTTCCATGCGATAGCGGAACGACGGAAACACAAATGAATAGAAAATGGAAAAGCCTGGATTGTCTTTTATGACAAAGGCGAATTAGACTGGAAGAAACGATAGTCTCTTTAAGTTGACGTAATACCTCCAGCTATATATGATAAAGCCTGTCAAATATTAATATGTACGAATCGAAGGCTATTTCATAGAATCAGGAGAAAGCATGATAAGATCAACTCTACGAGGATTAACCAACAAATGCAATGAATTCAATGGATGGTCTTATGGGAGATCTCTAAAATTCGGGGCTTAATTTTTTATTTGCTAGTCTATTTTAAGCTTTTTTTGTGTGTTTTGCGTCATACCTGGTTCTAAAAACTAAGCAAATAACTTTTAAGAATTATGACAAATGAATAGACTCCACTAAAAATTGTTACTTTTTTTCTTTGTGATTTACTTGTGATTAAGACTAAAACAATCACAAATCATTTAGACTAGCACACTAGTCATTCAGCTAATTATTGACTGCAACCTAACTAAAGAACTTGGCTTAATCTTCAAAATTAATGAAAAACGACTCACTCATTATTCTTAATCAGACAAATGACAATTAATACTGGATGGTGGATTTGCTTTGTCTGCTTATCAATAAAATCAGAATACACATAATGAATCTTTGCGTCATTACGATACGTGATGTATGTAATTGACCTTGTTTTAAGATAAATCACCACCAAATGCCAATACTAATTATCCAATGTCATCGATTACCTATAAAACTGATTGTAAACTTTACTAAAAATTCAGTTTGGAATGACAATCTAACAACTCTAAAATCTCCCAACTATTGATCATCATCAGCTTATTTCAAAACTAAATGACAGTTAAAACTTCAATTAACCCAATTTGACTGATGACGAAATGCAATTAACTTACTAGAGCTTAGTAGCCCCTTACTCAACTATTAACAATCCACTAATTTGCCATAATTTAAAAACGATATAAATACTTAGGTACAAACAAAGAAATAAATAATCAAAGTGACTGACTTAACAAGTGATTGATGAGAACAACGGTGCTCCTTTGACAATGAAATTGTTACGAAACTATAAAATAATAATTACGAATCCCACAATTCAATCAACAACTAAAAAGACGTATCTTCTTTGCAACTAACGCAAGAACAAACTCGTCTTCTTCACACTCAAACCTCAACTACAAGAATAAAGAGGATGATAATAATATTGTTAGAGAAAAGCAACGGCATAAGTGAGTGTAATGTAATGCTGCTGCTACCACTAACGAATAATACACGAGTAGTGTACAAAAATTAAAAGACTACTCGAACATTGAGTAGTAGAAAAGCATTATAAAAGTAAACTTACCTATCCGACCGTGTAGGAAAGCTGCACTAGTTACTGCCACTGCTGCTGCTCCTTCTGCTATGCGTGTGCAACAAAATTTTTTGTGTGATCGACAGCAGCAGCAACTAGAAACTTGAGTTTGCATTATATTCAAATGAGCAAAGAGGAAAAGAGGAAAAGACAGATATCATATCAACAATATATGTGTATTGCACACTACTGCACTCGCACTCTTGATTCGTATCAACTAGCAGCAACTTAATGCTGCAAAAAAGCACTAGCCTGTAGGGCGAAGTGAATTCAGTAGTTACAGGCATACAGCACCAAAAAATGCCTTGGGTATAAATGGTATTAAACATGATGTAGCTAACTACCGGATCTCCATGAAATAAAAGAGAATATTTGCTGATGTACATACATACCTTTTAAATCTATTACTCATTCTAGACAGATTTTGAGACGTTGCTTAAATTTACTCCTTGATTCATTTGGTGAAGTTAAATATAATGCGGTTGGTAACTATGACCTCCTGAGTGTCCTTCACATAGTATGCATTTATGCCAAACAAAGTTACAAGTATTTTAGGTTAGACTCATTTTTACTGACAATTAGATTTCTAGCCATTGTAGAAGTAATAATAATTAGACTATTGTATGGTATTTAGTTAGTTTGGTACATTTACAAAACATTTATGTTTATTTCATGGGTGAAAAAACAGACAGACAAAAGATTTATAAGCATAAACTAGGACAGATATATTGGTATGGTCTGTGATAAAATCACTTCATCCCCATGTGTTTAAAGTCAGAGGAAGTGGAAGGACGAAGGGAGCTATTGCTCGTGTTGCCTGGCCCTTCTTTCTATATGTAGTACAACTCAGTGTTTAGGATGTAGGAATATGATAGAAACTGTACAGCTTTGCTGTCTATAAGTGAACCGTAATATAACCATGGTACATACCCTTATGCATATGTAGGTACATATATATTTTCGTATCTTTTTCATAACATGAACTTGCTACATGAAGTTGTCAAACATATTGCTCAGCATAAGCCAAAGCACTAGCAAATACAAGTCTTCCTTCGCGTATTATGGGGTTCCTATTCGTGTAGCTTGTGGCTTATGTCAAAAGAAAGAACTTTGTGCTAAAGACTCACTTGTTTCTCTACCATGATGTTTATAACAAAGGTCCATTGCTTAAGCAAGATGAAGAAGCATCATCATCACATTGCTAGGAGCCTTTTTGTCCGTCTGAAAGCGAGATGCAATAGTGGAGGGTGTTAAAGTAGAGGGCAATGAGGTGACAGAAAAGAGGAACTAAGCAAACTCTATGATTTATAACTATATGAATCAATTTGCATTTATCTCTTGCTTCCATCGTCAGTGGCTGGTTGCTGGTTAACAAGTCGAAAAAAGGTCAGTCTAAGGTTAGATTGCATTGAAACTAAGAAACTAATTGACGCCCATCTATCTGTCTCCTGTCTCCATCACCAACATTTAAATATTTTATGGAAAGACAAGCAATAGCAACAGCAACTGCAGCAACAAATATGCTTGATGATTAAAACAAAATGAAAATTTTGGCTCCTCTAGTTTCATAAAAGCACATCTACCCATTTATTTTCCATCTACACAAGAAATATCATTCAAAATAATTTACAGCGACTGGGCTTACAAGAAAATGGAGACTGGTTTATTTATTTTTTTTTTTATTCAAATGAAATACTTTACTACTACTACCACGATATAATAATAAATCATGTGCACAACATAATATACAACAAATTATTTTAAAATACCAATACAACATTTTTTTTATCTCTACACAATTGGGGCTGCTAAAATCATTAGCAGACCACTTGCACATTTGCATAGTAACAATCAATCACACAGAAAACAACAGTAATGCTTTTAAAAATGAATCATCACGTAAAAAATTTTGAATTTTGATTCCCTTTGCTTTGGAATGACTTTCTATAACTATATGAGCTACACAGTAGAAAAAAACGTTAAATTCTCACAGAACTTTTTCCTTTTTTTTGTTTTTACCCTTTCTCTCTTTATGTTTCTCACCTTCAAAAAAACAGTAGGAAAGAAATGAAGAGATGATGAAATCATAAAGTAAGTATTTTAGATACGTATAATTGTTTCATAGGTTTTGTTGTTGTAACTGTTAGACTTCAATGTCTTTGTAGTGTTCCTCTATACTTGCAACGGACTTAACATGATCTACAGTATTGGTAAAGTGTTTACTAATTTGTTGACTTTCTTCGTTGTTCTCTAAGTTAGGCAACTCCTCTTTGATTTTCTCAACTAATTCGTTCACAAGGGAAGCTTCAATGAGCTGATTGCCTTTCTTTTTGAAGTACAAGTAGTGATTGAGGAGCTCAACAAAGAGTTGAACTTGAACCATCGAGTCCATGCATTGATTTGCTGCGATTTTCAGACCTTTCTTTAAACAGTCTAGAACACGCTTCTCATCTTTGATCTATGAAGAAATTAAAACGTGTGGCCCATAAAAATATGATGATGTTGAGAGGAGGAGATTCATTCTCTTTGTCTTTAAATTTGTATTTTACTTACCGGTTCACCTCCAGATGCAACGGATTTCCCAGACCAAAACAGATGTGAGCAGGTACCAACCGCACGTGACTGATCTGGCTTCTTTAAAAGTTTGGATGCGGCGAGAGCACAGTTAGTACGGAGTGGATCATGGTTTTCTTCACCAAAACAACCAATTTGTTCCAGGGTTGCAACTATCAGCGTTATTGCAGCGAGCTGGGCCTTACTGTCTGAAATCTCGTCCTCATATAGGGAAAATGCCTACGTATTAAGTATACATAAAGGAATATTATGTTATATTTTTGTTCATAAGCACCTATGCGCGTATGTATGTTCATGAAAAATGGAGGCAATGGAGGAAAGTTAAAGGGTTTTTACCTGAGACATGAACTCATATGCCACGGTTTCTTGATTTTCAAAGGGAATTCGACTTATTGCAAGAGCGCCTTGTAAAAATAGTCTTAAAGGCAGTTCGGCAAGTTCCGCTTTTGTTAAAGCAGAAATCGTTCCATGGCAAAATTGGAATATTTTCTGGCATTTTTTCTCCCATTTGTCATCCTGTGAAATGAAATAAATCAAAATTATTTTGTTTACAAGGCTCTTGTTCAACTTTTTACAAAATAAAACAAAACACTTTGCTTTTACTTGATCTTTCACGCTATAATATCTAAAAGCTAGCTGATAGGCTGCGAAAATGACTGGAGGGAGTGTGAAAGGTATTCTTCGGTTGCCTCCAGCACCCAGGTGTCGTCTTGCCGTGTTCAAAATTAAGTATTGCTCGTCAGGATCTTCTGAGACGAGCAGGTGGAGAAACCTTAAAAAGAAAAATGAAATTTTCTTGAAACCTCTTAATTTGCTGAATACTTTCACTATAATTGTTTTTTGTTTCATGGTTTACAAACCTTCCCAAGAGACTCTGTTCCTCAGCAAAATCTTCAGGATCTGGAGTTTCAGCTGGCTGATCAGCTTGGTCTTGAATAAGTGAGGAAATCAATCCCAACATAAAGTCTACTTGTTCAGGATTTCCTATTTGAGTTTCATTTTCCAAAGCATTGTTGATAAGGTACATGGCTAGTGCTTTTCTTCCGTCATAGTCTAAAAAGTCCAAGAGATTGCCATAGTTTTCCAGTTTCAACAGTGTTAAAACGTTGTCATAGTTGTCCACAGGGATTTTTAGGAGCTTCATCAATTCTTTCCCGACCGGCGTGATTTGACCGATTCTCTCCAAGTTGAACTTATTGAAAATTTCTGTGGTTTTGCCCAGTACCTTGTCTACGTAGTGAACCTTATCTGGATAACACTTATTTGCTAAATTGATTAACGACACCTGAAGAGCAACAATGTCCTCAGAGGGAATATCGGGCTTGGACTAGAAACATGAAACAAAGCACCAATATAAATATCAAATATGTGTAAAAGTATTTGTGAATGTCATTGCATATGTATATTAAATTGTGTCATGTCATATTACATACCATTATTATTAGTGCCACTTGATCCGAAAAAATATCAAAAAGTTGAAGATCTGTTGAGATAACTCCACCCTCGTCTTTAGTCCTTTGGGTGAAAGCTGCTAGACGGTCGATGAGTGCAATAATGATATTCTTTACATTGACATTAGGCTGGAGTTCGGCACACGCTCGAAGGAAGGAGTGAAGAGTGGACAAGTGAAACTCATCTGGAAAAACTTGGATGATGCACTCCATCAAATATTCCTGTGCTATAGCATCACGGCAACTTACTACTTGCTCCAGGATGCTTGGTAGTACCGTCTGCAATAATACATAAAATACATATATTTAATGCTTGAAAAAATGTTCCCTTAGCTCCCCAATACTTAAATATCATTCTCAATTTAGTACCTTAATATATTTCTCTAAGTCTATGCATTCTAGCTGTGACAAGCGGACTAAATTTGTTCCCACTAGGATCCTCAGGTCTTGTCTCTCTTTTTCTCTCCGTTCTCGGTCCCTAGAATGACCCTGATGTTGCATGCGAACCCATAGCTTATTCATTTCAGCGAAATTCATAAGGACAAAGTCAATAGAGTCTTGAACCTGAACCAAAGACAAAACATAGGATACGTTCAATAGTGAAACGTCAAAAATTGCATCAAAACGAATGGCAAACTATTATGTTAAATATTGTACCGTGCCGCCTGTGGATGACTCTTCTGATTCTAGGGAGCCCTCAGTGTCAGCAACGTCTGGGAGGATATTTCTTGTACATTGTAATAAATAGTTTCTGAGAAACAAGCCTCTAAGTGGGTGTTGTACACCACGGCACATTTCTACCATGTCTTTTAGAACATCCCTGCTTAAACTTGGCTTCGTCTTTATGTACACTAGTCCGACAGTGATAAGCAAGTATCTGTGGGTGAAAAATTCATCATAATGAAATATATAAACAGGAAAGTGACTTTAAGGTAAAAAATAAATAAACAATATGAAATGACAAATTACAGTCTGGGAACGATGCTGCCAGCATATTGCACCATTTCATATAGATCTGAAACTTGTCTCCCCTTTTGGAACTCGTCGACAAGGTAAATTTCTAGATGACGAAGCTCATCTGTCACAGCCATATCTAAATAGCAATGCAATGATGTAAACATTTTGTGTAATTATAATATTTTGATGCGCATCTTTATAAAACTTTATATGTATCATGCTTTTAAAAACTTACAAAGCTCATAGTAACTCTTTGGAGATAGCATGGAAGTTCGTAGTTCACCAAGGAGTGTGGATGCATGCTTTAACCCATCCATTAGTCTCCCCTTATCCAAACAGCGTTTCATTTGAAACGCTTGCATTTTCACGATACCCAATGCTTCATCTAGTAACTTGTCTTGTTCATCCGGAGGTGAACCTAGCTGAGGTGTTGTAGGCTGCAAAAATATAATCATCAACATATTCTCTTAAACTCTTAAAAATCTATTAAAAATCTGGTGCTTGATTGAGTTCAAGTATATAAGTATTTTGCATACCATGATTGTAGTCTTTGCAGAGGCTTCTCAATACAAGACGATCTGAATATTATATCGGTGCTCATACAATTTTGGCAATGGGAACTATCCGTCAATTACTTAGGCTTGATTGGATTTGGGTGGCCGCACAACTTTTCACTTGTAATCTATTTGAAATTATCAAAATAAAAAACAATGTTTAAACCATGGTTTGTACATTATGTCATAGCAACTCCCTCTTCTTTGTAATCATTTGTCTTTCACCGACGACAACCAAAGGTTAAATTGAATGACAAAAGACCTAAGATATATCTAGAACTAATCTTTGCATACCATTTCCCAGCATATCTAATTGTCTTTTTGTGCAACTGGGAGCCAGACAAATGTTGCTGAGATTAAGAAGCAAAGAATAATTAGATGCTAATCCACCACCATCATCACCACATGCTGCCTCATCAGCCTAACTTTCTTTCATTGATTGCATGCCTCCCACACATTTATACATAACTAGCAGCAGCATTCTTTTGATAGAACTCGCATACCACATGCTAAATGTGTGCAAAAAAAGGGGTTTTTCATAATCCAAGTCGTGATATTGATCCCTGTGCTATAATTAGCTCAATCATGAGACTTGCATTTATACTTTCATTCATTTAAACCACATGGGCGTATATAATTGTGGTTGCACCATTATAGGGCTAACTCATTATACCCAAAAATTACTCCCACCGGCAATATGACGGCTACAATTCAACCGCAATTTGTTATACTATTCAATTTCATTTAACCATTAATTAGTGGGTTTTATGACTATCATATAAAATTGCTTGAGGAAGTGTCAATTGTTTTAAAGCTTAAGCGAGAATATACGAATTTGCTAAATCCGTATAATATTATTATAGTATTGATGGATGGAGTTATAGCAACGAAACTAAATGTAACTAGACAAGTACATAATCGTAAAATGGTTATCAATAAACGCTTTTATATGAAAAAAAACCACTTTCACTCTTTGATAACTACCTTTTAACTCCATTCACTCCCTTCTTGAGGTTGCTTTTAGTACTCAATCTTTCACTTCTTGTTTCACGGTAACCAATACGGTTTACGCTAGTGGACACTAGATTATCCTGAACTATAAGGGGTCAGTTGTCACTGTTGATTTTTTCCTGCATCAAATCCCACTTTTTAATTGTTGTTAAAAGGAAACCCAACTATTTCTTTTATTTTTATACGAATTGACAGCTGATAAGTACACACTGGACAAACTTTTTTCCACTAAAATTGTACATGATGGTTTTTACCTTCGTTCACAACTCCCTATTTTATGTATTGGAATGAGGGAGATGGGCCCACACACACTCACACACACGTAGAATAAGTAAGTAGTATATTTTTTAAAGCTGGGATTGCATTGCTGTGTACACATATTGATAAATACAGGACTGGCCGAGAGTACTATCTCGCACCTCACCTAAGTATAGATAGCTACGGCCACAGCACCACGGCTTTTTTCCTCTAGTTGTTCTACGTTACGACTCCATCCATTTCACAAGTGTTTTTATACATATATACATATATACTCATTCACCGACTAAAAGAGTTGAATAAGAAATAGCATAGCGTTGTGTTGCATTGAGGAGACTCATTTATTCTCCTGCTTTTACACACGGGAACAGTCAGTAGGAGTATCTCTGTGAGGAGAATAAAAAAAACTAGGAATATTGACTATAAGGTGGTATTGGATACATAAATAAGTATATACGCGTGTACTTACTCTCAGTTCATGGGTGCAATGGAAACGAATGGATCCATATATCTGCATAGCTGAAGCTCGTTTGATTTCATATGACATGCAATGATTTGGATGTGATTGTGATGACGATAATGGTGATTATCAACCAGCATGAATATTCATTTATATGCTTGATATCAAGTTACGTTGGGTTGGATGGACTGTGTGAAGTTGTCACGATTATATATGATTTTGTTCCATGCTGAACGCTTATAGTAGAATAAGTTACGCATGTGTGTTCATCCTGCAATGGCGTCGTTTTGATTTAGCATTATGGAAGGCGCTACTTAAAAGAAGCGCAACAGTAGTGCTCAAGTAAATGTAGCACGAATGGTTCATTAATACCATTATAATATAATATATTATCATGTTTCGCATGTTAGTTCATAATACGATATATGAATGTATTGGTTAAAATCTGTCATCACTAAATAGCACCGGAACAAAGGATATAATGGTCATCATTGGAAACCCGAAAGAATGCACATGATTCCTAAATTATGCAAATTCAACCTCAAGCAACTTTATTCAATGTTCGTGTGCATGCTTGGAAAGAAAGGAGCCAGGATTGGTGGTTTTTATGCAATCATTATTTTCTACATTCCATCTGCATTTTTCTGACCGGTTTTACTTGGTGCCAACTTGAATGCTAAAGCAAAGCGGAACATTTTATTTTGACTACATGAAACTCATCAAATTCATTAATATAGTTGATTTAGAGTATAGTGCGGTTTCTATTTCGTGTTAGTTATGATGTGATGAAATCCCGTTGATAGAGCGGAACTTACCTTTTTCTCATGAGTTACGTAGTTATGTTTTTACTTAGATAGAATCTTCTTCAAAGATATAATTGACAACGATGATGCTTAAGCTCCAATCACCTAAAAAATTGAGGCCCATGAACAAAAGTCTTGATGATATGATGCTTGAGAATATATTTTGTCCTTTGCCAAACAGTTTCCTCCACCCCAAATCAAGTCACAAAAAAATTACTTATAGTGTACACTTTATTATATCGCTTTTGTAATGAGTTTCATTCAACGCGTGTTCCTCAGGTCCACGCTACTCTCTCCTTACACACTGTTTCAAACAGCAAAAACCTTAAAATACAAATCCGAACAAATTATTACATCAATACAATTTATATTACCAACTATACCAAACAAATCATCACGTCATGATTAAGTACTAACAACTACACATAACACTCTTGTTCTACTCACACAAAAGAAATGATATTCAGCATATAATTTACACAGTATACGAAAGTCGCGCAAGTATTTCTTGTGTGAGCCGGCGAGATTAGGTTCACAACAAGTAGATATATTTTTTAAATCATTAATCAACTTAAACATATGCGTTCAACTCACAGTTAACGAAGACAATGTTCCAGTCCAAGAGTAGAGGGGATGATACGCTCACATCAAGAATTGTAATGATAATCATAGTAACAATAATAATAATAACAAACAAGAGTATAATACAAAATCCAACATATACATAAAGTTTTCGTTCTCGAGTTCAAAAACTTTCCATCTAACATGATTATTATTAACATCTATTTCTTTAACTTATACATCTAGCTACCTATTCATGTACGAGCTAGACTTGTCACTATTAACTTTAACTCACATCTTAAATTTGATTGATATTGATTGATAAGATTAGGTAATATACTTTTTAGCTACTAAAATTAAATGAGTTCATAATCTTGTCGTTTATCATACATCATCATTTATAAGCATGTAGGCTTGTTTAGTTTAATTTAATTTAAGTATGAGGTTAAATATATTAGAATTTGAACGGAAAGGAAAAAAATTATTACATCACTTTATCGGTATACACAAATGTTAAAACATCATATCATATCATATCATACACGACTTACCTAAATCCGTCTTTGTTAATTCATTTTATTTAATGCGACCATTTTTTGTGTAAGCGTTGTTATATAATGATCAGACATCAGAACTGCCAAAATATTATATATATAGTTTTTTTTGTTTTGTTTTAGTGTCTGTTGACCCAACAAACATCACATCAGTAAAATTTCAAATATGTTCCTTTCCTGTAGAATAGAGTTAACAAGAATCTGTTTTTTTGCATGCATTCAAATATACGCACTTTTTTATATCCATCTTTTACAAGTATTTGTGCAAATTTAAATAGTTTTATATATTTATATATTTATATATTGTATGTATGTACGTATGTATATGTTGTGTGTTTTTTTTCAGTTAAATTTGTAGTATTAAATCTATATGTATATTATACATTACTCAAGTAATTTATTAATTATAAAGTTAATTACATCCAAATATACTCAATAGTTTCTACCAAATATTATGAAATCAAAATGCAGAATTTTTCTCTGTCAATTAATTACAATATCACCATAAATTAATAGATTTTTTTGTTGCATATAATGTATCATGCAATATAGAATTTTGCCACTATCTACCTCCAGCGAAATGTATTTTTTTAAATTTAGCTGCAGGTGTCGGTCTTTATTTTTATAAAATGTTTTAAATGGTATGTTAAATTGCTTTTAACTTTAATATAGCATACCTATATATATTATTAATGAATTTATGTAGCGATTAATGTGATCGTTGCAGAAAAATCTTAATAGACTTGTGATTAATCATTTGGCGAGCTAAATTTACCAGTATATTTTTTTTAATTCTTAATACGATTAAACTTGCTTAGCTTCATGTGGACTGCTCTGTCAATTTTATTTTGCACATACTTCTTCCATAGAATTTTTTTAATTTCTGTTGCGAATATATAATATATTTTCATTAACTGTATGTAAGTATTTATGTATGTATGCATAAATACATGAATGTATGCCTCTAGGTTTTTGTTCATGTTTTTAAAATATATTATGCAACAATGGCTAAGTTCGAAATTTTGAATTGTTTCACTCTTCATTTTGTTCATCCTGGTTAATTATTAAGCTTCCAGATTGGTTTAGTTTCTCTCTCATTTTAATTTTTTTTGAATTTAGATGAACTCAACTTTTAAAAAACTGTATGTTTGTGCCTATGAGCAGCACCTTAATAGGCAGTAAGGGAATATATTATATAATCAAGTATTTTTTTTATGTATAATCTCATTTGAAATGATGTGCGGGTTGCAGAACGTTGCTAGTTTTACCTAGTTTGTAAGTATGTTGATAGATCAGAATAAAATGAGTAGAGCTACAGAACGTCTAAAGGTATTATTCATTACGGAGACGAGGTTAAAAGGGAGAGTTGACAGATGCTAGAAAGCTGCAGCAACTCTATATATCCCTGTGTAGCCACACAAGCGGGCTCTTAGCGCTGGAAGAAGTTGTGCAGCTGAGTTGACATTCTCCAAAAAGTTGGCACATTCACAAAGGAGCAAGTACAACTTGTCTCCACGAAGGGCAGCGGATTTGTGAAGTGTGATTCGACGCAGTCCCACGTTTTTAGGGAGGTGACGGTATAATGTTCGAGCTCCTACAAAATTTCAATTCAAATAAAGTTCAAATATCAGGAGATAATAAATTTAAAAAAATAAATTAACCAAGCTCAATGTCCTAATGTCCATATTTACCTGTCCAGTATAGCCAGTTTCGCTCAAGCTTTTCTCGGTCGTCCCCTTCAAAGACGCGGAAGATGGACACAATATATCCAGTTCCACTACCGGTCCCTTTCTTGGCAGGAGTATCTAAAGGTGGTCGAGCTATTGTCGCAACCTTCAATGTGACATTACATAAGCATTATGTTTATGACTTTGATATGATATTAGGCAAATGGTAACTGCCTCAAAATTTAGGTTGTTCGTTAGAATAAATAGATAGATACCTCTCGGCACATGTGGAAAAAGTGATCCCCACAATAGCCTATATTGCCGGGCTCAAACATATCTAAAGCATTTTTTCGACAGGTCTCCACAAAGTCATTCACGTCAATTCGCATCTTTTGAACGGTGTATAGGGCCATCATTGGAAAGTCAGCTAGAGAAGAAAGAAAAAACGAAATTGGCATTAGCTAAACCATTCAAACTTACATATGTATGTTTTATGTAGATTCAATACGAATCATTGGACAAAACACAGATAAAGTTTCCTCGTACATGGCCAGAAACAATAATACTAACGATGCATTAAAAAAAGATGGCTTGAATTCGTTAAAAGCCTCTCGACAACTGTTGAACGTATGGTTGAAAATGTCGGCAATTTCCTCTTTTCTCCTTGGTCTTATGATAATGAGCGTATTCCGAGGAGGAATCAAGTGCTTAACTTTAGCTTCTGAGAACCCTTTTCAGTCGTCCTTTATACGAGTTTTACCTTACATATTACCCACTACAAACTTATGCATTTTAAGCCAATAGTCAGAGCGTCTCTTCATTAGTTCTTTCTTGCTGGGAAAAATTGCACATCAAAGGAAATATCCTTTTGGATTGCTTTACAAGTTGCTCTCTTTTGCTCCCACGCTCTCATTTCATTACCTACTCAAACGTTACGTTAGGCTCTTTTAGTATGCATCAATTGTAGCCCGTTCCATTTTCCATGACAGTTATAATAACCATTAACCACGGAGTGCAACCAATTACTGCTGAGGGAAAGCTTACTACTTTTTGAAACATTACAGAGTCCAGCCACAACTACCACCGCAGCCATCATCATCATCATCATCTGGAGTCCACTTTGACTTTTGACTATCATCTTACTTTTACTTACTTTTCGTTCTCAACGATCACATTCATCACATTACTTTGTTCACATGGTGAAAGTCAGAATTGTTTCGGAGAGCCCCATAAATGGAAAGTGTGCTGGTGCTGAGGATACGGGGCAAAGTAGCCCAACGACAGGATGAATTAACATCACAAAAGCTTTTTCTCTCTTTCTCCCTCATTCTTCTTTTACAATTAAGCAATACACCCAGCCAGACACAAAGCAGCTCCATCCGTTGTACAAAATTGGTTCATGTCACGTCCATTTTACCCGTGCAATATTGCTGCTGGTTGAGAGCATCCACATTTAGTAGTATGGCATGGCAGTTGCTATTGCTACTATTTTTTGTAGCAACACCATTCATTTTCATTCTCTGGCATCTTCTTCAAGTCAATGTCAGTTTTCTACTCTACTCACTTCCTTTTATAGACTGAGATACTTACTCAAGTTGTATCTTTATATCTTTCTACCTACCAAATACCAATGTGCATGTCAGACCGAGCTCTCATTGTCGAAGCCGTTACCGTTTACTTTTTTTTGGCAAGATTCATTTAGGATGAAGAAAACATGGGAGTAAAAAAAATTGGCTGCATTCCTTGTTCCACTGCCGACAAGCACGATGAGTAAAAAAAACGTGTACAAGAAGTAACAACAAGATTATAAAGATAAGTTTATATGGATGCATAAATGGGAGTAATTCTTTCTCCCTGTTTTATTGGACTCTATTTTATCCTTCCAACATTTCTGGGGCAACTGACTGACTGGACATGCAGGCAGGGAGATGACGATTCCTTCGCTATTTTTTTTCTTCGACAGGATCATAAAAGAAGTGGTACTCACTGAACCCCCTTTTCTTTAACTAACTCACTTCAAGCTAGGAAACCTATAAAAAGTTGTAGAGAGTGGGTGATGAAGTCAAGTTCATAAAATGAAAGATAAAAAAAAGGAAAACCAATGAATCAGATTTGGGGGTTGATGCACTCTTCTTTCTTTTTCGCAAAACATTCTCAATCCACAATACGTTGTCGTTTGGGTTTGATTAGATTTATCCCCAATTTGAAACAAATTTGTTTCAAAGCATTTTCTTGTCTTGAGGAGCTAGTTACACATACTTTGAATACTTGAGATGTCTTTTCAAAATGATAAAGACAATTTTGAGGGACATTTTTTACACTCGCATACGTACAGCATTAGCATGATGGTGATAAGTGAAGTAAAGGGTGGTACAATAATCATAAAAATCCTCTTAAGCTTCAAAGGAGAAAACTTCCAGAGATAGTTCCTGGTATTGGTGGTCATTAGAGGTGGAAAATAGTTTGTGGTGAAGGTAAAATGCAAAAAAAAAAACAAGTATATTTTCTTCTTTGCTCTTATACTTTAGTGGCAGTGCTACTCCCATGTTAATTTTTATTGGGAGTCAAAGTCAAGTTGAGAGGAGCCATTGGAGTGGCTAATGGCTGTCAAGTTTTAGCGCACTGCATGGCTTTGCATGGCCATTGCCATCGTTAGCCAAATTACGTCCTTCATGCAATACCATTTCCTCTTCCTCAATGATTTTTATTACCAAACCAACTCTCTCACTCTGCCTCTCTCCATTTAACATAGGAGCTTGTGAAAAGCCCTAGAAATTCTCTACTCCACTCCAAACCCTTTTCCAATTTTACATTCCATTCCAACTAAACAAATAATATAACAAAGTGCTTGAAATGAGAGAGAGAGAGCGAGAAAGTGGTGAAGAAATAAAAGTGAGGGAATGTTCTCCTCAGGCCCTCAACAAGATGCTTGGTTAAATTACTACTCGTATTCCATCTTTACCTAGCCACTAACTGCGCTAAATTTTGAGTGCGCAGAATAGCAATTCGATAGTGATAGTAGCCGCCAGGTATTTCGGGTGAGTAGCCAGCCAGGGAGTAGTGTTCCTTGTAATTAATGAAGTTTTTCTATGGAACTCTCTCCCATCATAAAGTAGGACACAAAAAAAAAGAATGTAGAAATAGCAATTGGATTGCTGATCATAAAATGAAAATGGGATATGAAGGTGTAAAAATTCACAAGTAATCTCAAAGCCCTGGCCTACAAAAAGGATGCTACAATTTTCTATCCTCATCCGTTGGGAATACTTAAAGCAGATTCTCCTTTTATTGTTCAACACTCAAATTCAAACGCAAACCCCCTTTTATGGGAGTTAACAGACGGATTTATGAGCAAAGATGTGTTTTTGCACGTGGAGAGCTAGTATCCTTGACAAAAAAAAATGACATAGTGACGTGAGCGAAAGACCGAGTGACAGGATCAAATTGATGATAAAAATTATATTTAGAAATGGTGCAATGTGCATCTAATTTCTTTATTTCTTTTGTGATTTCTATTTATTAAATATTTTTTACCGAAACGACAAAGACAAAACAAGGAAGATGAAGGACATTTCAAAAGAGATGGAAGGAAACCAACATTAACTAATGTACATTCATAAAATGAATGACCTTCTTCAAATACTTACTACACACATGTCATGCTCATTTTCTTTAATCAACTTCAAGGTTGATCATTTTTTTTACACTTAGATAAGATATGACCGGAGACGGAACATGTTGATTGATTGACATGTGTGGAAAATTTTGATACGGGTTAATAATTTCCGCAACTTTTCACTCCCAATATGAACATACCTTAATATATCACATCCTTGAAACGCTTCCCCCGTCCATAAAATACACTCAATTGTATTAAAGACACTCTTTTTGTCAAGGAAACCTTTTAGTTTACTTTTCTTTCTTTTTCAACACCTACCTACACAATTTCTTTTTTGACAAATAAAAATTGAAATGAGTTTGAGTCCTCCAAAAAAAATTTCAATGGGGACGTGATGTATAGGAAATTGGGAAGGGAAATAGGAAGCCTCATATAAACACTGACAATTTTCCTGTTGGCATTGCCACTTCATCAATACGTGATGTGATGTGATGATAATACGTGAACATTATATCATACGAGAAGCAGATATTATTATTATTATTAGGATGATATGATATTGGCTGGTGAATTTTTTGAATGGGGGAAAAAGTAAGTGTAATTTAGTTTGTACTTGCTATACAAAATAAAAAATACAAAAGGAATAACATAATGTGCCACAGCTGCTGCTGGGTTTCTTAAGGAGAATTGAACTTTGTCTTTATCTACATGCTTACACGGCACAGGCTGTATAATATATAGCACGTGCGAGCCCCCGATTCTATAAGAGTATGAGCTAAGCTGTAGTTTATGCTATTACTCAAGAAAAAAAATGAACTTTATATTGTAAGTGACAACAAAAATGATCCAGGTTTGGTGAAAGGTAACCATAGCCATGAATAATGGCGTTACCTTTGCTTTAAAGCATACACGTGTATTTGAATACCTCTTTTTTTACATTTTGACTCAAGTGTTTCATACCTCAAAGTGTGATATGATAGAAAAAGGAAATATGCCTCTTACATCACGTATGAATATACATCTGAAGATAAATAGGCATATTTCAATATGTTCACACAATGGATGGTAGTGGTGATGATGGTGGCATAAGTAAGCTGCTTATTGGACTGGAAAAAAGGACGACGCGTTGCGATGTCGGCGTGAAGAAGCCTAAAAGGAAATGCGTCCCTTTTCTCTTTTCTTCCCTTCCTCCAACACACAGGGAGAAAGGGGAAAAGAGAAAAAAAATGGCAAACTCAGCATGTCAAATTAGATTCATGCTCGTAAAAAAAGAAAGAAAGTAAGCCGTTTCATTGTGATTCAAAAAAAAGGAAGAAGGAATTGGATGCCAGTGCCAAATGCCGTGAACAAGAAAGCAGAGAGAGAGAAAGAAAAAAATGGTGGTTTGAGTTAGCCAAGAAACTATTCATACAATCCAGTCCAATATTCAATAGCTAACATTACAGCTTTTCATACACTTCCTCCTACTAAATATCATCGTCATCATCCACCTGCAAGAAGAAGGGAAAACTTTTAGTTTGCAAGTTATCTCGAATTTCCCACCTGCTAATGTTGATCTAAACTGTTAAAACTTGTTTTAAAGTTTTTGCCTTTTCTATTCGCTTCACCCTTTTGAATGAAAATGATGTTGATCATCATCATCATCATCATCATCATCATTATCGTCATGATATGATCATAATACTACTACTATTGGATGAAAGTGTTGGAGTGATGCAAACAGTAGTTCAAAATTGCAATGTTTTTTTTTCACAAAATAATTTTTATTAATTAATAGCCATGGAAAAGAAGGAGATCTCACTCAAAAAGATTATTAAGGATTACCCAATTTGCACACAGGTTTCAACATCCATGCAACCTCGCCTTTCAACTATGTTATGTTGCAGAAGCAGTATTATTCAAGTGGAAACTTTTGGAATCATTATGCTCTCTGGCTGGGAGTTGAGTTGAACGTTGAGTTAAGTTAAGGAAAGGTGTCTAATAAATAGAGTTGCTCAAGTTAAGTTGGTGTATTTTCAAGTGAGAGAAGCAATAGAAAGAGAGAGAGAGAGATGTTGAAGCAAGATGATTGAATTTGGAGTTTGAACCTCTTACATGTGAAAAGAGAAAGTTTGGGTTTAGAAAAAGAAAACTTTTTGTATACAGTTAGTTGCTGTAGATTTTTAGTACATGGGAATACATAGAGGGTGATACGATATTATGAATTTATCTAGTAGACCGACTTACTCCTTTTGAGAGTGGAGTAGGGAGAGCACTCTTTCAAACGAAAGAAAGAAGCTGAATTGTATTTTTATTATTTAGTGACTCCATTGCTCGATTTTACTTAGCAAAAAGGGTTGTGCTCCTGCTGCTGACGCTACTAGTAAGAAACAATTGAATGGGTTCCGTTGGCTGGTAAGAACCAGTTCATTGCAGCTTCAGCTCTCAAATTCTTTCGTGGAGTACAAGTAAACAGATGCAACCCTAGAGGAGAATTGAATCCTTGAATGTTCTTATATGTACATGAGCTACTATTTCCCACACACTTTTCAAGTTTTATTGTTAATTAAAAATCGAACATGAATGGTGATGGGCTTATAGAAATTTAGGCATTTGGTACATAGACTCAAGAGAAAGTGGAACGCTGACATAACAAAATAAAATAATTACTTTTGGCGTTCGCTATTGCGCAGTTTTTCATAAGTTATAAACTTTATTTAGGCTTGCAAGGGTTTACCCAAACCAATTTCGTGGATGAAAAGTTAAAAATCAGAGAATTGCGACAGAAAGTTAAAAAAACGTGAGGTTTTTATACACAAATCACAAAATAGTGAATCGACAGGTGGCCTTGGTATTATCAATTATTAGGCTTCTTGCCAATGATTAGATTGCAAGCATTTCAAGTTGCATCACAACACAGAAATTAGTTTGTTTCCCTAAAAGTTATTTATTGTTTTTTGAAGATTTGTTTACGTCAACGTTTATTACAAAGTTGTGAGCTAATTTGTTCCAGAATCCCAGTAACTTGATCATAAAATGACCTTTGTCACATAAATAAATACTGTAACTCTTTTCAATTCACGTGTTGCTCCACTTTTTTTCCATTTATCTGGAATAATGCTATAGCAAAAACCAGCGTGCAAAAACATTTGACAACCTTTGGCTGGTTGTAAATAATCGAGTCAGTTTTTATTCAAAGCACAACATCATCATCAAACTCTCAAAGCTGTAACTATCTGTATATTAGATGCAACAAACTTGAGGATTTTCTCAGTGTCAGCTTAAGTTTGCATGGATTTTCTGGTTATTTACATAGATTTGCTTACATATGTATGTGTATTTTTAGCTTTGTGGATAAAACAAATGAAAACCAAGGCAAGCGAAGCAATTTACAAAAAAGGAAGAGAGACTAACGAATTCAAACGAATTGATTTCTCTCTTCAATTCTCCCTAATCACAATCTCCATCATCCGCATTTTCTCTGGTAATAAAATCGGTATCCAACTCAGCTTTCTCACTTGCTTCTCTTTCCAAAGTAACTCAGTTGATTTAGCAGTCGTCATGTTGACGCCTGTGGAATGTAAAGTTGGATGGGATCTCTTGGTAATTTACGTTCCCTGCATTTCATTAGAATTGATCACATTAAAACAAGAGTTTACTATGTGATTTCTCTAAAACCCTTCGTTCGATTCATATGCCATCGTGATGTTGGTGATCATGATAATGTGTGTTTTTGTCATTGGTAAGCTTCCTGCATATCCCACAGATTTATTTCATTTCCCCAATTTTAATTGCATTTTGTACAAGGAAAATGGAATTTGTGTATGCATTCCCTAAAAATCCCACAATATTGATTTCCCTTCCCTTTTATTTTTCCAGAGGAATGCAAGACCCTTTTGTGCATCACGAAGAGCATGTTTGGCATAATAACACGCTTTCATTTTATTCCACCTTTACTCCACCATTTATTCATGTATATTTGGGGAAATGAAATAGCTGCATTTTTTAAATGGAATGGAGGTTTCCAGAAAATGGATAGGATGGATGGGAAAGGTGGTCATCAATTTAAACCGAGCAGCAGCATCAATAAAATTGTGGAGCATCTCTGTTTTTTGTTGCTTTCCCTTTCTCTCACTTTCAATGGGGCAGACAAGTTAATTCCAAATCCAACCTAACCTCCTCCTGTTTCTACAGACTTGGACTCCAACTCTACTGCAATAAAACACCATTATTTGTTTCCTTTTTTCATGAGCTCGTTGTCCATGTCGGTCCATCCAACATCCATACATCCACGCCAAAGCAAACAGCCAGTAAAAACCAATAAAATATTTGCGGTTGCAGCCTTACTTCCAGGTAAAAAAGTTTAGATCAAGGTATGCATCATGACATGACATTATGATCCTTCTTATTCATTCATCCGCTTTGGAAACAACACCACAATAAACAGTACTCAAGTGTACCTTGGAAACCGAGAGAAAAAAAGAGTGGTATGTATGTTTCAATTGGGGGAAACCAAACCAGCAAAAAAATTGCTACAGTGGAAAAGAGGCTGACAAGACATAATCAATTCTCAACTGACATGAAGAACCTACGAATTTTTTTCTTTATCCAATAAAGAAATGTTGGAATGAGGCGAGGAATATTAAAATTACAAATTCTTTACTCCCTTTGTATCCTCATTGATAATCATGATCATGATGATGATGATCATCAGCTGCTGCAGACTTTCCCTCATCGTGTCTTGTTAATATCCCTATATATATCCTGGGCCTTTTACGTCTTTCTAAAAACCAGTGAAGAATCCTAGATTTGATTTGTTCATAGGTATGAGTCAATGAAATCCAGAGATAAAAGGGAGAGTAAACTCCACATCGAATTTGTAAGTAGTATCTGCCACACTTCATATTTTACTTGTCATATAATCATATTTATCATCATCATCATCATCCAAAAAGATGAGCTCATCTCGGATATACTAGAAACCCAATCCATAAAGTCAATGGCTGACTCTTAGTTGGAGAAATCGGGGCCAAGACATGTGTCTCTAAAAGGGATGGATGATGTACGGAAAGATATTAATGACTTGATTTCTTATCTACCACATTGCACATGATCCACTTCCATTTTTTTTCTCTGTTTGGCACAATAACAACCCTTTTATGAGGAGAAAGTGGTCACAAGCAGATGCTACCAGCCAAACAGCCATGTAAGAAAAGAAAGGAGAATAAAATCATATCGTCTTATGTATTAGTTAATAATAAGAATCCCTTTTGAGGATGTGGTTTGGTTGATGAGGAGGATGACACTATTAAGCTGGTTAAATTAATCGTGAAAGTGGAATGAGGTGATAAGAAGAAGGAATACTGTGGTGTGGTGAGGTCTCCCGGTCCTCATCATCATCATGTCATTGTCATGTGGTGTCCTTCACATGTGAACCAACAAGATGATGTGTAGCTTGTGGCGTGTGTGGTAAAGAAAGGAATTGGACAAGTGGGCACATCACATGTATTGCTAGTAAAACCACTGGGATTCCATTCTCTTCATTGCTTACCAAGATTGGTAATGTTCTTGTAGATTTAGTTTAGATTTTTTTGGAACATTACATCACATCACATCAGAGTAGCAGCAGGAGGAGCAGTTGGTCTAGCTACTACTGCTGTACTTAAGAATTGGAGAGAGAGGGAAATGGGGTAGTAGAGGAGAAAGCAAGTGTGTTGTGGTGGCAGTCGTTATGTAACTTGTCCATCATTCATGAGTTTGTGACCCCATTTTCTGCCAGGAAATTTTGAGAGCAGAAACCAAACCAAACCATACCAACCAGCGTCAGTGTCTATCCACTCTGTTTTTTTAAAAAAGAATTGGTTTCGTTAGGCCCATGAAACATTGGACGTGGGATACGTAAAAGTATACTTTAAGGGGCTACATTCATTTCATTTCATACATGATGTGTGTGTGTAGGTACATATTTACGAGCACCAGCAAACATCTGACATCCTCATCCTCAAAAAATAACGATTCATTCCATTTTAGATGAGACAAGGCGAAGTAGAAGAAGAAAGAAACGAGAGTGAGTGAGGCAAGGAAGGACAGGGATTTGGAAGAAATTCGGAGAGACGCTTTCCATTTCAGGCGAGTTGTGGTAGACACAACGATACATCGGAACGATGTGGTGTAAGATGATGGGAGAGATTCAAATTGTTTTTGGGTTTGTTTCCTCGAATGTTTCTAGTTTTGTGTGAGTGAGTCGTGAGCCCAAAGTACAATAAAATCTCATGAATACAAACAATATATTGTAGTCAACTCACACATTATTTACACTTATGAAAACATTAATAGAGCTTCAACTTTTTGTGGCTAACTGGGAGTGCATAAAACTGTAAAAAGACAATATTTAGAGCTAAGTACGTAACTGGCAGATGGATGGATGGATGATTTTTAATGTTTTACACGTGAAACAACAACAACATTCATAATGTCATGTCATGTCACTAAACCCTGCATTTCCAAACAATGTCAATATTTTGGGCCACGGGTTTATGATAAATGTAGTGGAAGCGGAAGACCATCAACTATCATCATTTCAACTTTTCTTGTTACAAAACGGCCACAATATCCGTTTTCTTTGAAACATTTGATATTCCACCTTTTCACACAAGAAGAAAGGGGAACGGTGGAAGGAATAAGAAATGTTGATGATGATGTGACACTAGCGCTTCCAAAAAATCAAGATGACTAGGACTCTACTGCTGCTGCTATGCTACCTATTCCCGACCTAAAATTGCAAGTGTTCCTCAGGGGCTCGTGAGAAAGAAAGAAAGAAAAGTGGAGTAGAGTGTGCAGAGGACACATTAGACGCACGTATAACCTTCATTTCATACAATATATATTATTACACACTGCCAGCCAGCCAAACATACATCACATCACTTACTTACTTAACTCGCTTGTCCTCTGGCCCTACTTTTTGTCCAGCCTTTCCCTGCTCATTCAACCAAGTCGACATGACAAAGAGCGAGCGAAACCGGGAGAAAGGAGGAAAATAGGTAGATAAACAACAAGTCCCATTCATATATCGTCTCAGAGAAGAAAAAAAGAAGTTTAATGTAGATGGATAAACCAGCATGTAAAAATACGGTGGGAAATGTAAAGGAATGCAAGTGAAAAGATGTTGTTTAGCATCAACCACTACACCACACCATACCATTCCACTTCAAACTTTTAACGTAGAGAAATACAAACAAACATACAAACCCAAACATTTTATATATTTATTCTTATAGATGCTTATAATTAAGCCCTCCTACAACCTCCTACAAACAAAGCACGACGACGACACTAGTAGTTCAACTCGCTAAGCAAGAAGGGACAGCTCAAGTTCAACTTGCAAGTTCCATTCCATTTCCCTGAGCTACATGGCAAATAAATACCATCATGCTCACTATATTCTTTTCTTTTAACAATTTAAAGCAAAGTGGGCAATAATTCCTAAAAATAGTTGACCAACCGCCACACCACCACCAGTTTAGCATTAGATTTGGATTGCTTTCTATTGTTTTGTCCGATTGTGCCCTTACTTTCGCTACATTTACTCTAATACTGATCGGGGCGTGCGGTTGCTAAAATACTAGATAAAATTTTATCCTCAACTTGCACATCTTCATGGTATGAAAGGTATTCAAAAAAATATTCTCATATACACGGTAGGCATAGCAAGAGCAAGCACTTCACTAGAGTAACGTGAACCACTCAAAAGTGAAACAATGCTTATTGCTTAAATATGTGGGAGAACGCCAGGAAAATATGCATAATATATGAGATGAGAGCCAAAGCCAAGCCAAGCCAAGCCACCAACATATTATTAGCAACATATAAATATGTATGTACTTATGTGTGCAACGGTACGTTCCCATTTATTTGGGATGAGTAAAACGAGAGAGTGAGTTTCCAAGTGATCCCTTTCATTCAAGAAAATGATATTATGAGATGAAGGGAGAATAAAATGTGCTCATTTTCTCACACAAACCCCATTTATTTCCAAAGGGACAAGGAAGGATGAGAAATCTGTGAAATCCTAATCTGACTCTTCCTTCTTCTCCCGATTTCCTTGGGAACATGTGATGAGAAGAGATAAGCCCTTTTATGGAAATTATCATAAGAAATTGCTACCACCAGCAACCATTCTTTGTATTCATATTCCACATTTGAATCCATGCACCTCTGCTCTGCTCTGACAGACTTTTAGTTGAGTATATTATGGAGGAGAAAGTTGCCTCTCTTTCATTTCTTTGTTTCGTCCAATCCAATGAATGGCAGAGTTGGGGTTGAACTTGGACACACGTTTCGCTTTTCCAGAAATTCTAGCCATTCTGCTCCGAGGATTTGTAATAAATGATATAATCCTTTGGACAGATATGAAAATGAGGAAGCAACGAAAAAAAGGATAAGAAAAGGGGAAGCTTCACTTCCTTCTTTGGTTGAGAAGATATGCACACTGAATTACATACTTCTAGTTTCCAGAATCAAAGCTGCTGGTGTGTTGTGCGTGGCTGCGTTCATCCATGATATTCTCGGATAATAACTATTATGACTTGTCAGTAGAGCAAGCAAGGCATCATAACAAGATGGTTTATAAGTAGAAAGTATCCATATCAGTGGCCATGTAATATGAGTAAGGTTAGCGTTCATGACGACGAAAATGATGAAATGCTTTGAAAATCATATTGACTTTCGTTTTGGTTTGATTTGAGCTTTTGAATAATCACCAGGCTTGTTCCATTCAATCCATAAAGTAAATTTTACTCCCCCTTCATAAATATTGATGGAATGTGTGCGTTTCTCTGATAAAATGGTTGGAGAGAGTGGGGCTCATAATAGCTCATCCTCCACTTTCTTGCATCATCATCGTCATCCTCCCGGAAAATTCATTGAGAACGATCAAAGCTCACTAAACATTGTTATAATCAATAGCAGCCGAGAATAAAATAGTTTCTATTAATAAACAAAGTGGAATTCCTTCATCATATAATCAACAAATGCAACCCAATCAAATAGGTATTTCGTTTGTTATATCGGTCAGCACTCGCTAGTGCTAGCATCCTCCTCCGGAGGCCACGACTCAATACTAAAGCAGCACACACATAAAAAATACGCTGGGGGAAGAAAATGTCAAGGGAAATGGAAAATTCCAGTGAAAAGACTTTTCCATGATAAATCCTCAGCAGCAGCAGCCCATTATACAAAAGCAAAGAAGCTGCTTATGTATTTTATTGCGTTCATTCTTGTTGCGTTCCTTTCCTACCTACTTTTTTTCTCTCCCAAGGTTCTTTGCCTTTTCTCCTTTCGCATAATGACATTCATGCTTATCATCATATTCATATCATATGTAACGTATGGATCATTTATTATCCGTCGTATTCTTTCTTTTCCCCCGCCGCTGTCCATAAAAATCTCATTGATTTTTAGTTCGTAGGTAGCCAAAAAAAACATGTAACAAAGAGCTTCGTCCCCAACATGAATAATATAATGACGGGGCTGCGACTTGGAAATGATTATGTCCCTCAACTCAATGCCAATGCCAAAAATGTGTCACATTCATATGACAGGACGATAAACAATGTGCGTTATTCTCTCCATGTTTGGAATAAGAATGTGATATGACGGCTGGACGATTGTAAAACGCCTTAGGATGGAGAAAAGAGAGAACAGTTGGAGGTTTAACCCTGAACTAAACCTCCCCACCCAACTTGATTTCCTTGCGTTGGTTGCAAACTATTTTTTTGTGTGTCGGAAGTTCGTAACGTAACATCCTTGCAGCAAAAGTAAAGACCAAAAAAAGTTGGCCATGTGCTTCTACCATACTACTTGATGATCATGATGTGAGGATGATGAGCACATTTACTCCATTTCAACTTTTTTCTCTCTCCGAGGCAAGCCTGAAAACGAGCGTGGTTATGGTTAGATAGAGCCTTTCCAGTCCTCATCAAAAATTCTCACTGAGTGGGCAAAAAGCATTAGTGAGTAAACACAAAAAAATTTGTGTTTAAGTCAACTCTTGTACACTAGTTTTTTCCCGGAATGGAAAACGAGCGGAAATCCAAGTCATGAATTTTTGAATCATCTCATGATCATGTGCACCTACAAAGGAAAGAGAAAAAAATTACCAAACTTTGAGTGTATATGTGTGTGTGTGTGTGCTACATATTCTGACTTGTCTGGGTAAAACAGTTTTGTCAGGGAGAAAACCAATGTGCCAATAATAATATATGAATGTGGATGGATAGTAGTTGGATGGATGTATACATGTATCTCGTTCATTCTGTCTCTTTCTTGTTGGGCACGTCTTTCTTTCTAAGGAACGAGAGGACAAAAAAAGAGAGGATGAGGAGCACATTCAGCAAGTGATGAGGATGATGATGATGAGCTCCCCTTAGTTTCTCTTGATATTTACAGAATCACTCGTAAAACTAGGAGAAAGTTCCATTTTACAATCAACACGAGAGAGAGATGAGGAACGGTCGCTGGTAGCTAATGCTCCTCCACATGATGATGACATGAGAGAAAAAAGCCGGCATTAATGCTCTTTGAAACCCAGTTTGACGACAAGACACACTTTCTATTCAGTCAGTTTAGTGAGGCCAGGAGAACAAGTCTAATGCAATGAATGTTGATGAGCTCCCTTTTTCTAGGGTCTAATAGAAAGTGGGGTATGAAGCGGAAAGAGAAAACGAAGAATGAGTTTCCCAGACGGGCTTGAAGAACTCAATTCTTGCCTTTAAAAACATTATACGTGCCAGCCAGTAGTCCTCACTCTTCCTTCTATTTTTTGCCACATCATATTTCCATACATGGTGATGGCAAATGGTGATGATGAGCATAATTACTATCATACCTTTATCCCTACTTCCTACTTTGATGCGCTAATTTTCTCAAGAAAAAAAATTAAATGGAAGCTACATCTTTTGTTTTTACTTACAGCCAGTTTCCATGGAAGCTAGAAGAAGGCCGTGTGAGGCTTGTCGTTCCGCCGCCGCCTTGTGAAGAAGCTGCATGGCAAGAGACCTCTGGACACGCTCCGGTTGAGTCTGTGGTGACTCAACCGGAGGACTCAGACTGATGAGTGGAGTCATCAAATGGACCACAATGGCCAGTTGAGGATCCGCCACCTCGAGAACATTCAGTGGAGTTCCGGCGCTTGACTGTGCTGCTGAAGAAGAGCTCGACGAGTTGTTATTGCTTTTGGTCTTGGCTTCAGGCAGCTGGTTGGTTGTTTTATGAAATGAATAAAAACAATTCATAGTTAAAATCCAATCCGTTTTGTATTCTATATCCGATCCAATCCAACTCAATCCAATCACCGACCATGTCCCTCTTTTTCCCTTTTTTATTCACGCTCCAATTAATTTTCCCCGTCTACTACGGAGTTCATGCTCAACATATCATTCATATTATGTGGTTGTTGTAAAAAATGATCACTCAAATCAAGTCAGAAATATTGGAAAGATACAACTTCCTTTTTTTGGATCATAAAAATGCATTAGCATATCAAATATTGACTTGCCCTACTCCCTCTCACTTCCCCACATCTCCTTTCTCATACGGTTTGGTGAACAAAAGGACCACAAATATCCTATTGTTTTCATCATTTACTTGAACAAAATCCTAAACAAAGACATTTCATGCACTGTTATGTCTACCACATGTCAAAAATGTTTGCACTCAATTATTTAAACGAGGAGTTTATTTATAGATCCAATGCGTCCATTTGCTGTTTATTATCGTCTTATATGATTGACCTTTTTACTCATCGTCAGAATTGATACTTCCTTGTGCCCTACTTTCATTTCATGTGGTTTTATCATTTTGATTTTCAAAATGTGTGCAACTTTACGTATACTTCTTTGTCTGAAAAGAAAGAAAATATGACATTGTTAGTTTTGCCTTTGTTGCAGTTTCGCCAATTCTTTCTTTACGTATTGATTCTTCTATTTTCACCCAGAAATCAAATCTGATCCCTGACGATCCAAGAACGGGAATAAAAATCTAGGGTGTCTAAAGTATAATATAATCAGATCAGAAAAGGGATGCTCATGAATAACGTCTATCCAAATAGTTGAAGATGGCAGAAATGAAAATGCATTGCTAAAAAAATCCCATCTCAGAAATCGGAAGAAAAGAATGAGATGAGATGAGATGGATTCAAAATGGATTGACTGACAGAAAGAAAAAAATGTATGAAAAAAAATGTTGTTCGAGAACCAGAAACCAAAATCATTATGCAAATAATGCTGATCAAATTTTATGTCAAGCAAGATGTACTTAAGTAGCTTTAGTTTAAAATCATCTTAAGGATTTGCTACATCATCAAATCATATGGAACCAAAAATTGACGCGGACAGACGGACAAATCCTTTTTCTATATAGGGGCTAAGCTTCAAAGTTGGGTTCCTTGAATAGGCATCGTTTTTATAACATAAGAACATGCATTGGAAGTGAAAGATGAAGATAGGATTGTAATATCATTTCCGAAATATCTGCTTTGTGGGGAAAACAGAATAGGCTTACATATTCTGTTCTGAGAAAATGTCAGTCATTCATCCTTAAAATTCTTATTACATAACGTAAACCATACCTTATCAATATTTATTCTCCTTCCACTCTTGACTTTTAAAAGTTTGATGTGGTAGGAATGGAAACGGGTGGAACATAACAAAAAGCATTCTTTATAGGGTTGGCTCATATTATGTACGGTTTTAAAAGGAACAGCCACGGATTTTGCTCACTTTGCCATACTAAATCCCAACTATCATGTTTGTATTGTTTGGGTATGGTAATTGGGCATAGAAACAATACAACTCGGAAACGAAATAAGAGATTGTGGAGGGAGAAATGATAATTTTATACGAACATGATGGTGGTAAAACTGGGAATGTAGAAATACATAGCATGAGTGTAACCATAATGGCTAAAAACACCAGCATCTGCTTTCCAAAACAATAGAAACGACCAGTGGTCTACTACTTATTGTTAACAAAATGGACAAAGTTGGCCTACACCCTAATAAATGACAAGGTATTTTGTGAAAGGGATAGAAACATGTGTATATTATTATTTCCAAGCGTTGCTCAACTGTGTGGGGGTAAATGAATGGTTCAGTTAGAGCTGCAATGCATAATAAATAATAGACTAGGTAAGTTCCGCATCGTCTGAAAATGGACAGGTTTAAAACAGTTAGAGAATGTTCCTATTCAAGACGAATGATGGGGGGCGAGTGAGAGAGCATTCAAAAAACGTGAAAACATAATAAAACAAAAGGTTGCAAACCCAAAACTTCTGCATTACTTTCCCATGTTTCTCAGCAGAAACAAAAGTAAAATGGAGAATTTGTAATCATGTATTCCCTACATCTACACATGTTAAACCACCTTATTTTGTTCGTCCTTCATAACAATAATATCTGCTAGTGAAACCCAGCTTTTCCAAACTACTTCAATGAATTTTGCATCCTGTTTTGAATGGATAAATGTGTAAATATTTGAAAAATGGCTCTCTCGTTTTTCATTCATACTTTATCCTTTATGAAAAAATCAACAAGAATATCCGACTAAATCAATTCCACTAGGGACTTGAGTCTTGAGTCTACAACTTTTCTCCGACTTGAGTTGGCTTTCCCCCATTCCAAATCACTAAATGAATAACTATTACCATGTAACCCACCAATGCAATGTTGGTTACCATCATGTTATGTGGTAAATGCAACGTGGTGGAAGAAAAGCACAAGCTCAGCCTCAACAACTATCCTGTTCCTAACCGTCTTAACTTCTCAAACCGATTCTTTTCTTTCTCCTCCTGTCACAACTCAACTTGATTATCTTTTCCTTTTCTTTGACAACTTTAATTACTACTCATGACGGTTGTCGGTGTGGTCTGAGTTGGTTTAGTCTAGTCTCGCCTCGCCTCGTATGGGCTTTGGTTGGAAACATGGAGTCGAGTAGTCTCTAAGAGTTATGCCTTTAGATTATGATGGATCATTGGAAAAGTATTACGTTTCTCCGGCTTCTAATGCATGCTCCATGTTTGGTCTTGTCCCAAGCCATGCATCCCATACATCATTCTTTTATACAGATTGTGAGTGGAAATCTGCAAACTCAAAATATGCTTTCTCTTTCTCTCAAGAAATGTAAAATTATTATAAGAATGATGATGATGATCATCATCATGGTGAACATCATTCTCTTTGCTTTGGTTTTGATATGGTACGTCAAGGACAGGTTACCCATGTAAATTACTAATTCATTTTTTTCCACAAAAATTTTATGCGCTACTATATATTTTGTTGTCTCAAAAACACTCCAACATCACCATTATCATCATCATCATCATCGCCATCCACATTGAAATTCAATAGAATGGGAAACCCGAGAGGAAAATGGAAAGAACAAAAAGAGCGAACCAGATTTTTTTTGTTGGAGAGATGGATTGAGATGAGGAACGTGTGTCGGAAATTTTTTAGGTTTCGGTATTCTTTCTGCATGAGAAAAAATAAGATAGAAAATAGAAAATGAGGGAAAATGTCTTGTTGTAGCAACCAAGAAGACACACAAGTGTAAAGAAAAGAGGATGATGATAGATGAACGTTTGTTCTGTCCATTAAGCAACATCAATTTGTCTAACTGTCTTCCTTCCATCACATCACATTGGAGTGTGGTGCGTTGCCATTTTCAACCAAAATTACAACAATGCAATGCTTCAACTTTCAGGGTTTCCCTTGTGCCGATGTGGTTTTTTGAAAGGGAACCTTTTTCAATATTTTTCTCACGCTTCCCTTGCGAGTAAATGTCGTTAAGAAAAAAAGGGAATATTTAGATTTGTGAAGGAAAATGCATTAGCCCAATTTTTCCAGATATTTCACAACACTTAATTTAAACGATTTAAGAAACGTGAAGGGACCTGGAAATATTTAATTTTACTTGGCTTCTTTTAGAAACATTTCAATTCAAGATGCTTAGATTGCCTTTTACTCTTTGAAAATTGAATAGATACACGACAGCACTAAAGTTTTAGTTTGGGGAAAGCAATCTGATGTTTTTTAGCAGCCTAGGCAAACCAACTTTTTCCAATTTTCTGGGACTTGTGATCTTTTCACATTTATTTTTTCATTCATACAAGAAAGAAAAAAGTAAAGGGAGTTTAGTCAAATCAGATATTGGAAACAAATGTGAAAGTTGGAGTGTTGGATAATTGAGTGGTGGTTCGTTATTTTTAGAATTTGACAAATTCTTCTTAGGTTTGAACTTACCGTCAGACCGGCAGGAAGAAACCGATCAACGCATGCGAGAGGAATGATGAAACAATCTCGTGAGAGTCCAGCGACCACCTCCAACATGCCTGGTTTTCCTGGGTCCTCACCGTAAACTGAGAGGGGAGGCTGGTGAGGACCAGGAATGCCTATTCCGCTACTCACGATTCCACCCCCACCAAGGCCACTCGCGGTTGCTGTCCAAACTGGATTCCCAGCTCCTGCTCCGAAGCTCACCTGTCGTCAAACGAACCAAAAAAAATGAAATGGTTTTATTACTCACTTATTAAACAGCATAGCATATGCCATACCACACATTTGCACAATACTAACTCTACTCTTTGTAAACGGGCTCAAGAATCACTTTTTTTATTATCAACGTAGACTAACTAATAAGGACGTAGAAGTAGTGAATACCCCACATTTCACAAAAGAGACGACAACACTAAAATGTCTTTTGTGTGCTTGCTCCCATTTTTAAAATACTTTTGGGACCAGTTTCCTTTTCAAGCGGAAGGTACTCAAGATCCCTATTATTCTTGTGTTATTCCTCTATTCATTCTGTCTACAGACACATTCCGTGCTTTTCCAGCAAATAAGGAACAACCATATTTTCATATATTTTTCTATCCTCATATTTGGAATTTACTATGGAACGATGGAACCACATGTCCCTGGCTGCATGGCATATGTCCCCATATAATCCATTCACCAACTCATTTAAAAACTCGTTGTATGGCCCCATCCAACAACTCACTCCAATGTACAATGCAAGTTTCTGCATGTAAACCATTTTCAGCAGGCCGACGGGAAAGTGAAACATGCCTGTGGACAAAGACAACCATTAGGGAGGTAAACAGTAGGATTTACGTTTGAAACGGAACAACGTACGCTTTTCCCAGCTAACTGGACATACTACTACTATCCTTGAATCAACAAGAAAGGATGGATTTTGGTTATGTGTTTTTGAATGTTGTATACATAGTATTTGCAGTCCGTCAGTTGTCCGTTCCCAACTGACTTGTAAATTTTTGGGTAAGAAGGAGAAGTAGGTAAAATGTATGGGATAGAAAATGGAAAGTAAAAAAAAGTAGGTAAACTGTACTCTGGAGACAATTCTTCCATTTCATTTCCTTGTATACAATTTTGGACTGAGCTTGACGTGCTGAAATGAAAGCGACGTGGATTTGTTTCTCCCCTTTTTTGCATGAGAAAAACGTGCCGGGCTCATTTCATTCTCGTTTCTTTTGCAGTGGAAAGGACAGAGGAAATTGGTTAACAATGCTTAATGAAATCTCAAGCAAGTAATTTAATTGATAGGCTGAGTCTGAACAAAGCACAAAAAATGGGGAGAAACTCTAGATGAAAGACAAAAGAAGGAAGGAACGCTACGGCTACTGTTCGTTAGGTTTGGATGGTTGCTGTGATGATAATGGTTACGGGATGTTTGATAGGTTAGGCATGTTATGGAAATAGCCTTGCTCTCAACACTTCTCAAGGGACAGCTTTTACTCACTTTTAGTTTAGAGATGGAAATGCAAAATTGAGTGAAATATTTTCTGCCCTTGTTGCAAAACTTAGTTTCTCAATCGTTTCACTGAAAAAAATAAGTAAGAGTTGTTTAGCGATTTAGATATGAAAAATTCCAATGTGTTTTAAAATCCTTTGAGGCGGAATAACTCGTGACATTTTATTACAATACGGGTCATTTTAAGCGTGCAAAAATTGTATGTGCCCTCTTTATTTCATTTTCCTCAAGCTTGAGTGACACAAATGGACATTCCCTTGTGGATGCACATAGCATGTATTCTTCTATTTGTAGATAAACATATTTTTATGCACTTTCAGCAAACTTCTTGAGGGAATTCACTTTCAGAGAAAACGCACAAATCGATTTATATTCGCATGGATAGTGAAAGCTAGTGCTGGTTCACAAACAAGTTCCTTTTGTAACCCCGTTTTCAACCAGACCGTTTATTTCCCCCTTTCTTAGCTGAGGACTCAACTCTCAACTCAACTATGATGAACCAAGACTTATACCAAGACCAAGAATGTACGTACATTACCATTAACTTTGTAGAAATGTCTTCCATTCTTCTGTCGCAAACTACTCCATTGGATGATTCTACACACAACACAACATCACCATAGGCATACCACGCCACTCGACAAATATTTAATTCCTTTTGAAGGGAACGTGGCTCAAGAACTTTTTTAGATGATTTCCTTCTCCGTTTTCTAGAATCTATTTCTCTAACACTTTAATGACTTGAAAGATTTTGGAGCCCCGCTCTGAGAAAATTGTTGTCAATGTCAACTACACTGCCTAAAATGTTTTCTGGAAGAGAGAGAGAGAATCAAGTATGCCCCTATTTTAACCACAACATAAAATAAAAGAGCAGAGTTGACAATGTAGAAGAAAACCACACTTCGCTCAATTCGAGAGCAACGTGTACGGATGGCAAGACAAGTTTGGGTTATACCAATACTCTTCTGTATGACATGGCTTGGTAGTGGCGGCTCAAAGTTGAGTTATGTAAATGAGTATGTGTTGGTGAGCCAAAAACAAGGTTTGCCTTCAACTTCCCAACACGTATTGCATACATACGCACACACAAATTATATATAGCACAGGGAAATTAAGTAAGTAAGTAAGTAAGTAACGTTTTGAGCTGAGAGAAAGAGAGAGAGAGCAAGATGGGACTGTAAATTCAATTGAGTTAGACTTACTCACTATTTCCCTGTCTTTATTACGTATTCATCAAGCATTCCAAAGAGTGACATGAATCTATATATATTACATGTGTTATTATACTACTCTGACTGCTACTATCACATCATCATCATCATCATGAGTATGACGACTCAACTAAAATTCAGTGTGCAGAAAGTAAGGCAAGGGCAGCAAAGTTAAGAGAATGACTTGACATGAAGCCAGTGAAGCCAGTCTGGAACACATTCATACATACATACATTCATCGTCTCTCCTTTTCAATTCCATGACTTTAGGAAACGAGCCATTGGAAGTTAATTACAATTGCATCGTCGTCTAACTGATTGTAAATATATCTCTGGAATTGCAATGCTGCATTTCACAAAGTTCATTTCCATATTGCATTCTTATCTGGATAAAACACGTTGATATTGGTACACACAAACACACACACGGACGTACGTTCTCGTTCCGTCAATGGGAAGTTGATCCAAAAGGCTTTGCAGAGTAACTAATCGTAAGTAAGTACGTTTATCAATCGCAATATCACTGACGAATGCATGACCCACTTTACTGAAAACACTGAAGAAGAAAACCTGTCGTTGAAAACCAACTCAATTCTAATGAGAAAAGTGAAAGTTGATTGAGATAAACACGTAGGTCACGTTTATAAAATCTTTTTTTTTATATCTACAACCAATTAAATTGCAATTAAAGCAGCTTCCTCGCCCAAATGAAAAAACTAATCTGTTGGATTGATACACATGTGTAGTATAATTTACACGAACAACATACCTTGACAACGTTTGTTACAGACCGTTTGGTTTCCACTCAATTGTTTCAAGGGAACTGACACAAATTGTCGTCAGCACCACTCAAACCGACACTTTTTTCTGAATATACTTTTTTTAGCAGAGCTCCACTTCCCACTGTTTCAATTGAAGAATGGGAGTGACAAAGGAAGTTTTCATGATGAGGAGCAAAGCTCTTGCCGCTGACCCCATTTTACAACACATTCCCACTTTTTGAAAATGCAACGGCGACAAAGATTTTGTGCAGTACAGAAAAACAAAAAAAACACACACAGAGAGAGATGAGATTCTGTACACAAGAAAAATTCCGACTGAAATTCACCTAACAACTAAAACCGAATTGACAAGATAGAGCAACAAACCGAAAGAATATAGTGAGATGAAAAGGAAAGGGAACTACGATATACGATTTGCGTTTGATCCTTGGAAAATTGCAGAAAAGGAAAACGGAATGATGAAATGATTACACCGGTTGATGTGTTGCGTTGTGTGGTTTAGTTTAGGTTGAGTTGAGTTGAGATGATGCTGGTGAAGAATGAGAGAGAGAAAAGTAATCACATCACCGTTGTCCCACCATACTACAACACTGACTGTCAAATCAATGAATCATCGTGACAATATATAATATCCCATCAATCTAAATACAGATTTTTTACCAAAAATCAGAATGGTTCTAACTTGCAAGATGATGAAATCTGAAAACTCTCATATCCTTTTTTTTGCAAAATTCTCTTCCCTGATACAAACTACTTAACCACTTCTAACCTTGAACTTTACGACCCTTTTTTCTACAAAGATGAACTTAGCGAATGAATCTCTTATATAAGTTTCAAATGAAGATGGACACCAAAAGACAGACGGAGATGTTGATGCATTTATTTGGTTAAAAGTAGTGAGGCTAGTTTAGCTGTTTCCTAGTACAGATTATACATACGTGCATTTGGCTCTCTCCCATCTCTGAATTATGCACACGTGTCAGAAAAAAGTGTCTGGAAGTGAGAAAAATGAGATGAGATGATATTATGATAGGATCCCGTTAGTCACTCGAGTCCTGTCAGTCACCAACAGAAAATCATACTCTCTCACACAAAAGCCGTATGCTACACACAATCTATACTAAAGTGCCTTATTCATTCCAGGAAGGGGAAATTCTATAAGATCTGAAGACAGTAGAGAGAGAGAGAATCAAAAAAGAGATGTCAATTGATCTTCTTCTCCACTTGAATCAGGCACATCGCCATCCCATAATCGGAACTTGAACATGCATGATGGTGTATGATGATGATGATGATACGATATAAGGACAATGACTATAGTCTAAGTGAGAGAGGCGAAGAATAGTGAAAAATGCTTTCATACTTTTCTCTGCTTTTCTATCTTCTCCTTTTACATTCTCACCTCGTCTTCTTTAGCAGCTTATAAATCAATTCCGATCACTCAGAGAAAAGAAACACTTTGGCCTAAATGTAACGGAACGTTGAGAACTAAACCTGCTTCCTTTGCTTTCGCTAAAAACACACTGAAAAAAGAGGTGCTCGTATATAGCTAGCTCTTCAATGTGCACTGGCCTGGCCGTCGTCGTCTTGACTTGTGTCTGACAAACAACAAACACATCCGCCTTAATATTATCCTTCTCTTTGTTCACCGCCTGAATGACTGAGTGAGTGAGTGAGTCAGTCAGTCAGTCAGTGAGTTATGCAGGTGTAATCAAATCATGATATTATGATGGTGTCATGTTGTTTGTCGGTATGTATAAATGGATGAATGAATGAAACAGGTGCACTTTTTTATTCATGATATCCAACCCCAATCCAATCCATTCCTGAAAGAAAGCGTGGCTCGCTCCAATCCAACTCCAACTAGTAAACTGAGTCTCGCTTGATTTTTTTTCGAGAGAGGAATCACAAGAAAAAAGTACAAGTTTTGCTATTGCTATACTCACGCGACTCTCCCACCTATTCAATTTTTTACGGGGAACAAATACAAACGACATGTATGATATGATGATACTAAAATATAAATACATTTTTTCACAAGAAAAGAACAAGGTGAAAGCCCAATGCCTGGCTATGGTGCTCGTCTCCAACCACGGAGGGATTTGTACCTTGAAACTAACTTTTATTATTGTTCCCATTACTTACCACCACTACGTTTTTCTTCCTTCGCGTCTTTTTCTCTCTTTGTGAAACAGCATTTCCAACAAACATGTTTTTTCTGGGAAATTCCTATGTGGTGGAGGAGGTACGTACGGGGTGCATGCAGAAGAATGGATGGCAGTAGCATGCATTATACATGTACTTACAAGTAAGCCCGCGGTCTTTCGGAGTCATGTGATTCAGTAAAAGTATACTAGAAATGTTTACGAATGATTAAGGTGCTTTTCTTACATTTTTTATGAATTAGCTCAGGATTTTCAGTGGAATAGTGGAATTTTCAGTATTTTTCGAATAAAGTGAAATAGCGCTTTAGGAACAACATATATGTTAAAGTAACCATCTGTAAAAATGTTTCTAACCCCCTTGTACATTATACTAAAGCCAGGGGGCACTGAAAATTAATTTCGAAAATGTACATTCTTCTAAGCAAGCTAATTCAGGTATTTTAAAATTGTATCTTCCTGTGAGTAATGGGAACAGCTGAGTTGCAATATAACGTACTTAATATTTCTAATAAGTGATTTAAATCATGTTGAAATGTCAACCACATGGTCATCTCACCACATTGCAGTTGCTTCCACATCCGATTTGATGGAACAAGGTGGATGTGCGAATTGGCATGTTTGTGAGTACAAATAAAAACGTTTTTGTGGTAGCAAATAAAGCAAGTGAATACGATACGTCTTTGAGCATTGTGCACACCCGCTTCACGAAGAAAAACATGAGTCGTGTTATTAATATAGATATGCAATATTATACCTCCACAGAAAAGGAAACAAATCGGCAGAGTGGATTAATGGAAAAGTAAGAGCCTACTCTTAGTTTTGCTAGTTGTTGGATATGGTATCGTACTAAAAGATTAGTTGAATGAAATAACCATGCGAGAAAGTGAGAGAAGTACGGAGAAACTATAAACTACGGGAAAACTTTGTTCTCCTCTGTTTGCTTAGCAGCCATCCACGAACGGTAGCTGATTGTGTGAGTATGAGACTTGCGATGCGATTCGACATGTCACCTTTCTTGTTTTCGCACAATTTCCCATCTCCACTCCACCATGTATAAATGAGTATAAACGGCTGGGAAGCCGTCTTTCTACATTTTATTACTATTAGTGATATTAGCTTTCATTAAAATATGTGTAATATACGGACTCCTTCCGCTTTCCGGCTCCAAAAAGTACTGGCTACTCGTTTCTTTTTCCCTCACACAATGTGAATATACCATACTTTTTTTAGGGTTTTAAGTGATTAAACCTTACCAATTTTGGCACTGGTCACAATGTCATGTATGGCATGACCGTAGCATGGTAGTATCATCATGGTTCTGTGTTTCTATAGAACTGTAATAAGTTTTTCTATAGGTTAAATCATTCTCCTCGGCGTGACTCAAACATAGAATTTATGTTCCAAATATAAAGCAAAGGTTACGTTTTTACACGTGCTTCGATTCCAAAACCTTTTTTCACAGGGAGTTTCTAATAAACATGTGAAAATTGCAAAAAGAAAAATCCGAGAAAAAGGTTCGCCTTTGTAGCTAATCATCATCATCGTCGTCGTCTAACCTCAGTATTCTTGGAACCATCGCATCGCAGTCACCAATAGGTTAGAGGACAGACTGTCTTTCCAAAAAAAATTCGATATCGTCTCATTCACTCACGATGATGATGATGATGTCATGTGAGATTCAAATAAAACTCCATTTTTCTTTAACTAATAATAGTACCTTCCTTTTTGTTTGCCACAAATATTCACGTGCGTGAAACATAATGTGTCTCGACTCATATCATATCAGCTACACCAACTACCTTTACCTTTGGAAATGAAATGACGGCTTTTTTTCTTCTTTTCAAGTTTTGTACATAAATATTTTCCAAGGTAAAGGATCCAAAGAGGAAGGAAGTGGAAAAAAGAATGAATTGATGATAGCTAAAGAAAGAGAACATCGAAGGAAAAAAATGTTTTAGATTTTTCAACACAGTACATACCTATTATACAAGATATATCATGGCACATTTTTCTTTGTTCATGTTTATACTAGACCATACGATGCCATTCCATGCTACAATCACATTATCATCATCATTATCATCACTTCCACCACCAAGCATGTCCACATTATGTCAGTATCAGTGAGTGATCGGCTTTCAAGGAGCCCACGACCAAATTTCGAGAGACAAGTATTGTAGGGAAAGGTGAAGGCAAAAAAGAAATAAGTATTCTTTTACCAATTTCCCTCCGAAAAAAAACTCTCAAGGTTTTTCCATTTTTATGGTAGTCAACATGAATAAATGAATGGTAATAACACAAATTTTCCCCACATGATTGCTTCTTGGTGATCACGATGATGGTGATAATGGTGATGTGTGATGATGATATTGATATTTGTTACAGCTATCGGCATCCACTCCACACAGTCGACAAATGTAATGGGAATGCAAATTCAATGCAGATATAATATCATCATCATCTCATCTTCCTACTTTCTGGATTGAAATGATGAGATCAGAGAATGATATTTATGTTCGTTTTATTTCATTCTTGAGGCTTAGTCAACAAACCTAAAAAATCCTTGCTAAATCCAACCAATTGGAAAACAACGAGAGAAAGTCAAATAGAAGACGAAGGTTAGTGGCACCCTGTGCCCGTTTCCCATGAGAAAATATGGGTTTGTCAATGATTCAATTACAAAGTTTTCCATCAGAGTTTCATATCCCTTTCATGTCCTTAAGGAGGTGGGTGTTTGCACCCATACTATCTCATCATCTAATTCTCATCCTTTGCTGGAATGGGATAAGGTTAACTCTCGTTCCATACCAAAAAAAGATTCCTTTTTTGTGAATAACTATAAAAACTGGACTATTTGCTGAAATCAGAGGAGACTTTTTAGGTCGTTAGAAAAGACGTGGAGATCGTCAAGTCAACACGAACCAGCACCGGAGGAGGTCAGCGTTTGTAGAGGGAAGCGGAATTATTAAGGAATGGAATTCCGTTCTTTAGATTCCGTTTTTGGGACTGTGTTGTAGCATCTTGCAAAAAAAAACGATTACATTCCCATGGATTAAAAATGACTGGATTATTCGCCCTAAAATTGTCAGTGTGGAATGAAAGTGAATAGGAAACAGGAAATAGGCTGAGTTTTCTTGAGATTATTGAGAGATGTAGCAAATTTTTTCACACTTTCTTGAACTTTAATACAAATACCAATGTGTTTACTTTGCCCTTGTGATGATGTGACAAACTGACGGTGCATTTCCCAAGGATGCTTGAGAAGGAGCGGTGTGGTGTGAGTGTGAGCAGCGTTTCTTCTTTCGTATAGAGTCTCCGTTTGCAAACGAAGAAGGTGAGATGAACAAAACATAGGTCGTAGACAGAAACATGTGTGGCTTATAGGAAATATTTGTCATTTATGATTCTCACTTTAAACTAGGGAAGGAGTAGTGGAGAAGGAAGGAGAACTGTTTGGAATCGCCGAAAGCTCTCCCTCATTCCTTTCCGATATGACATGATATATTAGCATGTGTGCTCCAACATCAGACAGGACATTTCCTGTTCCGTCCTCAATATCGTGGAGATCATCATCATCATTCTCAAAAACATAAAGTACATAACATCATCCCAGCCTCGTGAAAACCTGGTTGGTAACGCAGCAGCGCATTCGAGATAAATGGCGGACTTGCCTTCTTTTCCCACAAATAAATGGGATGAAACAGAGGGCAGACGTGGGTCCATTTGGAGGGGGCATTAAAATTGTCCATCTTTTTCAAGAACTGATTAACGAGGCGGAATCATGGGAAGCATTGTGACACATTAATCTCTTTTCTTCTCGCGAAATGAGATCTACACTTGGAAAAGGAAAGGAAGCATGTGGTTATGTATGTTTCAAAGTTGTAATTTGCAATACGCTAATTGTACATACAGTACTTGAACTAAGCAATCCATTTTTCACTTCATCCCTTCCCAACTTGCCATTCTTTTTTATGTAAATATGCTGCGATGCTACCATTGCACTCGCAATAATTCGTAGATATAGACATCCAGTCCATTTTAGAAAGGAGTGGAATGAAAATATAATAATTATGAGCAAAGTCAAAAAGATAAAGAATCTTTCTCTCTCTCAGGAGATAGAATCTGATTGATGGAGCCACTTGCTGTCGCTGTTAGCAAAATGCTTGGCAATTGGCAAAGGAAGATTTTGATAAGCCTTGTAAGTATTTTTAGGCATGGTATCCTTCTCCGGTTAAATAGCGCGTTTAAAAGAGCTTTAATTGCCAGACCAGACCAGAGTAGACCCGTCGGCTAACTTCCGCAATAATTTGGAGTACCATATTAAAGCTACAAATTAGTTAGTCAGTTACAAATGCCAATTTTAATGGCAGCAGCAAAAGTATTTGAAGGGCGTAAAATTTGTTTAGCAACGGAAGAACAAAGCAAAGCATGCAAATGATCCTCCTAAAGGAATGGGAATAATGTTTAATGCTAAAATTGGTTTTGGGTCGGTAGGTGCCTTCATAAAATTCATTAATTATTCGATGACAGTGTATTAACACCGCCTTGAGAAAAAAAAGTGTATTTATTGCACGCCAACAGCGTGTTTTCTTCCTCATGTCATGTCTTTTTGGCATCGTTCCAACACGACCGAAATTGGAATTCTGACCTGCGTGCTTTCCACGCTCTTCGAGCATATCCCATAACACAACAAGAACGGCTATGATATGATCATGCTGACAAGGTGAAGTGGCATATTATTTTGTAATAATAATAACATAATATACAAAAAGTTATAGCTTTTAAAGGATGTTATATTACTAATGAATTTTTATTTTATTCACGAACCTGTTTATTAGATTGTCTGTAAAGTTCTTCTTCCGGTAACCCAGGACGACTTCCCTTCCTTCTCGAGTCATGACTACTTGGTCGAAGGGGCTGCTGCGTTTGGCCGAATGGATGAGCGGAATGTGATGAGAAGGAAGTGGTGCTGACGCCTCCAAAGTAGTGAGACGCAGTCTGGGACACACTTGAGTGACCCCCAGCCCCTTCCGGATCCCGTTTCCCAGCAAATATCAAATGTGTTCTGTAGCCACCTCGATGGTCACCGTCACCGTCCTTATCTACAGCAGGTGTTGTACCACCATTACCACTATCCTTATTTTTCAACTTATTAAATAGCATAGCCATCTTGGTAACGGAAATGCAACGAGCACGAAACGAGCACAAAAAAAATCCTCACAAAAAATATATTTAGCTTATAATTATAATAACCTAACTCAACTTTTGTCTTAAATTTTATCACAGGTAACCAAACTACCCCAAAAAAATGTTTCGTTACTATAGTTCATTACATGATGGTGAGCCATTGGGAGGATGAAACCCATTTGCTGATGATAATTCTAATAATCATGTTGATTTGATTATCCACTATATTTAATTCCGATGACGAAAGAAACAGCAGGGAAACTGAAACATGTGCAAGTAGTAAAAACGTAAACAAAGCGGAGAAACAAAGTCGCTACTTTATTTAGAGTGAATGGTTGGATGACTTCATGAAATGAGGAGAAGTCAACACACACACACGTTGACAAAATGCATAGTAGATAGATAGTAGTATCCAAGTTTACTAAAGGAAGCAAACACACGATACGATAGAATCTTTGTAAGCTCAGCAAAAATAAGGAGAGACGATGAGACGCATCCAAGGGAAATGAGATGACGTCAATGAAATCAAATATAAAAAAAGAGTTCTAGTCATCAGAAGCACATTTATATTTTGTCGTTGCTATCTTGTTCCTATCCTCAACAAATGGGATATGCATCTAAACATTAAAAGTTGAGCTTAAAGAGAAAAAAATGTTGCTCCTTGGTTTCTTCCTACACTGAACCGAAGCTTTCATGGGGAAATAAAACGCATGAGCCAAAACGAAGGTTTCGAACACGTGAAGACAAGGAGAAGAAGAGAAGAAAAAAAAAGTAAAAAATGAGTATCTCATCTCATCTCGTCCTTTTAATTTTGAACACAGACACTTTTCAAAAGATATTTTTCCGTCTCTGTTTTGGAAACATGTAATTTGGCCAGGAGGTCATACATCTCTCGTCTCATCTTTAATGAATCCATAAGATGAGTAAACAGCATTAGCAAGCTATGACACCTTTGAGACAGGAGTTTGTGTTTGTGCTCATTTTTTTTTTAAAAAGGAACCAACAGAGATTTAATCAGAAAGTAAATTTGTAGTAAGAGCAGATGTATTGAGCACGCAGTTTCCTTACGCAGTTTAGCCTCATATCATAAAAGTTAGTCACCTTAGTTTAGTACACACAATTCACATCACAAGATCAACATCAACACGTGTGCTCACCCAATAAAGAACTAACTCAGATGAAAACAGAGAAGGAGCACTAAACTTTGCTACATTTTTTTTTGGGAATAAGTATCAGTTTCCTTTCTTGTTCGGGTTCCACATGGGAACAGAATGTCTTAAAATCCTATTTACATGCTAATTGTTAATTATGAGGGGAGAGTGGCTTTTTTGGCGTTTGGTGTTGAAATTACAAATTATATGTTGGGATGATGATATGATCAACAAATTTCACTGTGCGAGCGCCAACCCCGGTTTTAATATTTGGGATATCCATTTATTTTTTTCTCATTTCAGGAGGAAGTGAATTGGATGTTGGATGGACGAAGAGGAAGAGAAATGATGATGAGTTGAGAATGGGAAGCCACCCAGAGGAATGAAAATGTCGTTGTTTTAAGAGGAAAGAGATGACGATTGTAATGAATTTTTAAGTACTTTCCCCATTCCTTCTTTTTTGATAATTAGGTGCAATTAGTGTTTCAAAAATATTTATCTCTCAACACAATAATCCACTCCACTCCACAACTCACATGTAGCCTTGAAGAGAATGTTTTGGCAATGCCAAAAAACCAAACTCTCAACTCACACTGTTTGCTTCCTCCTTTTTGCGACCACGACAAGACAAGCCACGATCCTCCTCATCATCAACATCCAACATCAGACTAATATTTATCAATATAGGGAGCGGATGCCGAAGCACAAGTTTGCTCAGTGAGTTGTTGCAAAAATGAGAATCCCAAATCCAATTCCAATGCAAGTAAAAAGTTTTTAATGTGTAGCAAACTACTATATATATGTATATAATTCGAACCAAACCTCTTCTTGCTCACATTAGAGAGAGTATTTAGCAACTGACTAAGAAAAAAATAGTCACCCAGTATTAAACACTGGCTGAGAGCCCCACATCAACTCACATCACATCATCACAAAAATCTTATTTCTGAGGATTAGTGTGGTGGTGCCACTGCCACCAACGTGGCCAAACTAACTCTCTCACAATCTGTCAGACATTCAATTCACTACATATTTTATCCAACTGTCTCTAACCATCTACCTCTCTCCCGTGTTTGTGCTCACTCCATTTTTCAGCCAAAACACTATAAGATATAATTTGAGCCATAATTAGCATAACCATAAACAGTTTTTCTTGTCACGTTTTCAAAATATATTAGTATTATAAACTATTCCCTACTTTTTTTTCTTACTTCCATTCCAAACTCCCACTTTAAAGAAAATACTACTTTAGAAAAAAAATACGAAAAAAAAACACATCAACCATCATCATCATTCATATTACTTATCCAAGACTCCATGCTACTATTAATATTCGCATGTGCCGACAGTTGGAATTTCATTTTTTTTCTCTGAGGGGGAAACGTATTTGTAAAAGAAAATTGTAACATTAACTACGCAATTTGTTCATTATGCCCCCTTTTGCAATTTCCTCTTTTTGTTACAAATGAACTCTATTCAGGAATCCTCTTTTCAAAAAACGAATGCAATCTCCCACATTCCTTCGTCTTTTCAAAAGAAAGAACAAACCGTACTCATTTATTGTTATGTTTACACTGACCTTGATCAAAATGAAGAGAGAAACCTATCATTACTCATCATTATTATTATTTGTGTTTCTTTTCCGCACTTTCAACATTATTTGTGCATATTTTCAATAACCTTTGTAAAGGCACACACACCCCATAAATTTCTTAGAAATGCACAATATGAATAAATGTATGGTGGATGAAAAAGATGAAAGCATACAATTAAGCTGGATTAATATAGGTAAGTATCTATGCACGTATGTATATGCATGCCTACAACTAAGTACTTAAAGCACAACAACTACTCATCGGAGTTCCTCTAGATCGATATCCGATAGGATAATTAAGCCAATTATTTCGCTTACGAACTGTTCTTACGGACCCTCTCCCACAAAGGTTTAAGTATAGAAAACCACACACCACTCTTCTCATTACCCCATTATCAAAACATGAAGGTAAAATGGTGGAAAACCTGACCCGTAAAACATACACGTGGAGACGTGGACTTTTCATAAATCTAGAATAGCCTATTTAAGCATAATTTTAAACATTAATATGGGATGCCAATGAGATTGAGCTTAAACAAAGGAAATACTCGTTTATTAAGTAAGTGGGTCCACTTCAAAGCCAAGTATGCTATTTCTTCCTGCTTCACTTCCTCATCGTTGTCATGTCGTTGTTAGTCGTGATTGCATATTGCACCAAAGCAACCACGAAACCAACAAGCAACCCGTTCTTAATTAAATTGGGATGCAATGCATCATCACATCATATCACCTAGATGCTTTTGAAGAGCGAAACTATTTCAAAACCTCTCCTATTTTCAATCATATCACAAAATTTTTTAGTGTAGTGGAAAACCATCACTATTTGTAAAATTGGATGAATGCATACACACAAACACACACACATGCATCATATAATTTACAAAGAGAAGAAAAACAAAGTTTGTGGTCCAACCAAGCGAGTTTTGTGACTTGTGTCATTTGCTTTTCATCTCGGGATGAGGAAGAGCGAAAGGAAAAACCGCATGCATGCCAACAGGCATGAATCACATCACATCAGAATCATACATTACATTCACAAACGTATGCTAAACGCTCTTTCCCTCACTTGATCACACAGTGACAAGCATTTTCTTCAATCGACATCCATTCTCACTCGGAGAATCCGCTACAAAATGACAAACCTAAGATACAAAAGTATAAGACACAGGCTTAGGATGAAGACTCCCATTTATAAAATGAATAGAGAGAAAACCTCAGACGAGTTGGGATACTGATCTGATACAAAAGCTTGGTGAAGAAGGATATTGAGTAGACAAGTGATAGAGAACAAGCGAAAGGCCGGATTCCCTTTTTGCACATCATCATAAACGGAGCGGTATGGCGTGTGTGTGTGTGTGTGTGTGTGTGTGTACATGCCACACTTTTTGAAACACCAAAGTTTCCGTAATCTACAAACTTGATACAAGAAACTTGTGAAGGCGAAAAATGTGAAACAGAAATAGAGTGGAAGCTGAAGAGGAGGAGGGAAGCTAATGTGATGTGATGTTGGATGTTGGATGTGGGACATGAATTCATATGAAGAGAGAAGCTCCTGATGCTCTTGCCAAATAAGCCAGTGCAGTAGCATCGACGCTGCACTTTCGGGCTACTAAGAATATTATTAAACGTTCGAATAGGAACGAAACTACACACCAAACCATCATGCAGACTTTTTCCAAGTTGGAATTGAGCAAGTTGAGAAATCAATTAGGATACAAGTACAATGATGCCTTGACTCCATAAAAAAGTTGAATTTCTTTTTTTGAAAGCAACTAAATGACATTAATTGGAGCCAGTGACAGTCGTCTGGGGTATCTCAGAACTCAGTTCATGCAGACTTGATTCCATGTTTGATGAGCCACTACCTCATCACTTGTGATTTTCAGGGATTTATGGGAATGTAAAAGTATAATGGGGAACATAAATTATCACATCCTGTAAAAATATAAACAACAAAAGAAATGTAAAAATAAACTTGTGTGTCAATAATGCAACAACCATGTATCACATCCACATTCACATTCGGGTGGGGATATCAACTTTCCTTCCAAAAAGTCATGTTTGGATTGAACAAAAAACAAACTTAGATTTAAGTCGAGGGATCAAAATGTCCACCTCAATCAGATCTTTTCAAACTTTTTCCTTGTCCACCTCTTTTTCTTAAAGACTTTGAGCCAGAGCATTTAACAAAAACAAACCAAGTTGGGTTTGGATGATGATATTGGACTTAAGTTAGATATTGCAGGGACAAGTTGAGGCATCTACGTCACCTCCAATTGTATCGTTTTTGTTTGTGAGCCTTTTTTTATTTTTAGTACAGGCCATTTTTTTTATTTAATAGTCTACAACTTTGAGTATCCCTTTTTTTCAATCTCCTTTCATCTCATCTCCTTGTTAAATTCGATTCAACTTGACAATCGCAAGAACCAAAGGAAACGGACCGAAGCCAACTATTGAAAAGTAGTGAAAGAGATAGAGAAAAAATTGGAATAAAAAACAAACCGGTCGTAAAACCATGTAGCAAACAAGAGAATTCATTGATAATGTGTAGTAACACTCTTGTATCAAGTAAAGTCATCATCATGAGCATTGATTTAATTGGCATTCTCATCCCTCGTCTCCACTTTTCTTGAGGATGAGCAGACTCACAATCAGATTAGATCAGATCAGATCTCTCTACCTAACCGAGTTTGATCCAACCAATACCACACAAAGAGAAAACAAAGTGATTCCTTTCAAAATCAGAAAATCAAAGTCTAATTTCAATATCATCAGACGAGGCAGACGAGACCATGGCCGGATAAAGGAGGAGATGATGATGATGACAGTAATGAAAAAAATACTTGGAAATGGTTTCATTGCCAAAATCGGAACCATAAAATCAAATCCATTGAAGCGTGAAAACATTCACTTGACATTTGCAAGTTTTCGACGTTTATATTCGCACACAAACATACTCTGCTACTCACTCAGTTCTAATGTTCTATAGCTAACAAATCCAAACATTTTTATAGGCCCACTTATTTTAGAAAACTAGCCGACTGGCCAAATAGTTTCTCATCTTTCCATTGGAAACATTTTGGATATGACCATAATCCTCCTAAAATTACAGCATTTTTTCCCAATTTTGTTTTCAAATTCTGAAAATATTTATTTTTGTTTGTGACAGAAAAAACTGTATCGTCATGCTTAATTGGGGATATGTGAGATGCATCCAGTTCAGAGTTTAAGCTGAGTTGCAGTGCATCTTCAAATTCCTCTTTTATTTTGATGGTGCTTTAGAATTGGAATGTGAGGCTCACCTCATGTCATGTCACTGGTTTATGGTGCATGTAGGATGTGCATAAGATTCATGCAAGTACAGACACTTCTTACATTCATAAATCTTGTTGCGAAAGAAAATACTCTTGATCGGATCTGATAGACACGGCTCATCCTGGTTTGTTGCTACCTTGAAGGCATCTTTTTTATCTTTGACGATGGCTTCCTTAGTTGTAAATGGCTCAGTATTGTTGTAAAACTGGAATGTAATCCGATTCCACCATTTCGCTAACTTTATTTCAAACATATTATCCTCATCAGCAGCATCAGAGGATCGTGTGTGTGTGTGCAAAGAATTACTGACTGAAATGAAAGAAACAGATGAAGAATGGGGATAATACGGATAATCCTCGTAAAAACATGTCGGAACCGATGCTTCTCCTAATACTTACTTCTTATACATCTACTAAAAAAGAATACACCTCTCTCGTATTTTCATCTTGTGAGAAAAGTATGGTATAAGAACAATTTTGTATTTATGTACAACTTTTTGCATGCATGAAATGCATTCCCACTTCCACTCTTTCTCCTTTAAACAATATTTTTTACTTGACAGCTTCAAAACGTGGGCTTGCTTTCTTGCTCTCCGCTTTTCATCTTCATGCTTCGTATTTTTCCCATGAAAAGGAACAACTCGGTTTTTCATCTTAAGTTGCAAGCTTCCCTTGTCGTAAAACCTTCGTGAAATGAATGATAATTTCAAGTTTGCATACAGGTATGCAACAGTCAGTGAGCCGGATACAAATTATTGTGGGAAATGGATTTGTGCAGCTGTGGGAAAATTTCCAACAAAAAAAACTATCATACACCGTAATCCTCTTAGAACTAAGCGTACTTAGCTCCTCTAACATAAAAAATCTATTGTAAGAGCAAGAACGGTAAGAACACAACGTTAGTTTAGTACTTTTGGTTTCCCTATCTGTATTTCTGCTCTCAATGCTCAAATCTCAAGAAGTGGTGAACAACAAGGGATAATTGATGAAAAACTAATAATTGTCGAAAAAGTTTGTCATGTTTTTCCAAATCCTCAAGTTATCATGACAGATTAATAGAAACCAGGAAGGAGTAAAAGTGTGTAGGATGGTTCTAGGTAGAAACTGCTACCAAAATAACGTCTACCGCACAAACTGCTACGAATAAACGTCTACCAAAATTAATGTCTACCAACAAAAACTGCTACCCACAAAAACTTCTACTATACAAAATTTGATTTTAATTTGATTGATTTTAATTTTCATTATATCATTGTCAAAGGTTATATAATTTTGCTTTTTTCTACTTAAATCTTACGTCTAACGTTAAAACTATAACAATATTGAATATATCACAATTCAACAAACGGATTCTACTAAACATTTACTCATCTAGTGTTCACACTTGCTGGTGTTGGTTCTTCGTTTTCCTCATTATCATTGTCCGTATTAGGTTCAGAATTCGCTAACAAGACACGTTTGCTTTTATACTTGGTGATAACATAACTGTGCGTTTTAATTGCTATACCTTCAAGAAATCTGACAGTTCTTTACTTCCTGATATATACACATTAACTAATGATTCTATATTTCCATTTATCTTTCTATATTTTAACTTTGAAGGAGTTGAAGGTTGTCTCTTTTTTAATTCTAATTTTTAATCAGTACGCTCCTGCTCTTTGGCCATAATTCTCAAAAATCTAAAAAAAAAATAAGGATGAGAACAACCGGTCACACAATTGATTTTATTGTTCCAACCTTCTACCACGTTATTAGATTTCGGCAAGCTTTCCAAAACTCGATTATAAAAACCATAAAACAAAAAAATATTATAAATAAATTGCTTTATGGATTTTTAAAAAAAAATCATGAGTAGAAGTTTTTGTCGTAGAAGTTTTTTTGTGGTAGAAGTTTTTGTCGGTAGAAGTTATTTTAGTAGCAGTTATTGTAGTAGCAGTTTGTTTGTAGCAGTTTCTACCGGATGCCTGTAGGATGAGAGAGAAAATCCATCCCTTTTTTACCAAGTACTATCTCTTTTGTCAAAGACTTTTCCAACAACTTGTTTCCTTTCTTATCACTTTCTTTTCATCAATTCAATCCTATCCGATTTCAGGTGGAGAGGGAGATATAGAGATGTACACGTCAGTTACAGAAGGAAAAGGATTCTCCAAGGATATTTACACATAATATATATTTCCATAAAAGAAAGTCCTTTATAAATAAAAATCCTAAAAAATTAAAGGAACCTTGAAAGGCATATCAACTTTTTTTAAATTTCATCATCATCATCTCGCCTTTTTAAACAGTGAATAATTTTCAAATTCCCTAAAAATAACAAGCTCGCTTTTACAGTTAAATCATTTCACTAAGGGAAAAGTTTGAAGACACTTTTTTTCCCATGAAAAAATATGGAATTACACCCATTTTGTTGTCCGCATGTGATCATAACTATGTTAAAATGGGAAACCGAAACTTTTAATCACCTTGTGAAAACCCACCCGTATTTACTCCCTTGCCATTATCATCTTCATCATTATTTACATCAACACTTTCTAAACTAAACAAATTGGAAGGAAATGTGTAGATACATACATGGGATTCTAGTATTATTAGTTGCCTCCTTAACTTCTGTACTGTACAGTAGTAGAGCTACTTCTATATAGATCTCAAGATCAAATTATAACTTGCCCTTATTCAACGTTACGTTACAAAAAATAAGCATTGGGACTTTAATAAGAATGATGACGATGAGTCGACCAACTTTTTTTTGTGCGCTCATCTTATTAGCAACTTTTTGCCCTGAAGTAAACGCCCATGACAACAAATATACGGGGCACAAACATATTAGCCATATTACATAAAGTCAAGTCAGAGAGGCTGAGAGTGAAGAAACCAAAGTTTCTTTTCTTTAGAAAAGCGTGAGTCCCATTCTTCCACTTTCTTACAACATTTAGCTCTCATTTTATGAATAGGAAGAGGAAGTGAGAAGGAAAATGTGCTTCTCCTTCCCATCTTCGTCCTCTCTGGCTCCGTTTGCAGTAGTCTTCTCAAACAGTGAGAGAGAGCCCAAAAGAGAAGAAAAAAGATGGACCTTTAACAATTTATACTTATTATTATATTTTGTCTCCACACACACACACACCACCACACCATCACCTTATTCTTTTATTAGTGGAGTGAGATGTAGCGCAGACCAGACTAAACCACATCGTCATCACCACCACCACAACTACACCTACACCCTTTGCATCTTAATGACTTCCGTGAGCATGCATAATGATAACAAGAGAAAAGAAAGGATGGGATCATCATTATCATCATCAACTCAAGTCGTATCATCGTGTTTGTCGTTGTCTCTCCTTTTCTTCAAGTCGATATAAGAAATGGATGGGATGAAGACTCAACAATTTCACGCTCTACTCCAGTACTCAGTGATCATCTCCCCAGGGACTAAATTGGAGACAAGAAAGAAACAAGGGAGAATAGATTGGGCCATGGAGTAAGCAGAATGAAAATCATTTTTTTCTGCCATCATCATCATGTTCATCCTTGCGTACGCATCCAACCTTAAACAAATTGATTATGCACGAATGAATTAATCCATGTTCCAAATATCCCACACAACCTTGTGAACAATGAGAAGGATGCAAAGAACCATGTAACCGGTTCCATCCAGCCTAGCTTTGGATGCAAATGGAGAAAGGAAACCGGAATGAATTTTATGGGCTTGGCTACTTTTCCTTGAGGTAGGGTTCAATTATAAATCCTCAGTCAGACATTCTTTTCCCCTTTGTGAATACTTTTTTTTGAGAAAGAGAGAAAGTGAATCTGTTTCGTTACTACTCTGATGATAATTACACCTCGCAAAATAGCTTAATGTAGAAAACACATAAGGTGTGGTTTATGTGGCTATATAAATTTAAGGCCGTAACCTTTCCACTCTCTAGACACTCATTTTAAGACTCACTCATTAGTTATTTATGCAAAAAGAGATGTGTATGCATATTTTCCCTTCCATTGAATAAGTAGCTTATTTCTGAAAATTTTTGCTCATCATCATCATCATCAGCAGGAAAGGCGTGCTCGTATTTTATATTGTTCATAAAAAAGGTCCTGACCTTCAACACAGGAAAGCTTTCCTATATTATTTATTTAGTATGGAATTATGGAAAACACTCTCCTCCTAATAATACCCCGTCCAACTCCAACCAACTACTGAGAGAAACTACTGGGAGTCTGAATGTCACTGCACCTGCGGTCTTTTATATAATATATGATGGGATTCTCCTCAAAAAAGGAGGTAAAAGCTCACGGAACACAATAGCAGCAACAAATAACGACAAATTCCTTCCCTTTTTATGAGATGAGTAGGATCAAGGGATTTTAGCAAAAGTGGATGTTATAATCAAGATGATGATGATGATGATGATGGCAATGTCAGTGTGCAGTACATAGCAAAACAACAAGTCACAAACTATTCTTTAAATTTGAAAGTATGCAAAAGTATGGATATAGGTAAGATTTTACCCTTGCATATTCATTACCCAAGAAAGTACTTAATTATTCGAAAAAAGTTGGATGCTGCGGTGTAAAAAATTAGTAGCATGAAGTAAAGTAACTACACTTATTCTGAGAAACTAGCAAAATAAGAGAACATGGTTTGCCCCAAAACAAGTTATAATGATTGAGCTTGTTTTGTTGGTAGCTGGTTTCCATGTATGTTCCAAGATTTTGTCACTTTGCAAACAAGGTTCAAGCTCATGATGATGATGATCATCATCATCATTTTTGTGTCCTTCACATTCACTTCACATTCTTATTCATGAGGACTTTGAGTGAACTTGGCCTTTGTTGTGCCCACATCTGACATTATATTAACCACACCACCTTCCCCTAGCTTCATTTTCCAACTCACAACTCAATAGAGGAAAAGGCAAGACTTTAAACGGGAACAATAAACTCCTCTCTTTTCATCATCACAGTTCTCAGTCCTTCCATTATTCTTTAAAACAAAAAGGCAATGCTGCATATGGTGATGATTAGGCTGCTGCTGCTGCTGAGAATATTTTTGGTGATGTTATGTTAGAATGATGATGATGATGATGATGATTACGACGACAACAACATGAACTTCATTTCTCTGAAGAAGAGATTTTCTCTCGCCATTTTCAAATTTCAGAGATGGTTAAGTCCTGCTCACTCTCGTGGAAAATGCACTGTCACTTCAAAAATCCTATTCTCTCCTAAAATCTTTTTGGCTTTTCACTCCTCACATGGAATCAACCTCATCCTCTCCCCAAGACAAATGTAAAGAATAAGTGGAAGTAGACTAACAAAACAAGACAAAGAACGTCCATCTCTCTAAGTCTTACAATATTCTATACGAAATTCCTTGCATACCCACTAGCTATTCCCAAGTACAAGGTAATGCAGTGTCCAAAATATAAGACAAAAGGATGAAATGTCAAATGCAGGGAGTCCTCCTCACGATGACACAATGATGATCGTGTTTCAAAAACAGAATGACAGCAAGTGTAAACTAAACAATAATATTGGATATCAATCCTTTAACAAATGTTAAATTAATACCACTTAAGTGAAGCGGAACAGCAGGAGCCCAGTGACACTGAAATGCTTCCATCCTTGTCCTTTCGGAGTAATTAGGTACAGGGTAAACGAAATTTAATGGAATACTTATTTTGAAATGAATTTTTGACGAGTTTTTCAAATGAAACAAATCACGACACGCCCACCTCTCAATTCAATATCAATTTTAAAAACATCAATGTTGAAAGAAACCATAGCACGCTACCGTTTCCGTGTCCTTTCCACTAAAATCAATCAATTCTTTCCATTGAAACAACGTAACGTCTATCCATTTGACGATAACTTAAATAGACAAAAATTGACGGAAAATGGAGGACATTTCTCAGCAATCAGGATTAAAAGTGACAGACGAAAACAACTTTCTTTTAGACAACAAACACACATTTTTCTTTGAACACGAGGAAAGTTCTAAGTCTTAAGTTTCCAGAAAAAAATTGAGCTGAGGGAACAACAAGTCTTGGTTTGTCGTGTTTCATAACCAAAAAACAAGTTGTTTTTAAGATTGGGGAAAATGTGGACTGGACACATTAGTTTGTTTTGCACAGTGGACATTTGGCACAAAGAGAATATTATTATAAATCATTGGAGGATTGATGCCACTCTTTCTCCATCATTCTTTTGTACTGCCAAAAAAGCTTCTTCCACTCACCTCTTTCTGTCCCTTTTCACTGAGCTTGTTATTGTTAATGTCACAATGCAATCCTACTGATTGTCATTTGATTAACTACGAAGAAACCGTTTACCAAGAAAAGGAAAACAATAAAAAAATAAATTGCTAATCGAATTATGCGCAGAAAAATATTTTTGCGACTGTTTTGTTCGATGTTCGACCATTGGCTTGTTCATATCACATCACACTGCACTTTAAATTCAGTTTCCTTTCTACGAAGATAAAACTAAAGGTAATTATTTAAGAAGTGGACCCGCTCCTTTTCCAGAGAATAAGATGTGGATGTGGATGAAGATGAAAGCTCTAGAGGAAACTAATTGCCCAAAAATTTGTGAGACTTCGTTCAAGCTGAAATGTCTATTGGACGTGATGCTAGAAAAGGAAATATAATTTCAGCGAAGAAAAAAATCAAGAGTGAAAAAAAGAAATAAAAGGGTATAAGTAAGTAGATAAGCCTTTTTCTTACAATCAGGAGCGGAAAGCAAAACTCAATTTGCCATGACCGCACAGCAGGTGGTATGTGATTTTGAGAGAAGAAAGGACACGACAGGGACACAGAATTGAGACTACGACCACACACAATGCATTGTCACTTGTCATGGCAAAGCAAAGGAAACCAACATCAAGGGGAATAAGAGAAAAGAGAGCCATCTTCTACTTGGTAACCGGATATATACTTAAAATGGAAATCGAATTTGTTCCCGTTTCAATGTTCTTTATTGGCTATATCATTTCCTTTCTCAACTGATTTCCCCAAAGGTAGCTTCATTGCCAATATAGTTTCCTTTGAAGAATAAAAACTAGAAGATCATCAGTAAAAAAAGGACAATAAATAATAGAAATTTTTAGGGACGGATGTAAAAATATGGTGGAACTGCTACCTACGCCTACATAAACGCACATTATTATATGTTATCGTAACATTGAACTTAAAGTTTACAAGGAAATGGACAGACAGACAGACACAAAATCTATTGTCACAAAGTGGTCCACCATCAAAGGATGCAGCATCCGGCCAGTAAATTCTCCTGTAGATATTTTGTTATTTATTGAGCTGAAGGGAAGACGAATAGCAAGAAAGGAAGTCTGAAGTCAGACAATAGGATTTATTTTGTACTATTGTCATAGCAATCTCAACCTCTTTGTTCGCTCACATTGAAACATAAAACTGGAATAAATAAAATAAAAAACTGTGTGACGAAAATCATATTTTACCCCAGCCATATTTCCTACTCAAAATCGAGCTTTCAAATTTCTTTTTCTCTTAGCCAATGCTTCAAAGGATACTCTATGTGTCGATATGCTGTGTTCTGTTTTTCAAGAAATGTGACATGAATGCTTAAGGATGAGAAATATAGAAAGAGACAAACCAGCAAGGAGGATGAACTCTTAAGCCGATAGAATGTTTTAAAAAGGGAATTCAAAGAAAATCTTGTCTCAATGTTTTGTAGACTCGTTCAACTTATTTGGAATTCAACCAACCAACCAGCTATTCCAACTTTCTCTCCAGTTTCAGTAGGTTGGCTCGCAGCAGGAGGAAAAAGTATTTTAATGCATGACATATATATTATTCATCATCATCATTTATGACACTAAGGGACACAAAAAAGTACGTGCCTTGCCATGCAACTCTCTGACTTTTCCCAGTTTGGAAAAAAGGAAAATATGGAGCAACAACATTATGAATTATCCATCCGCTACCATACTACTCATCTAGTATTTCCTCGAGTTGACTCGTTTTAAGATAAAAAATGATGGTACTAGCATTACGACTCTTTTGATCTCCGCACCTTTTATATCGATGCTAATCGCGTGAGTGTAGGAATGACTTCTATGGCTCTGTTGCCTGTCGCTGCAAACCAACAAGTTCAAATCCGGAATTTTTCATTTGAGCAAAGTGGCTTTACTACTACTACACATGTTGATGATTATGTTTCTTCCTGACCTTTTGCAACCAAGTCTTTTGACATAATGATGTAAAGTAAAGGAGTCATTCTATGTGGCCGTTGGTAACAGCATTCATATAAAATACAGGGTTTTAGAATCGCAATCGCCACGAGCTACACACCCCACCATACAACCCGTGATTAAAATAATGTTTCGAGGAAACCTTTATTTATTCCAGGTTTTTTTGTGCATATAAAAAGTCTAATTTTCTTAAAAGCGTTCTGTCTATTATTATGTCCAAGCATGCAACTACTTAAAAGGAGAAAGAAAGGTGCTGGTTTTGACTCCCGCATTGTCTCCATCATCTCCACCGGCCTTCATATTATGACTTTGGAGGAGGAAGAGGAGGTGTGCAAGTTATTATCCTTCTTTTCAGTAGTCGTCATCCCATAGACACACACACACACCTGAACATATACCACCACCCGTGATGATGATCATTAAGACTTTTTCAAAGGAAAGGAGAAAAAAAAGTCAAACTACAGAGCTGCCCATCATCATCACCACCATCATCTAGCACCTCATCTATTTTCATCTGACCTAAAGAGAAAAGAGGAGCATTTTCTCAGGAAACAGATTGCATGTCATGAGCTCAAGTCAAGCTAGAGCGTTGCAAGACGCACCAAAAAATGGGTAATAAAAAAAGGGAAGGGACGAGAAAAAAAGAAGTCTTAAAACTTTCTCTGCACCATATCACCGTCATCCTCATAAGCATCATCTCCCATACGTTAAAGTACACACATACTAAAGGAAAAAGATGAGCTAGCTGATGATCATGATGATGATGATATGTGATCATCACCGTCATCACCAGGAGCACCAAGATTCTCCTCCCTGGAAAAATATTATCTTTTATATAAAAAAGAGTCCTTCATTTTTTGTATTAAATAGGGACAGAAGATGATGATGATGTGATCATGTTTATTTCTTTCATGACATTTGAGAAATAATAATAACCTACTTATTTTCCGCTCTACTACCTCCACTAAGGAAACACAAAAAAATGTATACTAAAACTCCACAATCCCTCATTAAACTCGTTTCCCTTGTGATACTTATTTCCATCCAAACGAGCATTCTTCCTCAAAGTTGGAAATATAAAAGTTTCACTTTTTTAAGCAGAAAATTTGCAATTTGAAGCAGGATATAGTAGCTGTTTCACTTTCTACTTCAACCTCTGCTTCATTTGCTCCTTTCATTGGAGTCTATGAGAAGTATGTATCATCATCGTCATCAAAAGAAATTACGGAACAAAACAGTGTTTCAACAGGAATAAAAGGTGGGCAAATGAAGTCTTTGGAGGAAAACGATTTTTTCCATGTGTTAACATACCAAAAGCACCCGTCACATATCCTTGCATTTTATAAATTTAGTTTACCAACGTCTACTTACATTTGTCTTTTTTAAAATAAAAAGTTTATTTCAATTACACGTTCCATTTCGTTCCATCCATAACATCCTGGCTCACAAAATGTTTTTTTTTTTGCATTATGATGATGACGATAAGGCCATGAGTGCAATAGTTTAAAAGCACATCTCTTATTTTCTAACCTTGCATGATGATTACGGGGAGTAACGACGCATTTTATTACAGCCATAGAAAACACGGGTGCAGTAGTAGTTGGTGGGAGATTTGAGCTCGTAGTGTTCGAGTAATGGACTAGCATAGCAGGGAAGTAAGTAGAAGATTGCTCTCCAAAGTTTTAAAATAGTTTTGAGTTGTTTCTCGAGTAAATTCAACATTTTCCCTTGAGAAACCACCTTATCCGAAATATCATTTAGCTGAGCATTACAAGATTTAGTATTAGATTTTCTCCCTTTCTCCCTCTGCAAGTAGATACAAGCTTATGATACTATAGATATTGAGTATCTCTCTCTCTCTCTACATTCCATTGACATAAAATTACTTACAAACTTAAAACTATCCTGGGACGGACGGACGAACTACTACTTTAAAACATAATTTTAACAGTAGAAACTACAAACGTCATGAGAGTTCTTACAAACTACAAAGGCTGGAAGCCTTTTCCTATTTTTATGAGCTCAATAAAAGTAAGGGAAAGGATACATCCACAATTTTAAATGGTTATTGAATTTCTTTCCTCTAGTTTTTTTTGTTCGTTCTTGCTCTCACCGTGGACATCCCCAGATTTTGTATTTCTCCACAATATTTCAACATTTGGAATCAAGAATCCGGCCACGGCCACACGTCTCTCTGTCTAGTGGAGTGGAATAAGAAGAAGGAGTAAAAATTGTCTCAAAAAGTGTTATCTCTCCCTTTTACTCCGAGTGAATGAAAATCAAAGAAATGTACTCGTCTTCTCCCATTAGTACATCATTTTGAGCAATAGCAAACCTCATCATTTTTATCCCATGATTGATTCCGCCGGCTTTACACATTTTTTGGAAAAAAAAGAAGGAATGAAATGCAATTACAGTTTTATATGCCCCCATAAAAAAAACTTCTGATTGAGATTGAGACGAACAATATCCTCTCTCACATCACATCATGAAGTACATTATCACCAAGAGAAGGATGGTAGCTGCTTTTATTGCTCTACATTCCCATTTTTATTTGACAATGAGACACAATACACTTTTTACGATGGGAAACAACACATTGAGCCACTCGTTTGTTTTGTCGTCATTGTGGATAATTCTAAAAAAAAATGTTGGATGATAATGGCAATAATAATAATGATGATCTAATTCGTGCTCACGCACACATCCTCCTCTTCCCCACTCCTACTTTTATGCTGTATCACTCTCCTCCACTTTATTGAAGTCAAAGAATAATAGAAAGTCATAAAAACGGAAATCAAATGACATAAACATGACATGACATGTCATGCCCTGAGAGTTTTATTGCGTAATACTAACTAACATGATATACATTACAACATTTTCTGTATTTTTTTTCATTTCACGCATATTTCTGCATGTGACAATGAAAACTAATAAAATCTCAATCAAGATTCTGTGTCATTTTTATCGTCCCAATGAAAACAGGATCCAACTTGCTTTTTTTGTGTCCCGCAATTATAATTTGGAGAAAAAAATGGGATGGAATGATGTGAAATGTGATGGGAGTCATTGCTCCATCTCCATCCTATTTTCAAGTTGAAAGGACACATTACCCAAAACAAAGAATGGAGGCTTTGGACAGACAAGACAAATGGAATGTGTTTTTTTCTAATCCGCTCGGGTGTTCAGTAAATGGGACGTAATCCCCAAATACCACCATAAAACTAGACACAATAAAATACTCCTTGTTTTGGAGACTTGTTTTATTTTTTATGTTCCCGCGCGGTTTACTTGGTTATGGAGTGGTTTTTGGGACTGGAGTGAGCTCCTGGTTAAGATGTGATTACACGTATTAATGCTCATAAAATCGTCTACTTTCACTCCAGCTTTTGTTTCCAGCATAAGATATGTATTGTACATGATCATATCATCGTAATAGTCGTCTGTATATGGAGACAAGGATAGCGTGAGAGAAATAGGTGAATGTTTTTTCTGTTATGGGATGATTGCAAAGAGAAAGCAATGCAACAAGGAGAAGAAAACAGCAGCCGAACAACATACCGCGACACCACACCATACCATACCAACAACAAGAGTCATTATCCCTCCCAGTGAAATCCACCCACTTTTACCCATTTGCATGCATTCCAATTACCCATTCCGTGTTTTGTTTTGCCTTGGCTTTGGCTTTCTACTTGCATTATTTCCTGGAGAAAAATCTCTCCTCAGGGTGCACCAAACTATATAACTACCATCACCATTATCATGAGCTAAAGCCAGCTTTCATGGCTTGGGACAAGTGGAGAGAGTGAGCTGCTGGAAGAAGAGAAAGAAACAAAAACACACGTAACCAACAAGATAAACTCTAGCCAACGAATTGGAACACGACTTTCTCTGCTTTGTAACAATTCCATATAGCTATTATGATATGGAATCGGCGTGCAAACCTTTTTTTTTATTTGACGGGCTAATACTCAACGCCATCACCGTGAACTACATAACATAACATAATATTAAGGTTTTCCAAACCTGTAGGCTTTCCCCATGACATTCGCCCATGGTGACGATGAAGAATATGATGATGATAATAATAATAGCAATGGGAACAATGAGAACTAGGAACAGAAAGTTTTCATTCATCCCATTCATAGTTAGTCCAAGAAATATGGTTTATGACCGTTTTTCATTTCAGGGTTCACCCTCAGTTCTGGAGAATGGAAATTGATTACATTCAACTCAAAGTAGCGTTGTTACTAGTCCTCATCATTATCATCATGGGGCATTAGGCCAAAGTCAAATTGCCACTATCACCTTACGCCATAGCAAACTCATTTCATAGCCTAGCCAGCCAGTCAAGCATACACCTTTTGGTCGGGAAATAGAAACCTCTTCCGTCGCCACATTTTGGGAGTTAGCAGCAAACCAAACCAGTCACAGGTGTAGTCATACTAAATCCAGCTTGTAAGAAAATAGAAACATTTGTAATTTCTTGTAAATAAAACTGGAAGTTTGGGTCAGTTCATTTTAAATGAACAACATTTTAATATTTCTTACGGCACTTTACATCACTAAATGTTACAAGAGAAAATGGGAATTGAAAAGTTGAACAATGTCGCTACTGGAAAATGAATGGAATTTACGATGCGAGAAAAGTGCCCAGTGTAAAAAATTGATCAGCGTCGGAATGAGTACATCATTCTAAGTCAAATGCAAGTAATCAGCAGCAGCTCTACCACCACCAATGCCTTTTTTTTGTTAAAACGTTGAGAAGATATGGAAGTATATGTATTATTTGGGGGCAAAATGGGAATTGAAAGTGTACAATAATAATGACTCACAAGAGTCTACTTTGTGTTCACTTTCTTGCTCTCTTCCACTCAAAAGAAAGAACGTGTGTGAAAGTATGTATGCATGGAAGTTTCCCACATGATGATGTGATATGATATATAATATGTAAGCACATTGTTTGCGGGCTATTGAAATAACCTGCATTTTTAACTGGTTGACTTAGGCTAGTGTCTGGGAGCAGGAGGAAAGTCAAAGTAAAAAACAATGGAGGGAAAAGGAGCGTGCTCGGTAAATATCCATGAGAGGTGAGATTATCTCTCCCTTTTACCTCCTTTATAATCCAAACTTTTTCGGTTGGAGAAGTCCTCAGGGAAATTCAACCTCTCCTACTTACCCCAACTCTTGACAAATAGTGAGAAGAAGAAGAAGAAGACGAACAAGAACAAGAAGGAAAGAAGCCAATGTACTCTTTATAAATAGATTCCTTCCTTTAGTAGTTCAGCTAAGCGAAGAGAAGTTTGGTGGGTAAACAGTAGAGAGGAGAGCCCAAGCAAAGTACTTTTTTATCCGTATTACTGTCACTAGTGACGAGATGCTTGGAGAAATAACAATTTAAATTTAAGGAGCACCAACCACACTTAAGCTGACTAGCAGCTGAACCACCACCACTTTGGTGGCATGGTGGTGGTATGGTGGCGCCTCTTCTATATGAACCCATGTAGTATGTTTTAATCTACTAAAAAAATAGATACATATCGAATGGAAATAGAAAGAAGATCATTCCAAAATACTTTCACTGTCAACTTGCCACGGCTGCCAAAGACGAAGAGAGAGAGAGAGAGAGAGAGAAGGAAGGAAAATCTATAAAGTATTTTTTTTCTCCTTTTTCTCTCCCTTTCTCCAACATCCATCCATAAATATTGCATCCTTTCACTGAGAGCATACCAACCACCAACCATTACTAAACTAACCTGTGTTTCCTGTCAACTCTTGACAGATGAACAAAGAATGATGAAATAACGCAACCTTATTTTTCTTCTCAACTACTAAAAGCTTCCAATTCTTCATTCCAATAAAAAAACAGCCTTGAGTTGTGAATTTGTTTTTCGTTCTAAAAATAGTCAACATAATTTCACAATCCACCCCAAGCGAAATATTTGTAAAGTGCTTCATCTTCTTTCCCAAGAAAAATAAGTTTATCTTATTTACTTCCACTGATTCAAATCACCATCCATCCACTTGTTCCCAATTTTTAAAGACAAAGATGAGGTCGACCAAATTGATCTGATTGCATGATTGTGAGCTAACCCAAATCAACGACAACGCGTGTGTATATATATATGCGTGTGTATCCAAAATCTACACCACTAAAAGATTTTTGAGCAAAAACAAGAAAATAAGATAAAAAGTGGGCTGATGGTTGAGAGTGCATACCATTTATGGAGGCAATCTCTCTCTCTCTCTCTCTCTTTCTCGCTTCCTCCACCGCCTATTTACATTGCCGTTGGCACACAAAACAGGATTCCTTTACCCTTTTTTCCTCCCATTTTATCATGTATTACGGAGGTTTACCGTAAGTGTAAGAAAATTATCGGATTTTTTCTTCTTCTTATGCGGAATGGATCATGACGGCGACGATGATGATGATGATGGTGGTGGTAGTATAGGGGTGATAATGATACTCTCAATCTCATTCTCCTTTTACACATCTCTACCTTTATCAAGCTTGAAAAAATGGAAAGGGAGACGGAGCAATATATAACATTAAAACATATTAAGGAATAAGAGGAGGAAAAGGTGAAAGAAATCCTGCTCAAGTCTCACAATCAGCCAGCCCATGTGAGATAAAGAGAAAGAGTGGGATTGAAAGTGAGTACAGAAATATTTGGTATGGAATACTTGCTTTCCCATCCTCCTCTTTTGGTATACAATAAGCATCACCATGGTGGAGTGGAGTGGCAATGGCAGCAGGGCACAAAGAGAGAAGATGAGGAAGTATTAAGCTCCCTTAGTTTTTTTTCTTTGCTGAGGTACATACTTACTTACTCTACCTCTCTCTGGTGTGGTTTGGTTTGGTTGGGCTGGCACTGGCACCACGCCGTCTAACTTGTTCTGTTCCCCATTCCTTTTCCTTTCTGCTTCATCATTATCATGATCATCGTCATCATCCCAGCATCTCCTCTTTTTTTTGTTGAGGAAAAGAAAGGATGCATCTTGTGTACCAAACGGAGAATATCTCTGTCTCTGTGAGTATTAGCAGGGAGCCCAGCATCACTACAACTACTACTACTACTACTTGCTAGCTTCGGGCCAAGATTAGGCGGAAAGAGAAGAAAAAGAGGAAGCAAGTTGAGTCGACATTGCATAAATTCACCGAGTTCCCTTGGGACCCTACTCTAAAAGTTTTGTGCCACTTGTATGAAACTCCCGTCTCTAAACTCTCAAATGAAACAAGTCTCTGCCATGAGGATAGTCTATATACCAAAAAAATAAACTAGGTGGAATAGACGGAGATCGGAGGGCGGGAGTGAAATGCAACGTGCTTTTCACTCCTCCTGTACAAAATGCATGTGGAATGGGAAGGAAAAGTTGTAGCAGACAAAGTTAAAGGTGGACGTCGAAACTTAAACTACAAACGTCCGTATTGGTACGTGAGACTAGAGGAACGGAATAGTGAGAATTTTTTATACACCGATTTCTTCCTCACTTTCTCTTTTCAGCTAATTCAGTTCTAGCTCCAAAATTTTGTACACACAAAATACTACCTATGTAGCCAACGTTTACTCACTTTTTATCTCTTTTTTTCTCTCTAGCTAAACGTATCCATACACATCCACTTCTTACTTTCTTTACTTCCGCTTTGGCATCAACATCATCATCTTCTTGTCCCGCATTTTTGTATTGCCTCCTTCCTAAATTGCCTAGAGTTGTGCCTCTAGTGGAAACACTTTTCGTTGTGCTGCTAGTTGTTTTAAAGGATAAAAATCAACTTTTTCTTATCTCTAAACTCAGCCATGTTCAGCAGCAGAGCCAGCCCGGTTCCAAGTTCCACTCAAGCCAAAAGAGAGAAGAAAAAAGCTAAATAAATGTCGGTCCGACAATCTCTGAAAGCGGATCCTAATCCTCGGTGAAAAGCAAATGAATGGACGAAGGGAAATGTTTTTAACAGGGAAAACAATAAAAAAACGAAGAAAAAAGAAACAGATTTAGAGCAGTGATAAAACGGAAGCTAGGGCTTTGTTACAAAATGGCAAATGTACATAAATCCCGTGCCCTCATTTCCCCATCTCGCTTCTCCAATCCAATGTCCACGCTAGACTGGAGGAAGATAAGTAAGGATAAGTAACCATGTATCCGCTCAAAATCATTGGCAATGTCAAGAGCAAAGATCACGTCACATAATGCCCTTATATTTCAGTATAAAATAGTAAAGTCACATGCAACAAAGCAATGAATGTCAAATATCCTTGGACTTCCTATATTAATGCTAGTACACTCTTCCAAAAACATTATTTTAAAGAAAGTGCGTGTGTAAAGTGCTTAGCCACGTATGAAAAACTTGGATAAATGTTCAAAGTCAAAAAGGCGTGAGCAAACACTATGACCTCGCTCCTCGCCTTTCTATATCATTATGTTGGAGTTAGGGGGACACTATCGTATGGACGTTTTTTTACAGGATGTTTGGCATTCACTCCACTTGCTCCATTTACTTTAATACTAATACCAGTCATGTATGTTTTTTTGGATGGTATCTATCTATTCCTTACGCATTTGCTAACACTTTTTTTTATTACATCAGTGTCCTTTGTATCAAATGGTCTTTTATAATGTTTCTTGTCACTTTTGTAAAGCGCAAATAAACGGTTGTTTTCATCTAATCCGCGTCATACGTAGTTATTCATGTAGATACAATAGCTGCGCTGAAAATTTGACAATAAATGTATCAACAAAGGGTTCGTTTTATGCAGAACGAAGCATGCCATCATCATGTCTAAACGTAAATGCATATAAAAAGTTAGGATTCATGAAAAAAATTTGGAAAGCTTGTAAAACGAAGCTTCCTTGTTTTATGGCATTTTTCTATGTTTTTTTTTCACATCAAAACTGTTCTTGTCAGCGAACCTGTCAAACAATCTTGTTTTCCCTTGAGGAGTTTAATTGGAAAAGTTTACGGTTTGAGAATGGAGTTGGGGGAGAACGGAGGAATGTAAACTTTGCTTAAAAAATAAACATAAAAAGCAAGCCAACTAAAGAATGAAAAAGGTGCTGAATCAATTGAAAAACTTGGGTTGTTGGGGAGGAGTAAGCTTTTTATGCATGCCATGGCAATGTCATGCCACGTTCCATCTTTTTTATATAAAAAAGGTCGATATAGGTGGTGGTATTGGGTAAGCTTAGTTATTTATATGTAGGTGGTGATGGTATTCACTTTACACATGACACGATCCCTTCTGATTGCTGCCGGAGGTCAATTTACGGAATATTGTGGGAAAAGTAAAATAACTATGAGCCTACGAAATAAGTGATACTCAATGTCGTCATGAATAGCTAAAGGTGTTAAGGTGTGTAACAACAGCAGCACAACTCGTTGCGCAATTGTCCATGCGTCTTTTGCTAACCAAGTCGGACGGACTAACCAGTACATTTTAAATTAGGGTAAAGTTAGTGAGATGGTAGCTAAGGGAAACTCCACACATGGATGACTTATACACAGTCAGCTAAATTAACTTTTTACCGCAATAGAACATGGAAAAAATAAAGTATTTTCTCCCATTTCATGTGCGTGTGTGTGTGTGTGTGTTTGTGTGTGTGTGAGGCTGCTCTGGTTTGCCTTGGGTTCTGGTCTTGTGGTAAATGGTGGGTGAGTAAATGCACATCAAACCAAAAAAACGCAATGGGCAAGCAAAACACCAAGCTTGGAAAATTGCATGACTTTCTCTCCCTGTTTCTCTTTCACCAGTCGACAAGCTGAACAAGCAAGATTTATGCTGTCATTCAGCCACATGTCTACAACTTAAAGTTGCAACAGCACCAGACCCACACCATACCACCAGAAAAAAACCTTTGACTTGACTCCCATTCCATTCTCCATCTCTTTCTTTTTTGCCAAGCTTTTTTAAGCTCCTCCAAATTCAACCATGACACTACTACACACAAAAGGTGAAGTTTAATACGTGGTCTCCATGTCACTGTCATTTACAACGTATAAAAATGAATTTACATCACTTTACTCGACTTTTCCACAGAGAGCGAATACGAATGGAACGGATTTATACGTAGATAATACATGGAATTCAGTCAACATCCTAAATGCGTACTTTAGCTTTCTTTTCCTTTTGTGTTTTCCTTGTACATGAGTACAAGTTACAACACTAACAACATACGGTGTTTTGTTTGGGTTGGGTGTACACTTGAGCGTAGTTAACCTTGTTGTTTTTTCTTATCAAAAATGAATCTATGAGCGTCAGAATAAACAAGGTGAAAGTCAGCTCAAGTCAACTCAACTCAACTGAACAGTAGCCATAGTCGCCAACCTCTTGCTTGACTTGACGTTTACACTGTGATTAATATCTTCAACCTATTATTTATTTGACTTGTTGAAGGATAGCAAAAGTAGTTTGGTGCCAAGAGGCCGAATTACAAAATTAACTTGTGAAGGATAAAAAATTAATGACTGGAAACAAATAAATCCAAAGAGATTGCTAGAGTTTTGTGGAAACAAAGCATGGGAACTAGAGCAGATGGACGTATACATTTGGGTTCGTTAAGGACAGCGAATTTCTCTCCCAAACGTAGGTTCCTTCCATCGTTCCATCATGTTATCATCATCATATCGTAACTTCTATCGTGTTTGTTCTAATCTTGAATAATTTAGCCTTGATTACATTTACTCCCCTCCAATCGGTAATCATAATCAATAGGGAAACATTTTCCATGTCGTGTCTATTATTTGCGTGCTGACGAGCTCGTGAGAGAAAATAATTCCCTTAGCTTGTACTCATGTATTGAACAAGCTCTCTCTCTCTTTTCTAGACGAAAACTCCCCATCAGCCAGAGATAGAAGAAGAAGAAGAAGTTGAGTATGAGAGTTGAACTCAATAAAAAATCGTTTAATCCTCCCTCTCCCATTCTATCCAATCTATAGGCGACCAGTAGTACAAGTCGACGAGCCTTGTTTGGATTCCAGTGACGAGTAACATGTTGCATGTTCAACACCAATAAAACTAAACAAGCTCTGAATGGTTCTGAATAAAAGGAAAACTTGTTCCGATGATTGTTTTCTTTTCATCCAACACTCTCTCACTTACTTGGTTTTGGTCTCTCCAGATAAAAAACGGGAAAAGGGCCCCACCTCCAAATATAAAGGGTATATAGTATATAATATAGACAGGTGGTAGCGTCAAAACTACCAGCAAAAGTCGAGGTGGGTGGCTTTATTGGTTGTTTAACAAGATGCAAAATATGTGTGCAATGCCAACAAGGTTTCCCTCCTTTTCCCCTAAAAAGCAACAGTAAAACTACGACTCCTCAAGTAAAATTAGCTCCAAAAAGAAAAGAGTTGAAAAGTTTTTCTTTGGAAAAATAACTTTTTCTCATAAATACATGGTATTAAACATTAGCATAAGCACATGTACCTACATGCCATAACTCATAGCGGGTACTACTCCTTCCTCCTCCTCATGACTGCTAATTTTAGTCAACTCTCAGTTCGTGACAAGGCTCAATAAATAAAGTTGGTGGGAAGCAAGAAATTGCTCAATGCCTTTCCCTCTAAATGCTACTCAATACAAAAGAAGAACAGAGAGAAGAAAGAAGAGAAGAGAGAGGAAGTTGGTGTTTGGCAAGCAAGAAAGAAATCAATGTAGGTAAACGGAAGCCATATTAATTTTTCTCACCGAGCTGGAACAAATATAATTAGGGGAATTTAGCCTACCTCATAATTTGATTTGTTTTATAGTAAATACCCATGGTATCATCATCATCATTCGCTGCCATATCATCATCATTCATAACTCTTGTGGACCAACAGGAGACACATATGATGTGACTAAGCGTCCTCATTTACTCACCATTTAATGATGTTAGCTCGGCTTGCTTCCAACAGCAGAAAAGCTCTAATAATTATTATTCTGTATATTCTCTTTCATTTACAGGGTTTTCACGCGTTTTTTCCTCCAATTTACTTCATCAACTCCCTTGTTCTCTCACTTTTTAAAAGGAAAGGTAAACCTTGAAAAGTGGTGTGGTGATAGAGAAACCTTTATTTTATGCACTGTAACCTTCCTTCCTTCAACTTGACTCTTTCATTGCTTTGGTTTTTGGGTTGGTAGTTTGGCACTCACGTTCTCAGCATGCACGGCATGTGCTATTGCATGTCAAGCAAAAAAGCAACACGAATGAAACTGGAGCTGAAGTCTATAATTTTCTCGCCAAGAAAATACATGACCACAACACAAACCAGGAAGGGAGACTATCCATATTGCCTCGTCGTAATGACTCCTTTCACTATTATAAAGAGAAAATGGTCCGGTTTTGGTGGGCAAAGCTAAGACATACAGCCTTAAAGGACTTATATATTAGGAATATTATGCTACATTCCTTTTCTTTCCATGTTACATGCTATTTTACAAAAAAGCATTCCATGTGCTCATTCAAAAAATATGTATGTACATTTTTGTAGGAAGCTTGAGGTTGGTTAGGTGAAGAGTTTACTTTGCACATGTAATTAAAATGACTAAAAATAATTAGCAGGTACCCAAAACGCGTGCTTTACAACACACAAAAAGTAATTGAGCGTGGCTTAAAGTTGCAACCTTCTCCATGTTTTCATATTATTTTTTGATGATCTCTCCATCTTCATATTTCCTAGGGATATATTGTTTGCTTACTAATGCTTAAATTTTTAGCATATACATACGATACGAGTATTATTACAAAACGAAAGTCTTTGTACGCAGTTATGGTAATTCAATGCTTCTCTGAAGCTCAACCCTTTTGATATATATTTTTTTTGCAATCACATGAAAAGTGCTCATTACGGCGTCAGCTTTGATTTCCGATTTGTTACCAAGATGGAAGCTGAAAATCAAGAAAGAGAAGGGCAAGTCATTACCTCCACGTGATCGTTGAATCCTCATTTTAACGTCCTTCCACCGTTGAAGCTATTAGAATAATCCGTTTTCTTGAAATAGATTGATCTTTTCTCCTGGTCTCGTCGTTAACTAAACGGGTAAACGAAATGGATGGATGGATGCAGCTGCTGCTTTCTTCTTGACTTGTGCTATTTGTTGACTTTTGTTTGATATCCAGACTCTAACATGTGCATTTGTTCATCGGCTGAGTTGCAAACGCTAAAGCTGTTCTCACTCAAGAGTACATTATTCTGTTCCTTTGGAACAACTGGTACTGCTTTACTACTACTTCTTCTGATAATGATTGTAGGATCCCCATGTACCATCCCAAAATATGATGGGGCGAACAATACTTTGCTCAACTGGATTATCTCTGTCTGCTACTTTTTATACACAACTTCTTGGACAATGATGACAAGTAATATTTTTTTTGGTTGGGAGATGATGCATCGGGGTCGAATGTCAGGTGGTTGATGATGATGATGATAATGATGATGCCACTGATGAGTTTTTGTTTACGGAAGGATGGAAAAAAGGTTTGAGTTAAAATAGAGCCCAACGATTTCTTCTTTGCTTGTTGCTCTTCCTCTAGTCAAATTGTGGATGATGATGATGATAATAATAAATAATGATAATTATGATAATGATAATGATGATATGGTTGGTGATTTGATATACCCATGTAAAAATGTGGATATGTTGAGACAATAAAAACAAGTCACATATTATTAAACCTTACTAAACAAGTTTTATCAGCATGGGAGTTTATCTTGTCCACATGCACGCACCAAAACCTCGCTCTCCGTGTCTTTCACCTGTTCAAATAGAAAAGTGTATTTCTTCTTCAAAGCGCGAGGAACAGTCAAGTAGGCAAACCGCTGAGTAGATGATATGTAATTTGTATTTTCCCTGTAAACAATCCCAAACGTTTTGAGTATCTGTCTATATAATATACACACGTATGTTTATGATGTACGTCACTAATCATACAAATTGGTAGAACACATTTTGTGGCAAATGACTCCCTAAACTTGTGACTTTTTCATTGGAAATAAATTTCAGTTAGCGAATAATAATAATAATGATGATGATGATGATGATGATGATGAGATTCTTCAAAACACTTTCACTTTGAAGCACTAGCAGCAATCAATTACGATGTAGAGGGAAACATGAAAATAGAGTGAAACCAAGTGAATGATTTTTCTTTCTACTCGATTTTACAAAAGATTGAATTGTATTTTTTGACACAGGATGCTATTGAACGATTGGTGAGTATTATATTATTCCTTTGAGTATGAGAGAGTTGAAAATGGGTAGAAATATGTATGTCATGTAAAAAATAAAAATTTGGGACTGTTTGTTTCAGCAAAATGAAAAGGGAATGGATGGACCTAGCATGGGAAAGAGAGTACGAACGAGGGAACGGAAGAAAGTAAGTTTGATGAAAAATGTCTTTGTTTGTTTTTATTCTCTCGCTTTCTCTGGAAAATGTGCTCCGGACTGTTTGGGAATGAGAGAGAGTGAACCGAGTATGAAATGTAATGCACGGTGACAAGGGAGCAAATGATTCTCGTTCCACAAGTCGGGCCCATCTTATATATGCGAGGCACTTGCACTTTGTGCCTTAGCCAGACCAACCAAGCTTCCTTTTGCAACAAGAGAAACTGTATGGTAGAATGAATGGGGGAAGAGAAGAGAGGAAAGCAGAGCAAAAACTTGGAATAAATGGAGAAGGTGAGCTTGGCTTGAAAATCCTTCTTGTTGTATTGTGTAATAAAAGGGGAAAAAGAGCAAGAGCATGCATCTCTCTCTCTATTTCACACACACACACACACACACATTTTCTATCAGGAAGGAACAGAAAGGGGGAAATGTTTAAGGGGATATAGAACTAGAGACTCAAAGCTTCGGTTCAACAAGAACGGCTTGAGTTGAGATGCGAGAGAGGAAAAAATCAAGCGTAATGCACACAAGTGAAAGCAACAGAGAAAAGTAGCAGTGTAGCTTTCACTCCTATTTTTTCCATGGCAGGGCATGACGTGCCTCTTTTTTCCCACCGGTTGCCAAAACGTACACAACTATACCAATAATATGGTATGGTAGTGGTGGTAGGCACATGTGAATGGATTTCTATCTCCATTTGTAACAATTTATTGACTTGACTCATTCTGACTTGGCTTTGGCTTTTTTCCTTTTTCCAGCTTGCTTTTGAATCCTTCTCCCTGCTCTGTCTATCTCTCTCTCTCACACACTTTTTCCCAGGTCTTTTGTAGCTGTTGACTATTTGCCCATAATAATGGGGTAAAGCATAGTATATCCCTATATAACAAACAGCCTACATACCATCATCATCAAACATGTGGTTAGGTACGTTCTTTGGTTTACTCGAAACATTTAGTTTTTTTGTGTAGAAATTCTACTCCCAGAGATTCAGATGTGATTGGATGATAGGAGTAGAGCCAGAAGGAGAAAAATGAAATAAAAAGAGTCAAAACACAAGGCCAAGTGTGTATAAAAAAGGTAGAAAAGGAAATGGAATCATGCGAGTAGCCTATTAGGTGATAAGGAAAGTAGGAAAATGCATATATGTTGGAATTAGATAGGATGCAATTGTGTAAAATGAGTTAAGTCTCTAATTGGTCTGACGAATAAGTGGAATCCAATTCCAATCTACAAAAAGTATTGACTAATGACCAGCAGCAAAAAAAAGTTTTTTTCTCTCTGAGGAATCATGATGCAACTCCTCCAAACCCATTTTATTATTTTATTTGTGCATTGCTCTCAATAAAAAGTAATTGCTTGGGGTTTCGCTCGTGCATTTAGGTAATCTTGTTTTGCTACTTGTTTCACTTTTAATCTTGTTCCCTTTTTTTGTGAGCCGCTCTTGCTTCGAAAAGGGAATGATTTACTGGAAACAAGGACATGGTTTTGCTCAGGGAGCCTCGTGTCTGATGCAATGCAACGTCAGACGTTGTTGATTGTGAAGGCTTTCACTTTGAGTTTTTCAGTCGGTGGAAGAAAAACTACCTTCCTACAGACGACCGTCATGAGGGAAGTGGAACCTTTCTGATAATAATATATATAATGGAATGTGAAATTGAAACAAGATCGTCCTCTGTCCTGAGTGTTTTTCCATCGCTTCTTTTGGTTTGGGATTCAATGCATGCATGCATGTCATAATTTTGTACCAGTTTCAGATTTCTACTTATTGGAAACACTGAGCCTTAAGGTAGCCAAGCCACTTGTTAGCGTCTGGAAAAGTTTCAATGCAATGACCGATGAGCTACTTCTTCATCATTGTTTTACCTGGGGATTGAGATTGCATGGGAAACATAAAATTGTATGGCATTCAAATACAAGCCAAGTGTGATTTACGATCGTGGGAAAAATTAGATCCAAGACCACTTAAGCTTATAAAAAGAAGGGCAATAGTTCTCTGATAATAATAATATAAACCTGGTAACACAGGAGAGTAACGAGCTAGCAATCTAGGGTTTATAAAAGAAAATTTATGACATTTGACCCTTAAGATAACATCAAAGATAAGCGCGCACCACGACAGGTGCACCTCAAATCAGTTCCACATTAACTGGTATTTAATTGTAATCAGTAAGGAAAGCTAATAAAAAGGCTCAACTTAAGTTCTACTGTGATCAATGTTGTACGGGCATATCTTTACATATGTACTAGGGTGGTGCTCCGTCATTATCGTTTCCTTATTTTGACCGTTGCTAGCATCCATAACCTCCAATGTTATTTTTTACTTAAAAATAGACAATAAAAAGCTGTACTTTAAATCGAAAACCTATAAATTTAGTGTTTAAATATAGAAAGCAGCAGAGATCAAACTTATGACTTCATGAACGCATGTGAAATCAAATCACATAAAAAATACAAAAACTCACCAAATTAGGGATTTTTCATTTTTTTATGCAAGTGCTCCAAATCCTATGGTAACTTAATATTTACAATGTATTAAACAAAATTTTGTACTACACACGAACACACAATATTCATATTAGTATGAGGAGCCCCTATCCTCCGGATACAGAAAGTAGATGGTGACTGGTCCTTTGGGAGTATTCACTTGCTCCGTGTGTTTTATCAAGTACGTTGCTGCAATTCCGTAAGCTAGACATGGGATGCCTACAAACAGAAAGAAATTAGAATGAATTGAACAGTTTGAAATATGCAAATGGCTTCCTTCAACTGGCAGAGCAATGATAATATAATACGCATGCCTACCTAAATTCATTACTTTGATGACTCTGAAGAACGCATCCTCAATACGGAGATCTTGGTACGGTCGCTTGGAACAGTGATATTTAATGTAAGGATAGCATCCTGTCCGGAGAATGTGATAATTGTGCTTTCCTCCACCAACAATCCAATTGAAATGGGATCTTCCTCTTTGGTCGTTCGCTATGCTTTCGTACTTCACAAAGTATGAGGTCCATGGTGGACATCCGTTGTTTTCCAAGTGACTAGTCAATACCTTTAATAGGAAAAAGAATAAACGTTAAAATTACTATGAAGATGAGAATAGTTTCTAGCCCTGGATATTTCTGGGTTTTGAACTCTTCTGTATTGTATTTTGCATATCATAACAAAAACTTACTTCAGAAGCCTTGGGTTTTTTGGTAAACAACGTTCGTTGGCTTGCAAATATGCAAATCACAGGATTTTGAAAGCATGTCCTTAGCCTTAAACTGCCGAGAGGCAGGATGCTGCAACTAAACATTTAACTAATTCCACACTCGCTACAACGGATGTTTAAAGTAAATGGATTGGTTATTGTCTATTTTATCTAAACAGAAAATGAATAAAAAATATTCAGTAATAAAAAACCAAATGAATATCATAAGAGGTCAGTCAGAGAAGTAATGACGAGGTCTTTAAAGAATGATGCATAATTACAACTGAAAGCAGCAGCAGCAAACAAAACTTATGAAAATCTTCATGGTTATTGATGATTTAAAAATTATTATGTTGATGATTTGTCTTGTGTGTAAATGTTCAAATATTGCACAACATGTAATTTGTCAGTCATTCACATTTCTTAATTTTATTACTTAAAATCATTTGACTCACTGAAATTAACATTTGATACTGGAATAGAAAACGGTTTTATAATATAGCACGCCAACAACGATTGTGTGTAGATATTTCAAACAAACATAAAATTATGAATGATGTCATCATTGTCATCTGAAAAGAAACCAATCTGCATACTCTTCAATTTCATAACCACTACTTAAAAATATAGACTACGGATATTATTTTGTTGCTTCACACGGACATTTTTTGCGACCTCTAAAAATATCGTTTTGTTTTGTTTATAAGGTAACAACACTAAATCTGATCTCTATTCACAGGTTAGATACATTGCTGAATGAATGATGTTACATAATATCTTCCCACTTCCAAACCTTGACACAGCCATCGTCTCCAGTTGATGCCAGAAAGTTTTCCAGTTTTGGATGCCACTTGACGCTGTTGACATCACCTGCGTGAGCCTTTACTGTACAAAGCAGCTCAAAGTTGTTCTTCTCCAGCTCGTTGGATGCTGGAGCCTCTCTGAAGATGCGGATATGATCATCTCCACATGCTGTAGCAATCAGTCCATTTTTCTTGTTCCACGCCACGTCATAAATGGGACGTGGGTGGTGACCACCAATGGTGGCAGCACAGCTCCATGTCTTGTCCCCACTTCCACTAGGCGCCTTCCATATTTTGAGAGTACGGTCATCAGAGCAAGAAATGAGGCGCTCACCACTAGAGTCAAAGTCGATTGACCACACGGTAGAGTCATGACCTGTAAGAGTAGCAGTAGTTGTCCAGTCTCCATCGTCTAAATCGTTGACATAGGTTTTGATAGTGTCATCATAGCTACAGGAGGCCAACATGTCCATGTGAGGATGCCATACAACTCGTTTCACGTCCTGGGAGTGTACTGTCATCACACCGGAACATTCTACGTCTTCACAGTCATCCAACAAGGACCTTTAAAAATATTTTAAAATTCAAATGTTATTTAAAAATGAAGCTCATTAGCAAGAGAGATGTAAATAATATTTAACAAATGAACGTTTCGCTCACCAGATCATCACATTCTTATCCCTTCCACAACTGGAGAAGTAGCGACCGGAAGGAGCCCATGCCACAGCCTTGACCTCACTCTCGTGACCCTCCACCACTGAGACACAATTGTACGCTGACCTTTTAGATTTGCCAACTTCCCATAGAGTGACTTGGCCATCAAAACTGGCTAATAAGATGTACTTTCCACAAGGAGACCAAGCCACATCCCGAACGCTTCTGGTGTGGCTTCCTTCCCCCAGCTTTGTGACGAGTGAGCAAGGTTCGGAAGGCAATTTTGACTTTTTCAGGTCCTCCGTCAGAAAAATGCAAGCCTTATGGTCTTCTCCACTGGATGCCAACTTGTTATCCCCATGTGGACACCAATCCACTGCCCAACCCTTGCCACGGTGGGCATTCAAGCTCTGAACTATCTTTAACATTATGATACCCTTCGAACAATAATTTAAGGCCTTTTAAAAACTTCTCCGATGCGTTGGTAAAAAAGTTACCACAATTCCTTGAGTTTTTACTTTTAAAGATCCAAAAACTCTCGTATTACGGCTGACAACTATCAACAACAGCTGACTGATAAGTCAGCTATAAAAAATTAAGGGAATACTGAAGACCTTGTCATTAATCCCTTTACAACCGCTTAATTTTTACAGCTGATTATTAAATATTCAACTACTCACTTTGCAATTAACCAATAAATGACTAATGATTTCACTTGTCTCCTCCTCCTTCCCTTGAAGTGACGACGATTTTACCAGCAGCTGACTTAAAAACTCGAACAGAACCTAAAATGATCAAACACCAAATAAATAAATAAAGTAAACTGTAAACAAATGACAAAATATCACAAAATAAGGATCATCTCCATTGGAATAACTGAAAAATGACAACAAAAACAGACTAAGGTAATTAATGTCACCTTTAAGGTTTTAGCTGAATACTTAAACCCACGAAATCTTAACTGTTGACCTCAACCAATCACACTTTTAACTAACACGGAAATTCTGATGATAAGAAAAGCTGAAAGTAAGAGTTAAGTGGATTTGATCGGATAGATTTGCTTTAGACTAGCAAAAAGTAGATATACTAGCGTATTTCTGTTCCTTCTACTACAGTACAAAGTTCCCACTGCATTGGAGAGGTATTGTGATACCGTGTGTTTCTATGGCTGAGTCGTGAGCAACAAAGTACGAATGTATATATGCACTTCTACTACACTCTAATACACATTCAATATTTCTTGTGATGTTTTATCCCGAGTATTTGGCAAACTTTTTGGTACGTCAGGAACTACTCATTCCTTTTAAATTAGCATCCTCCCGTGGTACCCTAAACACTCGTAGCCACCCTAATGTCACTCTGACCCATATCATAAACAGCATGATTTAAGCAAGTCGACGCTGAGAAAAAGGACCGCTTTGAAATAATATAGATGCATATTTAATTCATACATCATGTGCACAATACTTCACATGCAAATTAAATTTACATTTTGGTTATAAGCCATATTCTTACTTTTATGGAAGTTCTTTAGAAAACAATGATTTCTTTCACTATATCCAAATATTTTAGAACTATTTCAGGAGTCGAGATATAATACAAAGCATCATAACCTTCTTCACCTGGCTCTTGAGCGGTCGAGTTTCTTTGTCTTTGTTGACTTTTGGAATAATATTTTTGTGTTTGTCCAGTGTGAAATTTTTTCGTTTTCTTTTCAAATAAGAGGTCAAGTTAAACTAAATTGAGCTACCATTTAGATTTATCTCCGCAAACAATTTTAAAGCACTGGTTCCCAGAAAACTGAAATAAAAAAGTTGTAGTGTATGTTTATTAGAAAATGTCGACTGAACCTTGGATAAATTGGTGCAGCCATTGCCCCAACAGCTTTCCGAATGAAGGTAAGTTTTTAAAAGTTTTTTTTTATAAAATTAAGCCTGATATGTCGATATAGTAACATACAATAATCCTGTTTGATTCGTTATAATTTATTTCAGCAAAGTACTTTGAACATCTTCTAGGATGGATTGACGAAACCTCAAACAAATCCCAACCTCAAGCAACATCTTCGAAGAGAAAGCAAACTTTTGATGTGCTAAATGATGATGAAGAAGATATGCCATTTCTCCTACCCGTCGATAACACAAGAAGGAGACTTTTGCGCTCAACACCTTCTAGAATGTCCAAAAGAGCCAGGTTTGCAGATGAACACGAAGAGACAATGAGCACCCGAGAAGTTATGATTGATCAGTTGGAACCGACCGTGTTATTTGGTGACCGCGACCTGAAAACATGTGAAGGGTGTGGAAAGTAAGAAGAAATTGAGTACTTTTTTTTTAAACATTTCACCATCACAATTAGTTCAAAATTTTAAAGTAGTATCTTTTTTTAGGAGAATGAAAAATATTTCGTTGCATCAAAGAAAGAACAAGAATTGTCCAGCATACAGTCCAATGCCAACAATTGGGTGAACCTAAATAACGGGTGCTTTTAAGATGAACTGCCGAATCACTGAGAATGAATTTCGAATTTAGTTGCAATGATGCCTCCTGACTTGATTTACAGTAATATAATTTTTGCAATCGTGTAAATTGTACCGTTTCACAATAACTTACCACTTATTTGTGGTATGATTTACAAGTTTTATGCATTTCTACAAAATGCATTTTCAAATTCCATAATAATAATAATAATAATAATTAGGTTTGAGGGTAAGGTTTGATTACGATAGAGTTTAATTTTAATGTAACATTTTTCTTGTCAGTATGTCATTAAATTGTCATTTACACTTATGAAACATTAGTAATATTGGGTTTCCACGATTCACCTTTCGTTGCTTGAAGCATTCCAAACTATTGACGACATTACAAATCAACTGGAGCATATCATATTTCTCAAATTGTTCATAAAACTTTCAAAGGCATATAATAGCTCTAGCCATGTCAATTGAAACGTTTTTTAAATACGTACTTATTGCAGTAATAATCATGCTAATTTATTATACATAAATCATATCCAGCATTGCATCGTAAATACCTAATATATTTATCTCTGGTTTTACTAATCTGTTTTAAAAGAAGACCCTGACTACTATATTCATCTTCATATGTTACCATTCCCAGTTGTATCATGAGCTTAAAAGGAATAAGTTTTTGTACCGGAGACTGAAGGTTGGCAGGACGGGATGGTTTGCATAAAGAATTTGCAGCTCATGCTGATGGATTGCAATTATGCACACAAGTTGCTATGTATGTCATTCTTTTCATTCATCCTCTTTTTACTTTTGTTCGTATTGTCTTCAAGCAAACCCATATTTCACCGTCGTTGTTATTTTCAGCCTTAAAAACGAGACGTGGACTCACAGCTCATCATCATATTACTCGCTCCGAAAATTCTCATGAGTGTTCCTCCGCTGCAGAAATAGGTTGAAGAGCAACTACATTTTATTACTCACAATAGATCCTCGGAATCGAACGAAGGTTTTTCCAGTTACAAATTATTAGCTTGCTAGTGTAAAACTATTCTTAAAGATTAACTACGAATCAGTTTTGAGTTGCACAATGCCCCTTATAATTATAATTAAAGTTACGGGTGGAGACATTCATCCCGGATTTGTATACAAAAGGAATGAAGTAGAGTGTACAAAGATAATATTAGAAATATATAAGTGGTTGAGAACATATTTATATGCTAACATTTAAGACGACGTTTAAGAATCAAAGAAGGAAAACATAACCCGAAAACGTTCAATTTATCAACAAAGAATAACTTCTGTGCGATCTATCATTTTCTTTAAGTCAGTGAGAGTTGCATGAATAGGGAAGCCATAAACATGCATATTTATATGGTCAACTCCATATAAAAATTACTTGATGCTGTGCCGGTTGCAATCCCAATGAGGTTTACTTTCCTAAGTAATTCATAAGTGACATTAGAATTTCTAATCCATGTGGATTAGCATTTTGGGAAAATACCCATAAATGGTTGTTTTCTAATTCACATGGCTGAACAAAACAATACTACAAGAGATTATTGGCATTGGAGTGCCGAGTGTTATCAAACAAACAAACACACTGGATGATCTCAAATCAAAATATTTGGTTTAAATGTGTAACTATGGTCTCCTCATAGTTACACAATACAACCACTCATTCAAGTAAAAATGCCAGGATTGTAATGATTAGATATTCATTCATCATGACCTGCTCACCAGCACGGCATGCTTGTTGCTGGTCATTGCCAATCCAAATGATCAATCATAATATGATAACACATTGCCGGTCATTAGCAGCTTACTCCATCAACAACACTTTGTATTCTCATGTTTGCATTCTCTAAACTCCCAAAAGGCTGAAGAGGTTGAAAATGCTTGATAATTTGTTGCACTTTTACTGATGTTAATGAACGGAAACACCTAATTGAATGGGCTTACGTCATAATTGCAAACATTTCACTTATTTGTTGACACTTTCAAGTTTTTGACATTTTGCAATATTGGTAGCAGTTCATTGAATGATTGGAGAATAAACTATATTGTAAATGCAGCCGGATAGAGTCCAGGAAAGGCCAAAGTGCTGCTGGAAATGTACTTTTACACCTGCGTAGGGATAACTAAAGCATTTAATTATGAATATGAGATGAAAATTTCATTACTATATAAACCTGCCGACCATCATTCCAAGAATCATACAGAGCTAACAACTCAATCAATCAATAACTACACAACAAATCATCTCTTGAATTTTCACTAAAATAATAAACTGCAAAAGTTTCTCAAAATGTTGCGAATTTCAACGTGTCTTTTACTAGCAGTAGGATGTGTCGTGGCTGCCCCAGGTCCTTCCAACAAGATCTCCTCTGATCTTCAAGGCCGCCTCCAGGCTGGAGAATCAGTAAACATTATTGTTTCCATGGTTGGTGGCACAAAAGCTACCCTTCAGTCAATCAATTCTAAACGCTTTGGCAACCGTGAGATCCTATTAAATGCTATGCATGATGCCCTTGTTGCAAACGCAGAAAGATCCCAACATGGTCTTTTAAAACTACTCTCAACCCGCAAAAATGTAGTCAAAAGTTTCTGGATTAGCAACCAAGTATACGTGAAGGCTGCTGACAGTGAGCTCGTCCAACTTATCGCAGAGGATGACCAAGTGGAACGCATCAACGAAGAAGCCGTAGCTCACTTGATTGAACCCGTTGACAAAAGGGAAGTTGATGAGCTTGCTGATGAACACCAATGGGGAGTACTCAAGATTCAAGCACCTGAGGCATGGGAAGCAATGGGATCTTTAAGTGGCGAAGGAATCGTGGTTGCCACCGTTGACACCGGTGTCAGGTTAGCTTGTAATGTTAATGCTTAAACATAAATATAATGTTAGACTGGTGACCAGAGCAATACATTGCAATGTTGACATACAGGGTTACGCACGAAGCTCTTAAGGACAATTTCGTAGGAGAGTATGGATGGATGGACCCCAGCACTGCCACACCTGCACCAACCGATAACAATGGTATATATAGCACATAATTAGATTCCTTATAACGTTTCCTTTGGTTCTTACTCTTAATCAAAATTAAATATACCGTTTGTTTCCATGAAAACCAGGCCATGGTACTCACACAACTGGAACAATTTGTGGTGCTAACGGGATTGGAGTCGCCCCCAAGGCCAAATGGAGCGCATGTAGGGGCTGTGCTTCATCTGCGTGCTGGCAAAGCGACCTTCTCGCCTGTGGACAATTTTTTGCTTGCCCCACTCTTGCTGATGGAAGTAGCCCAAATTGTGGAAAGGCACCAAATGTCGTTTCTAACTCATGGGGAGGTGGTAGAGGCAACACTTGGTATAATGACGTCATTGCGGCTTGGCATACAGCTCTCATCATCCCTCTTTTCTCAAACGGAAATTCTGGACCATCTTGTAATACTGCAAATTCCCCGGCCGATCAGGACGTTATTGCAGTAGGATCTACTACTATTGATGACGCCATTTCCAGCTTCTCTTCAGTTGGACCAACAACTGATGGTAGAATGAAACCAGAAATTTCTGCACCCGGCTCAAATGTCATCTCAGCTTACCATACCTCTGACACTGCCTACGTATCACTTTGTAAGCATTTCATTTATACTTTGAAATGATCAGGTTTTACAAAGATTTATTTGGTCTTTTATTAATGATTATTTTTACAAATTTTAGCTGGCACGAGTATGAGTTGTCCCCATGCAGGTTAGAAACTCTTAACATTTTTGATATGCCTATCAAGCAAACACAAAAGTAATAGTAACATGATTTGCTTGCTCTATCATTATTAGCTGGAACCATTGCCCTCTTGCAAGTCCGAAACAAGAACCTTTCTTACGCACAAGCCAAGGAGTTTCTTCTTGGAAACACTGACAAGAACCTTGTGTCCAGTGGAAGAACTTGCGAAGGAATCCCTGATAATCAATTTCCCAACCACGTCTTTGGAAGTGGTCGTATCAACGCTCTCAAGAGTGTCACAGCTCAAACCCGTGCCATGCAAGCCTAAATCAGACATTCCAACATAGTGTCAACAACTGTACAGTTTCTTCTCTATACTAATCTTTTATAAAAATGGTTGTAAATATACCATGTACAGAAATATCATGTCCTCTATCAACAATAAAATAAAATTCAGAATGCAAATTTTAATTTTCCTCCCACGATTTTTTTCATATTTACTCCTTCTTACAAATATACTTACAGAACTGAAACCCGTGTCATGCATGCCTAATTAAACTTTACAGGTTACCCATTGTACCTATTGTAATGTCCCTAGATGAGAACCTGTTTATTTACGATTCACATGTATTGTATGACGCATGATCTCGAAACCTTTTTGAATGTATCATAAATACCCCACATATTACCCATTCTCATCAGAGTGGAGCTGCAACGCCATCACTCTCGCTCGGCCCCAAACAATATGTGCATCTTTATAATTTTATCACAATATAAAAAAAATTAAAGAGTGTAACAGTATTCACACATCTATACATTACAATATTTGATTAAATGAAACACGAGTTGAGAGTCAGATTCTGGTGGAGGTGAACCTTGAGTTAGAATGATGTTCATTTTTTCAAGGCAATTGAAAAATATCACGCTGATGATAATCTTTGACCAAAATGAAGTATGTTTATCCATATCAATAATGCTACAATGCATTTGTACGGGGTTGTATGACCATCATATTTTGGTAACATGCAAGATAAGTACCAATCAATGAGAGTAAGAAAAATTAAACCAGTGATATAAATGTATGTATAGTTGGAAAAACTTTTCCCATAATTTCATGCGTTGCACATTTAGGTCCTTGATATTTCATGACAATAATACATTTAAAGCCAAATCACATTGAATATAAGGTAAGGTATGCAGCCGTATGATGAATAGCCTTAATTTTTGGAAACATGGGCCTCACAGGATCACCTTCCACCTCCTAAAATAATATCATAGGAAACTTGAATGTTTTACGCTAGCTCTCGCTAATCATTTTATACTTTAAAAACAAAGGGAACTAAAGTCACAGTTTTAAAGACCAAATTGTCGAGATGAAAAATTGTTCAAGTACATAGTTAATATGCTTGATATGGTCAATATGTGCTGTAAGCAATAAATATTTTGAATATTGATGATTGGTGTACTGAAATGCATCCAACGACTATAATTTGATCATATAGGAAAATAAATGAAATAAATACGCGTTAAAACAATAGAAAATGCTTATTTTTATAGAATTTATTCACAGACACATATTCACATTTATGTTTCCAATGTCACAATTAATTACATCCAAACTTGAGGACGACTTTAGGTACACAAGTTTGTTTTCCGAAGAAGCAATGACTCAAATAATAATACTTGTAATGGTAACAACAGTAGTTTTTATGATTGCATTTTATAGTCTATTTCTAGAGTGATAAACAGAGGATACAATAACATTTCAGATCAATATTTAAAGTTTTTGAAAACGGAAGCATGCCTTACAGATCTAAATGTAATTACGATTCTATGAGCTTACTATTTAGCCCTCTACACTCTACGGCAAACGCCTGCTAAGCTAATGGCACCGGATTTGTTCCTGTCCCATTCTATATTTATTTATATATTTGTATAGATTTTAAGTTTAAACATCTTTCGACTCATTTTACAAATAAAAAATTAAAGAGGGCATTCTTGTGTGAATTAAAAAGTATAGAGGATTTTAAAAATTAGAAATGTTAAAATTCTGCTAAGTAATGCATCATAAAAAATGGATAGTAATAAATCTACGTTTCATAATAAAATTATCGTTCCCTCTTGGAAATCACTTTTGATAAAATGTGTTAAAAGATCAAACCATTTTCTTGTGATCTGCATGTCAAATCTTTGGTTTGATTGGGAAGGAGGGTGGGCTAGGTTAAGAGAGGGGAATAGGGCTTTAATACTACTGGAAAAAACTTCATAAAAACGTAAAGCAAACGCTTTGGTAAAGAATATAAAATAAAACATGTTTGTTTTAGCTTTTCAGGTAGTGGTGAAGTTACAGGATTTGTATCCGTTTTGTTGAACTTAACGGCGACGACGTCTCCCACGACGCCCTCGCTTCGCCCCGCCTCCTTTTTTGGCACTGCCAGCTTTTGGAGGAGAATTGTCAGCGCTGGATGAACCAGAACATGATGCAGTAGCCTCTCCGTTAACTCTGGCAGTTAGCTCGGGATCATCAACCAAATCTGCAGTACGTATAAACGTTTTGTTGCCACATCCCATTTGTGGACATCTGCAAAACAGTAAATAATCACGTAACTAATAAACTTCAACTAATTTAGTAATTCCCCAATGAAATTGAATCCCAATGAGCTAGATGATTCATTACCGAAAGCGTTGGTTCGCCTTGATAAGTTCCAACATGGCAGCCTTGCCATAAACATGACGACAGATTCGATTACGCACTGGATCTTGCAGTGGTTTTTTGGTAATAGGATCCAGTTCTGGAATAACCTCTTGCTCTCCACCAAAAGACTCTTCCAAATCAACTTCCTCCGTTTCAGTTTCAGCATTATATGTTTCAGAGGGGTCATTCCCTTCCATCAAAGATTCCAAATGAGTTTTCATTTTCAAGAACGTTGGATGGGCCCTTAGCACATCCTCTGTCAAAGTTTTCTTGTAATCAGCAATTCGTTCGTTGGATATATCTTCGATACTTAGCACTGAGTCTATGAATTCACTCGTCTCAATTTGAGTGTTCCCCTCCAACTCCAACTCGTCCACAACTTGGTTCACTATTGTATTTGTTTGCGCATGCGTAAGCTCTGCTTCAACTAATCGAAGCAGCGCTGTCTCTATTCGCTCAACCACTTCTTGCTTGTAATCCTCTGTGAAAGTAATTAATGATAATATATAAGTCATATAAAGATAATGCAATTTACTATCAGTCTTCATTTGTTAAATATTTGGGTGTCATACCATCATCCGGGCATCGTGGAACGGTGTCGTTCACAATTTTCATAATTGCGTCCATTCCAAACCTTATAGACGAAATCACTGGATCGGTATCTATATCCAGAGTATCCAGAGAACTATGTATTTCGGCAACTTCTTCTGATAATGCAGAAGCCTGCGCCTTGTTTCTGCCTCTACGGCCGCTCATTGTTGGACTCTATAGTAACAATTTGAAAACAAAATGTTACCATTTGTTGTAAATTAGTCTTAAGTCATTAACTGTGATAACTTAGGAATAAGGGCAAGTAGGCCGTTTCTATTTCTGTTATGGAGACTGACATGCATGATTATGATCGTATTTTTAGTTTGATACGAGGCCTTACTTACCTCAAGTTCTACCTTTAATTCAATCCGAATTCAGTGTAATATATTCCCAATATTAAAACGCAGATTTTCTGCTCAATCTAATTTTTTTGTTCAAAAATGTCAAAATAATTGCTCTTCCAGCTGAACTTGTTTTTCATTTATTGATGCTGTTGCTTCTTCTTATCTCTTGATACACTTTTAGTTCCTATATTCATTCTATAGAACAGAAGACAGAAATCTTTAGTATAAGCAGGGTAGGAAAGCACTCCGGCGCAATTTTATTCCGTCAACGTGAGACGAAAAAAGACGCAATTGATAGGATATGTACATTACTATAGCTTTTGATAGCAGGATAGCGTTGAGTATACACATATGTTTACACATATAACAAAGAACGTAGTATATATTCGGATAAACTCACAGTAGTCACAGTGCACATGTAAGCATAGATACTATGCCATGGATTCCTCTATATCTATCTATCTATACACACCTGATGTTAGGCAAGCCCAAGCATACATATAAAATGTACCATTCACATATGAACATCGAAGACAGTACGAGTCATCAATTCAGTTTGGACTTTCTTCCTATTTTTGTAAAAGTCAATGCAGTGGTGAAGTTTTAGATTGGAAAAAGCTTTATAATATGCATATGTACTGATCATCATGATCGATGCGTTTCTTCTTCTAATATTTTGCATGATGTTCGGATAAAGTTATGTTCGCACTTGGTTATATAAAATGCAAAACCAAGTACCTGTTTGATTTGCGCAAACAAGACTGTTAACATATTACATTTCTCCTCACCACATCGATCCTTTGTTTCTTAGTACTTTACGTTATAACAGGACTTTGCCATTCAACTCCCTAACAAAATCTGGGAAATACTTTATATCTGCCTGATATATGCTCTTTCTTTAACCGGAAGCTCGGTCAGTCTCGGGTTCCCCCCGAATAACAAAGAAGCCCATCTCTCTCACAAAACCGTTTTTCTTCGATTGAAAACATGGAGGAAATAATGCAGACTTGAGATCTTTTCTAAAGTCATTTCTAAAACTCGAATACCCTTTCTTTTCGCCAGTTACAAGTCACAACTACATCCTAGAGAAATAAAAAAATGATAAAGAAAATACAAAAAAAAAACATCGAGGTACGTGGTATCAGGCTGGGGTTATTTATTACTTGCTTTGAACGGTTTTCAACAATCTAAACATGACAATAGAATTCTGCATCTGACAGCCTTATACTAATTACCTTGCTGAAATGTCCAATAATACCAAGAATCATGATGCCCCAAGACCAAACGTCTGCCGAACCATGAGTAAAAGTTGTCATATAGCAGCCAACACAAAGCCAGAGGAAGGCTCATGTCATTCTATCACAAATTTTGTATTATTTTGTTTATGATTGATATTTGAAAGTAATAATGACATTAATTGGACAATAATTGAAAGACTTTCATAAAATACCTGAAGCTTAGCTTTTGACATCATAGCACATGCGCAATGAATAGTATCTGTATCCATGTGTTATACTTTACAACAAAAGTCCATCCATGTCGCATCGGTACAAGTATCCATATACAAGGGCAGGGGAAGCCATGTGACTAAATCGGTTAGGTATAAGTTAAGAGATAAGATTACATGGTTAGAGTACTTGTGTAACCTAACTTGCAGAAGGAAACCAACTCTGTGCTAAGGATACTTCTACCATCCACCATCCATCCTTCGGATAAGATCCACTGATCCATGCTTCAAGTCAACCCAATTTTAACGAACGAAAGTATTAAGAAAATGATTATGATGAGAGTTGAGAATATGAAAGGCCCATTTGCTAAAAACGGTTATGCATCTCACACATCCAGCATCCAGCACAGCAGCATGTAAGAGAGATATGTAAAGAAGAACGAACAGAGAAAATGTGCGGTAGCCCGCTCCAAGATTCTTAATTCATCTTTGTGCTATATGGTATCTTGGTAGCACTCCGATCTCGTCAGAAAGAGAAAAGAATCTTATGCATAATCAGCAATCATGATGATAGAGGGATAATCTGGGTGTATACTCTGGGGTTTTTTACAAACTACAAAAATCCTGAATCTTTTATTTACTCGTGAGGCTTTTCCTTTCTTCAAACGCCTCCATTTTAATATGTAGTATACAACTTTTGAGTTCGTCATGCCATGTTCCATCCATGTCAAGTCATATACATCTGCCATGTTAAAAAGAATTCATCATCACTCAGAAATTAGAACATTCCAAACCCAAGCTTGAGCGTTAGACAATCACTCACAGTGAGGGGAGTCGACAGACAAGGTTAAGCTAATAAATTGAATTTAAAAAAATAGAAGTCTTTATTTTATGAAAACCTCTATTTTTTAGTACAAATTAAATTAATTAATTTGATCAATTAGTTATAACTCAAAAACACGCTGTTGTTTTCACTTTTTTTCTACTTTTTCCCAAGTTGAGACCAGAAAAGCGCACTCTCGGCACAAACATTCATTTCATCTACCAATTATATCTTCTATCTTTTCTAGCTGTGTTGACATCATGTCAACTTTTTAAAATTAAACTATTCGTTTATTAGCTAAAAATCCAAATTTCTATCGAATTAACCCAAAGTCATTACGTCGTACTACGTATAAAACTTTGGGGGTTGCCGTTGTGCTGTTATCTAGTGGGGAAATTTCGGTTGTCGATAAAAAGCCAGTTACATTTTCTCAAGTTGAGATCCTCCTTTGATGTCTCAAGGTTGAAAAATTGTTTTTTCGACAGGTTACAACGTGTGCTTTTAAAAGACTTGGAAGTTCTTGGGCTTGGATCTGGGTCTCTTTGGGATAGTTAAGCTTTAGTCGTGAATCCAACAAGAAGCTGAAGCAAAGAACTGATTCCCAAACATTTTTTGTGTCCGTTTGCGTTTGATCTAAAGTGAAAGTTTAAGATTTAACAACCATTTCGCCAGTTGCAACTACTTGATTTGATGTGCTGACATTGGAAAGAATACTTGTGAGCCGAGTAAAGTGTAAAGGAATTTAATGAATTGGTGATGGCTCGCGAAACTCGAAGTAGGGCTGCGGCCAATGACCACTTTGGTAAGTTTTGATAGTGTTGTTACTATTTAGTATAGTATGATAAAATTATGTTATTTCGAAAGTTCAACCTTCATGTCATACATATTTGAACGTCAAGGCATGAATAGGTAATGATTAAAAATATATTCTATGCTTAAATTCTTCTAATTTATTAGGTGACCAGTCATCTATGAAATCGGACTATGTAGCTGTCGAGGGCGAGGAGGGTTTTTCAGGCATTCCATTGGTCAGAAGGGTTTACAATGACCTTTTGGCTTTACATCAAAGGAAGGCCAACGAAGAAGCGGTGTGTTCCTGGGGTCAGGTTTTGACCCTAATCGAAGAAACCACTAAATGTAAAGTTTTTGTGATATTAAATAGTTTAGGTGAAAGTTACATCAGTAGTAGTGTAACACGTAAAACTGCTATCAGATTTTGAAAGCGCTTTTAAAATTCTTATTACAGCATCAGTACTTGATAACAGCACGGAGCGACAATCGGAATTGCAGGAAGTCACACCTATTCCTCAGATTAAGCATGCTATTCAGATGCCATCGGTTGAACCGTTGCCTACTTCAAATTATTGGGTGTATTCTTCCATTAGTTTTCGGTCAAAGGACTCCAAATATTTGGGGAACATTCCTTACACTGGCGAAGATGACGAGAGAGCAGATCAGTTTAACAAGGAATTGTTTAGCATGTACAAGGGAAAATATCACACTGAGCACCTTCACGATGACTGGTCCATCGTTCATCCTTTGGTGCTACCGGATTTCTTCCGCGTCTTAATGAAGCTAGAAGAAGTCTATGGATCGGAAATTTTTAGCGACGGTCAAAAACGAAGAGTTCCAAGTAATGAGGATCTGAGTTCTTTCTACGACACTGTAAAGGCCACAGATGAGAAAGTGTACGCTAGACGTGATCCATCAAAAAAGGTACTTCGAGCAGCAATGGGACTCATGACGGAAGAAACCTCCACCACAGAGCTTAAGCAAATGTGAGTTCTTACTCATCATTTTTTAATGTCTAGAAATTAAAATCGTTAAGAATGGGTAGCATTATTGTAGACTTTTTTAACAATATAAAACTATAGCTGAGCTATTTATGAATATGATTTAGGTACTTTCGCCTAGCTAAGCGGAGAAATCCTGAAGCGTATCGGGTTGCAGATGAGTCAACATTTGCAAACAATATTGATAAACCAATGTCCGTTGCAGCAACACAGAAGAAGCAAATGGATTCCTATGCAACTATGTTTTGCAGGCAGTGCCTCATGTATGGCTGCATTATTCACAAAACTACCAACAGTTCTGAGGAAGTTAAGATTTATCAAACCCATGCGAAAACCTGGCGAGAAAAGACTTCTCGGGAAGTCCCAATACCATGCAGTAATGAAGATTGTTGCACCAAGGAAGACAACAATTTGGAGCAATCTGTACTCATTAGAACTGAAAACGAGGTCAAGTCAATTCTGGCTGGCTGGACACCAAATGACCAAACCATGTTCAATTGCATGCATGGAAGTTATCAAAATTACTGCCTTGTCGCAAAAATGATGATGACCAAGACGTGTAAAGAGGTAAATTATATTTTAATTACTAGATGTGGTGTTTTGTGGACGAATAATCTCTCAATCTCTGATTTTTTTGTTTTGTACATTGTAGGTGAAGGAATATCATCGCTTACTTCTATCACCTTCATGTAACGCTATGCCAGCTAGGGATGTAGATGAGCATGGCCAACCTGACGAATCAACGAACATTTGTAGCAGCTCTACTACTGCTAGTAGTGCCACCACTGACTGTGATTCTGAGAACAGGGACACTGAAATGGATGATGGCTCTCACTTATGTACATTCGTCCCTTGTGTCCATGCCGAGAAACTGTGTGATGAATCTTGCAGTTGCTTTCGAAAAGAGATATATTGCGAGGCTTCATGTGCCTGCTTCAAGGATTGTATGTGATTGTCAATGTACATATATTCTATAAATATAATAATAATAATTTTATATACAAACATGATTTTGTTTTTTTTATTTCTGATAGGCAAAAATCGTTTCGCTGGTTGCAAATGTAAAACAACATGCAATACGATGGCGTGTCCCTGTTTTGTGGCTAACAGAGAGTGCGATCCAAATGTATGCAGGAATTGTGGGTCACACGAAATGAACGTTAATCACATGACCTGCAAAAATATGTCCATTCAGCGCGGATTACGTAATAATTTACCACTTAAAAAATGCACCACAATTTTTATTTTAGTTAAAAATGGCAATGTAATAGCAAGTTTTTTATTTGTTCCAGGAAAACACATCCGAATGGGAAAATCTGACATTCATGGCTGGGGAGCGTTTGCAGCATCTGACATTAAGAAAGGTGAATTTATAATCGAGTACACTGGTGAACTCATCACCCATGACGAAACAGAAAAGCGTGGACTTGTCTATGACCAATTTGAACACACCTTTTTATTCGAATTAAATGATGGTAATATGGTAATTTATAATATGTTTTTGCAATATTACTCAAACTTTCTAAATGGACTTGATACTCACAATATATTTATTCGTTTAGGACATACACTTGATGCCGCTCGTATCGGTAACAAGTCTCGCTTCATCAATTCTTCCAGCAATCCAAACTGCAGAGTTGCCAGGATGACTGTGAAAGGTGAATCAAAAATTGCAATTTTTGCGTTGAAAAACATCGCGGCTGATGCAGAATTATTTTTTAACTATGATAATGCCGTGACTGGCCAGAAGGTTGAAATGAAAAAGGAAACGTAAGTTATGCAAATAAAAAGGGATCAGAAACAGAGTAACCGGTGAATAGTTGATTTATGTTTACGTTTTATTGTTTGTATAAATGAAGAGAGGAAGCAATCGATTTTTATTATAAATTTTATATGATTTTTGTGCATAATTTAGCAAAAATAAGTTTTTTATTGTTAATAAAGGTTTCATAGTTTAAAAATATTCCTCGTCGATTTGCTACATGTACTTCTTAGTTGCCAAAAAGCATTGTCAGGTGGGCAACGACAAAGTTCCTCATAATAATCATGTACTACTTTCTCTTGTGCCAGAGTTGCCCCAGGTCGAGTTTTCCGCAGTTGCATAATAGCCATTTCAGCATTAAAGCCACGGTACCTGACTAAGTAGTAGGTAATAAACACTCCAGAGCGACACGATCGTGTACTACTACCGTTTCATCAAACTGTTTAGCATGATTACAGAAGCATATGAACAATATGATCTGCTCCAAAGTTGATAATGTAAAAGGATCATTTCGCAATTTGAAATTAAAGCTAAATCTGTAAGAGATGCTGATGAAGCATTTGTTACCCAGTGTGTTTTTTTCGATGGTTTTGTGGGAGGAGGGCTCAGTCCTTCACAAAATACGGTTGTAGACATATAATCCTCAAGAAAACTGACAGTTGTTTTCAGAAACTTTTCTTTCAATTCCACTGTGCTGAAGCCACTGACTTTTTCTACCAATTTTTCTTTAACAATTCTTCCAGAAGAAGCTATTGCTGCTAGTCGCCTTTTTATAAATGTACCCCACATCATATACATCATACCTGCAAACAAAAAGGACTAGTAAACTTAAAATAATATATCACAAATGCTTTAAATTGATACCTTGTAAATATAGTAAATGCATACTTACCGTGCTTTATAAATGGACAAGGTATTACGAACGAACAGGCAATATCAGATGAAAAATATTCAGTTTGGTCCGGATCTTTGTTCCACTCCAAACAATATTCCCAACAGTAATTTGCTAAAATAATGCTAGACGATAGGCTTATGGAAAAGTTTTGTTTCAATACTCTAACGAGGGAACTACGGCAGTGGAAACCCTTCGATTTGGCTCAAATTTTTTCCACATGCTCATTTTAGTGAGTAATGAACGTGTGCAAAAGCATTTTTCACAATGGGTTGTTATTCTCGAAAAATTAATTTTTTAAAATTTTACACCTCCAAAATTTGAAATTGCTTATGGGAAATAACATCGGAAAAGTCAAGCTAGAGAAGGGGGTACCGTTACCGTTTTTTTCAAAATCCGACTTTTTGGAAACAATGTATGTTTTACAAGCCGATGCACATGTGAAGCATTTACGTGACACATAAAGCCAAAAATGTTGCCATTGCATGAGAGTTTATGAAAAAGGGCCCTTCCCTTCTCTAGCTTGACTTTTCCCATGTTATTTCCCGTAAGCAATTTCAAATTTTGGAGGTATAATATCTTAAAAAATTAATTTTTCGAGAATAACAACCCATTGTGAAAAATGCTTTTGCACACGTTCATTACTCACTAAAATGAGCATGTGGAAAAAATTTGAGCCAAATCGAAGGGTTTCCACTGCCGTAGTTCCCTCGTAAGCACATCTATGGAATAAATTCAAACTCAATTATTTACAAAATATTTTCAAATGAATTTAAAAACGGGGTTGAATAAATTATTTCACATTGGTATTTGTCCTACCTAAAATACATGATATTTCTTTATCAGCGTGGAAGGCTTCAACAGCCTTTTCATCTGGCAGGTCATTTTCTGCAGGATTTTTCTCTTCTGATCCATTTCTCTTTTTCTTGACTTTCTTGTCACCACCTTCAGGGGATGGAACATACTCGTCACAAACTACTTCACATTCATCTACAAGACACACTGGATTGATATCAATTGATGGTAACCACTTTCCAACCAACTCCTCTATACAACCTGAATAGAATTAAAATGTACCTAACTGTAATTAGGTGGGTGGTACAGAAACTAAGACCGTTGTATAAACTCATTTTGTAGAGGGTATCTAGGGAGGTACTCTACAAAAAAGTACACGATTTAAGCTGTCTATGCCTACACTTGCGTTGGTGAAAGTTTGAAGTTTAATAAATACTGCAAATGCCCCATCTCGATTGTGGAAAATGGTTTTCATGGAGCAAGAATTTTTTAACTGCCGGGTTTAATATACTTGTGAGCTAATGCTTACTGTTTGAGTGACAGACACTGAAGGATAAATCTGAAATGTTTGAAAAATCAAATATTGCGGAGACACGCGAACGTAGTGCATTGAACATTCATAATGAATGATATTAACTTTATGCATGAATAATTTTAATATATATATGACGTGTTTGTGCAGTTGAAATGGTTTTACATTTTTATAGCTTAATTTCGTTAATTAGTGATCTCCAATCCAACAATGAATTAGCTCATTACTTAATTTGATCAGTATTTTGTGGGTGGTAAGTACCATTACCTTAAAGTAACGACATATTCGCTGACAAACACAACACATTATGATTGACAATCGTAATTTCAATATTAAAGCTCGACAGGTAATAAGCTACTAAAAGTCGATTGCCTGTTTTACTATTTCATTGACTTTTTTATGCAAAATGTGACTCTATTTTTAGTGTTTTTGACAATAATAGCAATATCACTTTTTATCGTGCTTTGATTTTAAGGTAATAAAGGTAATAGTCTACGAGTATACTAGGATATGAGCAGCAGCTAGTTAAAGATTCATGTTCTATAAGCTGCTAAAATGTAATACTTCGTGAGTCCTTTAACATGGAAGTTTGATTGTATAACCCCACTTTTCGCTGTGCCCAGCACACTCTGCTGTGACTGTGTCTTACAACTTTCATAATATTGGGGAACATATATCAATCATGGAAATTTGTATATTATAATATAGCATATCATTTCCTTCCCTTCATCCAACAGGCAAGTATCTTACATCAAATAAGCTTTCTATTCGGTAGTGAGATGCCAAACATCTATTATTATTGTAAGTGGCATAAGGCGTGCAGTTAATTATTACTTGCTTGGAATGGTTTTCAACAATCTAGTCATGACAATATCATTCTGCATCTAACAGCCTTATACTACTTTACCTTTCTGTAATACTTTACTAGTTGCCCAGCTGAAATGTCCAATAATACCAAGAATCATGATGCCCCAAACGTTTGTCAAACCATGAGTAAAAGTTGTCATACAGCAGCCAACACAAGGCCAGAGGAAGACTCATGTCCTTTTATCACAAATTTTTCAACATTTTGTTTATGATTGATATGTGAAACTAATAATGACGCTAATTGAACAATAATTAAAAGACTTTCATAAAATACCTGAAGCTTAGCTTTTGACATCATAGCACATGCGCAATCAATAGTATCTGTGTCCATGTGTTATACTTTACAACAAAAGTCCATCCATGTCGCATCGGTAGAAGTATCCATATACCAGGGCAGGGGAAGCCATATGGCTAAATAGGTAAAGAGATAAGAGTACATGGTTAGAGTACTGGTGTAACCTTACTTGCAGAAGGAAACCAACTCCATGATAAGGATACTTCCACCATCTACCATCCATCCTTCGGATATGATCCACTGATACATGCTTCAAGTCAACCCAATTTTAACGTACGAAAGTGTTAAGAAAATGATTATGATGAGCGTTGAAAGTATGAAAGGCCCATTTGCTAAAAAAGTTTGGGTATCCCACACATCCAGCACAGCAGCGTGTAAGAGAGATATGCAAAGAAGAACGAACAGAGAAAATGTGCGGTAGCATGCTCCAAGATTCTTAATTCATCCCGAGCTAAATGGTATCTTGGTAGGACCTCGATTTTGAGAGAAAGGGAAAATAATCTTTTGCATAATTAGCAATCATGATAGAGGGATAAACTGGGCATAGTGTGGGTTATTTTTACAAGCTATTAAAAAAATCATTCTATTTACTCGTGAGGCATTTCCTTTCTTCAACAGTCTCCATTTTAATATTAGCATACAACTTTTGAGTTAGGCATGTCATCTTCCATCCATGTCAGTCACATGCATAAATTTACCATGTTAAAAAGTATTCGTTATCACTCAGAGATTAGAACAATCAAAACCCAAGCTTAAGCTTAATACAGTCACTCACGGTGAGGTTTGGACAGACTAGGTGGTTAAGTTAGTATATTGAAAGAAAAAAGTTTTGATTGTATAAAAACCTCTATTTTTTTACAAATTATTTTAACTTATTTGATCAATTAGTTATAAATCACAAACACGGTGTCGCATTTATATGTGTTATACTTTTTCCCAAGTTGAGACCAGAAAGGCACGCCACGCCACGCCGTCGCTACAAACATTCATTTCATCTACCATTTACATCTTTTGTGACTGTGTTGGCATCATGTCAGCCTTTTAAAATCAAACTATTCGTTTATTAACTAATAATTCAAAGCTCTTACGAATTTACCCACAGTCATTAATACGTACTACATATAAATCTTTGGGGTTATTGTTGTGCTGTTATCATCTATAGAAATTTAATTTCCGTTCTCGATAAAAAGTCTTACATTTTTTTCTGCTTGATAAATAGATCCCCGTTGATATCCTCATTGATTTCATAATGCTCATGAAGGAGGGGTGTTTCTGTAGCTTTGCAACGTGAACGTGAGTGTAGTGTAGTCACTCTGTACGTAAAAACATTAATTGAGAGGATGAACAATATGTTTTTGGTTTTTAGACTGGTTCTGAATAATTTACTTCTTAAAAACCTGTGCTCTTAAAGTCTTGGACCGACGATCTAGGTCACTTTTGAGTTAGTTAAGCTTTAGTCTTAAGTCCAGCAAGAAGTTAAAGGAAGGAACTGATTTTCAAACAATTTTTTTTGTGTGCGTTTGAGTTTGATCTAAAGTGAAAGTTTAAGATTTAACTACCATTTCGAAAATTGCAATTGGTTGATTTGATTTACTGACATTGGAAAGAATACTTGTGAGCCGAGTAAAGAGTAAAGGAATTTAATGAATTGGTAATGGCTCGCGCAACTAGAAGTAGGACTGCGGCCACTATCCACTTTGGTACGTTTTGAAAGTGTTGTTACTGTTTAGTATAGTATGATAAAATTATGTTATTTCGAAAGTTCAACCTTCATGTCATAAATATTTGAAGGTCAAAGCATGAATAATTAATGATTAAAAATATATTCTATGCTTATATTCTTCTAATTTATTAGGTGACCAGTTACCTATGCAATCGGACTATGTAGCTGTCGAGGGCGAGGAGAGTTTTTCAGGGATTCCGTTGGTCAGAAAGGTTTACAATGACCTCTTGGCTTTACATCAAAGGAAGGCCAACGAAGAAGCGGTGTGTGGCTTGGGTCAAAACCGGACTCTAATCGAAGAAACCACTAAACGTAAAGTTCTTGTGATATTAAATAGTTTAGCTGTAAATTACATCAGTAGTAGTGTAACACGTGAAACTGCTAGCAGATTTTGAAAGCGTTTTTAAAATTATTATTACAGCATCAGTACTTGATAACAGCACGGAGAAAAAATCAGAATTGCAGAAAGTCACACATATTCCTCAGATTAAGCATGCTGTTCAACCGTTGCCTACTTCAATTTGTTGGGCATATTCTTCCATTAATTTTCCGTCAAAGGACTCCAAATATTTGGTGAACATTCCTTACACTGACGTCGAAAGCGCGAGAGGAAATCGGTTTAACAAGGAATTGTTTAGCATGTACAAGGGAAAATATCACACTGAGCACCTTCACGATGACTGGTCCATCGTTCATCCTTTGGTGCTACCGGATTTCTTCCGCGTCTTAATGAAGCTAGAAGAAGTCTATGGATCTGAAATTTTTAGTGACGGTGGAAAACGAAGAGTTCCAAGTAATGAGGATCTGAGTTCTTTCTACGACACTGTAAAGGCCACAGATGAGAAAGTGTACGCTAGACGTGATCCATCAAGGAAGGTACTTCGAGCAGCAATGGGAGTCATGACGGAAGAAACTTCCACTACAGAGCTTAAGAAAAAGTGAGTTTTTATTCATCATTTTTTAATGTCTTGAAATTGAAATAATTGAAATCGTTAAGAACGGAAGCATTGTTGTAGACTTTTTTAACAATATAAAACTATAGCTAAGCTATTTATGAATGATTTAGGTACTTCCGCCTTGCTAAGCGGAGAAATCCTGAAGTGTATTTGGTTGCGGATGCGTCAAATAATATTGATGAACCAATGTCCGTTGCAGCTGGACAGAAGAAGCAAATGGATTCCTATGCAACTATGTTTTGCATGCAGTGCTCCATATTTGGCTGCGTCATCCACAAATGTGCTAACCATCATGAGGATGTTCAGATTTATCAAACCAACGCCAAAATATTCAGAGAAAAAAACCCTCGGAAAGTCCCAATACTATGCAGTTATGATGATTGTTGCACTAAGGAAGATAATAATTTGGCGCAATCTGGACCCCAAACAACAAGAAAAAGGGTTAAAATGATTACTGATGGCTGGAAACCAAATGACCGAACTATGTTCAATTGCATATATGGAAGTTATCAAAATTACTGCCTTGTCGCATCAATGATGAAGAATAAGACGTGTAAAGAGGTAAATTATATATCAATTACTAGACTAGTATTTTGTGGACGAATAATCTCTGAATTTTGGTTTTGTACATTGAAGGTGAAGGAATATCATCGTTTACTACTATCATCACTTCTGGACCTTGATACCAAACAAGACAACGCTACGCCAGCTAGAGATGTAGATGAACTGGACAACCCTGACGAATCAAGGAACATTTGTATCTCTACTACTGTTAGTAGTGGCTCAACTGATTATGATGCTGAGAACAGGGACACTGAAACGGATGACGCCTCTGACTTGTGTACATTCGTCCCTTGCGTTCATACCGAGGAACTGTGTGATGAATCTTGTAGCTGCGTCCGGAAACACATTTATTGCGAGGCTTCATGTGCCTGCTTCAAGGATTGTATGTGATTGTCAATTAACATATATTCTATAAATATAATAATATTTTATATACAAACATGGTTTTATTGTTTTATTTGTAATAGGCAAAAATCGTTTCAGGGGTTGCAAATGTAAAACAACATGCAATACAAAGACGTGTCCCTGCTTTGGGGCTGGTAGAGAATGCGATCCGAATGTATGCAGGAATTGTGGGTCACACGAATTGAACGTTAATGACATGACGTGCAAAAATGTGTCTATTCAGCGTGGATTACGTAATAATTTACCATTTAAAAATACACAATAATTTCCATTAAAATTCTAAATCGTAATAGCAAGTTTTTTTCTGTTTCTAGAGAAATCCATAAAAGTAGCAGAATCTGAAATTCATGGGCAGGGAGCGTTTACAAATACTGACATTAAGAAAGGTGAATTTATTATTGAGTACACTGGTGAACTCATCACCCATGACGAAGCAGAAAAACGTGGACATATCTATGACCACCTTAAACACACCTTTTTATTCGATATAAATGATGGTAAGATAATTTATGTATAATAATAAGATGTTTTTGTGATACTACTCAAACTTTGGAATATTATATTAATACTTTATTACTCAAATGCACTCAATACTTAATGTATTTATTGTTTTAGAATTTACGCTGGACGCCACTTATATCGGTAACGAGTCTCGGTTTCTAAATTCATCCAACAAACCAAACTGCAGAGTTGCAAGGATGACTGTGAAAGGTGAATCAAAAATTGCAATTTTTGCTTCAAAAGACATTGCAGCTGATGAGGAACTATTTATTGACTACGAAAACGTGTTAAAGATTCATCAAACATTGAAGGGAACAAAAAGAAAACGAAATGAAAATGAAATAGATTAACCTCGGAATTATATTTTCCATAATTCATGTTGGTTTGTGTTTACGTTTTATTGTTTGGACAATTGAAGAGAAAAAGCAATTGATTTTGATTGTGTATGATAAAATACGATTCTAGTTTCCTATTTCTTGTAACTGTAATTAGTGATGGCAACTGATCTCATCTGATCCAATTTTTCATATTCAAATCTGATATAGTTTGAAAATATCTGATACAGATCCGCACTTCCCTTCAAATTTGATATATCAGAAATATCGTATCAGAATCAGATCAGAAATATTCTGATACGCAAAACTCATACACGTTGTAAAGTGAAATGATCATTTATTTAGGATGGCTTTAACTACATGATATCTTTGTTTGCTGTGGTTGACAGGCTTCATGATGAGTTTTGGTTTTGATTGGAGATCTTTGTTGTAGTTTATCCAGAGTAATTACTAATTACGTAATATATACAGTCTCCGTATTTGTGACTCAATTAATTCATTAGTTGAGATTACAATTTTCGTGAGACATAACTGATAAAACTGGAGTAAACTGTTTTTAGAATCTCACTGAATTAATAACAAAAGTATGACTCATTTAGTTTTGAAAGAAAAATTAGCACTTTGTTTTTAATTGTTGATTGTAAAGAGTTAAAATGTCCCCGTCTCTTGTTGAATTGACTTAATCTTCTCGTCAGCTATCAAACACGTAACAGACTCTCTTATGCCTTTGTCCAAACAAGTATTTTGCCGATTTTAAAACGGGGCATTGTAAGCATATAAATAAAAATATCAGAAATATCAGCAGATATGTTATTGCTATTCAAATCTGATATCCCAAGTAACTGATCTGATCTATATATCAGATCAGAAACAGATCAGATATATTTGTTAAATTTTCTGATATCCATATCAGATTGCCATCACTAACTGTAATTCCCGTTGCTTTTTAAACAGTGGCGGCATAGTGCTTAGATAATTTACTCTCTAGATTATAGTAACGAGCGTTAAAAATCCTGTCCGAGTTGTACAGCAAGGAAAGACGTAAGTTTGGGAGAAGAGAACAAATGTAATTGGTGTGCTACCCACAATTGGTAAATGGTAATTGTGTGAGCATACAACTGGCTCACGTCACCATTCATACATATATATTATAGTATTTTGGGGGTAGGTAGCAGTCGTATTTCAAAAATCACAAAAAAAATCCATCCTCACAAAGTCGTTTGACTTTAAAACAAAACCAAAACAACCTTGATATTACAAGTGTGAATCGTGTTGGACCCTTTATTTAAAATTCACAAGAAAAATTTACTTTTTTAATGAAACTGGCAACCGATCCAGTACGAAAGGTTTTGCAGGTTGCCGTTGTTTCCGGTATATATTGGTAGGCTAATATATTTAGGCATATTCATATTACTCTACCATCCTGGCTGGAGAGTAGAAAATTACATATATAACAAGCTTGCCTTCAACATTACTTAAGTGAATTTCAACAAACCACCTTACCTAACCAAACTGAAGGTTCTCTTTGAAATCATGCCACCATAACGTTGTTAAATAATATGTGAAGCCTGGTTTGGGTTATAAAGCCGCATATAAAGAGTTAGTAGATTACATGGAAGTCTAGCGGAGACGGCTCAAAACTTTGGAAGGAAGTTGAGAAACGGGTTGTTCATGTAAAGGCAAAAGTAGAGATTAGAAAGACCAGAGAAGGAGAAGAAGAATGCTTACGACCACGACTCATACCACTGCAACGTGCAACCATATTATAGATAAACGAATTAATGAACGAGGTTGAATAATGGCAAGTGCGTACTTAAAAAATCTTGATTAATCTTTATGAATGTATCAGGAAACAACATCTTGTCTAAGATGACACCACGAATCAGTCGTGTGCAAAATGAGAAGGAATAAATAACAATATCGTGAGAGAGAAATTAAAATTTGCATTCTGAATTTTATTTTATTGTTGATAGAGGACATATTATTTCTGTACATGGTATATTTACAACCATTTTTATAAAAGATTAGTATAGAGAAGAAACTGTACAGTTGTTGACACTATGTTGGAATGTCTGATTTAGGCTTGCATGGCAAGGGTTTGAGCTGTGACACTCTTGAGAGCGTTGATACGACCACTTCCAAAGACGTGGTTGGGAAATTCATTATCAGGGATTCCATCGCAAGTTCTTCCGCTGGACACAAGGTTCTTGTCAGTGTTTCCAAGAAGGAACTCCTTGGCTTGTGCGTAAGAAAGGTTCTTGTTTCGGACTTGCAAGAGGGCAATGGTTCCAGCTATTAATAATGATAGAGCAAGCAAATCATGTTATTATTACTTTTGTGTTTGCTTGATAAGCATATCAAAAATGTAAAGAGCACAAACCTGCATGTGGGCAGCTCATACTTGTCCCGGCTAAAATTTGTTAAAAAATATTAAAATTATGAATTGAACAACAAAATAAATCTTTGTAAAACCTGATCATTTCAAAGTATAAATGAAATTCTTACAAAGTGAGACGTAGGCAGTATCAGAGGTATGGTAAGCTGAGATGACATTTGAGCCAGGTGCAGAAATTTCTGGTTTCATTCTACCATCAGTTGTTGGTCCAACTGAAGAGAAGCTGGAAATGGCGTCATCAATAGTGGTAGATCCTACTGCAATAACGTCTTGATCCGCTGGGCTGTTGGCCGTATTGCAAGAAGGTCCAGAATTTCCGTTTGAGAAAAGAGGGATGATGAGAGCTGTATGCCAAGCCGCAATGACGTCATTATACCAAGTGTTTCCTCTACCACCTCCCCATGAGTTAGAAACGACATTTGGTGCCTTTCCACAGTTTGGGCTACTTCCATCAGCAAGAGTGGGGCAAGCAAAAAACTGTCCACATGCGAGAAGGTCGCTTTGCCAGCACGCAGATGAAGCACAGCCCCTACATGCGCTCCATTTGGCCTTGGGGGCGACTCCAATCCCGTTAGCACCACAAATTGTTCCAGTTGTGTGAGTACCATGGCCTGGTTTTCATGGAAACAAACGGTTTATTTAATTTTGATTAAAAGTAAAAACCAAAGGAATCGTCTTCTGTTCTAATTATGTGCTATATGTACCATTGTTATCGGTTGGTGCAGGTGTGGCTGTGCTGGGGTCCATCCATCCATACTCTCCTACGAAATTGTCCTTAAGAGCTTCGTGCGTCACCCTATGTATGCCATAACATTGCAATATATTATTAACATGGTTTCGTCAACAGTCTAAAACTATATTTATAATTAAGCATTAACATTACAAGCTAACCTGACACCGGTGTCAACGGTGGCAACCACGATTCCTTCGCCACTTAAAGATCCCATTGCTTCCCATGCCTCAGGTGCTTGAATCTTGAGTACTCCCCATTGGTGTTCATCAGCAAGCTCATCGACTTCCCTCTTGTCAACGGGTTCGATCAAGTGAGCTACGGCTTCTTCGTTGATGCGTTCCACTTGGTCATCCTCTGCGATAAGTTGGACCAGCTCACTGTCAGCCGCCTTCACGTATACTTGGTTGCTAATCCAGAAGCTTTTGACAACATTTTTACGGGTTGAGAGTAGTTTCAAAAGACCATGTTGGGATCTTTCTGCGTTTGCAACAAGGGCATCATGCATTGCATTTAGGAGGATCTCACGGTTGCCAAAGCGTTTAGAGTTGATTGACTGAAGGGTAGCTTTTGTGCCACCAACCATGGAAACAATAATGTTTACTGATTCCCCAGCCTGGAGGCGGCCTTGAAGGTCAGAGGCGATCTTGTTGGAAGGACCTGGGGCAGCCAGGACACATCCTACTGCTAGTAAAAGACACGTTGAAATTCTCAACATTTTGAGAAACTTTGGCAGTTTATTATTTTAGTGAAAATTCAGGAGGTGGTTTGTTGTAGTTATTGATTGATTGAGTTGTTAGCTCTGTATGATTCTTGGAATGATGGTCGGCACATTTATATAGTAATGAAGTTTTTGTCTCATATTCATAATTAAATGCGTAGCTTTACCTCAACTGTGTGGATAAACCACGTGTTTATCCCTACGCAGGTGTAAAAGTGCATTTCCAGCAGCACTTTGGCCTTTCCTGGACTCTATCCGGCTGCATTTACAATATAGTTTATTCTCCAATCATTCAATGAACTGCTGCCATTATTGTGAAATGTCAAAAACTTGAAAGTGTCAACAAATAAGTGAAATGTTTGCAATTATGACGTAAGGCTATTCAATTAGTTGTTTCCGTTCATTAACATCAGTAAAAGTGCAACAAATTATCAAGCATTTTCAACCTCTTCAGCCTTTTGGGAGTTTAGAGAACATGAGAATACAAAGTGTTGTTGATGGAGTGAGCTGCTAATGACGGGCAATGTGTTATCATATTATGATTGATCATTTTGATTGGCAATGACCAGCAACAAGCATGCCGTGCTGGTGAGCAGGTCATGATGAATGAATATCTAATCATTACAATCCTGGCATTTTTACTTGAATGAGTGGTTGTATTGTGTATGAGGAGACCATAGTTAAACATTGAAACCAAATATTTTGATTTGAGATCATCCAGTGTGTTTGTTTGTTTGATAACACTCGAATGTCAATAATCTCTTGTAGTATTGTTTTGTTTAGCCATGTGAATTAGAAAACAACCATTTATGGGTATTTCCCCAAAATGCTAATCCACATGGATTAGAAATTCTAATGTCACTTATGAAATACTTAGGAAAGTAAACCTCATTGGGATTGCAACCGGCACGGCATCAAATAATTTTTGTATGTAGTTAACCATATAAATATGCATGTTTATGCCTGCCCTATGCCTGTTTTTCTTTGTTGATGCATTGGACGTTTTCGTGTTATCTTTTCCGTCTTTGATTCTTAAACGTCGTCTTAAATGTTAGCATATAAACATGTTCTCAACCACTTGTATGTTTCTAAGATTATCTTTGTACATACTACTGCATCCCTGGTGTGTACAAATCCGGGATGAATGTCTCAAACCCGTAACTTAAATGTTAATTATAAGGGGCATTGTGCAACTCAAAACTGATTTGTACTTAATCTTTAGGAATAGTTTTACACTAGCGAGCTAATAATTTGTAGCTGAAAAAACCTTCTTTCGAACACTCATCGGACTTTTCGAAGCGAGTAATGTGATGATGATGAGTTGTGAGACCGCGTCTCGTTTTTAAGGCTGAAAATAACAACGACGGTGAAATATGTGTTTGCTTGAAGAAAAGACGAACAAAGATAAAAAGAAGAGGAATGAAAGGAACGATATACATAACAACTAATGTGCATAATTTCAAGCCAGGAGCGTGAGCTGCAAATTCTTTATGCAAACCACTGTCTCGGTCTCTGGTACAAAACCAATAATTCATTTTAAGCTCATGATACGACTGGTAATGGTAAGAGTTAGTAAGTATGAAGACGAATCTGATATCCTCTAGTAGATTTAAAGAAGTATCATCTTGTTTCGTTTCCCAAAATTGAGTTCAATTAACATATCAAACAGAAACTTGATAAGAAGGGGCTGTGGAACGACAAGAAATTAAGTGTGTCCAATTACATATATGCATACGTTTACCTAAGACTGCCTGTTGAGGCTACGCACTTATGCTTTCTAGACATTTGAATACATCTCTAAATTACATGTAAGTGAGTATGCATCTTCGATTATGCCTTTGATCATCCCCACTTATATCTTGTTTTGTATCAATGTAGCAAGAAAGGTTGGAGTAATTGGGAAAGGGACAAAGCACCTTGTAATGGAAATCTTAGAAAAATGATAATGCAAATGTGCTTATTAGGCGCCCACTGATTTTCTTGTGTCTTGAGTTCAAACTCAGACGTACAATGTTTTAAAGATAAAAGTAAGCAGTAGAGGAATGAGTATATATGTACATGTGGTATCATTTGACTTCAAGCATCACACAAGTCCACTCTCTCCTCATGGAAGGCGTATAAGTCTTAAATTTGTTAGCTAAATCTAAAAACAAATCCATCTTCATCATTTTTGTTTGCAAGTGTTACCTGCTTTAAGGTAATATGCTTTGTATTTCTATCCACTGCCAAGATTGCATCATTGAAATTGTATTTTAGCATAGCAAAATGGTTTCATAAACTTTGTGAGACTAGTAATATGTATATCTTGCCCCTTTTTATTCAGGGGGTGTTATCCTGCTGTTTCCAACAACGCGTAGAAGAGAGGAGGAAAAATCTAGTTGCTGAACTTTCCTCACACTCAGTTTTCCAACCAAAACGACATGGCTCGGTATTACAGACCCCTTCCACGAATTCCAGAAGAGGAGTTAGAGACATCGGCTGATGAAGTCTTCCACAACAACATCTTTGGATCTTCTCAGCAGTCACAAACTCCACCTTCATCCCAACAAAGTTTTGGGCACTCTCAGCCCTCACAAACTCCACCTTCATCCCAGCCACGTTTTCGATACTCTCAGCAGTCACAAACTCCACCTCCACCTCAGCGTTTTCGGCGTTCTCAGGGCAGTCAGTATGAAACTCCTACTGGTCGGGGATCCAATCCAATTGAGCAGCCTGCCGGAAGTTGGTTTGGTTGTGAGAACCGATCATCTTCTCCTGCTGTCATATTTAAATCATTTGTACATTGGGTCGCCATTCTCTTACTCGCCACATTCGCATTCGGAAGCATTGCAATCATTTCTATTGTATCCTTGCAATCCAATTCCTGTCCTATTAGAAAACAGGAGCAGACTACCAATAATGTTATCCAATCAAAAACGTCAACGTCTTTTTCACCAGCATCGTCACCACACAGCAATCCAGTATACACCGCTTCTTCAATCAACGAAGTTGATTCACAGGTGGTAGCAAAGTTGTTTAACCAAACTGAATCCAAAGGCAGCATTTGGATCCGCAAAAACTTTGCAAGGATCAAAGGGTGGATGAGTTGGATTATTCATTGGATCAGTGAGAATTGTAGTTTGGAGTGTGTGCTTGCAAAACTAGGAATATGGGTGGAGGACAATGAGAATTAAGAAAAATGTATGTAACCTAGCAGCAGCTTGCTCTGGTAGCATAAATATTTAATAAGTTTAATTGTATCTGAATCCTAAGGTAGGTTAAAAACTCATTAGGCTCATTATACTGACTGAAATCGTTTTCTCACACATTAGAATTTGACGTTTTGCAAGTTTCTGAGGTATAAAACAAGCCACAAAGTATGTTGACTATTTTTTGTTGATTTTTAAAATGTTTTTCGTTTGTTTTGTTTGATGTTATTTTTCTTTAAGTCCTAACTATTTTTTATGTATTCACTAACAATTATCTCTGAACCTGGTGACGAGTAATTTAATATTCACCATTAAAATGATACAATATTAAATATTATCAGATCTGTACCATAAATATATATGTAACTTGGGAATAAAATTATAATAATGCATTAGAAAACCAGCTACTTAAGTTTGAGTGAAACTGCAGACTTTTTTTATTTCAATTGGATACACCATTTATATTACGCTGTAACAGTTAAAATATTGAAATTTAAGAGAGTAAATACATGCATAAGGTAATACATAGGTAAATCACAAATATACACGTAAACATTTATCATAGCATCCTTTTCAAAATGCATATAATTTTCTTTCACTTGTCAACTCATGCTCAGATGCATCATTTGAATTCAAACTCAACAACAAAATATTTACATTAATAAGATCAACAAGTAATTCTTCCACAACTCTTAACATCGTTTTAATTAGCTACTCGAAATGAAAATCTAATAATAATTGGTAGTGGTTGGTATGTAGTATGGTATTTCTTAAGGAACGTCGTCATAAAAAATTTTCTTTGTTGTTGGGATAGATACTACTACAAAGGGAAACAATATAAATTCTAAAATAGGAGAGTTCAGTTCCTTTGCAGATATTTTATGCAAAAACGACTCCTGTAGCGACTACCTTCGTACATACAAGAAATACCATTATGATGTAAATTTAAATATTAGCTAGCAACATAATCCATATATTATGCCCATTAGTAGCTTGGTATTAAATATGATATACAAATTTTTTCTTACAACTAGAAATGCTTTCTCACTATTGTATCTTATCTTATTAAGTTAATATTATACAAGTAATTATTTTGATTACCTTAGGACAGTTTGCATGAGTGCTCTTGAACTTTACTCTGGTTTCGTTCTGCTATACACTAATTTTTATGTATGTATGTATTCATGATAAATACAGCAAGGTGTCACATGACATAATACATAGCTAATTTATGTAAACCTGAAATTTTAGTTAGTTTTTTTTATAACATACTTAAAAACTAGCCAAAGGCATGGGTATAAATGAGTACTCTAATTTTCCGGGATCTGATCCTCCTCCACGACTTGAAAAATCATCACACCTTTTTTTTAAAAAAAAACCCTTACCATATTTCCTATTACATACAAGTTGAATAGTGATTAACTCTCAGTCAGTTCGGTTGAGTTGTTCATGCTAACAAAACTACTCACTACGTTAATATTATACATATTTTTTGCGCAATACAAATGAATGCTGTTTTAAGTACTTTGCTACTCCAACTTCACCCAGCTTATTGTGTCTTATTGAAAGTATTACTAGGTTTTAAATACTTTTTAAAAAAATCATACCCATATTACATTCTGACATGTACTATGTACATGGTTTTACATTCGTACATACATTCAAATACAACTTTCTTTTAACTAAGTAGCTATTCTATATTTACAAAAATACTTTATGCACTTTCCATAAAACAACCAGTGCTTTACCAAACTAATACCTAAGTTATATCTATGCAAACGAAAAAAGTAATAATAATATAATGTACTATTAATAGTTAAAACTAAATAAGACATATCGGTATCGATTATCATATTATAATATATAATAAATGCCTGTGTTTACTGTATTTCTGGTGCCTCTACGGTTATGAAGCTTACAAAGTAACAACTGTGGATATTTACGGGTGGTAGGCAGCTCTAACATCTCGATAAAAACAAGGGAGGACTAATTTAACACACTGATTAATGGTCAGGCAATAGTTGACGACGACCAGAACCAAACTAAATTGAGGTATGCATATTATATCCCATTAATTATGGAGGCAGTTTTTCATCTATATTCCTAAATTGTGCCTGCTTCCGGAACATAATATTTTTCCGAAAGATTATCTGAATAATTCTAACTACTAAAAAGGCTCATCAATAGGTATTCCTACCGAAAGGAAACTCTGTGCATTGTTCACTCTATTTGGATCTCACTGAAATAAGTTAAATGTTTGCATCCATCAAAAAAGGCCACTGATTTAATGAATCTAGTAATATTAACAATTAATGCATAGTATTTGAAGTTTGACCAAAATCCCTGATTGGTGATGTAACCAATAAATGAAACAGGCTGATGATAGCTAGATTACTCCCTTACTTACAATTAGCCAACGTAAGGCGTTTCCGTGGATAGTAACGTATTATGGGTTGTAATTAATTCTAAACGAAGGTGGCACGACGGTAGAAAACTCTGTAATGGGAAGCTAATATAGTAAGTTCTTAATTTTAGTAGTAGTACTCATTACTTACAAATGTTATGTTGTTGATAATACTTAGACTATACGTACATTTATGGTACATAAGTATTGTATTAGACGCGTGGTATTGTAATATAAGTCTGGATCGTGATACTCTTGGAAAAATATACAAAACATGCATTTTATTCCTAGATTCTTTATTACCTTGTAGCTTATGTTTTTTTTTAATTTTAAACAACCTAATTTCCAGGGATCTCTAACCTCGTCAACTTGGCATCAGTTGGTTGTGCATCTATAGAAACATTCCCGTGCTCATCAACCACCTGCATATTCTCTCGCTTCCCTTTCCTCTTTTTTGCCTTGGAGTTTGAGGTGGTGGAAGCGGAGTTTGTGGCAGTGCCAGGACCACTCGTTGACTCGACGTTTACAGTAACGCCAGCCTTTTTAGGGGCAGCATACTGCATTTCTGCGGGTAGATAAGCACGTTGGTTGAGAAAATATGGGTCTTCATGTCGCTTGAAGTACATGGGTGGGATTCTAGGTTCTGAGGGGTAGTCCTTCATCTCAAAGCTTGATGAGCGTTGGAGTATCAAACCTAATGCAATATCACAAATAGCATACATTCTAAAATTTGCCTGCTCATTTTCTGGCTCCAGAGCATTTTTGTGATTTTTCATGCGCTCAACAAGTGTCTTGTAGAATCCAAATGAGTAGCTGTCATTTTTGACGATAAGAGGTTCCATAATGAACCAGAGGCACTCTTTCATTGCTGTCAACTGGTCAGCATCCGTGTGGGAGGTGAACCTGGGGTTGTGAGTTAAAACAGGGACAGCAAAGACCAACATGTAGTCGGGCATTATGTGAGGTAGCTGATCTGCCGCCTTTTCAGCAGCATTAAGAAGTAACTGCTTGATGTACTCTCTTCTGTGATTAACATCTGCAGTCATGTGAGCTTTAATCATGTTCTTAAGTTTCTTATCAGTCTCGTAGCCCGCCAAGGCATAGAATCCCATGAAGTCGAGAGGCAAACATTTGTGGGGAATCCCACGGGCCAACCCTTTGTGAAGCTTGTTGGCAAACCGAGTTCTCACTTCAATTACCTCGTCATTCATAAGCTTTGCTAGGGAACAAAACTGCACTGCCGTGAACTGATCACCGACTCCCTTTTGCTCACAAATTTTGAGCATGCAACTCCCCGCTGAGAGGCGAAGCCACGCTTTTTCCGCGTTGCTGAAGGGCACTTCTGCATTAATAAAGGTTCCACCCGTTTCCACAAAGGCGGTCAACATTTTGAAAGTTTTTGAAGCGGATTTGAAATCCGTTTTGAGACCCATGAGCCAACGAACCGTTGATTTCATGCCGGCCATCATGCACCGTGTTATTTCAGGAAGGTCCTCTTCATCACACCAACTATCTGTGTTTTTCAAATGGTCGTCATACGTACGCTGGGGATTTACTAGGAGTTCTTTCACTATCTTTTGAGACACAATTGCTTTCATGTCGTACTTGAACTCTTCAGGCATTAGAAACGCGATATGTCCTAAGGCTACTATTGCTGTACGATAGCTGGTGTTGGCAGGATCGAGGTTAGCTCGAAGGGCTTCCACAACTTGAGCAAAGGTGTGATTCCGTGCGGACTCCTTCATGTTCACGAACAAACAGCGGACTGCCATTTTCCCTTGGCGTGGGGTCCCTGTCACCAACATGTTTTGACATTGTGGCACCAAAACTCCCATCAGGTTTGGATGATGTTGGCCTACAAAATTCAAGACGATCCAAACACATTATTATCTACCAAATGTCTGCAAGATTACTGCAACAGGTAAATATAGCAGCTTAGCATTCTTTCACTTTACCTATAGGTCTAGTTTTTCCAATGTACATCAACGCTGAAAGAGTTCTAGACATGTGCTCACTGCTTAAGTGATCATTTCCGAGCAGCTCTATCAGCATTTCAAGTACCTTCTCGTCATCAAAATGATTGGAAAATACGAATGCAAGTACCTACCCACAAAAACATATTTGTTTTTATTAACCTTATAAATTAGTGTCCTTTATTATTAAAAAATGTTTTAAGTTTCTCTTTTCTTTACCGAAATCAAATTGAATCCCTTTTCCATTGCTACATAATCTGCCACACTGAAACTTTTGGAAAAGTCTGAGTCACCTTTTACTATTTCTTGAATTATTGCAACCAATTTCTAAAAAAAATAATAATTATCAAGTTAAGAGTCTCAGTTAAATTAACGGTTTGTACAAACTCATATAAAAAACAGGGCATGTACTTACTGTAACGGCTTCTTTGTCAATTAAGACGGAGGAGGTACGTTCCAGCAGGATTTTAATGGTATTGTAGTACAAATTGGTCATTACTGGAGCACCAAGCTTTTTCAATACCATATTCTGAAAAATGAAAGTCAATGACATTACATACAGATTATTCAAAATAGTATACCTTTAAGCGAATAATGATTTGACTTAAATGTGAGATAAATTAACCAGCTACTCACCACACTATCAGCACAAGCCTTGCAGTCTGTTGTGGGACTCACAATAATTTCCATCGTTCTCATCAAAGACTTGTCATCCTTCAAGTCGTTGCTGAACTTACAAATGAATTCGGAAGCCTTAACTGGGTCAGGGAGGAACTTGGTAAGACTGCTAATACGGTAATTGAGCTGCTTTGAGTAATCAGTTATGCTCTCATGATTACGAATAACGTTCAAAAGCTCCGAAACATGTCGTCTTACTCTGCAATAATGCATATTGAATACAAATATTGTATGTTAGCACTTGTTTAATAATGGAAAATGCTACAAAGAGAAAGTTAATTTAATGAGTAGACTTTTGGATTCCATACAAAAGTAAGTTTTTCTGTATCTCAATAAAGGCCTTTGATGCATTCGTATCAATGGTGGAGTAGAGGTACAAAAGTTTCATCATGCGATCCCGAGGTTCTGACTGATAAGGAACGAGACACGTGTTAAGTAGTCTTTCCACAAGGATCCGATCATCAAGACCGGTCATGTAATAGCCATGAAGAATCTTATCCTTAATCCATGCCGCCGCTCGCTCAGTTGGCTCAGGTACATTATCCATGCACAAGTGCTTCTTATATATAAGAGCTAGGCCTTGAAGGGCTTCGCGACGTATTTTGAACTAAATAAAAAATATAGCAGTCTTATTATGGTGTCAAATAGATATTTTACCAATGCAAATCAGATTCAATGTTAAACTTTTACTCACCTTTTTATCCAAGGTCCTTTCCTTGACGTAATTCAACAAGTCTTCACTTTCAGACACAATGTTAAAATCTAATTTAGCAGTGGCAACGATTGCTTTCACAACCTCAAATCTGACATTTTCTTCTCCGTCGTGTTGCCGAAGTCGAAGGGTTTCTACAATGTCATTACGAAGTTCTGCATGATTGATCAAAAAGTGCATTGAGTACTGAACACACTTTGTTCGGATTGCCACGGAAATATCGTTAAACCTAAGAAAAACAGATATTATGCAATATTGTATGATTTGGAGAGAATTTGGCTGGCTGTATAAAAACAAGTGAAAGACGTACCTTCCTAAAAATGCTTGCCACAAAGGCGTATGGTGAAGTGCAAGCTTGGACTCTTTCTCCGAGAACATTCTTGCCAAAAGGGAAACGGAACCTAATCTCTCCGCCTCATCAGGACTCTTGAGCTTGTACTCCAGTTGGGGTATTACGGAGAGGAGAACGCTGGGACAGATGTGGTTCAGCTCATAAATTAAATCATAAACTTTGTGACTAATCAACAAGTTTTGATCCTCTTTACCACATATCAGGACCTGGTTAAAGAACTGTTAAACAAAGGAAAAGGCACATGAAATGACATTCTTGATAGAAATTATTAAGTTTTTTTAAGAAAAATAAATGGAGAAATTCGTACATTCTGAATATAGGACTCCAATGTCTCCGAGCATTTGATAATAAGTTCCTTCGCCAAGTTATAAGCATTTTTCTTGGACGACTTGACCGGCTCTACAATGTTTACCAATATTATATTGAGGAGTTCATTGGATACAGTGTCACATTCGGATACCAATGGACAAAGAATATCCAACATGAATGCTTTCACTTTTCCTGAATGTTCGTCACTAAAGTAAAAAAAACAAATACAAACAAACATGTCATGAGCTAATAATGCGTACATTTGGAAAGTAAACGGTATGTATGCAATTAATGCCAGGGAATTCTTACTTGACAATTGAAAATATCAACTCAAAGAGACTACAAAAGATATCCTGTGCATCCTCCAGCTCAAAGCACATATTAAAAGACTTAACATATGCTAAATTTTCCAAAAGGTAAAAGTAACGTTTAAATGCAGCATCCTTAGGATCTTTCAATCCTTCCAGTTGGCTAATGAGAAATTTGAATATTGTCTGAAAGTAAAAAAGACACATTGAAGACCATTAATATTCATTCAAGCTTAGAAAACGCTCTATTTTTTTTAAAAAAAAAAAACAACATTTCTTAAGGTACCTTCACTTGTTCCTGATCTTTGTAAGGGGCTTCCGGCGCATAAATTCTGAGGATATCAGCTATACAACAGGCAATGAGTAGTCTAACATCGCGACTGGAATGATTGAGGAATCCTTCATCAGCAAGATGCAGGCACAGGGGAACATACTCATCATAAGCATTCTCCTCTTGGCCCATACTTTGAAAAGTGGAGGCGAGCACCTTAAGCCTTCTTATCAACTCATCTACATGCATTTCCTCATGCACCTCTTTACATCCAACAGGATAAACATTTGTTCCTGGGATGTGACCCGCTGCAGCTGCTGTTGAGGCTTTCGCTTTGGACGAGGTGGAGGATGAAGCCACCGCTGGTGATGGTGAGGAGGATGACGCATTTGGAGACTGTTGGGATGAGGATGATGAGGGAGATGAGGCTTCAGCAGTTGGTGAGTTCGTTGTTTCTGTCGGTGAAGAATTGGAGTTGTTGGTCGTGGTTGATGAAACGGTAGCGTTATTAGTGTTATTATTGTTAGTGGTAGGGGTGGTCGTTGTACTGCCTTGGGCTGCAGCTGCTGCTGCCCTACTTCTTGTTAATCTTGTCGTGGTGGCCATTCTTATGTAGAAAAGCCAGTGATCACAAATACACTGTAGTTTACGGGTAAAGCATAGTGTAGATAACTCAAATCTATTTTGTAACTTTTGTGTTATTTTTCACTGCTGTTCCAGTTCAAAGAGCACTTTTACGAATGAAAACTAATCAGACAAATTAAAATATCCTTGTTTTACACTTTAAAGTATGCAAACAATATTGTATCATTGCTGCGACCGTAAGATTTCCTTATGAGCCATTCTCATACTAACCAATACTTTATATTAAACACAAAGAAACGTAATGTCATAAACTGTCATACACTTACATTTTACTTTCTTTTAAAAAATGTAAATAATATTTCTCAAAGATGTAGAATTATTTATTTATTATTTTATTAGCATTCAACACTTGTGCAGGTTATTAATCCCCACAACTCCTTTGAAAATGTTGAAACAGGAACAGATATACCTGTCAAATGTTTGATTTGCCTACGCATAAAAGCTAAACATTCTAACTGTCAAAGGTTACTGCGTTGTTGGTTGAGCTCTTATCAAATTGAGTTGACTCTTCAAGTGGTGACCATTTACATGTTGCCGACACAAAATGTTTAAAAATCACTGTTATATTCATATATCTTAGCCGTCACTGATTTATGGCCACCGGCATAAACTTATGTAGAGCCCTTTAAATTCTGAATATGACGACTACAATGTGTTCAAACCATTCTTAACTAAAGTTGAGCTGACGACACCAAGGAAACAGAACCCTAATGCATCCAGCATTAAGAGAATTAACAATAATTAATTTTCTCCGTGTAATAATTACATGTTAAACTTGTTGAGTTAATTAAAAAGATTTTAAACCAGGTTGGTTCTCCCACTCTCCATTTTTGGAGTGTCAATGGTCCATCATAACTTTAAATGTATTTGAACTGATTTGATTTTCAATCCTTCTTTAATTTCTTGTTGTTTGAAATGGTATTATTTTGATTGGAGCTCAAATTCTCTCGGTTTTTTTATATTTTGTGTACATACTAAAAAGCAAAAGAGATGTATATACCTTCCGTTTGGATGAAAATGCATAAGAATTTCATAAGCATTACATGAACGGACGACCAAAAAGTGAAGCGGAGCATTAGTCAAGTAGCGCTCTCTCGCCAACAGGCAATCAAAACATTTTATCAAATGTTAGCTCCTGCTTTATCCAACATGCATGGGAAGGGTATCCACTACTTTCTACTCGGCTGTACATTGAAGGATTGCGAAACCCCGCCTACCATTTGCTGAGCTTGTATGTGGTACCGTTAGAGATACAGATGGCTATAGTATCCTCTTGTGATGTGTTGTGACTAGAGCAGAGGAATGGAAGAAAGACAATGATTTCATGAGAAAGAAGAAGTTGAGTGTACTGACGAGGGAACTACGGCAGTGGAAACCCTTCGATTTGGCTCAAATTTTTTCCACATGCTCATTTTAGTGAGTAATGAACGTGTGCAAAAGCATTTTTCACAATGGGTTGTTATTCTCGAAAAATTAATTTTTTAAGATATTACACCTCCAAAATTTGAAATTGCTTATGGAAAATAACATGGGAAAAGTCAAGCTAGAGAAGGGGGTACCGTTACCGTTTTTTTCAAAATCTGACTTTTTGGAAACAATGTATTTTTTACAAGCCGATGCACATATGAAGCATTTACGTGACACATAAAGCCAGAAATGTTGCCATTGCATGAGAGTTTATGAAAAAGGGCCATTTTTGAAAAAAACAGTATTGGAGAAGATTCGCTGTATATATGAAAACCATATAGCACGCCCATTTTTTATTTACCATAACTTATGCTTATGTGGAAGACCTCTGAAAGTTATGAAAGCAAATTGGATTCCTAGGTGGGTGAAACTTGAGACTTTTTCAGCAGGGTAATGAGACAACATTCAGACAGTCAGGGATCAGGGTGCAAATTTGCACTCCTGGAATCCTAATTTGCACTTCACTTAAATTAGGCATGCACTTATGCACTCCAGAAGTGCAAATTTTCACTCCCTTAAATTTTGATGCAAACTCGCTTTCTAAAAGGGCAAAAAGGGGTCTTAATTATTGAAACGCACAAATAAAACTCCTGGAACTTCATATTGAGCTGGTTAGATAGAAGTTGGATTACAAAATTTTACTTAAACTCTTACCGCAAGTTATACACAAAAAATCATTTCTCATTCAATTAAGGGCTTGAATTGGACGGACTTCTTTCAATTCAATTTTTCAGGTCTGACTCTCCTTCAATTCAATTCTATTCATAATTATGAAGTGAAAAGAAGTTTTCAATCATGTATGCACATGCAATTATATATGTTTCTTACGTTTTCGTGAAATGATTCAAATTTTGAATTTTCAAAAATAATTTTATAATACCTTATCTAACCGAAGAAACTCAAACCTACCTATATGGTATGTAAGGAATTTTTGTCAGTATATTCACTTAATTGGACTTGAAAATGAACTGTTACTGTTTTTCAAAAATGGCCCTTTTTCATAAACTCTCATGCAATGGCAACATTTTTGGCTTTATGTGTCACGTAAATGCTTCACATGTGCATCGGCTTGTAAAAAATACATTGTTTCCAAAAAGTCGGATTTTGAAAAAAAACGGTAACGGTACCCCCTTCTCTAGCTTGACTTTTTCCATGTTATTTCCCATAAGCAATTTCAAATTTTGGAGGTGTAAAATTTTAAAAAATTAATTTTTCGAGAATAACAACCCATTGTGAAAAATGCTTTTGCACACGTTCATTACTCACTAAAATGAGCATGTGGAAAAAATTTGAGCCAAATCGAAGGGTTTCCACTGCCGTAGTTCCCTCGTGAGCTGCTTTACCATGGCTACCCCAATGCTTGTGTATTGTATAGCCGAGCTGAGTTGAGAGATGGTGACGATGATCTGATCTGCTTGGAAATTGTAAGAAAGAAACCGCTGGATAAAGAATGCATTGGAGTATTGTAGAGTAATGAAAGGGTAAAACTGTAAGCGTCGTAGTATGCACCAGTCTGGTATCAAAACTCTTGTATGGCTCTCAACCACAAATACAAATTAACGTGAAAGAAAGTCATCGTCAACTTTTTTTTCTTAAAATACTACTAATTTCCTCTATTTATTTATTATTATGCCCAAATTTTATAAAAAATATATTTTACATGAGTAATTGGACTACATAATTTTTGGGGGTATACAAGTAGCTTGTGTACGGGCTGAAAAATCTTCTACTCCTCCGTACTCTCTGCGTAGGTTCATAAATTCTATGATCTCTTATACGTACTACATACCATACACATACGTACCTACATGGTGGAGAGATAGATAGATACATGAGTGTAGGAGACGGAGCTGAGTTGAGTGTTCACCTACACAAAACAGCTCTAGTTACATTCATACGTATAGGTTGGTTGGTACATCTACTTCACTGGCTCTAGCACACACACAGACTTTTTCTAAATATTTTGTTTCTTCTCCGTAACTCTTTTTCTTCCTCGATCACGATGCTCTTCTTTTTTATGAATTTACATGTTGCATACCTTTAACCTCAAGAAGTCAAAATCGAGATGCTATAGCAGTCCTACTCTAGTGGTATACAACTTACAGCAATGCTTAGGCTGACTCTGAATCCTATGCTTTCTTGTCATGTCATCATCATCACCGTGTACACGCACATAACTCGTTTTTGTAATGGTAACGGTTCGTTCGCTAGCTTAGCTTACCGGCTTCATCTGCTGCTGCTGCTTCTACCTAGCTTTCCGGTTATGTGAAAATACGCATGATATGGCATTATCCTCATCATCCTCCTTTTACGGGTGTATAAGGTAAGCAAGTACAAGCTTGAAAAGATGCTTGACTAAAAGTCTTTGTTCATCTTTGGTTGTTGGAATCAGCTTCACACACCAATTCCCTTTTTGTGGATTAAACTCCGATTGCATTTTACCTCAAACTCCAAATTTTAAGCAAAAACTGATGCATTTCTTATATCCTGCAAAAGACTTGACCACCTTTCAATTGACGACCCATGATGAACAAAGAAAAATGAGTTTTGAAATTTTCCCCTTTATAAACCCAAACTCGGTTTGGTTTGAACCGACCCATTCAGTTATATCGGCTGAATGCAATTTTCTCGTCAACGCCAGAGCCGAATGTGATTTCGTACTTTAGACTCTTCCCTATATATATGCTCCTTGTCCTGGTTGAGTGCATGCTGAACCATGTTTCTTGGAGACAGTTTTCATAAACAACTGTTAGCAGCACAAAGTTGATTGCTCTCATGATATGATACGCATAATATCTGTAAAAATATCGTCATCATCATCATCATCACCTTCATATCTTCATCAAAACTTTATACATAACTTCTTTTCCCTGTACCCAGTTATCCTTCCTTCCACCTCTTTCTCGTATCTTTACCAGACCAGGGTGATGTATATGCATAAATGGGTATTGCAAAAACAATCGTGTACTATCTTGACATAGTCTTAAATCTTATATATCCAGTGACAATTACATGATTCCAGTACACATATTTCACCTCTATACCGAATACATACATAATATATATAAGTAATGTGTGATTCGCACTTGCAAATACAACACACATCACTTTTAAGTCCATATAGGAGGCATGCATGCATATGATATGCCGGTCGACATAAGTCACTGTGTAAAGCTCGGGTTGGTTCTTCACCAACTTACTTAAGACTCTGTTAACACTCAATCATATTCGTATACGCTACTTGCTCTATTATTCGGTCTTGAATCGTCTAAATGCAACAGGAGAAAAGGAGGCTCGGTGGTGGTGGTGGTTCAATCGGGGGGAAGAAGTATCTTGACTGGTCCCGTTCGTCTTCCTCATCATGGACCAGAAGCCTGTATCCAAGTGAGAGAAAAAAAAACGCTGAAGTTTATTCCCAGAAAAACAAGAGCTTGTCTTCTGTCTTCTGTCCGGAGTTGGCTTGTGTAGCCTTATAGACACTGGTTGAACAGCGTCTTCTTTCAGCAAAGTAACAAAACCAAAGGTGAGTGATAATAAATATAATAAATTTTGAAATAGATTAAATATTTATTTTGATTGTGGTATTTAGCTGGTTAATTCAAGTCGCGTGTGTGTTACTACAACTACATGATACAGAGGAATCACAAAAGTGTCTCAGAGCTGGTTTTACTTTGCTATATCACACTCAACAACTGCTCGTCTCCGTGACATTCGTTACCTAAGAACCATTGAACATTACACTTTACCTTGAGTTCTCACCTTCAATTACTTTCTAAAGTGAACAGTTTTTAAGTTTGCGCAGCTCTACAAGACCTAACTAGTTTCCAGAGGAAATTTTAGGAGTCTAGGAATTTGTAGAAAGTGTTTCTGATGGGGTTAATTTTTGCTAGTTGTTTGTTTCCACTTGACAGTTGTGTACCCGTTTGATATAGTCAATACCACAGCTTCCCCTTTTTATTTGATTAGCTAAAAACTGATTTCAAAGCACTAACAAACGAAAAAAAATGCATTTCAGCTTGCTGCTAGCCACCTCTAAGCACTGTTTTACGATATTTAGCTCATCGTCTGGCGTTACTAGAATAAATTATATTCCATTATTTGCAATAAATTTCAGGTTGCAGGCGTTGAGCGGTTTCTTGCTAAAATGAATATGAATTTTCCAAACTTCGTCCACCTTGAACTTACTGTGGACGAGGTTCTTTATTCCTGCATGCCTACCATGGGTCGAGGAACAAGCATTGCTACTGTCCCCAGGAATCCTCTGCTGTTTTCAGCTAGGAGTGTACTTCCAGATGTGGTGGTGACCCGTAAGTAATAATTTTTGTATAGTTTTTACCTAAATTCCTAGTAAATTAGAAAATTTTGCTTTTGTTTCCATGATATTGCAAGCACGTCCCATATATAGCAATAACTGTTCTTTTGTATTTTTGGTACAGCACCTGAGCCTGATCAGCGTGTTTCCCATCTTGGTTTGCAGTTCGGTGATGAACTATTCGGTGGAGAAGCTCCTCCACCATATTCACCTCGGACTGAACCGAAAATGCCTTGGGATCCTGTTTGGCCTCCAAACACAAGCAACAATCGAAACAGGAAGAGGGAGCTTGAGCGCGAGCAAGGTACAGTAAAATTTTCAATAATCTTTCGATTTACCTATTTATATTTATTGCCCATCCTAAATAATCATTTGCATTTTTTAAATTAGGTGGCCAATTCGATGAGGCTTTGATTGATGTCGAAGAGGAAGACAAAGAAGAAATCCCAAAGAAGAGAGTTTGTAAGGAGGGGGATGTGGTAGGCATTGACATGCAACCCCGTGTTGGCAACAATAACAACACGAGTCTGGCTGTTACCCCTCCACCTTTCTGTTGTGATCTTGGAGTGAGTAATCATCACCAATATTATCCAGGCAGGGATGCTTCCCGTGTTCTTGGACGGAAGATAAGCCGCTCCATCGATTACCCACCAATGGCCAAGGTTTATGATGACATGGAGTTAGATTAGTAAGTAGGGAGAACGCAAAGTCTCAAATAATATAGTAATCCCGTCCTTAAGACGATGAAATCAAGTTTGGAGTATCACTATTTTAAAGTAATTCACAGAATTAAGCATCACAATATGTTTGATTAATTTTCATTCCTTAAAATGTCAATTGTCTTCCTTGTTAATGTTCATATATAATTTATGGTTTGTGCAAAAAAAAATACGTATCCCGGTTAAAATACGTATATAAATTTCATATAGGTAGGTTTTACCATTATTAGACAAAAAATACTTTGATGAATTGTGAGCAAATGTTGCAAGGATACCAGATATAATTTTGAGTCTGTCGGAATCATTCAGTGTGTAAAGCACATAATAGTTTTGGTGGCAGCAGTTGCCTCCCATCCCACACTTATTCCATTCCAGTTGGGTTACTATCCAAGCGAAAATCCTATTACGTTTTTTAATATCATCGACTATATTTTATCTTAGCTTTACTTTCTTACTTTCTCTATGAAATCACTTTGTATATTATATTCTACTACCATTTTTTTTCTCATAGAAACTTATGGTATGCAGAGTTGCTTTCACTACTATAATATTGGGGCGTTTTGAACGATAGTGTGAAATTATGATATAAAAGTGTAGTTTTCTACTTTTATATTTCCAAAATGTTGGATTAATGAGTAACGTGAAATTTTTGAATGATGTGATGAGTCTGGTGATTAAGTACTTTTTAATAATTCTTTCCTTTTTTAGCACATCTTCAGGACTTCTGGTAAAAACATAAATTTAGTTTTTGGCATGGAAGTAAACATAAACTTTTCTCTCTTCATTTGTCTGTAAATTAGGGTGAAATAGTAACAATATGACATTAAATTCTGTTTTTGTGTGAACTCCAACTCATGTCTTATTGTTTTATTCCTTTTCATTACCAAACCAAACAACAACTTTCCATCTGGCTGGCCTACTGGACTTTGCGTAAATCCGACTAATGCATCATCATTCACTCTCACATCACCACCACCAACACACATTTTACTACATAGCCTGCAACACAGCTTACTTACTGACTTACGACTTTTTTTACCATGTTTAATTCAGGATTTTGTTAAAATGCATTGTTTTCATGGGTTTCTTCTGTTTTCACCATTCATTTCATTTATTTTATTTCCCTTCCCGTCATTCATCCCGTCAGCCCCCCTGCCAAGCAACAAACTGTTTCATTAGCTTTCACCACTTTATTAACTTTTGTTACCATTTCATTTCATTTCATTACAACAACAGAGCAGCAGCAGCCATCCAAGCTGTGCAAGAGTCACATAACATAATATGGCCAATCCAACCCTCTCAAATATCTGGAGAAAAAGGTGGATGTGTGGCATCCGCTTTGCTGTTGTTAGCATAAAGGAAATATCCGAGTAAAAAATACGCACAGTCTTGATTTCACATAGAGATCGTAGATATCTCTTTCGTAGGCTATCATCTTTCAGTATTTTTGTATCAGTTCACTTTCACCACTGCTATCATCACCATCCCATGTCGAATTGGGAGAATTCTGGTGCTTAGAGATTTGTGAGCTGGTTCCTTTTAGTTCAGCTTTTTCACTTTTTGAACAAAACTTTCTCAATATAACATTACTCAATAGACACTATCTTTCTGTTTTCTAAAATCTTTAAAATACTTATATAGTCTATGCAGACAAAATGACGTGGTTCTGGATGTGGTTTCTACTGTTCTTTGCCAATATCTTGGGTTGCCCCGCTTTAGATTTTTCCGACTATATTGGTCCATCACTGGAAGGGCTGCCGTTAGAACCCTTTCCAATGAGTCAGCAACAAGTATCTGAGGACGTCGTCCATTCCAAGATTTATTCCGCTTTTGATGAGTACAACAAGGAGCTAGATTATTACAACCATTTGGGGGCTCTTATTGCTTGGAATATTAGCATGGACATGACACCCCAAATCCTTGGTAAGTATTTACGTGCTTATAAACTTAAATATTTTTGTAAGTGATGCCTTGATCGATAAGTTTCTTGAATTATAGAGGGGAATGAAAGGTTCACAATAACGAAAAATATTTGGAACAACCACTGGTGTACTGAGCTCCTCAAAGTATATCATGATCAAAGTTTTGGACATTCATCTTACCCTTGGGACATGTCGCATTTGCGACAACTCTTTTTAATCTGCAGAGGACCTCGCTTTACATCTTACCAGCTCAGGTAACGTAAGACATATTGGGTCTTTACCAGTGGCCATATTTTCTGCTAATAATGTGGGATTAAAATTATTTTCTATTTGTTTTGGGTGTGATTTAAACGCATTAGTAACATTCTATCTGTCTTGAGCACTCTCCAAGAGCTATACAACTCTCAAGTTTGCATCAAATCCTTGCATGGGAAATGCATGAGGATGGAGCCAGACTTGAACCGTTTCATGGAGAATTCTCGGGACGAAGGGAAACTACGCGATGCTTGGATATCCTGGCATCAAACTGTTGGTACCAAAGTGAGACCACTTTACGCCAGCTTGGTACGGATGCTAAATCAAGGGGCTAAACAAGCAGGTATGAAAGATTTGTGAGCAATTCGCAAAGGCATTTATAATACTGAGAATCACTGCTAATTAAGTTGAATTATTCTTGGGGGTGACGTGATACTTGGACACTATCTATCTTACAAGTGTGCTATTCCTTTTATAAAAAATAATTTTGGGTCACGTATTGGATTTCAAAGGCTACAAAGATATGGGTCAATGTTGGCGCGAGGAGACAGAAATAGGAGAACTGAGACAGTTGGTCACTCGACTGTATGCAGATGTCAAATATTTGTACACGTTGCTTCACTCTTTTGTTCGCCATAAGTTGGAAAAGTTTTACGGGATTCGGTTTCATCAAGGGCTCATTCCAGCACATCTATTGGGTAATGCGATCCTCCTCACTCTCTCGCATATTTATACTCTGTCCGAGCCTCCGGGGCTTCTAAGCTTTGTCACCATCAAACCTTTTCATCTTGATCTAATTGATCCGCTTCCCTTTGTATCACTCAATCCAAAATCTAATTACGTATTCCTATAGTTATTTCTACTAAAATTCAAATGAACAGTGTCTGATAACAGTCAATAAGTTGGAATTTAAAAAAAAAAAAAAAAAAACTATTCTAATTACCTTTTTCTCAGGAAATATGTGGGCACAAAAATGGGATAGTTTGATAGACATTGTTTGGACGGAGGCAAAGCCATTTCATCATAATGATAGGAAAATGAGTAAAAGCTCAACATCAACATCATCATCAAGTTCCTCTTTGGTAAATAAGATTCTACCCCCAAATGCTACTGTTATTGACATGGTGAAACAAGCAGAAAACTTTTTTGTTTCAATGGGTAACTGGAAAACAAAATTATGAAGAAATAAATATGATATTATACGCCTTGTTTTTTTAGTCATACCTGGTAATGTGGGTAAAAAACTCATTCCAATTTTTAATAGGCTTCCCCACTTTGCCAAAGTCATTTTGGGAGAATTCCTATTTCCAAGATGATGAAGAGCACGAAAAACGTGGAGGTGGTAGGGATTATTCCGAGAATGAAAGAGCTAATGAAAATCAGCGCAAAGCAAACAGTCGGAACTGTCATGGCTCAGCAGCTAACATGTTTGGGCGTTGGAAAAACAAGGAAAGAGACTACCGGATGATGATGTGTGCCCAAGTGAATGATGAGGATCTGATAACAATTCATCATGAAGTTGGTCACATTATGTATTTCATGGCGTATGCTGATCAACCAACTATATTTCAGGTTTGTTTTGGTTATTGTAACAAAGGAAAATCTTATTCTTTTACTTGTTACGGTGAATTTGAATTAGTTTCATTTACATTATTTTAGGAAGGAGCTAATTCTGCATTTCATGAGTCCGTTGGGGACTCCATAACCTATGACCTTCGTCAACATGAGGATGAGCCAGATTGGATCAAATCCCTGCTCAAAACCGGACTCGCCAAATTGCCCCAAATTGGTTTTGGACTATTAATGGATTTATGGAGATGGGAAGTGTTTGAGAACCCTGACAAAGTTCTTCAATGGAATGACATATGGTGGGAGATGAATGAGCAATTTCTTGGGATCACCAAGCCATTCCCTGGCTACAACACTAAGGATGGATTGGATGCGGCTGGAAAGTTTCACATTATAGATAACATTCCATACGTTCGCTACTTTCTGGCGTCCTTTCTTCAGGTTCAGTTCTATGAGTCAATGTGCAAAGCAACAGAAGAATGGGATGGGAATCTACATGCTTGCCGAATCAAAGGCTCAAAGTCGGCTGGAGCCGTTTTATGGAACATGATGGAAAAAGGGACTAGTCGTCACTGGTCTGATATTCTGGAAGAAATGACAGGCACCAATCAAGTTGACTCGGGCCCACTCCTCCAATATTTTGAACCGTTGAGACTGTGGTTGGAAGGAGAGATTCGGAGATTAAATCTTACAGTTGGATGGTAACAATGGTAATTTTCAATGATCAATGGTGATGTGAGACCTGAAAACAACGATTGAAGATAAGGTATGATATTATGCTATCCAATTCAAATATTTCTCTTCTATTTAGTAACAATAATAAAAACACAAACAACAACAAAAAATGTATTACGTTTCTTAATTATATGAAATACTTTTATTGTCACCTTTTTTCTGAGTTATAGCAGCCTAACATATGTATAGCTACAAAAACTTTAAACGATCAAATTTCAAATTATTAAATAAAATTATTAGTAGTGGGTAGTGGACTAAATAAAGCTCTGGACAAAAATCAAAATTTTGAGGCTGACTTTTTAGTGGAGACAACTTAACACCTGAATCATTTTTTACGACGGTTTTTCACAACGGTAAAATCCTCATTTCTATAATAGTAATAATAATACCGAAAGGATCTGGCGAACATAATTATTAGCTTAGCAGTTTTTAAGTTATTTGGTTAGTATTGAATAATATATATTTTCAATGTTATTCAATTCAATTCTTAAACGAAATATCGAGATTTTTTTTGAGTTGTCATATTCACAATAATTGACAGTGGTTTTTATATACAACAAAGTTTTTATCTAGTTTTAATGCGGCACCGAACGTTTGTACAAAAAAGTACATGACTATTCACAAATTATGTATACATTGTACAATGGCTTTTTTTTACATTATTACCTTTCCCCCTAAACCCTTACTTTACCTTCAAACAGAGAAACAAAAAGGATAGGAATTAAACCGTTTGGTAAAGAAAAACCAAAGTAGGATGGAAGAAAACAAGGGAAAAGAAAGCTAGATTCCCACAACGTGAAAGCTATACCCCGTATAATTTCGGGAGATGTTGTGATCAACATACAGGAAAAAGAAGAGCACCTACGTTATTTATTACCGTATGTGCTCGACTCTACAGAAAGGATTGTCATCTTGTTTTCTTCTCACGAGAGGACTGAGAAAAGGAATGAATATATAGTGTGAATAGAACCACACTAATATATTGATATTGTTACGTTATGTTATTTTACAATTCGAGATCCTTGAAAGCTGTTTTGACGACATGGTCAACATCATCTATAGTGTATATTAAATACTTTATATATTAGCAACAGCCAAAACAAAAAGGGGATAAGTTCATAATAGTTCATCATTTTTTCTATGAAACAACACAACTCCTTTTTTTCTCACAGTTACACAATCAAATTGTTATACTTGCAAGATAGATCGCTAAGCAAGATTAGGATAATTTCAAAACATATATAATCAACACACACATGATAAAAAAAGGAGAAAAGTAAAGAAAAAGGAGTGAGCCTGTGGTCGAGTATATTTATTATTTATACCCTGATTGTCATACAGTCACTCGGCTAACTGAAAAATTAGGTATTAACAGCCATTTCCCTATTCACTTTACACAAGTATGACAAAAAGTCATCATCATTCTTTCATTCACCTATTACCTACATATAATACAACGCCAGACTAATAATATATTTTTTAATCTTTTGAATTATAGTTAGTAAACTAGTACAACGATAGCGTGTGAAATATGTACAATGCAATACAATACATGTAGCTACTCAATACTATACAATGAGTTTCTAAATTAGTAGTCAAGATCTCAAAGGGGTAACTTAATACTGAAGTTTGTTAGATACATAAAGGAATTTCAGTAGACCTGTACAAATTTTTAGCATTCAGAGTCTTTATTATGTGTTGGAATGTGTTTCTTTTACTATTGATTTGGTTTGGGTGGCCCAAAATTCCCAGACCCTTTCTTGGACGGAATACCTGGAATACTTGGAACACTTCTTGATGTGGGGAGGGTAGCGTGTGGTGTCCTTTTCCAAGTAGTGGTGGTTCGTGGAGCTTGAAAAGTTGGTGTCGGTTTTTGAGCACTTCCGCCAGGAACATGACCTTGACTTCCGCCAAGGCGAAACTTTTTTGGTGGACTACACGAAGACGTGACGCCTTTTTTCACTAGAGGATTGATGGTTTCAGGTCGACCTCGGCTTAGAATACCTGAAAAACAATTAATTTAAATGGTTTGAAAAAATGATTAGCTAATTTTTTGCTAATTACTTATTGTTTTCAGTTGTTACTTAAGAAATGAACTTGACTTACCACTCTTCACTTCCTTTTTGGGGTTCGCAATAGCACCGGTGTTGTTTGATATTTTATCTACCAAGTCACTTATAGTTGGTAACTTTGTTTGAGTGGTTGGTGGTGGAATAAGATTTTCTTCTGTGTCACCATACTCCTTGACGTATGTGCTTTCTAAAGGTTTAGTGCCAGACGCCGCAACAAAAGTGACATCAGCATTTACGTTGGTATTCGATTTTAAAACTTGTGACAGAGGAGGTGGCATGTAGTTCTGGGCGCTGAAAGGATTTGGAACATGATGGGGCGGCAAGGCAGCAGTTATTAGATCCGTTTTGGTTTGAGATTGTAGATCTTCAGGGTCGTTATTGTTTGTTGCTATGTCGATAGTAGTGTTCCCAGCCCATTCTGTTGTTTGTTCATCTTTTATATCATCCATTGCCTCGAATTGTACAGGAAGAATCTGAACTTGATCCTCTGGTTTATCCAACCCGTAAAACTTAATTGGGTCGGCTGATGCAGCAACAGAAGCTAGAATTGGCTTGGCAGAAGCAGAGTCTGTGCAGTCATCAGGAGATGGATTTATTTTAATGTCTTCTGGGAGGGAAATTACTGGAAGAGAAAATCCTTGAGGTCCTTCCAAAATCGAAAAAGGTTGTGGGCTCCCGACAACCACCCCTAGACTGATATCAGTGTCAAACCGCCTTAAGAACAAAATTAAAATTCGTTTTATTTTTACATCCTTGTGATGAAATGCATAAAAATTCTAAATTATCAAAGGGTAAATACTTACACACACCTTCCACCCATTTCAACATCTAATGGCTCGTTAGTTGGATCGCCAGTAGCTGGATTAGTGAGGACATCCTCCTTATTAGACAACTCAACAGCTTTGTCCTCATCATCATTAAGGCTATCGTTAATCAATTTTTCCATCGCTTTTTCTCCTGCAATTCAAAGGCCATGTTTGTAGTATTTCTGAAGCAGTTCAATTTTGTCGGAGAGAAATCAAGCGTCATTAAGTAAAATATCTTTCAAAGGAGTACCTGTCAACGTTTTATAAGCCTGCCATTCCAAAGAAGTTAGCATATCTTCAAAAGCCTCATCCAAAATATCATCCTCAAAAAGTTCCCCCTCTTCTGGTTTACCGACATTTGCAAATCGCACTGAAGGAACACCAAGGAAGGAGTCCAATAGTTTCTATAAATACACAAAATCAATAATTCATGCAATTTGCCATACCAATGAAGTATCTCCGCTGTTATTTTCTTAATCAAAATTTGAGGCAGTAATTTAAATACAAATTATTTTAAATCCGGATCCTGTTCTGGTTGTGATGCGATTATGTCAAAAGGGTAAACCGCAGTAGAAGAGTAAAGCTCTAGTCATTTTAAAAAAATAAATGCACTAGTGCTGTACCCTCTTACTGAAGTCACCAAGGTTCAATGAGTCCCAACGCAACGCAGCAAGATAGTAGTAGTATAGTAACTGTTGTGTTTCAATCCATCATCATCAGTAAGGCGAGATTTAACCAATCATCTAAACCTATAGGTATTACTAACCTTAAATCTTGGACTGGCTTCGTTAATGTCCAGCTCCTTATGACGTAAGTAGTTTTTCAGCTCGTTGACGACAAGAAACGCATCCTTCAGCATCTCTTCTTGACCTTCCATTTTCTTTGACATGTGGTTTTGTAGCCAAAGGAAACCTTTAACCGCCTGTTGATATTTAATCGCTTGTTGAACCTGATAGAAAAAAAGAGTTATACTTAAAATACAAATAACCTTTTGCCAAATGCAAAATAATTGATAATGCCATCTAAAGATTTTTTCAATGTTTTTTTTTACCTCAGCCATTTTCAGAGCTCGGAGCTGCCTCGAAGTAATGTGGAAGATTTGGTCCATTTCAGCAATATTTTCACTCCAAAACTGTTCACTCAGACTGTAACCAAGAGCTTCATTTTCGATATTATTGAAATTGTCTTTATACATGTCTGTCAGCCTTTCCATGGAGTTGATTTTATTCGTTGTTTTCTCCAATGCCTATGGACAAAAGAAAATGTATGAGACGATATGTTTTATTGTTCATAAAATTTGAATTCTTTGATAAAGAAATTAAAAATTAGTCATAACTCACCACTTGGTAGCGTTCGTCCCCAGTTTCAGTGAGTAACGTCGTAAAGGTAGAGCTGCGATAGGACTTTAGCATCACATCCAGTAGCATTCTCTTCAAGTTGATGAGATTACCAACCAGTCTTTTGGAGATTTGAGTAACATGACCTGTGTATTCGGTAAGTTGGTCGTCAACTTCTGTAAAGGGTCTTGGCTTAGTTTCTAACCCACTCTCTGGCATGATTGTATCTCCTGGATTTTCTGAGTTATTGGTTTCCAAAGTCCTTGGGCACTCAGTGGCAGTTGTAGTTGAGAGTGATGACTCCATCTGCTCCTCGCCAGCTACGGGTGTAAAGTTGTTGGATGTGTTGAGCTTATTACTAGTCGCAGGCAGCTTTTTCCAAGTACATTGAACGTCTTGTTGAAGTGTCCTTAACTTTTCTTGCAATTCAAAAATTATCTGGTCCTTCTCAGCCTTCTGCACATTACTTTCTTCCAACTGACTCTCGAGAGATTGAATCAATTCCTTTGCTGCTAATTGTTCCTCTTGCTGTTGCTCAATTTTTTCAGCCATTTCTTCAACTACTCTTGTGAAATTGCTGAGACATGTTTGTACTGTCATAGCGTTTTGGGAAGCTTGAAGTGTTATCTTTTTTGCTTGGCTCGCATATTTTAGGGTGTTGAGTGTGTCTTCTTTCATTGTATCTGCTGGAGATACATTAGCAACCATCACCGTTCTGCAGTTTCCACTTAGGGAGTCCTTCAAGATCCTGGTAAGTTTGGAGTCCCTAAATGATGCGCATGCCTTTCCCCCAGACAGCGCACTGATGCAGTTTGCCAATGAGAGAAGTGACTTGTTGATATTTGTCCCTTCTCGGAAGCGCTCTCCAGTGAATCCAGTAGCAGATCCCTTTTCCGAACCAGCAAGATCCACCATTACCAACTTTGCTTTTTTGGAGACGGTTTCCATGTTCCTGTGCTTGTCACGCATTGATATGCGAACCATGAGTACGGCGTGTGAGCGAGATGACTCTGCATTTAAATCAGTCGCATGCTGAGTCCTGTTCCCGTTTCCTGCCTGCAATAATTGCAGTAAGGCTTCAACGCTAGGAGGCCGGTGCTCACTGATATTAACAATAACAGCTTCGTTTCCCCTTCCAGCGTCCCTTATTTGAAGTGGTCCTGAGGATTTGTTCAGGAGATCACTGATTTGTTCATTATACACCTGTTGAGAGAGAAATAAAAGTTTAACATTAACCATGTTATACTCACTCATATTTAAAAGTAAAATCGTTCTCTTATATTTCATGAACATTACCTCCAAATATGAGACTATAACATCACTTTCATAGTCATCCTTTGATGCTTCAAGCTGCTGATACAAATCCCTTAGAGTTAATACTGTTAAACCAGGACTTTCTTGACCACCAAGCATAGTATACGTCTTCCCACTGCCGGTAGATCCATAAGCAAAAACTAGATTCAACAAAAAAATCAATTATTATCTCCATTTTCATTTTACTCAAAGCTAAAACAACATATTAGACAGATTAAAGTACCTGAGCAGTTGTAGCCTTGCAACAGCGTCCCAATTAATGGCTTCATCACTTCATTATAGATTAAATCATTGGAGTCCTGATTGAAGTAAACTCGATCAAAACCATAAGTTGCATTCTTTGGCTTTGCGTTAGAATTTCCAAGATCTGCAAGGAAATAAAAAAGGTGGGTTTGATAATTACTTTTATGACATGGTATTATTGACAAATCATTTTAGCCTTAACTAAATTTTGCCATACAAAGTTAAAGATGCTTGTATGCATGAGTAGTTTTATTGCAGTTACCTTTTAATGGTCGGTTTTTAAAATACGTTGTGTTTGCAGGTCTCGGAGGATCAAATAACAACACCTGGCGTGTCACAGGTAATACAATTTCCCTATAGCAAAGCAAAACAGATAAAAATAAATTTTATTAAAATAGGCCCAAGTTCGTAATGTCGGTTTTTCAACAACTACAAAACTCAAAGAATGGAAAAATGATTGATAGGACGGTATTATGAAATGCCTAAGTTACCTAGCGTGTGAGGTCATCTCCCGTGGATTTAGAGGTCGAACCCGAACCACCACACTCAATTTTGAGTCAAGTCGCCTTATTCCCACCGGGTTGTTTTGGATCTCGTTAATCTTCCCTTTATCCAAAATCTTACGAACCTTCTGAAGCACGTCCACCTGAGCAGACGTTGCCATCATTGACCGACGAGCTGACCTTGCCATTAAAGGCCGACGTTGGATTCCTTTTTGCTGAGGGGGAGTACGGATGATTCCTCTTCTGGAGGGTAGCTTGGTCTCCCGCATTCTTACTGGAGCCATGATGAATGAATGACACTATCTCGCACTACTTGCAATTAATAAAAGATATTTATTTCTAAAACTTTACGCATCCAGCAGTTATCAACTGTTTTTTGTCCGAGCCCTTACTCACTACTTATTACTAGTCTGGTATATGACAGGGTAATAATATTGACAAAGAAGCCGACTTATCTATTCACCTTTCTGTTTATTTTGTAACGATAAAGGTGCCTTATGTTACTTCAGGGGCCTCTGACCAACTAAGGTTTTCTTATCATAAAATCTAAATGTAAATTCTAAATTTACAATAAAACAGCTTGACTTAACCCTCCCAAATTCTTGTTTAACTAACTTTTTTATTGAAACTAGAATCCAGTTAAGTAACAAAGAAACTTATAGCTAAAGTTAAATCCAACATCAGATCGTAATCTGTCAAATAAGTAATGAATTTAATTAAACACCCCATTCTACCAACTGTGACATTTAAAAAAACTAATATCACTAGAAAAGTTTAATGAACAATAATTTAAACTTTCGGTATGTTGACAATTTAATTAAAATACCGAAAACTGGCAAATCAGTATAAGTATCATTATTGCATAACTCTATTCCTACCCTCTAATAATACCTACTGACAACTGCTAAAGCCTCAAAATATTAAAATATTTGTTGCTACAAACAAATCACTGCTAGTCACTACACCTAATTTAATTGTCTTTCAAAATTTCAGTGGAAATTTAAATTCTACTGGAAAGAACTAAAAAGATAACGAGCGCTCAAAATATCCTTGGTTTTTTTCTTCCTGTCGCCTTAACTCTACTCTTGTGAAGAAGAAGAACAGAGCGAAAACCTACACTCCAGCAGCCGCAACAAGGAGAATGGGAAAGTTAGGCAAACAGAGCAGAGGCAGGAAGAGCGGAGTAGTAGATAGGTAAAAGAGAAGCAACAAAGTTTTGTCCGTTGATCATTTTTTCGGATGATGCACTTGTTGTTGTTGTGCGTGTTGTTTAAAGCCAGAGTATACCTCAATTGGCTCTGCTCAACTTCCAACTTACTTCCATTGGCTAGAGCTGAAGAACGTCATACTCATCTACTTCCTAGGAAAAGGGATGGATGCAACAGTCACCATACTCTCATTGGTTAATCCTTTTTTAACAAACCAATGTGAATGCCTGGCGCGGTACTCAAGCTGTCTGTCTACTACATGCTTGTTTATATAGACTTCTCTCTGAGGGTTCGTTCATGTACGTTTTTAGGGGTACTTTTATACCAAAAATTATGATAATATTTGGTACCCAAAACTGTAGCTAATGCTTACCACTGTGCTCTGATATACGAATATTTTTAGAACAAAATATGCCTGCCTTTTTCAACGACTTAAATGAAGGGACTTTTTTTCAGAAGAAGCTTAGCAATCTCCTTTGGAGGCAAATGTTTCAGTAGCAATAAAGTAGTAAAAATCAACAAACAGTCAAAGCTTTCCATAAGAAAAACATTGGTATACGAATACTAAGTAAAGTTGACTTTTGTCTTATGCAGATAGATAGATAGATACCCATGATTCCGTCTCCGCTTTTGCATAGATGGATAGATAGGGTAATCGGGATATGGAACTGACTGCTGAAAGGAAGAAGAAGCCACAAGAATATTTTTGTCCGTTATTGTTTTTGTGCTTTATGTATTGTCAAGGAATACGTATTTTTATTTTTCTCTACATCTCCAAAGGCAGTTATTACTTTGAGGGAGTCTTGGCTTGCGTCTTGTTGAACACGTTCACTCATTCCTCAACGAATCAGATACAATCCTACTCGTACTTGAGTAGGTGGTGAATGTTTTTTTGTTCAATACAACTTAGATTTTTTTATTTTCATTTAACACAAGTGACTGACATTTAATTAAAATTATTTAATTTTGATCTATTCTCCTTAAGCTTATGAGCAGTGTACTTAGGCTAGTGAGTTTGCTAATTGCAGCTGTTAAAATATTTATCGTATTACCAACACGATGTTTTAGTCAGTTGAGTGGGAGTATTTTTTTCAATTCATCGTTTACGAATTTGGAATATGATTGCTTAAATACCATTGACAACTACAGTTTTACATTATGGGTAAGAGAAGAAAAAGTGTTCCAAGCGTTGCACTGGCTGAGCCTAGCCACAATGTGAATGTGGCTGGTAGACAGAAGTCAGCCCCAGTAAACATCATTTCGTGAGTTAAATTATTATATTTTGTTTGCATTAGATAAGCTGAACAAATAACACGTGTTATAGCCATTTGTGTTTTGTTTATTATGCACCATGTGAAGCCCCTCTTAAAGTACCTGTTTTGGTATATTTACACAGATTAGCAAGTACCGCTGGTACTGCTTCAATCAAGGGCCGCCGTAATTGCTTGCCAGCGACAGATTCTCACAAACGAGGTTTGGAGGAAATGTCAAAGAACGACGAAAATCGTTCGCGTAGCGCTAGGCAACACTCTCGACGTTCAAAATCAATGGGAACTATGAAAGAGTTCCCTGCACATAAAGCCGAATCAGTTAAGGCTGTCCCTAAAGCCCAATCAGCTAAGGCCGTCCCTAAAGCCCAGTCAGTTAAGGCTGCCCCTAAAGCCCAATCAGTTAGGGCTGCTAACCAAGATAATATTAAGCAGCAGCCAGAGCCGACTCCAGTCACACCAAAAGGAGAAAAAAAATTAGCCTCCACTTCAAGGTCTCGCAACAACAATGACAACGCCAACAGTGTTACCACTAGCGCTGCTCCAAACAAGCATCGCCGTTATTCCTCGCTTTCAAACAGACGTTTCGAGAAAAAGACAGAGGAAGAAGACGAAATACGTTCCACCTACGTCAGCCACGTCTCTCGCCGTTCAAAAAGGTGTGCATCCATGAAAAAGTGTCCTGCACCTGAAGCCCCATCAGTTAGGGCTGCAAAACGGCTAAAGACTGCTAACCAAGATAATATTAAGCAGCAGCCAAAGCCGGCGCCATCCACTCCAAAACAAGATTTCAGAAAAAAATCAAGGTCTCGAAAAACCAGCTACAACGACGATACCAACGGTAATACCACTGGCGTTGCTCCAAATAAGCATCGCCGTTGCTCCTCGCCAGATGTTCTAAGAAGACGTTTCGAGAAAAAGACAGAGGAAGAAGACGAAATACGTTCCACCTACGTCAGCCACGTCTCTCGCCGTTCAAAAAGAAATGCATCCATGAAAAAGTGTCCTGCACCTGAAGCCCAATCAATTAGGGCTACAAAACAGCAAAAGGCTGCAAGCAAAAGTAATGTTAAGCAGCAGCCAAAGCCGGCTCCAGTTACGTCAAACCAGGTTTCTATGGGAAGACGAAGGTCATTCTCAGGGGCAAAGTCTCACAAAAGTAACGGCAATGATAACAACCACAGTGACTCTGGCATTTCTTTGGGCAACTTATCTGTATCTCCAGCAACAACCTCTTCCAGAAAGGCACTTTCAATGTCAGGCGCAGGTTTACGAAAGAAATCCTCAGTTAAGAAAAAGTCCAAATCTAAAAAAGATGAGGACTCTTTTGAGGTAGAAAAAATTTTGGATTACAAGAAGGAAAAGCCTGGACATGAATTTTATTTCATAAAGTGGAAGAACTATGACGAAAGCCACAACTGCTGGGAGCCAGCTGGAAACCTGAATTGTACTGAAAAAGTGGACGCATTTAAGTTGGAACGGGAGAAAAAAATCATAGCTGCAATCCTTGAATACCAATCTGAATCTTCATCGGCCGAGCTCCCAACACTCAAAGATGTATTGAGCAAATTCCCAATGCCTGCAGACGATCGGCCTATTCACAAGAAGATAAAGTTTTACTTTAAGATAACTAAAAAACCAAGCACAAAGGAAAAGAAGGTAAGTTTATTTATATTTTCCCTATTAAACCATTTTAAGTTAAATATTTTTACCTATTTTTTTCTCGAAATGAAATATTACGCTTGTTTGAAATTTTAAATGATTTGGTTCTGGAAATGTACTTTACCTGAAGCAGATTTAACTTTCGTGGAAATTTATTGTTTCTTAGGCAGCTCTTATGCAGCTACAGAAGACTGATAAGGCAGATCGTTGGTCTAATGCCCAGGTTGAGGCATACCTATTTGACCTAAGGGTTGGAAATAAGGTATTGGGCACATATCCATCCGAAAGGACTCAAATGCTTTTTGTCGAGGTGGAACACAAGAGAGACATTCAGTTGAAGGCACTAACGGTAAAATACTTAACTATTCAGTAAATCTTAATTGACAAAGTCATCATAAAACTAATCGGATTTGAAATTTGTGTTTTCAGAGTTGGGAAGCTCACTTAAATGGCATTGCGAAAGGTCGGCCGATTATCACAGTCAAAAATGATGTCGACTTTGAAGGCCCTCCGACTACTTTCAAGTACATTAATTCCTACGAGCATGGAAAAGGGGTTGTTGTTCCTGACACCCCTCCAGTTGGTTGCGGATGCAAAGGTTCGTGTCTAAACAGCAAGACCTGTTGCCCACAAATGAGCAACACGGATAATGACTTTGCTTACGACACGGATAAGAGGTAAGATAAAAATTTATGGAATCAGTAGATACACCAAAACTAAAACCTACAAACATTCGTGGAATTTAACGAATGTAATACGTGCAATAATTGTAAACGTTTGTTTGTTGTTTTTGCTTTTAGACTAAAAGTTCTTCGTGGCACACCCATTTATGAATGCAACAAACTTTGCAAATGCGGTCCAACCTGCTCCAACCGGGTTGTCCAAGATGGTTGGAGCACGCTAACTGGCTTGAAAATGTGCATCTTTAAAACAACCAACAAAGGGTGGGGAGTGAGGACTCTCAAGGTAAGCTTTTGATTACCATTCTACTTAATACGAGGTCACCAAGGATTTCCATGCATTTTTCAATAAAATATTAAGCTTTTTAATTTTTCAAAATCATTTATATTTGGTTACAGCCCATTAAGAAAGGAACTTTCGTCGCTTTGTACGCAGGAGAAATAATAAAACAAAATGAGGCAGATTTGAGAGGTAAAACCTATGATCGACATGGCAAAACCTACTTGTTTGACCTTGATTTTAACGGACATTTGCCTGGAGAATGTCCCTACGTTGTGGACGCCGCACACAAGGGCAACTTCTCTCACTTCATCAATCATTCTTGTGAGCCCAACTTGGTGGTGTTCAATGTGTGGTCTGACTGTCTAGATCCTGATCTTGCAATGCTTGCTTTGTTCGCTGTCAAGGACATCGCAAAGGTTTGTTTACCTTGTCTGTCTCCATCATTACTATAAAAGAAATATTTACAGCATTTACTCACTAACTAACATGTTCGCATATTTTATACACAGCATGAAGAGCTCTCCTTTGACTATGGCACACATGACAAAAATAAGAAGAAGAAAAGGAAAAAGCTATCCTCCAAGGACGTAGAAAATGGAGCTAGAGTTAGTTGTCACTGTGGAGCGAAAACCTGCCGCAAAATACTTTTTTAAAGTTTAACGGAAGTGAGGGAGAGGATACAAGACGCGATTTTTATTTTTTTCATAACTCGGCCTACTCGTTTTTTTTTCAAACCTTGCTGCAATACGATAGTTTACATTATTTACGCATTTTATCCTGTATTATTACGCATTTTATTTTAACTTTAATCAACATAATGTATTAGCACTAACCCTGATAGAGTGTTAGTTAGAGATTTTATGGCGTTAAATACGTCCCAGCTTCCATATTAGTATTTATATCAGTCAATTTTAAGTGATTAGATTAAATGTATTAATTCATTGTACCTTTTATCTTTGACAAACAGTCAGTCTGTATTTTTAACATTCGTTTTTTTAAATCTTTTTTATGTAAATATAAAGCCGGGAGGTTTTAGTTAGCATCTAGGATGCATATGTGTTCTCATTTTTTCGTTGTTAGTTTAAGAGCAGCACGTGTGGTACCATTAATTAACTATATTATGTGATGAGACATGGGATGATTCATAATCTCTTCCTTGACCTGTAATATCTATAACTATATCCAATTGAGATGAAGGATTTGTGTAAAGTTTACTTCAAAAAATTACTACAACGTTTTAGAAATGAGAAATGACTCATAATATTATAAATCAAGTATTTCCAGATGTTATATTGCATAATTATTCGAAATGATTGTAAATATTGATGTGATGACTTTGACGATGTGACCAATTGTACCGTTCCGAACTAATTGAGTGGAGAGAAAGTTTAGCTGTAGTTATTCATTGTTCTCAGTAGCTGTTTGTAATGGGGATGACTTTAGATGTAGACAAAAATATATAATATATACGTACACATACATAAATATATCTATATCAATGCTATGCAAAATAAATGATTATGGTAAATATTGTGCATCCAAAAATAATGTTTACTTGACTGTTAACTTTTGTAGCCATTTTTTTTTGTAGTTACCTTTATTTTGTTTATGTGCAAATGAAAGCATAATAATATATAGGCATAGAATAAAAAAAAAGTGAATGGGTAGGTTCCTATTGACGTGAAAAATAACTCATATTATTGTGTTGCTTCTTTCATTTTAACATACAACTACATTTTTTTATTTCATGTTTTGCATATATTGTATAAATGCCAACAATTATAATAATTATGAATTGATATTGCATACAATATATTTATTTAGAGTAAGAAGAGGTACTCCATACAGTCCATCATCATCATCATCAACATCAACCAAATTCACCATTCAAGTCATGTCTAGTAGCATTAATCTGTAAATATTTTGTTGTTGTAAATATAAATATGAGTGGAGGAGATGCACAACCGTTGAGGATTGCATCATGAGTGTTTTTCCAAGATTTAAAGAGGAGGATCCGCTGATTTCATTGTTCCTAGGGCACCTGCGTGCTGAACCCAGGTAGGGGCCGAAACATTTGAGGCAACAACCCTCTCAACGGCGAGTAGTTCTATGAATTCATCGGTATCTTCACTGGTATAGAGTTCGGTGAGGACGTTGATTGCTTCATCCTCGATCTATGAAAAACAGAAGGAAAAGCATGAGTCATGTCAACTGTAGGTTTTGTTCGAATGCATATGTTATTTTTCATATTGATTGAAAGGATTTTAAGAAAATTAGAAAGATAAATGTGTATGTATACCTGCATGAGCCTCAATGGCTTGCTGACAGCCTTTTCGAAGTTTCGTCTCTTTTCCACTTCATCATCCACAATATCTTTGAAAGTTACTTGTTTAGTGGTTTTGACTTTCCAAGGGTTATTTCTGTCTCTACCATCCGAAGTTAGCTCTGATGATGGGGAGGAGGAGGGTCCCACAACAGCAGCACCACCTGCACCCGCAGCACTGCTAGAAACTGGTGACGACTTTGACAGAATATCTTTGTCTGATTTAATAGCCCTCCATTTGGTCTTCTTTTTTCCACCACTGCTACTAACTGGGGATTGCTTTATTGGTTGAGGTGGGGTGCTAGTTTTGGGAAGTGTCATTGATGATGATGATGAACACTGTGCCACCACGGGTTTCTCCAAATTGATTGAAGATAAAGACTGAGCCAAAGTTGGTTGAGAATTGTTGCTCTCAACGCTGGTTCGCCTTGAAGCTTGGATGAAGCCACGGGCTGGAGGACTAGATGATGCCGCGGCTCCTAATGAAGGAAACTCATCGATTTTAATAGGTGACTCAGGTTTCGCCGGTGGTGACATCAAAGCCAAAGAGTTTCGTGGCATGGGTACAATATACTTTCTTTCTCCAGGCGTCGGGGTGACAGCTGCTTGAGCTGGAGATCCAAGTGGGGTACTCATCTTGTTTTCGTCAATTGAACAATCAATTTGAAGTAGTAGCTCTTTGCTAGGCTCTTCATGATCCTGTAGCGATTCACTTTCAGAGAGGGTTCTTGAGCGTAGTCGGACTCGAGATTTAGTTGGCTTAGAAACTGGTTTCTTCTGTAGCAACGCCGGATCAGTCTCCTCAATAACTTGTAACTGCTCCAATATTTCAGTGGAAGTCATTTCCAGGGCGTGACTGTAATCATTTGCTATTGGGATGCCCGTTTTATCTAGCTTTTGTAATGCTCTTTCATAATTCAAGTTCCTTGCTTGAACTCCTTTATAGTAGTCACCAAGTTGTTTGACAACTTCAGTTGGCAAATGTTCCAACATCTTATTCTCTAACATTGCCGTCAAGTTCAGGGAAATAAAGTCAAAGCACGTGTTCATAAGTTGACTACTATTGTGCTTCCATGAAAATGCCAAAATATCAGCAACATTCTTCAAGTTGATATTCTTGGTCATTTCACACTCATAAATTTGTAAAAGTCTATCCAGCATCATGTAATCGGAACAAGCAATTGCCTCCCAAGTCAAATCAAAGTCCCCATCCGTCACAACTGTCTTGTCAGTATAAACATAGTCGAGAACAGATAACAAAGCTTTAGAGCTGAATGGGAGGGACATTGGCTTAGTTTTTGATGATCCTAAACCCTGTGCACACATACAATAAAGCAGAAGCTGTGGTTAAGGCCTCAAATTATCCAACATTTTATAAACTATCAACAGCTGGATTAGGAATAGGAACTTACGTGACTCCAATTAGTAGAAAACATGGAGCGAAAGTACTCCACTCTTCCTACCAAAACGCATTTGTGAGCTTCAATCACAACCTTGTCAGAACTCTCCAGAAATATGTCAGCAAGCACCGTCAGTCCGTCTTCTCGGTTGAGTCGGTGAGCCTGGTTTGCAACGTTGACGGGTCCAAGATGTGTACACTCATTGGAATCCATCCACGCAATTGTTTCGTTTAATTGACTAGCCTCTTGCTCAAGCTCCAGGAAACGGAACAACTGACGCATTTTCAAAAGCTCCTTTAACTTATCTGCGTATCTGTTCCCTTTCTGCTCATCCTCTGCATTAAAACAGCTCAACTTCAACTCCGCAATGTGTTCAAATGTGGTGACACTACTACTCCGAGTGTAAATCATGTCCAACATTTCTTGGAAAACCGTCCCATCTTCAAGATTTAAATGCTTCTGGGGATCCACTCCAAACATAGCATTAGTCACTTTGATAACTACCGGCTCTTCAGTGGATACAGGCATGTGCTCTCTTATAATTTTGCTAAAAACTGGTGAGGCGGAGGACACGATAAATGCGTGGGCTGGGAACCGGTTGTATTTAACTTCAAAAATGATATCTTGAATCCCATCCCCTTCTGTCATTGTCTGATAAAGTTGCTTGATATCAGAACACATAGAGCTGCCTCCTATGTAAGGGATGTCAGTGACATCCATCATTTGATGACGTTGTAGTATAGAGAAGTTGTGTCCCTTCACATCTGAGGAGACAAGGAGTCCAGTGTGGACATTAGGGATCCGCTTGATTTTCATTAGCTCCAAGGCCATGGCAGGTGCCTCTGTATTTCGTAGCCCACGTCGTCGGACAGCAACTTGAAAGTCGGTGGCTGCTACTTGGCCATACCGTTCTTCCATTGTTCCAATAATGACGGGTGGGTTGTTATAATTCCATCCTGCCTTGTAGGCTTCACCAGTGCTCGTGATTACAACTATAGAGCTTTGGTTGACACTAAAGTCTTTCACATCGAGAAGACGATTGCTACTGAAAACAAGACGGGTGAAAGCTCCCTTGTGCTCTTTTGTAGCCGGGTTAAAATTCTCACGCCAGATTAGCACACGACCAGAACTGGTAAGGAGGAATAGCGTTATGCTATCTTTCTCACCAGATACTTCAATTTTCTCAATCTTTTGGGATCTTTAATGAAATGAAATATTATTATTAATTTATTTTTGTACATAAATGTATAGATAGAAAAACGCTGTAGATTTTTTCTATTTAACATATCTTACGTAGTGTTTCGTGAGTCAATCCTAGCATGCTGATAACGTCTCAGTAGGTACAGGTAACGATTTTCAACGCAAATAGCGGTGCAATACTCATTTCCGCTGACTGTTGTGATCAATCCTTGTTGTTGTTGTTGTTGGGAACTTTCCAATGTTAGCCGATCACTTACCTTAAAGCAGTGAGCACAAGTAAATTTTTATAACTCTTTTCACAATGAAATCGATAAAGATTCAAATTGAAAGAAAAATCATGGCTTACAATTGTGGGAGTAAAAACGTTCTGCTTGTTCCCAACCATCGTCTGCTTTCCAAACTGTCCTTGATTAGCTCCACACATGAGAACAACAGATTGATCATATAACACGGAATGGATGCTGCTTGCCAATACCCCAGTGATCTTAAATTTCCCCAGGGAGTTGACTGTTCGAGGAGTCAAAAGCTTGTGACACTCTTTGGGCTGTCCCAACTGCCCAAATTCATTAGATCCAACCGTCCACACTTTACCATCGGTGAGGAAAATGGTGTGGTCTTGCCCAACAGCAATACTCTTACAAGCACTTTTGAGATGGACTGGAGAAGGGGAGAGCACTGTGGTTTCGTTTCCCGTACCAAGTCGTCCACCCATTCCATATCCACAGGCATAGACCTTACCAGTTTGTGTGAGGAACATTGTTTGATAAGTGCCCATAGCCACTTGGACCAAACTTAGCTCTTCTTTGCGAAACTTGTCCAAAACATCAGGAACCAGACGGGGCTGTTGGTGACCCAATCCTAAATTGTAATTGGCATTGCTGCCCCACACTGTCAGCTCTGTCATGTCTCCTGCATTCTGTTTAAATGGGATTGGTCTATCCATCTGACACAATTCAAATGGAGTGAGACCCTCATTGTCACGGACATTTATGTCTGCACCCAGCTACAAAAATAAACAAATAAATGTTATAATTTGTATCATGTCTCACATGGCCCCACCTCTATCTCTACCTATTTTTTTAATTTAATATTTATACGATTGGATTTGTACCTTAATTAAGCTTCTAGCCACTTGAAAGTTTCCAAAATAAATACTCCGGTGTAGTGGAGTGTAGCCCGAGATATAATCCTTTGCGTTAATATTACACTGCTGAATCTTCACCAACCATTCGGTAGCCTAATACATGAACAAAGTATGAGTTAAAGGGAGCCCTATATATAAAAATAATTGATTTTGTGCCAGCTTGCTCATAATATTAACGCCTATGCTAACCTTCAGTAATCCATTAGATGCTGCAGCGTGTAAAGCAGTCCTCCCAAACTCATCCCTCACCTGGGAGTAATTTAAGCACGTTTTTGACCATAACGCAACTACTTCGCTGTCATCTTGACTTCCTTGTGCAATTAGCCACATCTTTCTTCCATGCTCTTTAGAGCGGCAGCGATCAGTGCATGGATCATCCTCCACGACATGATGCTTTTGACCTGAGCTAAACTTTTGTAGTGTGCTCGGTGCAGGACTTGACGGTGGACTTGATTTCGAAGTTGATGCCATCTCAATATTTCTTTGGCTTATTTCTTGGTTATTTGGATTTGGAGCCTATCCTTCTAGTATGCAAAATTTCATAAACTAACCTCTAAACTAGCAACTAGCTGTAAGCAATGGTAGATTTTACCTAACTGACTGATTCCCAGTTTTACTAAAATATTGCGTATATAAACTGTATCAAAATGTGAGTATCAAGAAGTCTTGCTTGTTCTCAGTGAAAAAATAAAAATATTTTCTCATTCCAGTACTATTCCAGTTCATTTATATTCAGAGTTCCGTTAGCTTTCTTGTCAGCAAAAAACAACACACAAGTCAATGATATCCTTAAGGAAAATGGTTGTCATAGGAAAGAAAAAGGTGACAATAATTTGACCAGCCTACAAGTTTGCTTGCACCGAAAAAGGGATCAATGACAACTGAAAAAAAGGTGAAAAACGATAGCAAACTGCAAACCGAAACAAAGTTCTTTTAGAACAGTTAAGAGAAGCTAAAGTGAAACTAACCTTGAAACTGAAAAGAGAAAGGAAAATACTATGTACAAAAAATTGAGTTAAGTTTCCTTAACTCAAAAAAAAATCCGAATTTCTATTCCGTGTCCGTTATACCAAGTTGACAAACCAAAAACCTATAAAAAGTCCTAAGCCTGCCTAACCTAACCTACAACTCCATAATGATAAGAAAAGCGTAAACTACAGTGTCATATAGTTGTTGTATTTGAGAACGGCAAAAACAACGGAGAAAAGGGAAACAACAGTGGTAATACTGGCTGAGTAATAATTAACTGGGCTATAAACTTTTAAAGTATTCATGGTGATGATTTGATTTAGTAATATAACATTAAAACAAAAGACAGCCTCGAATGATTAACTTAATTTCCTAATTATAAAGATGTATCAACTCTTAATAATAATAGACTATAGTTAACGAATTCGGTGTTTCCTGGTGATTGTAGAAGATTTTCTCTCAATTCAAAACGGATCTACATGAAAATATTTAAAAAGCACATATTTTAGTAAGCTTGTTTTGTTTTCATGTTGACATGGTTAGCAACCGTCACAAGAAATGAGATTATTTAAATAAAACTGTCACCGTACATGATTATCTTGTTGTCAATGGAAACAGTTTCTCCTCGATTGTTCTGTGACAGTTTACGTAACTGATAGTACAATATTAATGCTCTTTCTATTCAAATTTTTTCGTAGAAATTCACAAAAAACAATTTTGAAATATCTTTTTGCGTAAAGATTTCCCAATAACCAACAACTTTATGTCAATATTGACTTAATCTTAGTAAACACTTTGTGTCAACAACAAATAACTTGTGCTCAAATATAGTAGTATAAATGGTACAATCTGAAGGTTAAAGTTATGATGATTTTGTGTATAATAAATTTTTAAGTCTGTCAGCTGATCAATTCATTCAGTCAGCTGCGTAAGCCAATTTGTATAGACAAAACTAACTCAACTGAAGTGTTTAGTTCTGGACTGTACTTTACACACTGTTACTATGGTTGTCACTCAAATGTCAAGAGGAGATGATGAGTCTTCTAATCGTTCCAGCTAAACCTTTGGAACAGAACGGGGATGTCTTGGTGACAATGTTAACACCTGTCCAGAAATGATTTGAGCGTATATATGTACAAATACATATATATCAAATGAAATAACTTGCCACGTATTTTATTTTGACCTACAAATTGCCACGTACAATAAACTATGAGTTGTCTTGTTTTAACTGCTCAACTTCTTTTAATAGACAAAAATTCACAGAAATATAAATAGTGAAAGGGTTCGAATCTGGAGGCTCAGTATATCTAGTTTTGCAAACATAGTTTCATACATATGTATACATTATACTCTCACTCATTCATTACATTTTAATGCAAAGCAAGCAGAAAAGTTAGGGTACGACTTCATAAAAACAAGTTTTTGGTATCCTATCTGCACCTGCATGATATACCCAAACATACTACACATGTATCAATATTGTATGGTGAGATGTAGCGTCACACAGTTGCGTATCTCTTCCAGTCATACAAATTCAGCTTGTAGTTGAGGGCACAAAACAACCAGTGCTCATTAGGTACATGCATATGTCTAACAAACATTGGTGATAAAATATGATCAAGCTATACGGAAACGGTTTCTCTTTTGATCTTGTCGATGAATAAAAAAAATTTGACTTGTGAGATGAGATATAAAACGTAGAATATAGTGCTCATGTTCATCAGACATGGATCTATGCATGCCGTGTTCATTTTCGGAATGCGAATGCTACATGAGATGAATTTTTTTGCGAACTTAAAGTTTGCATACTCTTTTTTAAGCACACGTTGTATATGGATAGTACGGTAGCTGGATACAATTTTTATTACAATTTTGTTCAAATTTTTTGACACTTGAAAACCAATATTTTTTAATGAATTTTAGAAGCGAATTTGAAACAATGATTGACAATACGAATAGATGTTATTTTTACTGGAAAGATTAGTCCAATATAATGAATGGATATACATATTTACGAAAGGAAATTCATTGAAGAATCAAAGCATTTAAAACCATGAGCCCCCAGGTTTAGGTCGTTTAATGGTTTTCACATCATCAACTCTTTGACCAATTACAGGTAAAGTCATGGTAGCAGAGGATGACGGTGGCGCAAGGGAGCTGGATGCAGAATTAGAAGAGGAGGATGCATGAGCAGAAGCTGTTGAAGTAGAAATGGTTGGAATCACTGACACCGACGTAACAGAAGCGGTGGATGCCGAGGATCCTCGTGGTTCTGAAGTGATGAGTGGAACATCATCGTCATCAATTGATACGACGGGAACGTAGGGTGTATCAATACACAATTTCCCAGCATTCAAAATAACTTGCGAGTCCATTTCCATCGTGGGCTGCCGTTCGAGAAGCTTATACTGTGGTGTTGGTGAGCCCTGTTTTTCCACAGCGGATGCTGCTGGTAACTCTGAATCCGTATCAACAGAGCCACTCTTGCATGAGAGTCTGGACGGTGTTGAGAATCCAGATGACTTTTTGGGAGAGTCAGTACTTCGTCTCTCATTCTCCATTGAGATGGTGGTGTCCCCGCCTGTAGGTGAAGCAGCGGTATTACCAAGGTTAGTTAGCTCTGGGAACGATTTGGAGACGCGGTTTAGCTCCCTGCTAAGTTTTGGAGATGGAGACTTGGAGCCCTGCTTCTTCTCTGGTGGAGGGCTGGAATGCTTCAACTTGCCTTGTGGAGAAGTTGGTTTTACTAAATTCATACTGTCGGGTAAGGGCTCGTCCATCAAGTTCATCTCTGAAGTAGGTGGTGGTGGAGGTGGAGGGGGAACAGGGTTATCCTTTTCTTCCTTATCTTGACTGTCACCCGAAGCAGATTCCCCTGAATCCTTCAAACTTGGTCTTGGAGTCAAACTTTGGCAGGATTCTGCCACAACTGAAAGTGTCGAGTCCTTCCTGTCTTTTGCTGTTGATGATGCGCAAGGTCCAATTGATAATTTACAGGTGGTATCATCACCACTTTGCTGTTTGGGCTCAGAAGTAGGGGGAACGGGAGATGGAGTAGTGGTTTTATCTACAATTTTCTTTGCGGCTTCCATAGCTTTCTTCAGTGACTGTCTTGATTTGAAGGACTCGCTACTTGTTGATCTTCCAATGTGAGATAAATGCTTGGGAGGACAAGCAAGCCTGTCCCGATTGAGGAGGGCTAGTTTTGCCATCTTTCTAAACTTATCCGTTCCACTCTCATGAGCACCATCAGAATCTTGGCCCAAACCGTTTTGCACGTTGAGAAGTATGTTCTCGTCTCCTGCAGCTGGGGCAACTTGAAACCCTCGGAATAGACGACGTGCCCACTCCCGAGTCTTTCTGGATTGAGCCATTTCTTTTAGGAAAGATATGAAATTAAGTTAAAATTTATATTCTGAAGACAAATCATTTAAATTGTTATTTTGTTTAGTGTGCAAATCTCCTTACGTTTCTGCGCCAAACCAGAGACATTCATTCCGTTGTTCCGGAACATTTCCACAAGATCACACCGAAGTGCGGAGATTTCTCCTTTGACTTCATTCACATCATCCTCTGTCACAACGCTCTCTTGCTCTTTTATTTGGTGCATTCCACTAATATATCGCCAAACAAGGGCTCTCATCACTGCTGTGTATTCTCTTGCTTGCTCACGCAACTCCGCAAAACGAGCCTCTTTCTAAAAATTTAGATGAAAATCAAATTACAAATCAAATAACAGGCCTAACTACAGCCAATTATATAATATTTTTGCAGAAATATTTTGCATTTTGTTTGCCTTTACCGCTTTCGAGTTACTTTTTCCTTTCTTCCCTCCCGGAATAATTCTTCCCAAAAGTCTCTTTATTTGCTTGGGTGTTGGTATCAAATTGAATGGGGATGGAAGTGTGGAATCCTCATCAAAGTAGCTCAGCCACAATTTGGTTCTTGCAAATTTCCATTCAGTATCTGCTTTCTCAGTAATCATCGCATATGAGTTGGACATCATAGCAATAAGCAGATTGAGGAGGACGATCACGTTGATCACACTGTACGATCCAAACATGAGCAAACCCCAAAATCTCGTGTAAGATTTGATCCCAGTCAACTCAAAGTCGGCTAATCCAACCATCCCAAAACTAGCCCAGAAGAGGGATTGTGAAGACTCGAATAAGCTAAAAAAAATATTAATAAAAAATATGCACTTGAAAATGTAACGTGGTGTTATCCATACACGCCAATGATTTCCTGTAACTTTAATACTCTTACTTGCCAAAACGCCTCCATTTCATGCAAGCCTCACCATTAGATTTCCAATCTGGTAAGCCACCTGCAAGTGAGTAGCATTTATCCTTTTCCAGATCCGCATAGTACCACAAAAGCTGGTTCAAGCCTGCAAATGTTTAATAATAACCTTAACATTGGAAATGAGAACCAAAATTTGAAATGTCAAATCCTCTCAGCAAACACATAATAATAAATAGAAAGCGTACCGCATGCAAAAGCAAAAAGCACGAGTGAGTAGAAAAAAAAGAATTTGAGAATATCCACAATCATCCGTCCCAAAGAGATTTGTAGGGGTCCCAAATGAGGATTTATTGAAGAAGTGTGGACCAGCTTTAGGGCACTGAATCCATCAATAATGTTTGCGTTATCATTTTTATTGCAATAATTTCACATACATGCAGTTGTAGTTCCTTTGGCAATGTTTGATTATTATAGAAGAATTTGTAACCTTGAAAAATTCTTTTCTTACCTGAAAATGTTAGCCGCAGCAAAGAGACCCTCAGCAATCAACTGCGGATCGTAGTCATCCCAATCTTCTCTAGGAATGTAGGCTTTTTGTGGATCCCTGAAAGTGTTATACATGTATATAGTGTCATTATAACTTGTTTCCCAAAATTTCCCAAAATGACAGTTTTCTTTCAATAGATTGAATTGATATTTAACTTTTCTCACATTGCGATTTCCTGTCTTTGGTGTATATACGCCCACGCTCGCAACAGGACGACAATGCAATAGGTGGAGTTTCTCAGGAAATCGATGGCATTCCACATATTAGCAACATAAACTCCAAATCCTTCTCGACACAGTTCTCGTGCCTCCTCCCAAATGAACCCAATGACGTACATTACCACAAGCATTTCCAGACAACGAGGTGGATTTCCTCGGTGTTGTTTTTTCTGAAAATGGTAATCTGGATCGTTCGCCATTTTAACGGACTCTAACCAATCTACAAATTGCTCTTCAACTCTTTGGGATACCAAAATGAGAAGAACTAGAAAAGACCAAAAACAATACAGTAATAAAAGGTTATGTATTCCATTGGAACTTATCCTATTACTTATCATACAGTAGCATATTATTGTATTAATTTACGAAGGAAGAAAAGGTAAGATGATGTTTGGATGAGAAACTTCATGAATGGTTTGCGAATTAACCGTCCCGTTTGGCTGTGAGGTGCCAACATGTAGATAAAGCAGTAGAATGGAGCGAGAGCAATCACTTTCGCTACTTCTAAACCTTTTCCAACACCACTTTTTTGTCGGAAGCCGGGTAACCCTTCGTACCAAATGGAGGCTAAAAACTGTTGAACCCAAGAGTGTGACACAAACTGAAAGGTAGTGTTTAAAGGAGTAAAGTTATAATTTCATAGCTTGCATTAATATTGACCACAGGTAGATAAATACCTTTTTCTGCTTGTAATTGATTGCTAGCCGAAGTCTTGCCAAGCCACCTTCATTAATGTCAGCCGGCTCCGAATCCATCATGCTTTCCTCATCCTCTTTCATTATATTTGGGTCAAAGTTAAGCATCACTTCCAGCTCATGAGATGTTCTCGTGTGACCCAGTAAAGTAACTGCAAAATCTTGAGATTTTTTTCTCAGTTCCTGGCCAACACCGAAATAAGTATCATGTATAAAATATAGTTATGATATTTTGATTTTCATGCCATGTAAAGGTCATGTGGGAGTGGAGTTTTTACCAAATATTCTCCTCTAAATTCTTTTTCGGAGAAAGAAAGACTCTTGAGTTCCCAAGAGAGCTCAAAAGCAGTCAAAAGAGGGTCTGTAGAAGTTAATGCAATTAGAGAAGGACTAGCTAAAGCCTTGTAAGAATTTATACGGGAGGCGGAATGTCGAAGACAGTCTTCACGTACACCATCAATGCATTCATTGCAGCCACATCTGAAACAAAAGGGTTGCATACTTATTACTTTTTCCTACAATCCCATGTTATGTTGGTTAACATTTGAACCCATTGACCTAACCTGATATCATGAGGCATAGGTAATTGAGCTCCACGATCCAACAAAATCTTCACAATTTCATAATTATTTCGGTGAGCTGCTAAAATCAATGGAGTGATTTCAGGTGTGAATGTTGCCGTATCTCTATCAATATTCTCCCAGCTCTGTTTCCCATAAAAACAGGAAAGTTTGAGACTTGTTGGGTGAAAGAAAGCATAAATTTTTCTTTGCATTATATCATACGTATAATTCTCCGTCTTTATGGATGAGCTCTTCATGTTCCAGGAGTAACTCAACAGCCTCCACAAACTCCCGATCGATGGCATGCAACAGGCCATCTAAAGTCTTGACCCCCATCACAATCAACAGCTCAACCATTGCCAAGTGCTCAGCTTCAATGGCCATCAAAAGTGCACCACGACCCAGTGGATCCACGCAATTTATATCCATTGACTGGTCTCGAATAACTTTTTGAAGCATTCTAAAACATAACAAAAGTTCTTACGTCATCAACTAGCAACGTATGCATAAAAAGTGTAATTTCCTGACAAAAACACTGCAACAACCTTCGGACGGTTGCCAAGTCTCCTCGTTCAACTGCCAACAAATATGTCTTTTCATCGGCTGTCAAGTTCTTGGGCAAATTGGGCATTCGCACGTTGTCCCTCTTTACCACTACATCCATCTTTCCTGAGCGACCCTGGAAGAAAAACATTATCATTACGAAGCGTTTTACTAATTTGTGCATTTTTTTATCAGAAATAAGTCAACGCTACGTCGTATGACTTGTAGCTAATCTACTTAAATTTTATTTTGCTATCGATACATAGATTCCAGAATTGAGTGCCTAAGTAAGTCTTGTGTGCTCACAAGTAGTAGCTATCGTATTATCACTTGTAAGCTTTCCTCATCAACACTAAACTAGCTAGCTATTTGTGCTTTCTGCAACTCCAAGTGTAGCTACTTCTTACTTGTGTGGCTTCTTAATTCGTAATTAGACTGCCAGATGCTAACTTGTTAAAGTTAGTCCTAATGGCATCTTTGTCCAATGAGAGTGGGGCATAATGCCTAAAGATGTAACCTTTTATTTTGTCATTTCATCACAACTTCATCATCCTTCATCTCGTCTATCGACTCGAACAAATATGATTTGTAATGATTTGGAACATGGTGCATTCCCTTTGTTTTACCAATAATCAACCGATTGTTTTTGGAAGTAACTTTGATTGCGTAAGTGCACTCATTTTTAATAAAAAAAAAATGTGTTGCAACTGTTTGGCACATACAATTAAGAGATGGATATGGTCGCCCACGAATATTGTTTGCAACAAAAATGTAGATAGTTCACTCACCTCTTCTGCATACATATTCTCACATTTCCCAACGCTTCCGACACTCCCACGAGACATGATTCTGTTTCCCCAACGATTACTCACACACTCTTAATTTACAACAACAAAAAATGTATTGAAGCTTCCCCTTTCAACTTCACTTGCTATTTAATAAATCAATCCATGTTTCTAATATTATGCTTATAGCATTTGTGAGCTATCATGAATTTGTCGCACATTATTCTTAGTTAGTCAGGGAACTATTCTAAAGCAGAAAAGTATTTGGTTAGTTTTGACAATAGTTTTTATTATATAAAAAAAACTATTCATGGAAAAATTTTCCAGCTCATTCAGACTGTGATGAGCAGAAACAGTGAAGTAGAGTGGAGTTATAAGAAGAGACTGGAAGTTTACAAGATTTGCCGAGCCCCTTAAATAAAGTTGGTGATTATGTTGTACGTTATGTGGAAAATGTGATTATATTTTCCCCTGCTTTAGTATCTATCGAAATTGAAGCAAACACATTTGTATCCCTGTAATATGGAAATAACACAGTCTTGAAAGGTATTACATCTCACCTGGGACACCCAACAACGTCTTGATTTTTATAACATATTCTTGATTTACAAGTGTAGCAAGGAATTATATGCAATACGGAATAATGTAATACTTATATCTAATATTATGCATGTAAAGTAAAAAAAAAAGTTTGGCGATAACAGTGCAACGTGTTGTCCCAAAGAATGAACACGCAGAACTCTATAATTAGGAAAATATATGAGAGAAAATAATACCATATTATATGACTATTTACTTTCCATACAAAAACAACCAGGTAAGCAAGGAAGGTTGCATATTGCACACATTTATTCAACCGTAAATACGGGCAATATTTATGCACGGGTTTTATATTTGTCTTTTGTGGACATACATATCTGTCGCTAATGCAATTAAGGGGATGGGCAGTATGAGAAACAAGAAATTTAGTAATAAGATATAATACAATGGTAGAAAGCATCGGACTTGACTCATCAGTACGTTGGCTTCATTCAACAAAGTCATGCACAATCGATTTGCATTCGAACCTAATTGCCATTTTTTTAGCAAAGTACATCGACATGTTTTCATTTTCCCATGTATACAAACAAAATATATGTTATGTATGCGAATTTCGTTCCGAAATAGGTCACAATGATGTCGTTGATAAGGTTTACTTTCTTATGTTTGTGTGTAGTTTCGTATCATGATTCATTTTTAAAATAATTTTTGTGTACGGATTCCGTTCTCTTCTAAGCCAATTAAGAAAGAAGGCACAAAGTAAAATACAACGCGAAGGTATATTTATTATGCATGATATTAGGCATATCTTAAGGGTAAAACAGATTTATTTCATGAAAATTCACCAACAGCAACTCATAGTTTTCCCCAAAGCAATGCTTGGTTTCTATTTATTTCTATATTATATATATATATGTAATTGAATACAATACACACATTTCAAACAATCATTGTGGTCACACTAAATACTGCAGAGCATCAAGAACTTAGCAAACTTTCATATCATCTTTTTAATTCCAATTACAATAATTCCAGCTTCCACTCAATTCCATACTTTTCCTAACTTTTCAAAATTTTCTAAACTAGGTAAATAATATGTTTATCTTTATTTTCTATGCTGGAAATTTTTTAAAGTTCAATATTTTATTTATATATGTTTAAATCCATCCCGTCCTTGTTTGTCCAGTGACTGCAGATTTCCCAGTGGGACTGGGACACCTTGGTGGAATGAGTGGTGGAGGCAAGCTAGATGTAGACGTTGTAGATCCCTTCCGCTCTTTCTCATCTACTTTTAAAGAATGTTCTTGCTCAGCCGATCCTGATGCTGCTGATGTCGTTGATGCCTTTCTCGAAGAAGAAGGCTTTTCCTTCTTTTCTTCTTCTTGTGGAGCAGCAGCAGCTTTACTCGGCTCCTCTTTCTCATCCTCCTCTGGTTCTGTATCTTTGGGTTTGGTTGCCTCAATTTGAACTACGGTAAACTCCGTTTTTTTAATAGATGAAGATGGTCTAGAAGAGCTGGAGCTTCGTCGCCTCTCTTTTCTAATTTCTTCAGCAGCCGGCTCCACTGGTGGTGGGGGAGTTGGGCTTTTGGTTGTAGCACTTTTTTCTTTTATGCTTCCAGAGGCTTCCTTTGCCTTTTCTATTTCTGTGTGAATAGTTTTCAATATTGGTAGTGGATCAGGAGGAGCCGTAGTAGTAGTAGTAGTAGTGATATCCGTAGATAATTTCTCAATACAGGATGGATCATGGATGGAAACCCCTTTTGTCAACTTTTTGCTGGCGCTACTTGTACCAGCAGCAGCAGCAGCTTGCGCTTGTTGTTGCTGCTTCAAAATAGATGCTCTCTTGGCAATCCTCAAACTCTGTGCTTTGGCTGCTCTCGTTTCAGCGCTTACTTTGGGGCGCTCCATAGGAGTTGCTGGCTCCGAGTCATCCTCACCCTCCTTGATTTGACTCATTAGCATCTTCGTCTTGAACTTGGCGTATGCTACACGAGTGGCTGCAGACACCTCTTGCAGTTTTGGATTGTATTCCGCCAACCTAATAACGAACAAAATGTTTCTCATTGAATTTGCAAGTGGGGTAAAACAGAACATTGACTCGGGTTAAATTTACATAACAACTTACTGATCAGGATCCATGGAGAACAAGGCTGCATTTTCAGCCTCAACCCTTCTCCTCCTCACACTCGCCTTCCTTCTCTTAAGTGACGTTTGTTTGGATCCTATAGGATCTGTTCGGACGGAAGCCTTTCTCACCATCTCATTCCAATCCTTCTTTTGTTTCTTTCCACCGATTGCTCTAGCTATTCTAGCAAACATATCTTTGGTGCTGCCCTCATCCGCCTGTATAGCTTCTTTCACAGCTGCCTCAATAACTCCAATCTGGAAGTCTTTCATCAGACGACGCTCCATCACTTTCCCTTTCCTTCCGGCCACGAGTGCACCACCAGGCTGGAGATTTGGGGTACGCATTCCGTTCGTCTTGAGCACGTCCAACAGCTCATAACGGAAGGAGGAGATGTCTTGCCTGATCTCATTCACGTCATCTTCCGTTATTCCAGCTTCATCTTGTTTTCGATTCTCCTCCGCACTCACGTATCGTCTGACGAGAAGTCGGGTGATGTGAAGATAACGCTTTAAAGCTCCACGACGCTGTTACCAAAGAAGAACAATATATTTTTTATCACATTTAAAAACAAAATTTTCTTGAATGAGCAACTTAAATAGGATATTTGAAAGCAGTCATTCGTGCCTTTCCAGATGGCTTCCTTTCCAATTTCTTCCCACAGCCGATTAGTCTCTTCAAACTTTTGAAGGTGGGAATTACATTGAATGGAGCTGGAACTGTTGCTCCCTCATCAAAATAACTTATCCATAGCTTACTCCTCGCAAATTTCCATTCAGTATCGCTTCGTTCCTACGCACGATGATGATGATGATGAATACATAATATTATTATCTTACCTTTGATGAATTCCTTTGAAATAAGCTATTTAAGAAAATACCGAGATAATTTGGTAAGAAGTGGACATCATGGCAATCAACATGTTCAGCAGAACAATAACATTGATCACGGAGTACGAGCCAAACATTAAAAGTCCCCAGAACCGAGTGAAACCTTTGATTCCTGTTAGCTCAAACGCGTCCAGCTCAACTAACCCGAAACTAGCCCAAAAGAGAGATTGGGATGTTTCGAATAAACTGAAAGAGAAAGCAGTAGTGTATCACCAAACAATTTACACAGGCAGACAGCAAACAATGAAGAGCGTAATGTCAAAACATAACAAAGTACGTAACGACATATTATTTAAAAATCGATATAAATGTGCATAGAGATTTCCATTCAATATGAGAGATGAATTCTCACTTTGCAAATCGTCTCCAAATAAAGCAAGAGTCTCCTGCATCATAATTCGGTTGGTTGTTTTCAAGAGAATAGCATTTTGCCTTTTCCAAATCCGCATAATACCACAGCAATTGATTGAGACCTGGAGGCAGCCATGAAAAAAACATGTTTCAGATATCTCAGGAATTGTAAAAACAAGGAAGCATTGTGTCCCTAGTCTGACTCATCCACATATTTTCACATACCGCATCCAAAGGCAAACAAGACGAGAGTGTAAATAAAGAAAAATTTGAGAATGTCCACAATCATTCGACCCAAAGAGATTTGAAGCGGTCCTAAATGGGGATTGATGCTGAAGATGTGAACCAACTTGAGAAAGCTAAAAACAAACGGATTATCAAAAAAAGCCAAACCAAGAGCTAAACCATACCACCACATCCTTCTCATCTTCCACAATATTTTTAGAAAGAAGCTAGACAACTTAAAGCGTAGTAAGCAAGATGTACCTGAAGATCATACCCGCTCCAAACATTCCCTATTTTTAGAAATGAATGGAAGAAGTTATAGAACAAATAATTATATCGTTATATAAAACTGTATTTTCTAAAAACGCATTTTCATTCTCTCAATTTATTTTATTCTCAACATTTGTCTTACTTCCGAAAGCAGCATGGGGTCAAAAGTATCCCATGACTCTCGAGGATAGTATGGATCTGTCCCTTCCCACGACTCTCTCTAGAAATGTTGTTGTTTCCCGCATGCCAGCAAATAAATAAAGAAAGAAAGAGAAAGCACAAAACAAATGAAGCGTGAAACTGAATACACAACCAACCACGGCAGCCACAAACATGTTGGTGGCTTGTTGATGTGATGTATTGTATGTCGCCATCCTCAAACGCAACATCATCTAGTTGAGGAACGCTGATGATCATGGTGATGCGATGCGATGTGATGATGATAATATGATTCAGGAGGACTGACAAAGAAGAAGGATCACAATGCCCCAGGGAGTTTACTCAATACAGAAAAGAAACCTGACCTTTGGCAGTTTCTTTCGTTGATTTAAAGAAAACTAGTGAGATATTTCTGTTGTTTGTGGAGGCAATCAAGGTTCCCTATTTTAGTTTTCCGAGTAATGTTCTCCCATTTCGTTTCATTTGCTAGAATTTTCCTCGTCATTTCTTTCTGCAGATTTTGGATACAAACAAATTCTTGCTTTCGTTCTACTATCATCAGTATTGTGTTTGTATGTGCGTGACATTTTTTTAACCTTTCTTATATGCAACATGACATGAATAACATGATGATTCTCCCGTGATCCAAAGTTGATTCTAAATTGGAGCCGGAAATGAGGGACAAGATAGGTTCAATCAAGATGGCATACGATCATACATATCTTTCATTTATGTCACCGACATGATCATCAGGTTAAGAAAAGTAAGTGCAGGCAGGGTTCAGTGAAGCTGAAAGGCATGGATGGCTTTTTTTTAAAAAAAAAAAAAAAAAAAAACCTTTCCCCTTATTTCGAGTAGTTGTCGTTTTGGACGAAAAGGAAAACATCGATGGGCTCCTGTTCTTCTTTTTATTTCTTACCATGACACAGTAGAAAGCGGTCGCTCTCAAAGCCACCCAAGTGACGTAGAGCGTATTTGTGATGAAATCAACGACATTCCATAAATCACCGATGTACTCCATTAAGCCGTCTGTCCACAACGATTTTATTTCACCCCAGACCCAACCTGAGCATAATAAATAGAAGGAGCAGGTAGTATAGCTGGCTAGTCATACATAAATTTTATTTTGTTTTTCCAATGATTATGAACAAGGGAAGATTGCAAAAGCCTCAGAAAGCAAAAGAGTGGAAAAGGAGTATGAGGGAAGGGTGTAGAAGAAGAAGAATGAGTGCGTACATATTATGTACAAGTTCTCTTCTCAACTAAAGAATATAACAGCAAATTTAGCTTTCTTTTAAAGAAAGGAACAAATGGGGTCAATTTAGCAAACAAGACTGATTTTATTTTAGCTATTGTTCTTCTTCTACCTTGTATATAAAAGATGATAGCTGTTTCCACAACTCCAGGCAATGCTCCACGCTCCTTACGCTCCCATTCTCGAAGTATCTCATGCATCCAGTCGTTTCCAAACCAGTCCAGAATTACAAACTCAACTCGCTGAGATGCTGCTGCGAGGAGGGCTACGTATCAAACACAAAAGCATAATAACATGCAATGAATCGATTGCTGAAACTCATCATTATATTGTAAATTTCAATCTTCCTTGTTTTGAAAATAATACACATAACATGATGTAACACAATTTATACTTTTACCTAAACGACCTACATATTACTGAAATATTCCTATGAAATTTGAGACACAACTCAAGTAATAACTTACTAAGAAAGGTGACGTATGAGCTGGAATGACAAATAAATTTAACAAAGGGTTTCTTCAAGAATTTCCCTTTTTCTCCTTCAGGATTTATCATGTAATTGAAACAATACATTGGAAAAAGTGCACCAAGTTGCGCCACATCCAATAGCTGAAGAATTATGAATATGGATTAAAATATGATAATGAGAAATATCATGTAATTTTAAGGCAGAGGAAGTAAAATGGTTTTTAATTACTTGAGCAGAGAGAGTCTTTCGACGAAAGCCGGGTAGTCCTTCATACCACATGGCAGCCAAAAGTTGTTGAACTGAGGGATGGGCAACAAACTAAAATGGAAACATACAATTTTCGAATATAATCAATAAAACTTGAATTTCTCTCTCCCAAAGAAATTTTTGAATTGAAAATGAACCTTTTTCTGTTTATATTTAATTGCAAGCTTAAGTCGTTCCAGTCCCTGTTTTTCACCCGGCTCCCAGCCTTCATCAGCCACTTTCGTTTTTGTTGCTTGATGATTAAGCAGAGTTTGAAGCTCAACGGAAGTTCGGGCGTGGCCTAGTAGAGTTGTTGCAAAATCTTGACATTGTGCACGAAGCTCCTGACCACAAACAAAAACAATGGAGGACATGGAGAGATTACGTTAGGTTTTTGAAAAGGACAATAAGCTCTAGTCATTCATTCATTCCGTTCATAACAACGGTTTGCCATTTCAAGAATGGGGATAAAAGTGATTTGGGATTGGGAGCTGGAAAATCCAAGAAAACAATGTGCAAAGTACTCTTTTCAAATTACTTTAATCCTATGATTGTATGTAGCTCGCCCGCAAATACACTTCTTCCCTTTTCTTCAGCCACACAATCCGATTAGCACCGAAATGAAAAGCGAAATACAGGAATTATACAATTGTCATTGTTTTCATTTGAAATGGATCAGATTTCAAGAGACCTCAATGGGAACAAGAAAATACGGGTTGATTCAAGTTTCTTTTATTTATTTTTTCCATCCCTTTCGTTATGAGTTGACATGGTCAACGCTAATAAAAATTATGATTGACTGGGAGGAGTTATTACAAACAGTTGCATAAAATTGAATGCCAATACATTTCCGGTAAAAGTTTCTTTGCAGGAAAAATACTTGGCGTTGTAGGTTAAACTCAATGAGGGAATTTTTCGTGGGGGAAAAGTGTCAAACTGTAACACTTTCAGTTGGATTTAATCCGTTTCACACCAACTTTCACAGGCTTTGCCACTTGTGTCAATCGTGTGGAAAATCCGTTTGGCAAATACGAAATAATCATTATCAATACAATAGGAATAACGCCTCAAATGTGGAAGTAGAAAAAGCTTGCATTGGGTTGGGTTGGACTGAATCAGTTTGTTTGAGAGAAAGATGTCAATGACGAGTACGGATTTCATCCTCATCCTCATCCGCTTCATCATCATCATCAAAAACCACATGGAACCAGCATCAACATGAATAATTCTTCCCCATTTTGTACGCGGTTCCAAGCGAGTTTTGAGACTAGAGTTGGGTTAAAATTTCATTTTTCATCCGTCCTAAGCTTTCCACAACATTCAAAGGAAATGCTAACTAAATTATAAGAGTGGTGGCTAAACACTGTGAACGTGGGCCGTTACATGAATCGCCCACTCTCTGGTTTGGTTTTGGAAGGTGGGAAGCAAGCGGGTTGTCTTTATAAAGAGTCAATACGGAGAAAAGGGAAAGAGAGAGGAAAAGACATTATAGGGATTAACGAGCTTACATTGTAATCAGCTCGAAACTCCGCTTCGACCTTGGCTAAACGTCTTAACTCCCACGAGAGTTCGAATGCAGTTAAAAATGGGTCTTTAGATGAGAGGCATATCAAAGATGGACTAGCAAGTGCACGATACGCATTGATTCTTGCCCTGAAAAAAAAAACACATGAAATCAAAGGAAATGTCACAAAGACTAGTTCTTGTCACAGCTTTTGGATTATATAACAAAGACAATAATTATAGAACGGTATAAAAAAGCCGCACCTCGAATATCGAAGGGAGTCATCTGAAGAAGCAGTAACACAAATGTCACATCCACATTTAACATCATGGGGCAGAGGAAGACTAGCTCCACGGTCGAGCAGAATTTTGATGATTTCATAGTTGTTCCTGTGAGCTGCTAAGATGAGTGGTGTTATGTCTGGGGTGAATGTAGCTGTGTCTCGGTCTGCTGCTTCCCAACTCTATTATGATCATCATCATGATCATCAAAAGCAAATCAGATTATGCATACCTACCAACATATTTGCATGATCAATAGGAAGTGATTGTGATGTGATGATGTAACAAACATAATTTGTTGGCTTTTTGTAAAAAATAACAACAAGAGAAAATGGTAAATACAGCAATGCAATGGAATTGGACGCAATAATACATATTTTATGCCGCTCATCAGTTAGTTATCACATCATATATTCTGTAGTCGACGTCTCTCATCAATCTGTCTGTACAAAAATAACTTGGGGTGCGCCTGGCGTTGACAAAATAAAATTTATTGGGAATGCAATGTTTCATATCAGATCACTCTTGCATTATTTGTAAAGTCGTAGAAAAAAAGTGATTGGTATTCAGAAACAATGCTTTAAACTTTCTCGCACAGACTAGAATCTCCTGGGAAGGAAATCAAGATCACATGCAGACAGGAGGCAATAGGAAGGCAAGTTCTCGTTCATTAGAAATTGAACTTACTCTTCAAGTACGGCTCAATGGACAATGATCCGAGTTGCATGCATACATTCTTTTTTTATATGTACATTAGTATTTACATCAGCAAAACTTTGTTTCTAACAATTTCATTTTTAAATCAATGCTGCCCAAAGTCATAATGATCGCATCGCATCTCATCTCATCTCACATTCCAATACAAATTTTATCTGTAGAAATGTTATTTAATAACATTTTTTTGGAGTTACTGAAATGGGCTCACGTTGCCCCAATGCAGTACTTTTGGCATAAAATCAAATGCAACTTGGCTTAGGTAGCACGTATCATTTTAATTTTTGATGGTGCATATTAGCAACTCTAATTCTAGCATTGTGATTGTGATTGTGAGATCCCAGCACACACACAAAAACGGGCGGATATTGTGGGCTTCACTGAAATATGTAGAGATTTATGTGTTTTTCTCTTTGTACTTATTTCTATGCACCGTTGATTCATTTCGTTGCAAGAATATACATATATGACTGGATATCAATATTGAATAATAATTTGGGCAGGTTCGCGTTAATCGGAAGACTCTGGCTGCATTTTAATATTCATATTGAGCTACCACACCACAGGACCTACTACTACAACTACAAGTCCGCAGGAATTGGATGGCTTCTTCTTTTCCCGAATGATTTTGAGTAGTGGTTGCCCAGCAGGTTTTACAGTTATTTTATCTTTTTAGCATTCATATTAATGTATGTATGAACCATATCATTTTGTGGAGGAAATGTGGTAGTAGTGAATAGAATAGAAGAGGAAGAAACCTCTGGTCTGGTTGTATATCGTACCTACATCCTAATTTACATATTGTTGTATATTATTAAACCTGTTGTTTATGCTTCCGTAGTGTAATTAAAATTAAGGAGCTCTCTTTTACAATCAAGAACTGTGAAAGTATCCTAAAAATTGTCCAATTAAACTGAATCAAAAAGTACGTACGTAGGTCCCTACTTACAACTCATTATTATGGAGATTGAAACATAACTGCTTACACAGGCCAGGTTAGCTCATAGAGATGATGAGGACATACACACGTGTTCATTATGCATGAAAAGGGAATGCATTTGAGTGTAACGTTTTTTTTAAATTTCAAACTTCCAACTTACGTGAAAGAGATAATAGATAGATATATCAATATTATATGCTAACCTATTGATGACAAAAATTATATTCCATGTCAACAACAAATTGATTTAAAATAATGACTCGTGGCATATAGCCACCTGTATTTCTATTGATTATCTTGTACTCCTACACGACCTCACGCTGCTCATTAATGCTATGCTTGTGTCCCACCTATTATTAAATGAATTGAACGACCAGAGAGGTGATAAACAAGGGTAGTAGTTGTAGCTCTGCCTTTATTATTTAGTGCAACAAAATCAAGCCATTGTTTTCCAGAAGTCTCTTCATCACAACATTAGTATTGTATATATAGTCCTACTTTCAGTCAATAAAATAATTGGATATGACGCAATATAATTTATCGCACAAGATGCAAACCTGAAGTTGGCTAGCCTAGTCCTCCATGTTTACCATGAGCTCAACTCAATATGAACCATACTGGAATGACACCAATCCACCGAGGCTCATGTTTTTAATAATTGTTGACGAAAAATCTGATATGTCATGAATATGTTATGATTTCTCCAAATAGTCAATAAACATCGACTTACATAAGGCGTTCCTGCTTCATGATGTTGTTCTTCCCATTCCAAAAGTAACTCAACTGCTTCCACATACTCCTCTTTAATAGCATGCAAAAGTGCGTCCTGTAGTTGTTACCCAATCAATCCATGTTATAATATGCATATTGGAGGTAATAATGAAAATCTTTTATCAACCTCTCAAATAAAAAACCATTATCCTTTTTCGCATCGTTTTCGTTACCTTGACTTTGACACCCTCGTCCAACAGAAGCTGAATTAGCTCGTAGTTTTCATTCTCAATGGATACTGTCAACCCTGATCTTCCCAGTGGATCTACACAATCAATCAAGAGAACTTCCGGTTGACCTCGATGAGTTTCAATTAACCTGTCAAGTTACATTCATTAGCTTATTGTTCTCCTTCAATTTTTCTGAACAAGACCTTTCGCCTCATTTTTAACCTGCATATCATTCTTATCAACACCCACCTTTTCACACTTGCTACATCTCCCCTTTCAACAAGCAAAAGAAAGCGTTTCTCTTCTCCGGTAAGTGCAGCCAAATCTTCAATGTTGTTTAGATTCTCAGCCTCATCATCTACAGCCATACCAGCCTCATTTTCCAGCAGTTTGTCTTGTGAGCCGAATGGTGCCATGTTTTACCTTTGAACTTTCACTTTTCTCTCACACAAACGCTCTTGCTAGCAAACCTTTTAATTTAATTTAATTTCACAAATTTATTTTATACAAAAAAAATGTCGCAAATGTTTTTAAGAAAGGACTAACTCACTTTCCTATGAATTTTCTTTTGAGCTAAAAATGACAACCAACATCATAATAACCCTCCCATCATCATCACCCATTTTGCCGGAAGCAAACAAGGGAAAAAATTATTAGAAAGGAAAATATTGCTTGAGAAAGTGGGCAATATGAAAAGCAAACTCACATGCAAGAAAACTGAGCAACGCCTTCTATTTTGAAAACTATGTTATTCCTAGAAATTCACAGGGAAAATTTCATTTTTCCTTAATTAACCCTTCAGATTAAAACTTTAGAGCTGTTTTCACTCAAGATTCAACGAAATCTTTTAGTTTAGCTAACGACATTATGCTCTGCCGTGTGTTTGTGGTGAGTGTGACCCACTCGAATTTTGAGCTGAAACTGAAAAAAACAAGTGTGTGACTTTTCTTTCATCCTATTTCATCAATATATGTGTGCTTAGCTACTAAAATGTATGCATGCATAAATCATCATAAATATTATCATCATCATTATTATTATTATTATCCTTATGCCCATATACCCTACATTTGACCTGATTTACCCTCCTTCTTTCACCACACTCCTGGAAAAGTAAGTACAGCTAGGGATTGCGCAATGAGACACAACGATATTATTATGGAAGAAGGATATACGAGGAAAATGTGAAGAAACTTGTTAATGATCATGTTATAGCAGCAAAGTAGACGTGCTGTTGTTATAACTTGTATTGTATTGTATGAACGACTTATGTCCACTTTTCAGCTGGGAAGCCAATGTAAGCCCAGATTTTTTATTGCTTGTTCCACTTACGACTTAGAAAAAAATGGTGCATGCCTGCCTGATATTGTCCATCAGGATTTTTTTGACAATTTTACCTGAAAGGACTTAATTGTAATCCAATAAAGAAGGTCCTAGGGAGAAAATGTATGCAGAGTAAGAGACAAACATCATGCCAGCTAGACAGTAAAAGCTGGAAGCAAGGAGCAAGAATATTTATGATATGATAACTGGTGACAAGTAAGTAAGGTTGCTAACAAAGCGATGTATATCAGTAAAGACGAAGGAATTTAGATGATATGGTAAGTAATATATGATGTGGTGAATCCACGTGACAAACATTGCAAAAATCAGAGAGAGAGAGAGAATGATATGAAATGGAACAGACTCACAAACACAAGTATTTACATATTTGTGTGGCAGTGAGCGAGCAGTAGAAAAACAACCATTGTAATTTGTATGTATATCATGATGTATGTAAGTGTGAATTGTGTACATAACTTTTGCTTTTTACTCTCATTTTTGTCGTTGATTAGCATGATTATGATTACTTAACACATTATCTCAGAGGAGCTCTTTGAAGATTATAGCTAGCAGCTACATTTTCCCTGTTACACACATTCCATAACTTTCTTGCAACTTGTTTGTTGATGATGTGATGTGAATTGATGAGATAGTTTCTACAACAGAGACGGTTTCTCATGGCCATTGGCACTTTCATCTTTCCCTTGGGAACTACATAACATAATTTTTTTGTGAACATTTGTGAGTGGATATCGTAAATGTTCAAACATGTGTGTATGAAATGGGGAGGCTAAATATTTACAGCGTAATTAATAGTTTTTTGTGCATCTTTAGATTAGCCCATTTGTGGCAATTGCACAAAGATTTTGTTTTGTTGCTTGTAGGAAGAAAATAAATAGTGGACTATTTTATTATTCAATCCCATCAGATACTATTGGATACTACGCTGTTGTGATGGAAATTGTAGTAGGCGTGTTTATATATTACGTACAGGTTAATTACTCAACCAATTTTACTTTCGGTGACTAGGTTTCTAGTGAAAAATTGAGTCACCCTTTGGTTTCCCTGTGTGTGAGTTGTCATTAATTTAGTAGAATTGCTTGGTACTTCGTGCTTACAGCTTTAACGTTGAAAATTATGGCACACAGACACACAGGATGCAATTATAAAAATTCCTTTGGCAAAAATGAACAAAATTGTAAATTAAAACGAAGGCAAGTAATAAGAGAATTCCCAAATTGCCCCGAAATGGATTAGTGTTCCCAGAGAAAAGTTTTAGCTTACGTTTTTCTGCACCCATTCTTGTTTTACAGGAGAACAGAACATCCCATATTTCAGAGATCTGAATTTCTGAGCAAAATTGCAGACATGAAGTTACTTCTATGTATGTATGCATGTATTGCCACTGCTTCCCTACTTGAGAAGCAGTACTTTTTTATCTTTGGTAAAATCGATTCTTACTCAGTCCACTTGGTAACATTGGAGCAAATGCAAGGTTGCGGTTGAGGCCAATGATATGATCATGATGTCAAACAGCAATATAATCGAAACAGGAAAAAACCCGGGTTGGGGTGGCGGCACGGAATGCAAGTAGGAAATGCACATGGTTTCAATAATTTGATTCAGTTTCCATCTTTTACTGATATGTTTATATCTAATTACAAGTATCTATTTTTCCAATCGTTCTTACTCTATTCATAAGCAAGCAATCATTCTTTAATCTCGCGCATAATGGGGCTGTATAACCACTCGTCCTTTACTGGCTTTACTTGCTATGATGATTACTATCACGTTTGTAACTATTTTAAAATAAATCTCAATCTTTTCTTAACAGCTCCCACGTCATTGATTTCGGATACAAGTGCAAAAAAATATCTAAAAATAAATAAATAAAGTGATGATGGCATAAAAAGAAATACATGAGTACGTCCAAACCCGCTTTCACAAAAAAGAGAAAGGAAATGCTGACTGAGTTTCGCAAAATGTCTTGAAATCTCCCTTTGCCAAATAAATTGTATCAAGGAGAAATGACGTGGTGAGTTGTTTGTGAGTTACACCATTTCATATGACGACGATGATGATCAACTTTCCTCTCTTTTCTTCCTCAAGCTGGTTAATGGAGAACGGCATAACATAATACTTTTCTCGCTCTCCCTTTCTACAATGCAGGAAAAAAATGAGTGTGGGAGCTGTAATGTGTGTGTGTTTGTGTTTGGGGGTGTCGTTCAATACTTTAGGCCAGCATGAGCCTGCATATAAAAGGGGAAAGCAACAGGGTCTGCTCCAGCCAGTTGTCAATGAGGGAGCTTTCCTGTTCCTCATGAGAGAGAAAGTAATACTCGAATGGTGAGAGAGGAACGTCTTTTCCCTTTGTTTGTTTCACTTGTTTTCTTATTCTCACAGGCCAATTTGGTGCATCATCATCATCAAATACTTACGTAAATTGATACTAGTTGTAATACTAGAGGAAACGGATTTTTTCAAGAAAGGATTTGCAGCATGGAAAGGAAACCAACGAGTTTTTAATTGAGACAGTGATACAATTAAAATTAGCTGATTTCTCATGTTTCTTCCAATTCCAATCTTTCCCCTCTAAAAAGACAATTCTAAGGGCGCACAAGTAGTACCTAAACATACTTTAAACAACAGCAGAAACTAAAGTTGACTTGGAATTTATTTCCTTGTAGATCCAATCCCGTCGGAATCAAGGTAAGCTGTCATTTCTTATTAATATTTTTAGCAGGCTTTCCTCATCCCCAGTTAAAGCATGAATAAAAAAAATATGAGATTTGTCATTGTCACAAACAAGGAAGTTACACGGAAAGGTCATCATACTTAGGTCGTTGGACTGGACCCAAAGTTGGGTGCAGCAAACTTATAAAATTACAATAAAGCATTTTTGTTTCATGGTTTCACGGTCGTCCGCTGTTTTGATGATCATCATCACCAATTTCAAGAGTCAATTTGCGGAACGAGTTATTATCAAATTATGTTCATCTTTGGTGCACTGTTTACAGGTAGTAGAACAAAGATAGATTCATATAGACAACGTCTCTATTTATTTATAGTCCACCCTTGTAACCTCTAGTTTCTATTGAATGTGACACAAGTTGCACACAGCAGCTCGAGAATAGGATCTTCTAAACTTAGCCAAAGTAAATCTTACCGCCCATCCTACGTATTATATCTATAGAATCGAATTAGCAGTAAGTATCCCTGGAATTCGCTACTTTTATAACTATACTCATCTTCATTACTTTATCCAACAGTCTTTTTTCAAGAGGGTTTGTGTAAGGATGAAGATAAAGATGATCATTTGAGTGCATTGCGTATTATATTATGGCTTGGCTTGTGAGCTGAGGTCTGCCATCCCAAAGATAAATGTCAGAGTAGGTTTCTCACGAAATGGGAAGAGAATGAGGAGGCTCGGTTCTTTCCTGCTATTACATCCTCCTCATCTTATTACCACCTTGAGATACATAAATGACCATACATTAGGGGGAATAGTGGACAAAACGTCTGCTAAAAAGGGATTTTACCTTTTGTTTCACATTCGCCTTTTTTTATCGAAGAGTTGCAAGAAACAAAACGACTTGCTTTGTCTTTCCTCTTTATCTCAATGACCATTACTTACTTATGGCCTGAGCCAGAGCAGAGGTGTAGGTTACCTACCTGACGGCTGGCATGACGTGATGATGCTCATTCAAAACTTGTTTAGTCCCTTAATGTACAACATTCGATGGGATTAAATTGCCTAATATTTTGTACTTTGGGTGTTTCAAATGACTAAGCTCTAGTAAGGAATGTCTATTGACAGTAAGGAAACTGCTCAATAGAGAGTAGTGTGGACAATATAGATGAAGTCATCATCGCATGTCCATTTTTTCTTTCTAAACTTACCCATTTTGATTCGGATTTGTCGGATAAGGAATTTTCGTCCGTTCTTCTTCCCACACTCTTGTGTCTAGGTACATAGGTACATACACAATATTTAGTAGTTACTTTCGTAGCAGCTTTGCATTTTGATCTAGTTCTCACACCCAATCATACGACAACACATTACAGCGTCTGCCACATTTTGAATACATAAGCGTGTATATATCCCCATGCACTATGGCCATGGATATAATATCTTATAATCAACCTCTTCACAAAGTCGTTTGTCTTGTCATGCATATGAAACCAAAAACCGTTGTTCGCAGCATACTCATCAACTTTTTCCTCTCTTAATGAATAAGCAGAGAAGTATCAAAGTATACGTATAAACTCCTAATTTTAACAGACCCTGTCGTATCTCGGTAGAAACCAATTTTTCAACAACTTCCTCCACATGGTCGAAAGACATTGAAGAAGTCAGGTGTCTACCAAGAACACAAAAAGTAGCTTGAGCAAACTTTTACACACTCATTAATATTGAAGGATTCTCGAATGGTCTCAACTTGCCCCAAAGTTGACCAAATACCCTTTTCCTCAAGATCGATAGGGGTTTATTATCAGTCCATTCCTGAAAATTGGTGGGCAACGCCAACAAATTTTTTTTCACAGTAGATGCTCAAGGAAAGCAACATGTCGGGATGAAAGTGTTTTCGATTTAGAATCCTAATAGAACTCAACCGTGAGATACTTATTCTCAGTAGGTGGCTATCAGTGTTGACCCACCCACACAAGTAAAAAGCTTTTGATACAAGGCGATACTCTATACAAATGGCTTTCTCCATTTTCTTGCGAAATCCTTCGGAGAAACAAAGTTATAAATCAACGAAAGAGAATGGTAATGGCTATGTGACAACTAAGTTAGGTAGCTTAAAGACGTCAGTGAAGCAAGTATTATGTGCTACGTTTCCACCACACCTAGTAAATAGACACATAGCTCCATGTGATGATGAAAAGTTTCAAGTTGTTTCATCCCAGATGCAAAAACAATTTTGAAAATAGGAACTTTCATACTTTTCCCTATCTTTCGATGGATAATTTGCTTGCATCATCCATTTGTTTTGCATTATTTGAGAAGAGCAGTCCCAGGCCTAGCCTGACCAATCAATTCAATACTGAACTGAATCAAGTTTAGTTTTACGTACTTACTTTTACCAGCTGTATCGCGTGGATGAGATGGCTCTGGGCCAAAAAATGGTGCTGCTTCTCAACACTTTTTTGGGGGTTCGGATGAAATTTATCTAAAAGAACATCACATCACCAACCAAGAAGTAGCCATCCGATCCAATGCATTCAAGCCCAAATGAAAAAAAGTCTCGCTCAAAGTTTATGTCTAAGGTCGCCTTTTATACCTTGTCCTCCTGTAAAACAGGAAAAGTTTTGGCAGGAACTGTACCCTTCCGTTTTTACAACAATTTTGTAACCAATTGCACCACTTCCATTCTGAAGTTATGTATGCATATAAACATGAGATCATCCAACGAATCTATCCCTTCGCCTCATCATCATCTCTGCTCACTTCTTGGAACAGCAATTCGTTAAATATGAGCGGAGTTAGCGGTCGATCATATATTTATAGCATGGTCAAACCGAACTTTTGACATGACCATTGCCGTCCGGTGATGAGTGAGTGCATCTTGAAACTAAAAAAAAAATTATATCATGCTGCATCATAACGCATTCCAAATAACTTGTACGTAATCATATTCATTGCATCACACGACGTAAAAAATAGGATATTGTTTGGCAACATTTGGGAAATAAGTTTATTAACTGGCCTATCCCAAAAAAAAGCAAATGAATGGTTTGGTTTCGAGTGTGAAAAGTAGCAGGAAGGAACTACCTATTATGGATGATATGGGAATAGAAAGCCAAAGTATATTACTATAACTGGGTTACATTACTATTTATCATATCATAACTCATCTCTCCTTGCTGTCGTCAACATCATTATCATCATCCCATTTCCCTTTTGAGAATAAGTCGGAGATTTGGTTACAACAACGAGTTTGCTACGTTGTAAATAAATTAAGGGGGAAAGCCTCAAATATCCATTGCAACATTAGATGGTTAGATACTCTCCTCATCCTGTAGATTCAACCCCTTATCATTATACTAATTGGATTCTCATTTGTGATATCCTCCTTCACCTGCGTTCCCTTTTGTACAGAGAGCTTGTTTTAAAACATTTAATTGCCACATTATGAATTAAGTATATGCAAATCCAACCAATCTTGTCTTCTCATGAGGCACAAGCTAAATAAAAGGTAGTTGGTTTTTTTGTTGTAATTTCTGACGTTGACCTGACTCGCAATGTTTTACGATAGATTGCTCTAATTACATTTGAGCATTTACTAGCACGTTGTTTCGTTTTGTTAGCAATGCATCTAATTTTCTTGAGAAACTTACTGCAACAACACAGCTTGCCTCTTTTTCTTAGAAAGGATTACGTGGCATAAAAAATGAAGCTAATGATAGTAACTTGAAAGTAAACGCAGAGAAAATGACATAAAAGTGGTGAAAGTAGAGCTGTGGTGGACCTACGTCTATAAAAACACATACGGCATTCTTAGTAATGAAAAGGGGGTGAATTGAGAACAACAATTTTGTAGCACAACATACTCAACATTTATTTGATAAAGTTAACATGTTGATTCTTATGATTGTTTCAGACTATCAAAAAATCTAAGAATGTATTGGAGTGAAGCCATCATGTCGAACGTGACATTCCTCATGCTTCTCCTGATTCTCATGTCCTCCTCCCAAGTATCGACATCCCAGCCGCTAGCAAAGCCACAAGACAACATACTTCCTAGCTTGAGACTATTATCAAATCGGGATGCAAGCTCCTCACTTCCACTCCCACCACCATCATCATCAACTTCATTAGGTAGCCCACTAATGAAGAGCCGGTGGGTGCGGGATATCCACGAAGGGGTAAATGAGGATGACCTCCCATTGTTCAATCAAGACTATTCCATAGCGTCACCGCAACAACATCGTCAACAGTCCCCCTCATCCATATCCTCCCAACCTTCCTCTTCCAAAGCCAAGGGGATTTATCAACCCCTAACCGGTTCAGGAGAGCTTCTCCGACTCTTTCGACCCTTGGCACTAAGTCCCGACAAAACTATAGGCATGACAAAATGGTATCTCCCAGGTTTCGGCTACTTTAATCGAGGTGGGAGAGCGAGCAGCAATTTCATTCGGTTTGGTCGAAGTGGCAGTCCCAGGTTTGTGGAAGAGGAGGATGATACAAGCCCATTTAGCAGGAATTATGCAAAGAAAAAGAACAACTTTATTCGACTAGGAAGGGAAAATCCAAGGCAAACTAATTTCATACGGTTGGGAAGAAGTGGTGGAGCCAGTTCAGGGGATCACGCTGCTGCCGCTGTTGGAGGGGAATATTATAATTCAGGATATATCACCTCTGCTCTCTCAGATCCCCTCCGAACAACTTCAGCAGCTGGAGCTGACGGGGAGGATAATACTAGGGTGGATTTTAACTAGATTTGCCATAGCTGTTCTTGTTTTATAAAATAAAATGATGGAATGTGACACTTAAAAATGAAAGCGCTACAAATTTCCCCACAAATTGTAATAATATTTATTCCGAATGTAAAAATTATACGGAAAGATATGTAAATGAACAGAGGTAACTGATTTAGTATGCACATGACATTACTATTACTATACAATACTTGTCGTTATTCTTATTAATAAACTAACTATGGGTTTTAGACGAAAAAATTATGTTCCATGTCAAAATGTGAAATGTGCTCAAAAGTAGAAGTAACCATGGGGAGTCAGTAGCACATGAGGAAAGGTTTGTTTTTATCAAATGGCTGGTACCTTTCTTCTACCAAAAAAATGGTACTCTACATCTATTAAACATTTCACATTTTGAACAATTTCTGGGTGTATCTAGTAAACCAAAATGCATAATAATCAAAACTCTTTTGCCAATCTTATCATTAAATAGTTGTAGTGCCGTAGCGGGTAAAAAGTATAATTTACATATCAGAAAAATATGTGTGGGTATTTGAGAAAGTACTTATTATCCAGTGAATTTAAGTAACATTCAATATGACAAATGAAAGTAATCAATCAATCAATGTGTTAGTCCCTACTATTCTATGCTCTTAAACAAAACAAAAAAAAGTACATTTAATAAAGTTAATTATGAAAAAGAAATTCAGCATCCTTACTTTAAATCTTTGTTGTTAAAAAAATTTCAAAATATGCACAAATTCCTTGATTATACTTTAATATCATTGTAATTGTAGCCTGGCATCCAAATTCTCATCTCGGTGTGCTTGTACATCACTTTTCCATGTAGCCCATTAGACACAAATCATCTCCACGCAGAATTAATGAATAAATTAAGAGCACATGCAGCCTTTGAAGAGAATTTCAACGTCGATAATTATACATTATTTATTGCTATTTTTCAGTTTATTGCTGAGAGATATTCTTAGCTACAAATAATAATTTAACATTGAGTTGTAAACGTCACTTGAAAATAAAACAACGGAGTAATCGATTCTGGAGATTTAATTTTCTTGCTTAGTAATATAGCCCTAAGTTTACACCGATGCGACAGTACATTAGAACCCGTGATTGGTCATAAAAAGAAACTCATTACGGCTACGAAAATAAATGACGTATTTTGCTGTGTTACATTCACTAACCTCATTGTAAAGGCTAACTTTAGTTTGTACTGTTGTCATTCTAATAAAAATCTCCTAACTCGTGTCACTATATTAACATGCTGAAAATTACCATGACGATCTCGTGATTTCCACATATATGTGTGAATTGCTATTGCACAAAAAGTATGTGTAAACTTTAAAAGGAGTAAAAAACATTAAAAATGACTGAATTGAGGGTAAACAGAAATGCATTGTAATACTGAACTACAGTTTAAATTATGTGATATACAAAATAAGACATACAAAAGCCTAAGATTACAAAGATTACTATAAAACTAGATTTTTGTCAGGGTTTCCTAAAGGTGTACAAAACAGATCCAACAAACAGATCTACCCTCACGGCTTATTTGCGACAACCGTGGAGAAGGAAATAATTGCCCTGTCTTGGTTAGCTCGAAGTTGGAGAATTGAGCCAGGAACGTTGGTGAACAAACTCCCTGGCATTGCAGTGTCACAAACATCCAAGTTCGCAATTACAAAAGTAGGTTTACCGGAAAGGACGGTGTACACCTGAAAACAAATAGAATTTTTTTGCTTATAACTTTCCAAACTCTTTCACTCTTAATGAATTTGATTATTTTTTCAAACTTACGCTGGTGCAGGTTGCCTTTTCCTGTCGCTCAACAACAGTATTAGGGTCCATAATTATGTAGCCGACGGCTACCCTAGGCACTAATGTTTGGGGATTCAGCACGTACACTCCGTCCGCAACTCTGACACCCTCTGCCGCTGGTCCTTTAGGAGGATGGTGAATTAGGGTACGTAATGAAGGGCGTCCTTCGCCATTATCTAATATTTCTGAGGTAGATGGTATAGACGGCACCGTTTCCCGTGTTTCCACGGGTATGAGAGGTGAGGGTGGTCGCGGAGGTGGAGGTGAAGGTAGAAGCTTCACTGAACTTGGTAAAACTTGAGGAAGAGGCGTTTCACTAGCGGTTACGAGGTGTTTAGTTACCTTACTTTGTTTCTTCTTTAAACTCAACCGTTTTGAAGCCTTTGGTTTTGGTGTTTTAAGTCCTAAAAAGATGAATAAAATATTACTTATTTTTTAGACCAGCAACCTCATCGTCCATTATTTGTAGATTTGCAGATTTACTTACTACTAAAGTTGAACAAGCTGTTCCGTGCATCTTCCTGCCTCAGCGATCCAATAACTTTATTTTGAATATCCGAGAAAGATCCAGGTGCTCGAATTTGCCGTCCTTTAATCCTAGAGATTTGATTTTGAGGAGGAGTATTGATTACTTCTCCTGAAACTTTCGTTTTTGGTGCACCCCTAGTTTTGCTTTTATTATCAGTGTCTTTTATTAAAATATGTTCACTTGGGTTAGATTCTTTCTCCTTTGTTTTAAAGTTAGGCAGTTCATTCCGAACATCTTCTGATTTCGTAAACTTTCCAAGCAGCCTCCTGCAGTCCCCGCGAACTTTCCTCGACATATCGATCCTGTATAACGAAACTTTATAGATTTACTTGCGCACAATTTAAATGCATGTGAACCAAATTAAATGTCAAAACTGTCTGGTCTTAAAAACAATGTCACACCATGTGCTCTTGACTGATTCCGAGGGAGATATCATAACATTACAGCAAATCATAACAATACTAAAAGCTTCTCTACTCTAAGCCAACTCACCTCATAAAAACATACATTTTCATAGCATCAACGATCACACACACTCAATGCGATGCGATGCAAACAGAATTTTCTCACTACATTGCATTGCATTCTATACATAACATTAGCATCATCGTCATGCAACATCTCCTTACAGAAAATTTAATACAAGCAATAGAGCAAGAGCACCCACGACCGCACAACATAACAAAAAAGTCTCCTACTAGCTTTAACTCCACTTCTGCAAGCTGATGCAGAAGTCTCAATATAACTCAAGCTACATTCCATTGAACCTCTCATTGCAAAGGATAGTATACACAAACACAGCGACTAAGTAATCCCAACGTCCAACAGACGTATATAGTTTTGATAGGTACATATGCATACATAAATGCTGTTCCCTTCTCGAAACTACCATGCTATTTCAAACAAACAACAGCAAAGTCTCCTGTTTATTTTGTTGGCCCGACAGCTGAGCTGATAATGCATGAGTTGGAAGCGCTATTGGAAATGAAAATACTTTGTAAACGGACGTAATCATTTTCTGTCTTCTGTAAGCTTAACAGATTGCTTTATTCCAATGAATCATATGACCACTCTATTCCTCAAACCATGTCGCAAAATTTGCTGAAATGGTTTGTACTCATTATCATTCTATAACATTTTGTTTAAAAGCTTATGCACTTTACTAAAAATGAGGAGACGGACGGAGATTTAAAAAGTTTCATAAAGCGTCTTTACATCATATAAAATCAGTTTGCAATATATACAGCCTTGAGAACGATAGTGAAGGGATGATGATGATGGTTTGGAAGGGAAGCTATATGGGAGTCTGAACTAGTGTGTTCACTAGGAGCTAGCAACATATTTACCTTAGCTTCACTTCAGTCTTGACTCGAATTTTTTTTGCTTTGGTTTGGTTTGCAAAGAGGTGAGCTGGTGAGCAATATACATAATAGATATGCAAAAAACAAGAGCAGTATAGGAAGGAAGAGGTTCTCTCTTTCATTACGTTACGTTTGCTGAATCATCCTCGTAATATTCATCAAAACAACCAGCATCAATCGTCATCTCTCTTACTTGGTTGGTCGTAATCGTCGTCACTCTCTCAATAATAGAGGCTGGCTGAGTAAAAAAACTGTAAACAAAAAAGGGAGCATCATATCATCATCTTCGTTGTTTTAAGAGAGAGAGAGATAGAGAGAGAGAGAGCTTCGTTGCACATCATTTTTACAGTTTTGTTTGCCTACCCTCGTCATCTACTTACTTGCATTTTTTAACGTGTCTCTTCTCTTCTGTCCACTACTCTACTCTCATTTGTTCAGGTTGAAGGAGTTGAGTTAACAATAGAATATTTTAATAGGGGTTGCTCCGTGCGTAAAAAGTTCATCATTGTAGAGCTCTTCTCATCCTCCCCTTCTCTCTCTAATTGCGTTCATTCATTTCATTATTTTTGGGAGGATTGGTTAGGTGCGTGATCTCAATAGATATTGATTGTTGCATTTTATTGACTACACATTGTTGTTGGTGATAATTGATAGGAGCTAAACTTCTCAATTAGGTAACGTATTTTTTTTTATCAGATTTGATTTTAATTGGGTTTTTTTTAGATGGAAGCAGAAAAAAATCCTTAATACTATGAAAGAAATGCTTAGTTACGTTCAAAAAATTTTAATAGTTTCCATGGGTTAGGTAGTAAAAAGTTATTTTTTGGGTGGGAAAGAATGACGTCATGCAATGACGTAAAAACGGATCGTTGTGAAAAGACAGTGGGGTTTTAAATTGGGCCGCATTAATATTTTGGCAGATCAAAGGATTTTTCCCATTGCTTTTGGAATAGGCTAGTTTTTATTTCGTGGAAAGTGGCTTGTTGACCTAATTAAATATGTAAAATACAAAATGTCGATGGCACTTTAGGAAATTTGAGATGTTGCAAAAACTGCATTCGTCATATGTATTCATTGCTAAGTTAACTTCAATGATACGTTAGTATCTGTTTTAAAGAAATAGTTTAACTAACAGGATTTTACTTTGTTTTGCAGATGCTGTTTTACTAAAGCTTTTGTCTCTAACAAAAGGAAGTATCTCGGAAACGTTGACCTCATAAAACATTTCTCTTCGGTTTTTACGCTTGTACTACTGATTCCAGTTCCAGTGGCTCATTGTCCGTCCTCCATAATATTTTAGTCATTCTCACTCAATTATTCAGTTGTGTGACTCTCCGCCAAACCTGTGATTTGTATACTGCTGAAACTGAACTTACTCAATTGAAACTCAAAGGATTGTAAACTACGAAGGTAATACGAATATAATATTTCTAAAGCTTGCACTTGTGTCATGCTGCTGTCGTCATATCAGAAGGAAATGTAATGTGCTCATGTTGTCTTATCCTTTTTAACAGTAGTGGTGTAATATATTCCACGACTTAAACTACAAAGAGTCAGAAGCGGAATCGTAATTTTGGGCTTTCTAGAAACCTTTGCGTGAACAGCGTGATCAAAAATGTCGACGCCAGCACGACGTAGACTGATGAGAGATTTTAAAAAATTACAAGAAGGTTTTATGACACAGCATATCTATAAGAATGAATTCTTACAACGTTTTAAAAGAAAGTGAAAGACCGAAATGGTTTTTATTATACATTATTCATCATTCCATGTCTTTTGTAGATCCTCCATCTGGCGTATCTGGAGCACCTACAGATAATAACATTATGCTCTGGCATGCCATTATTTTTGGGTAACTACTTTTACTCATACGCAAATCTTAAATAAAAGTTTTATATGGTAAAGTGGAAGAAATATATGTTATAAAAAAAACATTTGTATTTTAGACCACATGATACTCCATTCGAAGATGGAACTTTCAAATTGACCATTGAGTTTAGTGAGGAATATCCAAATAAGCCCCCAACGGTGCGATTCCTTTCAAAAATGTTTCATCCCAATGTGTACGCTGATGGAGGCATTTGTCTCGACATACTTCAGAACCGATGGTCTCCAACTTATGACGTGTCTGCTATACTAACTTCAATTCAGGTACGAAAATCCTTTCAGTTTCTACCATTTACCAGAATCCAACTTGAAATGTTAAGTTTAAATAAATTTGTAAATTATTTTCCATCTCTAGTCTCTATTAAGCGACCCCAATCCCAACTCTCCAGCCAACTCCATGGCTGCCCAGCTGTACAAAGAAAATCGTCGAGAGTATGAGAAACGTGTCAAGGCTTGTGTGGAACAATCATGGGCTGACTAAACAAGCTTTGCTCTCATACGAAACAAATAATAAAAAAAACTGACCCTTAAAACAAAACCAACCTGAACTCTTCATCATCAAAATCTCAAGGAATAACCGACACCAACCAAACCACCAAACCAACCCAAGAAAAAATTTTAAAAAACGTGCAAACTGCAATATGTATTTGATTCATCGGGCAACGTCAAAAAAAAGAAGTTTGAATTGAAAATATATTCCGAAACTTAAAATTAGATTAATTCAAACATATTAAATTCTACGTCAATATAATATTGTAGATACGACAAAAAACAATAGGAAACAATCGCTCAGTGGTACTATAATAAAAAAAGGAGGGAGAAACATGTTCGCAATGAAAGGTAAAACCACAACTGTGGAACAAAATAAGTAATGTATCATAAAACATATATATTCTACTCTTCAGTCTTGATGTTCTCAAATTATAAATGTTTGAAAAAATTTAAGAAGAAAAAAACAAAGCAAATCTATTTAGGTAAAACTCTTTCAGGTAGAAAATGGCATGTAGTAGTATACGTTCTCTAAATTCTTTTCGTTTTGTTTCGGAGAAAGCATTTAAACATTATGCTAATCTCTGGTAAGTAGCTAAGCTGTGTGCCAATACCAAAAAAAAAAATGAAACAAAGTTGACAGTTTTTCTTTTTGCGAAAATGATTGATTGACAAAGTTCAAGAGCAAAAGATTTTTTATACTGAATCGAACTCGAATGCAATTACTAGATTCTTTTATTTTAAGTTTTGAAACCGGTTGGAATTTATGTGATGATGATTTTTTCGGTGTGACATACGTATTTTGTTCATTGACTTACCACCTGTTTCATTCGTTGTTAGAGGGGAATAATATGCAATTAGTTTCCCAAAAGTTTTAAGAGGAGTGCGTGAGAAAATAGCCCAACTAATCAGTATCGTTGTAAAAAAAAGCGCATCTTTGATGATAACGTATTTTTAGTATTTGTAAAGTGTCACCTGAACTTTAATTAATTATTTTAAATGTGCATATAGATAGATATAAGCTCGCTCCAATTTTAATTGTATTTTTAAATTTATGTAGAAATGTCCTCGTCTTTTTAGAACTTTGTTAGTTAGTTGAATGAGCTGTATATTTAATACAAAAAAACATGAGAAAATGAAAAGCAGCAATGAAGTTTATTAAGTTGATAGAGGGGGAAGCGAATGTATGTATGTTGTTAGTATAATGGTCAACCGGTGGTACCATTTTGAAATAGGTATATGAAATTTATGCCGTGATGATATGATATGCTAGGATGATGATAAGAGGCGAATGATAGGTAATGATGATGAGAAGACGGTATAGAAAACGATATGTCTATATTATATTACTGTATGTTGTATTGTAATTGTAATTGTAAGTAACACACCTTACTATATATATATTATTGTAAAAAATACATTGTATGCTCTATGTATTTTAGACAGTAAATCCTAGTCAACCTCGTAAGAAGCGACGCTACACAGCTCCCAGTTCGAATAAAAAAATGTGAAATGTGTAATAAATAAAAAAAAAAGTTTAAATCAAGTATGAAATCGTTTGTTGTATTAGAAACAATTTTTGCTGTTGATTATTTCGATTTTTGAATAGAAGAACTGCACTCTGGTATAAAAAAGCTCATTTGATCATAGGAAACAATTTTTATTTCTCTCAGAGATGATGGAAAACAGTAATGATATACAGTCTCGTTATCAATAATAATACACAATTTACTTCAGCTGGGTTCCCAACTCCAACAAGTAGCTGACGAAGAGCTTGGTCTAGAGTTATAAAAATTGGAATTTGGTTAAAATTGTGCTAAAATTTGGTAATTCACGTGGGCAGAATCTAGGTAATTAGCAAACTCACCCCTTCAATATAGTTGCGCTTGCTAATCTTCTCATTCTGAGAATGAGCTCCGTCATCAGATTGTCCCATTGGGAGGAGCATAACATTTTTTCCAGTGACCTCCTGGAACGTGATAGTAATTGGAATGGAGCCTCCCTCTCGGGTTAAAATGGGCTTGATACCATAAACAAGCTCAGTTGCAGTTGCAGCAGCAACATAGTTAGGATGGTTGTGGTCTGCTACCCATGGCTTCCCTCCGTGACCCATTGACACCTACATAAATATAAATTAAGCAATAACAAAGCAATAACAAAGCTTATGTATTATTAGTGCAGCTCTTTGGTATTTGTGTTTCATTTAAATCATCACAGATTTACTCACATTCAGCTTATTTGGTGAGCCACGTTCAGCCCATTTCTTTTCCAAGAATGCCTTAACAACTTTGCCAATCTTCTCTGGTTCCTGGTTTGGAACGAGTCGAATGGAAAACTTGCCAATGACCTTTCGCGGAATTACAGTCTTTGCTCCAGGATCCGAGAAAGCACCTTCTATTCCATGGACAGATAAAGCTGGGTTTCTCCAGCGGGACATTAATGTAGATTTCTTTTGGGAAGTAAAAAAAAACTTTAGCCACCTGGTTCTCGACAAGCATTTTTTAAAGAGAAATCATATGTATTACGCTTATACATAACAGTTACCTTGCATGTAGGATTAGTCAGTCCATGAATACCACAGTCGCTTTTAAATTCACCAAGATCAAAGTCAATCTCATCATAGAGCTTGCTCTCTGCATCAGTTAGCTTGAGAACATCATCCAAAATCCCAGGAATCAAAATAGTTCCTTTCCCATCAACGAGCTGGTTCAATAGCCAAATCAAGTCGGGAAGAGCTTCATGTCTATATGTAACATCAGCAAGTAAGTTAATAATATTAATATAAGCAGTGATTTATGCAATGGGGTAAAACTACAATAATAAGTTAATGTCTCACACTGCCCCTCCAAACACGCCACTATGAAGGTCCTTAGTTCCACACTCAACCTCCACCATAAAATAGCTCAAACCACGAAGCCCGTAGGTCAAACATGGAGTTTGGGTTCCGAGCCAGTAGTTATCAGAAATGGTGACGGCATCAACGTCCTTGAGAAAAGTGTTCTTGAGGGAGACCAACAACTCCTCAAGTCCTTCCGAGCCGCATTCCTCCATGCACTCAAAAACAGCCTTGATATTCACCGGAATATCTACTCCACTCTTTTGGAATGCCTCCACAGCGTGAAGCCATCCCAAAACTGGTCCCTTGTCATCAGTGGAGCCACGTCCATACAAGTTTCCCTTATCTTCCGTGAGTTTGAAGGGTTCGTAGTCCCATCCATCAGTCATCTTTGCGGGTTGGACATCAAGATGGCCATAAACAAGCAGGGTCTTTTTGCTAGGATCCTTTCCAAGAGATGCCAACAAGATGGGGGGAAGCTGCATGGTTTTCCCTTCCACTTCATGATTTGCTTGCTCCCGAATTTCAGTCTCGAAGCCAAGGGCCTTCATTTTTCCTTGGGTCCACTCGACCATGCGAACGCAATCCTTGCGAGTGTCCGCCCAACATGACACCGAAGGAATCTCAACAGCTTCCCTCAAGTTGTCAATGAATTTGGACTGATTGTCCTCAATGTACCTTTAAAAGAGTTAGTTGGTTATAAGTTTAATTGCATAGAACGCAAGAAATATTTTCAGAAGTAGGAAACTAGTCAAGACTTACTTGCAAAGCTTGACACGAGATTGTTCCGCCATTTTAGTTGAATCTAAAAACCTTTGAGAAAGAAAGAATAAATCAAAAAATTAAACTTCCGATCGGGATGACAGCAACTCAGAGACTGAACGTTTGTCAACCAATTTACGACTGAATGTCAAGTGTGGAATGGAAATAATATTACTTGCACACGAATGAATCGTGGCCTTATTTATGGTTTGGGAACTAAAGAGTGCTTTGATGTAGCAATTCAACAGATATCTATCTGAATGTACCATGTTCATCGCATCCTTCCTCCTAAATTCCATGCATGATATGATAATAGATACGGTAAATCAAATATCCCTTTTGTCTAACCTTTGTTTGATGGAACAAACCAGACCATTGAACGCGAGAATATTATCTAATTGATAGTGATGAAGTGACTCATTATACATGTATACATGTAACACAGTCTCAGCAAACGTTCATGTTCATGGACAAATAAAGTACAGAAACCGGTACCTATATTCTTTACTCATCCCATTTCAATTACTCATGCACTATTTGTCTTTGCTTGGATTAGTATAAAGGGAAAAATGCAGTAGAAAGAGTAATGAGACGAATGCATCCAAATTGGTAAAGATATTGAATGAATGCAACTCAACGTTAAATGTACCTAAGTATTTTATATCGAAGCCACATCCACCCACATTGTCAAAAGGGCTTAGAAACCCATTGACTCATTTGTACTTTTCCATCAGTTGATTGTACGAAAAGGGGGACTTTGTTCTTTGTTCTAGCAATAAATTATCGTCATTTGCATGAAAGTGTGTACTTAGGAAATTACTTGAGCACAAAAATAGAGTGTGGAAAAATCGAGAAACGTTAGTATTGTTCCTTACCAAATTTAATTAAAAGATAACAAAGAAAAATGGAAATGTACTGTCCATTATGTACTTTTGTGATTCAGCAAAGCAACAGAATCAATAATTTCATCAGTCCCATGAAGATAAACCAGAACAGTGGAACAAGAGTAATTAATAAATGATGGAGCTGCTTCCTTTAACAGTAAGGCAATTTCTTTAACCCATATCTACGCTTACATCAAACCCTGAATGTGGGTGGAGTGTAAAGAATATAAGGTACATTATGCTAATGTTTTTTACCTAACACGATATGATAACTTATTGCAATATCCGTGTGTCACCCTTGATTAGGTTTGAGCAAGATGTGCTTTTTACACTTTCCGTACAATTGAAGTGTTTTTTGATGAGAATATTGACTGACAACGACATTTTTGCCCTTGAATGCCTACCAAAACCACCATTTTACGAGACACGTAGCTGTAGCCGGTTATCACTTAAGCGTCATCCAAACCTCAAATTAAAATGGTTTGTAGGAAAATAAATGTGTCCCACCAATGGATAGTCAGGCAGAACCTGATAATTACACTTACATTGTTAAATTATTTAACCCAGCTGAACTGTCAAGGTAAACTGTTTGGAGTTTCTAAAAAAATGAAATTTTTACCTTTCACTTTGACGTTTTGTTAGTTCCTGACATAAGATGGCTGACCAACTATTTCCAAGTAATGACAATAACCCAATTGATGATAGATAGGTAGGAAGATTGGTCGGGCACTATAGGCGTTCTTTTTTGGTTTTGATACTGTAGTGTAGTCAAATCCACAACACCACTTTACTGGAATAACAGGTAGTGCTGTCAAAGCTTTTGTTGATCTAAGTCAGCTACTTCTTGTTGAAAACAGATGACAAGAAACTACAAGTGATCTTGTATAGTATAGAAAGGGGAAATGAGTCAATATGACTGAAATTGCTAACAAGCTGCGTTTGTACTAATGCCTATGTCAGTCGAGGATCAGCGTGCTAATTACCATGCCTGGCCTGCGAATCAGCAATCCTGTGAGGGATGCGAAATAACTTGTCAAACATGTTGATCCGCATGTTATGAGTTATGAGATGAAGTCTTGCATCTCGAGACCGAAATAAAGTGAACAAGCACAATTTAAAAAAATAATTAAAGCTCGAATTTAACCAACATCAAATTTATACGGAATGACATGATAAGAAATACACCCGAATGAAATAAATTTAAACTCACATTTTATCTTTGTTTTCACATTTATTCTCCATCATTAAATTCTATCATCATCCACACAAAAATCCACCAGAGCAGAAATACATATATTCAATATAATGCATACAATAGATTATTAATATTCAAAGACAAAAAACAATAATAATTAATTATTTTTTTATATCATATTATTATAATTAATTAATTACCATCTTATCTTTCTCTCTGTTTATGACAAATAGACGACAATATTTATATTAGAAATTACAATATCTCATTTTTTGACGTACTCATGTTTGAGGCACCATTTGTCTGTGGCAACAAAAAAATCATTGTTATTTTAAATGGAAGATTTTTTACGATTTCTCTAGCATCATCATCATCATCTTACTTATCTCATTCCGTCTCATAGCTCAAAATCTCATACACAAACTTCTGTAGCAGCCCTACCTAATTACATAATTCTGAATCCAAAAAAAAACACAATTCATTTTTTTCATTATTTTCTCCCCTCATCCCTTCGTCGGAGCTTAGTTACTTTTTCTTCAAAAAATACGGTCATTTGTCAATTCGTTAATTAAGGTATTTTGTGTTGCTTTGCTTTGCTTTGCATGGATAAATATGTTTTACCATTTTTATACATGTATAATTATCATATATCATGGTAATTATTTTTTTTGCATAAAAACATTTTTCATCTCAAAAAAAAACAATTGACAAACATTGTCTTCTGCAGGAAAGATATCATCATTGATTCAGAGTTGGAGTCATTTACTAGGTAACTAATAGTAGGTAAGGTGTGAAAGGTCAAAGGTGAGTTGATTTTTTTATTAAAATGGATTTGGATTGAATAGGGTTGGGGAAAGGCAGAGGCACATACATAAATTCACACGTAATAGCTAAAAAAATATGTATTATGCAATTGAAAAAAATAGGAAGAAGATAGATTGGATGATTTTTAGGTTGATTCCGTTTCAATTAGTTTTGCACATTAGTTACGTACATGTAAATTGTATATATTATTATATCTAGGTCGCTAGGAGAGTATGATGAATGAGTTATATAGTTGTTGGATATCTCTGTACTATTATTATCGGTTGTGGAAATTAATTAGCTATCATATTTTTTTGATAAGAGATTGCTAACTAATCAAATAAGTATTTTGTATGTCTTATCAGTATTAGTTAATTCTCTCACAAGGAAGAAAAGTGTGGAGGTTATATATAATTCCACACAAATAATTTACCGGATTGAATGTTACCATCACCATCATCAAATATCATAAAATGATCACTGTTTTACTCCGCATAAATGTATCGTAGGTTCCCTAGTCGTAGTCACGTCAGTCAACCTCCACACATATTAGATATAGGGTGATATAATTTAGAACAAAAAAAAAAGAAATGAAATAAATTGTAAGGGGGGCATAAAAGGAAACATATTTTTTTTAATCCAATCAAAAGATACGGAAAACAAAGAGTGTGAACGGTACACGAATAAATGAAATCGTTGCCTTAACGTCCCATTCCAAATTCACGAGCATCGTCCTCCGTGATGTCACCGTATTGCCAGATGTTCAAGTGCTTCGTCTTTGCTTCCTTTTCTGCTGCTTGGTAATCCTTAACCTAAGAAAAGAATGGAGGGAGGAGATTCCAATTAGAATTATTTTAAATTTTAATATGAAATATTAAATAGTAAGGATGTTTATGAAGTCAAACCAGTTTCTGAAGACGACGTTCTTTTCTGTTATCCACGAGAAGGAAGCCTTCTTTTACCAAATTCTGAGCAATGTCCTCTTTGCTTGTTTTATCGGCCAAAGTTACAAAGTCAAGTCCACCAGTTTTGTACTCCACGTTGAGTAAGAAGACGCCATCAGCAGTGTCGTGGCGAAGAGCATATAAAGCATCAGCAACCATATCCTCCTATAAGTGACAAGATACATAATATGTATAACCATTTATAACGACAGGTTGGATGTGAATTAGGTTAGAAAAATGTGTGTACTACTTAAAGACTTACATCAGTTGGAAGATTGACACAAGCAAGAGCATATTCCTTAGCGAATGGTGGCACAGATACAGCAGGTATGGCTGGAAGGGTAGCACATTTGCTTGCTTTTACATTCTCACGATTTCCATAATCCATAAAGACAACAGCGACTTCACCATCCGGCAATGTTTTTTCAACTCGAGCACGATACCATTGACCATCACCGCTGTAGCGGGCTGCACACACGTCACCCTTTTTGGGAGTGTATGCTCCAGTCATTGGCGGCTTCTCACTGAGTTCCCTTCTCAAGTCGTTCATCAGTGCTTCCAATTTATCCCCGTCATCAGTGAACTGGACAAAGACGTGGAGCTCAGGAGTGATTTCAGTAACGACAACAGGCTTTTGGTCAACTTTTCTTTCTGTCTTGTCGTCTTCAGGTTTGATTTCATCTTTAGTATCTTCATAGTTTTGCCATATCTTATCCCTGCGTGCCTTTGCATTTCCTTCGGCTATTTGGAGTGGTCTATTGTATTGCGTTCTTTCAGCACTGAAGTGAACTGTGGCCAAGCCTTCTTCTACGAGAGCCACGCTCAAGTTCTTGTTCTCAATGAAGAGGAAACCAATAAAGTTGCCAGCTTTGTCGATGGAGTCCACCTCAATTTCAACCTCTCGTTGATGACATAAATCCTTGGTGAATGCGAGAGCTTCTTCGCCAAAGGGTTCGCCTTCAACTGGAACGCCACCTGTGCCAGCAGCACGACCAGCTCTTGGACAAGTGATGCCAGCCAAAAGGAATGTGATTAATCTTGTTTCGCGAGGCACATAAAGTCTCAGTCTGGACCCGGAAGCAACGTATTCGACAACAGCAGAAATTTTTCCGGCTCGCTGAAGATAAGGAAGGAAGAGTTTTGATTTTGCTGCGTCTCCACTCAAGTCAACAACATGGTGAACTGGAATATCCTTTCCGTGCAAACCTTTCAGGCCCTTTTGAGCTTTGGCTTCAGCAGCTAGTAAAGCATCATATTCGGAAGCACGCTGGTCATCATCCTGACGATAGCGGACGACTGTGGCATAACCCTTGGAAACCAGAGCTTCAGCAATATTCGCACCTTCGTGCTTGACAGTGCTGCAGATTTTCTCTGGGAATGTTTGTGAAGCAGGCTGGATGTAGTCCACTGTTACTTGAACTTTCTTTCCAATAAGCTTTTTTCTCAAATATTCTCTTGCTTCGTACATGAATGGGATGTCATAGAGGGGTCGGACTGGTTTATCCTTTGGCTTATCTTTATCATCCTTATCCCCTTGTTCGGATGGCCTTGGAGGGCGGATGCTGGCTAAGAATATTTTCTTCAGGCTTCCGTCCGCCATTCTAACTACCAGAGCGTCAGCATTCACACATTCAGTCACAGTGCCGACGAATTCCTTATCCTTTGCCTTCAGGCTTGCTGTCGTGTTGCTCGCAGCAGATACAGTGTAGTCCTTCCAAATTCTAAGCTTTTTCTCTTTCGCATATCTTTCCCCTGCCCTCAGTTTCTCAGCACCACCAGTGACAAATCCCATGGACCAGTCAATGCAACGGGCGAACCCTTCTTTGAGCAATAGTTCCGCAATGTTGCCATTCTACAAACAAAAAATGAATAATGTATCTTAGCAACAATTCGCAAGCACTTCTTTAACCATAAACTATAATGTATAAACATGCTTGTTACGTACTGGATGAACGATGGATCCAACAAGGTTTGCATTGTTCACAGATTCCAAAATAATTTCAACATCTCGTTGCAACAGGCGGCTCTCTGTGAAGAACTTTGCCTCTTCTGAGAATGGTTCCTTAGAGGCTGGATCTGGCTTGCCTTCAGTGTCCAATTTAACGCCAGGGGACTATGGACATAGAGTGAAAAGAGTTATATACAATATATATTCGCTCATTATTGGAACCATTAGGTGATTATTAATGAAAAAGAGAAATAATTATGTACCCGAATGCCGGACATCATTAGAGTGACATAGTGGAAAGATGGAACCAAAAATGCTCTCACAGTAGAACCATCTCTGACATGTTCCACAACGGCTGAAACAGGTTTCCTTCCGAATTTATCCAACAACTGCCTTGGGTTTTCAATTGTCCAAACAATGTCACGAATGTGCTTCTACATTTGTATTTACAAATCAATATTAACTATTATTAGCCATCGCTTATCGCAATACCAAACCCATTTATTTAATTTAAAAAAATAAGTAAGCATACTACTAACCTCAGCATCAGCAGCCCATCTTCCACGGCCGGCGGATTTAGCCTGTTCTTCAAGCTCAATGAGTTTACTCACATCGCTCTTTCCTTCTTTCCTCACAGACGCCAAGCCTTCACGCACAATATCTTCAGTAACGTTCTCTCCTGTTTCAGTATCCTTTCCTAGATACACGGTTCCATACTCTCGGCCAGATGCTGGCACCTTGTAGTCAACAACGAATGTAACCTCTTTGCCAACCAACTTCTTCCTCAAGTACTCTCGGGCTTCCCATGCACATGGCTCATCCTTTCCATCATCACTGTTAATATTAAATCAACCATACAACATTTCAAATAATTCGTTTAGTTAGTTGCTACTGTACAGTGTAATGATGATTTGTAATACTACTTACGGCTTTTGACCAGGGCCACCGGGCCTTCTAGCAAGCCTAGGCGCAGTGATGTTTGAGAAGTTAAGTTGTCTTTCCGGTGGTGGACCTCCTTTAGGTTGGCCTCGAATAATGATGGAATCTCCAGACAAAGCCTGTTTTCACAAACGACACAAAAGTTAATATCAAAGGGTTCCATTATTATTATAATCCTTATTTTATTTTAAATAAGTTAAGGTATTAAGTACCTGCTTGACAATCCCCTTAAACAGTTGGGGAGGCTGTGCAGGAGCAGCAGGTGTATTTGCAGCACTCATTTTAGTAGCAGACTTATCCGACCCAGTTTCAAATATTTTCTCCAATCTCTTTCCTTGTTATCATATAAAAAGGACTTCCTCAGGATTAGCTACGGCGACCTTCCTCAGTTACACTACTCCACAACCCAGTTCCTCCTTCAGTTTGTCCCCACTATCCCCAGTCCTCTTCGGAATGTTGAATTTTCACCTTTGTCCCTTTAGCCACTTGTCCGAATAAGGACCAGAAAGTTTTAACTAATTCAAAAAGAAAAAACAACAACCAACATTAGTAAGTATTTATATATAGTAATCGAATCGCTATGGTACACACAAGGCAATCTATTGTAAGAACAAAATTTGAGGCTCCACTAAAATCAGATGAGCCGACCGGCACAATATGTCACGTCAAAAGCTCACACAACCAGTAACTACAGTGCTAAAATGAAGGGCTGCTGCTGTCAAAGAACAGCTGTATTATTTTCTTTACCTTTTCCTGTGATAAACAAACTAGCTCCACCGCAACTGATTTTAAATCCTTTGATAAACTATTTTGTTGTGTTGGAACAACTGTTTCAACTCCCCTGTCTTTCCTAATTTTACTGATTGTAATTTGTAATGAAGTATTAGCTAGCACTACGACTCAAATCCGAATTCGCAAACTCTCTGCAACTGGTTTGGATAGTCACCAATTAGATATTCAGAATTTTAACCAACAAAATCTCTGGTAGGGATGGAAAAATAGAGAAATGATAAAAAATAGGTTTGCTTTTCCTTCTCCTAATTTTGACATATGACAGAAACGAGACGGAGAAAAAAAGATGTGAGTTGTATTTTGTATCTATTCCTTATACAGGAGGGCATGCATGCTCTCTCTCCTATCTCTTTGCTACGGTCCTACTCTGCTGCTAGTGATGATGGTGATGTGTGCGTTTTATACCCAGTACATGGATGGATGCATGCATGCTGCTCATTTGATTTTGGTAGCATATGGATTTGTTCACGGTTTCATGATGATGTTGCTGATGACGGCAAACGAGAATGTACCTATAGTGCTCCTACTACCTATCTACAACAAGACACATCACCACCACATCACATCACAGATTTTCATACCTAGCTTGTTATCTTGGTAGTTTACAATGATTAGAATTTTTATGATGGCACTAAAAACTACTCTTTATCACATTCCTATTTCCTCCTGTCACCTTTGCGGTGTCAATGTCAACTAGAGAGAGAGGAAAATCTGGAAGGAAAGTTATATACTACCACCATACCACCAGCACACCAACCCACCAACCGGCTTTTTGACACTTATCCACCTGTCCTTAAATCTATTGAGGCTTTAGACCTAAGCTCACCTTTCCGTTTTTGGTCACAAAACTCGACGGGAGTTGAATTTTTTTCCAAAATTAAAAATGAAAATTAAATAAAATTAAAATTAGCGAAGGGGTAAAGGGGAGTTTTCTTCATGAGTGAAGAAATGAAGTGAGTCAAATGAGAGGAGATGGATATAGTTTTTGAAGAGGAATGAGCAACAACATGGGGAAAAGCAGATGTGGACGTGGACCTTCGCATTTGGCTTGAGAGGATGAGACAAATAGATACTTTGTAAGTACGTATATGCCAGCATGCAGAAGAAGTGTATGTATAAAAATTGGTCATGAAAGAGAGATCCTACTTTAGCATAACCGTGATATGATGGGATACAAAAGGATACCATACTAATACCACCACCACCAGTGGATTTCAGATAGGATTATATCACTACTACATTACTTTACTTTGCTTTGCTTGCATTTATAATGGGAACGGTGGTGGTGGTGGCGATGATATGAAACATGTTGTTTTTGCTGAGCTGGCCCAAGAGCTTCTCCACAACGTAGGTTAGTACGTGAATATATGTGTTTAATGTATAATATGTCTGCACCTATCTGTACTTGATAAGAGGCAACAATTGCACCTTAAGAGAGATGCAAACCACCTTTACCTTAATGTAAAATGCAATCGGACCACCATCATATCATGACCGGCATTACATATAGATCTCATTTCTTTTCTTGCATTCAAAAATGTTAGTTTAAGTAGTGGATGTTTTTTAATGTGTGGAGATTGAGAGGAGGAGATTGCAAGATATAAAAAGGGATTGCAGGTTAGCTCTGTATTAAAAGGTGTGCAAAATTGGATCTAATAATATTCAGGTAGCTGAAATCTTATGGGTAGAAGAAGGTAGTATAGTTGGTTTTGGTTGTCCGTATGCTGTTTCATGTATATATATTTGATTTGGTCTTGGTCTTACTATATTGTCATTACACGCAAAAGATATCAATGCTCTTATCAGTGCGATTTTTGTTGAGACAAATGTTGAGTACCATTTCCACTTGATTTTGGCTTGAAGCCTGTGAACTTGGAGCGGTTGACAGTAGTAGCGAGTGATGCGGAGGGTATGTACAAGTAGGATTGAAGTGTAATCACACAAGTACTCTTTTATGTCATGTCCACTTTTGTAGAAGTAACATTAGCCAGTTATACTGTTATGGCATTAATAGATTGACCTTTGTTGATTAAAAAAACTCGATGAGTACTTGAGTACAAACACACATTTGCATGACATGTAACAATTCCTTAATGCATCAAATTATATGGAAAGTTTTTCAAAACGTTTCATTAACAACAGTTATTTTTGTTATGCTTGGTTTTTTAGCGTGAACTTTTTTTTCAAACACCAGGATTGTTTATAGTATCATAAAAGTTCTGGAAACAAAAGCAATTGCTACAAAATAATGAAATATATGTGGTTAGGAAAATCTAAAGGCATATTTTTTTGTATCCAGGAAATTTATTTATGTTAAATAAACAACATGTATAAAGGCATTTAGCTCGCTACTGTATGAACATTTATTCAATTAGTGTGTAAGCCTCCACCACATGTTTTACATTTCTGTACTTCATTCCATCGGCGGTCGACACTAGACTTTTAATTTTATGGTCAGCCGGGGTCGTGTATACAGACAATGAACACGTGCAATTTTTATGACATCCATGGAATTGAAGTGTAAAAATAGCGTGCAATTTGTTTGTCATGTTACATCATTTAATTTTACAGAACACGTATGCTGCTGCAGATTGCGTTTAAATTAAATCCGCCACAGGCGTCACCATACTGTCACAAATTTGACAATTATCTCGGCGCTCCACTTTGGCCACAGAATCATCTTGGATGCGTTCATAAGCATCCAGCTCCTTGTCCACATTTTGCACTGCTGGTCCAAAACCTGTGGGCTGAATCTCGCTCTTTCTACCAGACACCATGACAGCTTGATCCACTCCGGTAGACGCTACGCCACTTGGGGAACCGTCCATTGAAGTCAAGTCACCAGTTTCATCCACTCCACCGCACGCATTGATGCAGAGCATCACGAAGATGAAAGTTAGCCCAAGAAACTTCATGATTTTTGAGTTATCTTGTGGAAATATATCTCTTTCAGTAGTTTTTACACTATTTTCCAAGGCAGTTGAAAAAGACGTTAGTCCACAATGACTATGTAAGAATAAATTTACTTAATGCGAAGGTTAAAATATTGAATTTCCATTGTCTTCTGTTTCCCATTTTTAATTGCTACCAGCCAAGTCCGACTTCTAAAAGCGGCGTCTCTATTGTGTAAAGGCTTTTAGAGAAGAGAAAGTTAGTAATGAAACGAGGTCAAGATATTATGTGTGATGTTAAAGTACATATGTACATAATATGTTGAGTTTAAACATATATTTTTACATGACTATTCCTATGCTAATTACACATACCACTAAATGTATGTCCATGTCCAGGATAAAATATTATGATAAGCCAGCATAAATAGAAGGTTGTAGCATACTTTTTGCTAAAATAATCAACGTGAATATGGCATATATTCTCTCATATATACTTCTCATTTCACACGATTTTTTAACGCAAACTAGTAGCAAGTAGTATTTTATTGCGACTTGGAACTTGCACCCGAGAAAAACTCCACCTTTCGTAGTACAGAGCCGAGTTCATGGTCATGATGAGGTGGAATATATTTCGAGAAAAACTGAGAATAAGAGGAGTACAAATTTCTTTCAATATGAAGTAATTTAGACTACTAGAAGTTTATTTGTAACTTCTTTTGAAGGCACCATGCAAATTCGGTAGTTAAATTATTGAAGGTATTGCCTGATCCTTTGATATTGACCCTGTGACAATGTTATGAGAAGTTCAGTACCTAAGGTAGATTCCAATTTCCAAAGGTAAAAATTTCGAATTTTAGATTCATTTTGTGAGAACCAAGGTTCAATCTCATTCCTTTCGGGTTTCATTATTTCCGAAAACTTGTCATATTTCTTGGCGTACTTGAAAATCGAATCCCAACTCAAGTCGCAACCATCAATTCAGGCAGGAATATCCTGTCGGAATTTCTTTTGCATTACTAACTAATAACATTCAACACTGTCATGCATGATTTTATATCACGCTTGCACAGGTGCACTATTATCTACATGCGATTCATATTGTGATATTGTGGTAGCAGGAATCAGCCAACATTAAAGTGGGTGGAAATGCTAGTAATAATACATCATATATTATATAATTGCCCTATTTAAGGAATAATACGGAGAAATTGAGCAACGACTTATGGACGGTATAATTATTATGGACTTTGTGTTTACAAATTTGTGTAGTGAATGGATTGAAATGATGACAAAGCAAGTCTTCTAAAGATGCATGATATGATAATTATTGTAACCAGGTCAAAGGAGTTATGCAAATATAGAGTTGCCAGTGACGATATAAAAATATCCATGCATATTGTGATGGTTCCTTCATGTTTTAAAATAAGTAATTTGAAGGAACTAAACCAAACAAATCAATATCAGCAATTGTTATTGAATATGCTATGCATGCAGTCAGTGCTCAGACCACCGATCGGTGGTCCCGGACCTCCGATCGGAGGTCCAGCTGAGACCACGGATTGGTGGTCCCGGACCCCCGATCGGTGGTCCGACCATCAATCGGAGGTCCGGGACCACCGATCGGTGGTCCAAATTAGATTTTTTTGAAAATATTTTTTGAACAAAAAATGCTGAGTTCTAAAATTAATCAATGTATTTTACAATTAAGTTGAGGGAATTTAAAAAATTTTGACCGTGACAAATCAATTTTTTCACCAAAAGGCACACAACTACAGAATTTTGAAAAATAAATTATTTATCCATATTGAAAAAAAATATTTTTCAAAATTCTGTAGTTGTGTGCCTTTTGGTGAAAAAATTGATTTGTCACGGTCAAAATTTTTTAAATTCCCTCAACTTAATTGTAAAATACATTGATTAATTTTAGAACTCAGCATTTTTTGTTCAAAAAATATTTTCAAAAAAATCTAATTTGGACCACCGATCGGTGGTCTGAGCACTGACTGGCATGGTACATGACTAATCATTTGATATTTAATATTTATTTCGATTTCATTGTGCCTCAACAAGTACAAATGAATTATTATGTGAATTTCACATTAGAAATGATCCAGAATCACTTCTTCCCATTGCCGTAAGCGCACGTGATGCCACAGCACCAGTGTCCACCTAATAAAACCAAATAAAAGAAACAGCCTCATGTTAATACATCATTTACGGTTCCTTAACACGTACGCCACTTCTGACTACGCTTAAACTAAACCCGTTACTGGGGTCGTCATCATACCTTCACAGAAGCAGCAATTTCGGCGCTCCACTTTCGCCACAGAATCATCTTGGACGGGCTCATATGCATCCAGCTCCTTGTCCACACCTTGGGCTGGTACTAAGCCTGTGGGCTGAATCTCGCTCTTTCCACCGGACACCTTAACAGCTTGATCCACTCCGGTAGACGCCACGCCACTTGGGGATCCGTCCATTGAAGTCAAGTCACCAGCTTTCTCCACTCCACCGCACGCAAAGATGCAGAGCATCACAAACACGCAAGTTGGCGCAAGAAACTTCATGATTTCAAAGTTATCTTGTGGAAATCTATCTCACTGTAGTTTTTACACGTTATTCCAAGGCAGTTGAGAAAGGCGTCAGTCCGCAATGACTATGTAAGAATAAATGTAATATAATTAATGAGAAGGTTAAAATATTGAATTTCCATTGTCTTCTGTTTTCCATTTTTAATTGCTACCAAAGAACAATGGACTCATTAGCCAAGTCCGACTTCTAAAAGCGGCGTATCTATTGTGTAAAGGCTTTTAGTGAAGAGAAAGTCAGTAATGAAACGAGGTCAAGATATTATGTGAGATGTTAAAGTACATACATAATATGGTGAATTTGAACACATATTTTTACATGTCTTTTCTTATGCTAATTACGAATGCTAATATATGTCCAGGGCAATATGGATGGATAAGTCTTGACCAAAGACACATTGCAATCACTCCAGACCTTAAAAATGTAGACAAACTTATGATAAGTCAAACTATATTAAAGTTTTTAACATATATTATTCCAAACTAATAAGGCATATATACTCATGTTTCTTATCCCACACGATTTTTAACACTGTATGGTATTGGTACTACCTGCTATTAGCAAGGTCGTGAAAAGTCCAGTTATATGCCAAATTGAACAAGCATCAACCCGGGTAATCCACATTTCGCTTATATATTTCAACCGCCTCCACCTATCATGAACTTTTCACCTCTTGCAATTTTTGCGTGACGTAAACGCTATATTGGCATACTATAGTTATGATATGCAGCATAAAAGCTTAAAATTCACTTTGAAATTAACTTTTATTCTTTAATTATATGCGTATATAAAATACTAACATATTTGTAGCAACAAATTTTGGCTTAGTAATCCGAGCCTTCATGATGCTAGAAATAATCCGAATTTCAACTTACAGTGAACGAACGTAAGGGATACCAATTTCTTGAAGCAAAATAGGTTACCTATATTTTCCACGAGGCTGTAAAATGTTTAAGACCGCATGATAATACAAGATTGTAATTAACTTCGTTTTATTTTTAATATTGCCGTATTAAGTACAGAGTAAAGTATACAATATTGCGTATTTATGTATTGATTGATATGATTGATAATTATTGTTAAAATCATTTCACTAAAACTATTCTAGGTTTTTGATTATGCATCAACTTGTAGCTCTTCCTCATCCTCATTTGTATTTTCTTCATCATGACGGCCATCATCCTCCTCATGGTCAGGATCTATTTTAGTGAAACACTTGGTGGATGATGATGACGATGCTGCTGCTGCTGCTGTGGTCGTTTGCGGTTGCTGAGAATGTAGTCCACGACTAGAATCAAATACAACTGGTGCATGCATTTCCTCTTCTTCATCCTCCTCAACTCGTTTCTTTTGGATTTTATTAGGCAAAGATGAGGATGATGACGAGAGCCTTCTCCCATTCTCTATCTCCTCACTCTCATCATTTCCATCTGAGATCATGGCGTCACCGTCATCCTCATCCAAATCTTCATCATCTTCTCCATCTTCATCGCCATCCTCGTCTTGAAAATCATTGCTGTCCATTTCCATCGTTTGAAGGTTTCCATCTCCTCCTTGTCCTGTTGACGTTGAGCATCTTGAATCTGTCTGATCTGCAAATAAACGCAATGAAAATCCACATTAATATATTATATTACAAGCAGCCGCATCTATCTTGGCACCTGCTTCTCTCTTAAGTGAAAACTTACTTGAGCAACCCAACCCCCTACTGGGATTTTTCCCACCTTCCATACTTTGCTGCTGCTGCTGCTGTGGTTGTCCATTGTTATTGTCACTAATCTCTTTGACGTGGTCGGGGAGGTAGTCTTTCCAACTGCGAAACAAGTAGCGAGTGAATTTCCTCAGTTGTCTAAACTTACAATAAGTAGCACCTTCAGCGGACTCCAACTGCTGAGTTTGGATAAGGAACCCCTTCTCTTTGAACGTTTTCTCGAGTTTTTCTCTCATCAAGCTTTTTCTCGTTCTTCGCTTCCTCTTCATTTTTAGCTTGTTCCCATGAACTCCTCCACTCCCACAAGAAGAGGATGAGCGAAGTCTCCCAGATTTCTCCCCTGTGGGCTGAAACCCACTCCCCATTGGATTTTCATTGCTATTGTCAGAGCTGCAACTGTTGCTACTGCTATAAGAGAACTCACCACCGTGATATGGTGAAACACTTGAACTACTTCTTGGGTGATTGGCGGCTTGGGTTTGCGGGTCAATCAACCTCAACTGCTGGAGCTCTTCGGTGGTTGGAGAGAGGGAGGAAATAGGGTTACTATTATTGGAGCAGGGGATCGGAATCAATGGGAGAGATAACCGGGATGGGGATCGGGATTTGGAAGTAGAAGGGATTGGTGGCGTGGGGGAAGGAGATGAGTTGATTACATGAACTGCTGGATTACTCCCAGGAACTGACATGCACATGGACATTGACTTGGCACTTTTGGGTAGGGAAGACAAAGCAAAATGACATTCTGGCTCGGAGGAATGAGACATGTCGGATGCAGAGGGTAAGTGACTTTTTACGGGACTTGAAGTCGAGCAAGATGTTGAGGTGGAGGATGGATACTGCTGATTTTTAGCTAGTTTTGAGCCAGGCCCCGAAGTTTTATCAGTGTAAAATCGAAAGTTTCCTCCAGAGTCGACTGAAAGCATTTTCTTTTCTTGAAGACAGGGTTTGGCTCCGCCCGTGAATTTGAACTTGCAAATGGACACTTCAGCAGCGTCATTGATTCCTGACGTTGACTGACCAAAGAGAGTTCCTCCGATGGAGGATAGACTTCCAGCGTTTGTCGTGATGTTGGTGCTGCTACTATTGCATGGTAACTGATGATGAGGCAAAGAACTGACGGAGATACTTACATCCCCACGCAAGTTTGAAGATGAAGTATCTAAACCAAAAGTATTTTGTATGAATCTCATGCGAATCAATGCGAGTTTCCATCAATTCATGAGCTTTATACTATGCAAAGTCCTTACTACTTACCTCGTTTACTCTTTCGACTACCGCTGCTACCCTGCTTCGCAGGTTTTCCTCCAGTTATTCCAGCAACCGAATTATGTCCCCCCAAAGATAATTTTCCTGGTCCACCAGAATTAGATCCCGTTTCAAGTGGACTTTTCAAATGCTGTGTAATAGAGAATATTGGGGAGGATGAAGTTACTGTAGCTGCTGCTGCCGAAGAGTTTCTCAAAGTACTTGATTTTGCAGACTGTTCCATAGCAAAGGTATGAAGTTGCTGCTGCTGTTGTACTGACAATGAGTACGATGACGTTGGACATCCAAGGAGCCTTTGTTGATTGACTAGACTGCTCACATCATCACCACCATTATTATTGTTATTACCACTACCACTAAAACTATTATTGCTACTATTGGTTCGGAGACTTAACTTTGCACTTTTGCACCCTTTCCCCCCTTCTCCTCCTATATTTCGCTTACCATAGCTTCCCCCATGTGAACCACCTCCAGCAGCAGCCGAGGGGAATTTTTTACAAGAGGAATTACGTGTCGTAGCATTAGCACCATGAAGTAGCACACTTTTATTCCATCTCACATCCAAACTATTAAGCTCACCCCCATCTTGCTCATCATATTCATCATCATCAACAACCTCATTTCCCTTGCAAAGTGACAGTGGTTCTGTGTCATGCATGCTGCTGGAGTCACGTAAGCAAAGATTCAAAGGAGTGTCGTCACTGTCCCAAGATGATGATGTCTCCATTTTCAAATTTTCTGGACGACCTTGTTCCCCTCCTCCACCACCTTGCTCCTCTTCCCCATCCTCATCATTTAGCTCCTCTTTGACTTGAACCACACTCATCATTTTCCCTTGATGACAAGATTGGTTGTGAGGCAGTGAAGGCAAAGGGAACATTGAGATCGCTTGTTGGGCGGATGCTGGATGGAGCATCAGTTGCTGAGCCAAGGATAAAGGTTTCATACCACCCCCACTGCTGCCAGAGGAACAAGTCGAAGGGGAGGAAACTTGAGGTGAGCAAGGTTTGTCCAGTGAGCCCCCTCTCCAGTTGGAAGGTATTGGGACGATGGACACATCTCTGTTTGAGAATGCTGGCGGTGGCAGCATTTGCGATGATGAAGGGGAAGCAGACACAGACGTGGATAGGATTGGAACTGATGATGAAGGGATAGAAGTGGAGGAGGCATGATTTCGCTTGTGATGATGCGAAGATGATTTGCTGGTTGATGATGATGATGATGGGGGGAGCGGTTGAGGAACGGGATGAGGCAAATTTTGAGCCCCAGTTCCCGTATTCGGTAAGTTGATGTAGGAGACGGGGAACTGAATCCCGTAGTTTTTTGAGATTAAGTGACAAATGTCAGCTTTCTTGGGCTTTCTCCCTCGACGCGGTCTCGTGTCGAATGTGAGTTCGCCCATATATGGCAAGTTATTCATGAGCAACATGGGAGCTATGTTGGGCTTTTTCGGCTCAACAACACTTTGTTTACTGTTAGAGCTATTGTCACTGAAACCACTAGCACCACCACGAGTATTGTAATTATTATTATTGTTATTGTTCTCAACTTGCACTTTGCTTCTGAGCACCACTGAGGAACATGACGGCGAGGAGGAGGATATTGGTATCGTGTCGTGAACCGAACCCAAACCACCAACTCCTCGTCGATTACTTTGTTTGCTATTTGTTTGATGCGACTGGGATCCTTTCTTTGCTCTCGAAGACTTTTTCGAATTAGAATGGACTCCTGAAGGTGATTGAAGGTGTTGCTGCTTTGAATTTGATAGGGATGCTGCTGCTGCTGAGAGAGGTTTGTCGTCGTAGCCACCATCAATTTGTAGCTCAGGCATCACCACACTCCTGATAATTGACATGGGTGGTTGTAGCTTGGCTTTGGTAACATCAAGATCCTCCTGCTCATCTTGAGCAATACTTGTATCTACAAAAAAGGAAAAATATCAATAAGCCCCAAAAACTCATACTTTTCTTTTCCCAATGTCTTTGTTTCTTACTTTTCCTCCTTTCCACACCATCACCTGCGTCTGTTCTCTTTTGTTCTTGTGCTTCATCGCAGTGTTTCACTTTCACAATGGGTTCACCATCACAACCTTTCTTTTGAGTATTTTCACGAACACTGACACCACCACTACCAATTTTCAGTCCAGCAACATGGTAGTAATTAGGAGGTGAAGAGTTTTTTTCATGGAAAGTTGCATGATCTCCATTATTGTTCCGAACTCCACTTTCCTTCTCTTTTTCACTTCCATCATCTTTATAACTCGTTCCAGTGAAGTTAAGCAGATTGAGTCCGACACTGAGCTGAGAAGAAGGTGAGGATTGAATTAGCGTGGTGCTCAAAGATGTGGAAGGTTTGCGAGGTAGCTCACAACTGGGCCCAACCTCGTCATCATCCTCTTGGTACATTTCATTGTCCGACTGTGACTCGCTTCTGGTCTCAACAATGCAACCATTATCATTGCTCAATTGTGTTGAGGCTCGGCTTGCACAACCAACATGAGCAGCAGCAGCAGTCTCATCATCATCATCAACAACATCATGATGATGCTCATCGTCGTCGTCCTTCTGAGACGGTGATACTGTTACAAGTGGACTGTTATTATTGCTGCATGAAGACGCAGTTGTGGTTGTTGCTGTTGTCCTTTTGCATCGTTTTGTGGGTCCTCCCAGTCCTGCCTGCTGCGAGAGCTCGTTTGTCTCATTTGTTGGTGGTAAACATGATGAGGATGAGATTATGGATTTTAATAATGATGAATCTGATCCTCCTGCTGCCTGCTCACCACCACAACAATCCCTGCCATCCGCTTTACCTTTCCTTTTCTCGTTAATAATCTCTAGCTCACAACATTCCTCGTCCCCAACACCTTGATTTTCAGGCTGATGATGATGCTCGTTTGAAGCTTGAATTGAGGACTCACAATCCGTCGAAGGGTTTCTTAAACCCGTTGACTTCCGACTGTTATTGTTTGTATTCTTGGATGAGGAGCTGGAGGAGCTCAACCTCTTGTGACTTCGAAGCTTGTGGTGATGATGAGTCACAATGTCATCTTCATGAACTACTGTTGATGCTGCTGGTGATTGAGCATGAGTAACGGAACAAGCTCCCGACATCAAATTCACAAGTCTTTTGCTATACCTTTGAGGTTTTACTTGGGACAGTTGGTGCGTGTCTGCTTCCCCACCTTCCGATGATTTATCCATTGGATGAGAATGGGGAAAAATAAATGGGGAAAATTAAATCACTTCCTTTTCCCCTTGTGTCACATCTTCACAAAGTTTTTGATTTCCCTTCGGACTCCCAAGTCAGTTGGGATACCGAAATATTTTGCTGAGAGGAAGACCCATTGAATTGTATATAAGACGGTTGTGAAAATAATTCGATGGGGACACACAAAATTGATTAGATTATGATACGATGAAGATGTTCAGCGAACTAATGAGGATGAGAGTCGGGGTCAAGACAAAAAGTAGAAAAGAGCAACAGACGCAAAATGTGATTTTTATCACTCAAAAAAATGGCTCCACCTCCAAAGATCCAGATCCAGCAAAAGTAGAGACAGTGATATACTTATGATGTGATTTATTATGATTATGATAAAACTCAAAGAATCATATGATATTTTAACTTCTCATGACAATTTTTTCCACCATCATCTTCATCATCATCGTCAGCATCATGTGATAGATATTTTTCTCAAGTTAATGTTTTTTTATTCTTCCGTTTTCCACGTTATCTCCCCCTCCTCATAAAAGAAGAGCTGTGCAGAGTCATGAAGAAAAGAGCAGATGAAAAAGAACGAGATAGGGAATAGTAGAGGCGATAATGACAGAGAGAGAGTTCAAGTTGGGTACTTGTGTTGCAGATGCAGATGTTTTTTTCAAGAAAGAGTGATGTTGCTCAGTTTTGTTTATGAATTATAAAACAAACGTCCTCCATTCATCAATTGATCCTCGTCGTCGTCTTATTGAGTAATAATAAATGGTTATCAACTATCAAATTATGATGATATGATAATATTATGTGACTCCTCTGATGATATTAAACTCCGTTGAGTTGAGTCAGTCAGCATAAAAATGTTGGTCGTAAAAGGACAAAAAACAAGAGAGTCGTTCAATTCAATGAGCTCAAGTTTAACTTTTTTTTCTCTACAAGTTGTTGTTGGGTGTAGGCTGATAAGATGAATTAAATGTGATCATTTCATTGGTTGGATAACCAATATTGATAAAGTTTCTTTGGCGAAGAATGAATGAAATGGAGACTCACCATACCACACCACCAAACAAACAACACACCACCAATACCACTCACTGCTGCGCGACAGAGATAATTTTTTTTAAATAATAATTACGAAGATGAATGTGTATTATCCTTAATGCACTTCAATTCATGAGCGTCGGGCAGGAGCAAGGTCAATAAAAATTACTTTTTTTCTCCCTCTGACTTGTCAAAAAGGTCAAGAAGATTGGATTGGTGATTATGAGATGAGATGAACAAAACAAAAATTATATGACGTGACCTGGCTCTGCATCATGGGTGGGTTTGATTTTGGTTTGGATATTGATTATATTTTATTTGATAGCTTCCTTATAATTCTTCCAAAAATAGGATGATTTTTACTCAAAGGATGAAAATTGAATAGAGAAAAATAAGATGGAGTAAATAAGTACAAGAAGAGAATAATAGAAAGAGAAATGTAAGTAAAAAAGAGAGAAGAAGACCAAAGCACGAGGAACGTAGAGTAAAGTGAAGTCAAGATGAGAATGAATCACTAGCCCAAAGAAAAAGTGCACGAGAAAGGAGAGGAAGACAAACACATTAAGTTAATGTAGGAGATGAGAGGATAAGGAAGCTCGAGAATAACGAAAAATTCAAGCACCCCGACACGAGGAAAGGATAGTTCTGCGTGCTTGTTTCGTAAACGTATCCCATGCGGAATTTTGAGGATGAGCATATATATTTTATTTGCTTTTCGGAGTATAGCTTTCTATGCAAAAAAAAATATTGTGGTGGAGAGCAGCAGAGCAACTGTAGTTTTCCTAGTTGGAATTTTGAGTATGAAAAGAATTGCCAACACATGAAAAAATAGTGAAGCAAGTAAATTGATGGAATGGAGAGGAAAGCAGTAGTATTAGATATATTCTAGTGTCGTCATTAAGGAAACCAAAAAAGATAAAGTGTACAAGTAGTAGTGAAGTGTGAGGTGACGATGATGATGGGTTCGTGGAGGAGAGAAAATAATGATGGAAAATGCTCAAAGGAAACAAAGATCGGATTTCCATGCAGATCTTACAAAAAGTATTTTGCCAATCAACTTGAATATTTCCGGCTCGGATTAGATCACCACCTATGAAAAAAAGTAAATTGGATGTGTTTTTCACATCTAAAATAGATTAATTCAATAGATAATCACGTTTCTTCCATAAAATTTACCTAAGATTTCTCTCTTTGCCCCGCATCAACCTGTAAAAAGTCAAAGCATTGCATTGTCGGCAGTATACATCTGTGCATATATATGTACGGTACTTCTATGGTGGTGGTGGTGTTGTATAATGTTGCAAAGCATTCTTCTTGTTCTTACCTTCAGTCGCTTGAGTTTAAGAGAAGGATATGAAGCGTGATAGGAATACACTAGAGAATTTCTAAAACGATCCGAATTACTTTGTGTGCCTTTCGGGGACATTTTTTGTTGAACCGATTTCGAAACTAGAAGAACTCAACTAAAGAATTTCAAAACTAACTTGAGCACGAACGAAAAGGGTAATGAACTTTAAACTGAAAATTACTTGTTGCTTTTCCCAACCTCCGTTTTTTTCATATTCAGGAAGTGGCATTAGAGCAGCAGTAAATTTTTCTATTTAAGCAACAAAATGCGGAGAGATCGAAGCTATGTATTTTATGCTAGTGTCGCATGAACTTTTTAAGCCCATGTCATTTTTTTATAAGTAAAGTCGTAAGGAAACCATTTGACAATATATATATTTTTCGGAGTAGAAATTTCATTTTCATCAGCAAAAAACAGCAGGGAAGAAGGAGAGTGACTATTGAAAAATGTGTCTTTTCTCGGTTGAATTAATAACGGGAAAAGGCTGAGTCTTTTGGAAGCTCAGGAAAATAGGCAAAGTTGAATCAGGCATTGAGATGGCATGGCATGGCGTGGCATGTGCTGTTTTACTTACACATGCAATTAGTTAGTTCCACATAGAAGAAGCAAGTAGGTTCCACGTTTTGGCTGTAGCTCCTCTCATTCTTCTCCTCCGATGAGACGAGATGAGATGAAGCAACAGATGTGCCCATTATCTCAGTCAAAAGAAAAAGAAGCTGAGTTCAAGCCAAACACACACCAGGAGTGAGTGAGAGAGAGAGAGAGAGCTATAATAGGAAAGAAATGGCAAAAACGCAGCAGCAATTTTTAGCACAAGACAAGCACGCAGCAATAATAATAAACTGTGAAGCAAACCAGAATATAGTTTTAGTAGCTGAATGAACGGCAATGAAGAAAAAGAAATCATTACGTAGTCATCCTAAAGCTTCAATTATGTTGAGCTCAAGTTAACAAAAAAAGCAACAGTTACGTATGTGTATATTATATGGTGTGTTTTTATACACGCAGCAACAAAGACAGTCAGACATATCAGCTAACTCATCATATTATCATGCATTGATAATGTAATAGTAATGATGCATCCATATCCATAATAGCATACGGATAATATTGATGGAGCTTGAAATGCAATAGCTTTTTTCTTCTCTATATGAATGTACACACACAGAGTTTTTCTATATTAGTATCTCTTCTTCATATTGCACTACTTACAAAAATGGCTTTTTTTGCATAGTGATGGTTTTGGCATTTGCCTCTTTTTTTAAAAAGTTGTACGACATGGTGTTTGGTATATGTAACTTTAATGTGTATTTGCTACAGTGCCAAAACGAACCATGTACGTCCATCCATAAGTGTTACGCTTTTATGATAGTTTTCAATCCATTTTTGTCCCGTTTTTGCATTTCTATTCTTGACTCAAGATGCGATCCCTCTCTCTCTCTCTCTCTCTCTCTTTCTGCGCTGCACTCATCATTTGAGAATTTTGCTCATAAGGCACGCATTAGTCATGGAACAATAAAAGAAGAAAATATGCATCCATTTCGGTTTCTAAAAGAAAAGTATAATTATGCACGGACATGGTTGTCAGCCAATAAAAATTGGATGATATTTTAGGATGTAAAACATTTATGTCTGTTTATTTTATTTTTTGCAAAAATGCATAAGGAATTGGTGCAGCCAAGTCAGATTGAATGACGGAATTGGGAATAGAGGAGAGTGCGAGTGCATGACCAAATTGTTTTTTAAATAGAATATATTACAGTGACGATCTCTACCTGATGTATGATGTGGTGATGATGGTGATATAGAAGATATAAAATGATAAAGTGCTTTCATATCCCCTTCAAGAAAGACCCCACCACTTGAGAGTTGAATGGGAAAAGAATGTTTGTAAGATTCGGTTTAGCCTTATAAGGAGAATTTTTTTGAAGTGAGAGGAGATGGTGATAATTGACTTTTTGTGCTAAACTTTGACTTCTGCCTCCATCCTCTTTGATCTTATTATTATCATCATCAACCTTTGGAGTTTGCTTCATCATCCAAACCACAAAATTCAATTCCCTTTCAACACTCTTGGCTCCACTTCCTCCCATTTTCAGGTAAAGTGCCTGTTGATAAAGTGCTAATTAAATGGATCATGTTATCGTAATTTTCAAATCCAATAGAGGAAATTGGTTTGGCTTGAGTTTGAAAAGGAATCCAGCCTGGTTTGCATTAAGAAGTAAAAAGGCAATGAAAACTGTTTCAAACATGGGTAATTGAGAGCATATGGTGAAACTGTGGTTGAGCTTGCAACTTGCAAGCTCAAAGCTAGATGGGAAAAAGAAGCATTAAATTGTGTATGTGTGTGTGTGTGCATTCCAGACTGGGTGTGGTGTGATATTGGTCCAAATATTGATGGCGTTTTATGGAGGAGCTCTGAAAGGAATCAGCATTGAATATTAAATAGCTTCGAGGAGACGTTAAAAGGAGAGAGAGATGAAACGGGGGATTTAGGAAAATGGCAATAATAACACTAAACGTGGTCAATGCTGCCTGCTTGCAACATTACAAAATGAATGAACATCATCCTCCACACAAACAGAGATTCAAATGCAGCAAATATTTTATAACTAAATATATCTAAAAATTCTTATATGAAAAGAAGGTGGAGGAGGCTTAGTATACATACATATTATAGGCATATACTCCAATAATGGCTCAACATCACATCACTTGATGAATGACATCAATAGATTAAAACGAGTTTCTAGCGTGGGTGCATTGAATTTCAGGAATTTCAATTCTAATACCATTTTGATAGAAAAAAGGAGGGAGAAAATGGATGGCCAAGAATGGCAAAATAAGTAGAGAAAATGAATCGCACATAAACACCAAACCACACCACACATCGCGTTACATAAATGATATAATATACCTACGTCTTCTCTTTTCTATGTGTGTGTATCTAATTCAGTAATTGACTGGGGGGAAATGAGATCCCATTTTAGGATAGAGATTGGATTGAGGAAGTAAGTAGTAATCCAACGTTCCTTTTCATTGCATCACATCCCATTAATCCATAGGTTGCCTTTTCCTATTGCTAATTTACGCAGTCAAGTAAATAAAGTAGCTACATAGAGAGTGAAGTGAGAGTAGTGAGAGAGTAAAAGGTTTTAGTTTAAGTTTTTTTTGGTGTTTGTTACACCAACACCACCACGACGAACCATCAACCATCTCATCCTATCTTTTTCTATCATCTTGGGTGGAGGAGAATATGTATTTTATTTCTTTCTTCCTTCACAAAACCAAAACCTTCTTCTCTCCTCAGCAGAAGTAGCAGTAGTGGATGATGGTGTGCGTATTTATATGAGGCAGAAAGAGAAGTACGTTTGACTTGACGTTATATTCTGAGAGTGTATCTCTATGTTCTCAATGCTCTCTAACTTGTTCGTGTCCTCTGAACAGTTCTATTCTTGTCTCTTTTTCAGTCCATTTATTTTCACCTTATTTTTAGTAACTCCCATAAAAGTATAAAGAAACAAGTGAAATGCATAATATCTTCTTCTTTCCCTTTCAAAACGTTGAGGTTGTATGCATTGCCAAGCAAATCTGTACCACCTCTCCACTTCTTCTAAACACTCCAGTTTAGAGCGAGCAAAAAATGACATCATAACACACTTGACACATTGTCACACGGTCAATTGTTGCCTGGTCATATGAGGCTGATGATGATGACGTGATGGCTACATCAAGATAAACACACGCAAAGGGGAAAAATGAAAATCAGTCTTGTCCTCAACCATTTAGACTGGACACCCAGTGCTTAATAACCCATCATAGAGGCCATGTAGACACATGTTGAGTGTCACTTTTTCCTTTCTAAAAGGTAAAATAAATAATAAGTGAGGTTTGCTTTGAGCTTTGCAATTGAAAGCAAAACCATAATCTAAAATTTCATTCATGCACAAGATTTCATTCATTTTCCTTACACGAACTAAAATGGAGTTCTCTGCTCAGTCAGTCTTGCTCATCATCTCCTCATCGTCACCATCATCATCAACTCCAGTCCTTATCCAACCAACTAGGAAAAATGATGATGTGACATTTTTGACACTTACTCACGAAAGAAAAACAGGCTGCCCAGTCAAACAAGCATGTCCAGTTACATATGCCGAAATCATTTCTACGTGAACCACGTTCAAAGTGGAAACTCAGCCCGACTTTGAATTTAATTCATGAGGAAACAGATGGGAATTGATATGTATAACATTTTTTGGCAAAAATGGGAACAAATTAGAGACAGCGTATGGATGCCATATATCCCCCATAAAGTTGTGCATATTTCCGTGCTCCTCAAAATAACTTAATTTTTTCAACCTTCAAATACAGATTTCGAGTACAAACATGCGTCTTGCAATTTAAACCACACTGACGATGACTGCTATATCTTTATAGTGGTTGGAAATCTTGGCCAAAATTCTCTCTCTATAAACAAACATAAGCACAAACACAAATACATATAATGTTTGTCTCGTCTATTTGATGATGGTGATGATGATGATGACGTTTGTTTCTTATCTTCCCCTCCCAAACGAAAGCAAAAAGCCCCTTTTTTATTTGGCAGTTGATGCATTTCAACAACAAGAAATACTGCATTAAAAAGCTTGAATCCAAATCGGAATGCTTGCTATACCATCCTCATCATCGTCATCATCATCATCATCATGCCATCCCGCCTTCATGATACTATTTAAATTGTCTCGCACTCTCAGTGAAAAAAAGTACTTTGTTCCAACTTTGGCGAATCTAAAACCACACACCGTCGTCCGTCCTCACAACGTAACGCTACACAGGAACGCAACAAGCACAGCTCCAAAATAAGAACACGTCCATCCATTCCATTCTATCCGTGTCACGTCAGTAATGTGGAGTCGGCTCTTTCTTTATCTTTGTAAAAAGTTTTCAAAATAAAAAGTAATGTGTTGTGCCGTGTTGTCCTGAACATATGTATCTATCTATCTATCTATGAATGCACTAGCTTGTTGTCTTGTTCTTGTCTACGTTTTGCATTCTCTCTTTCTCTTGCTCACTCTATTTTCTAAAAATGTGCTAAAAAAAGTCAGCAAATAATATAAGGGATCCCAAAACCCAATATGAAATAAGAGTTTAAATATGGCATATATTCAATAAAAGGCTTCTTCTCTTCTTGTTCATGTGAGCTAGAGTTGAGCCGACCGACCGACCATCATGTCAGACGGACGTGTGTTTGCAAACTTTGCCAAGATACAAAAAAAATACGCTAGAGAACATACAACATAAGAAACACTCTTATTTGAGGGAGATGCAGCAGTTAGTTGTTGGTATACCTATATATGAGAGAGAAGAGCGAAAAAAAAGAAGAGAAAAGTACAGAAATAGAAGCTATTTTTGTGTCGCTCTTCATCTCCAATCCTCATCATCGTCATTCTACACGTTCATCGTGTTTTTACTAACTCTCTCGTGAATTTTTCCTTCCTTTGCACTAATACAAATCCTATTGCATGCTGATATGCTCATGCTGCGAAGTAAAGAAAAACGGTTGGTTTTTGTGTGTGTGTGTGTGTGTGGGTTGAAAGAGATGAGAAGATACATGCATTTTCCAGAGAATAAAATGAGATTGTTGTAAACTTATAAGTTTGCAATTTGCAAATATGTACATCTGCACATATATGCACATTCTCGCAGACTTGCTTGATGAAGGAAGGAAGGAAGGAAGGAAGGAAAGAAAGAAGGGAAGACAAAAAATGGATTTTTATTTTTAAGCTCAGCCACCACCAAACCAGCACACGCAAACCCAACTCCTTTTCCTATTCTATACCTTCTTCCTACGTGTAAGGTAAGAAGGAACGCAAGAAAATCCGGAAGCAAGAGAAAATACGTTTTTTTGTCATGCTCTATTATTACTTATTATTGTTTCGATTATTTATATACTGTTTCAGGAAACAAGAGGGATTAAGAGTATTATTGCAAGTGGAGAATGTTTGCTTTTAGAACAGCGCAAGTTAGACAGTAGAGACGGAGGGAGTTAGTGATTTTTGGCCCATCCATCAATTTCCCTTTGGAGGAATGAAAGGAAAGCACGTGGTATGATGTGGCACGATGAGAGAAATAATGAAAGAATGAAAAATTACGGGGCTCATCTTCACCATCTGAATCATTATGGAGGCATGTACAATGTACACTTAGATATAGATATGGATTATATTGGTTTCTCATTTACTCCCTGCCAAAATAAATCTTGGTAATGGCCTGCCTCTTTTTCTCTCAGGTGAGGAAATGGCCTGTAAGACAAATTATGAAGGAGCAAAAGGTGAAATGATTTATGAAGTGAGATCATGATTAGTTCCCCCCAATGCTTTCCTTTTTGTCTCCGTTTGTGGCAACAATAACACACCGGGTTTGCCAATTAAACCACACAAATAATGGGATAAATATGGTAATTCCCCAAAAGGTGGGAATTGAATCTTGGCCTGGTGATTAGGAACATTTTTGAATCCCTCTCAATCTCGCCCCAAACTAAATGAACTAATAATCATTATCCCACAGGAAAAGTGACAATTCCAGCTAGAATTGAATGACCATGTTGACAATAATATGAGCAGAATATTGTAATATCCTCCCTTTTTTACAAAGCATGATGATGAAAATGATGAGGATAATGGTGATGTGATGTCACCATTAAAGTTGCCATAAAAAGATGTTATTTTCAAGAGTCCTTCTCATCATCACATCATCATCATCACACACAAAGCACAAGAGCTGTTTAAGGACTGGAACTTGCCAAAAGTAAAATTGTGTCCGATGAACAAAAAAAGGAGACGATACCAATTAAGATATGCTCAATTGGTCATAATATCCAAGTGTAACATGGTTGGGATGGGACAGTTTTGGATTAAAGGTGAAATATTGGAATTCCCTTCTCAAAAAAACAAATATATAGTTAGTCAGAAATGGATGACAATAATTATGTAGGAGGGTTCCATCTCCTGAGTCTCTTTGGGGGAAAATGAGTGATGTTGAACAAGAATTTACTTTTTGTGAGCTGATGTTCACCTCTCACACTTTACATTTTTCTTCATCATATTATGCTAAATAGTAAGTGAGGACCATATTAACATCATCCATATTACCTTGTTCTCTTCTCTTGAAAAAAGATTTATGAGATGGTTGCACTAGCAAACTACTCAAGAGGCAAATGAATGATGCATGCATAATCGTCATTAGAAAATACAATAGAAATACAATGTATTTATATTTATATTAGGATCTTTCGCTTGACTTTTGGTAACTATGTCCAAACAATAAAGTAAACAATGTGATCGTGTTAATTAAATGCATGTAAATTTTATTGTAATTAGCGTAAAATATATAATGATTAGAACTCATTCATTTCACAAAAACAAAGAGAGACAGAGAGAGTTGCTTTTGTTTTCACATTTCATTGTAGGCAGAGTAGACAGCGACAGCAAAATGAAATGTTTCCAGTGGTCCTCCCCATTCGCAAACAAAAAGTAAGTAATCTCACTCATTCCCTAATCTGCTTTTGGGATCCTTATTTTTTTCTAGACTGTTATGTTTATGACAATGAGCAAAAATAAATTAAATTGTACTCATCTTTTGGGGGGAAATGGTTGAATGATGTGAAGTGATATGATATGATGATAGCTCACGTTCATATATTATGTAAAAGGCCTTTTTATAAGGTTCAGCACCGAAAGGGAAGAGAGTGACAGGTTGAGAGAGTCTTTTTGCTTTATGTTGGGAGTCTGGAGTGGACAAGATGAAATAGAGAGAGAGAGAGAGAAATATATTGATGCAAAATACTCTGTTTTTTGCTCATCTTCCCTTACTTAAGCCCCCTTTTGAGCTCATCTCTGAAATAGATACGTGATTTTGGTTGTGTGTGTTTTTATAAGGTAAAAAATGGGTGTATATATGGATAAAACAAGATTTACATATGGATGACGAGTTTAAATGGAAACAAGTGGTAATAATTGTAAATTGTACGCAAAGAGAAGAAAGAGAGAGAGAGAGAATAAAAAACATGTTTGAAATATTCAGGGATGAGATGACGACGACGATGATGATGATGATGATCTGGCTTTTAGAAGCGGAGAAAAGTTCCTTATAAGACAAGGGCGTAACTTGATATTTTAACTTTTTTAGTAGCCAAAACCCCAGACCAAGCCAGCCAGAGCCATACATATAGCAAAAGAGAGCAAAGCTAAAAGCTGAGCTGAGTGAGCCAAGAAGATGAGCAGGAGCTTGAACAGATTTACAGCTGAACTGGCATTTCAATATTTCTCGTCGATGGACCATTAAAGCAGACACAGTGCAAGTAGAGGACAAGACTGATGATCAAGATAATATGATCCCAGATAAAAAAGCATGGCATTTGTACATACATAATATGTTCCTTCATACACATTCGATTGATGTAAGTAGATATATATATATATGCACGTTAAAAAATCACTTTAGTCAGCTCAACGAATTGCGAGCTTTATGTTTTGGCTGATGGCGAAAAAATGAAGCAAGAAATTATATCACCAAAAACCTCATATAAATAACTATGCGTGATAAAAGTCAAGTATGAGACCAAAACGTCGTGAATTCATCGCCTTGGCATTTTTTTGTCACATTTCTAGATAACATCCCGTTTGTAAAATCCCGAATGATATGATAGGAAAAGATGAACTGGGAAAAGTAAGCTTTTGTGACTTTGGTTGTGATTTGTCTCAAGTTGCCCCCAAAGATTGCAAAAGTTTATTAAGTAAAATAGAATGAAGAGAATGAATGAGTGTGTAGGTGGATGATGGAAGAATGCACTTTATCAATCGAAATAAAATACACTGTTTCAGTCCATCGAATAAATGACGACAGTGAACATGAGTAAATCACTCTCTTCTTTTCCACTTTGATTTTTTATTTTGCTATGCAACTTTGGTTTGCCAAATGGGATTCCAACTTGGTCAGTGATTTCCTTTCGTGACAAGTAGCTCAATTTATGGTAATGATGAGAAATTCTTATTGAGATTCGGACATCACTTACCAGAAGAGGATTCTTTGAGATATTGAAAATTGAAACTCAATTCCAAATCCAAATTGATTACAGCTCTTCATTTTTCTTTGGCCAAAAGTAATATTTATATGACTCCAATTCAAAGTCGTAGTAACGGACGTGACTGACTGACTGACTGGGCTTCCCAAGCAGCTGAGTTTGTTACTGATGCTGCTGAGATCAGTGATTGGGAGGCTGGGGAGAAATATATGTGAACATGGGATGAAATAAATAAATCAAATTGAGAGGTGGGTTTGGTTTCGTTTCTGATTCTGATATCAATAAAATATGGTACAAAATTACAGAAACTCAAAACAAATACTAACTCCCTTGTTACATTACATGGTACCAATTTACTACACTTTTTTATCTGCAGGTTGATAGTCTCTCTGGTTTCGTTAAAAAGGAAACAAGCCTTTGAAGAACAAGACGGAACATAGCAATAATTAATTCAGACAAGAGCGACATGACATGCAAAGCAACAGAGCAAATAAAAAACGATATGTCTGGGTAGTTGCCTACGTATTGTTAGGTATTCTGGCATTTACATGCTGAGGAAATCACATTACTTTGTATTGGCAAATTCAAATCAAATAACTAAATATTGTAATGAATGTTCAGAGTTATGCCCCTAAACAAGATCCTCTCTGTCACAGAAAATTTGCAGTTGGGAGATGTAGCTTTACAATGGCTATTAATTGGTTGCACTAATGTTCAACAGTTAAACCTCAACTTTAAAAAACCATGACATTTTACAAAGTCTGTAAATATTCTGCAGTGCCAATGAATATGTTCTGGCGAGGTTTATATGCTTAGAATTGTTATACTACTTTTAGCTGCTTTATTCAAATTAGACTGATCAAAATTTTGTAACTTAATTTGTTCGAAATTTACACTTTTAAGGGAAGGTTTAAGGGTTTTAGTCTGAACATTTCACCTATTTCCCTATAATCTCCATGTGAGAAAGGCTGTTTATTTTATTACAACCCTTTTTATTATATTAGCAGAGTGAAAGTAAAATTGTATTTTGCTCACATAATTAGCGTTACTAATTATCTTCAGGATTTTTTTGCTATATACTGTCTTAGATGGTCACTGAATGAAATCTTTCGAGTACAATGAGTGCATGTGTGTGCACCTGCATGGCCTTGCTGCCTTGGCCATACGCTTGCAGCCCAATTCAATAATCCCCAGGCTATAGCCAGCGCTTTCCATTATCGGGACTCTTCATGTTGTCATTGACTATGCCCGTAGGCATTCGCTGGCGCTTCGCCCTGTTTCAAGCTATTCCTTTTTAACAAACAAGGTTCCTACTACCATTAAAGCTTTTACAGTAAGTTATAAACACACACAACAATATGTATGGAAGGATTGATTTGACAACCATAATCGAATTCTCAAATCTCTACACTAGACGTACATGACATGCTCAATGAAACTCCAATGAATTTCGATAGGTATATGGACAGGTTGATCAGAAACAGAGCGCAAGAGAAAAAAAAACAGTAATTGACATTAATTTCTCATTCAATCAACTCTGTATCAATTTCACCTAATTGAAGCGAAAAGGCATTGCTCTGCAACGTGTTTTACTTATTATTGACGATATTGAACAAGAAAAATTGAAGTTTGCTTTAAATCATTTAATTCGGATTCCATTTCTTTCCTTAGTCTGATGAAAATTAAGCGTATATATACTTATAAAGCCTACACGTTGTTATCTACGCTTATGGCTTTACAAAGAAACAAGGACATCGTCAAATTATTCACTAATTTTTGCACCCTTAGTCAACCAGTTGACAGAGCAGACCACGAGAGATCGTTTTTGACAGACGACAAGGCGTTTCCAAAAAATCAATGAGTGTTTTAGCACTTTTGCTATCGATTAAAAGTCGATTTGCCTCCACTAATGAAAAAATGAGAAATAAAAAGTGTCAATCAAAAATGGTTCTATCAATGGACAATTTTTATGCAAAGCTTTACAAAGCGAAGAAAAAATTATGAAGGTTGAAGTTTTGAGTGAGAGTCACGTTGAAATAAGAAACACCTAAAAATACATACATAACATCATCAGCTTATTGTGTATAGGATAAAGCTCAAGAAACAATTATTATAATGGGCTCGCTTCATTTCATCTCTCTTTCTGTTGTGTTGCTCAAGTTTAGTAACAACCAACAACACCAAGAAGCATACAATAATTGTTAAAAGATAATGTTTAGTGTTAGCCATTTAAGTCAAGAGATATATATTTTTTTTGTCTTTTTCTTTTGAGACAAAAAGGGAGGATCCTTCTTTTCTTCCTTATATAACACTTATCCCTCTCTTGAAAAAATGAAACATTTATATTTTTTACGTTTATAAAAGGAAAAGACTTATCTCTCTCAGTTGTCCTCATTCCTCTAAAATCTTTGCAATAAATACGACGTAATAATAATTGCTAAAAACGAACAAGGAATGAATATCTCCCTCTCTATATTGGAACTTGTGATTAGCCCAGCATCTTAGTTTTACTTATCATATCTAGCTTAGCAGTTCCATTTATCATTTAATATGCATGCATAAAAAGACAAGTCTCATTTAGGCGGATGGACTTTTGACTATGGGCTCAAAACAAGGCAAAATAATGTGCTATGCTCATGTCACGTCAAATGGAAGGAAAGAAAAAAAGGAAACAGAGTAATAAGTTGTTGTGCAATGAACAGCAATAAAAATTATTGTTTGGAGCTTCTAAAGCATGTGTGGGAACAACCCTAAAATTCCTATTTTGACAATTATTCCTTTTCATCCTGTACAAAACAACTAAACATGCGAATAAACATGACGAAAAGAACTCATTCTGTTTGTTTCGCGAGATAATCCCAGAACAAAGCAAAAAATGAGCGTTAAACCAACCAACCCAATTTTTTCCCTGGTAGATTGGGATGGCATGCGACTTGGCTTTGGCTTTGCATCTCTTCTGCGCTTGAAATGTGGTCATTTAAAAAATTATTCAGTTTTGAGATTTACCTTATCTTTATTAAGAAGCAGTGGAAGGTAAAATGGTTTTGAGATCCATTGGTCTGGATCAGTGACGGATTCATACATTCGTGCGTTTTGTCTGTCCAACCTGGGTCTTATTGGATATAATTATTGAAGTAAAAAGAGCCATACGCCTTTCCAGAACTTTTCAGGAACTTTGCTGTACCGATTCATCCTATTTGCCATCATGATCATTAAACATTTTTTCACGAAAGCAATGTTTATTTGTACACCTTACTTACGCTCATCTCTCTCGTGTGTGTGTGTGTGTCTCCCTTTTTTGTACCGAAATCCGATTAGAGTTGTAGACAAAATCTTTAAAGTTTTTAAGTATCTTGTATACTTGTGTAATGCAATGTAGCTTGGGCTTATGTATGTACGCGTGCTTATTGCTTCAGACACAAAGATAAAAAAGGTATTCTCAAACAACTGTTGTCATTCACAAAAATATGTGTTGTAAGTAAGTAATTCTTTAGTAATTTGTTCACCAATTTTTTTTACAAAGCCCAAGACCATCATGATCTTCATTATCACCTTTTCCAACTAAACAGGACTTGACATACATTCGACAATCCACACTACATCCATATTATCTACATACTCTAAAATATCTTTGTTTTCTTTCAAGGTACTGCAAAAAAAATGCCAGTATTTATCTGTTCACACTTCATTCAGATCATTTTTATCTTCATTTAATTTCCCCCAAATTCTCCACATGGCAATTTAGTGACCATGAGATTTACTAATAAAAATGAGGAATGCTCCAATAACTTACATTTTAGGAACCAACCTATTGTTTCATTTTAAACTCAACCATTTCCTTGATGATGAAAATGGCAAACTTAACTTCTTTAAGAATTCCCCCATGAAGCATTATTGGTGATTGACAGACAAGGTAAAAAATTAATATAGAATGGTGCATAATGACATAACCTATCATCACATTTCTTATTTACACCTCATAAATAAAAGTAATAAGAAAAGGGAGAGATGTGAAGAGAAGAGAGAATAGGTTGCATATAGCCAGCGTACATACTTTACTACCTACCTACACATACGCACACTTGTACATATTGAATTTAATTAGCTCAAAGGGTGCAAAAAAAATGATGAGATCTATTTTTTATGGGAAACCATTAAATTACAAATTTCTCTATTTCCATTTCACGCTGCGTCTTCTCACACCATTATATTACATCCAATCAAATCACCTAGCCACTTTAATTTTTCACTCATGAATAACAACATAAATATTATGGATACAGATTGAATATTGGATGCGAATGCAATAATCTACCTACCTCTACAGAAATTCATGTGTGAAATAATAAAAATGAAGGGATCCATCCATCCATCCATCTATTCATTCATTTATTTTCTACCCAGCTAAGTTTTCAAACTCACATTCGTCATCAAACAGACATGTGGTCTGTTACAAAACTACAACTTGTAAATTTTTGTGGTATGCATGCCATTACATGCCATATTGCAATTACATGCGTATTACATGGAGATTAGGTTATGGCGTATAATATAAATGTAGTTATGCAGTGCCATGACGAAAATAGACAAGATTATAAAAGACTGCATGCATATAACAATTATCTTGATCGTCATCATCATCATCATCATCATTGTCGACGTAGGATGATGATCATTTTTTCCCGATGTCATAACATAATTCTCATGTTTGGAAAACGTTTGTTGAGTTGAGAGCGGCACATAAATAAAACTGCTATGTATGCTAATACGTAAGTATTAAAATCAGAAGACGGTGACGGTGAGAATCATATGAGGATCCTTACTTTCTGATCCTTGATCTATCTGCAAATAGAGAAGCGAGTTTGTTTGTAGAGCGATAAAAAAAGTATTGCATTGATTGGAGTGTATTGCTATTTTTTTCTCTTTTGCTTCCCCCATCCCGTCCTCTCTTTGTCACTTCGGCACCCTTTATAGACAATCAATCAATAAACAAGGCTGGGCCCCAATGTGTTTTATGATGAGAGGGATATAGAGTGAGCCCACTCATAATATTTCATTTTTATGAATGATGGTGATCAGGATGAGGATGACGCTGTGATTATGATTAAACATTATGTAATAACTTTCCACTGAATCCTTTTCATGTCTCTCGCTCTCTCCATCTTCCTTACATCCATTTCTTAGCCTATTTGGGGTAGCACAAGGTGAAACGCTCTCAAATAAATTTTGCAACATGATAATTCGATGGCAAGATGGGATCCCATTTTTTATGTCAAGTGGTGCTATAGTAGTAGTGGCTCGATTATTGATTGCGTACACATCCTATATCACTATATGACTTGTTTAGTTTTGTATCAATCTTGTTTACACATGTTTCGGGTTACGATCACGACGATGGTGGCAATGCAATAGCAGGTTGTCTATTTACAAACCACTTCAAGATTTTTATTGTACTTGTAATTACTTATAATGGAGAAGAAAATTGGTGTAAAAATTCTCTAAAATTAAAAGTAAGAGCGTGAACTAGCAAGAACACCATAACTTTTCAAAAGCTTCTGTTTTCACCTCAATATTTTTTATGTTTAATCTCCCCTCCAGCTCGTTCATAAATATATTCGTGCTAATATTATTATTTTCGTACATGTATGGCACTTAAGTAAACAAAGTTTTTTTATGTTCTGTTCTGTAAAGTTATATTGCATGATGTACACATACATTACTTATTAGTTGGCACAATCTCTCCTCTCTATCAGAGATGATTATCAACATTATGTATGAGCAATATACATTTTGTTGCTCCTAATTTAGAATGGGATAGGGCGGAACATTACTCCAACAACATTTGTCTCACGTTACCCCTCTTGATGCTTTATACTACTGCTGCTCATTGCTCATAATTAATTGTCGCTTCAAGATCATTATCATCAAGAAAGTAAGTAAAGGAGTGCGTTACGGGAAATTGTGATAATGGAAGGTGCATGTTACCCATTTATTTTGTTGGATTGGGTTGAACTAAAGTGAACTGTGGGAAAATGAGAGTTTACCTGAGAGTCATTGATCTTAATCATCCTCATTCTCATCTTCCATTAGCATTTTTACACCAGAAAATGGTTGGAGATCTCATCTTACATGAATTGCATATAAGTATGAAGACTATTATGTAATGATAAAGCTTGACTAACTTTGGCTTGAAAACAAAAGCCCAGCCCAAACCGAAACTACTCATATGTGGAGACAAGACACATTATTTAGTCGTAAAAGAAGATGAAGAAAATGTATGAGAAAAAGCCTCCCCGTTTCCTTTTTCTACTTTTTCCCATATAGATTCAATGGTGGAAAAGACACGACGACCAAGCCAACGCTGTGGGGCATGCTAGCCAATAAGAGAAATCAATTAATCATTGCATTACTTTAGAGTAGAAAACAGCCAGAGTTGAGCACAGGCAGAGCCACTATGTATGATGTGTTGACTTTTGAGCGATGATCCATTTCACCTTTAGTTGCATTTCAAATTATCATGGGATGTATATGATATGATACACACACACATCACCACCGTCCAGGTTAATTGGATTTTCTCTCCTTCTTCCCTTCAAAAATTGCTTCTTGAGGGCGGAAACGGATAATGTTTTTTAATATTTATTTCCAAATATAATCGCTTTTCCATAAGTGACGAAATTCTTATTTCATTCTTGTCTTGTGCTTGAGTTCCCTTTGAAAATATGGGCTGAGTGAGTGCTAATAAAAATGGGTTATGATTAACTTACGAAAGAAGCATAATATTGGATTTTGTTTGATTGGTTTTTTGGTGTCCTATTGGGTGTATTTTTTGCTAAGAACAACATGCTGGGAGCAGCAGCGTATGGGACCTCAAAAGGAAAAACTAACTTGAAATTAGCTAACCTCATGCCGAAAAGTAAATTTTGGTATTCACCTCATCTCATCACCATCATCCCAACCACTCAACATGGTCCTTGTCCATCACGTCAGTTGACTAAAGACGCTACAAAAATTTTCCCCTTCGCAGGAGATTGAGATGATTGGCAAGACCACACTTTTCTTGGCCCAAGTTGATGATGGTATGATGGTGGCGGTGTGGTAGTAAATAAGTAGTTAAAAATATGGTTTATAAACGACATTATTAAGTACTAGATGGGAGGTAATTGTAATTGGGAACGGACGGACAAGAATCCCTTTTTTTAATTTGGTGAGAGATTGGCTACCATATTCAGTTTCTTGATGATGGTGATGGGTGCTCTGCTCATAACTTTTTTTTTTTTTGTGGTGACTTAAGAGCACATGACCAAAAACTATATAGCATCCCATTTCGCAAATTTGTCATCAACTCTCAAAACTGATGATGAGAATGAAATATGATATGAGTTTGTTTGTGTATTTGGGAATTTGAATGGATAGATTGATATAGAGAACAGGAGAGTTTTGTTGGCAATAAAAATTAATTGCATTCTCGTCTTAATCAGTGATGTCGACTAGTCTCTTAAGATAAAAAAAAGTGGTGTGCTATATAGCATAAGCGTCTAAGAAGCATGCTTCTGTGTTTTGCGGAGGACGAAATAAAATTGACAGGGAGCAAAGTGGATTGAGCATACCAAAAAGTTTATATTTATGGGGGCAATGAAAAATTAATTTGCTCACATCACATCATCACGCATCAGTCAACCTAATCTTGTGGAGAATGCACAAAAATGTTTTGTTGATTGCGTAGGCTTTCCTCATGCAAGCAACCGTTTGCTGAATTTTTTGGATGGTTGGCTTGGCTACCTTAAAGCATGTCCATCATATACATTTTCAATTTCATGTTGATTACCTGCCCTTTACTACTTTTTCTAATGGATTCCCATTATTGATCCAATTTAACTTGATGTAAATTGCTAACAAGTAATTAATGATGTGGTATATTACTCTCGTTGATAAATTGACTTCTGTTTTAGTCATCGAAAAAAGGAGGAGTAAGAGAGTGAGCCTAAAATCGTCACATAATATGACTATTTCGAGCACAACACCGACTTGACTTGATGATTGCATCGCATTCCATTCCATTAGCTCTCCTTGTTCTTTTTTAAACAAAAGCAATTTAGAAAAACAAAATGGTAATTTGGGCAATGTAATTGCAGTTTTTATGCAAATTACTCAACGCAAGGTAAAACACAAGATTTCTTGCTTGGTTACAATTCAACATTCAACAGGAAAAAAAGGTAAGGCGTAACCCCACACACTTGAAAATAGTGTAATTATTATTAAATAGGAAATTAGAATTGGAGCGATATTGATATCGGTGAATTATGATGAGACTCCTCAATTTGGTTGAGTGATGTGTTTTGAATACGAAATTAATTTGAAAATATTTATTGTTCAGGGGACCTGTCACGTAAATAAGTTAATGATGATTTTTTTATTTGGAAAATATTTCCTAATATGAACACCAACTTTTCATGAATATCAATAAGATGGATTGCTTACAAAATAAATGTGAGCTGTCGTGAAGGGATTGTTTCTTTTCTTACCACATGTTTTAAACATGAAAACACTCAAAGATCAATTTAAAGGATGGAACAAAAAAAAATGTTTGCAAAAATGTAGGCATCTCATCTCACCTCCAAAAAGCATAAGCCCAACAAAATATCATCATCATCATTGAATGTGATGATGAGCCTAGTTTTTAAATATGCAAAATAGTGAATGGACTGATGAAGGAGAGAGTTAGTTTGGAGTGGCTCTATTCCACACACACACACTCTCAGATACTCACCTCACTACATAATATAATGACTATTTAAGGGAGATATTATTATATTGAGAGGAAAAACTGTTTTGTAAAAAGAAATAGGTGGAGTAGTTACTTGTTGAAGAATGAAAAAGAAGAATTCTAATTTTCTTTTCTGTGTGCGTATTTATTATAATGTTGAAGAGAGAGAAGGGAAGAAGAAGAAGGAGAAGAAAAAAATTGTGCACTGATATGTCGATGACGGCCAGTTGATATGAATTTTTTAGGGGTTCACCCAACAAAAAAAGGGTGGAGTCCTCTCTTTTACCAATCTTGGCTTATACACAACACAATAATATTACACACACATTAAGTAGATAGAGCCTAGATACACACACATTTTCTTTTTTTGAGCATGTTACCTTCAATGGACAAAAATCACAAGAGGAATATAAATCGTTTGAAGAGGGAGATGAGGATGAAGAGAAGAGAAAAACTGAAGAAAACTTGTCCACATCATCGTCATCATGGTCATCACATCACATCACCACAAGAAAAAGCCTTTTATTCATTCAACTCATCTCCTTCATTCATTCCCTTTAGGAAAGATTTCAATCCGCATGTGCCACAGAAAGGACATCAGTTTACCTTTAGTTTTTATAGGAACAGGCCGATTCTAGAAAAAAACATCAGCATGTTGGGCCGAGGGCTGAGCTCTGTTTTTTTTCTTTGCAAAATCCTACTTTTTTCTTTGAAACCAGAGATGCCAGCTAGAATAATGAAGAGATCATCTTTTTATATCATCGCTTCTGCTATTTTTGCTACTGGTCATTCTCCGTAAAAACTTGTTGGTAGCCTTATGATTACAGCGTCGGTTTGTTGGGTAAATGAAAGATGGAAAATAATTATGGTGTTTGAAACATGAAAGGATACTAATTTTATGTCAAGATGTGCAGCATTTTTTTTGGACTACTACTGATGAAGACGACTCCTCTTGTGCCTCTTGGCATGACATGTTTTGTGTTTGCAAAGAACAAGAGGGTGTAATGCAGCTCAACACAAAAATCTTTTAATTTTTTAGATCACCTTTCCTGCCCTCGTCATCCTCGTACATCCTTCTCAAAACTGACGTTTAGGCTGCTGGCTGTCTCATCGAATCTACGGTGAATTTAGTTATTTGAGGAGAGAAATGTCAAAAGCGTGGGCTTCTTAGATAGATAGGTACTCAACTAAGGATGATGATGATGATATGATGGGATGTGATGACGAAGAAGCAAACAATTCCTAGAAATTCTTTCCATCTCATCGCTACTCTACTCTCTACCTAACTCCTTTTCCATCCAAATATGTTCAAGTACAAGTATAAATATGACATGTTAGAAATGCGCGGATGCATAATATAAACATAAATGATTTATGATCAGACTATGGCGGACTCGAAAAAAATATTTCATGTCTTGCTAACTGATTGATCCTAATTGCAAATTGCGAAAACTCAGGTCTACTGGCCATTAAAGAAAAGTTTTAATCGGGAATGTTTTGAAGGCTTTCAGTATGATAACCAAAAGAGTATAATAAGTAGGATAATGAATGAGTTCAGAAATCGATAACTGACATTTATTTGCTGGTAGGATAATTGGTCAAGGAGACCTCTACAGCATATAACGTTTACTAGCCAAATGACACCTTTTTTATTTCTCTTCTCAACTCTTCTCTCCTTCAATTTTCCATCATTTTTGGTAGAAATGCTCAATAAAATTTATATAAATATGGTTGCACATTGTCAAACGATGATATATGAGAACTCCATTTTCTATAGATGCTAAAGAAAAAACAAAGCAAAAAAATCCAAACTTGTGCTTTTGCTTGTCATCATATCATCATCACCATCAAAAGAGGAGGAGCTGAGTAGGATTAGGATTGCAAATTGCTTTTGCGAATAATTCTCTTCTTTTTCCAAAAGAGATGAAATATAAAAAGTGTATCCACAAAATGCAAATGATTTTGTGTGCTTATATGACTCTATGCCAAGAAGGAAAAATATGGTTAAGATGATTTCTTTTTTTGTTTCATTCCAAATGTGGAAATATTTTATGATAATAAGCTGTTGATGATGATGATGATGATGATGGTGGTGCCGACTTGAAGGAGCAAAAGAGGATCTTCCATATAACTCTGCTTTTATTTCATCTTTTTGGTCAGAGAGCAGTCCAATTAAATTTCAAGAGATACAATTAAAGAGGTGGAGGGCGATCAGAGTCAACTCAAATCTTGTCTCGTTTGATTTAGGCGAAAAGACATCAAAATGGAAAGAAAATGGATGAATATTATTTTGTAGCCTTCATTTTCATACGAAATGACATACACATAAACACACTCAAACACACAATACAAGAGGTTTTAATGCAACGGGAAAATAAGAGGAATCTACATTTAAGCGTGTGCAACTGTCAAGAAAAATTCAAAATTATGTGCACATTTGCAGCAGTTATTCTCATCATCATAATCATAATATAATCATGTAGATAATTATATACTAATTTATTCATCGTCCTAATCATAATCATAGCATAAGCAACTTGAGAACCCATAAGTATGTATAAATTGCATAAATCCGTCCGTTTTCTAAATTATCATTCTCATTTTGAAAAGAAAAACTTCACATTTGGGAATATTATGTGGTCAATTCAGTGGTGTGGTATCTGATCTCATAATTTCATCGCCCACATATAAAGTTTTAACCTTAATGTCTGAAAAATAAGATTCCCATGCTTAGATTCTTTTCATACATTGTGAGTGAGCCCACTTAACTTCCTTTTATATCTTCAGTACCGTAATTATTACCACAAAATGAAGATTTTTAACCATACCATAATTAAGTATTTAGATTTAGAATTACTGTAATACCGATAAATAATTCAGTCCAAGTAGCTAACATAATTATTATGTACATTTGTACAACTTTCGGACACAAGGAATATCGTTGTCCCCACGTATTATCACTTATTCACAGGCTCAGCGTATTTCAGTCCAAACTACAGTGAATAAATTAGTTTAACAGAAATAGTCCCACTTCGCGTGAAATTTAAAGGTCGGAGGCCACACGTTGCTTTTCTGAATTTTTTTTTCGCCATGCTACTCACCTCATGCTATATATTCTATGCATCTCTCACCCTCTACGACGAGACCACTTTGATTCACCTCGATGCAAATTACAATTACTAAAAATGCGGATGTTTGTACGACCAATGGTAGAACCTGAGCTATAATTGATGAATACAAATGTTGTCTCAAATTGAGGCATCGGAAGAAAGAACCATGTGCCTACCAAAAGCGAAAATAGAGTACATATTGTACATGTTGTGGTTGAAGTAGGTAGCTTGGATGTGCAATGCGGAATATAATATTGATGAACAAAGGATTCTTTTCGCAACATTTTCCTTACGTCACACTAAAACCTGAGAAGAGCAGTGGTGGCAGACTTGAACAGGTGCTGCTACTTTGCTGCAACTAAATAAAAATATTTTTAGTATTGCTTAAAATGGAAAGTTGGGCTCATACTCTAGCCACTTTCTATTTCTATTAGTAATCTTTCCCCTTTAAAAATCACGTTGTGAATATTAGTCAGCTGGAAAAAAGTGTGTAGGGGTTACTACCTAGCTGGATAATCACTGAGTTGTACATATTTTTTAAAGAAAAATGTTTGCAGAACAGTTCAAATCCCGTAAATTTTGACATAAAGAAACAGCTGGTTTAGTTGTCAGAAGTTTAGGACTTGGATTCTCTAGGAAACAGTTTTTAATTGAAGACAGGGTGGATTTAGTAACTGACTAAACATTTAAAAGCATCATAAACTAAGTGTACGAGCTCGTTATATGAAAATACTCGTCGTTAGTTAGAAGGAAGTCAATCATGGTGATTAAGAAGGTGGACATTCTTCAGCCTCTTTTTGAGGTAAGTCTTTTAATATTATCTGTCTTCTAAATACTGGTGTTCACTAATTATTACCCCTTAGCATAGTTAAAAGAAGAAGGTACACATAGCTGAAATTGTTTTTTTTGGTTTGACAGAGGTTGAAGCAAGGAACGGAGAAAGATTACACTGGGACATTAGTGTTTGGTTTGGCAGCTCAACCTGGAGGGCTTCAAAATCCGGTTGCAGTGACAATTATCAAATACACTGGAGAAGAATCTCTAAAACTGGCAGCAGCTTCTATCCCCGCTGGTTTGTCACTAATTGGAATTGTGGAGTTTGAGAATGATGAGGAACAGGAGCTCTATTCCGTACGATTTTAAAACCACAAAGCTTTAGCAAGTATCATATGCTTTACTTTCAAAGCTTCATGCGCATGTTTATATCAATAAATTGCAGAGACTGGACAACGTTAGTGATGCAATCCTCCTCAAAGTTACTGATGGGAAAATTACAGCCACAACTGGATTGGACTATTTGCAAATCCTTCATTTGAATGTGGTGTCACCAGAACAATTCTGGGAGAAAACAGTGTGCACATTCCGTATCCAAGGAAAGTTCTTAATCGACAGCATCTTGGAATTCCCTGAGTTGAAAGATTGCTTTGATAGGGCTAAGGTAAACTATTTAAATGCTCACGAAATGGTTGAATATTTTTAGACTGTTATTTTTAACTAAAATTGGTGCTTGTTTCCTAATATCCATAGGGACGTGTCTTTAATCAAGCTGCTTATACAATCGGTAAGAAATCCAATGTGACGATATTGCCACGTACAGGCCATTTTGTTTCTGAAATTCCACAAATTAAACCCACGGCCAAAGTTACGGACATCATGAACGGCCTAAAGCAGGAAATTGCTGAGAACAAGGATGCAAGCAATGTGTACTTTTGTCCGACCATGTCTCTCATTAATGTCAAGATAGTGCAGGATCAATCCAAATCAAATCAAATGAATAGTGCGGCGCTCATTGTTTCTGACAAGAGTAAGTAACTAATGAAAGTAATTATTTAATTGACATCTATAACCAATTGCTAAGTTACAAGTTGAATATTGCATTTTTCTCTTATTTTTTTACAGCTGCTTGGTGCAAACTATTCGAGCATTATGTGGATATTGATGTGCTCGTTATTGTGCCTAGCTGCATGAGAGGGGACATGCTCTACAGAAAATTTAATTTGGCAGTCAGTTCCCAATTACAATTTGGGTTTTACTCCAACATTGTGCACCAGTTGGGTAACTCAATTTCAGCAGAGAAACCCCAAGTCTACCATTTGTGGCCGTGCTTTAGCCAACACTTTGTGACTGTGTTATATCCTCAGAATACGTCCGAAGAGAAACTGAGTAAGTAATATTACATAACACTCTAATCCAAATTGGTAGCATAAACTTTGTGAAAGTAACCTTTCATCATTTTATTTGTGTATTGTAGAGGATCGACGTCACGAGCTTCACGAGTTATACTTTGCCCGTGCAACACGTCCGTTCTTCCGGCGCCCGGCAGCACTATTTCAACCCACCATCGGTCTTATATCACCACACGCTAGTTTAAGGGGAAAGTTCTCGGAGACGGAAATAATATCCGGTCACTATGAGTATCGTCATTACATGCAGGAAGATTTTAATGATGATGGCTGGGGTTGCGCATATCGCTCGTTACAGACAATCATTAGTTGGTTTCGGCTTCAAGGGTTCACGGCTACTAATGTGCCAAGTCATCGTGAGATTCAGGAGTGCCTTGTAAGTCTCTCTGAACCGAACATTTTTCTCATTGCATTCTTTGCTACTAATGCCAAATACACATACAATATTGTATCTTGATTGGTGGATTTAGGTGAGTCTTGGTGATAAACCTCCATCATTTGTGGGATCCCGACAATGGATTGGCTCTACGGAAGTGTCCTTCGTATTGGAAGCCTTGTTGGGAATTTCATGTCGCATTATCACACTCTATAGCGGAGAAGAAATGGCCTCCAGGTTTGTATTTCAACACGCTTTGCCTAACCCACTAATAACTATTGAGATTAGTACTAACTTCTGGGAATATTCCAATTTGTAGGGTATCAGAACTCCTCTCACATTTCAAAATTCATGGAACCCCTGTGATGATTGGTGGTGGAGTCCTTGCCCACACTCTAATTGGAGCAAGCCGTGAGCCCGACTCAGATTCCAGCGTCAATTATCTCGTGTTAGATCCCCACTATACTGGAAAGGATGAGGTGAAAACAATTTTGGGTAAGGGTTGGGTAGGATGGAAGGACAACAATTTTTGGAGCAAGAAAGATTTCTACAATATGTGCATGCCCCTTCTACCATCTGCAATTTGATAAAGCCAACATGAACTTTATACCATTATCACGATATTACAACCATACATTCTATCTTCTTTTTGTGCAAACAAAAACATCAACAAAAAATATATAAATATACAATATACATCCATATTACCTTTAACTGCTACCTCCCCTCCTCCCTCTTTATCTCCTTCTCTCTCTTTCTAACCAATCTGCCATATTATATTATTGTCAAATTCCAAATGTCAGAACGCAACTCATTTTACAAAATCTTGTTTGCTGCCAATATTAAGTGGGTACTTGGATTATTTAAAAATCGCAAGTTTTGTAATTGTATCAATACTTGGCAAGTATGTTTTGAAGATATATACGTATGACATAATATTTTATGTTGCAGAAACAAATAAAAGTGAATAGTTTTGTGATGTTTATATTATAAGATGATAATAATCTATATACATATATATTATATCCTAAATTAGCCTATTATGTTACGTTACAAGAAATCACAATCATATTGAATGAACTTGTGGATGATTATCATAATTTTTACATAAACTTTCCCTTTAAAATTTACGTAGTCATCTATGCAAAGTTTGTTATGAACAAGGAATGGGTGCAATGGCATAAAATTTGTTGAGATAATGAATGATTCAACTTTCTACAAAGTTTACGAAATAGTGATATAATAAATATTTTATTCTTTTTTGATAATATATAATGTTTTGGACTCTTTCCATGAATCTTGTTATCTGTCAGCTATATTGCTTTCGCTGTGAGAAGAGAAAAGATGAAGAGTAAAAAAATGGAAATGTTTTTAAATGTAAAACGCAACGTACGTAATCTATGTGAATTTGATGAAGATAATATATACGTTAATGGCATATTCCTTTAAACATTGTTAATGCATAAGTATATACATCATATTATATGATATTATAATTGTGCAGATATATTCAATAAAGAATTATATTATATGACTGTTGTTATCATCATATATATTGCGATGAATCCATGATGAAAACCATTAATAAATTAAGATCACAAAAGAAGAAGCAACAAAAATTGGATTCATTATAATTTTATTTGAAAACAAAACGAATACAGTCATACAAATAAACACATACAAACGAAAGATATAGACAGGGAATTGGAAGATTTATGCATGATGATGAGGACATGATAAAAACGTTAAGAGAAAAAAGGCACTCGATCACTCTGAAGAAATTTCATTCACAGATAAGGTTTTTAACAATAAAAAGAAACTAACTTAGCATATAATTCTGCTTAAATTCTACATTTATCTTAAGTGTACATATTACTTAAGTGTTTTTAAGTTGAAGAACAGAATCATCTAAACTGGCTGACAGGCAAGGTCGAAAGAATCGATCTACTACTCTGCTGTATATAATGGAATGATGGGTGCATAAATTTGACATGTAGGAAAAGGAACTAAGTTTTGCTTATACTAACTAACTAACTAATTAAAAAACTGTTTTATTTTTTTACTACGTTTTACCACTTCAAATATTGCTAAATTGGACTTAATGAAAATTCCCATTAAAAAAGGTAACGCTATATTTCGACGGTAGTCGATTGCAAATGCTCAAAACATCCAAAACCCCATACATAAGAGGAAATTGTAACCAGCATAATGAAGTGTTCCTACACTTGCCGATTATGATGGTCTCTTGTACCTGAGAGTTTGAATGCTTTGAGCATTCAACACAACAAATACCAAGTTTTTAAGGATTCCTTCGAAATACTTGCTCAGTGTAACTCCTCACGATTGGAATATTCATTAGCTCAAATTTAGCAATATTTTGAATGCCATCCAAGTTAAGAGTGGACACATCCTCGTCAATAAGAATTTTATGTTAAAAAAGAATGCTACACACTGTAATTTTTATGGGACATAAAACTAAATGCTCCTTATAGCAGCTAAGTATTTGTCTGTACATTGCGTAGGCACTCGCTGAGTTTAACTAATTATCTTACTGGCTACACTTTCTTATAACCTAATTATGACAATAATTTTGTTGTACTACAACTATAGTGAATTTAATTAATAGTGTAAAGTATACTCCATAAAATTCTTAACATTGATGTCTTCCAAACAGAATTCCATTTTATCTACCTTCCTAACGAATTATCCTATTGAGCTCATGAAAACATTCGGTTACCAATTTATTCACATGATGGAAAGCTTCTATTTGAAGTTTCTCAATTTATAATTCATTTTTAGTAAAATTTAAAAATTACATCATTTTCCATTTGAAAGCCCTCCGTACTGACCCAATATGTTATGTTATTTATCCCACTAATAGTCAATGTAGCTAAAATAAAATACAACGCAACTAATAAAACAGTACTGGAAATGGAAATGTAAGAAATAAATTGAAACTATTAAATATGCATTACTAATTGTATCCATGTATAAAGTAAACAGAAATAAGAGCTCAAGAATATTAAAAAATGCAGTGCAAAATCAAGAACAAAAACGACTAAGTGAATAATTAAAATCGCAGCGGATAATCATCATCATAAACTAATACATGTAGAAATCAGAGAAATGGAAAAGGAGAAAAAATATGTGTACATTTATAAAATATGCTTGCCTTCTAGATACGATCAGGCCTCCTCTACTTTTAAATGAAGTATTGCATACATGATTAAAATCTTTAATAGTTCCCTATTATTAGGTTTAAAATTCTAATTCTAAATTAAAACGTAAATAGTAAGAAAGGCCCTTAATTGTAAAAGAATTTAAGCATTAGCCATCACAGTAGCAATTGTATTTCGAATGATAGTTTGACATCAAAGTGAACTGATAATTAACGCGCACGCTCCTCAGTGTTCGATTTGTCCTCCTCGCTCGTCTTCCTTTTACGAAGCTCTTAAGCTTCCAGTGGTTGCACAGTTTCTGAGTTTGAAACCTGAAAGCAGAAATTTGAACAAACCTTCAGCTTTTACAGAGACCAGACCAGTTGTGTATTTAGTAGAGTACTTTAAGGTAATTTAACTAATGTACCTCGTTTCCACCCGGGGTCTGGCTGATGGAAACTCTAACTCTTAAGTGTTCACATACTAGTTCTTGAGTAGCTGATGAATTTGGGCCGAACTGATAGTGGGGGAAAATTAGGAATTTTGCATGTTATTCCATCTCAAAAGCTCAAATAAAATAATTGGCATATTATGACGTTTCTTACCCATGATGGTTTAGCCAAGCGTCTTAAAAAAGCTTTTAAATCGTTAGTAAGGCCTTCATCAATGTATGTCAGGTCAAGTTGGTTGGAATTCGACGTACCAGGTATGGCATCATCAGCTCCAGTGCACTCTTGATTAGAATTTGTGGCTTCTTCACCTTCTTCTTCACCACCTTCTTCATCCCCTTCTTCACCTCCTTCTGGTTGTTGAGGGGCGTTCGGTTTAATAATATGGGGATGGTAGCGAGTTGGAATTCTCCCATAAAGGCGAATCTGTTGCCGTCTCACTTCGGCGTCTTCAACCACCTCAGGCCCAATCTCATCAATAGCGGAAACAACCTTACGCTTATGATGACATTTCGCACAGCGTCTACATCTGCAGGGCATCCTTATTTCCAATAGCCTTTAAAGCCTACACGAGATTTTCCTGGAATATCAAAAGCATTTTAGTGACAGTATTGTAAGAATCACAACTCCTTTACACTATTACGGCTTTCCCCAAAATTATTGGTTATTGGCAGTCTTTAAGCAAGAATGGAAATTGCTCACTCCCTTTTACATGCTCTGTTGCTTTTTAAATTATCGGTACGTCTTTTTATCAAACCAGTAAACAGGTTTAACATGTGACAATATATTTAATAAGAATATATTTATACCACTTTCGATAATACGACCTTTTGCTATTTATGACTTACTTGAAATGAAATTCAACTTTTTACTCCCGTCCCCCACTACCGCTTTTTATATAGTATTCTCATTTACTATAGGAGTTAACCTTCAACATACTGTAGTTTTAATACTTGGTTGTTGTCATATCAAAATCAAAAGCTAACTTATATCAAAAGAAAAATGGACCTAAATTTTCTAAATTCCAATCTACTACTACTACTACTGTTCAAGTTTCTTCCCTCCTTGATGAGAGGTCACGACAATGTTGACAAAAGCGACAAGCACTGAACTGAGGAGAATCAGCCAAGCCAAAAGCCAAGTTCTCTCCTTCCTCTCATCATCTTAAAAAATGGACAAGCAAATGAGAAATGAGTGTTCGCCAATAAATGTGTCACCTTAAAAGGGTTATATTATGTAAAAGTACAATGTATATCCAATGGTACTCTCTCCTGTCAATCACTCTGCATCAACGGAACCCAGTATATGAATTAGACCCTCCTGGTAAAGCTTCTCCGATCACGAGACTCCGCTACCCAGAATAACATAGCATATAGTTTCAAAGCTAACGGGGAATCAACAAATTTTGACTTTTCTTGAAGATGGACAAGATGTAGAACGAGAACAGAAAAGAAGAGAGTGCAAAGTGCAAAAGAGGGGAAGGTAACAAGGAGATGTGGTAACCATTTGTATTCCTTCCTATATCGCTGATGTGTGTTGCTTTCCCTCAGACCAAAAAGATACCGGGAGCCTCCAGCCGCATTTATATTGGAGTGAGATGCCAAGTTGAGTGAGTGTGAATTAGATTGGTAATGTGGCATGCATATAAATGTATAAAACACTATAAGTAACGGATATTATACATAAGGTTTTTTAAACAAAGACGAAACATTCATGATACTCTGCATCTGAACTATGATGCGATGCGCAATGTTCTATGATGATAGTACACTAATTTTCATAAGGATTATTGAGGCTCAAAGTCAAATGCATGATGTATATTTTACATCAAGCAAGACATGATACATTTAATTGCCGGTATGATATTTTTATGGAAGATCCGATATTGCATAGCAGGTCTTTTTAAAGCCAAATGTTTCGAATTATCTTTTCAAATTTGTAATTTTGGCCTTATACAAGATTTTACTACAAGTTTACGAATGAGCAAAAGTAAATAAACCAACTTACATTGGAACTCTTTGGAAACCCACTGATTAGGACGTACTTAGGATTATAAAAGAATTAGATAATTTATTTTATTTGGTTTGCCAACTTCGAAAATCTTTGAGAAAGCTGAAGTAAGGAAAGTTTTGGATGCGATGAGTATGATTAAACAATAGGGTTTAATTAAACTGAATGATTTGTTAGGTAAGTGTTAGATAGTCGTTCCGGAGAATAGCCTGTTTGTTTAAAGACTTTTTCTAATCATCATGAGATGATACGAGTAGTAATCACATCGGGGTCATGTAAGACACAAGGAAAATGAGGAGTAAGTGAAGAATTATTTCTAAGGGTTCAAAATTTTAGAGGATTTGCAGGCCAAACTTTGATTTGATTTGCATGCTTTGATTCAATGAGACATCCTTAAGACATGTAAAGTAGTGGTTCATTTCCTGACCCATGATGAAATTTCTTTTTTTGTAAAAGCCTACACACGGGTAGTACTTGACATGACACAGTACAACTTTTAGAGAATAAAAAATGGTACGGTAAATTAATCTAGCACAGACTCAAACTGCAATACTCTTTTAAGCTAGGGACATCCGAATCCGAGTACAATCTATTAACATTTACATTCGGTGAAAATAATTACGTCATCAATCATCATTAAGTGTGCAAGTTATGTATATTGAATTAAAGTAAGGCAAGGTACAAAAATAAAATAAGGAATTGACAACGTGACCGATCAAAGTGGCTGTTTGCAACTGTGAATTTAAAAATTGACAGTGGTAGGCGACCATATCAGTCTGGTAGGTTACTTTTTGCGTGGTGGCAAAACAGCAAAATCATACTGACATATTTTTATAATAAAATGCTTTGCTCATTTGTTCCAAACCATTATGCTTGAGCCTAACTCAGGTATGCCAATTTGACAGAAGCCATGCATTACTTGTTCCTACTCTTCCCCATATAGTAAAGTCATGAATTACTCTGTTCTGGGTGTTTAGATCAATACTCCTGAATAGGGATCTTAAAAAATGGAAGGAGCGCATATGCAATATGTATGCATATTGTAATGCAATTCTAATGCACTATTCTAATTTTACCAGTTCATGAAGCTGGAAGTATAGGAATTCCAATCTCCTAATCTCATAAGAATATTCTGAGATGGATCCTTGCTAACTAAGCTGCAAAGTTGTGTCTCATTTATCATTAAAGTCAAGTCAAAGTCAGTATCATTTCTTGTCTTGAGCTGTCAACGTGGCTTCAAATTTTGTGATATACTACTTATAACTTGTATAATACTATATTTATATTCTGTTGATTCGAAAACTTAAAAATAATACAATATAATAATAATGGCGGAATTCACGAGGTTATGGTCATCCTCGCTATGATCGCATCACCATAGAAAATACGAGATTTTACGAAGATGACAAATTCGACCATGGCAAACTTTCATGACAACGGTTACAAAGATAAATGAGCAAAATTCATCAATTATCTTCGTAACCGTAAAAGATACGTTGACCAAGTGATATGTACTACGTTTTTGCTTTTGTCAACTCACGAGTTCCAGCTTGTTATCTTCGTAAATTTACGAAGCCGTGTTACGAAGCGAAGACAAGCACTCTCATGAATTCCCCAAATAAAAGAAATAAACTTTACTTTGGATTTCATGTTGCTAATCCGGGGATGAACATTTAAAGTTATCCCGGACAAACAAAGTTGCCTCATGCCAAAATCTCATAGCTCGAAATGGCCTCATGCAACACACCTTACACCATCACAAGAACTTTACCTTGACTGGTCTGTTGGTCAACTAGGATCCGGTTTTGACCCCATGCAGACGCCATTTCAATCTTGGTGTTCCCTTGATGTAGAGCCAAGAGATCATTGTAAACCTTTCTGACCAACGGACTCCCTGTAAAACCCTCTTTGCCCTTGAGAGTTTCATACTCAGTTTTTGTAGCTGACTGGTCACCTATAATAAATTAAAAGAAGTTAAGCATAAAATATTTTCAATCATTAATACATGCTTTGATCTTCAAATATTTATGACATGAAGGTTAAAGTTTCGAAACATAAGATTTTATCTCACTAAACAATAATGTTATCAAAACTTACTTCCTGCAGCCCCAATTTGACTTGAATGAGCCATTACTAATTCCTTAAATTACTTTAGTCTTCGACTTCCAAGTCTTATGTCCAACTTCGAATTAATTGCAACTGGCAAAATCTTAAAACCAAACTTTCGCTTTTCTACGTAAGTTAACACAACCCTTAAGTATCAACTAGTGTCTTACACGTCAGATCAAACTTTGAAGTAGTCATTCATGCAGAAATAACTGTCCAAAACCAAGAGCATCTTTTCATCAATACAATTTATTTGTACGCACAGTACACACACAAACACACGTTACAGAGAGGGAGTAATACTTTCTCTTCATTTGCAAAATTAAATCAAAGGAAGTCTCATCTAGTAAAAAAGTTAATGGGTTTATCGTTTTCTACAGAAACTGAAAACTTTCATAGACAATATAGCACATCCCCAAAGTTTTATAATCAATGATTGTGGATTTTAAAAGATTGAAGTGATGCAATCACAGTCAGAAAAATGCGAATGGTAGATGAAATGAAGGTTTGTGGTGGTGTGGTGTGCGCTTTGGTCTCACTAAGAAAAAGTTGTTAAAAAAATGAAAAGCAAGAGTTTGATAATTAACTATTCAGTTCAATTAGTTAATTTAATTGGTACACAGAATTGGAGGTTTTTACTTTGCTAAATTAAAAAACCTCTAATTTTTGTTAATTAAATTCACTAGCTTCATTACTGTCGACACACTGTGACTGTCTTCAATACACAGATAAGCTTATGGTTGGGTTGGTTGTTTTGTTTGATGACGAATCCCTTTAAAAGGATAGATATATATACTCAACCAACTCAAAGTTGTGATGGTGGTGGTTGAAGAAAGGAAAAGCCTCACGAGTAAATAATATGATTTGGGTTTTTTGTAACTTTTGAAAAACCCCCAGACTACGACCAGATTATCCCTCTACCATGATTATTATGTATAAGATTATTATTCTCTTTCTCTCCAGACGCTACGATATAGCACAGAGATGAATTAAGAATCTTTATGCGAGCTGCCACACATTTTCACTGTATTTCATTCTTGTTTTTGTATAGCGCTTACATACTGCTCGTCTGTGAGTGTGAGATGCAAAAAACGTTTTTAGAAAATGGGTCTTTCATAATCTCAGCTCTCATCACTAACTTTTTTTCTAACTTTCGTTCGTTTACATTGGTTGACTTGAAGTGCTTATGGATGGATGGTTAGAAGTATCCATACCAGCAGAGTTGGGTTCTTACGTTACATTCTACAGCATATTACATGTTATAGTTATTATGCATATTGTGCGGTGCTGTAGTATGGATTAATGTATCATGTACTTGAAAACACAGATCTGCAATAAAGACGTTAATAATAATAATAATAATAATAATATAGTCATCTAACCTATATAACCATGCTGCACCCAAATTTCGTGTAACATAATGCATGACTTTTATGGTAAATTACAACGCATGGACACAAAACTATTTGATTGCGAATGTGTATGATGACTATGATGTATAAAGCCAAGCTTAAGGAACTTCATACTGATTACTACATACTTACAATAAATATTTTGTCTACACTGCTTTCAACTTTGAGCACAAATACACCTGGAATAACACAGGAGGCATTTAGCGTTAATGTTAATTTCTGAGGCATTTTATCCCTTTGCAATTTAAGTGCGAAGTAAAGTGTAAGTGCAATTGTATCCCAAAGCTAAAATCATCCTAGAGTGAAACAACAGAAAGGTGAGGGTGAGGGAAGCAAATTACAAAACAAACGACAGACAGTCAACTTGTCATCATCATCACAACAGTCATCCACAAGTTTCATCTTGTATTAACTCTCAAAGTCTCAAGAACGACGTGCGTATATAAAACGTTGATAGAACATCTCTACTTACCTAAGCAAAGTCCATATTACGATGATTTCTGCGTGTGCACGTTTCACACTCTGGCTTCATCTGATTGTGATTGGAGATAGGAAAGAAGATTTTCATTTTCTCTCTGCTATTTTCGTAAAATATGTGTGAAAAGTTCTCTTTTGTTAACCAGAACAGTTAAATGCGGTTTTTTTCGAATCCCTCTTATTGTTTAGTTACCTTAACTGATCTATAATTTATGACTTGTGCTGGTACATTCAATATTAGTTTTCTTGAGATTTGTTCAATAGTAAATATAATAAGCCAACCGCGAATTAAAAGACATCGTCCAAATCATCTTGACTGAGGCTGACTCCATCCCGTTGACACAATGGAAAATGTCAGCCAAGATTTGCTACAAGGGGAAAAAGAAGAGGTCGAAAGCAGTCGGTAAGGCTTTGTTGGCTTATCTTCATAATTATATTTTTGAGCATTTAATTAATTTGTGCTGACGATCGGTTACTAATAATTGACAAATGATGCTCATTTTTAAATTTTTAGAAGAATGTGTGATGAGGCAGCTGAAGATGTGCAAGTTTTCCAGAGTGGATCATCATCATCATCATCTTTAGTCCCAGTCCCACCAGCTGCAAGGGTTGAAAATGAAGAGGAAGGTGATGGACAAGACCTGATGATGGATAATCCACAACTGGTGGTGGCACCATTGTTTCCGGTGGACAAATTGATAGAAGACGTTAGCATTTTACTATATCACTTCATTTATTATTTATTCTTGTGCAAACATCATTGTTCTGCTGTGGTGTCAAAAGTATTGATGATGTAAGAAGTTTGCCATAACGCTGGTTTTAACGGTGCTATTTCTTAATTGCTTTTTGATACGTAGGTGGGGCTAAAAATATTTGAGCTGTTGAACGATGAAGACGTGGCCAGTTGCTTTCATGCATATCCCAAGTGGCAAAAATGGTTAGTCCATCAAAGGACTCGGATTCTTTTCCCAGAGGTAACTAGTCATTATTACGACATAGAGAAGGCTCCAAAGTAAACATAATTGTAATTCATTTCCAATTTTATAGGTTGTTCCATTTTTTCTGAAGTATCTACCTAAAACTGCTCTGTTGGAGTGCCGCAAAGTATGCCGATCATGGAAGAACGGCCTTGATAACACCTACCAATCTCACCCTCAACATTTCCAAGTGGATTCAGAGAACTGGTTCTCAAAGGACAGACTTCCAGAACTGACCAATCGCTTAGGTTCTGCGAATGAGATAACAAATTTCTTACAAGACATGGAATCCCATCCTGGAAACCCGTTTCCTGGAAGATCCTTGTTTTTGGAAGTAGGGTTTCCTGAAGGTTTCGATGTAGAAACCATTAACGATGCCATTTTCTTCGAAGACTTTTGGAACAACAATGTGATCCAGTTACTTGAAGTTTTTGGACACCAAGTTCATTTTGTGCGCATTAACTTTTTAATTTTGCATTGGATTGAGCAATTGGTCGGCAACTTGCACATTCCGCAAATATTGGGACGCTGCTTAGAGCATTTACCAAATTTGAAGAAGTTGAGTATGCAGGGGGAAATCTTCAACGTTCTTAACATTGATCAATGGGACGAGAGCATGAGAAGGATGAGAATGCGACTACCTCGGTTGGCAAATTTGGAAACTGTGGCAATTGAAGCGCCACGTGATGACTTGATTGATTCAATTTTAGAATCCTGCTGTGTCCCTTACAAAATCAAGCGATTAAACCTTTACCATTTGAGAGGTAGGTTAGCTGATGCTGTGTATGGCTTTCAAAATCTTGAGGTGCTGGAAGTCCGAATTAGTTTAAGAGATTTGGAGCGGTTGGGGGATTTTGAGCAGCACCCACCTTTGAGGAAACTTGCGTTGGAGTTTTCTTGTTCAGAGATTATCGATTGGCTTCAGTTCACTGCTTTTCAGCGACTATGCACAATTTTAGAAGTATTTGCAGACACCCTCAAAGATGTCAAACTGCGTATGATATCATGTAATGCAGAAGCATTGCCATTGAGTAATGAGAGGAAAGGATTCAGGATCAATCTTCCCAAGCTGGAAAGACTATCGTGGGCAAATTATGTCGGACCTCTTGACCCATTCATTCAACTACCCTCGTTGAGACATTTGGATTTTGGATTCAATAAAATACTACATTGGGAAGGGAGTGTAGTTCAACTATATGGATTTGAGGAACGAATGGAGAGCTCAAACATTTGGTCATTGATCCCGTCACTCAAGAAATTGACTATTAGATGGGAAAATGATACAGGCAACTTTCACAAAACATACGATCGTTGTATGGTAAAGATGAACTTTTGGAAGAAACTGGAAAAGAATTTAAGAGCGAAAATGGGAGTCGTAGCAGCAGCGGCATGGACTTTGCTTGCTAGAGTCGTACAAATGTTTGTTAATCTTCCAAGTTTCATGATCAGGATGATCAGATAAGTTTGTGTTGTATTAGTCCAAATATGATACTTTGTCATCCAAATGTAATGAATTGAGGGTATGCTATAAATTATTGTCATGTTTCTAGCTACTTATGTCAGTAATAGTATTGAATTGTTAAATTTTGCTGGCTTTTAAAGTATATAAATCGTAAATATTGTATTATTAATATAAACGCTAAGGAACAACAACATTGTTTTCTGTGAAAAAGGTTTAAACTAAGGCAGTGATTTGATTTATTTGTTTAATAGCTTTTAGTTTTTGTAGTAACAGTAAGGAAAATTTAATTGTAAGGGTGTGAGTTATACATTATACTGATCATCGAATGATTAAATAAACTTTTAAAATTATAAATACGAATAGAATAATGATAATTGGTTTCAGTTGCATATTACAGCAATTGGTCTCCCTACCATAACTCTGATTATTCCAAATAATTTTTTATGTCTCATTGTTATATCATCAATACTTTCAAACATCCACCATGCATTTCACTACTTTCATTTCCATCCAATGGGTTGTAATCATGATTTTCTAATTTTGACAACCAAGTTCCAACTAATAGGGATAGCAGATGGATCGATTTAAATGTTATTGAATGACTTTTTATATGGCATTATTAATAATTTGTATAATTGTGTAGTTTATGAGAAAACACGGCATAACTGAAAGTACAGGCATGGCATAATTCGAATGTGGGTGAAAAATGAGTGACGGTAAATGACATATGTAAGTAAGCAAGACTTAAAGCCCGATCAACACACAAAGCATCGGCGATTTTTAAAATCATCTTGGAAGGTTTGGCGTTTAGCAACCTTGAATAATAGAATCAATTTGCATGTGCTGAGATAAGGTGAAGTTAATGAGCATTGAATCATGTCAGATATTGATCATCGAAATCATAAAGTTACTCCTTAGCTTCACTACTATCTCCGTCTTCTGTTACTTTTCCCTGCATGACCGACGTCCATAACGTGAGATTGTAACGGAGCAGCTGCATGATAAAAGTTGAATCTATGTAACTCTCCTCAGATAGCGTATCTAGCTCCGCAATGGCATCACTAAAGGCTCCTTGGCAAGCGACATGCGAGCTCCGCTAAAGGAGGAATACGAGGGTGGTTCAGAAGCTGGTATTAGTTTTTGGTATTGTTGCATGTAGGTTAAAAGATTAGACACATGCATTGCATGTCATTATAATGTATCGGATGCTATAAAAAATAATTTCCATCAACACATTTATCTTCAATAATTATCTTTGATTTAAGAATTTAATAACGATTGGCCAATGAAATGATAAAAAATACATAAATATGTAAGAGCTAAACAATAACGTTGAGTATTAAAGAGAAAGTTCAGATGGTATCGCAATTATCACATTTATATTCTCTTTGAATATCAGGAAGGTCTTTCAATATATATTCTTCCACTTTGTACAACACAGATTTCCACTCCAAAACAGCAACCTTTTCAATCGTTGGGACCATACTTTGAAGGTTGCTTATGCTGGATTCTCCAAACATGTGGTCTGGCACGTGAACAATGTCCTTTCCTTCCAACATGATATTGAGACCCGGAAGTTTGAGGGTGACGCCAGAAACATCATCAGGCAAGGTAGTGTTCACCTCGTCATTTTCAAAAAAGTCTGTGATGATAATGGTAGTTATCTCAAAGTGCCCCACATGGTCATCCGCCTTCTCACTTTCCACTTCATAAATGATATTCGTCACGTACAAATCCAACCCATTTTGGGCACACTTGAATGTAGTGTTTATTAAATTGGCTTCATTTTCAACAATGAAAATCTCGTGGTTATCTTCAACATCCTCTTTTGCAATTGTGTAGATTGTTCCTTCAGGTACTAGAATCGGTGTGGGACGAATCCTCCATCTATCTGTGTTAGGGACTTGCACCAAATCCATTGTGGATTGACCAAGTAGCAGCTGGATTCTATTGGCAACCTGATCCTCTGCACCACCAACAATATAAAGTTTTCCGGGGTTCTCCTTTTCAAATCCGTCCATCACAATAACTAGATCTTTCTCTTGTACCAAAACTGTTGGCAAATACTTGCGGTCAGAAGCCTTTCTTATTGGGAACACAATATCAGTCAAGTCCAAAATCTGCTTCGATTTTGTCCCATTGTTATTAATATCCTTTTGATTTGATGATGAGTCAAAGCCAGGATACACAAAAATGTTTTTGCTGAGGCTCGTTATATCATAGATTGTATCATCCGCTCCACCACCTCCCAAGTAACTCACAGAGTAATCCACATTTTGAAGCACATTCCCACTTTCTTCCAATTTCCCATGACCCACGTAGAAAAATTGAGTTTTAGTTTGCAAGACGAATGATACACCAAGTCTCTTGGCTGCTGAATGAAACGTGTCCATTATGACGCCAGTGCTCATGATCCCCTCTTCAGTGGGAAAGTTGGAACCGGTTCCCATTGTAAACAAAATGCTTCCATCTCTTCCAATCTGGATTTTGAAATTGTCATTGGTAATTATTGAAGGTTGGCTGTAAAATGGATCCTGGTAGCTCGCTCCCAAAATCATGGAATGTTGATATTCTTTTCCAGCGATGGAATAGTTAAGGTTTTGTTCATTCAAATCAAATCTTATTGCTGTCAAGTCATCAACATTGAAAGGAAGATAGTAGTTGTGGATAGGTCCAAGCCAAGCAAGAGGACTACTTCCATTCAAGTCAAAGGATCGGGGTGAAGTGAAACGGTAGTGGAAAGTGCTGTTAACCCACTTCCTGGACAAGTTCCTACTTCCAGGATCCTCAAACCAGACTCTAGTATTCTCACCAATTTCCATTGTTAGGTCGAAGGAGCAGTCATTCCACTTGTCATTCATTATAACTATTTCCTCCACTCCGGAAATTTGTTGGATATCACAGGAAGAAACTACCACTTTATCTTTACCGTTTCTTCCTCTTAGCTCGTGAAAATTAAGCAGTTCCCTTATTACTGTGTCCCCTCCAGACTTGAGGTGACCGTCTCCCTTTTTTAGATGAATTTCAATATCCTTTCCCTCCTGAAAGGATTCGACGAGGTGCAAATAGTTTCTGCAGTCTGAGCAGGCTCCTCCATCTAGTTTAGTTAGAATGGATGCCATCTCAAAAATCCAGAATTGATTCAGTTTTGTTGTTGATGAGCCGATGATGCTACCTTCCGAATCTTCAGGTCTAGTTCCCCTCTCCGTCACGTTTATCAAAAATCTATTGACATCTAGTTGAAGACCTTCAACTTTTTCTCCGGTTGCAAGCCCATTTCCATGTATTCCATAGGTGAGCACAAGGACCCCTTCCTTGTTCACTTGAACATCTGCTGTTATGCTGGATTCTGGCTTGTGAAACTGGAAAGTTGGATTGGTGTAATCTGAAGTAGAGTCATTTCTGGATAGGTGGAAAATATTAATTATTTCATCCCTAAAAAATCCCAGTTTCCCCTCTGCTTCATCAAAACTAATTTTGTTGAATTGTTCCCAAGGATGAAAGCCAAATTTGATGAGGTGATTATTGGTCACGGTAGCATTCAACTTTATCTCACTATTTTCAACGTTAGACACTAAATACCGGAATTCACCGTGAGTTCCTGTGTTTATAACTTTTGTAAACTGTTCCACATGAATTTCACGTTCTGTTTTAGAATGTTTTTCATCACAATCTTTGCCAGAGATGAATATCATGTCTTCTGAACCAGCTCTTGCTCCCCCTCTTCCATTCACAGTTTTGGTGTTGCAGCCAACGTGGAAAATATCGGGAAGATCTGAGCGTCCAATAACGTGCTCAACATGAGATATTTTTCCTTTCTCAGACGACTTTAGAAAGCCTAGCTCTCCCGTTTCCAAATTGACTAGGTAAGTGTCAACTTTCTCTGTTGTTTGTGAAGAATTGGATTCAAGAACTAGCAAGTTGCCACCTCCGGACCCACCAATTAAAGTTTGTTTTTCCAACTGTGCAGCAGGAGATATTGCAAATATATCGTTTCGGACTCCACCATGAGCTTTCCAGGAGCCACTTGTGAACTTGAAGACGTTTGAAATATGGTAAAAACCAGAAACCCCTTTTTGATTTTTTGTGTTATTCTCCTCTGTCCGAAGCTCATAAATAATTTGCAGTTGGGGAGAATCATCAGCTGAATTTTGTCTTAGCCAAAGTCGACCGGATATGGCTTCTTCTTCTTCTGGCTTTGAAATATCAACATAATATGGAAATTCCACCATCTTTTCTTCAGAATCTCTTGGAAAATTTAGAGTAATGATCTGATGTTTATTGTCCATGTCATGTAGCTCCACTTGAAACTTTTTATTCTCAGGTTGCCACTCCAACTCCGCATACCAATCCTCATGGGTCAACTGAATTGCGAGTATCAACCCAGGCGCTACTTTCTCATTGTTCATATTCATCTCGAACTGCACTGGCGTTGATTCATTTTTAGAGGCTGGTATTACCACCGTGATGCTATCCCGTTCTATTGGTCCCACCTCGGAATTAATATCCACCTTTGTATTTCCAATCGCCAAAATTTTTAGATCCCTGTCCTCACATTTGTCTGCTGAAACCTGGATAACGTCTGGTTTGGATGGTGAGCCACCCATCAAAGCAATCGTTTTTGTGGAACATTCAGTAATTACTGTGGCAGCCTGCCCTGGATTCCCTTTCACAATTTCTATGTTGTTAAACTGATTATTATTATCCGATAAATCTATTGTCATATCAGATTTGATATCCTTGTGAAGCTGGAGACTGTCATGCACACCACCACCTCCATCGATTTCTGCGACCAAAGGGTTATGCAAAATGAACTCGTCATCTTCATTCCCACCTATCACAGTCCAGTTGGCTCCTGTAATTTCAAATAAGTTGGGGGTGCTGTAGCTTCCATGCCGTTCCGGATTAGATAAGCCTTTTATTTCAGGAAGTGAATGATAAAAGATTAGAGAGTGAGCTAATGATATCAAAAGTATGCTATCTGGAGTTGAAATGTTTGATTGGGTTTCTGTAAAGTAGATCAGTTGTTCTAATTCTTTTGAAGGAGCATTTACAATGAGATTCATCGAATCTAATTCTTCCTTTCCCATTTTCTTCAGGGTTATGGAATGGCTTGTCTCCTCCTTGGAAACAGATTTGAGACGGATTTGACTGGAACTTGTTGAGAAGAATATAATTGGGATGTTTAGGGATTCCTTTGGATGCAAGTCCAATTCAACTGAGACGGATTTGAATGAGCTGCCCACCAAAAGTGTTATTAAACCATGGCTGAAATTTAGATAAGATAAAATACATTTAAAAAAAACTTTTTAGAAATGGGGGAATGTGAGAATAGCAACTTTAACTAAATGTTTCTTTACCTGGCTTTTGATTCTAATGCCGTAAAGTTTCCAAGAACAGCTGTCAAATTATATTTGCACCCGTCTCCAGAAGGAACTAAAATTTTATCTGGATTTTCTAGGGTTCCACCACCTAAAATAGCTTTTCTTAGGTCACATCCAGCCGTCAGACGATCTCCTTCCTTCTCCCTCCCGTTGATCTCATCAATTTTTTCAATTTCTAAATTAATGTTCCCTTCCTGATTCCTCACCTTCTTTTCTTTGAAGTCAAACTCTAGCCATTGACCTTTTGAGCAATTTCGGAGTACGGTGAGAGCATCCTTCTCAGTGTTACCCCCAAACAAACTTCCACTCAAAGACTGACAATTTTCATCAAGCAAAAATTCATTTTTGCAGCTATCCCCACCTACAAACTTTTTAGTGCCGTTCCCAACCCGAAACACATTATATGGAGCATGATTCCCAGCATAAATCGTATCTTTCCCATCTTCCAAGTCAAAAAGCATAAAGGTCGCATTCTTTCTTTTTTCACTTGGTTGCAAAATGGAAATGGTATTCTCACAATAATAGTCAACTCTTGAATTTTCCTGATGCACAAGATAACTTTTGAAGCTTGTAGAGCCTGGTTTGCATTGGAAGTCAGCTTCTTCCAAATCTTTGGGAACTGACCGTTCCCAATAAATAGTTTTCTTTTCTCTAAAGTCAACATAGGAATCAGTTCTTGGGAAACCAAAAGTGGTTTCTGCCGTCTTGTCGCATCGACATGTATACTGGTTATAACCAGAATTCAAATTTGTTCGATAGTTTGAACAAGTTTTATCCCCATCATCACCACAAGGTTTCTCCCTATCACAGCCACTTCCCAACTTGACATTTTCCTCCCATTGCAAACATTTAAAAATCCACTCAGCGGTGCAATATTGTTTCCACAACTCACAACCTCCATCATATGACATTGTCCTTGATGGAAATGCAATTCCATAAATTTCCGGAGTTTTCTTGAGAATTTCTAAATTGTGTTTGACAACAATGTCATTCGCTTGTTTTTCCTCAACGAGATATTCAAGATAGTCCTTTTCCCTAGTGCCAAAGGTATCAAAGAAGCGACTAAAGAAAACTTCATTTCTCTCAGAATCCAAAAGAGGCACGTCAGAATTTATTCTAGCCACGTCATTTGCAGAATGGAAGATACCGGCTGCCAATTGATTAACTACCGTTAGAAAAGCTCCAACAACCATTGTTAGGGGGGCGGCAGGAGGATATGCGGCGGAAATAAGGGCAACTCCAGCGGTGACAGCAATGTCCACAGAATCGGAAATAATATCTGCGATGGCGTCATTTCTATCGTAATTATTTGTGGCGGAGTTTAACCTCTGAACGGATTTTGTAAGAGACCAGATTCCCAAGCCGATATCAACAGCAGCCCCAACTGGCCCTGCTACTTTTCCCAAAATTTTTGTAAACTTGCCCAATTTGCTTGCCCCACTGAAAAACTTTGTTCCTGCCCAAATACCTGCATGTGATACAACATCGAAGCCCACTCTCCCACCCACGATTGCTAATGAAGTTAAGTCTCCATGGATTATTCCTCTGATGACCGTTTTGGCAAGGAAAAACTTTCCAAATGTTTCAGACATTGAGGACATCCCCTCCCCAACGTGTTGTGCAAGCTCCTGGTTGGCAAAACGGGCAAGTTTCTGGCCTAATTTTGCTGAACTCAATTTTACTCTGGATTTTATTCCTGTTAACTTATTACGTAAGGCTTCAACGGATTTAGAAAGGGTGTTTTTAAAACCGCCAGGTTTCAACTCATGAACACTTCCAACAACATCCATGGAGGTTGTGTGAGCCCTTGTGTTTTCCAACTGGATCAGTCTATTAACTTCCCTCCTGGTTTGAGCGGAATGAGTGGGATCTGCTCCCTCCTGCTCTGTTATCTTGTCCATGTTGTTTTTAGCTAGGGTTGTTAGCCTCTGTTTGTCACCTTCCCCAGCTTCTTTGTAAGCTTGTACGAAATCTTCTATAATGATTCTTTCCACTTGGCCATCTGCTCCTAATATAACAGAACATCCTCGTGCCCTTTTTCTTCGGGAGCCTGAACCGCTACAAACACCATGGGGCAAAGGGGTTATTTTGTTGGCAATTTTGAAATTTTCCAAATTTTCATCAAACGTTGTTTCAAAAGTTTTATATTCGTGAGTTTGGTCATTGAGAGCCCAGCCGTGTTCGATAGTTTCTTCTGTCAACCCAATGGCCTTCCAGAATCCGTCCGTTTCCACTACAATTTGTTGGAGCTCTCCTGCTTCAAAATGAGCAACATTTAATTTCGTCTCTAGTGGACTACTCCCCTTGTCAGCAGCAATGCTTTCATAGTGGTTGATATTTCCGTGAGGATCAGTTCCAATTTTTATTCTTGTCTCCCAGTGTTCCATATTGATTTGAAGTTTTGAACGCTTCACGTTCTTCTCTAACACTGGGTTATAAGTTATATGCGTAACTTTGTACTTGGATTCGGTTTCAAAGAATGGTTTTTCAGTACTCCCCGTTCTTTTCCACTCAGTAAACTAAAAAAAATAATTTTAATTAAATTCATAATAACTTTTGGGAAATTTAATTGAAATTACGAATACAATCATAATCACAATCAGCTTTCTTACCTTTGCTTTAATATCAGCCTGCAAAACTTCTATTTTGGAATCTATTACGGTTAAGTGCTTGCTTTGCATGTTCTTAAAATTACCCTTGAGTCTTGTTTTGTCCGTGTTCGTGTATAACATTTTTCCACTCGGAATTTTCATGTTGGTTTTGATAATGTATTCTTTGAGGAAATCGGGGTTTCCAGAGAACTCTTGGAAGCTGCTCAGTTTCCCCGTATATTGTCCCCCTTGAAACAAATGTTTTTCCATGAATCTACTCCCCGTTCTGGAAAAGCGTTGTTCAGCTGCAATCCCACTTGCATGACATGCTGCCTGCCGATCCCAGGTACTTCGTCTTGACACAGTTGAGGTAGATGGTGAGGATGGGAGTGAGAGAAGAGGCTCAAATTGATTTCCAAGAGATTTGATAATGTCATTGACACTTTTTCCAGGCTGATTTCCATCTCCATCTGCTAATGCCCGTGGAATTCGTCTAAAAAAGGGTGAATATTCACAAGTTGTGTGTGCAAAACTGGTTTCTAATGATAATAATGTGGTTGCAAAAACCGCGATAGCAAAACAAACTGAAAACTTCAATTTCTTCATTTTTGAAAAGTGGTAAAGTTCAGGAGTAACAAAAAACGCAAGACTTTTCCTAGGGTCTTCCTGCTGCCTACTGAAACTTTTTTAATCGTTTTCGTTTGCTTCTTATTTCATCTGGAACCTTATAAGTAGGTTACATGAATTGAACTTTGTTAGAGAGGAAAGGAACAATTTTCCATAGTTTTTCTTCGTCACAAAACATGAATATGTATGGGTGTGGGTTAGTAGTATCTTACAACATTGCTTGAGTGTCAAGTTCATGGACAAGTGCTTTGCTGAAGGTTATTCAGAAGGATTAGCTTGTCTTGTGCATGATGTTACTTCAATAGGAACCAAAATTGTGGTTTTCTTGTTTTCTTTGTCTCTACAAGCAAGAAAACGAAGGAAAAAGAGATAAACTAGGTCGCGTTTCTAGCTTCTCAAAAAGGAAATGTGTTGGAAGGTATGCATTTTAGAGGATGAAATGATTCCAGTCAGGAAAGAAGGTAAGCTACGTCTTTTTTAATTTAGGGATTTTCTCACTCACAAAAGAATAAAAAGTCACACTTTTTTCTACTGTATATGCATTATATGAGTTCAAGAAGATTTGGGGTTTTACAGACACACGTATATTCCCATTCATATATACATATATATTGCCTTCTACAGATTTACTTGATTGCCTCTGTCTTGCTTTTGAACCATTAATTTTTTAGAAGAAAATATCATAGAATAATGAATGACAAGTGGCAAGGGCACATAATAAATACCATGCATTAGAGAACTTCAATTGATTTCAGGTTGGATGAGAGACGCGAGAAAGGTAAGGAATTAAGTGTATTCAATATACATGTTTTGGTGTAGGAAATTATGGTTATGAAATCATGTACACCTCCCGTTTTGTCATAACCTCAAGAAACAACCTTCAACTTTCTATTACTGGACAAGTACAGTGCACAAATCTAGTGATAGCATAGCTAGGCAGCCCGTGGTAGTGCTAGATGATGCATTTTATGAGACTTGGCGAAGCTGCTCTGAAAAGTAGAGCCTGATTCTTGCCTTGAACACTAATTTTTAATCATTACAAAATATTCTTTTGCTTTAAGCTAAATATTAAAAATCGCAAGACTCCATCTCCATTGAAACAATACTTAAAATAATTGTTAAAATTGACCGAATTGACTCAGATCGGATAGCATCAATTATAATTTAACCTTGTTCCAATATTTAAGTGGAATATGTCGACCTCAGAGGAGACGGATCAAGTGGAGATAGTGAAGGAGCAAGTACATTTAGTATGGTATTAAGGAAGCTGCGATAATACGTTATAGAATTTAATGTATTACGAAAACGGATGTATTAACCAACTAATTGGAAGTTGCCTACCCTAGAGTGTCAAGGACTCTATATTTTCCAAAAATATCAAGCGGGTTAAAGCAAGAATGAAAATAATTGTGATTGTATCCAACAAGCACTAGACCATGCTCAACTTGTCATTATTCCCAATTTTTATTATACCAAAATACCAAATACAGAGGAGCATATCTCCCTCTTCCTTTTCTGTAATTAGAAGCAAGAGACATATTATTTAACTTTGCATCTGCCTCATCCTCTTTATTTTTGTATTCATAACAGCAACAACCTGTTGTACTTTCCAAGTCCTCAGCGTGAGTCATATTTTATTTAGCATGATTAAGTTGCGTAGCTGCAGTTTAGTGACAGTTCGTGGCTTTTCATTTCATGGAATAATTTGTAATCTGGCTTTACACTGATATTAACTTGTTAAGTAAAGTGAAGTCACAAAATTGTCGAAGATATTTTTATTAAAATAATTAGTTTTTTTAATTATTGGCTCATAAGTATCGAAATAAACCATCATCGTATTGATTCCAGCAGACAAGCTTCGGATGCTGTTTTAAATCTCCAGTAACAGCACAAGCTAAAGCAACTTGCAAGAAGTTTAGGCTATTCTGCAGACCAAATTCGTAGGATTACTGTGTGGGATGCGTGGTTTTGCAATGAAATTAAAACTCGTCTTACTAAACGAATCCAAAAAAGCAAAAACTGCAAGCTCTTTTGTGTGTTCTAGTAAGCAAGACTCTTAATGACTGTAATTTGGTGGAGAAAATGAAATGTTTTTATTAAAATCAATGGGTAGTCTGCAATTACGGTTGGTGATTATTGTATCAACCTCTTTTACATTTGTATAGATGCTCTAAAAACTACGATTTGGACTATATAATACTGTTTAAAAAAATCATCACTCTTTTTATACAAAATAAATTTGAATTTTGAAACACTAGAATTAGTTTAATTATTATCAAACATTCATTTAGAATTCTCTGAATCAATCACGTTGAATGAATGAACGACTCTTCTGTGTTTGTCCACGAACAAAGAGTTATTCCATGCAAGGAAGGATATAGGATAGGAGGATAAAAGGGCTTTGACCAAATGCGTGTATTGAAATGAAAGAGCACAACAGTACAAGTGCTATAGCAATGCTAACAACATAGTGAACAGGTTGGCATACTCAACTCACGCATGTTTTGCTCAAGGGAAATCTACACAATGCGTTTCTTCCTTTGGGAGTCAGTAAGCATATATATATTACTTTTTACACGTGATGCTACATGTGGCATATACCATAGCTTCATTTTCAAAATTAATACTTTGGAGGTTGCATATTAAACCGTCTGCAGTAAAAGAGCAGAAAGGAGCTATTAAATTCTTAAAATTGCTTGATGTGAATTTTATCATTTAAAACAATGAACCAGCTACATTTCATGCATTGCGGTTACTCTAAACGTGATTAAGTGTGTGACAAATTTAATATTTTATTCCTAAAGATTATGGTTGCTAGCAATATAAAATATACTTTTGGAAGGATGGACGGACTAATACGTACTCTACTAAAGTTGCATATAAAACCTTTCTATTTATGAAGCTGTCATCCGTTGCTCCGAAGCTTTGTTTTGATGGGTAAACAGTGTGATTCTGCTGCTGCAACATTTAGTTGTATCGTGTTTTCTCTTCATTTCTTTAAAATTTTAAATCATATTTTAAACAATTCTACTTGTGGTTTCCTTCCTTAGTCATTTAATAGTGTCTCATAAGAGTTGCCTTGAATTGTAACTACAGCCTACAAGTATTTGCACAGTAAAAATATACGTGCAAGTGAATTTTGAATCAGAAGAAGGTCTGGTGTGTCCTGCTACTGCTGAATCTGAAGCAATTTCGAAAGGCACCAAAGAGGCGATGGCTCATTACAACCACAGCTTTCCTGCGGAGGGAATCCCGGGGGTTAGTTATAGACCCATACAATAAATGTTATTATTCTCATCAAAAATGACATGAAGCATTACTTATTAAATTTCTTAATTTCTTGAACGTTCAATATTTTTGCAGATCTGGTTAAACGTGTTTGAGAAGCTTGATAAAGCGGATAAGCCAGCTTTTTCTAGAACCTGTGACCAGTGGCATGATTGGGTAGCTCCAAAAAGAAGTACTTTCATTTCGAAAGAGTTTGCACCATCTCTTGTGGAATTACTGCCAAAAAAGGCCTTCTTACGAAGCCGTGAACTCTGTCGGTCTTGGACGACGGAATTGGACTATCAATCTGAAATTCACACAACCTACCACCGTTTTCAATTCGAAATTGGAGCTAAGCACCGATATTACACATCACCAAAGCGACATATTGTATTTTCATCTGCTGAAGAAATTCAAAAGTTTATGAGAGAGATGGAAAGCCACCCAGGAAATCCCTTTCCACGAAGGGCCATTGAGTTACGTTGGGAACTTCCGGACGAACCTGCCATTAATGAAAGTGAATTTTGTATGACATTTTGGCTAAGTGCAATTGAACTCTTTGAGAAATTTGGGGGACATATTTGGGATGCTACATTTTATGTTAGGGAATCTGGTATAATTGATCCTAGTTTGGTGGAAATTATTTACAACTATTTTTTACTTCTTCCACATCTAAAACGAGTCGAAATTTTTGGGAAAATAGCTTCTAGTCCGGACGTTACTCGTGATTTTTATGCATTGAACCCACTACCACAATTGGAGCAATTGAAAACTGTGTCAATAATCAGCGACACTGGTTTCATAGACGCAGTATTGAGCTCCTGCTGCGTTGCAGCTAATATCACTCGCCTATATATTAAGGCAACCTCACGGGGTCCTCTTCCTCAACAAGTTTATAATTTTGCTAATTTAGAGGTATTAGAAGCTGATTTGTTCATTGAAGATTTGGAGGGATTCAGAAATTTAGCGCACATTCCACCACTGCGTGAAATTTGGTTAGAGTTTTATAACAGAGACTCTGTAGTTGCTCCAAGGCTTTTCAATGCTCTACGACCATTTGCGAACTCACTAATAAATTTTTATTTATTTGACACTTTGGTTGTGCGCGATGAGGATCGTTCGGGAACGATTATTAACTTGCCGAATCTGAAGAGATTGACTGTTGGTATGTGGGATGGATCAATTGATCCCATCATTCAAATAAGCACTCTTAACTATCTGAATATAATTTCTAACAGGATTCCAATAAGTCAAAGGGAAGGGAACCAGCTAGAGTTTTATCGCTTTGTGAACCGCATTTATGAATCCAATATTTGGAATTTGATGCCTTCCCTCAACACATTTACTGTAAGAGGCCAATTTCATCATCGATATTTTTTTAATAAACGTCAACTTAATGAAAGTGGGTTTGTGAATAATTCTAATGGCACCGTTGATGCGTATACTCAAAAAAATGATAATTCCGATGAAACGGACATTGAAGATGATGATGACGATGATACGGACGACAGTGAAGATTATGATGAAAGTGATACGGACATTGAAGATGATGATGAAGGTGATACGGACATTGAAGATAGTGATAGTGATACTAATTGATCATATGAAAGGAATTAAAATTGCGGGTGGTGAAGAAGTGACTGAAATTGAGCTACATAAATGTGTAATAATGGGCTTTTACTAGTTGTTTATACATTCTTTGGTTTAGCCAGCCTACTAAAAATAAATTGTTAAATTCTATAATTTTGCTGAATGTATGAAACACAAAGTTGATACAAAAATTATTTAGATGGTATAGCAGAAAAGAATGGAAATGTATTTACTATTTATAAAACTTGAGTAATTAACCAAAATCAAATCTGAGGTTGATGCTGTCCTTGAAGATATTAACGGTTCATGAGTTCAAGTTGTACAAGCGTCGCATCTACGAGAAAGTTTGTGCAGCTAGAGACAAGACTATAAGTGCAAGTGTCAAGTGTGTTTAACTACTGTATTTTTCTAAGTTTTCTGAATGAATTTGAAGTGAGATGGGATAAGATGCTAGATGAACTATCATTTGTGTATGTATAAAATTAGCAAATATAGATTAAGTTTGTTTTGTTTTGTATCTAATTTCTGTATGGTTGAATATTTGAGCAATAACTATTGATAAAGAGTTAAAAGTTTATCCTTTTTCATCGTTATAATTACAACTCATACATTCCATAAAAGCATTAAAATTTCTTGGGACGAACATCCAATATCATATCATCATCATTATGGTAACCAAATAATATAGTTCGAATGATTCCATTTCGTCACATTTCATGCTTATTTTGTTATATTGTCCAGTCAGTATAAGTATTGATCTATTATCCAAATTAAAATGGTGAACCTTCATAAACTCAAGATGAATTCGAAATGACCTGATGCGATGAATGTGTTCCATACGGCATGTGAGCATATAATATTTCCAATTACAGCAAAACAGAATAGTTTTAATTCGAAAAAACACAAAATGTTACGCTAAAAATAAATTACGTAACAATCATCAATTGTAGCAATATTTTATATGTTTCAAGCCGACCAACGACTCGAACAAAAACGAATGAAAGATATCAAAGTAAGAAAATAATTAGTATGAATGAAGGAAGTTAATTCACCTATAACTTGGTTGATATTGCTCATCGTCTCTGGCTCGAGGAGACCTAGATAACCTTGCGCCGATTGTTTGAGGTGCATATTCTCGTCTCTTTCTTGAGCTTCTCCCTGCCATAGAGCCTTTTGATTTGGCCCGGCTTCTAATCTTGGTGAGAAACTGACGATGGTGGAGCACCACCTTCAATGAAACAAATGAAAATATTTTTTGCAATTACTTGAATTAATTTTTAGTGGTATAAGTGAAAATTTTTAAATGGGGCTGCTTACCGTTATGTTTACTGTTGACGTGATCTGTCATTCGCCTAATTCTATCTTTAACACACCATCCTCTCCACTACAGATGAAATTGCAAAGAATGCACTGGAGATATGTGATATACTTTTTGCTATCAAGGAGTCCCGTACACACGACAATTTACACTCCACCGACAGTCAGCTCCACCTTGTTCGGATCAATCTAAAAAATCACGTCATCATCCTTATCTGCAACGGTCTCTACTTTCTCCGCACTATTGCCAGAGTTTCCATTGTCTTCATCGGTGCTGCAGAAAGCACAAAATGCATCATAAAAATTTATTCGGTTATCAAACAATATTTTTTCTAAAATATAAATGCAAACAAAAACGAAGTAGTTTACCTTGAATGGTTTATTGAAGTGTTGGAAGCTTCTCCTATCTTCCCATGATTAGTGACAATGAAAGGCATCGTCAACGAAAACTTAACCTCTTCATCTTCATCCATGGAAGCCGGTTTTGGTGCTCATTAGTATACGTAAATTTTTATCGAAGAAGATGATGCTGAGTTTTCTGATGCACAGCACGAGACTTTGAGGGTTGTTCACGTTTCGTTTACTCATCACCAACTCCTTAACCTGTTCAGGTTGTGGCAGGGGAGTTCTTGCATCCAGTTTTCATTACGCACGGAATAGGTTACGGATGAGAGTTGCACATTTCTCTAGTCGCCAAAGCATCATCATAATTCATATCAACTCCTTGCTGTTAATCCCAATCGGCTCCAGCTCACGAAACGTTTCTCCAATCTGTCCTTCCTTGGGCTCACTCATCCAGGCAGTTGAGACTGATGTTGCTATTGTAACAAGTTCTGGAGCTCCAAAGGAGGTAGCTGCTTCAGCTATGGCCGTCAAAGCTTATGTAATGATTTGGCCTTGAGGTGGAATAATGTGCTGCTGATGTGCTTGTGCACCAAGAAAAGCCATTCCCATCATGGGACGAGCAGTAACGCCAAACAAAATCAAACACAAAGCATGTGTCAAACGTAATGAATACAGCACTACTGCTCTTGAAATGAAATAATTTTAACTATCCTACACTTGCAATCAGCTATCATCGAGGCCTTAATAATTCGAGGCCGTTAAGTTGCTAGCTGGAACGGGGAATAATTTGTATGAAAAGACCCTGATTGAATCGGTGGCGGAGGAGCAGTTGGCCGTTGTCCAACCTGCCTTCCTCATTCCTTCCTTCGCTTTCTCAATAATCAATCCTCTACACTTACTGAGACTATCCATCGTCGTTTGACAAATCCAAAGAGACTTTAGCATATCCATGCATTCCTCACATAATGGAAATCCATCAACCAAAATTCGTTCCTGGTTTATTTTAATAGGGAGTTGGAGCACTCGAGTAAGGTTTAGGATACCGTTGAGCCGGTGCTGAGTCTCCTCAGTGTTTTCCGCCTACCTAAGATACTGCTCAAGACATAAAAATTTTTTTGAAGGCAGTTCAGAATAGGTATATAAATTATAGGAATCCCTTTCCAACTATCCATCGGTCGGTCACCTGACTTTGATTTCACCTACTATAGCATTCATTCATGCATTTCATGTAAGGAAGTAGTGTTTTCGAATATGCATTTGATACTCTCTTTACTCAAGCCATAGGCCGGCAATAATATCTCAATTATGCATACTATTGAGAGAAGAGCAGCAGCTAATGTAAATGACAGATATGAGATTTTGTACTTCATTTGTGATAAACTAATTATGAAGAATACCTGAATCTATGCACATATTATCCCTGGAGTGAAACAGCAAAAGGTTGAGGGGGAGAGAAGCAAATTACAAAGCAAAGGACAGTCAACCGTCATCATCATCACAACAGTCATCCGCATCCACAAGTTTCTTCCCGTCTTACATGCGTATATCATTCTGTGAAGCAAAAAAGGGGAGTGATAAGGGATATATACTTGTATATTTTATTGTATCCCTAATGTTTGCCAAACTTATTGCACTGGTTGTCAAATAAGCAGTATTCATTGTCCGGTATTATCTACCCATTATAAGGCATCAATATGCTGCTGACGTACTAGCCAAAGTTTACTGGCTTCTTCGCTTGAAGATGTAAGGAATTACGGGGCAACCTGATAATGAAGCTAATCATTATCTCATACTTATTGCAAAATGAGATTACGTTGTACGTACGAGAAAACATGTACGTTTCGCAACGACTAACATTCATAAACATTTGCTGTCATTTTTTGTTGATACCAAGTTTCAAACCCAAACCATTAGGTAAAGCGAGCCATCAACAATAAGTTCATCAAGTCAAGAGAACAAAATCCACTTGGGATGTTACGATACGAAATTGGAGCCAGGCTAAGAGAAATTCTTGACGTACACTCCTCTGCTGGGGCATATATTTTGTTTATGAATTTTCATGAAAGTGCATGAGCCCTTGATTTTATGACACAAATTCTTGGAAAATGTAAGAAGAACATGATCATTGACGTATAATATATGCATATAGATATATTTCTTTTCTGTTGGTGTGGGATCAGAAAGTGGCCACCAAAAGTATTACAACTTCGTCACACACATATCAATACTTTGTTTTCTATTTTGTATCCTTGAACTGAGCTAGCTCTTACTCCGCTCCAGAAAATCCCTGATCCCTTGAAAATTTAGGGGAACAAACATTCACAAACTCTGATTCTTCATGAAATGAAATGGTCGTTGAGAAAAATACGAAAGAGGAAGGGATATTCATAAGAAAACTGTTGCAGCTTACACTATAAGAGCAATTAATATTGAACATAGATTGCATATATATATATATATCCTTATATATCCTAATAACAACTGCTGGAATGCAGTTTGGAAAAACATCAAGTTCTAATATTATTCGTTAAAGATTGTTCCTGCTCTTGCCTTATTTTCCTTTTTGCAGCACCCCTCATTTTCCTTTTAAACTTGACCCATTTCTGATGCACAAGACATTTGACTGGCGTGAAACAAAGAAGCATTCATTCTTGCACAACCAAAATCAAGCAAGAACGAGTTATTGCTTGTATTTCTCATCAGAAACTTGCCCACTTGCTTCCTTAGAGCTTATGGAAAATGTTCATGAACAGGAAAGATTGAAAAAAGAAGTATAAACAAAGGATGACTTGTCCAAAACCGAAATATCAAAAGGGAAGTTCTACACACTTAAAAATAAACTTTGAATGCATAAGAAATGCTGTCAAAGGTCCTCCAGATTCCAGACCTATATCAAATAACTAGAAAATGCCTGTGTTTTGGGGAACACATTTTTCTTTCCTAAACATTTATTTGTAACTAATCCGGATGAAACCCTGTTCCTCATAAAAACTGAGAAGGCTGAAAAAATATTGAAGAAAGTCAAAAAATTTATCATGATAAGCTGATGATGGTAAAAATTTGATATCAATTAATAGTTAAATTCGGAATCAAATGCAAACTTTTTGCCACAACTTTCTGCATTTAGTTGATTAGTAATAAGCGTGCGTAAATGCCTTGAATAATATAGAACTGAAAGGAAAGGAGAAGGAACAACATTTATCCACATCATTATTTCATAGAAACCAATGTGTTTGTGTATGGACATGATGGGAAGTTCCAACCACGAAACCAAAGCTAAAGCTAGTAAATATGTATGTGTGTCAATGTAAAGCAACAGCAATTATTCTGTCATCATCATGATCCTCATCGGCTTTTCATTTCTAGGACGACTCAGTCTTGGTCAGAGTATAAAATTGAGAATGGAGTAGTGCAGGTAAAGAACATCACTAATGAATCTACTTTGCTACTCATTGCTGTATAAAGAAACGCAAAGCAATCCATAAATTACACTGAATTATGAACATGGGAAAATTTCAAATGTTATGCTTCAACTAGACGCACATAATTTTGTTTCCGCTGAAATTCTAGAAGTAAAAATAGAGGGACATGTATTTTTTTCAGTTTTATAATAATAATATTAGAATAAGATTGACGCGAAGAAAAAATGTGTTCTTATAAATTATAACTCAAACGATAATTTAAACTGTGTAAAAATGTTATTAGTTTACCATCTACTTTGCTTTACTTCACTATCTCAGTTAAATTTCGTTATGCAAAAAAAAGTATATTGATTCTTAAATATCAGAAATTATAGCATGCAAATATGAAAGAACCTGTCAGTTTCAATGAGAATAGGTAGTTTAGTACAGAGGCTATGTGGGAACATCATTTAGGAACAAAACACGTATGAATAGAGAGTGAGAGCATTTGCATTATCTACCGTGTCAAAGTTATAATGAGATATTTCTTGTTCTTGACTGACTGAGTTAACAGTTCATCGTATATCAAGCAGTTTTAGTCAAGAACTAATTTAATCTTACTGTCTTTTCATAGAACATAGTTGTTTCAGTAGAAAAGATCAAAGTGAATATTACCTTTTCGTTCATGGAAATACACTTTGTTCGTAGCTTTCCTACTTACAGGATTCTGCTGGCATTTATGCACTTTTACCAACGAAACCAAACCATTGGCAAGTTTCAAGTGTGAATCACGATACATTCGCTATATGAGATTAAAGTTTGCAGTTTTTAAAAGCGCAAGTTGTTCTCTGTATATTATTGCATGTCTATACCTCCATTTACTTAACGGAAAGCTAAAGCAGAGTAAAAGATGGCATCAATGATTTCTTCTGAAGGCGACAAAAATCAAATAACTATATACTAACCTATATTCTTCCACGCTCGTGTCAACCTTTATCCAACATTATTATTTTTCCAATAACAGAAATAATCATTCAATGGAGAAATGTACACGAATACTGCGTAGGCATAAAAACAAAAACCAAGGACAGAAAAAAACTTGCAGGAAGTTTTGCAGCCAGATAACGAAGGTTATTATTACTAAACCAATGATACGACGTTTACAAAATAGCTTCTTACATCGTCGTTGTGGTGACTCACGATCAGTAAATACTTTCCTCACAAATGAATATATGAACTCATCGCATTGCTTACTCATCATTCATATACGTTTACGCAGTAGCTCATTTCTTTTCACTTTTTGAAGTACACACGAACCAAAATATGTCACAGAATTTTAAAGCAATGCAATTTTATTGAAACTGCCACAGTGCCTTTAGAACCGTCACGAATCCATATTTTTTATAATTATCCAGGAAAATTAATAAAAGCCCAGGAAGAACTTGACCGTCGATTTTGTATCTAAAATGTGTGGGTAGTGTGTATATGGTGTGGGAAGGGAAAATATGCGAAGAATATGCATCTCTTACGCACTAAATAAAGCATTGATTTCGATGCTTCCCACAATCGGATTTCTGGAAAAATTCGGTGCATATTATGTGGGGGAAATGCGTGGGTTTGTTGCATAATAACTTTCATACAATTATAAGCGGTCTTCTTATGCTGATAATGCATGGGAAACGCGTGTAAAACTCTCCGATACCGACAACACGGCTACGCATTCAATCTCTAAGTAGACATTATCATTACCATTGAGTGAATGTGAAGCTTCTTATAAGCCCGGCTGTATACAAGTGACATGCATTTGTTACATTTTTTGTACATTGCATGAACGGCTGGCATTGATCTAAACTCCGTAAACAAATTTCATCACACAAGTCCAACTTTAACTTCAACTACTATTCGCAAGTGCTTCGGGGACTATGTTTGTAATTGTAGAATTCCCCGATGAAGGAGCAGTGCAGTTGATACCAGTTAAATGTTTACTAAAGGACAAACGGCATTGTTTTTGGCCACCAACACCACCTGGGAATCGCATTCGGGATCAAGCAAAACCGAAAAAGGATTGGATCAAGTGCCCTGTCAGTGTAATATCACAGAAACCAATTAGTAAGTTACGTATGTAGTCTATTGATTATTTATTGATAAACTGCATGTAAAACAAAACTGTAATGGGGAAATGTAGGCTGGTGTATTGAAATCATGTATGTGAATTGTTGTTAATTTCTAATTTTAGGTGACTATTCGAAAGCGAGAGCTCATGAGGCACTGAGCCACCTCTCACACACTTAGCCGAGGTTAAAGTTGAAAGTAGCAATGACTGTTCCAGTGACGACTCCCCATCAAATAAAATAAATTTGCCGGATTATGAGCCTGTGGAAAATCTTTCCGATCCTGATTTTGACCGGAGCTTCAATGATCAAGAAGTATTGAGTTTGCTTCAACAAACCCGTAAGTAAAACTGCACGTATTATATCGAATATCGTTCAATACACATAACTAGTCTGCTTACTTAATAGTCACATTATTAACAGACTCCCAGGAAGTTGGATCTGACCATTTACGTCCAGTTCTTCCTGCCCCGTTCCATCAAGAGCCTTCATCGACATTGAATAAAACACCCCATCAGCAACCAATTTCGAAGAGCAGTGACAGACCACCATCTGAGCCTCAACCTATTGATTTCCGTGAAGCAACCGATGCCCTTATGCACTTTCCAATGCAATTATGAAGTGTATAGAAATGACCTTTGTAAATTGTAAAACAATAAAATGTATTGTATAAAGACATTTCCAATTTTTGATTTATGCATAACGTCAATCATATATAAAGCGCATTTTTGATGCATAAAATGTTAGTATAAGTGGTGGGTACGTATAAAAAATACGTGTATAAAGTGTGTGTATCCGGAGTGGGAAATGCATGTTTTATTCACCGGGTTTATGCGTATTTTACGCACACTTTACATGCGTAATAGATGACACGCGTTTTATGCGCATAACCCGCTGCCAACTCCCACACGATTTAGAAATCACAATCCCACGCATTTCCTACGCATATTCGACACCTTTGATCTTCCTGGGAGTGAACCTCCTCAATATGCCTGTTCAGAACTTTCAAATTCTTTGCAAACAGTGAAAGGCCATAATATACTTTCAATTCGACGTGTTATTGCATGGATGAATTGCAAGTTCAGGAGGAAGTATGCTCATGGAAAAACTAGACAAATTGTGTTCTTCAATACAATGAAAGCACTGTATCTATAATACTGTAGTATTTCATAGAATCATACATTTTCGCATAACGGCTTGAAATTAGATAAAATGGTTTCGCTACAGCAGCATGCTTACTTGTATGATTGTATTTACTTTCTAGGAAAGCGGAAGGATGCTAGCACTATTTTATGATTTAAATCAACAAAATTTATTTTCCTGCACCCCTATCGTCCTGTCCTTTTTTCGTTGTTTCTTACATAGTTGTCTCGACTCAACTTTTTGCCAACACTAATTATTATCCCTTTGGTTGATTTGTTTATAATGAGCATTTATAAATCAGTAATGAAGTCTTGATTGGCGCTTATTCGGCTTATTACATAATTCCACAAATAAATATGCTTACATAGTCAGGTCATCATCGTTTAGTTTCCAACACCAAGCTTTTCTAGACTGTTTGACATTGCCCCGAACTCGTCATAAATTGGAATGCTTAACATACATATATCTGTTCAAAATGCGAGACAAAGTTGACCACCCCATACTATTTTGAAGTCATCAGAATCATCATCAACATCCATGCATGCAAAGTCAAATGTATTGCCTATGTTTCAGAGAGTTTGTGCATTTATGCAATCTTCGATAATTTACGCAGGTAATAATAGCATATTGCAGAGATGAAAACTTTTTGCAACTTTAACTGACGTGTATATATGAACAACTTTTAATATGAAAATATAAACTTAAGTTGCGTTGAGGCATAAAGCCTTATATGATTTCATCCACAAAACTTGTCTCTGTCTAGACCCAACAACAAAATGTGGGATATTACTGCTGAGTATTCATCTAACACTGACAGCATAAGAAAATGACTTATACACGATAAGTGAGCCTTGCGAATGAAGAGTCGACAACGCAGTGAGACAGTGCTGCATTTTGGGTATAACTAAACTTGATTGTATTGCAGCGAAATGCAAAAAAAATCAGCCCATAATGACTTTTATCCTTACTTGAAAACAAGGACGCCAAATATTTTTTCCTTACAAAATTGTCTAATGTTATCTTCAGGACGTATGTTACAAAAGCAATTTCTGCATTTATATTGCCGACATATAAATTATCTTTCTATAAATATGATGAATTACCAATAGCAAACCTGAAAAAGTTGCTTTCATCCAAACTAAGAAAATAAGACGTTCGTATAAACCACCGTACTCAGATGGTAAGCTGGGTGCAATGGGCAATTGATTATGTGTATGCACAAGTATATCTCACCGCTCACCGTTGCTGGTCTTTGAACAAAGTTCTCTCGCACTTTCGTGGAATGTGTGTATATATGCTCTGCATCTGAGTATGTTGTGCAGACTTCGTTTATCAAGCTTTAGATCTTTAAGACTACTGCTCTTACATGAGTTACATTCTCTACATGATTATTGATCACTGTAGCGGACGCCGTAAATTGAAATAATACTTTGCTTTGCCTTTTGTAATTATGTGTATGATTAAAACGTGCACGTTTTTATTTGCATAATAAAATAATTTTAATCCTAAATAGATTATATGAGACGTTTCTAAATGCATGGTAAAAGTAAGTTGTAGTAATATGGTATGCATTACATAAAACCGTTTCACTTTAGTAAATATTATCGAATTGTCATCTCATGTATTCAAAATCGATCACAGAGTATTGTAACATCAAGCATTCAAGTTGTCTTGCTTTGAATTCAGATGGGAGAAAATACGATTGAATGAAGCAAAAAATACATTCTTTTATTTGGTTAATTGGTCATTTGTTTTCTTCTGAAGTTGTCAGACAAACAACGACTACTTAAGGCTTTAGAAAAAATTGAAATTTTTGCCAAGTGTCTTGCTGAATCTATTCATACTAAAATTATTTTCTTAGAAAAGCTCAACTTCGATGGCGTTGTAAATAGGCAATTCATTAAATGTATATCCTTTTCATCTTTTTATTCGCTATTATTAGGAATAAAATGTTTATGTTTTGTCCTTGCGAAGAACGAAACATGCTCTATAATGCGTGTGTCTCTTTTCATACCTAAGGCAACTTGCTTAACAGGTAGGCGGCTTGATTGAACAAAGCTCCACCTACAGCACACCTGTGCACACCTACATATTATGTATTTGCTTCATTTATAGTACTCCCTATATATCTCTTTCTCCATTTATAGTACTCTCTATCTATCTCTTGCACCTTTTTTCATGGCCATCGTCAACATAAATCAAATTGCGTGTTTAATAAGGCTGACAATGACTACAGGATAACATGTTTACTTAATATAAGTTTTTACGAATCCATGTTTGTTGAAAATATCTGTATCTCATTCAATGAAACTATCCCGAAAATGGGGTTATCTGAGAATTTGAAAAACTCTTGATTAGGCATGTTTAGCCAGGCGTCAACTTGATATCTAACTTTCCGTATCTTCACCTAGGCTAGGGTTTTATTATTTGTGTTTAGTCGGTCCTATTTGCATAGAAAGTCACAAATCAAAACTAAAAGCAACCATGAATTCATTTTAATAAATATACCACCCAATTTCTCTTAACTTAAATATTTGGTTTGCAATTTCCTTTACACTTGCCAGCAACGTGCTGTGTCGAAAGTTGAAGCTTGCAAGTCAGCTTTAGCTTCATACTATCCAATGAAACTATAAAGGATGGTAAGTACATCTTTAAAGTCATCCTCAAATTTATTACCACCGTTTTGGGTTTCTTTTATTTTAGAAAATGTATTACATTTTAATTCGTGTCTACATTTTCCGGGCGATATATCTGCCTTTTTATTTTTATACAAGGACGTTGAAGCTCATGGTAGCTAGATTTTATGCACAAATACAGAAAGCATCTTGTTGAGCATTGTAATGATACAAATTATATGAATATAAGCTGGGTTTCTCTCTCAGTATAATAATTATAAGTTGGGTCGTGATTCCTGATATTGTTGGAGTTGTCATCAGTTACTGCCATACCACACATAGAAAATGGGAATTGCGGAGTAGTACATCAAGTACATACATACATACATACTTAAAAGTTTGCTCCTTCTTTCCTCCTCACATCCTTTCTATTATTTTTTTGGTCACCATTTAGCCAGTCGAAACAAAGTACACAAGACAGTTTTGGTTTCATAAGGTATAAACGAACGAATAAAAGGATTCTGCTGCGTATCCGAAGAAGACCATATTATTATTACGAGCCTTTACTTTGTCTCAATCTCTCTTTTTTAGTATCCACAGTCCGGAGTATCTACTTACAACAACAAGTGACAAAGAAACTTCCAGAAAGCTAAAGCAAGGCAATATTCCATCGCCCTTTAATATATCCTACTGAGTAAAACAAACCTGTCCCTCTCTTTCTGCTAAGTAGTATTTGTGGCTTGTCTGATGTTGCATGCACATTAATGAACGTATCATAGGTTGTATTGTAAGGAACAAAGAGGCATTGCATCAGATTCTTTACCAAAAGTATGAGTTACACGAACAAGAAAGTCAAGAAATCACAATAGCATAAACACTCTGCTCTGCTTTCATCTCTTTTTGTGCTGTAGTTTTTGGTGCAGAGGCTTTGGTTAGGAGAGGATTTTCGGGCTGCATCCTACTTACATATATACCAATGTAATGTTACTGTAAAATGTGCATATAAAATATCACAGGCAGTAAATGGAAAACAAAATGAGAGTAGAAAAGAGCATAATATTATATACGTGCTCTGATATCATAGCATCCACATTCGTAAGATGATGCTGCAGAAATTATACGTTATGGGTATGGTTTTAGTGTTGTGTCAATATGGTTATAGTTTGTGGTGTACTTTATATGAAATCTTATAAGCACGTATTTACTCTACAGCAAAAGGAAGACGCGAGCTTGTCAATCTTTTGTCCACCTAGGTTTTAGAATATAATGCATAGCTGAGATATAGCAATATCCTTATGGAAAATATCTCAATGAAAATGCTGGCTGCTGCTACTACTACTTTGTCATCTCTTGCTTCTCTTTCCTTCCTTCGTATTATCCATGCTTTTGTACGGCCATGAACGAGAGAACGACAAAGCTTTCCAGTAGAAGCAAGCCTTCATTCGCTTTCTGAAGTCGGGGCTAGTGCCAGCTCATTGAGCTCATGCTGGCCTGGTCCCGAATCGACTATCCAGTAAAAATATACTTCTACTTAAATTATCATTTCATCGGTGAAATTCTGTTACATCTTCTTCCTTCCGAATTCCGTTAAAGTTATATATTAGTGGCAGTCAAAATGTCTCCACTAATATAGGTGGTGGACAATCGAGCACCTTCAGTAAAGTCTTGGTTTTCAACAATAGTTCAAAATTAAATCCTTGACAACTATCAAAGGCAAAGGTATAAAATTTCAAGGAATATTGATGGAAAATAGGAGGTAAAAGGTTTTGTGTACCACCTATTTTTGTTAAGTGCTAAATGTGCATTAAAATTGGCAATTGCCATTACCCGTTGTCTAGTTACCCTGAGTGGCCAGTAATTGTGGGGTGTTTAAGTTTTTTATCGTGATCGACCATCGTCGTTTTTCCACCCCATTAGTTATTAATCCAATAGGAATGGAGAAAATGGTGCCGTGTCGCGAGTTAACTACTTGAAAGGGTAAGTTGAAGCCTTTTTATTTTAATGGTACGTAGAGTCAATTTACTTCAATAATATTCCATTTCATCGATATAATTCATATGCAAGCACATGAATCAGAAAAGTTTTGTAGAAATTAATTCTAACTCCACAATTTATTTTCTTTTTAACCGCATAAACATTTTTCCTATTTCCTTTATATTTTGGCTTAGGCAGGTCAACGTCCTAACATACTATAATGTGTAGTTGTAATTTCAGTTGCTAGCTTTTCAAATATAACGCATTTTTTAATGTGATTTTCTAAGACATGAAAATCCTCCTACTTGGGGTTATATACTCCCAAAGTTATATCAAGTCTGCCTAAAGCCAAGCTAGAGGGATGAAATGATATTGGGGCATTGTGAGAATACTTTATATTCTATTCTGTCGATTTCCCTTTTTGGTTTTACACGCATTCTAATTTCTAATTCTACAGGTACATTTTCGTTAAACATACTTTTCTTTATTTTTTTGCAGCTTAGTTATGGATCAGAAGTACACCTACTTTTCCATACCAACGCAATCTCCACTACTACAAAGACAAAAGTAAGAAACTATTTTTTTGTTATTTTTACACTGAAGATTATATATCACTGTAGCTACACTTTTTTTTATAGAATTTAGCTTGGAGTTCATTCAAAAATTGTACTGATTGGAGTAGAAAATTAAGCTTTAGGATACATAATTTAAATGAGCCTGCAAAGTAGAAAGACGCACGTATGCAAAGTTACTTAACATATTTTTTTTAATTTCAGGTCACTTTTTTTTTTAAAAGTGGATTTTTTATCGCATAATTGGGCCCCCAAGGAAAGCTGAAAGGAGGAAGGAAGGAAGAAATCGGAAAAGCTTCAATGTAAGTCCTATTCATTTTCGCACATTCACTCTCTCTCTCTCTCTTTAATGCTTTTATATAATGTTGTTTTTTATGTATGCTCGCCACATCTTGTCTCCCTCTTTTACAAGTGAATTAGTATATGTGTCAATTATCTAGGAATTCTGCTGTTTTAGAATCAGATCATACACAAATTATTGATGATCCCATAAGGTTAAGTAAGGAATTAGTTTGTAGTTTGTAGAAAACAAGGTTTTTTTAATTCCTAGATTTTACTGCATGTTTACGTTACGTAGTAAAACTGCTAGATCCTACTTTCCACTTTTGAGAGACATAAAGGCATGGCTTGTAATACATAATCAGTCACCATAGTGCATGCTTTCCTCTCATAAACTGCGACCAAAATGCACATACATATATACGTGTATATGTTATTATGGGAGTCAACAAGTGGCATATACTTTGCTTTGGAGGTTGCATCATGCTTTGGATTCATGAAGAACATGATCGTGACTCTTTTGGAACATTTCGTCTAGAATAACATGCTTCCACCTCAGTTTCTACTTCTTTCACACTTGCTGCATGTTAGGGTTATGACTCACGAGGCTATTTTACAGGGGGCAAAAACATTTGGCTTTGGCTTTACCAAATGCGGGCATAGGTATTTTTGTTAATGTCAATTTTTTTCATTTCTTTCTTTCTCAGCTTCCAACAAAGATGAAAGGAGAGTTAATTCGGTGAGAGGGATGAGTGACCGAAAACTGTTTGGAAACTTCCCCCAACAAAATATGGGTAAAACTAAAGACATTTTCTGCTTCTAAGCTTTCCTTTCTTCATTTACCCCCATGTACAAGCATAGTGTAGCAGCATGGAAAAGGGTCAGTTATTATAATTAATTTTATTTGGTATCATTCTCTCACCACCACCAAAATATCAAATGTCATACAATATCAATATTACTAATATTAGGTAGGTTATTCAGACAGTGGAAGAGTGATGCATGCAAGAAAGAAACCAGATATACACTCTCTATAATCTTGTCACTAAAATATTTTATTAGAAATCTGAATCTGTGCTTTCAACAAATGGTAAGTAGTTTCAAAATTCTTTGCTAGAATAGTTTTATTGCATCATCATACCTTTATGTAGCACCAACAACAGTCTATAAAAGATTTTTCTTAAAATTATCATAAATTTTCCATTCTTCATTCTGTTTCATCACAAGCTTATTCAGGTCAACCTTTTGTATGCATGCTAGTATTACCGTGTCATCCGAAATGTTGAAGTAGCTATTTATGTGGGAATCTAATTTTGGTGTTTAGAGCTTAGGCCAATACGTTGAAACCTTCTGCTTGAAAGAATGTTGAGCGATATAATAATAATTTTTATTGAGTTGAGAAATGAAACACAATCTTTCAAATTCTAGCTGTAAAGTAAAGTGCTCGATATTGACCTGAACTTAGGTTAGGGACTAGAAAGGTATACTGAACATACATAATTCAAATCATTTACTTTTAGGGATTGCTCACAAATAAATACTGATTAAATTGTAATGTTAAATCCTGTTTATCATGCTATAAGTATCGATTTCTATTTTGACCTGGGCATTTCATAAAATAAATTAATGAGAAACTAATTATTGTATATTCTTTTTGTTGATTGTTACATTTGCATATAACGTATTGTGTTTATTTTGGGACATTTCAGACTCCAGTCACAAAGGAAGCTCCGAAACTCGGACTCTGTTGAAGGAGAAAGAAGGGACACCACGAATGTTACCGTACACTTGGCCGTGGGAATCCAGCCATCAAAATAGTCAGTATAAACTAATTTTTTCATCCATTTTTCATCCATCATCATCATTATTAGCAATTAAGCAATCACTCTTAGTAATTAAGTCAACTTTTTTTAGCAATTAAGTCAACATATTTAGTAATTAAGTAAAAAATTATAGCAATTAAGTCAATTTCTTTAGCATTAAGTCAACATATTTAGTAATTAAGTCCAAAATTTTAGCAATTAAGTCAACTTCTTTAGCATTAAGTCAACATATTTAGTACTTAAGTCAACATATTTAGTAATTAGGTAAAAAAATTTAGCAATTAACCCAACATTTTAGTATAAAAATGCCAATGTTGCATTTCATCCCGTTTTTAAGTCACATACGGTCGGAATTCTACATAATATCCAATAACCTCCGAGGTGAGCTTTAGTTTTTTACAGTTGAGGTTTTTACTTCTGAACATGCATGCAAATCAAGGGCATACTCCTACAGCCAAATCCTTTTAATATTATTATGCCCTATGCATGAATGACGGTGGAAACAGCAATAAAGTTTACAGATACTTCACTTTTTAAAGTTTCCATTTTAATCCAGGCATTTGATTTGGTGAACGTCAAAAGTAATAGGCCGTTGATTTATCATCATAATCAGGTTCTTCATGCCGCTCGGTCTTGATTAGCTTCCCTTTTGGAATCCATTTGGGGGGATGGGTGAGAGAGAGCTCTTCCCGTTCCCAGCCATACCCTGAACTTGTTCAGGTTCCGTCTCAATGACAGTAATGGGATCGGCTTTTATCTTGTTGTGGAAAAATGCTGTCATCAGTAGGTAGGCTACTGTGTGGTAGTTCATTGTGAATTTAATGAAGGTTGTAGAATTAGGAAGTTTATACAATCTCCAAAACAAAGCCAATCGAACATTAAATGTAGTAACAAAGATAGTTAACTGAAAACTCAAGCATCTAGGTACCTATGTTTTCTAGGCTCATCACTGTTCTCCATATGGCCTATTAGCCCATCTCTGCATATAGTAGAGTAGGTCTCTGATAGACATATTAATTAGATACCTTCACCGGTACTAAAATTTCGACTTAATATTTAACAACTTTCCATATACTTGCAGAAAAGGTGAAAGGGTTGTTTTAAAATTACACCTTCGCTCACATCGATTTCCGACTTATAAATTGAGCATTCGAACTTTGTGAAATTTTCAAGAAGTTCTAAGCTATCTATCCGTTGTAGTATCAATTGTTAATCTGAAGTGTTGGCCTGTTAGATTAATACCCACGACTATAATCCTTTAGTTTTTGACTATGAAATGCTACATTTTAATCATTACTCGACATAATTTTCAATTCTAACAATGTTCTTATCCTAGTTTTCATTATATCAAGCAACTGGCTCCATTCATTTCTACGTTCACGATCCATTAATTCATCCACTTTGGCTAACTGTCCTCTTTTTTAACTTTACTATCCACCTCGCGTTTTCCCAGGGTATCCTTGTACAGGGACTGTGCTACTTGAACTGCTAGCGTTCCATTGCAATTTATTCAGTTGAATTTGACTCAATGTCAATGATTGCGAAATTAAATTTGTTCAACAATAATGGTAAAAAAATGACACCAAATTTATAACAGTTGTTGGTGATGTAGGCAATTAGTTAAAACCATCTTAAGTTTCTGGTGTAGCTAATGCATTCTGTGTCTGAATCAGAATTAAAAATACAAAAAATGCAGATGTATGCATTAGTATTTCTATTTCTTATATTCCTATGCGTTGGTGCTTCTCATCATTTTTCTGGAATGCTTTAGTGATTATTTTGTGACTTAAATTGTTTTCTGGCTCCAATGTGTTATTGGCCTTGAAGTAGCCTTTCTAGTTCACTAGAAACTCTTGTCTGCTCTTTTTCGTACGGGTATTGAACAAAAAGTTCACAGCCCCGCTTGGGGAGTGAAATATCACGATTGCAGCCTCTTGGGGCAAATTCTTAGGGGAAAAGTGAAATACCAAACATGGAATGTAAACAGCATTTGGGATTTTGAGCGTGGGATCTGAAAAGCGTTTGTAGAATTGATGCGATTTTATCAATACGATTTTCTGTTTTGCGTTAATATGCCTGGTTGATTTATATGAAGATGCAGATAAAAAATTGTCAAATGTGTGGTTACTATGCACGGAAATTATACATGATGATGAGTAGTGGTATCATTTCGTTGACAACTGAATGATTAATGCTGCGTAGAAATCACGTGTAATTGAATTTACTTTCGACCTCAATTATGTATTTATCGACGGCAATATCACAAATCACAAGCAATGACAGCTAGGTAAAACAAGGACAAGGAAGAGATTAAATGAAGATAGAGTAGTGGACAATAGAGTAGTTATTTTGCTAACATTTTCATTCCAGTCACTGAGCCGCGTATAGTAGCAAACACTCCTATTGTATACATATGATATGCACAATATATTAAGATATTATTGCTATTCTTTGCTATGCGTGCTACATGAATACTATGGAATATAATATAATCCTCTGCTTGGCTGAAATGAAAGCTGAGTCGGATAGAAAAATGTTTTCAGCTTATAGAATGGTGTTTATGAATTCGAATTTGATGGCATAAATGTAATATGCCATCAAAGAATGATTTCTAAATCTTAAAATTACGAAATAATCTTAAAGCTCGAGGATATGATACAGATTTCTAGTTGGGTGCAACTGTGCTTAGATTCAGCGTTGTTAAAGTGTGGTTACAAGAAATGCATGTGCAAGAAGAATGTATGCAGTAGATTACTAACTCCTTCTCCGTCTTTATTTTCCTTACCATTTTGTGTGGGTAGTTTTGCTTATAGCAAAAAGAATTTTATGACTTTTAATGCTGATATATGATATTCATATGTACATTTTCTATATATTTCCTGTCAAACGCTGGAAAAACATACCAAAATACACCATTAATAGCAGTTTTTACCTTGTCCTGTTCCAATGGATTTGGCGTTGTCATCCTTCTCTGGAATTACAATTTTGCTTATTCTAATTTTGGGGATTAATGAATGAAACAAGTAGATATGTAGGTCGAGCAAAAAAAGTGTAAGCTGAAGACAGAAACATTTTTTAATACCATTATACGTTTATTTTCATTAAACATCATTCGCCTTTGCTCAAGTTATATTTTTACGATTACATAAACGCATGAAAGTATAGTAGTTTAAAAATTGAATATTTTGACATTACTTAAAATAAAGATAATAAGTATATTTTTAACTTAAAAACTAAGGCTGAGTCCCTAACTAACTTACAATCTTCAATCACTTATTTGTGAACAAGTAGCTTGATCAACAACTTGTCAGGCGGTTGGGGGCATACTGGGTTAATACTTGTTCCATTGGCCTCACGACCTGAGTGTTGTGAAGAGCACTTGATCAACAATTTTTCAGTCACTCCGGTTGTGGGCCTACTGAAGAAGTTAATCCATGTTCCATTGGCTTGGCTTCACTCTAATTCTCCTGAACAAACAAGCTCCACTTACAGGCTTCGAAATTGCACAATGACTGGGTGTGAATCAGAATTAAAAATACAAAAAATGCAGATGTATGCATTAGTATTTCTATTTCTTATATTCCTATGCGTTGGTGCTTCTCATCATTTTTCTGGAATGCTTTAGTGATTATTTTGCGACTTAAATTTTTTTCTGGCTCCAATGTGTTATTGGCCTTGAAGTAGCCTTTTTAGTTCACTAGAAACTCTTGTCTGCTCTTTTTCGTACGGGTATTGAACAAAAAGTTCACAGCCCCGCTTGGGGAGTGAAATATCACGATTGCAACCTCTTGGGGCAAATCCTTAGGGGAAAAGTGAAATACCAAACATGGAATGTAAACATCATTTGACATTTTGAGCGTGGGATCTGAAGAGCGTTTGTGAATTGATGCGATTTTATCAATACGATTTTCTCCTCATCGTCAATGCATTGTACAATTTTCTAATATTAAGATTCTATGCCTGAGAAATTATTAAGTTTAATAATCACAGCTGGAGTAGATTCTTATGTCTAAGATAGTAAGTTTCTTCCTCTGTTTCCTTAAGGAAATGTTTACCAAAAGGTATGGGGAACTCATAAAGGGAATAATGCATTAAGTTCACTCCGCCCATGTATACTACAACCCGGCAATGCATTAGAGCCAAAACCAAAATCCAAGATTGTGTTACTTGATTTACACAGCAAGTTTCGTAGTGATATTGACTTTCAGTAAAACAGTGATAGTTTGAATTATAAGGTGAATTTTGAGAAAATATTTCCGTTATAACTTTTAAAATCGCTTTTTCTACCAATTCTATCAAAAAATTAGCTTTTGAAACACTGTCTTCGTGGTAGTTAGGTCCCGTTAAAGATCCTAGAAATCAGTCACATTTAAATATTGACTCTTATTATCATAATCAAGCATATAGCAACCGATGCGGCTACTGGATGCCCGTATCGGTGGTTTCACATATCCAGATTTTACATTTTACCTTGTCCGGATAATGTCACAAGTGATATTAGCTCTTACCCTTTTGAATAAGCTCTCCATTGCGTACGTTTTGAGTCTCCATCGTGAGCGGGTTGTTTATGCTATATATTATGAGTTCGACGCTCTTACATAATATTACAAAAACTGCAGTAGACATACAATAAACATTATCGTTTGTGTCGGTAATCGTCATCTGATCGGTCGATCTTCGTTGTTTGAGGAAAAGCTTAAGTAGAAGTAGAACCAGTAAACCCTTTTGGTAATGTTGGATGCCTGCGTATTAAAAAGTTGAAACTATTTTAGTTCTGCGTAAATCATTCTTAGCTGCACATGCTCATATTATTATGTATCCGTCACTACTATCGTAGTTAAAATTATCTATGCTGCTGACGATGATATTCCTGAACAAACCGTTGTGTCCACATCTCGTCTCGAAGGGGGTAAACGTAGACTGTTGGATTCTCCACTATAACTGAAGCTCTAATAGCGTTTAGAATGTTAGGTTGGCGTTGGGGACTGACATCCGACCCATCAGTGGGGTCTCCCCGTCAACCAACTTCCCCTCCATATTATCAAGTACTAATGATAGAGAATACCACTCTTTACGAATTTATTAAATATTCAATTTAACACTTAGAGTGTAAATGCAGTTGAGAAGAGCACGGACTCCCTCTTCGGACTTTTCCAGTTTCGCACAATTTCTATATTTCATCTTGGCCATATTCCTTTGTAGTATTTGATAGAGTATTGGGTATCGACCTGTGATAAATGAGAAGGAAAAGAAAATACAAGAGGATTTTTCTATTAATCTAAGGATAACCGAAGAGATCTTCAGCTAAAGTTATTAGAATTACAAGTTACCGTGCAAATAACTTTGATATGTTTAACATGCAGAAATAAGCGTTATGAAAAGGTATTCAGAGGCCTTTTCTGGTTCTTTTGCTTCGAAAATACAAAGCAGAATCATGATTAAAGTCAATATTATTATAGATAAGTATATAAAAACCATGGTTTGCGAAAATACTCTCGAGTGATTCTGGATTATAGCACATCTCTACGTATTATATTATCTATTAATTACCTCTAATGATTGACTAACAATTAAATAGCGATAATTCCTTTTGATAATAAGCTTCGGTTGAGTCTGACAGGATTTCCTTTACCGTATGGCGACAAATTCTGACAACTTGACAAATATCGCAACAAATTGAATATTCTAACCCAATCGGTCTTGTCAGGACTGAAGTACTTTAGTTCAAAGAAGTCAATGAAGTTCTTTACTAACCCAGGGTTGGCGTTGGAATATAAAGGGTGTTTCTACGATTACCCTAGATTTAAGGTTGTTTCTTCGTTTGGTTTGGCGAAACTTGTCCGAATGCATTTTCAAACGAAGTTAACTCATATTATCTTAATCAAGCATATAGCAACCGATGCGGCTACTGGATGCCCGTATCGGTGATTTTACATATCCAGTTGTGCAGCTGGACAATCAACTTCCTTCCTCTTGGCTTTGATGATGCTCTTCAGACGCCTTGATTTCTTCAGCTACCTCTTCACCCAATTCTTCTTCTTCAGCAATGTCACGTTGACCTTCTAAATCCCCCATTAAGACCCTCGTGAAACAAGGAGAAATATTAGCACTCATTGGAATAACGACTCCATGCGCTATCCCGTCGACATTAGGGACATTAATGGTTGCCCTAAGTAGGGCATTTCCTTCCTCTAGTTTTAAAATCCACTGCGTTTGGTATGCGAGGGTTGGACCGAACTGAAAGTTCAGCTCCTGACGACGGTTGGACTCCGTCGCCAACTCTTTAATGGTCTCCTCCGCTTTTTCGAACTTCTGTTGAAGTTCAACTACGACTACCTTTCTCTCTTCCTCACTGGTTTTTTTAGGTAGGGCAAGGATTCCACTTTCTTTCTTTTTTCCTTTGGCTGTTACAAGTTAACAGTGGCTTGACACGGGCGTCGAAAGTACAGAAATACGATAGGAGACGACAAGCCTAAATCTCAGCAAGGAAAAAACTTGGCGTCGTGACCATGTTGAAGATTATATCATTCTTTTGGCAATGTTGCAGGTGCCGCAGTGGTCGCAGTAGAAGGTTAGTTTTGAACGATGTTAAGTAATCATTGCAGAGCTTGGAATGATTACTAAATGGACAAAAGCAATAGAAGTTTATCCTGAAGGTATAGGAAACTTTTAGTTTATCATTGTTAGCCCACAGGAACAATTTTTAAATGTATTAAAAGTTTACATTGATTTGTGGTACCCCTAGATTTTTGCCATAACATGCACCTTATGTCTGTTATTTGGCTTTCGCTCCCACTCTGCTAGGGTTCCAGATTCCTACAATAAACAAACATTCCAAGGATAAATTCATTAGCAAGTGGTTTATCAACCCAAATCCAGATATAAAAATATTGTAAGCGTTTGAAAATATGAATGGTGTGACATACCGTTGAGTTTCTCTGTAGCTTCCTTCACGTCCATTGTATTTTCAAGTGGAGTAGTTTTCTTTTCATTGTCTAATTTTCGATTCACAGCTTTCGGCTTTTTAACTACACGTATTTACTTTCGTATAACGTGTATCATAATGCTTGAAAGTTGTAGGTAGGAAATGAACCACTTTCAGCGGAACCATGATTTATTACAAAGTGTCTTCTGGAGATTCAGATATATGCATAACAATGTAGTTAGTATCTTTAAACAGGCTCAAAAGTCTGTTCGCAATCTTTAGAAAATATTTTATAATCGCTCAAGGAATTTTCATTGTGTGAAAATAATTGAATGGAGTGCTCGATAAGCAGACATTTTTTTGGCAGCTGGCTTCTAGAGGCGTCGTGCAATAAGGGCTACATCTTTATCTTAAGTTCCATGCTGAAAAACCGATTTGCTAGACCACGAATTCGTAAACTTAATGTAAAGTTGCTGTTTTCGGTTGCTAATAGCATCGGAATTAACGTTTTGTAGCGGAAACCGAACCGGAATTAATTGGAAGTGAACCCCAATTTCTTTATTTATCCTAAATCTTTGATATACGGAGTGAAACATATAGTAGATATATAACAGTGTAGAATAAGGCTAAGAACTGGTACAATAGTTACAGCTTTTCAATGCACGATTCTCTATCAATAGAATCCTCATCGGTTCCAGAATCCGTATCAAAGTATGGACACACAATGACATGTTTATTTCTTTGAACGTTGCAAGTAAATGCTTCCGGACATTTTGGGCACTTGTATGATGACCACCAGATCGCTTCGTTTTGATTAAGGGAAATGAGTTCTGACCTCTCTTGATCCACTTGAGGACTGCTTGGCATTTCCATTTGGTTCTCATCATCAATAAGCATAATATCTTGGTAGTCTCCACTTAATTCCATGATGTGAACTGGGTCAACATCCCGAACATGTAAACTATCCTCAGACAAAGTAGGAGGGGATGATGGAGATGTAAAATCTTGCAGGGTCCCATTGCCCAGCTTCATTTCAGCAAGGGATGAACTGCCAGCTTTGTTCAGGAGCGAGTGAGCTGTAGATTCATAGTCAGAGTTTTTAACATGTCACATTACTTCAAATAATTCATTTTAACCATGATTGGAACTATTGGAAGGTCATACTAGAACAAGGGTAGTCAAAAAGTGAGAATCAACATTTCAGGAGAAACTTACACTCATTCATCGTTTTAAAATCCAAAGGGACGTGGTTGGAAAACCGGATGCATTGTGGGTTAGCAGATCGACGGACACAGCAATAAGTTTCTCTAGAGTCTTACAGTTTTTGAGAGCATATAAGCAATCTTGGAGCTAAACGCCTCGATTTATCAATATAATTTCCTTCAAATCTGGAAAGTAGTCTTCATAGATGCATCGTTCACGGGTCTGTGCATCAAAGTACCATGGTGTGTTTACAGTCAAAGTCTTGAGATTTTTCATCACTGGAAAATTGAGTGAGTACAGCTGCCGAAATGTAAAGGTCCGTGAAGTGGCCCCAACAAAGTTTAAGGTCCTTACTCTTCCAGCAATGCTTTCCAGATGCAGATTGCCCGTGAAGAACCTGACATGTATGCCACAAGTTGCAAATTAAAGTTTTCGGGTTTTCCAAATCATGCACTGGAATTCTGAAATAGCAGGTGACATCCTCATCAGGTGCATATATTGAAATTTTCTTGGTAGTTCTTGGTAGTTGAAATATGTAGTGCGTTAATTTGCGAGGTAAGGGAAGCATCTGCCGAGATTCAGAAACGTTCCAAGGAAGTACTTCCAGCTAACATCTTTTGAATATAGGGGAAGAAAACCAGGGTCATCCTGTTATTGACATCAGATCAATAATTTGGACTTGATCTGGCAAATTATTTTTTCGAGTTGTTTAACTTTGTCAGGGACCGACGCAAGGGCCCCGTTCCTCCGACATTAACGGGGTTCCTTTGGGAATGTGAGATGAGCCACTGAATACGTAATGTGGAGAAACTTTATTTGTCTCATCTTCTACAAACGTGACTTGAGCCTTTCAACTAGAAATCGAAGCTGTAGGTGGGAAATTGAAACCGAACCAAACCCGCAGTTTCGGTTAGATCCCCTAACTGAACCGAAACCAGTAGAAAAATTGAAATTAACCGGTTTGCAAAGGGGAAAACCGAAACACCTGTTTGCTTACGTCTGCAAACATTTTCTCCTACATTTTTCGTAGTTTCTTCGGCACATCACTGGGAACCCAGAAACACTTCCACTAGCTTCTACTTGACTTTGGAACGGCGAGGTTTTTGAAGTTTGCATAAACTGTTGAGGAATGTTTCTCCAACTTGTTGCTTAACAAACTCTGAAGACTCCGTCCGTATCCGTTGGCACCTGTTGCCTTCGGTTTCTTTGCAAAAAATTGCGTTTCATCCCCTTGTCATACCGCCCGCAGTATGACTGATATACATAAGCGTTTGAAAATGTATTCAGAGGCTTTTAATTTAATTTCATTCATTGTAATTATAAGTATGAACAGAGCAAGTACATGGTTGCATGAGTATTGTGATATGCAGAATTTGGATGCGAAATATACGATTTGTAAATAAAAAAGAAAGAAAGATTAACAAATTATAATATTTATGGTTTTAAACGAAGTCAAATATTTTATTCTAAAATAATGATAAATACTAAATAAGTTTTGTGAGCAAACTAAAAATTAGTGACATCATATAAATTTTTATTTCATAAACTATCCTAAACATTCCCATACTTATAAATATCATTGGGTATTTAATGATATTGAATTCAAGATCGCAATAAAAGAAATTTTAGCATTATCTTCAACTTCACGGCTCTCAACTACTACGATTTATCTCATTATTATTATGGAAAGTCGAAAGGTATTCTATAATAAGAAACGACGATTACGAGACGTAGTTTTATCATATTCATTTGTGAGGAAAATATTTACTGGAGCGATCAATGAGTCATCGCTGTACTACAAATGTCAGGGACCAACGCAAGGGCCGCCCCTGTTCCATCGTCCGAAATGCCTAAATCAGCATTGACTTACTTGATCAATTGAGAGACCCAGCGAAGAATATTTAACTATTATACAATGTTAAGTGTAAATGAAAGGTTAACAGGCAATACTGTGTTATAATAATTGAGCTCAGATTTAATTGTGGACAGTACTGTTTCGTCCTATTGGGACTCATCAGCACAATCCAATCTTTGCTCAAATTATGATGTACTGTTATTATTAGCACAAGAAAATTGATCACGACAACTCAAAGTAACAGTAATGTTAAGTGTACTAAGCGCGCGCTTCATACATTCAGAAAAACTCACAAGGATTGAAAATACTAAAATGCCAATGTAGGCAAATGTGATTTTCGAACGGGAAAAGATATTTCTTGATTCCTTGACTAACTGAACAACGTCATTGAGTTTATGCATCACCAATTTAGGCCTAAAATAACTATTATGCTTACAATACTTGACTTTGGAGCGGCGAGGTTTTGGAGTTTGCATAAAAGCAGTTGAGGAATGTTTCTCCAACTTCTTCCTTATCAAATTCTGAATACTCCGTCTTTATCCGTTAGCACCTGTTGCCTTCGGTCTCTTTGCACAAAGTTGCATTTCATTGCCTATGACTGATATACATAAGCTTTATGAAAAGGTATTCAGAGGCTTTTCTCAATCTCATAACTTAGCATTTGGATTTACATTATTGCCATAATAAAGATGTTTAAATAACATGTGTATTATATACCAAATGGAATAAAAACTCGTGCTCATTAAACTGATATGGTGCATGTATTTGTCTTTTGAAAATTAACCTGTTTTTTTTAAGCCGTTACATTGGATCAATATTGATTCTACATTGGTGTAAGCTACATCTTGCTGGATCTTACATAAGAAATTCCTCTGATCTTCCCGTCAACTGCCAAACAGCTTTACCTGGAAATGAGAAACAGTTATGAAGCTAATTAAAGCATTTTTGATTCAGCATGACAAATGACCTGTGCTTACTTATCGTAAGTTTCAGCTAAATCGAAGGATAAACATAAATATATATGCATCCTGTATGCGCTTGGTGGTCACTCGTAAGTCGTGATGTGCAATCAATTTTAGCCGTTATTGATGATGCGTCACCTTGTCGTACACAACAAACCGAGAAAAACATGTTTAAAATGATCTTTCAGTTCATAATAAGATACAAAAAACGTTCTACACGACGGAGTAAAGCGCAAAGAGGTATGAATATTTGCAATTAGTTTTTAAGCCACAGTTTGGAAATTTTAGCAGGATATAAATTGCAAGCTCTATAATAATACTATAATAAGCCTTAGAAACCAAAGAAAGCAGTTTCATATTATTTACATATTTACATTCAAAAATAAGCAGATGCTTGATGTAGGTACCAGGTCAGATGAAGAGAGGATAAAATAGGCATGGGTACACGGACAAGTGCTAAATAACAAAAGTCAACAGCTTTTTTAGTAGCCCAATTGTTATAGCTTGAAGACCTATAAGAATATCTATATTATACGTGTATGAATATGAATGTGTGTCAATGTCTATATTACTTAATAAAAGAAACAGATATTGACACATGTTGTTGATTTTTTACCCTATAAATGATTCTTTACGGTGTAGCCGTCCTAAACAACAACTCTACATTTTGTGTGAAACGCTCATATACTCTTCTTAAGTTTTCATCTGAGTTGTGTCTTTGTACTTTTCCATTTTCTTTAATACTTTTTCCACTTTATTGCTATGCGTGCCAGCATAAGTAACACATTTACATTTTGTACAAACCGTACGGAAATGAAACTAACTGAAATAACACTGAAACTACCAAAATTCCTCACCCATCGGTACGTTTAGTTTGGATCCGGTAGAACTTAACTAAATGGCTCTACTTTGACTGAGTGATTCGAAGAAGATCTGCTCATCGTGCCCAATGCCTAATTATACTGCAGTGTGATCTTTTACTGAAATAAGCATTATGGAAAGGTATTCAGAAGCTTTTTCTGGTTCTTTTGCTGCGTATTGGGCTAATTTAACAATTAAGCTTGCAATTTCTTAAGTTCCTAAGAAACTTCGTGCCAATAATAATAGTGATAAAGTTCAAAATGCTGTATCACATTTTTTTCTACACTAAAACTCAAAACGTATTTAAAATTACATGAAGTTACTGGTCAAATGGCCATATTCACATATTCAGAAAAACTCAAAAGGATAAAAAAAACTTAAATGCCAATGTAGGCAAATTTGATTTTCAAATGGGAAAAGATTTTTCCTTGGTTCCTTGACTAACAATGAACAACTTCATTGAGTTTATTCATCATCGATTTGATGCACGCTAACGATATGGCATAATATGAAGTAAAATAAATTGATGTTGACCATACGACTTATAAATATGTTACATAATATAGATTACAAAGATTTGCATATCATGTAAAATTCCGACTTATGTGTTTGAGGTACGTATCTGTTAAGTAGACGAGTTAGAACATGACGACGCGATGATGATATTTTTATGATGTGGTAAATAGTGGTGAATTATGGGATATGGCAGACTACACATAATATATATGGGTACTACAAATCACAAGTAATATAGAAAAACAATGATGATGATGATGATGATGATGTGATGTGGTAAAAATCTCCGACACTGATAAATTTGGGCTATTTTAGTATTTAAATTTTATTTTATATTCTTTATTAAATAAAAATGCAGGTTTAAATAATACGTACGAGTAATTCGTAGAATATGTCAGGTTGTTTAAAAAATCAAAAGTTATATAATGTTTATTTTATTTACTATATCATTATTAAATTTATTCCTATTACTTTGTTAAAATAAAATATTGCACATCGTTTAAAATAATAAATACATCGAGAAAACCATATTACGATAAGGAATCGGAGATTTTTTTTACTCAAGCTCCTCCACTGATGTATTTTCATGAAACTGCATGAGCACTTAAAATTTATGACACCAATTCTTATAATTCTTAAAATGCAAGGAAAACATGTGTATTGAATCATATATATATAATGAACTTTCCAGTAGCATTCCAATGTTTCTCATAATATTTCCTTTCCGTTGGTTGTGGGGTCAGAAAGGGGACACCAGATTTATGACTACTTCGTCAAGTATCAATAACACTCTATTTGTTTCTGCTTTATATCTCTGAATTGAACTAGCTCTAGAGGGATATATACACACACTATTGTCCATGAAATGAAATGGCCGTTAAGCAAAATACGGACGGGCTGAACATTTTAGGAAAAACAGCAAGTTCTCCTTTTTGCGGCATCCTTTATTGTTCTTCTAAACTTGATTCCCTTTTCCATGTAAGAGAAATTGACTGAAGTAAAACAAGAAAACATTCATTCTTGCACGAATACAAGCAAGACCTCGTTCTTGGGCTTTGGAAAACTGTTCAATGGGAAAGATTGAAAGAAGCATGAAGTGTAAAAAGCCGAAAGACATCAAATGAATTTCTATCCAACATTTTAATTTGTCCTACTTCCCTCAAATACAAAATATATAAAGTATATATATATAATATAATTACAGCTCACATGCTCTCTAGCTTAGTATTCATTGGAAACTTTATACTTCAGAATGATAATTGATAGTAATTAGGTTTGTTTTACAAAAGAGCTACAATAAATAAAAACCTGGTAACACGGGAGTGTAACGAACTAGCAATTTAGGGTTTATGAAAGAAAACTGATGGCATTTGACCCTTATGATAAAATCCAAGACGCGCAAACCATGAATGATCTTCTCTCATGATTATCTGTCGAATGATATGCTAAACGGTATACCTGACGCTTCAAAATGGAAAGGTCATGATGACACTTGAAAATATTAGGAACACTGAGGAAGAAATTCATGATGAGAATAGAATCAGGCTGAAGTTGAAGATTATGAAAATGCTAAGCAGGTTGAGATCAAAAATAAAAATGAGGTTAAAAGTGGTAAAGAAACTGGAAATAGTTTTTGGTTTTGGTGCATGTAGGTTAAAATATTAGAAATATGCATTGCATGTCATTACAAGGCATCGGGTGGTGCTATAAAAAGTAATTTGCACTAAGATATTTTATCTTTGATTTATTAATTTAACAAGGAAAGGCCAATAAAAGGATAAAAATACATTGAAATTGAATGGACATAAATATGTATGAGCTAAAAAATAACGTTGAGCATTAAAGAGAAAGTTCAGATGGTATCGCAATTATCACATTTAAATTCTCTTTGAATATCAGCAGGAAGGTCTTTCAATATATATTCTGAACTAGGTCACGTGCGTTTCTAGCTTCTCAAAAAGGAAAGGATTTGGAAGGTATGTATTTTAGATGATGAAATGATTCCGTTCAGGAAAGAAGGTCAGCTACATCATTTTTTAATTGAGAGATTTTCTCATTCACAAAAGAATGAAGGCCCCAACTTTTTCCTACTGTGTATATAAGATTTGGAAGATTCATCTATATATTGTCTTCTACAGATTTACTTATTTGCGTCTGTCTTGCTTTCGAACTACCTATATTTTTAGAACGAAATGTCATAGAACAATGAATGACATGTGACATGAACATAATAAATATCGTACGTTAGAGAATTTCAATTTTTTTCTGGTTGGATGAGAAATGCGAGAAAGACAAGGAATTACAATTCTATTCAATTTACAAGTTTTGGTTTAAAAATTATGGTTAAGAAATCATGTGCATTTCCGATTTTGTCATAACCTCAAGTAGCAGCCTTCAACTTTCTATTACTGAATACTGAACATGTACAGTGCATAAATCTAGTGATAGCTAGAGCTCAAGAAAGTGCAATATGTGAAGCAAATAGTACTTCCATAACCAAACTATTCCCAACTCGAGCCCTTGAGATTTACTTCCCATTTTATTGCCCTTCATTCACATGAAGAGTCCGTTGCTCACAACTCACAATAATCCTGGTCTCCAGCTCCAGCCTGCCTATCTTTGCTTGAAGGCTGATTTCTCTTCAATCTTGTATGTATATTGCAAATGTACCAAAACTTAACTGTCATAAGATCTGTAAAGGGTGTCCTTTATAGTAAAATCAGTAACGAAAGTGATACTGCTCAGCACACTCCTTTTTTGTGTGCATTATTTTGATTCATATTTTTAAACAAAAAATGTCAAGTTTCCTTTAGTTTAAATTCATGACTAAATAAGATTCGAATTTGGAAATCAGCATTATCAAAAGAAATATATGCACACGGTTGAACAAAGTACTCATAAATACTGAGAAAGTGATAGAGATAGAGGAAGGATTAGAATCAAGAAGACCGTGAATAAAGACAAGAACTCCTGACAAATAGAGATTGTTCTTGTAATGGTAGTATAACTTGTTATGTAGCTGATAGTTAGTTATAGCTGCTTGCAGAATGTTCATTCATATAAATGTACAGAATTAATGATACCGAATCGATGTGGGTAATATGAAACTCATGGCATGTTATGAAGATTTTTCTTCTTCTGGTAATCAGAGTAGACGGATGCCTACTTATGTGGTTGAATGAAGCTGTAGATGCTCATCTACACATAAATTCATGCAAAAAATTTGCAACTTTTTCAATAGTCCGTGAATATGTAGCAGCAGCAACAACATTTCGATGCTAACTTAATCTGCTATGACCTTGGTATCAATTCGAACCTTTGGATACCATGTTAGATGTGATGAAAGAGTAGAGTAGGGAACGAAAAAAACAAAGTTGAAGTAAAATTAATTTTTTAAAGTAAACTTCGTCCTAGGAAGTGCATGTCACATAAAGTATGATTAAGAAATGATTGCTTAAATTAAACTTATGTGTAAGTATATGTACAGATAAACATTCAGATCATGCAAAATAACTACATTGCAAGCACTTGACACATGTTTAGAACAAGAATGCTGGAAATCTAGGAAGGGTTTTTTAACTTTTCATATAAACTTTCTCCTAATGTCAGCATCAGCAATATGAGATGTGGACGGGCACAAGTGGCTCTTCGCTACAATATATTGCTTCTTTCCTTGAGTGTATGCACATGCATGTACCTAAATGTATTCCAGCTGAATTGGCTTGTCAGCTTCATTTTCATAACATCATCAAAAGCATAAACAGTAGAGATATAGACATCAACATTTTCATATCTTCAAGAACAGGGAGACGTGAAGAGAGATTACGAATTGTGAATGGTAATGTCGCTGTGTAACAGTTAAATCAATAAATGAAGTATATTTATAATTGTAATATCTTTTTTTCTGTTCAGCTGCTTATACATTAGCATCCATTTTTTATTACAAAAAAGTATCTCGATAAAATGCTCCGTCAAGCTTTCCATCGAATCAACCAAATTCACTTGCTCTATCTTTGCATAGAAATATGGCATCAAGTATCCGCAGTGACTTGAAGGATAAACTGATGGGTAGGAATTAAATAAGAAAATATTATTAAAGTGTTAAATAAAACGTAGAGAGATATTATAATGTCAACTTCATTTAAAGAATCGGTCTTGGAATTACAAAGCGGCTTGCTAACGATGGGGCCAATTTGATGATCAGTAGCCGCAAGGAAAAGAATGTTCAGAGAGCCCTAGAAGAATTGCGTAGCACCGGCCTTTCTCCAGACCAAGTGAAAGGAGTCGTTTGTCATGTTGGAAATCAAGTAGATCGTGAAAAGCTTATTGATGCCACCCTAAGCAACTTTGGTGGGGTTGATATCTTAGTGTCAAACGCAGCAACAAATCCGCACATGGGATCCGTTTTGGATGTAATGATTTAATCAATAATAAAATTGCTCAATGATATGAAATGAATATGTATATATTTTTATAAACGAGATTTTATTCAAGGTTTGTCGATTTTTTGTTGTTGTTAGTGTTAGCCAACTGAAACCCCAGCCATTCTTGACAAAATGATGGATAGCGTCCCACTTGGAAGGGTAGGGGAACCAGATGAAATTGCAGGACTTGTTTCATTCTTAGTTAGCGATGATGCCTCTTATGTGACGGGCGAGACTTTCATTGCTGCAGGCAAGTTAAATATGCAAGCTGAAACTATGAAGGATGTAGGACTGTTTTAGAACATGCCATTATTTTTTTTAACTTTCACTTTTAGGTGGGAAGCCTTCTAGATTGTAATTTCAAAGAAATTAAATTAAATTAAAAACCAAACTTTCGACATCATGACATTATACTGATAAATTGAAAACAAATTTTATTAAGTAATTTAACTACTAGCCTACCATTGTACGCTTTCTTCCGCGCAACCTAATTTCGTCCAACTTTTTATACACTTCTTCACCGCCCTCCGTATATGTACCCCTGTAAGTAGCTAAGATAATGTCAAAGAACCATTGGATATTGGAAAATGTGCTAGTTAAGGCTCTCTCCAAAACGTACAGGTGAACCACCTTGTCCTCTGCAGAGTTGTCCATATGGCTCAGTCCAAAATCAATCAGTGCTAATCTGGGCTTGCTCGATTCATTTTCTACTTGTGTACTGTCAATCAGAATATTCGAAGTTGTCAAATCACCATGAATTATCCAGACTGAATGCATTTTCCCAACTTAGATTCCAACTTCTTTTGCTAATTGTTTTAGTTTGGTGGTGCACTGAACGTCGCAACTTCCTTCTTTACAACCCTGGATAAACCATAAGATTCAAAACAATGCTGCAATTAGCTTTAGTTAATAATAGCGAAGAATTATGGGTTCAGAATGAATCGTTTAATTGTCTGATACATACCGTTAGCAGCTTTCCAATGTAAATGTTCACAGTATCCACATTTTCCAAGAGTTCCATATGCACAGTGTTTGATTTGGATTCGACAAAGTACACTGCTGGTGTCCATATCCCTGAAACATGATGCAATAAACTTCTTTGAAACAATTAAATGACGAGCATCAACACTTTTTAACTCACCGATACTTTTATACTGCATCAATCCTTTCAGTTCTACACGCATCCTTTCCTTTGTCAACCTTTCATCCAGCTTAGGATGCCTGTATTTTTTACTAAACCGTTCTTTGATTACCGTCTTCCTCCCAAAGAAGGAACCCGTGAATAACTCCCTCTGCACCTTGCTTGAATAACTGTCCATCTACAGTTACCGAAAAATCGTGAGTAGTTTTTGTATCCATTTCAGTTAGAGTGACAAGCCAAGTCAATGAGGTTGAGGTATATGCTAGTAACACTGCAGTGTTGGCTGTAGTAATGACACAAAATTTCTGCTTCTATAATCGGTTCAATTATTAATTTACTAAACTACCACTCAACCACTGCCTAAATCTGCAATTCTAAAAGCATTACAATTTTACAATGTAAATATAAAAACAACTTGCTTATGTTGCTTCTTGATATGGATTCATCACAAACCAGAGAGTATGTGAGTATGATATTGGAATAATTGTTGTTGATGGATCGGGGGAATGTGATACCGTATATATTAAAGCCATTCTAGTCATACATGAACAAGCATAGTGCATTAAGATATGATATTATAAGAAAGACACCACCACCAAGTCAAATTTGTTGTTTTTATGTTCTTCAACATCGGAGTGTTCAGGTGACCCGAAACCCGAATTTTACTGGTAAGATACCTACTGCTGACCCGAAAATTTTCAGCATTCGGGTACAAGTAACCCGAATTTGATTCGGGTGAAATATAGCTACCGCTCACCCGAAAGTTGAGATTCGGGTAAACAGTAGCTGTATTTCACCCGTTAGCTGAACCTCGGGTGAGCAGTACGCATGTTTAACTCGAAACAAATTCGGGTTAACTGTACCCGAAAGCTGAATACTTTCGGGTGAGCAGTAGGTATCATACCCCACAATTTTCCAACTTATTTTCGGCTTACTTGTAAGCAATTTGATCTTTCGGGTGAAGAAATTCGGCCTAATTGAAGATTTATCGGGTTAGCAGTACCCGCATTAGTTCGACCATTCGGGTCACCTGTAGCTTCCTTCAACATCCGTGTATCTTCCTGTGCTCACTCTGTATCTGTCTGTATAAGCATGAGGAACCAAAAACGTTTTTTACGTTCTCCATCCATTTAAAAATAGATTCTTCCGATTACTCATATCATAAATTCACCTCCACGTTGGAACTTTTGGTGCTTAGACATTGGGCTAGTAACACGTAAGCTTTTGTGCTCTGTGCTGTGCTTCGGAAGTGCTGTTGAGTATTGAGTATTGAGTGTTCTTTTATTCACGTTTCATTAATGTTTTAAAAGCGTTAATTAAAGTATTCGAACTGCATAGTTCAGAAAAATAACTATGGATAGAGGTGGAGGAAGGGGTGGTAAGGCCTTAATTTATTCTATGAAAGTTGAAGCTAGATGGGAACCACATCAAACTTTTCATTTCATTTGTATTTTTTATAATTTCGAGGAAACAGTGCTTTTACAAATAAAAATATGACATGAATGATGGATTTGTTGCTGATATCAATAAAATAATTATTGTCCTATTATCAATAAATCCTGAAACTCACTCACATATTTTGGGCAAGGGAGAAGAAGTGATTTTTGTAAAGTACAAAGAGGGGGGCACCACATCTTCACCCTCACATCGCCCATATTTTGTTAATCGTTATGTTAAGGATAATACAAGTATAAATGTGTTGTTTTCCTGAAGGTCGTGGTGGAGGAAGAGGTCAAGGTGGTGGTGGGTACCAAGGCGGTGGCGGTGGTCGAGGAGGTGGCTTTCAAGACCGTGGTGGTGGACGAGGAGGTGGTGGTGGACGAGGAGGAGGACGAGGACGGTAAATATTTCGCGCATAAGCACAAGAACAACAACTGGATGTAACAAAAAATATAAATTAAAAAATCACGGTTCTTTTTTTTCTTCAGTGGCCCTCCTCCAAAGTATGTGGATCCTGCTCAGTGTCCTGATCCATATACTATGGCATATACTGAGGTACAAAGGAAAGTTCAGCAAAAGGGCTGGAAGAAGTTTGATTTTCAGAAGAAGGAAGACGTTGTGATTCAGAGATATCAAGGAAAACCTCCCGAGTGGGCATCTCGCAAGATAGGCGTATCAGTGAATCACTTTTTAGTGACTTCCTCAAAGGGTCCAAAAACATTTTCCATTCCTACGCTGTACCATTATGATATCAGTTTCGAGATAGTGCGAAAAAGGAAAGATGACAAAGATAAGCCCGATCCAAAGCCTGGAGACAAAAGAAAGCGACAGAACAGCAATGAATCAGTTGCTGGAAGTGAGGCTTCTGGCAACAGCGTGACTGGACAGTTGGAAGAGACTGATCTCGATGGCAAGAAGAAGGGAGCCAAACCACCTGCCAAGAAATTACCAAAGTATTTGACTAATGTCATCCTAGCTTACTTGATTCCAAAGCTAAGGCGAGATTACTCTCACAATGGTCTAGCGACAGATGGAAGCTTCAATATGTATTCCACACAGCTCCTTGAAGCCGTTAAAATTCCAACTCAGCATGAGGTTGCATTCATTGACTTAAAAAAGGAGGGTCTCATGGATGAAGACGACAACGCCACTGTGAAAATCATGTTTGGAAAGACCATTGATAAATCTACGGGAGAAATCCACACTATTGACACTAACGCAATCGCAAAATTTTTTCAAGCAAATGCCACTCTACAAGGGTACTCATTTTCTGCTGAAGTTAGACAGACGCTTGAGGCCGCGTGTAATGCGATTGTTAGAAGTATGCCAAACTTTCAGTATTTCTCTGTTGGTCGCTCTACAATGGTTCCATGGAATCAAGGTCCAAATACTACGGTAGCATTAGGAGGAGGAATTACTGCATGGAGGGGCTTGGTATGTTTTTTATAGAAGAATTTTTAGCCTTTTGTATTAATTAAATGAGGATGAATGTTGGTGAATCTCTAGATATTCTTTATTTAATTTTACAGTCAGCCAACATTGCAATGGGGTGGAAACCATATCTCAATGTTGACAGTAAGCTCCCTTTTAAAACTTGTAAGGTTTAAAATGTACACATGTTTTATTTTAAAGTTAATTGTGTAAATTGCGATTCTTTCAGTTGCAAACTGTGCTTTAGTACTTAATAAGCCTGTGCTGGATGTTCTTCGTGAAGTTATTTATTCCGCCCCAGAAAACTTTGATGCTTGGAGGAAAAACGATCTGGAGGACGCAAAATCATTTCTCCGAAGTGGGTGACAATAATTGTTTTTATACATTAGGAGATCGCCTCATGATTGTGAAATTAATATGTGCTTTCTTTACACAGCTTGCAAAATAAGCTACATTGTTGATGGCAGGAAGCTTAGCGGGCCCATTAGGGATGTGCACACCCAGAGCGCAATCAACGCAAAATTTCGTTGGGAAGAAAAGAAAAAGGATATTTCTGTTTACGATTATTACCGAGAACGGTATGGGATGACGCTAAAGCACAGGAACGGCCCGATATTAAAAATTCGAAGTACAGCTTTAGTTCCTGCTGAGGTAAGAAAGAACAATAAAGCTTTATTTAAAGAACTGATCAAGTGTACCTAGTGTGAGACGTGGTTGATTGTAGTTGTATTTGTTTATATTTTAAAGCTGTGCACCATCAAGAAAGGTCAAAGCTATAACCGGAAGCTAGATGGTCAACAAACAACTCAAATGCTTTCATTTGCTAAACGTGATCCTGTAGACTTGCATAGTGATATCTTATCCAAGGTAAATAATTTCTTGAATTTTATGTTTTACATGTCAGTTGGCAATGCATACTATACATGTTCATATGTTTTATGTTCAATGAAAATAACGACTCTTGAATTTAAAGGTTAAAGCAATGCAATTAAAGGAGAATGCGACTCTTCGTGGATTTGGACTCCAACTTCCTGACCAAATGCTTCAGCTGGAAGCTCGAGTACTTGTCCCCCCTGCCTTGCGTTATGGATCTAATGTAACATTTTTAAAATGCAGTCCCATCTTATCAAATGATTAATAATGAACATTTAACTTAATTCTAATGTATGTATATCTATCTACAGCGCTCAGATCAGGTAGCTCACATGTGCCCTGAAGATGGTACCTGGGAAATATGGTCGCACGAATTTAACTTTTACAAGCCTGTGCAAGTGGAAAGTTGGGGCGTGTTGGTTGTTGGTTCTCAAAGAATTCGTGGATCAAATGACGATGCACTGAAGTATGTGAACCGTTTGTATATGATAGAAAAATTCTTGCATTAAATGTATTCGTTGATTAATTTGTGCCTTTTTATGACCAACAGCAAGTTTTGTGACTCTTTAATGAGCAATGGAGCAATGAAAGGTGTCACTTTCCTCAAAGGGCCCATCAACATAGTTGTGGAAAATGGATGCAGACGGGGCAATGCGCCGGAAGACAACTTAAGGCTCATTAAAAACGCGATGAATAACAACTTCAAAGACGTTCAGCTGTTGGTAGTGGTATTTCCTGCAAAGGGTGATCCACTTTACGGGCACGTGAAACATGCAGCGGAAGTTGAAGTCGGTTTATTGACCCAATGCGTCGCAGAAAGAAATGTTTTTCCATTCTGTAAAGATGCCACTGTGCAAAACATTCTATTGAAGATAAACAGCAAGCTTGGCGGAATTAATCATGTCACAGTAGCACCGTTTGACAGGCAGAAGGCGTCCATGTTTGGCAGTTTGTTGATGGATTGTCCAATGTTGATGTGATTATAACACTATTATTTGATTGAATGAGTTTAACTTTTGTAGGGTTTGTTATATTTATTTCTAGTATGATTTTTATATTTTTACAGTATGGGAGCGGATGTTACGCACGCTCCACCTGGATCCAAGAAATTTGTAAGTACTACTGCAATGAATTCATATACTTGCACAGCAGATTGCAAATGTGACATGAGTGTTTAGTTTTTAATTATTGTATCTTTCGATGTATGTAGGTAAACGGGCAAGAATTTATTATGCCCAGTTACGCAGCAGTTACTGGTAAGATTAGTATGAAGTATGAATATTCTGGCTTTCTTTGTATTTGTTTTCATTATTTCATTTAATCGTAAATTAATGCTTTTTTGGTGTGTGTAGGGAGTATCGACAAAACTTGTATGCCGTACATGACGGAAGTTCGTGCGCAGCGAAAACCCAACGCTGGTGCAGCTGAAGTTATCATGGATTTGGAAAACATTGTGATTAATATGTTGCGAACATTTAGAGCTAAATCTGGTGGCGTCATTCCGCAGAAAATTATATATTTTCGAGATGGCGTTGGTGAAGGTCAATTTCCTGAGGTATGGTTGTTACATAGAAAGAAATACACTTTACTGTTTATATTTATATCTCTGGATTGTTATTAGCACTGGCAAACAAAAGTGAATCGTATTTGTCGTGCAACATTATTGTACATGAAAATTATGACATGACGATCTGTTGTGTGGTTCGTTAGGTGCTACACGTAGAAATGACGGCGATGAGGAAAGCTTGTGCAAAGCTTAGTGCAACTTATCAGCCAAAAATTACATTCATCACCGTTCAAAAGGTATAGTTCCCTGAATATTTACTATGTAATTTCTCTGTTAGTATCAACTTGTATAAATAACTAATAATAAAATGCCTTTGTTGTAGCGCCATAAAACTCGAATATTCTACCATGCTTCACCCGGGGTAAGACTTCTTTGATATTATTATATTTAATTTGATTTTCAAAGTGATTACAGGTTTCCATAATTGAGTGCATGTTCTTTACAGAGAATCGAAAATGCTCCAGCTGGAACTGTTATTGACAAAGAGATTGTTCATTCATCTGAGACTGATTTTTACTTGCTTTCGCACAAAGGAATGATGGTACTTTGGCTTAGCTTAATATAGTATTCATTAAATGTTTATTTCTAGTATTTACAAATCTGTTATTTTAAAATTGGATTATTTTTCTTATCTAGGGAACTAGTAGGCCATCACGCTATCATGTCCTTTGGGATGACAGTGATTTCAGTCAAGATGTGTTGCAGTCATTGGCTTATACGCTTTGCTATATGTATGTCAGATGTACCAAGAGCGTAAAAATGCCATCATGCACCTACTATGCGCATCTTGCTGCAGGTAATAATTTATTTTTGCATTTTATTGGCTTCTAAAATACAATATTACAGTATTAGGAGCATCTTCTAATCTTGTGATTTATGTGTAATTGTAGATCGTGCCAAGAAACTCTGTGAAGGATTTGAGTGAGCTATTTTATGGGTTTTAATTTAAAATAAGGTTATGTGCATATTTTTTAAATACTTTTTTCCATTGATTCCATTGCAGGTCAAAAGGAAATAGAGAGCCCACCGACGAATTCTTGAATTCGATGCTTCAGCGGCACAAAGGATTCATCGGAAAGTTTCCTATGCACTTCGTTTAATCAAACGTTGAACCATGACTATACGACTTTTAATTTAATCGTTTATTTATAGTCAATTGTATCATTCATGACTAACGAGAAGAAATACGAGTGTTATTCGATAATTTCCGTGTTTCGACTTTTGTTAGATTAGTTTTATTTTAGGTAGTAAAGTAAACATCTATTGAAACTGTTCGACTGAGTTACTCTAACTTAAAAACTATATTATGGTTCAAGCGACATTTTGAACATTTGTTATAACATTGGATTTCAAGTTAGTGAATTCAGGCTGTTTTATGTAGTTGGATATTTTGCTAGAATTATTACTTAAATATCTATGAATTTTGATCTGAAAATGTGTGATCTAACTTAGCACAGAAATCTACACCTAATTTTTGGTTAAAGCGACATTCCTAAAAATGGATATGCCTAGTGGAATACATCCCACTGAATTAAGGTGTATTTATGTGTTTCAATTGTTTTTTATAATAAAAATTAATTAAAAGGCAATATATTAGAGAATTTGAAGTACATTTTTATTCAGCATCTGAATTACTTTCACTTGATCCTTTTGTAGCCTTTCCCTTTTCCCCTTTCTTCTTCTTTTTTCTTTTGAGCTTTGAACCCTTCAACTTTCCTCCAGTTGGATTCTTAGCAGCCTTTCCTTGAGCTTGTTTAGGATTCCCATTATTTCCTGCCTTATTTTTTGAACCCCTTCTACTGCTAACTATGTATGTATGTGGATAATGCACACAATACGACTAACTTTCGGATCATTCATTTCATCTGACTTTTGAAAGGAGCTATATGATACCAGAAAACTTTGTGTGATTCATCTTCGCCACATAAAAATTGTGAGCCACGCACATAATTCAACAATGGCGTTTTGTACTCTGAATACTTGCAAAGACAAGTATCCATGTAAAATGATAGTATCACATCAGCTAACTTGTAAGATGATGATGATGATGATGAGGGTGTGATGAGAAAACTTTAGAGATGAGATTAGTCTGCAAAAATGAATACAGAATGCAGGAACACATTTTCTATCCGCATGTGAGCATGTATAATAATCGACACAAAATTTGTTTGAGAACGATGATATGTATGTATGCATAATGATCATTCCCAGATTTAAATTCAATGCAACGGTAATCAAGGAAGATTAAAAGGAAAGAAGAAAACGAAGAGAGAATGAGAGAGGAAGAAAAATAAGTCCCACGATGATGATGCGATACAAAACTTCTTCTTTGTTTTGAAGATGAGTGCAACCACTCATATCAACAAGTTCCTTCATTTGTGTGATACAGTAATGCATAAATTCAGTTGCTGGTGCTTCGCAAAAATAAGATTCTTGCCACTTGGCTTACTTCCGTCCCTCACTGCGAGCACTACCTGCAAATCATGTACTACACCACACCAGTCTATGATATCCATATCCCAAGCTGAGGATATGAATATGGTACACAATTTTCTGTATTTAAAACAGCACAAAATTCTACACATCTTCATTTCTATTTACAACGCACCATCATTCCAACATGTATATGAATGTCATAGTTTTCTAGTGGTCACATTTGATAACTGCGTACTCATTTCATGAAAGATTTAAAATAAAGGGCCGTTTTGCAAATGCACACGTGAAATGGGTAGTATGATTTTATTGGAAACAAAGACAATTGGAAGATGTTCTAAAGGACAGAATTGCTAATTGCATTGCCAGAAAAGACCATTGAAATTAAAAAGCCAGAAGAAAATGCACGCATTATGAAGCATGGACCACCCTATATGCAGAGTGATGAAATTGATAGGTAATAGATTGAATGTCTGATATTAAAAATACAAATACTCACAACGAGCTATATATAAAAAAATATATTCTACATGTATGCTATACTAAACATTTCATAAGGAATATAAGTTGATTTCAGCCACCCAAGCTAATAACACAGATATATTTATGTTATAGAGCAAACAAATATACATGCATGTAATAGCATTACACTCAACTCTGTCCTTTACCATAGCTTACCCATACTTAAAACCTCTCAAAAACTTCTAAGAAACCAAAGAAATTGAAAGATGGGCGTCGCCATAAGCCACCAAACATTTTTGCGTACGTGGCAATGGTAATGCGTAGTTGGCATTGATTTTTCTGAATGCCATGCCGTAAAATTCAGTTTTCGGCAGTGATTTACAGTGGTTTCGTTTCGTGAAAGACATCAGATCAGAGACTATAATATTTGTGGGGTTTTATTAAATTATTTGAAAATTTAAAATGTTGCAATTATTTATTATATTATTAGTAATTGTCGCAAACGCCAGTTCGGTTCCAGACAAGTTATATGAGTATCAGCCACTCGGTTTAAGATACCTCCCATTGAATACCAAGTTCCCCATTACCCATCAATTGGGTAACGCACCGGTTTATGTTGATTCTACCAATGATGACGATAATTTAACTACAGCTTCACTAAAATATGATGAAAGATTAGATTTAGAGGCGTCAAGGTTTGGACACAAGCCTGATCCAGTAGATCCTCCACCCGAAAGCATGAAAGAACCAGCAATATTATACACCTTGTATACAAAGTGAGACCGCTATAAACTACAAAAAATCTTATCCATATGTAAAGCTGTTCATCCTTCGTTTTAAATTATGTTTCAGGGACTGTTATAAAGGGGTACAAATCAACGGAGATAGGGACTTTAATGATGCAGTATGGATTACAAATAGACAACAGGTGATAGTAATCATACATACTATTTTCCTTGACTATTCCATGAACCGAACGCAGCATAGTCACAAAATGAAGCAGGTCGTAAAAGGTTACCAATTCTTTTCACATTCATTGTGTATACTAGTTATCGGCTTGTGACAAGTCTAATGCTTATGATGTATGTTTGAATCGTTGCATCTTTGTCTTCCAGCTTTCCTAAAGCTTCCAATAAAATATAACGTGATACTTATCGACTGGGCCGCTGCTTCTCTTATTTTGCCATTTAATACCAAATGGAATGCTCGAAATTCAATCAGTAGGGTAGCGCAAAATATTGTGATTTTTTTCGATCAACTAATTGAAACCAAAAGGATTTGGGATTGGTCAGATATCCAACTAGTTGGATTCGGAGTAGGTGCTTATGTGGCCGGAGAAATAGGCTATCTCAGTGAACTTCTTGGCGGAGATTCGTCTATTGCAAGAATAACGGGTAATAATAATGATTTGTGACGCTTAAACGATGATGAAAACATTTAAACAAACTAATGTGCGACACATGTGTATAACGTTATTCAGCTGTGGACCCATATGCAGGTTTTTACAGGTACACTACTAGATCATATTGGGATTATGAATTGTATCGTTTTAATGCCGATTATGTTGACGTGAGTTACTAATTTATTTAAGAAAATACAGTGGATCTCCACTAGCCTCAAGATTGTAAAATAATTTTGTCACCCATTTCTTTTACTCACAAAGATGATTCACTGCGACATGTCACCTTTCGTAGATGACCTTTTATATTCTGTGGGACACGTACACTTTTTCCGTGAGTTTCCAAATAGAAATACTCTCCTATTTATATTTTGTTTTGTAATTTGTAATTATGGATTCAGTGCCTATATTTCGTTATTAAAATTTTAACTGCTATTTATTTGAAGCCAATGGTGGTCAAAATCAGCCGCGTTGCGGAAAGGATTACCCTCGTACGTGTGTTAATTTTCTTGCAAATATATTTCTTTTATGATTGGAATTTTAAAATACCATAACCACATTTAATTTTAGATAAGTGCAGCCACGATAAGTGTCTGAAGTATTTGGCGAGGTCCATTGATATTGGTCTTCCGGGATGCCGATGTGGAACTTGGGAAATATACAAAGACAAAAAAGATACAGAACGATGCAGAAACGAGAGTTATTTGGCTATTATGGGGCCTATGGGTCATCCCAAGTAAGGGTTTTATGAGTGCGATTCATAATATTAGTAATAATAGCACGTGAGCTATTAATCTGTTTATTATCCTGTTTTTTAAAAATATTTTCCTTGTAGAGCTCCAGGACGATACTATTTGAAAATCGGAAAGTATACGGAAGAAGGTTAAGATTATTAAGATATATAGTAAATGTAAAATCTATGAATATACTTTCTAGAAGGGAAGTTTATTTCTTTCAAATAAAAAAAAGATTAAGAGGCGTACATATGTATGTAAATGCAAGTTGTAAACTTGAGTTTAATCTCTTCTGCATGCGTAACAACAAGCAATATAACAAAAGCAGATTTCCTCATGATTAGTCCTCTCTACCTTTCAGTATGTGATTATCTCAATCACAATACCTAGCAAATTTGTGACCATTGACGCATAAAATATGCACACCTTCTTCTTTTACAACTGCTTTGAAGTTGTCTAATACATCAATTAGCGAGAAAATCGTTGTCAATTGCAAAAAAAGAGAGAAAAGAATCTGTCATTACATTACAAACTCCGTTTTGTCTTTCATTTTTTACATGAGTCATTAGACATTTATCTCTCTATTTACTCTTTCTCTCGACATCGGATAAGTGAGTATCCAAAGCAAAGGTACAAAAAAAAGTGATCACGAGTGAGCTTTTTCGACTCTGTATTATGGGCTCAACGCTCAACTATGCATGAAGTATTTCTTCATTCCTTTGACTATAGCTATAGCTTCTTCGCATTATCTTCTCCTTGTTTGTACATGCTCAGAGGCTATGGATGATTCTAAGAAGGCTTCGGCTACTACTACTCTGCGTTTTTTATCTTTCTTTCGTTAATTTGCATATTTAGAGGCCCGACGAAGAAAATGAACGTTTAGCAAGCTCTTCTTTTCATAATCAAATAGAATTTTTCATTTCGTCAGGAAAAGGAATTACGACATTGGTGAATGGAAGTACGATAATATAAAAATATTTTTAGCCAGTTGTAGGAACGCTTTTATGATTCACCTAATTACTTATGCAGGTGTCTGGCTTGAATTGGCTAGCCTGTACCATGCCTTTACTTTCTGCGGCCATTATCTCAAAAAACTTCAAGCATTTAGTATATAGGAAATTAGTATACCTTGCTTGACCCAGTGTAATCTGTAGGCTGGGTTTACATGTAGTTTATCTGTATGCATGTGAAGTCGTCTTTCGTTATTTTATGTACATCGCCATGTAATCGGTCAAACGGTTCGAAAGTTATAGGTGGATGAGTTCAGAAACTCATCGATTTGGCTGAAACGTATACGTATACGTAAGCACAGCACATCATCCGTGTGGATGAGCTTGTGCATACATCCGGAATCATGTGCTTGTGCATGAAGCCAGAATCCGGAATGGAATTCTGCAAGCAATGCTTTTACTAAGTTGGGAGAGGATCGCAGAGGTGGGTATAGAGAGAGAGAGAGGTGGTGGAGGAGATTTGGTGGACATGGGGGGAGGTGGTTTGGAGGAGATCACTCAACGCCCTCTTCAGCTACGTCTCTGGCCTGCTTACTAGCAGTTTATTATATTATTATTCTAACACTTTTTTGCTGGCATATCGAAAATGTATGCGCATATCAGTACATTTTTTAATTATTCTGTACAAGAGGAGTGTATAAAGTGATAAGATTTTTTAGAGTGGTTCTCGGAATGATCCAGAACGCTGTGAAACGTCATCAGGATATGTTAGCACGGACTATTACAAAATGAATGTTCTCCAGTTTATTGAAACGATTGGTAAGAAAAATATTATGCACATGAAGAATTTATTATATCAGGTGTAGCGGCATGGCACTCTTTATAATATTGATTATGCTTCGATTTTTATGTAGGTCTTGGTTCTCTGGATAGATACTGATCAAGTTAATCGCCAAGAAGCACATTCGACAGTAAACTGCATCTATTCAAATTTTCTAACATTTAAACTATTCGATTGTTAACATTAGCAAATTCGTTTGTGGAATACAATAAAAACTACATGTACAACGTAACGTGGATATTAAATAATTTTGTTAAATCCATTTTATAAATAGATTTAGCAATCTGTTTGCCGTGCTTGCTTACTTTATGAGAAATTACATAAAATGTAAAAAGCCAAAGAGAGTCAAGCTTGTGCTGTACAAAGTTCAGTGCTTTAATACTGGAGGATATCATTTTGAATTCAAATTTCATTCTGTACAGATATTTATCACCCTTTTTAGAACTCGCTAAAATTAGCATCATCAGTGAAAACTCTTTTCAGTTCATGAAATGAAAAAAAAACGCCAATAATAGATAATATTAAATATAACTTGGAATGTTTTAGAAAAGCTGGTTACAAATGGATGAATGAGTTTGGGGTAGAATGAGAATCTTTAAACAAATGAATACACAAGATACACGTGGAAATCTGACCATTGCTTGTATTTATTATTATTATTTTTAAGATCTATTCATAAGACTAAGAGTTGCAAGTAGCACTAACCTAAATAGCTTAAATACTAAACTAAGTAACTCTATATAATAAGTTAGTTTTATTATTGAGGGTTGAGTCCTACATAATATTGATTATTCAATGAATAAATAAACTTTTAAAATTTTCTAAATAATTTTTATGCCTTATTTTATTCCCTCGATCAATCAATATTTTCATAAATCCATACCTTTCACCATCGTTTTCTACTTCAGAATTAAATAACCTTATAATAATTTATGATATAGATTTTGACAACTGAGAAGACTAGACATTCATTATAAATGTAGTGGATTTCTTTTGCATGCTATTAAACAATTATCAATACCAAAGTAGCTATTAGTATCAACAACATTAGATAATCACGTACTTACTTAAATTTTTGCCCTGTATACGCTTTACATACATAGCACAAGATCAAGCCATCAGCTTCATTCCTTGGTCTGTTATATTTGAATTACACTGTGTCATAATGTTTCTAATTACTACAGAACAATTATCTATCTATCTGAATTAATGGAAACTGACAGCTGTATTTCAGTAATTAATAATAACAATAAATTGGAATCGTAATCTATAAATCATTCTAACCTTAATTTTTCACCTTTCTTCTTATCTAATTGTAGAAAAAATACATATAAAATAGTTTTTCCACAATTTCCCAAAACCCAATATATAATATATTTCTTCTAATTACACAGTTATCGTTATCAATATTAAATATACTCAATAATTCTAAACCACAAAAAAATTGAAAATGAATGTTTTATATTTATACAATTGTAACTAATTATTTGCCTTCAAAACAAAAAATACAAAGACCAGGCTGCTGCTAGCTTAAAGTATGTAATATGTATTACATATTGCATAACATGCAGATTCTGCAGAATCTTGAACAAATGCACTTCATGTAATGGTATATAATATTGATAACAGATTGTTAAATCTATAAATGGGTCGTTTCATTTCTACCAAATTTTCTTCAACAAAAATAAGCATAAAAAATAAATTAACTAGTTTCCCATTTTAGTTTAACACTTCAGACTACCCTTAAAGTGCTGGAAATGCATTTTCTTACATGCAATCTCATGGTAAAATAGAGGTATAAGTAAGGGTTCGTATTATAAAAGCATTGCATACACTAGGTTTAGTGGTCTGTACTTTAAACAATCATAACATTTTTATTGTAAAATTGTTGCGTTGCTGCGAACAACAATCACGCACACAACCCAATCTCCGAATCTTTTAAGTGACTGTGCGAAGTGATTGGAATTGGATTTGAATTCATCAACTGACTTTTTACGTTGCTCGATGTGGTGAGTAGTTTTAAGTAAAAAAGATTCAATGCCCTACTCGTATTGCTCCTAATGCAAATTTATGTGTGTATATGATCGTTGCGGCATTCAAAGTTACTATGCAGCAATACCACAAAACAACACGAAAGAAACTCAGACGCATTTATTCCAATCGAATTTACAGCGAAGATATTGCCAGTTTTAATCAATATCCTTATGTAATCCGACTTTAAGTCTGAATTACTTGGATTTTGGTTTCGTATTACTAGCTGCAAGTAACCCATAGCAAAATTAAACCAAATTGGGAATCTGTCGCAGAATTGAATCCAATAATCGTGAAAGACAGTAAGATAATTTGCAATCTGATTTATCATTCATAAAGGAAAAATCTCCTATTACCGGCCATTATTGGTTTGTGTATCGCGAGTATCAAATGCATTATTATTATTATTATTTTTAAAAACAGCTAAATCTGGGTATTGGTGCAGACGACAGTTTGCAGCTTTCTGCTGTTTCACTCCAGAATAAATATATTTAACTTATGCATGGTTTCAGGTATTTTGATTAGGCCTTGGCCTTGAAAGATATGTGTGTTGCCTTAACCATTTACATCCATTATCAACCAACACAAAGCAAAGTAAGAATCCATGCATGAACATAAAATGAGATACAAGATGATAGCTCATTACTTTGACATAAAACTCACAGGTTCCAGTCCAATATGCACTTTTGTTTAGCCGGAAACACTTAACCTTCTTTAAAAAACGTCGTCACAGATAGATATGCATAATTACTTAACTTATCACAAATCAAACAAATAAAATCTCTTATACGTCCTCAACTTCCTGCTCCTTCTCTCTGAATAAACATGCATAATTGAGGTATTTTTGTTCGGCTTTGGCTTAAATGAAGATAGTATCAAGTGCATATCCAAAAAAACATCAAAGTTACTTCCTAACATGCAATGCATTCGTAAATGTTATAGTCAAGTGGTTAAGGGATGCCGTGCTACATTCTCGAAGGTATTAGGTATTCCCAAAGAAAAGTTTTTACATACTCTCCACTGCTTTCTGACCACAAAAAATTAAAACTTGGAATTGTAGTGGTGTTAAAGCCAGTTGTCAAACGTAAGTACTGTTGAATTCAAATGAGATTTGTACAATGTTAAATCTGAATGCAGCCTATCTAATTTTACTATGCAATCCTGTAATTCTGACGCATGAAGATGAGGATTATTTGGGAATGCAATTCAGACAATCCGAATATTTCGCAGTTATCGGTCCTTTAAGTCGACATCATAAAAATAAAAATTATCATCATATATTGCTGATCTCATTTTTTCGTTATACTTGTTAGTGAGTACAACAACAGTGGTAACATAAAATGCTTATATGCTCAACTCAGCCAAACCAAAACTTTGGAAGAAGCTCAACGAATTTCCTTGAATGAAAGCATACACTCCGCTTTTGCTTACGGAGGAGAGTTTTTCAATCAACTTGCTGTTGCATTAAAGCACGTTGCTTGACTTGACGTTGCTGTATGGTTCAGGTATACGTGTAATTATGTGTAAAATCCAACAGCCAAAATATACAATACTAAAGCTAAATCTCCTGTTCCCTGAAGAACGTGGTGGATTCACATAACTGTAAGACTGCTCTAACATATTATGCTACTTTTTGAAAATAAGGCTGTAACTCCTCCTACAAAGCAACAGACGAGCTGAAGTTTGTGAATGAAAAAGGGAAAAGCTTTTCATTTACTTGGTTTGATATTAAACCAGCGTAAAAAATATATGAATACTATACACCACACCAACACCAGTGCCATACCGATGGCTTCTACTTTCTGTAAAGGAAGTAAAGGTAAGCTACTTTGACTGATGCTTTGGTCTCTAGCTACATTATACTCATAGTATGTGAAGAAGGAAAGAAGTTCTACCGTACAATTCATGGGCTTTACCACATTATTTAAAAGAGACCATCCCACTTTGATAAGTCATTTTGGTTTTGTCAAAAACAAACTTTCCTACAGTAAAAACTCATGCCAGTAACTTAATTTTTTAAAACTCTCTAACATATTGTTTTAAAAATATAGTGTTTGTAATTAATAGACTGCATATAATATGTACTATATTGATAATAATTTTTGACATTATACACACTATATTTCGTTGTCTGTCCTTTAAAAAGTCATAGCATTTTTATTGTGGAATTGTTGCGTTGATGCGAACAAGAATCACGCATGCAAACATAACTCATAATATTTGCAGTAACAGCACGGAGTGATTTGAATTTTATTTGCGTTCATATTCATCAACTGACACGTCAGGTTGCTTGCTTTGGTGAGTAAATATATAAAAAAGATTCAAGGCGCTACTCGTATTGCTCCCAATGCAAATTTATGTATGCATACGATCGTGACAGCATTCAAATATGCTATGCATTAATACCACAAAACAGCAGGGAAGAGACTCAGACTCATTTATTCCAATCGAATTTCTAGCGAAAAAGATAACGCCAGCTTTAATCAACATCCTAATGTAATCCTATTTTAACTCTACCTCTTAACTTGGGTTTTGCTTTGGTATTACTAAATGCAAGTACCCTATAGTAACGCTAATACATAATCCACCCAAATTGGGAATCGGTCGCTGAATTCAATAAAATAATCGCTCTGAATGTACCGGCAGAGGCTAATTTGCATTTCGGTTTATCATTCATAAAGGAAAAACTCCTATTACCTGCCATTATTGGTTTGTGTATCGCGAGTATCAAATGCATTATTATTACAAAAAATAGCTAAATCTGGATATTGGTGCAGACGATAATTTGCAGCTTTCTGCTGTTTCACTCCAGAAGAAACATATTTAATATATGCATGGCTTCTGGTATTTTGATTAAGCCTTGGCCTTGAAAGATTTATGTTCCCCTGTTGCCATAACCATATACATTCATGATCATCAACACAAAACAAAATAAGAATCCCTGCATGAACATACATAAAATTATGATAAAATAAATGGGAAGGTTTTTAAGTAAAATTGAAGCTCACTACATACATATTCGGAAATGTTGTTGCTGCTCTTCTGCTTTTTCCCGACTTAGAGACTTTATCGAATTCCTGGAACTCTCTATCCGCCTCCTGAAAATTTGCCACCCCTACCCCTTGCTTAACCGGCCCATCTGAGAAATCCAATACGATTTCTTGATCCTGGACGATAGAAGCACTCATTTTTTCTTACTTACTCACTCACTCATTCACTTACCAGTCAATCAAGTTTAAACGCAACCTGCTAACGGGTAGAATGTATGTTTAGTAATATAGTTCTATAGTTATTTGTAATTATTAAAATGGTTGCCTAATAGATCGTGTAAAATTAAACTTGTGACTAAAGAAAAATGATATGATGTAATTAATGGCTATGAATGTTTAAATTTTGTAATTTCCTACTATGTAGGGTTTCTTCTGAAAATATCGGCCAAGTGAATTACACAAAGATAACTGTTTTTTTGCTGCAAAGTCAGAATTTTTCCTTTCACTTCACACTATTGGAGAATCTTGACACCACACTCACACTTACTGGAGACTATTGATCACCAGCAGCAGAAAGGGCGGATAAAGAGCCAGAAAGTGGATATCCAACACTAAAATGCCACGTTGATGAGGATGTGCACCAACCTTAATTCTACTCAATATTTTACTACCACTATCATTCATCCAATTTGTGAACTGAAATTCTGCTGTTTCACTCTAGAAGAAATACATGCATCGCTTCAGGTATTTGGGTTAGGCCAAGATATGTGTGTTGCCTTAACCATTTACATCCATTATAACCAACACAAAACAAAGTAAGGATCCATGCATGAACATACATAAAATGAGATATAAGATGATGACTCTTTTCTTTGTCACAAAACTCACAGAGTCCAGTTCAATATGTTCTTTTCTTTGGCCGGGTACATTCAACCTTCTTAAAAAAAACGTCGCCAGAGATACATATACATAATCACTTAACTTATCACAAATCAAGCAAACAAAATCTCTAATACGTCCTCAACTTCCTGCTCATTCTCTCTGAATAAACATGCATAATTGGGGTATTTTTGTTCGTCTTTGGCTTGAATGAAGATAGTATCAAGTGCATATCCAAAAAAACACACCAAAGTTGCTTCCTAACATGCAATGTATAAGTGAATGCTATAGTCAAGTGGCTGGATACATTCTCGAAGGTATTCGGTATTCCTATAGAAAACTTATTACATACTCTCCACTGCTTTCTGACCTCAGAAACGTGGAATAGTAGTGGTGTTAAAGTCAGTTGTCAAACGTAAGTACTGCTGAATTCAAATGAGATTTATAGAATGTTGAATTAGAATGCAGCCTATGTATCTATTTTTGTCTGCAATTCAATCCTGTAATTCTGACACTTGAAGATGAGGATTAGGAAAATCTGAATATAAGGAGTATTTGCGGAATCAAATTATGACAATCCAAATACTTAGCAGTTATCAGTCCTTCAAGTCGACATCGCAAAAATGAAAATTATCATCATATATTGCTGCTCTCAATTTCTCGTTATACTTGTTAGTGAGTACTATACCAATGGTAATACAAAAGGCTTATATGCTCAACTCAGGCAAACCAAACTTGGAAGATGCTCAATGAATTTCCTTGAATGAAAGCATACACTTCGCTTTTGCTTACGGAGGAGAGTTTTTCAATCAACTAGCTGTTGCATTAAAGCACGTTGCTTGACTTTGCTATATGGTTCAGGTATACGTGTAATTATGTGTAAAATCCAACAGCCAAAATATACAATACTAAAGCTAAAGCTCCTGTTCCCTGAAGAACGTGGTGGATTCACATAACTGTAAGACTGCTCTAACATATTATGCTACTTTTTGAAAATAAGGCTGTAACTCCTGCTGCAAAGCAATAGACGAGCTGGAGCAAGGATCGTCCTAGCAACTAATTGAGGAGGTTGCTGCATTAAGAAGGAAATCAAATTTTGAAAAGTCTGGGGAGCCCATTCATTTTCTCCCAGACTTTCGTATTCTGATTAATGCTATTGATTAGTAGCCAGGGTGCAATTCTGAATTTCTGACGGAAAGGATTTCGTTTTTAAAGTCAAAGTTATACCAGCACCTTCTACTCTTCAATGCATTTTGGAGCTGGAGTTTGTGAATGAAAAAGGGAGAAGCTTGTCATTTACTTGGTTTGACATTAAACCTGCGTATCAAACCGATAGCGTCTATTTTCTGAGTGTACGTAAAGAAAGGCTCGTTTGACTGATGCTCTGGTCTGGCTGGTACATTATACACATAATATGAATATAGGAGTAGATACATTTTCTAATCGACCCAAAAAAAGATTATGCATTTTCTAATCAAACCAGAAAAATAGATGATGCAGTTTCTAATCAAACCAAGAAAAAGTTGATGCAGTTTCTAATCGAACCAGAAATTAGATGACGCAGCTTCTAATCTTCCAATGACGGCTAACATGATTTGTCATCTTCCAATGACGAGTTAAATCACTTCCTTCGATTTAACCCCATGGTTGAGCTTCGATTTAAACGCAACTGCATGGTTGCGCTTCGATTGAAACGCAACCCCATGGTTGCGCTTCGATTTAAACGCAACTGCATGGTTGCGCTTCGATTGAAACGCAACTGCATGGTTGCGCTTCGATTTAAACGCAACTGCATGGTTGCGCTTCGATTTAAACGCAACTGCATGGTTGCGCTTCGATTGAAACGCAACAGCATGGTTGCGCTTCGATTTAAACGCAACTGCATGGTTGCGCTTCGATTTAAACGCAACTGCATGGTTGCGCTTAGATTGAAACGCAACAGCATGGTTGCGCTTCGATTTAAACGCAACTGCATGGTTGCGCTTCGATTGAAACGCAACTGCATGGTTGCGCTTCGATTGAAACGCAACAGCATGGTTGCACTTAGATTGAAACGCAACTGCATGGTTGCGCTTCGATTTAAACGCAACTGCATGGTTGCGCTTCGATTTAAACGCAACTGCATGGTTGCGCTTCTATTTAAACGCAACCACATGGTTGCGCTTCGATTGAAACGCAACCCCATGGTTGCGCTTCGATTTAAACGCAACGGCAAGGTTGCGCTTCGATTGATACGCAACAGCAAGGTTGCGCTTCAATTTAAACGCAACCCCATGGTTGCGCTTCGATTTAAACGCAACAGCATGGTTGCGCTACGATTGAAACGCAACTGCATGGTTGCGCTTCGACTGAAACGCAACAGCATGGTTTCGCTTCGATTGAAACGCAACTGCATGGTTGCGCTTCAATTTAAACGCTACTGCATGGTTGCGCTTCAATTTAAACGCAACTGCATGGTTGCGCTTCGATTGAAACGCAACTGCATGGTTGCGCTTCGATTAAAACGCAACTGCATGGTTGCGCTTCGATTGAAACGCAACCCCATGGTTGCGCTTCGATTTAAACGCAACTGCATGGTTGCGCTTCGATTGAAACGCAACTGCATGGTTGCGCTTCGATTTAAACGCAACAGCTTGGTTGCGCTTCGATTTAAACGCAACTGCATGGTTGCGCTTCTATTTAAACGCAACCACATGGTTGCGCTTCGATTGAAACGCAACAGCTTGGTTGCGCTTCGATTGAAACGCAACAGCTTGGTTGCGCTTCGATTGAAACGCAACACCTTGGTTGCGCTTCGATTGAAAAGCAACCGCATGTTTGCGCTTCGATTGAAACGCAACTGCATGGCTGCGCTGCCAGCGGATTTGTTGGGAAATATATTTGCATCTACTAGCTGGGAAAGATGGGAACGCAGGTAATTAACTTTTTCCTAAATTTTTTTACTGTTGACACTCAAGTCAACGCAACGGTTAACCGAGTCTTTACTGTTCGTAGGAACGGAAAATTAGAAAACTTCGCAAAAATATGATGCGAACAGCTTTGTCTCCACGGCCTCGTTAAAGCATTGGGCATAAAGACGAGAAAGTGGGAAAGAAACTTTGTTCAAATATAATAATACTTCGACATCCACGGAAATGTTCTTCTAGATTTTTAATTTTGTTGGTATGTTCTTTCTGAAGTCAACAACTCAACTAAAATCTGATTGATTGATTGATCTAATCACTGATTTACAAGCTTCCACTAAAATGGCAGCAAACTTTCCTGGAATGCTGTCTCGCTTTCCAAGTAGATCTTATTGTTGATTTAATGAGGAATTGTTAAGGTTTTCCTTGCTACTCAATGATGAATATAATTTTTTATTTCCCTTCAATTGAAGCAGGATACAAAGTTCTTCGGGCCCTTTCTGATGGTCATACAACCTCTGCAAAGTTGTCAATAGTTCCCATCAAAAATCAACAATGGGAGGAAAGCAGCGACACATCAATTTTTGACCTGAAAATGTACAACATGAAGCGAGGAACTGGAGGGCCATCTTCTTTTAATGGAGTGGTTTTTGGTGTCAGTGGATTTGTTGGAAAATATATTTGCATCTACTAGCTGGGAAAGATGGGAACGCAGGTAATTAACTTTTTCCTAAATTTTTTTACTGTTGACAGTCAAGTCAACGCAACGGTTAACCGAGTCTTTTACTTTTCAATTTTGGCAGCTCATCGTGCCATAACGAGGGGATCATTTCGATGTCCCAAAATTGAGGCTTGTTGGCGACCTGGGTCAAGCCCTATTTTTCCCATACCATCTCTGGGATGAAGTCTCAATCCGGAAAGCAATGAAGCACTCCAGCGTCGTCATAAATCTCGTGGGCCGGGATCGAGAAACGAGCAACTTGAACTACAAATATGTTCATGTGAATGGGAGCCAGAGCCATTGCAATACTAGCAAGGTAGAGTGGAGTGAAGGGCTTGTTCCATTTCTCCAGTCTAAACTGTGAGAATCCTGAGGACTTGGTATTTTGCCGGAGGGATCCCAGTTCTTGAAGTCAAAGTACGAAGGAGAAACAGCTGTTCGAGAGGAGTTCCCAGATGCAACAATCTTCCGACCTGCGGATATTTGGGGTCAAGAGGATAGGTTTACCAAGTACTATGCTCATTGTTGGTGAAGATTCTTTCCGTGGCTTCCTCTTTGGTATTATCGAGGAGAGAGGACGATGAAGCAGCCTGTTTATTTCTCTAATGTGGCTCAACGAGTTATCAATGCCATTAATGATCCGGATAAGGCAGGCCAAACATATGATCTAATCGAGCATATACGTATTTTTGAAGCCGTTACTTCTTTTCGTCGTTATGAAAACATTATATTTGGTTGTATTTGCTTATCTTTTGAATACACACAGGCCAAAGAAGTACCAACTTGGTGTTATAGTTGACTGGTTCTTCAAAGTGATGAGTGGGGCTATCGTAGACAGACTTGCACAGGAGCCCGTCTTTTCAGCTGCGAATTACAGCTACTCAAAGGTTTTGTGTCCAAGTTGGCCTGTAGCGTATTTAAACTGAGATAAAATTGAAAGGGTACGCCCATGCAATGAGAATAAGCTCAATAAAATGATCTACAAAAGAAGTTCACCTTTCAAACATTTACTTATTCTGATTTATTAATTTACAGGACCACATCACGGATACCCCAACTTTGGAGGATCTTGGAGTGTCATTGACAGATATGGAAAGCTGTATGTGGTGGGAACTGAAACCGCATCGAGCAGCAGCTTATCATGATGAAGAACTTGGAGAGTTTCCACCTCCACCTCATCCCAAAACTGTAAATAATTTGGAGAGAATGTAGCTCAGCTTTTGTGATGGATGGCGTTAAGAATTCAGTATTAATTTGTACTTCGTGATGTCTGATGAAGTTGTGGGAAATTACACACAAACCATAAATAAAAAATTGATTGTTTACCAATTTACCATCAATAAAATATTGGCTATTCATTATATACAACAAGACATGCATACTGAAAGTAAATGCTATGTACAGCAGAAATTTTTTCGAATATCTCGGGTCTCGGATTAAATACCTAACGCACTACAAGATACACATTCTTGTCTTTTATTTACGAACTTTGAAGTGTCCCCTCGCTGAGAGGATTTTTTGAAGTGTCCCCTCGTTGAGAGGACACTTTGAAGTGTCCCCTCGTTGAGAGGATTTTTTGAAGTGTCCCCTCGTTGAGAGGATTCTTTGAAGTGTAACCTCGTTGAGAGGATTCTTTGAAGTGTCCCCTCGTTGACAGGACACTTTGAAGTGTCCCCTCGTTGAGAGGATTTTTTTAAGTGTCCCCTCGTTGACAGGACACTTTGAAGTGTCCCCTCGTTGACAGGATTCTTTGAAGTGTCCCCTCGTTTACAGGACACTTTGAAGTGTCCCCTCGTTGACAGGATTCTTTGAAGTGTCCCCTCGTTGAGAGCATTCTTAGAAGTGTCCCCTGGTTGACAGGACACTTTGAAGTGTCCCCTCAATGAGAGGATACTTTGAGGTGTCCCCTCGTTGAGAGGATTTTTTGAAGCGTCCCATCGTTGAGATTATTCTTTGAAGTGTCCCCTCGTTGACAGGATTCTTTGAAGTGTCCCCTCGTTGAGAGGATTCTTTGAAGTGTCCCCTCGTTGAGAGGATACTTTGAGGTGTCCCCTCGTCTGAGAGGATACTTTGAAGTGTCCCCTCGTTTGAGAGGACACTTTGAAGTGTCCCCTCGTTGAGAGGATACTTTGAAGTGTCCCCTCGTTGAGAGGATTTTTTGAAGTGCCCCTCGTTTGAGAGGACACTTTGAAGTGTCCCCTCGTTGACAGGACACTTTGAAGTGTCCCCTCGTTGAGAGGATTCTTTGAAGTGTCCCCTCGTTGACAGGACACTTTGAAGTGTCCCCTCGTTTGAGAGGATACTTTTAAGTGTCCCATGTTAAATTTCTAATGCTTAACCCCATGGTAAATTTTCTAATGCTAAACCCCATGTTAATTTCGTATGCTAAACCCCATGTTAAATTCGAATGCTAAACCCCATGTTAATTTCGTATGCTAAACCCCATGTTAAATTCGAATGCTAAACCCCATGTTAATTTCGTATGCTAAACCCCATGTTAAATTCGAATGCTAAACGCCATGTTAATTTCGTATGCTAAACCCCATGTTAAATTCGAATGCTAAACCCCATGTTAAATTTCTAATGCTAAACCCCATGTTAAATTTCGAATGCTAAACCCCATGTTAATTTCGTATGCTAAACCCCATGTTAAATTCGAATGCTAAACCCCATGTTAATTTCGTATGCTAAACCCCATGTTAATTTCGTATGCTAAACCCCATGTTAAATTCGAATGCTAAACCCCATGTTAAATTCGAATGCTAAACCCCATGTTAATTTCGTATGCTAAACCCCATGTTAATTTCGTATGCTAAACCCCATGTTAAATTTCTAATGCTAAACCCCATGTTAATTTCGTATGCTAAACCCCATGTTAAATTTCTAATGCTAAACCCCATGTTAATTTCATATGCTAAACCCCATGTTAAATTCGAATGCTAAACCCCATGTTAAATTCGAATGCTAAACCCCATGTTAATTTCGTATGCTAAACCCCATGTTAAATTTCTAATGCTAAACCCCATGTTAATTTCGTATGCTAAACCCCATGTTAAATTTCTAATGCTAAACCCCATGTTAATTTCGTATGCTAAACCCCATGTTAATTTCGTATGCTAAACCCCATGTTAAATTTCTAATGCTAAACCCCATGTTAATTTCGTATGCTAAACCCCATGTTAAATTTCTAATGCTAAACCCCATGTTAATTTCATATGCTAAACCCCATGTTAAATTCGAATGCTAAACCCCATGTTAAATTCGAATGCTAAACCCCATGTTAATTTCGTATGCTAAACCCCATGTTAAATTTCTAATGCTAAACCCCATGTTAATTTCGTATGCTAAACCCCATGTTAAATTTCTAATGCTAAACCCCATGTTAATTTCGTATGCTAAACCCCATGTTAAATTCGAATGCTAAACCCCATGTTAATTTCGTATGCTAAACCCCATGTTAATTTCGTATGCTAAACCCCATGTTAAATTCGAATGCTAAACCCCATGTTAATTTCGTATGCTAAACCCCATGTTAAATTCGAATGCTAAACCCCATGTTAAATTCGAATGCTAAACCCCATGTTAATTTCGTATGCTAAACCCCATGTTAATTTCGTATGCTAAACCCCATGTTAAATTTCTAATGCTAAACCCCATGTTAATTTCGTATGCTAAACCCCATGTTAAATTTCTAATGCTAAACCCCATGTTAATTTCGTATGCTAAACCCCATGTTAATTTCGTATGCTAAACCCCATGTTAATTTCGTATGCTAAACCCCATGTTAAATTCGAATGCTAAACCCCATGTTAAATTCGAATGCTAAACCCCATGTTAATTTCGTATGCTAAACCCCATGTTAATTTCGTATGCTAAACCCCATGTTAAATTTCTAATGCTAAACCCCATGTTAATTTCGTATGCTAAACCCCATGTTAAATTTCTAATGCTAAACCCCATGTTAATTTCATATGCTAAACCCCATGTTAAATTCGAATGCTAAACCCCATGTTAAATTCGAATGCTAAACCCCATGTTAATTTCGTATGCTAAACCCCATGTTAAATTTCTAATGCTAAACCCCATGTTAATTTCGTATGCTAAACCCCATGTTAAATTTCTAATGCTAAACCCCATGTTAATTTCGTATGCTAAACCCCATGTTAATTTCGTATGCTAAACCCCATGTTAAATTTCTAATGCTAAACCCCATGTTAATTTCGTATGCTAAACCCCATGTTAAATTTCTAATGCTAAACCCCATGTTAATTTCATATGCTAAACCCCATGTTAAATTCGAATGCTAAACCCCATGTTAAATTCGAATGCTAAACCCCATGTTAATTTCGTATGCTAAACCCCATGTTAAATTTCTAATGCTAAACCCCATGTTAATTTCGTATGCTAAACCCCATGTTAAATTTCTAATGCTAAACCCCATGTTAATTTCGTATGCTAAACCCCATGTTAAATTCGAATGCTAAACCCCATGTTAATTTCGTATGCTAAACCCCATGTTAATTTCGTATGCTAAACCCCATGTTAAATTCGAATGCTAAACCCCATGTTAATTTCGTATGCTAAACCCCATGTTAAATTTCTAATGCTAAACCCCATGTTAATTTCGTATGCTAAACCCCATGTTAAATTCGAATGCTAAACCCCATGTTAAATTTCTCCCATGCTAAATCCCATGTTAAGTTTTCTAATGCTAAATAAAAAGATTTCCGCTCGTAGGAACGGAAAATTAGAAAACTTCGCAAAAATATGATGCGAACAGCTTTGTCTCCACGGCTTCGTTAACGCATTGGGCATAAAGACGAGAAAGTGGGAAAGAAAATTTGTTCAAATATAATAATACTTCGACATCCAAGGAAAAGTTCTTCTAGATTTTTAGTTTTGTTGGTATGTTCTTTCTGAAGTCAACAACTCAACTAAAACCTGATTGATTGATTGATCTAATCACTGATTTACAAGCTTCCACCAAAGTGGCAGAAAACTTTCCTGGAATTCTGTCTCGCTTTCCAAGTAAATCTTATTGTTGAATTAATGAGGAATTGTTAAAGTTTTCTTTGCTACTCAATGATGAATATAATTTTTTATTCCCCCCAATTGAAGCAGGATTCCAAGTTCTTCGGGCCCTGTCTGGTGGTCATATAACCTCTGCAAAGTTGTCAATAGTTCCCATCAAAAATCAACAATGGGAGGAAAGCAGCGACACATCAATTTTTGACCTGAAAATGTACAACATGAAGCGAGGAACTGGAGGGCCATCTTCTTTTAATGGAGTGGTTTTTGGTGTCAGTGGATTTGTTGGAAAATATATTTGCAACTACTAGCTAGGAAAGATGGGAACGCAGGTAATTAAATTTTTCCTAAATTTTTTTTACTGTTGACAGTCAAGTCAACGCAACGGTTAACCGAGTCTTTTACTTTTCAATTTTGGCAGCTCATCGTGCCATAACGAGGGGATCATTTCGATGTCCCAAAATTGAGGCTTGTTGGCGACCCGGGTCAAGCCCTATTTTTTCCATACCATCTCTGGGATGAAGTCTCAATCCGGAAAGCAATGAAGCACTCCAGCGTCGTCATAAATCTCGTGGACCGGGATCGAGAAACGAGCAACTTGAACTACAAATATGTTCATGTGATTAGAGCCAGAGCCATTGCAAGACTGGCAAGAGAGAGTGGAGTGAAGGGATTGATCCATTTCTCCAGTCTAAACTGTGAGAATCCTGAGAGGCTTTTTATTTTGCCGGAGGGATCCCAGTTCTTGAAGTCAAAGAACCAAGGAGAAATAGCTGTTTGGGAGGAGTTCCCAGATGCAACAATCTTCCGACCTGCGGATATTTGGTTTACCAAGTACGTTGTTCATTGGTGGTGAAGATTCGAATTGGTTGTCCAGAATCGAATGTTGATTGTTTATAATAATTCTCTATAATAATTTAGGAAACATTTCAGTAACTTTTTATTGGTTATTACCCATATTTCTAAGTACTTTTGATACAGATCTTACAACTCTATCAACTCTTGTTTGTACACATTCCGATGTAAAATAAAAATGTTTAAATTGCAATTCAAAAACAGCTTCTTCAAACATATTTTTATTCATTTTTGGTGACAAGATTGACAGGGACTAGAATTGCAAGTATTGCAACAGCTAAACAAGCAATATCCACGGCCGTAACACAGATGTTAATTTTTTCTGTACGTACGAGACGAGAGTTAGTTGCTTGTTTTTCATCTATTTTCCATAAATTACAGAGTTAAATTTTCAGTGTGCAATTAAATATATCGTTGGAAAATAATTTATATTATTGGGATAGGAATATCGAATATGAAGGAAAAGTACTCTCTCAATCTTGTACTTGTAATTTTCAGTAAGGGGTGTTTCATACAATCATACACTGGTTTTTCCACCGTTTTCAACTTGGTCGATGAGGACACCCTCCTGTCGCAAGGAGTTAAAAATAGAAAGCAACAGGTCGAGAAGATAATCAGTACTAAGGATCATTGGGTGGTGCTCGTCAGTGTTTCCAGCTTGCCCCTCATTATTTCTGTTGATGAATTTAAGAAGGGTTTCGGCGTCCCCATTTTGCTGCTGCAGAAGTGGCCCTTGAAGATGACGTTTGATACGCTCCTTCTCGACGCTAAATCGCTCCTCTTGCTCCCTTAGTCTGCACAACTCTCCCTCCTCCTCTTTCCACTTCTCGAGAAAACGATTTTGTTGTGCTTTCAAAGCCAATATTTCCTCCTCCGCTAATGTCTCCATGAGCGCCTATTCCCATGAATCACAAATGAGCATATGAAATGTGTTTCTTTCATTAGGAACGTGAGCGTTTCAAAATTATTATGTGACCGCAGGGGTAAATTAATTGTGCATTATTTAGATTCGCTTGCCTGTTCTAAAATTTTCCCGACGAGGCTTTCAACAATTGGTTGGACTTGCTCGTCAAATGAAGCAAGTTCTCCTGGAAGTACTTGTGTACTTGCGTCAATGCCCAGTTTTTCAGAAAGAATCAGTCTTCTTTTAATGCCATCTTCATTGTCGTCAAGGTGGAGCTCATTATCCGGCACAGGATCGGTCTGGACGATGGCATCAATCTCAGGACGGGATATTTCCTTGGTAAAATCCTCCAAGTACTCCTTGGTCTGCACCTCCATTTGATGTTGACCTTCACTAATTAGCTGTGGTGGAGGAAATGTTCTCGAGCGAGAGCTCACTTTTGTTGTCATTCTGTAGCGCTGCCTGTTTACCATTCCTGTTGAGCTTATGCCAATATTGTCATAGTTGTTTTTGACACCAGATGTATTATTGCTTGTCCATTCCCTCCGCTTCCTGTAGCGTTCCCCATCTCTCCTGTTTTCCGGTTCGGGCTCCTTCAGACTTGATGTGAAGGCTGTGTTTGTGCCCCTGTAAATTTTAGGCTCCCACGTTACATTAAAATGGTCGTGGGCTCCACGTGACCTGCAATGGGATTAAAAAATTAAACAAATTTAACTTTAGTTCTGAACTTTCTTCTCATTTTCAGCAACTTTGATGAAATTATTTACAGGGGATTTTGGCTATTATTTTCGTTGAGTGGAACTCCAGACAACAAGCACTGATGTCTTGCTATCAAGCCAACCGGTTTAGGACGACTGGAGAAAGTGAATAAACTTTTCTCTACCACCAAGTCAAACTTGGAGGGAAGTAACCGGCCTCTTGTGACCGTCGTCACAAATGGGGGTCTCGACGACCCCACCATAGTGGAAACTGTGGTATTTGACGCCACCGCAGTTCCTTGCGGAGAAGGTGGAACAGTTCTACCACCGACCAATGAACTTCTTGTGATAACCGACTTATGATAATGCTTTTGACTAAAGTTGCTAGTGGTTTGTAAACTATTCACTAATCTAGCTCCATCATATGGGTTTTGAAAAGAAGAAGCACCCAGGCCATTCTGGACGTTGGGTCTGTTCCTGAATTTGTTAGCACGTTTCTTATATGTTGAATGGATTCTGGTTGTGGTGGAATTAGCAGTATCAGCGGGGTCACCACTACTGCTCATTGCTAATAACTCTTATGTCACCTGGATGACAATCACGTTGGCCTGGCTCACTATCCTCATCATCCCTGCTTCAAAATGGTGTATCGGGTTTTCCCCAACTCACACCCCACATAAGTAAAACCGTACCAAATTGATGGGTGCCACATTTTCACCAGTGACGGAAAAGGACTGTGTGATTGAAATAACCGGATTTACTTCCTTCACAAGTCGTTCTCCTAAATACATAAACACCAGTTTGAATGGGGTAAGTTGATTCTGTAATTTGTTGTTACTTTTATTAATGTAAGAGTTCCACAAGCTATGGCTCCTCAGTAACAATACTACTACTGCAAATGATCTCTATTATTTATTGATTCGAAAGAAAACATATGAGCATGTATCTCTTCTAACTTTAACAGAAAGGGACTGGGGACTGCATTTTAAGATGTTTTGAACGTCAAATTGAGTGGAAAGAAAACGAATGTGTTTCCTTGTTTCAAGAATCATTTTGCAAAACCTGTAATTTCAACGGGGTTCAAGTCCAAAAGGATAGGAAATTTACTTCTGACAATACACATCACGACATCACATTCTTTCCGCCATTGCTCGAGATAACTGCTTGTTGGAGCAAGATATCACTGGCATGAATCATATTTGGCGATTTGAGAAGGTCGCACGAAAATACTCTACAGCCTTACACCAACGGCAAGTAACGTAAACGTAAAAATTCAATAATATAATGCCCGGTTTAACAACCTACTACTAACTACTACTATCAACTAGGTATCTTTGTTTTGCAATGTTGTTATTCACTCAAATCAAATCCTATTTAAAAAAAAATATTATTACTCAACAGGCATTTTGATTAGCAGCATTTTCTACAACCCTTTGTGGTGCAATAATTTCATTCCTTTATCATATCCTCCGTTTGTGGTTCGTAAAACACTATTCTTAACTCAAAAGTAATTCTTTTTTATGTTACTACTGAAAAGCATTTTTAAGTACATAGTCACTCGTACTCTGAAGTATACATTTCTTGTTCATTTACATTAACAAAAAATAACATTTATAAACTACATATTAGAGTATCACATAGCCCCAATCAAACTGGTATTTCTGTATTTAGGAGGACGGCTTGTGAAGGAAGTGAATCCACATATTCTGGTCACAAAGTCGTTTTCCGTCACTGGTGAAAATGTGGGACCCTTCAATTTCTTGACTTTAACTTTTTCAAATTCCGTTTCCTTGAGAGTAACATCCTCATTCAATATTATTTTTGCTCCAGATAATGTAGAAACTGTTCTGCAAATCTGATTTTCATTTTCAGCCCTCGGATAGTCTTCAAGAACAACAGACAGTTAGTAGTGTGAAGGTAGACACAATTGTAAAGAATAAATGTTTTGCCATGGTGATTCCAATTGATTTTCTTTGATTAGAAAATTTTGTATAAAGTTTTGATTTAGAAAATATAAAATTTTCTATTAGTTTACTAAATTATTTTTATGAATGTGGCTCTTACAAACCAAACCAAATGAATATGTAAAAGTCAGTCATTCCTGACGCTTTTATTTTGCATGAATAATTCTAAGAAACATTGTAGCTTGTTCTAACTTTTGGTTATCTTGAAATGTTGTCACTACTGTGGAATACAAAGGCAGTTGTTTTTTTAGAAAAAACTTTTGTTGAAGAGTAAAAACGTTTCTACTGTGAGTCGCTGCATTTTGGGAAGCTGTGCTTAGAATTAGATTATAGGTATGAATGAATAATATCATAATAACTTAAAAGATTATAAAGAATATGAAGATGTGAATATTTTCCTTCATTAGCAAGTGAGATATCTTATAAAAAGGTTGGTATACATTTTCAATAAATGGGGTGGATGTGTACATGACTTCATCATGATATTCACAAGTAATTATCTGGGAATCGTTCATTTTTGCAAGCAACCAAGTTGATCTCATCTGGAAGGTCTCTCATTTTATCTCACTTTTTACAAGGCAGGCGCAAATAATTCGTTTTTTGCTTTATATATGTTGAAGGTGTAAATAATATATGCGTCTCTCCACCGAAAATTAATGAGATTGATAGCTGTAGTAAGTGAATGGGACATGAGTAATACAGTTTACAGGGACTGGTTATATAATATAACTGGACTAGATAATATAGCTGTTTGTATGATTCATTGGTTATTCATAAAATGAGCACTTGTAAAACAAAAGCTTGTAAAAACTTGCAATTTCATTTTTTCATCAAAAATGCTGACTACAGAAATATAGATCATCACATGCTTTGTAATCCCCAATTAAAATGTCGATATACACATTTCTTTCATTCCTTTTTTACACTTTCGCAGAGTATTTGATTGCATGGAAAAGTGGTACTGCGAAATGTAAATGTTTCAAGGTATTATATAAAGAATGAGAATTGCATGATGATGCCTCTGCATCTGTACATTTGTATGGTTGTTGCTAACTAACCATATACTTATCCAATCACTGCATACCACGACAAAATGTCTTATCCTGATATCATTTATAAGCTAAATACATACATAACGCATTACATATCCTAAAAGTACTTTTATACGTAATGTTTGATGTGCAATTCAATTATAAAGTTCTTTGGGTTACATATAAAACACGGGTAAAAATCTGCATAAGATTCCACTTAATGCTTTGACTATAGCAGCGAGATACCCATGCATTATACTACTACAATTTTACAAGCATTTTATTATTACTATAGTACACTGAACCGAACTACATTGTGACAATTTTATGAAACTCTCCAACTCAAACACGATGGTCTTTTTCCAAACCGTGCTATTATCTATTATTGTATTTTTATTGTATTACTTTATTTTTGTAATGAGCCTTTAAGGGATGTTTGGAAATGATTTTGCATTAAGTGCGTTCGGAACCATGCCAATATTCAACAAAAATGCATTCACACACATACATGCATATGAAAGTACTAGCTAAACTTGTTAACTTTCCAATAAGCTAGAATATATATTGTTATTTCTAATTTGACTATATAAATCACGGCTCATGCCATGCTTTCTGACGTAACTGTATCCGGTGTACCGTTTGTTCACGACTTGCAACGAAAATATACGAGTTTTATGACTGATTCCAGTAACTTACTACTTATACCTTTGTGTGTAGGATAGTGGGGTAATGAATACTCACCAATCACCGCTCGACACGACAAGACAGAAATCATAAACAATATTTTTCTTTTGGTGCTGTATGTTCTTCCTCTGATTTGAGATATGCTTCACAGTTTGTACTACTACTATCCCAGAAACTGTGAATGATATGATAATATAATGTGAATGCAATTCCGTATATAAAATATTTAAGTCTAGGCCGAAAGACGCTACCTCCAACAACATATTATACCATACAATGTATTTGGTCCACAACTCACGGAAACAGGAGACGAAGCTTGGTACCCTGTTACAAGGCAAGGCTTGGCGTGCTCTTATATTCCATAATCGTTGACTCGTCACATCCCCATATTTTCTTCCTCATTCACCATCAGAAATTGCTTCAGTCATGACCAACACTCTCCATTTCCCAAAATAATAGAAGTTTTTAGCTAATTATAATTGCTACGTGTTTCTGTTTTTGTTTGTTTTCGAACTAATACAATTCGTAAATTATCAGGATAATGGCCAAGTTTACAATAATTCTTGCTTTATTAGCAATGTCTGCTAAATTTTCAACTTCATTAGAAAATGTTACAATGGAAGCAATTCAGAAAATGGCTTTCAAGAGTAGATTTCTAGATTACGCTTTCACTTCCAAAAAAACCAATGCAACACTCAGAGACATCAAGGACTATAACAGGCTGTTCCTTTTAAGTGATCTGTGGTTTCTTTATCAAACGGTCACTTATGACAGTATCGAGAGCCCATTTTACCTTGCTAAGCTGGGACACTTTTCGACAATGAGATCGCGTGTCCAAAGGATGAAAACGGTTGATGCATATGAGCAAATTTTTAAAATTGTAAGTTGAATAAATATTCACTAATACTTTAATATATTATTAGCTACAGTATTAGTATTCCAGTTAAGTAGTATTTATTCATGGGACTATCATTATGAAGACAAATGCAATTGTATACCATCCTATATTTTATATTTAATTTACGTAAATATCATTTTTTTGCTTGCAGGATTTTGTAACGGATTATGTATCTGGCCCAAATTTTAAAAGCGACATGGGGAATCTCATAATATCATTTTTCATCCCAAAGGAGGAGTTTTTAGCTCGTGAGATTGGCGATGCAATCAAACGGCTTGGAACCAATGAAAAGACCTTGATAGATGTAAAATACATGCATATAATTCCATAATTATTGATAAATAAACTGTGTTCGTCGTGTCCACAACATTATTTCCAGAGGTTTTAATTTCTGTTGCAGATTTTGTGTTGCTTGGGTCCAGAAGATGTTACATTTAATAAAATAGGAGCAGCGTATCAGCGGATCTATGGATCAAGTATGACAAGTGACATTTTAGATGATGTAAGCGGTTCTTTCAAGGAATTGCTGGAGACTCTCCTGTCGGTAATTCTCTCCCATTTCAAACTTATTTAAACATTCTAATTTTGCCTAAAAGTTAAAGGAAGCACATAATCCAAACATTTATTGTTGCAGGGAAAGAGGATTGCCGGCACGGATGACAATAAAGCGAGATATGTTGCAGGCGAGCTCGTCACTGACAGTATGTAAAATTGTTGCCTGTCAACAAATCAATGTCTAATAATAAAAGTACTAATATTTTATTAATTTTAAGAACCACATTTTCCTATATTTTAAAATAGCTGGCATTGAAATATTTAAATCTGGAGTGTCCACAACCGCCTTGAGAGTTTTAGCAAATTCATCATATGAACAAATTGCTCTCGTATCAAAATACGTTAAGGAACACTCCCCGGACAAAATGCTCCTCAGTGAGTATTTTAGGAAGGCCGCAGAACCCAAGGGAGTATATGGCTGGGTTAAGTCATGGACCCCCTCTTGGTTTATGGATTTTGCAGCTCCGATTCTATTTGGTGTTGATGATAAATATCAAGACATGATTTTGTCAATAGGTTGGTCCCTTGCTTTGCAAAACATGATTTTTTTACTGCACTTTGTTGGCAAAAATAAATTTCAATTCTGATTACAATCTCCTTTGGTTTAGTGGAGTATTCAGAAAATAAAACCCTGTACTACCTAAACCTGACACAGAATGTTGCGATGGAAAATGACAGACTACGTCTAACACGCGTAGTTAGTGGGCGTGCTGACATTGATTTAAATGCAATAGGACTATTATTTCAATCCTTCAACGAGCGAAGAGCGTTGGAAAACTGGATTCTCAGAACCCTACCCGTGGTCGGAGATACGCCCCTAGAGATTATATATCAACCTAAGGATTATTATAGGGAATTGATTTCCAAAATCATTTATGGCAATCAACCTCAAACACGGGACGAAGACTGGATCGAGCAGTGGGTAGAGTACGAAGAGTCCCATCCGAAAATATTAGTTAAAAGCAATACGATACGGAGGACGTGAGTGCATGGTTTATTTAATTGTTATATAGAATAAAACAAGTCACCATTTTCAAAACACAATCAAAAAGTTAACTACAGAATAAAATAATGTTTATAATGTTAACTACATAATGTTTGTTAATGGAATTCTTTCGCCTTTATTCACATACGAATTTACTTATTTTCCACGTTTAAGTGTTGTAATACTCTCAGTTCTACTCGAGTGCTGCGTAACATGTACTGTAAAATGCTTGAGGTGGGGACGAAATAATATCAGTAAAACTTTTACAATCATCTTCAGTACAGTTGAGGGACTTAATCATGCTAATCTTTACTATAAGGTAAGGCATACTTCCACATTTCTCGTTTTTTGAGGTTTTTATTAAGATTTGAATTGATATATTTCCATTGTTACTGTGTATTGTCTAAGGAGTGGAATGTAGATTCCTTATTATGCTGCTGGTTTTGAATTTTACTTGGTATGAAAGGAATATAAATTGTACCTCTGGATTCGTCTGTTGGCATTGATCCAATAGCATTGGCAGTTGGCTTATTTATCAGGGATGAAAGGTAGTATGCATTTGCACAACTCATGTTATTATTTATTTATTTATATTATTAAGCTCTGTCATAATTTGAAGAAGGCGCAGTCTTGGGAGCTTGGTTAATAGCCAATTGCGTTTTTTCTCACAGAACCAAAAGGATAGTTCAGAAAGGTACACGTCCTGAAAGGATCATCAGTTGTTGATTTGAATGTTAGAATGCAGACGCAACCAACTTTCGAGTATTTCTGAGGAGGGAAAGTTACGTAGTGAGTAGCTTTCAAGTGACCAGATTCTCCAATGTTGACTTCTGTTGACTTTTACTCAAGGCTCAAATTTTTTGAGAAGGGACAACATTGGACTCTTTGATTCTTTAATAATAAATGGAGTGGAATTATTAATTGACATTAACGTTAGGTGTTTCAATTTTCGGTTTAGGTATTGTATTTAATCCGCAAGTTAATTATAGTTAACTTGAAAGAATTTGTTCCTGTGGGTTAACCACATTATATTTTTGGGCTGCCTTTTGACGAATCATTGAAGGATAGTTAGTATGGCGGATATGATAAAGTGGAGTCAAATTGTGAAAAGCCTGTCATTAGTATTAGTAAGATGAAAATGAAATTCGAATAAATTAATTTTTCTCATATTTTGATAGTATACTATCATCGCAATTGAAAAAAACATGGTTAATGCATGAAAAGTTATGTCTGAAAATGTAATTTTATTCGAGTCTTACAATAAAATTTAATAGAAGAAATGTCACAAAATTGTTATATAGACGTTACGCATATTCATACACATCTTGTAATCCTCTAAAATTAGGCATTCATTCATATAATATTTTTGGTTCCACTTTTTCCATTTTACAAATTGGTCACGGTGATTACAGTATTTCATTTTAAGGGCGATAAAATTATAGATTTATTCATTACTAACATAAGTCATACAACTGCTATATATTTGTGTCTAGTTTTATCTAACAGAGAAATATAACTTTTTTGAAACGGCAATAATTTGTGAAATTGGAATAAATAAACTAGTTTGTAGGAATTTTCTTCCTTACGTTCCAATGGAATGTTTGTCCATCATTCAAGTAATCCTAAGACATATTTTTTCTCTGAACTAGAAGGAAACTACAAGAGTCAAACAAAATTGTAAATAAATTGTAAATTACTTTCACCACCTCATTCAATTCAAATCAAATCAATTTTTATAGCTGCACGCGATTAAAACTTAGAGACATGAATTACAAGTTAGTTTACACTATGGTTTGGAAAGAGTCGAAGATTTTAAACATTCTTTTCACAACATCGCATCGTACATACGTACCACTTTCTAATCCGGAAAAAAATCAAGATATAATGGGAATAAATATTTTTTCTTTTTTAGTTTTCGATTATCATCACCAACATTATCAGTAAAATTATTTTTTCCCTTAAAAAAATATACCGTCACAGTCACTCGTTCTATTGCACCATATGAAATCACGTACTCATATTTATCTATCACTATCACCGCGTCTTCGCTCTCTCAATCCATTCTAACTCAAATCACGTACTCAATAATTACATACATTAACTTAAAACACATAAAAGTATATAGATGAAATCAAAAAGTTACAAAGAACCCATTTGTATATGTGAAGATATATAATTATCATATATGCCCAAAATAAGAGATAAAGAAAGAAAGGTTAAGTACATATTACAACATATTTAAGAAGGGTTAATTAAGTACGATAATATATAGGGTATAATATATTATGTTTTTAACGTTTATAATCACGTATTATTCAATAATTAGGTACTTTCGACTCAAAAAAGAAGCATAAAATTAAATTACCTCCGCTAAATCACTTACATTACAGCTTAAATTAAGATATTTGGAATTGAATCAGCATGTGCTGTACACACAACAAAAGCACAATATTTTTTGTAACGTAATGACATAACAATCATACGCATTGTAAAGCTATAGAGTTTAACACCATTTCTCATACTGAGTTCATAACTTATTCATACAACGATAAAATAATTTAAGAAAGTACATTTAATACACATAATCTTTTTGGACACCAAAAAAAAGGAAGTAAAGTACAAGTATGGATGTATTACTTTCACCATTTCTAGGTTGTAAAGAGTGAGTGGGTAGGTAAATAGTATTTTTTGGGGGGGAAAGGAGCTATAATGCTAAAGCAAATCTTAAAATTTATTATCATCTTAACTATCATCATAATATCATACATTCTAGATAAATATACTTAATATTTAATAAAGTTTTTGTTTTTTTGCCTGGATAATTTATATGTGGAAGATAAATTGCTTAATTTAATATGATAAAGGAAAGAGTTTTCACAAAGAAATTAACATATAGTTTATATCATGCCAACGAGCGAAATATTATGCAACAACTCTACAATAATTGAAAGGGCAATCATTAACCGGTAAAGATTACACGTAACATTGGAATCTGTAACGTACAAAAATACACAGTGGTAATCTACTTTTTAAAAAACAAGGGGAAAAATTAATGAATGCGATATGATATAAATAAGTTTGGATAAAGAAAATGAACCAGAAAAAAGTCAACATCATCATTGTACAAAACCATTTCCTTTCGCCTTGGTGTTCTCATGACCAAAGAACGGCGACTGGAATGGTTTTCTAGCACCAATAGAATTCAGCATTGCTTTTTCTGCCGGAGAAAGCATTGTAAAAGGATAGGCAACACGATACTAGCAGCTTCCTAAAAACTTGTTTGCAAGTAGTTGCTGTTATTATTACATGATCACTTCTTTTTCGTAAGCAAGCAAGCATGTCTATTTTACCTTTTGAATGCCTTGGCAGTTCTTATATTAAATTGTACACAACAAAATTATTACACGCTATATCTATCTTTATAATTACTTATTATCTTACTTTTATCAAAAAGATTGATTTTTGTAAAAACCCATCACAAAAAAATATTGATACAGAAAATGATAAAGAAACCATAAACAAATATCCGTAAACTTTCGTTAAGACAGCCCAACAGTTTTTATCTTCCTCTTTTAAAACTTCATCATCACAGGACAAACATTAACATCATATTACTTTCCTTTTTCATCTTACAACATTACTTTAGAAAATGCGACAAAAAGCTTGGAACTAAATTGTAAGTACGTTGTTTGTGTATGTGTTAAGTACTACTATTTTCATTATCGAAATAAATTACAAGTCAACGACTTTAATAAATATAACGCACCAAAAAATAACTGAAATAATAATGAAATGAAATAAATAAATAAATATACACAAAAAAAGTTTAGTTTTAATTAGCTGCGAGTTTGTGCGTAGTTACATTTAAGTTAGGGCGTTCAGTACTAAGCTAAACTATAATTAGAATGAGTGTGTGTGTGTGTATCAACTTGTCTAACAAGGAATCTGTCTCATTATGTTACTCTAAGTCTATATTTCTATTCCTACTTATATAAGTGTTATGTAATGTGTAAATTTTCGTGTAATCTTTTTCTGTTCAGAAATCTAGTGGATAATTTCCAAAAGAAAATGAAAGGGCTGCGGAAACTAATTGATTTTCCTGTATTTACCGAAATCCCCTACTTTGTTATGTTACCTATTTGTATGTGTATTTAACAAAAAAAATCTTGCTAGTAGGTCAAATACTTGAAGTTAACATTAAATATCTTACCAAATAATTTCGCAAGTTACCAGCAATAGCAGCATTTTTTATAGTCTCTCTAGATATCCATATAGTTTATCATATATAGGTGTATGTCTACAATGTATAAAGTTCCGGGGAACTGATAACTATTTAGTTTTAAATCTTATATTGATAAGAGACCCTCATGGTTTCGTTAAATGGTTACGTTTCCTACACTAAATATTTTACCCTAAAAGTAGCCTATAATTGTAGTAATCTAACATAATATTGTAATATCTTCAAGTGTGTATATTGTGTGGAGTGGATGTACCTGTTTCTTTCCGTATTTATTCCTATTCATGTATATTATGTAAAAAATAATACGAGTTTCGAGATTCGACGCACGCACGCGAGACGATTATAAATTTCATTTTCATGAGAATTGTCTGAAACAATTGGGTTCGTTTTTTCATTCAATAAAGAGGGGCTGAAGGAAAATTGGTTTCAAAGGAGAAATTGGAAAAGGAAACAAGTGAAAATATCATGAGGCAGCTACAGAGCTTTCTTTGTATTTCGCTTTTTAACAGGAAAAAGGAGAAAGTCTATAATTTAAATTTTCAAGTCACAAAAAATGTTTAAAGAAGTAAGTAGAGGTAGAGCCTATTTGTGATTGTGTTCCATGTATTTATAAAAGTGTCCTCTAAAGCGAAGCTCTTAGTAATCAAGATTTGGTCAAGTTTATAAAAAATTCTCTCTGGTTTCCAAGGAATATGTATGTATGTATTGGAGTTTTTAGTTTGAGTGAAGGAATCGAATTCAATATTTTTTTAGAGAGGAAAGGTAAGAATATATAGTCAATTTGTGATTGATTTTAAGTAGTAAGTAGAGGAAAAACTCATGATGAAAAATATATATTGGAAAGTTTAGTACAAAAATTGGGACTCTTATTTTTTGGTTGCGCGGTAGCTACGTACATATTTCGTATATAGTAAAACATTTCATCATTACATAATTTTTAGGACCGTATAGTCAAGGAGAAGGTGACAAATTTCAAAAGATAGTCAGTCAAACTCGATAAAACAAACTTCAATTCCTGAGCAATATCAAATTGATCATGTATAAGTAAAATGTAATTTGTAGTTTAGTTTGCTCGCTGAAATATTCACAAAAGAAAAAAATTGGTTGTTAGAGCTATTCTTTACCAAACTTACTCATTTCATTATAATCATTATCATTCTAAAGTTTGGTAATACAGTTGACAAAAGAATAATTGTTGTAGGGCAGTATTAGTTTTTAGTACGTGTTTGTCTCAAACTACAAACTAAAATAAAAATTGGACACATTTCATTAGCTTCTCGTACGTTCTTCGGTAGCAGTTCATAAATATACAGCTTGGAATGTAGTGTTAATAATACACGCGTCATCATCAGTTTCATTTCCAGGGAAGAAAAAACATTTAGTTTTTCTTCTTCTTCTTGAAATAAGTATCCGCATAGTGATTTGAGAGCGTGTTTGCAATGTCACCAGCGTTTCCCATAGAATGATTTTGGAGTGCGTTGGGTGACACACCCAAAACCACATTGGAACCTCCGTTATTAAGCCCCATTGAGGTGGGGAGGAATCCATCAATATCTAAACCACTCTCATGGTTTACTTTCCTTTTTTGACCCATGTTGTTCATCATATTGTTGTTATTATTATTCATAGAATTCGCTCCAGGGCTGAGGGAATGATTCCCCCAAATGTTGCGGCTCTGCTGGGCCCCGCCTTGAAAATTGACGGAATGATGATGATGGTGGTTGTGGTGGTGAGGGTGATGATGATGTTGTTGTGGCCCCCCAAAACCCCCCGAATGTGCTGGTGGACTCCCCAACACCGGATTGCTCCAGGGGGTTGGCGTTGGGGAAACATTCCCGTTTCCCGACTCGAGAAGTCCTTTGTTTGAAGAGCGTGGGAAAGGGGAGTAGGATGGAGAACGGGGGCTGGAGCTGCTCATCTCACTGCTCCCATTCGAACCACTTCGCTGAGGCATTGATTGTCCTCCGTGGTGACTTCCATTATGTCCATTATTGTGGAAGGAGCGGTTATTACCTATTGGGGATGGTGGAGTGCTCATTCCAGAGCTCCAAGCGTTGTGTTTCATCCCTGCGTATCCGTCTCCACCACCTCCTTGGTCTGTTTTCATGGATTGCATAAGCAAATCGAGAAGGGCGTTGGATACGCCACCTTGATCCAATCCACCAGAGAGATTAGATTGACGCTGAAGATGGGACACATTCTGTTGTAAAAGTCCATTATGAAGCCCCTGTTGGAATGGTAGTTGATGGGAGTTGTTTGAAAAGGGAATGGGGGACTTTGCCCCATTTCCACCATCATTGGGAGCCATTCCATTCCCACCCAAGATGTGACACAAGCTTTGTGGATTGCTGAGGAGGTTATTTAGAGCCTCCTGGAAATCACCGTTTATCCCGTTCATTCCACGATTCCCATTTGGTGCACAGAACCCTGGTGGAGTGCTCCGAATTTGTTGAGATGGATTGTTGGGATTCAGCCCAAACAGTTGATCCACGCTTCTTGCTGTAGATGAGCTGTTTGGGTTGGACATTGGGCTTTTCATGAAAAGTGGGCTGGTGTTTCCCGAAACTGATTGGGAATCTGGAGAAGATGGCTGTCCAAAGAGGGAGTACCAAACTGCTTGTAGCGGATCACCTGGTGGTGATTTTGATGGGTTCATCCCGGTGTCCATTGGAACATCCAAAGTTGGTGAACTCAAGCCAGATGGGCTTGGAAGAAGGGGACTCTTTTGCATCCCATTAGATCCAAAGCCAGAACCCTTGTTGTTCTTGTATGATGACCATTGATCCTCCTTTCCAGAGTTGGAGCCACAACTATTTCCTGTGGAAGATCCGGGTGACATCAAAAGTCCATTTGATTGGAAATATCCATGTGGAATGCCACCAGGAGCTTGTTGGTCCATTTGTCCCATTCCTCCCATATTGTTTCCTGACGCTAAGCCAAGAAGTGTGCTCAAATTGTGTCCACCATTCATGTTTGGAATGCCATTCAAAAAGTGGTCGTTGCAGAGACCACCACCTCCATTTGATGAAACATTTGGAGATGTCATACCAGACCCATTGTTCCCTTTGCTCATTGCCTGCAGAGCAGCTAAAAGCTGTTGATTTTGAAGTGTAGAAGCTGCTGCAGAGTTTGGAGAAATTTGACCACTTCCTCCTGGAGTTCCACCTGGTGTCAAAGGGGAACCACCATTCTGCTGAATTTGTGATGCCAACAATAGAGTCAAAGCTGTTTGGTGGGCGTTCTTAACAAGATTGGAGTTTTGTTGGTTTGATGTAGGAGAACCGAATGGAACTTGAGGGCCTTTGTGATACTGCTGCCTCTTGCCAGCTTCTGCGTTGACGCCTTTACCCTTCTGTAAATCTTGTATTTGCTGCATGATTATTGCTTGAAGATTCTGTGCAACTGTAAAATCAACAAAACAAAATCCACATCTTTATTTCACATTCCCCCAATACGAATTTTCCTGGGTTGGCATTCTCATTTTCCACTTACACACTGGGTTCTGCTTGGCAAGACTCTGAAGTTGCTGGAAAACTGCTGGTGCCGGTGGATCGGGTAGAAGAGCACTCTTACCCTTGTTAGATCCCTGGAATGTTAAATAAGAATCCTGTATTGATTTGACATGCTTCCTTTCAATTAAATTGCTAAATGATTAGTTGATGTTTATGTTATCATTATCAGGTGACTAACCCCATCATTAAGAAGCTTCAAGTAGAGATTGATGGCTCGGACTCCTGGAATATAGTAGGAAACTCGAATCCTATGACCATGAAGTAGGTACCCATCCAATGCTTGCTGTGTTCTCTCCGCATCATCCTCATTGATAAACTCCACAAGACCCCAGTCTTGAGGACAGCCATTTCGTAGTGCAATCTGGAAGATGAGGATGCATAAGTTAACGTTATATGTACTCCATCGTTTGTCTCTTTTATAATGATTATTTATGCTACTCATTTTAAATGAGAGCAAGGTTGGTTCCTAACCTGACAATACGGTGGGTTTACTACGGTGCTGAATATACGACGAAATTCTCCCATGTCACGATAATTGGAGGGCAAGTGGTCAATGTAGAGGCACTTGGAGTGGAGGGACCTTACCGTTACATGACTAGAGTCAAGCCAATCGCAGACTGCTGTATAATCCAGAATTTGTTTCCCATCCAAGGCATTCTTTGCCTGAAGTGCTGCTTCTTTCGTGACATATTCCACAAAGCCATATCCTTTGCAGTCGCCTAAACATATTCCAAAAGTACATTATTGTTTAAAACGGCACTATTATACAGAACTAGACAGTTTAAACTAGGAGGTAACGACAAGAATAAAGTACCTGTTTTCTCGCTAATCATCAAGAAATAGCGGCGAACCTCTCCATATGCAGAAATCAAGTTATGGAATTGCTGATCTGAGTATGTAATTGGGAGCCTTCCAACACACAAGAGCATTTCTGTTGGGGAAGGTACTATTGTTATACGTTGCCCTCTTAATGTGAAAACAGCATTTCGGTCCCATTCTTCCAGCATCTGGAAATCCAATTCCTTCACGTTTAAACATATATCATTTATTTTATTTTTATACTTTACTGTTATCAAATACTTACCTCTGGAGAACAAAGGGCTACCCTTGCAGATCCTGATTGAATTGTAACTGACTGGACCTCCCATTCTCCTAATAACTCACGGATTTCCTGGAAACAAAACGGAAACAGAATTTAAATACGCTACAATACATTGACCTCAATGCCTTCTAAAATTCATAGCTGCTTAACATCAATTCAGTACACGACATAATGATGATGATGATGGTGCTGCTGACAAAGTAACACTTTTTTAATGCGTAACAAGAACAAATGTGCATGGAAAATGATGCATCAGCAAGTGTATTTATGTCCATAGAAAATAATTATATGCTGTAAAATGATGCTGAATGAGCACTATTCTGACCCGTTTAACTTTCCATCTCATTTTAATTTGATTCAGAAAACAAATTCGGCTTGTTCATAAGAGTCATGTCTATATTTTGGAGCAAGTATTCAATTATCCTTATTCTGGACAATAACTAAAAATGGGCAGAGTCAAAGGTCCTGACAAACCACATCTAAATTTCAATAAAGTTCTTTGTCTCCTAGGTCTATTGTTTCTCTCCTTGGTAAGTAAGGTTCTAAGTACTAGGCATTCAAGTGTCTATAACCTCCAGCAGCTTCTTTAAACTAAAAATATTGTTTGATTTTGCAGAATTACGTTGCAAGCACCGACAAGAAAATATGCGTTAAAGCGTCCGACTGCTCACACTGCTCCTTTATAAAATGTGGAGTGTGTATTCAAAGTGGGTGTAAGTGCATTCCACGCCTCATTGCATTTATCTCAAAAGTATTTCACGATGAGGCAGAGGGAGACCACCAAGAGTGTCATGTACAACCCTGGAACTTCTTTTCGTCCTAATAATTACTTTGTTTTGTAACTACATACTTATGCGTAAAAATGAGAAACAGTAAACATAAATTTGCAATAAAAGATGAGTTATGATAATTACATGTTGTCTCATGTTGCCCCAAAATATAGGAATTGATTGCATTTCACTTGGAACAAAAGATAATAAAAAAAATTGCTGAGAAAAATTAAATTCAGTTGTATTCCCAATACGGGAAGTATTCCGATCCGATCATGTCATATGTAAGAATCCAATTGAAGTTATTTTGCATGCGATATGATTAAGTGGATGGGAGACTTCATTCTAAACTCATTGTTTGATTTCCCTTGACAAATGATGTGCGTGCTTCTAGACAAGGAGCAGACATAACTACAAGCAGAGTTGTAAATAGACTCTCATAACTTAATACATGTAGAAATGTCTCAAATAATATCAAAGCAATGTATTTTTTATGCGTGAGCTGCTTCCATAATTTTACATGACAGTAAAAGGCAAAAGTTTAAAACTGGACGAATGCCCCCCCCCTTTCCACTCCACTTGCAATTTTAGTAGAAACGTATGTAGTATCATCATAAAAATTCACCTTCGCATTCCTATTTCCATCAGTCAAACACATGTGCTCTTCTGGTACGTTCATAAAATGAGCTATTTTGGTTAGATAGAATGATGATAAATAGTTGGTTTCAGAGTGTGCGGTGATGATAGGTTTTGCAACTCATTTTTACTATGAAACGTCGTAAAATGTGCAGCACATATGTGCATAAAATTCTCAAATGTGTGTTGGTCTCATAAAGAAGACGCTTCCTCTCAACTTGATACCAAATCGTATTGATATTTGTGTAGTAAACATTTTATGTAGCCAAGAAGATGGAATGTAATATTAAAATTGAAAAATGTGACAAGAAATGTGTGTAAAAGCATAATATTGGGTATGTAATTGCACCACTTTAAGAAAATATAAATACCTTGAGGACTCTGTTTCTAAAAGGGAATTACGACTTACATTCGCATCATATCTGTTTTAGTGTCCAACCAACCAAACATAAAATCAGAATGGATGGACAAATATTTTATGCATAGTTTGAAGCGTTTAATTCCTCAAAATTGTAGGCAAGCTTTAGGATTTTTTCTGGCTCCGACATATTTGTGAGATCTGACGTGACGGCTGTCCCCGTAAAGTAAATATTTAGCAGGTAATCCAACAAAATCATCATCATCACCAACATCACAACGTGCTGCTTGCCATGCCCAAGAACATATTATTTATTTTGCAGTTGTCGTTGCCCAACTTCGTTAGTTGGGTTTGCTTATTTGATTCCCTTGCGCACGATTTTTTTCCCTGAGAGTTGAAGGAGAAATAGTTAAATTACGTGAAAATGCCAAGAAAGTGACAGGAAAGAGATTCATGATGCACAAATGTTTCTCTTCTCCTCATCCTCCAAAGAATTCCCGATGGAACATTCAGCCAGTTTGTTGTCTTGTAAATGGCAAGTCTACCACCTACCTACACAAAATCATACTTATCACGAGTATAAATACACTTTCTCATGAACTCGTTCGTGCTCATCCTTTCATATTCTTGGTAAACATTATATTATGGTTGTCCTTTGTCTTATCGGGATGCATTTAACCAAGCTTGCAAAAAAATACATATGGTTCAAACAGTACAAAAATACTTTTACGCTACAGAAACAAAAGTGCATGAATTTCCATCGCAAAAATAATATGCAGAAACATTCAAGATTTGAAAATTCAAAAGCATTCAAGACGGGCTTTATACTTTTGCAATGATGATAAAACCAAAGTAAGCCAGCAATCATTTTTTTGTATGAGGTACGTGCATAATTCGTGAATAATAGGATGAATGGATAAATATGGTCACATAAAATTTGTAGGTAAGTAATTCAGAATTGTGCTGTGATCCTACTTTATCCTCCCATTTGCATCATCACTGTTTCTATTACCATCATCCCAATCATTTCTCCTCCACTGATCTACTGACGAAGGCATTGGGATGACTATAAAAAACAAGCTACGTTGACATTTTATTGATTTCATTTTGTAGCAACGCAATAATAAATAATGCTGAGGAGCGAAGCCAAAACACATTCCATTTCAAACTGTCAATATATTACGCCATGTCTTGTAACCATGAGTCTATCCAAACCAAACCAAACAAAACCACACCACCGCTACCAACATCAAACTTTAAAGACCGAGGGAGACAAAGAACAAAAGGATTTAAAAACGGAATGACGAAATATATTGCCAACGTCAAGCATATAAGCGGAAACAAAATATGAAGCAATAAATGAGTAATAGCTCATTTAAAACATGAAACCTATGTTATCCCTGTTTTATAAGTTGTCTTGAATATAAAAATGTTTGTGTAATACTCAAAAACTAGACTGAAAGGAGCTGTAGTTAATTGCTGATATACATTATTTAATTACGTAATAACATTTTTACTGCCATCAAATCAATGCCAAAGTTGGCAATCAATGTTGAAACAGGGCTACAGTTGACTCACTCAGTGTATTTAAGTATGCAGAATTTAGATTTGACAAAAGTAATAATGTTTTCATTTGTGACATCTTATTCATCTCAAAACAAATAGTTCTGAACAAGAGTGTGTGCGGACTAACTTTGTATTGTCTAAGAAATTTTTATAAAATTTCCAGACAGACAAAATACATCATATATTTCTTTTGATTCGTGTTTGAAGCAAGTAACTTTCTTGTTTATATTTCACTAGAATTTTTACTGATAAATTGTCTTGGAGTTTGCCTCTACTCTATTTAAGAACTTTCAATCCTGTCCACTTGGTTCATAGATCTCGTCTGTTAAACGACAAACGACTCAAAGCCCTGAGCTGACCAAACGAAATTGATTAAGTGTGACATTTGGGATACAATAAATTGTCTAGCACCGGTGGAATTTATTTGCTATTTGTTTGACCACTTTCATTCCCATCTGAAATGGAAAAGTCACTGTTCCTTCTTGTTGTTGCTATTTACGTAGCATTGTGTTGTGCCGCGTCAACAAAGTCAATTCATAAATTTTCTGAGGAAGACATGAGGGGAAATGTAAGATAACTTTTGTTTACTGAAATAAATAACTATTTATAGAAGCAGTTTTGAAATTGCTGTTGCATTAGTAATTTAATGTGAGCTCAGCGTACGGTTCCCAACTGTTTGACTGATTTCTAAATGGGTTGTAATTTTTGTAGGAAATTTTTAACGAGATATCTTCTGAATTGATGGAAGAAAAACATACAGCTTTGATGACCAACGACATTCAGGTTTCCGCCCCATTCCCTAAAGGCGCACCTAGCTCACTCAACAAAAACTCGGAGACCCAGGAGGAAAGAGAGAACGATGCTGAAGAGGATGAAGACGACGATAGCGACTCAGAATCAAACGAGTACCCAAATTATCAATCTAAAGAGAAAACTTCTTCCTCACAATTATTGTAAGTGACTGGAAATTTAGTACGGGGTGAAAAGAATCGAAATATTGAGTTAAAAATGGTTAGTGAAGCAGTCAAGAAATATAACCTGGCTTTTCTCCTTTTCTTCGTAGTAACCCAAACAAGGCTCCTTCTTCCAAATTTGAGCATATGATGGACTTATTTTACGGGCTGTAAGTGAATTTTTTAACATTTCCATCCACAAACAATATGTATATGTATATATATATATAATCGATTTACAGGAGGAACGTACAAGTCTAATGAATTGAATTTATCATTTCCTCTATATTCTAGCTGCTCATGGATCTACAATACGGTTACCGCTAGCGGTTGACGGTTGACATGGCCAACCTTTTTTTCATTTTAAATGTATAATTAAAGGAAACCAATGTACATTATAATAATGTCTACTCGACATAGAAAGTCTTTCCGTAAATTAAAGAACATTTACTACCACAAAACGCAATTTTTCAGACCAGCTATTCCATAATTCATTTAGTTTTTGATTGCATTACAATTGTTAGGCTTCACAATTCAATAACTTGTTGACGTCTACAGCATCCAATATACTATTTATAAGCCATCCATTTTTATAATTGAGAATAACAACCACAGTCGGAACTGGCAACTAAAGGAGAGGAGAAGAAAACTCGGGTTGGCAAAGGAAAACCGGAGCTTGTTTCATAATAAGAGGCTAGAAATAATGAGAGACATACGTACATGAAAGAGTGAATATATTCTCATAAAAGCAAACTTTCAGTCTCCGTCTGCTTTGAAGGAAACCCAACTTCAAAGTTGGGGCAGAGCATACCATAACCTTTCTCACAAACGAGGTTGTCAAGTGAAAGCGGAAATGAAAGTTTTTTCTAGTTTGATCAACCAAACAACCTATCATGTGGTTAGGTTGGTTCGTGCCCAAATAGTGGTAAAAAGTCTGAAGCAACAATTTTGTTAGGGGTAAAAACAGAACTTCATAGTGGGTTGCATAAACTAACTCACAACAGACCAGAGAGTTGCCTCCTAGCATTCCATTCTGAAGGCCGATTAACTTTGGTTGGTACATACGTAAAGCTATTACTTAAACCACTCTACATGTTCAAAATATCTCATCTCATCTTTCATTCTTTATGATCTCCACCTTCGCCTCGTTGAATAATATGTCATGTCAGCTTTTTGCTTGAGCTAACCTCTTTCTTTCTGCTCTTTAGCGGGGTGTGTGACAGTGACCAATTTGTTGACAGAGAGTGGGTACACAACACTGAGGTAGTGTGTGTGTGTGTGTGTGATTGATGAGTCACTTGTTGTAACCTGGCATTTTAGATTGAGTCAAATCAGGATGATGAAGTCGTTCCTAAATATCAATAGAATTGTGCAAGTTATTTAGCATGATTTTGAAAAGCTTCTCCAAGCTAGCTCCGAGCATAAAAGTTTTTGTCTCCGAGTTGAGTTTGTGTTTCCCATTCCAAAAAAAAACTTTTTCCTGTTCCAGTTCCCTCGTTTTGAATTGATGAGGTGAGGCTACAAAACGGTTTATGAGTCTATCATTGAATAATGTTATTTACGTTCGTTGAAATGCGAATAAGTATAAATGAATGATAGTTGAGAGTTTAGGCACACGCTTTCAGAAAAGAATTGAGTAGTTCCATACCCAGTTGTCGACTTGTGTGAACCTCATATTATTTTGTTTGACAAGGGAGCCGATGTGAGGTACAACATATTGTAGTTGGTTAGTACAGTTCAATCTCCCAAGTGAAAAAATCTTTTCTGTTTACTTTTCAAAACCAACCAATTCAGCAGCAGGAGCACTCAGTCAGTCGGAACTTTGGTCATGACCAGACCAGACCAGGCCACTTGACAAAAAAATCTCAAGTCTCTACTCAGGCAAAAGCGGAAACGTTGCGTTCCTTCTTTGCAATCAGTATATTATGAGTTTCCGCTATTCAATACAGTTTATAGACAGAGTTGCATAGACATTTCATGTCAGAGAGAGAGAGAGAGAGAGAGCGTGTATCATTGTCGTTGTAAAAGGGATTGAAACCCGATATTTGTGTGTGTAGGGAAAGGCGCACTTTTATTCTTCTCTCTATCTCTACAGGGGAAAGTCTTCATAAAATATTCATGACAAGTAGAGTGAGTCTTTCCCTCCAGACGAAAGTGCACATGGTTACACACACATAAAAGCTTTCTCATTTGCTTTGCTTGCTACTACCTAAAAGTAGCTAGTCTATAACATTTTTTTTAAATGGAAACTAGATACACCTTTGAAGCATTCATTCGTATAATATTCTGAGACACAAGTCTCTCATCCTGGTCCACATGAAATTGTGGACGTCGACATATTTTCCGCCCATAATTTTACTGCATATTTAAGCCCCTTGGGTTTCCTGAAGTTGGATCCGGCCTTTGAAGACTCATCACAAAGAACAAAGGGAAGGCCCAAATCGGCACAAGGTTGAATGTTAATTTAGTAGATACAATAGGAAAGCCACTCTTCCGTTCGGTATTATTTGAAGTATTGTTCCTTTAAAGAAGTTAAATGAAAAGTAGATTATTTTCGCTAAAAAAAAGGCATGTAGCATGTATCAGTATTATTTGGCAGGAAATTCTCCGATTCTCATTGACACACTTCAAATGGTATCATTTAATATGTATTTTTTGTAGGTGTAAAATATGCCAGTCGTAAGAAATGAAATTGGCATTTCTAACGACTATTAATGACGTGAGAAGTGGCAGCTGTGAAAACTGAAGTAGATTTTTGTGAAGAATTTTTTTGAATCTCTACAGCATCCATGTCATACTATGCCAATCCCAATTGCGTTGTTTTCAAATATTTCAGCAAGTAATTTATTTGCAAAGAAAAAATGCATTTCTTCACCCACTAAAAACAAGTTTTGCAACTTCCCGCTTTAAAACGAACATTTCTAAAAAAACGTCAAGTGCTATTCCAGAAGAATAAGCTTGCATTTTAGCAATAACATACGTTAGTGAAAATAGAACCTGAAAGTTGATACCATTTTTGCATTTCCAAGGAATTTCAAAGGAATAGTACACATACATATGCAAACGCAAAACATTTTCATTTTTCTGGTACTTGGGAGGATGCATCTATGAAGATGAAGTGGAACGCACAAGGGATCAACTTATCATCAACAACACGACCAACAGAACAAAGGAAAAGAGAGGAAAGGATACACGTAGCATTCGTTGAAGCATATTATTTTTCTTCCTGTTCTCAACTTTCACGCAGCCGAGCTCAGCGGGTCTCCAGAGGTGTTGGGGATTATTCAACCATTTAGTATCAAATGGCAACTCAACCATTCAACTGTGTCCTTTTGCTACAAATAAAATAAGCTCAATTCGGAAGGAAAACATGGATACTTCCGTTCCGTCCAAGCATAATATTGTTTCTCCCTTGAGTAAACTTGATTGTGAAAATGCAAACAATATATTTCCCATTTTTCAATTTTTTTCTTCCTTTTTTCTATGCAGCAATGAGAAAAATGATGACAAGAAGAATTTTTTTTGGACTAGACGTGAGACAGAGAGGAAAGGAGTTGCAACTAAAATAAGTAATACAATGAATTTCAACATAATAAAACAGAAGAAGAAATATCCATGTTTTTTTCCTGCCATTTTGGAAGTTTCATCACATCACATGGCCGGAAACATGTTAAGTAGGTAGGAAGAAACATGGGGAAAAGGGCCTCTTCCCATGTCGTTCACAAATGATACTGTTACTGTTATTGGAAACATTTGGAATAAGCCAACACAGCAACATATAATATAACATGCATATGGGAGTCAACAGGAGGTATGGCTCCTGCTGCTGCTCCTTAGCTTCTGTATCCATCCATGCCAAATAAATTGGAGAACACTTTCCCTTGTAACGCTGAAAAAGACATGTACCTGGAATTCATTGACATTATTGCATTGTTTCCGTTCCATTTTTTTAGTTAGTAACGAACTAGTCAAATTCAAAGCAGGAGGTAAAAGAAGTACAAGAAGTACGTTCAATTGTAAATTGCAATCATGCATGCCATCCGTATACATTTACAACCAGGTGGTCATGTATTATTACATGTATATATGATTGGGAATTTGGATTGGTGCTGGTTTCGATTTCCGTCTGTGACTACTACCCAGAAGCAAGATTCAATTAGATTTGAGGACAATTTTCTTTCCTTCTTTTTTGGTCCCTTGTTCTACACGGAGGCAATCAACTAGGTTTATTTGTCTGCCGGAAATGTAGCAACGGAGTTTTATACATTTATAGGTATGGGACTATGTTTGTAAATATCCAAGCTAATTTCCGTTTCGAAATTCTTCACAACTGGAGAAAAAATATCATCCAAGATGGTAAAACAATTGCAATTTTCCAAGTATTTTCCTCCGTTCTATACACATAATGGTATGTACGTGGTGGTTAGAACTTCAAAAAGGAGAATGAAACAAGTTATCATGTCATGAAAAGTAAAGTGGTGGAACAACCAAAGTCCTTTCCTTTACTTGCTTCCAGAAGTAAGTGGGATGAGTAGGTAGATGGAAAGAGGAAAACGGGTGCAACATAAAAAAGAGTCTGCATAATGTACACACGTGGAGAATCATAGTTACCTAGTGATTCAAAGAGTGTGTCTTTTAGCTGCTGTTGGGAAACGTTGTTCACCTTATCTTGCCTTTTCCTTCTTATCGTTTGTCTCAAGGGAAGAAGAAAAGCACATGGTATGACTGACTCTATTGACCATGTAAAAACGTCAGCATTTTCTGGTAGTGACTCCGACGCAAAAAAACTAACTCCATTAGGAAGGAAATCAGTCAAATAGAGTTACTCAAAGGTCAGTCTAATTATGGACACAAAACAAAACTAGACAAGGCTTTAGAAAACCATTTGCTTCGTTTCCAGACAAGAAAACAAACATTGAATTTTATTGGCGGAATAATAACAACAAATGTGCAAATTTGACATTTTCTGGACGACGGTAAGACGTGTATGTAGTAGAAACCTATTAATTCTTAGATTCTTTGAAAGTTTAATAAAATACCGATGAATAAGAATCGACCAAGGAAGTTAATGACTACAGAAGCATTCAACTTTTTGCACATGTTCTAAAATGGTGGTTGTTTCCAATTAATCTCAATGTGATGTTTTCTTGTCGAATAAAGCTTTGTACTTTACACAGTCACAAGTCTGCTATGAGTAGGCAAAATTCTAACTAAAATATGAATACAATTAAGCAAATAACAAACAGAAATTGATTTGCTCTATTGGAAACATTAAATCTGTTCTGGCTTTTCATGATTTCATGGTAACGGTGGAGAAATATCTCTTCGTGTCAAATCCATATCAATTTCTTCATTTACAACGAGAGGCATTAGCAGACATGCATGAATGCATGAAATATTTTCTCAGCTTCAAATCTCAAGAGTTACATACTGATGCATGATGCCTTTTCTCAGGCAATTGCTTTAAAAGGATATGGGAATATAAGCGATGAGAAAAATACGAAAAAAGACAGTATCAAATTAAAATACAAGTGTACTTATATTCCGGGAAACTGGTTAAAAGTCCAACAAACATTTTTAATTTTCCTCTACAGCTTGATCAGCACCGAGCTAATAAAAACGAGATAAAATGCATGGTATGGAGTATCGAATAAAGCATGACTTAACCTTTTTCTCTCATAATCAAAATATTCTGCTTAGTCGATCGAAAGCAGACGTCAATACGCAGACAAAGGAGGACCACTTATTCAAAAACTATGTCAAAAGATAAAGAGAAAGACTTGTTATTGGCAATGATCGTCATCAACTTCATTCAACACTGAACCAGCATTACCAAACGACACTCAATTTCCTTGTTCAGATTCAGACCTTTTACAACTCGATCTGATGCCAAAAATACATCATGTTCACTATTTGCATAATCTACGTAATTAAAATCAATTTTCTGTCCTACTTAGATTGACATGCTTTCATGTCATTTCATTAGTGTCCTCAACTATTTACATGCTCGCAACATCCAGGTACAAAATGGAAATTTGGTAATTAAAACCTTTGAAGTAATCCTGTGACATGATAGAAGGAAACGAGATGTCATTATTGTTCCTTTTGCTGTTGCTGACAAACCTATCTCCCGTAACATTTTCTATTATGGAACCTAGGTGTGCTTTGTTACCAATAAAATCTATTTTGCTCATGAGCTGGACGTTTTATCCATTTTAAATGCTCTATACCGGTATCCAGATTGTATTGTCTATGTCAATGGATGGAGAGTGTTTATGACATCAAAATGTCACTGGGCGCTTTGAAATCTTTTTGCAAACTCCAGGATGACAAAACATGTCATGTTTATGATCATCATCTTTTCAATGCCCGCTGCTATTACGTATTAAGTAGGTGGAATGGAATGGAATTGGCAGTTTGTGCTTTTTTCATCTGTATTTCAATCAAGTGTCTCCCCTAGAAATGAGCGTCACTGTCAACATCATGTTTTGAAAAATACAGAATTATCAAAACCACTACGGTTGAAAATGTGAAGTCAAAATCAAAGACTTGTTTCAAAGGCTACGCCATTTCTTCATTACAATCAAAAATGGGAACCTGGATGGAGTCACTACATCAGCATCAGCATCATCATGACGTCATTAAATACTGACATGTATTGTCCGGCATATAAGCAATGAAAACGAACATACCTGAAACAAAAAAAGAGAGAATGTTTAGATAACATTGTTCAACTACACCACACGTATATAAATGTATAATGAAAGGTAAAGGTTGATATTGCAGAAAAAGTAAACAAGGATTCAAAGAGCTGCGTTGTTTTTGCTTAGCTTTCAATTGTTTTCCATTTTAATATCAAAAGTGAATTGGTTGAAATTTTTGACATCTGATCATTTGTGTAGGTAGTTATGACAAGGACAGGAAATTAGTTTGGTAGAAATAACATCTAAATATAGTTTAGCGTCAGGGTTGGAGTGAAATGGGAAATAGAAAAACAATACCCTATCTTTATAAGTTATTAATAATAACGCATGGCTGGTGAAGTTTTGAATTGACATAATTTCGGGACAAAATGCGAAGAGAAAGAGACGGCGGATGAAATAACAAAGAACAACAAATTCTGTTGAAAAGTGTGATGGAATCAAGTTTTTTTTACTGCAGCTAGATTCCGTACACATACAAGAACTCTTGTCTATTGTCTTTCTAATCGTAAAAGGAAAATTATGAAAAGAAGCATGGAAGCATGGGAAATAACAGCGTTTAAAAACACGACAGTTTTCACTTCGTATAACACATCATTTTTATTTATATGGAAAAATCTCGTCACTCGTCTACGTTTTGTTCTGCTTTCTATTATTCTGTCTCCCTTATTTCCTTGGAGTCTCGTTTCCCCTTTTTACATCATTTTCAGAGAGCTTCATTTCCGGCGGAATAATATTTTTTTTCATGGTAAACAATAACATGGAAAGAAAAGAAAATTCTGAGCTTCTGCATACAATTTGTAGTCGTGAGAAAAACTCAATTTGTCTTTGAATCATCTATATTTCTGCGGATTTAATAAGAGAAGAAGAAAACGGGAAAATGCTGCTGATTGAAGAAAGAGAAGAAGGAGAACCCATCCGCTTTGCTTCACACTTTTTCTTGTAAATTCAACGTAGTCATGGTTGAGTTGTAGCGTGAAATGCAGTTTTAGTATGAAAAAAATGCCGAACTTTTTGGGAAAAAATGAAGGATAACGTAAGAGCAAGAATGCCATAAAAACGTGTGAAACAACATATTCTAAACTTCATTCTTGTTTATAAGACGCTACCGCTCAACAGCCCTTTAGTTTTTAAATAATTTCATGAAATTTTTTATGGAGGTTTACATGAAGGTTTACTTTTTAGAGCATGCTAACTATCAAGTTAGTACGAATGTGGTCTAAAAATAGGATGATATTAGAAAGTCCAAAGGGATGGTGTGAGGACATGATGCATGCTCAATTTAATAGGCTTATGGAATTATGTGCGTATAAGAATTTTCTAGTGAACTTTTAAGACCACTTAATTAAGTTTATTTTCAACTAAACGACATGCCATGGGCAAGAGACGGAAAGAAATGGGAAACCGAGCTCGGTACCATTTTCCCTGGAAGCGTAAAACAATTGTGCTTTTTTATACATGCTTGCTCGCTTGTCATTTCATCAGCCTCGTGGCGATGAAAAATTCTGTGTTAAAGCATTTGAATGATGTATTGTATTCAAAATATGATATGACATTTTTAAACGTATGTGTCCGTGATATTAGGGAGATTCACACTCATTGCATGACACATTTAAAAAAAAACAAAAAAAAATGCATGTAAAATAGCTGCGAATTGAATGTGGTTCAAAGATTTGAGTATTTTACAATGTATTACATTAGACATGCCACATCCGTCCAGTTAACAACAACTCAATTTTAGCCAAAAAATAATGCGTTCCAATTTCTAGCTGAACCATGATTAAATTCATGTGCTCACCCAAAATGAGCAACTCAATTTTATCAGAACTCCCAACAACTCTATTGTCACCCATGCATCGCATGAGATAGGTTGATTAGCAAAATTTTGGCTTGCGAAAGTGACAGCTTTTTTTTTCACCACACATGTATTCTCCGCTTAATTTTATGAGCTTCTGAGATCCCCTTTTAATCCAGTCTGGTTATGTATGCGTCACACAAACACATCGCGATTGTGCTGACCATTTTCAAAACACAACTTCCAATCGGAGCATTTGTGAAATATACGAAACATATTGAAGTTTTTTTATAAAAATTTAACTACAAAACACACAGAAGCTCAAGCACCAACTCGAACATAAGCTGTTTAGTTTAAACACATTGAAAAATGTATGGAAACCTCCACTTTTTATCCACAAGTACTGATCCATGAGTGGTGTGGCAAGCACCAGTTTTTCAACAACTTTAAAAACGTGTGTGTATCCATTCATCCGTCTCAATGGTTGGCATACTTTCCGGTTTTTTGCTGCTTAATCTGAAGATGCCACACGTTCCATCATTTTTAATCTTTTGCATGTGTTCCTTCTGTTGTACATAACCTAGCAATGTACTGTAATGATGAGAAACTGCAGCTCAAAAATAAGCCCAGACACAATGCATCTATTTAAAATGGAAATAGGATATAGGTTTTTGGTGACAGAACAAAGCTCTTCTTTAAAATTAACTGATTCCCGCTTTTGAATGATGTTTTGGAATAAAATAGCTAAAGATTAGAATTCCAAGTTGAGTCAAGACAAGACATGACATGACTCCTAGCAGCTTTGTGTTGTTTTGTTTGCCCTCCAATCTTCTACAAATTGATAGAGAATGTTAACAAAAATCACTTTCCCGTTCTCATTACGCAACCAGGAATTATAGAAGAGGAGAGAGTGAGCGAAAAAATGTAATTAATTCACAAAAGTTCTAGTTCAAGGATGCCAATTGTCATTCTTTCCCACAATCCTTTTTTACCATTTCATTTCCCCCTCATTTCCGTCTTTCATTAGTGCATTGTTTTCAAAGGCGTGCGAGAAAAATTTGAGATGGGCCACAGTTTTAATCTATAGTCTGGCAAAGGAATGAGCCAGTCTTCTCAAGAAAAAGGAAAGCCAACGCGCAACGTCACTTAAAATTGGACCGTGATCTTTATTGAAAGTCATTGGCGTCATTTGACTCTACACATCCGAAAATACATACATACATACATATATATACTTTTGTAAGAAGCAATCAATCACCGAGACAATTTGGCTCGTTGTCATTGAGACAAAACGGCACTTTCTCAAAAGATCATTAGAACTTGATGTAGAAGATACACGTATTCATTGGGATGCTCTCTGCGGAAAAATAAACCCAAACTAAACCAATCCAAATAACATTATATGTATGTATGCATGTATCATTGAACTTTTAATTCGCAACACTCTCTTAGTGATGTATGAGCATATTTATGTAACATTTACGTAATTCCCAGCCTCTAAATGTGGCCGAAGACTGACTCTTATTTGATCGTGATGTAATCATAATCCCACATGTATTCATTATCATTGATTTTAACAAAACAAAACATGTATATGTACAATACTCATCAGGGATTTTAAAACAAAAAGTTCATGATGTACTGCGACGCTCTATCTCTCGTTGAATTATTAGTCTAATTATTGATGGCAGGCATTAGAATAACTTGGATGTCATCTGGGAAAGGGGGTTACTTTTTTTTAATTTGTAGCAAACAAAAGTGAACAAGAAAGTGGTGGAGATAAGCTCAAGATGAAGATCTTAGTTGAATAGTATTTCGCCTTTGTGTAAAAAGTTTTTGTTTGATCTCACAGCCTTCATAACATTTTCATACAGCAAATCCCAACCTCGCTGATGCTCATCGACAAAACCAAAACTCAGAAACTTTTCCTAGAGATACAACTGAGCTCGCGGATTAGTACACTACACTATCTGTGTGTACTACAATCAGCGCGCCGTCATATCCTCACCAGAGCGGAAATTATCATGGTCGATATATAAAAGGAAAAAAACGTAAATCCAACAGCTGCCATAATATTTTACATTGACATGCATTACGAATCTTGTTTCTTCTCTTTTCCCTTCAGCTCATATTTTCTTTTTCGTCTCTTCTACTTGAAGAAACACAAGTAATGAACATGTAGTTAGACACAGAAAGAAGTAAGAGAAAAAGAAGAAGAAACTCCACTTTTTTTAAAGGTTTGCTCCATCATCTCAATTCCTTCTACCCCAGCTGTCAAGTCACTCTCCCAAAAATATTTAAAGTGGGGTGGGATACACATCGATACGGACGGGAAGGCAGTGCCTCGTTTCGTTTTTTTGCAATGTCGCATAATATCAAGAGATATTCACAAATAGAATATGTTACACAATTTTTTTGATAATGACGATCATGATACGATAATGTGCCATGCTTACAGTCAGAAATGTGCAAATTGTAAATTTTGTCGGCGTATTTGATGTGGATTGGTTTGGATAGCTGTAGAGAAAAAAATTTCTGTAGAGTGTGAGTGGATCTTCTACACTAGGTACATGAGGACCAAACAAATTTGTTTGGTTTCAGAGGTGGCTTGTCTCTTTTTGAAAGGAGAGATTGGGAAATGATGCAAAAATGTCGGATTGTGAGCTCACTTGCTTTACATATCATCATCAATCCTCATCATGAAGCGTGACTGTGGCAATGTACACAACATTTTGGATGTGTGCTTCGTTTCTCAAAACTTAACCATCCATATTGCTTATCTTTCCATTGGATTGGAAACTTATTCGAGTTTTTTTATGTTTGCAAATCACAAACAAAATATTTTCTGTTCCAGAACGTTAGAGTAAAATGCAATAATATTAGGTATAACTCATAGATGCATGTTACCTACTAAACTAATGTGAGAATCAACTTAACAAGCGTTGGTAAAAATGGGGGAAAAGTTTTCTTTCGAGCTTTCCACTGTGAAGAAATAACGATGGTTGACTTTTGATTAAAAGACACAAGTCACACTAAACTTAACAACCAGTTGTATTCCTCCACACGTGAGCCAATCAGTACATCGCCTCTCCATCAAGTTGCAACTTTTTCTTAAGTATTCTTGAAGTGAGGAGAGATCACATCAGATCAAATCAAATCACGGACGGGAACATAGTCAACATCAAAGTCTTTAAAAAAGACAAAAATCCGGAATGCTGAAAACTCTTTTTGGAATGGAGTCATAGGCTTAAAAGGAATCGTGTAGTTGGTGAGTATAGCTCACGTTACGATAACAGAAAAACGTCAGCTTCATCATGATCATCAGTAAACCACAAACAGCCAATATACATTAGACAAACCGGCTGAATGGAGTGAAGTGAAGTGAGTGAGGGGCTCTCATTCAATCTGTCAACAAGCTTGTAGTATTCAACCGTTCGACATTCAACTCAACAGTCAGCACATGAATCGGGAAAAAAAACTTTTGAAGCAAAAACATATTCTAGAGAGATGGAGCTTTTACAAGTTCATTATTTTCCCCGTGTGTACAACGTAATGATTGCTGACAGATCCGGATATTTTTTCCTTGTGTAAAAACACAAACTTATTGGCATTTAACCATCATGCGCGTAAATCATCAAAGCAGTTGAATATCCGTCATTAAAATCGACTTTATAAATTCTTTTGGGGTCGATATGATATTGTTATATGAATAGACATGATGTGAAAACAGTCTCATAATCTCTCATCATAACTTTCCATTTTCCCCAAAAATATTTGTCAGTGCACCTATTTGGTAATAAATAGAGAATAGCTTAATGTACGTCATGACTTCAGGGCATTAATAAATATCTGGGAGCGGGTGAAATAAAAGATTCCTACCACAAAACATATCGATAATGAAATATTATGGAGGAGATGACAACGATGAAATGTAATTACCCATTTCGAATGGAAATCCCCTTTTCCACAAAGGAATGTTATGGTTTTTTCGTTTATTACCAGAGAAGATATATATATTTGATTTCTTTGGGATGATATATAATGTGTGCCAATAATACCATCACAAAAAAAACCTTACAAGCAACGAACTAACTTGTTTTTTCAGATGAAATTTATGCATTTATTTGAAGGGAGGATGGAGAAACTGGAGTGTAAACGATGGAGTAAGAGTGAAGGGGAGCAAGAGAAGCTTTTTACGACTCGCTTAAAAATACTATCGTTGGAAAGATTATGCTTTTTGGAGAAAATTATGAGATGTTTTATTAGCAGTCACGGGGAGCATTTATTACATACTTGAATTCCCTCTCACTACATTAAATTGGCATTGTGCGATGCCTACCTTCTCCCAACTGCTACTGCTGCTGCTGGGTTGGGAGGTTTATGAGAAAGCGTATGCAAAAGTGGATACATCATTCTCTACATCCATCCTTCCGTTTTTGATCCTTCACGTCAAAACTTTCTTTCTTTCATCAGTTTCTCTCACAGCCCCAGAAGCAGAAGCTAAAATGGGAGTGAAGTTGGCTAGAATATCTTTCCGTTCCCCTTTCTCCATCTTATGTCTAGAAACTGCTGCTGCTGCTACTGTGCCCTCATTAATTTCAGTAACGCTTTTGTGTTACAATAAATTCCATTATTTTCTAGCTCACCGTTTGATTCTCACATCATTAATAGTCAGCAAGTAGACTTTTAGTTCGCAATAAATTTTGTTAATGAGCTCATACAAATTTCTTCTCCACCTTCGTGTTTCCTAACCAAAGCAGAAAAAGGAAGGAAAGGTGGAGATGGTTGGGTGAAAGGGCAAATTATCATGTCAATAATCATTTAAATCACAATCAAAATAATATTGGAACTGGCAATAAGTGGAGTAAATTAATCTGAAACTTTTTGTTTCTTTGCGTTTATCTGCACGAATGCAAATAAGTATGCACTGAGCAATACAAAGTTTCAAAGTGGATAAACCAAATGATAAGAACATTTTAGCTTGTTTTCCACCAAAAGAAAATACACCAAAAAAACTGTTGAATAAATTGGAGCCAAATTTCCAAATTATTGTGAAAAGAACCAAAGTTTGGAGCTGATTCCTAATAAGTCATGATATAAATTGGAGTGAGTAGGAGCTTTTATAAACTGTGTTTACTGGCTTGCTCTTTTCCCTCAATAAATAGGAGCACAACTGTGTGTGAGTAAAACTCAATCAGCTCAGAATCAACAGTACTACTTTTTTTCTTTTCTCCAGTTGAAAGCAAACTTTTGTGTGTGTGATGAACCCAACTTTCTTCGAAAAAAAAAGTAAATCCACTAGCATTATATGAGGTGAGATTACCTACACGTCGAGAGTGAAAATACCTTGAAGGCAGATAATATACAGAAAACTTTTTGAAGCATTGTAATTTGCAATTCCACATAAATTTCTCATTTTCCTTGTAAAACTTGAACGAAATATGAGTTTTCAAATGGAAGGATATCATAAAATATTAAGTAAACCTATTCAACTTTTTTTTTAAATCATCATAACTTTGTAAACCAATCTTATTCCAAAACGTCGTGTTTCTTTTAGTCACCACAACCAACCAACCAACCAATTTCAATAAATATAATGTCACCAATTTCTAATTGCAAATGTCTGGAACACCCATAAACCCCTTAGAAAAGTAGGGTAACCTGCCATGGTTAGGTATTCTGATTTCTTTGTACAATTTTCCTTCAATCTCAAAAACCACGTAGGATGGAAGAGTATATACTCAAGCCGTTTCCTTCTTGCTCATCATCTCGTCTTGGTTAGAGGACAAAAGTTAAGAAACCGCTGAGACATGAGCCATCACATAATTTGTGGACTAGATAAAGTAAATAAAGTCTTTTTCCACTCTTCGACTCACTTTTACCATGAACATTTTCAGTGTTCACTCTTTATGCATACAATTTTCTCCAGTGCACCTCTCGCGCTGAAGAAAGAAAGAGAGAGAGAGAGAGAGAAAAGTGTTTTGCTTAGCTCTCACTTTCTTCTGAAATATAAGATGGGTGTCTCTCACTTTCTCCGTATCACTTACACTTATCTGCATGAATATTGTGATGTAGCCATGTGGCACACAGACACATGACCATATAGTTGGTGGCATGATAGCAATGGCTGCTTTTTCAAACATGAAAACAAAGTTTATTTACTTGTACGTGCCTTACCATCCCAGCCTTCTATAATATTATAAGTATATTGTGGTAATGGTATGGGGAGTCGTTGTTGTATCAGTCGCGGTCTATTTTTATGCTTGATTATCATCATCGTCAACTCGTGGTTTCGATAGTGGTCTACCGTAACAGCTTTTACATAGGTATTCATGCATCGGGATCGGTAAGAAGAAAAGTTAGAAAGTCATAACAAGAATTTCCTTCTCCTCCTCCATATCTCAAAGAGTATGGACAAGACATGGCAAATCACCTAGTATAAGCTATAATGTACTCTAAAAATATCTATAAAAAAAGCAGCTTAAAAAGAAACATTTATATATAGACGACACATTTTATGTGAACAAAATGATGAAGTTTGTCAAAGTGTAAAGTGGAGAAGTGTAGTCCATTTCTCACCTTTAAAAATATTCTTTCCTTCTAAACTCCTAACTTAAAGTAGGTGGAGAGGAAGAAGGGAACAAGAATGGGGGAAGTGACAGCTAAGCTGATTTCTCAACTTGGTAAACAACATTTTACAAATTGTGTACACACATTAAATTTGTTCTTTGAGCTGGAAACGTACACCGTCTTTCACATTTGAGTGCGAGTGCTTGATGCTCTCCTATCACATCACTTCCTCTTACTATCTCACACAGATTTGGAGACGTGGTGTTTGGATGTTTACTTCTCATACATGTGGACTCTTTTTCCATTTGGAAACTTTGAATTTGTGCGGATGACAAGGACAGGTAAAGTATTTCTGCACACGAACAACAACTCCACTCAAAATTAAAGTTTAGCAGGTCCCATTTGGAGAAGCTTGAAGTTTTAAAGCTTGTGTATTTATTTCCGCTGAGTGACAGAGCTTTCACCCTGCAAAAGGATAGTTAAAAAGTGGAAATGTATGGAAAAAGTTTATTTGCTTTTCGCATCTCCGCATAAAAAATAAAAAACGAAATAAAGGGCCACGTTTCAGAAATATAAAATGTTTTTATTTTATTTTTTCCACTTATATCCATCTCATATGTTATGACAGGAAGTTTTATAAGGAGCATACAATCTCTTCCCGTTTTTGTCAAAAGCATGGGTCTGGTGTGAGCGAAACGTATCTCTGCCCATGAAGAAGTAGAGTGCTTTTTCTCTTTAATAAACGTAACTTAACTAAGAAGCTGCCTGTTAATTTAGCAGATTAGTAGACAAAGTCTTGTGAGACTTTCTCCGGAACACTCTTATGACCTTACCTTGCTTTCTCCCTAGAGTTGCCCAAAACTATTCTGAATGAACACAACTTTTTTTTCTTGGTGAAAATGAGAGCTAGCATCATCCTCTAACCTTTCGCCATCTTTAATTATAAGCATGACAGTCGATGCATTGTAAAAACATACTGTTTCTAGACAAACCAGGTAATATTATGTTTTACCTTTATTTCATGAGCGTGGGTAGAGCATCAAATATGAATGTACATGACATACTTACTGCTTATTGCAGAACTCATAACAAATAACATTATTTTTCTCATTATGCCACTCAAATCAAAATTTTATTGCTTTTTCATCAAACTTCCCTAGAGAGAGAGAAAAAAAATTTAAAATACAGCCTTGATTTTTGAGAATCACATCCGTGCATAAGGTTTCTTCTGATTTTTCCCCATTCTAGCAGCAAAGTCAAATAAGATGAACTTTATCTTACAACTCCTTCTCACTTCATTATTTTTTCTTTCTGTTTATAAACTAGATAACTCCTTTGACAAGTATAAAAAGGGTTGGTAAAAAATAACTTAGTTTTTTACACATTCTGATTTTGATGTCATGAAATCTAGTTTTTCTTTCTTACTTTTTGGTCTCCAGGACTGAGATATTAGAAACGTAGTCTTACGTTATTTGCATACATTCAAACGGATCTTTACTTCTTGTGGCCTCTGTTGATTTTGAAGTTTGTGCATTCGGGAGTGCAAGAACCATGCATAATATGGAAGGCAGTTGAGATGATGAAGTGAATTGCATGTGTCTTCTTCATTTCATGCTACACTGACATTCTCTCTCGTTATTAGTTTCAATTGTTAATTTTCAACTTTTCCTCTCGGCTCTGCAACGCCGTTGGAGAAATGAGTATGAGAGCGTTGAAGAGACACCTGTAATCCCACATGATCATAATTCTAATATGTAAGAAGTTGAACAACACAGTTTTCATTTAAAAAAAGTTACAGCTCTTCATTAGTCATCATATCACAACATCAACATTTCAAGGGAAAAGCTAATGGAATTTAATATGACAAACAATAACCTTGCTCATTTTCTTACCTTTTTACAAAAGTTAATTTCAGCGTTTGAAAATGGCAATAAAAAATACTATGTGATGTTTTCATATTCATCCCATTTTAATAACAAATAAAATGAGCGCCTTAAAAACATCCAACCATTTTAATCTTCTTCATTTCTCGCTGATATGAAGCTAACACATGAATCCTGAAGTTAAACTTAATTTTAGAAGGATTTACAAAATCGCGCTTTATCCATGTTTGTTAATGAGAAGGAGCGAGTAGAAATTGCTTTGACTTTCCAACTTTTTCCAGCTCTTTTCGCTTTTATGAACTTTGTGATAATGAAGGTAGGAGAAATGTAGCAAGTAATGAATACACCGTGTCGCTTGTCCTTTCTAATGTGGAATGACAATTTAATGTGCATTTCGGAAGGTGGTAATAACACGGACACATACATACCTACATAGTCAACAAGAACAATGCCACATCATCACAAAACAACCACCAGCACCATCACCACCAGTGGCATGGCGACTGGTGAGAATAGAGAGAAAGGAATGCATCTACTCGTCCATGAAATTCCTAGTATGTACTTATTTCCACCGTGAACGACAACACTGTCGCGAGAGTGAGAAGTGGAGAAAACGAAATGAACAGCTAGTTTCTCCCCAAGCCATTTTGCAACAACAGGAATAAAAAAAATGCTTCATCCATCCATGTACATACATACCTACACATCTGACTTTCTTCACTTTGTTGACATGAACACACGTTTCAGCACTCTGACATGATTCCATACACCATACCAACCATACTACCATACCACTTGCTATTTGTTTACTACTCTTTTGGTTGACGAACAAGAAGGGGAAAAATATGTGTATATACCAACATGATCATTGTCGTCATCGTCATCAGCACATCACATCACATCACGTCACATGCATGCATGCTCTAGTTGTCGTACACATCTTCTCTAGAAAACCAAACCACTCTGCCATTTCACTACTCTCACACTCTCCCACTCACTCACTCAGCGACAATGAATTGAATTTAAGTGGAGGGAGTGACGCCATAACATGGCCCATCTTCTCCATTTTCTTCTCAACAAAATGCAGTCTGACATCTTGTTGGAGAGATGTAGTAGAAAAAGTAGACAATTTTGGGAGAGAGTTTCAAAGCAACGAAATTAATAGACTCGTATCGTTTCGTATCATATCACATCCCATCCCATCCCTTGCCTTTCTCACTTTTAGCTAGAGAGCAACGAAGTTGAGATATAAAACGGGTCTTTGATGAAACACTAAATTTTCAACAAGGAATTTGCAACAATATCAAATCAACAAGAGGCATACACCCACCCATGCATGCACGCATTCAACGAGGCTTGAAAAGGTCCGTCATAATACTTAATTTTCCACTTGTTTTCACTCTGCTCCATGCACCCAGGAAAGGGCTGGAGGATGAGAGTGCTACGAGCTATCATATCATCGTGATATAACAATTTGCAACAAGATAATAAGAAAATAAGACTTGGATACAAGAGGCATTGAGCTTATTTCAAAATTTTGGTGTTGAGCTCTCACTCACTCAGTTTTCCCTTCATCTTTTTAGAAGGACAAAAAGTAAGTCAAGGTGTGTATATGTGTATGTAGTTCTTTCTCTCTCTCTCTTGGATGTTCACAAGTAGTAGAAAGCTATTTAATACCGTTTTCATATCCCTACTAATACTTACTTTCTTCTTCTCAGCCTTTCTAAAGACATAAAAGATGATCTGGATAAAATGGTCTTTTGATCTTTCTTCCTTTCTTCCTTCCTTCCATTTTCCCATCAACAGCTTCATTATCCCAAAACTCATCAGGAGTGCTGCGTGACTGTCAATTGTCATTGCGCCGCAAGGCAGTCGTTGATGATCATGAATCATGATGATATCTATGTATCTATGATCTCTCATGGGCGAAATGAGCTCATCATTTCTTTCCAAAGAAACAACCATCATGTTCTTCCTCCTCACTCACAGCTATCCTCTTTCCCCCTCATCTCTAAAGCATTGAATTCAAGTTGTCATAGTAATCAGTAAATGACACCCCTCTTCTCTTCTCATCTTCTCTTCATCTCATTGTTTGATACCTTCATTGACATCATCATCATCCTCCTCCTGATCAGAAGTATTAGTGAATGTTTTTTTTGGAAACTGGTGAAAGTAATCTTCCATCTACAGTTCACCATAGTTACAAGTCACAGCAGGATATAATGATTGTCACTAATATCCGCTGGCATTTCATCATCACCGTCCTCTTCTCAGAATGAATGCTCGTTTAGTTCAAATCTCTAAGACTTTAGTTGCAATAAAGTGTTTGGGTGGAAAAAAATAGTGGTGTAGTGCTACTGGCCACCAACGCTCGAGGAAGCGAGGAAAGGTGATAGCAATAGTAATATTAATTTAATGACATGACATGACATGCATCCAGTCTCATATCACCACAGGACACATGAGAAGATGTAAGAACAAAATATCCAATAACTTTTTCCTGACATCGCCCATCCAACCCTTTGTGAAACCCACCCAGTCTTTAACTGCTACTGCAGATGCTTTCTCTCATTATTATTACTTTATTCATTTGATATTACCTGTGAAAATGAAACCACCGGATTGTTCTTGGGATTGATGATTCATTATTGATATGAAATTTATATCGGCTTTACTTACAAGTTTGATTCTGTTCATGTGAAAAGGTCAAGCAATCATACATTTCTTTGGAACAGACTGAATACTGAAACGAATTGATTTTTAAGGATACATCTCGTCAAAGTAAAAATATATCAAAATGTCAAAAAGAATCAGATGGAATCAGAAAAGAAAAGAGTAAGCGTGTAGTGCAATGAATGCAATACAATACAATGCTCAAACGTAAAAAGGTCTTTTGTGACTTCTCCCGGTTGAATATTATAAAAAAAAGATGTTTATTCAGCAAAATTTTTCCTCATGCCATCGCATTTCAAAACCCTACCTTAGACAACAACAAAAATGACACAAATACATCCATCGTGTGATCTTGCTGGAGTTTGTCCATATAAAAGAAAGCAAGCATGAATGATATATATAAGATGAAATCCCTTATTTTTACAGAATATTTTATATCGTGCCACTTGAAAAGATACAACGAGATAATCTTGAGATAATCAGAAAAAGGATTAATATAGTGAATCAAAAACATGCCCAAGCACACGACAACGTTTCACTACCTTACTTTCCATCTTTATATCAACCTAGTCTTAAGGGAAGTGAGAAAATAAGTTTTTTTTTGAAGAGACGTAAATCAAGAAACGTGCCCACATTGATATATATGTGTCATGAATGATGCAATGCTGCTGTTGCTAAAAATAAACATCACACTGCAACTACAAAAAGTCAATTGGAATAGAAGTGGTGTGACATGACAACATAAAAACAAAGTTGAAAGGGAAAAGGAATACGAAAGAGTAAGGAACACCAAATTTTTAAAAAGAAAAAAATCCCATGTAATAAAATGACTGAACATGACACAACACATACACGTGCGTATTGCATCACTTCTGCATTCCACAAAAAAAATTGCAGACCTGTGTTCAACTTGATGTTTTAAATCAGCATAATGGCTACTACTCAATCCTTCCCACAAAAAAAACCAAAGGGAAAGGATATATTATGTCTAAGGGAGTATAAAGAACTGTACTGTTTTGCTTCATTCCATCATTTTGTCTTCATCAAAACGAGACAAAGTACTCCACTGAAAAATGATTTGTGATGGTGAAGGCTAGCTAAATAGCAACAATATGTTATAAACTGAAAAAAATGGGGATGTGGTAACACCAATGACACCAAAAGTCACACTTATATACTTACATACGTCGGGCCACAAGGTAAAACAACGTTATAGCAAGACCAGTTCAGAGGGATCACACCAACAGACAACAATAACAATAATAATATAAGAATGATGGTGATGATGTGGTGGTAGGGATGACGCCAAGAAACAGAAAAGTTATGCGTTATTGCCCTCCTACTGCTTTCCCAGGCAGGAGAAAGCTCATTTTAACAAACAAAAATGTGAATTGCCTATTCCCTCCACCCTACCAGCCTGGCATGCTACAAAATTGTCGTTTTTGAACTTGTTACAATAACCATAGTGTCACTTGAGTGGAGAAAACATAGTGTCACCTAATGCTACATTACATGAGATGCTGTGATAAACATATGTAGGTGAACAAAACGAGATATTATGTTATGTGGGACATTACATAAGGCAAAGGTTACATGGGAGAAAATGTGATCCATTCTTTATAATGGAGACGGAGACAGCGAGCGGTGTGGTGGCTGTGATGATAATGATATACAAGCATTACATTTTAGAACCACCCATTTTCCTAGTTCAAGCAAGTCTCAGAACATCGCTGTTTCACTGATCGCTTTTCCACAAAAGCCATGACTACTGAATTCTGAATAGGTGACCACCATCAAGTGAATTAGATGATGATGATGAAGTTGCGTCACGGTGTTCAGGTGATGACAACTTCTAATGTTGCCGACGACACGATGTTCAATGACAAAATCACACGGAAGAGGGGCAAATGTCTTTATATCATGTAATGGTATATTACGATCACGTCTTATGCGTCCTACTCTCCTCCAGTTTGTCCATCATGTAACTGAATTACTTCAAACTGACTACATGTGCCGGTACCTACTGCACTTTTCAAATTAAAAAGTTCAAACAACATGGACATATTAATGGACACAAATATATTAACCAAGTTTGCAAGCACATCAATGCATTTCGTTCTTGCTATGCTTTTTTGAAAATTTCATTTATGTACAACTTACGTCCAGATTAGTTTCAGTACTTTGTTTTAGTTTTTGTTCATTGTACAAGTAAAATCATATACGTTATTCGTGAGTACATTGTGATGCAAACTGAACGTAGAGTTTTTACAAGTAACTATCCTTTTTCCTTTTTGTTACAAGTGCGGCTCGTGTTCTATGTCGTGCTCACTTTGTTAAAGATGCATAAAAATATGTGGCTTGAAACTACACCCATTTATTGCATTTATTATCTATTTCTTATCTTCGGGAAAGAAAAAAATCATTGTATTAGAATCGAACGCAAGTAAGCTAGTTTGTAGCGGAATGGCTGGTATAGTATAGTAAAATACCTTTGTGTAGGGAGGGTGGTGATGTGATTTGATAACCTCAACAAGGTAAAAAGTAATATTTCATCCGCTCCCGTCTCTACAGTTTAAACATATAAAATGTGCTTATTTGATGGAATGACGTGGGCAAAAATGTTATTGTGTGAATGAGTAAGCTCAAGGTATATCCCACACAATACAATTTATTCCATTTTATTGCAACTTGTCGTTGCATTTTTAGAATCATGGCACCTGCAGTTTACATCAAAACTTTGTAATGCTAGATGCATCCAATCATTTTTAAACCAATGCTGTGCCAAAATCATGTCTAATTTGACCAGAGAGTAATAAATCGCATCTGTTTTACTTCAATGTCAATTTGGGATATGCTAAGAGAGTAATTGAATTACGTCATTCAAGCGTACATCTTCAATATATACTTGGTTCATCTCTACTTTTCCTCCATATCAAAAGAGATGATAATGATGAAGGGAACACCATAAATATCCCGTTGAGTTAGCATTTTTCCTCGCTTCTATCAACTCAAACCGATACTCAAGTCACAAGCTGCTAGAAGTAGTAAGTAGTACAAAAAAGAAGTCTCTTTGTAAAGCCCACTATGAATCCAAGCCAAGCCAGCCCAAGTAGCACTACCTACTTGAACCCTTCCCTTTCTGGATAAGATGGTATGCCAAGAGTCGCTCTCAAAATTTTTAAACTTGGTTCCCCATTTTTATCCTTTGAAATAAGCAGTTTATCTTTTGAATCTTGCTAGTCTCTCTAAAGTTAAAAAAAGCACGAGGTATATTTTTTTTATCTCTACCTCATAGAACGATGGGAGTTGTGAGGTACCCATGAGAAGAATATTTAACATGATCAGGGAATTTCCGCCTCCCTTATCTCCACTACTGGAAAAAAGAGAAGGATGATGCATGTATAAACCTTTCCACTTTGAACTTTACAAACTGTCTCCTTCCACTCCATAAAAATGTGAAACGTGACGTGTTTGATTTGAATAGAATGATATGATACCTTGTAACTGATGCTTCCAGTAATTCCTTGAGATTATCAATTCCTCATCTTAGCCCAAAGTCAAGACTCTGCTCAACTCCATTTCTTTGACAAGAGTTGGCTTGAGCTATTCCTGCATTTTTTTTCATATACTTCTTGGCAAATAAAGTTAGAGGGTGTAAGTAGCCCCAGTTTGCTTGCATTCATACTGATTTATTACACACAAAATAAAACCGAGATTACTTTCGTAATTTTTTATTTGGTGGTGTGATATAAGATCTATAGTAACTATGGTAGTAGTAATACTTTTTCTGCCAAAGAAATTAAAATGGATGGCTTGATTTACAGGTAGAAGAGGTATTACTCATAAAGTAAGTGAAATTCTTATGCACTCTCTAGTGCATGTGTATGGAATCTTTGGTTTTTTGTACTGGATTCGACACACGTCCATACTCTGTCCATGTCTCGACTTTGGAAGTAGTAGCAGTAACCAAGCCACGCTTCTTTCAATGTGCTGCAACAGAAGCTGCGAGCCTGGATGAGAAAAACAAGATTCCTTCCCTTTGCTTTCTCTCTGTGCCATTTTTCCATTAGTAAAATTAATGTTTGGTTGGTGTTGGTGCTATCGGGTAAGTGTGTGTATGTGTATTGCTCCGGATGAAAAGAAATGAGCGAGAGAGTAGTGAAACTGCAAGAGACCAATTCTTATTGTTGGCTATACTTACTTAAGTTGCATTACATCACACATCACATCACATCACATCCCACACTCTAATCAAGATAACAAGATGGAAATTCAAAGCAATCCTCCACCGACCAACATTCTGAGCAACAGATTAGGTATTGGGAGTAGTAGGGAGAAAGGTCCCCATTGAAATCAGAGTGTCGTCCTCCTACTTTCTATGGATTTTATTTATGAAATAATTAAATTAAGAAGGAAAAGAGTCAGTGAGCTGTACTTACTCGCCTCGTCACCACGTCTTATCTCTTGCCTGTCTAGTGAACATAATCATATTGTGTGGATCAGATTGAGTCAGATTCGGCAGTAATAAGAGAAAGTAAAGGAACACGCTGTCGATCACTTTCTTTCCCTCATTCATTCATTCATTCATTCATTTATTTCCTCCTCCTTTTTTTGGATGAGAGAAGGCTTAGGAAGGTTAGTAAGAGTGCTCATCCTTTTATGATATTATCAATCCCAGAAAAGTGTACTAAGGATTCACGCGACTATCACATCACGTAATTTCCTAATAATCTGTGAATGAGCTGGAATGAAGCGTAATGGGAACACCACGCTACTCCACAGAGAATTAAGGTGAGAGTGGCTCCTTCTCCATCCTTCAGAAAAAAGAACATCGCGTAAAGATTTTATCCTCTCAACCTTCCTATGAGGAGGACGCCATGACGGGTAAAAGACACGATTTCAAGACCTCTTTCCAAAAGATAATAATTTCTTTTCTCAACAAACTATCTTAGGTGCTCATGATAATCATCGTCACCATTCTTGCAATAGCTCTTTGCTACGCTCAAATCATAACATTCGGCTCCCGGAAAATGGTCACCAGTAAAAATCAACGTTATATCATTATCACGTGGAGTAGAAACCAAACCAAACCACGATAATATAAGCTTACAAAATTTCTTTATATATATATATATAGAGAGAGAGAGATTTTAAGTAGGACTGTGGTGGTGTGCTGTGGCGTAGTGTTATTATTATTCTTTTTTTAGTAAGTGTACTATGGGATTTGGGGCGTGATTGGAATCTGGATTTCTCCTTAACTCACATCATACATCTTTCCTTTCTCACTCTTTTTCTACTTAACTCCCACTTCCCACCTCATTCTCTACTCTGTGCATGCACACATCCTGTTAACAATGAATGGGGTGGAGAGAGCAAGTAAGTGTAAATGCAAAAAAAAGAAGAAATCTGTAAATCGGTGGAGTGGAGAGACGACTCCCTATTTTCCAAATAAAAGGGACCTACGGCTACTCCTCTGCTTGCTTGCCCTTATTTCACCTCTCGTCATGAGTGAGCGAATGAGTGAAAGAAGAAACCTTTTTCAAAAAGGAGGAAAAGGGAAGGTGATACATTTTTAAAATCTGCTCTTTGGATGGATGTCGGATGTCATTACCATTCCTTTCAGGGATAGAATTGGAGGAAAATGCTTTACAATAAAATTTTCAATATTTAAGCCCTACCGCAGTCCGCAATGCTGGTGAGATATCGAGTCTTCGCCTACTCCTGCCTTTGACAAGATGGAAGATTAGTAATGTATCCTGGACATGACTGGCAGCAAATTGCGAAACCACCATTTCTTCCGCATAGACATAATGGAAAAATGAGAGGGGAAAATGGTATGAAATTACCTGAGTTCATTATAAATTTGAGAGAAGAAGAGAAAAGAAGTAATGGTGAGTAAGTACTTATGACTTGTTTCCTGGAAACATTTTTAAATTTTGTATCCAAGTTCCCCTTCTAATTGGAATTCTCTTGGAACAACCTTGGAGATTTCACTCTTGATTGTGGTTGGAAAGTTGAATAAGATAAGAAAATGATGGATAAGTACTCAGGAAGTTATTAAAAAACTTGTGATTATTTTAGTAAATGCCTACACTTGTCACATAAGTATATACATAAAAAACACACTACAATTCCAAATTCTAAGCCTAAGCAATCATTTTCTCCACCACAATATCCGTTTATGAAAGGTAGCTAATAAGCGAGTTGTGGGTTTGTGCACGACAATGGCACCACAATTCTATACTCAATGTTCATACATCCGTCGTTACTTCCTTTCCTTTCCTGTTCCAACAATATTATCAGGAAATTGGGAAAAGGGAGTAAAAATACTAAAAAAAAGTTGCTGGAACTGAATGATACATATGGCTAACAATGAAAGTTACTCTGCTAAACCCACAACCATAATATATTTTCTTTCATCTTCCAATGTGTTCTTGGTATCTCTGCTTTTGCTTCTATGTATACCAGTTTATTGTTATTGCTAATCTTGATGGAAGTACCGAGCAGCTCGTGGAAAGCCATCACCTCAAAATAAAACAACAAAGAAAATGGACAAGAAGACAACCAACCTTATTATACATGAGCTAAGCTTTTGTAACTACTAAGAAAGCAATTGGGGAAAGTCATAGCTACAAATTTCCACAATGATCCAGAGCCACATTATGTGTACTTTTGTAAGACAAAAAAACAAAGGGATGTGTACAGTGATGTGGTGAAAGCTTCCTTGTACTTTTGTTGATGTCACTCTTTCCAAAGAGAATGTGATGCAACCTCAGCCAAGTCAATATTAAAATATGCTTTCTTTTTTTAGTTGCAAACGATGACGGCTCCGATACGGCGACCACATATCCCAGTAAAATCACTCTTAGAGGTTTTGACGCTACTTAGGAAGAACATAAAGAGCACAAACTTTTTCTAACTTGCTCCATTTCACTTTTCTCTCTCCATTATTCAAGTATCTACATTTGAAGGCCTAGTTGAATATAGTAACACTTATACCCATTTGTATATATATGTATGTTGTAGAACAAAAGGAGAGAAAAAGTTTTTACTACTTTTTTTCAGTATTTATTTCTCATGGTACGTTTTTTTACTTCACCGTCACCTAAAGGTAATTTTAACAGAAATATGTTGTTTTCTGTACATTTTTATTCCTCTTTTAGGTAAGTTTCACCTCTAGTTCCGTTTTAGAAGTTGGCTCTAAAACTATTGATTAAAAGGGGGTGATCACGTCCAATTAAGGTGTAAAAGGTGGTCCCCACATTCCCTTTTACATTCTGTTCCTATAAAAATCATCGTCACCTTTGCACCCAAAAAAACGGCAACACAATAAACCTCTAAGACTGTCGAGTCGGCAGTGGCGACCGAGAACAATATTTTCCACCTTAACATTAGTTTTGAGGGATACCAGCGTTAAAAGCAAAGCCAGGAGAAAAATGTCAAGGATAAGAGAAAATAAGTTGAACTAGATCTTATGGAATTTGCAACAACTTACACACAGACAGCTTTCTTTTTGGTTTTTTAGATTAGATGGAAGTACACCGTACGCACATACAAACGTGAAATGACTTTAGTTTCATCAAAATCTCATGTATATTTCTTTATGGTAGTGGGGGAAAGTAGCACGTGTCATATTATGTATCCCATGAGAAGATAACTTGACATGACTTGACTGAGATAAGATTTTCTAGGTGTCCAACACAAGAAAAAACTTTTTTTTTCATCTGAGATTCAACATTTTATGCACTGCTGCTTCCCCATACACCCAACTCCTGTAGATGAACTCTTAATTTGTTGTCACCCCAACTATAAGATTGCATTTTGCCATTTTGCTCAAGGACATTCACAACATCCACCTTAAAGTAAGTTTCCAACGACAATGATGATGATGAAATAGATGAAAAGAAGTTCACATTTTTATTTAGTTCGCAAGTCATTCAGGCCAAGTGGAAAAATGTGGAGTGTGTGTGTGTGATGTGAGTGTGGAGTGGAGTGGAGTTAGAAGCTTGTTAAAGGTCACAATCCTGAGAAAAAGTATTGTCCAAAAGGACAATTTCATGGAGAGAGAGCTGCTCTCATCTCAAAATTCGCACTTTAATCCACGCACTCACATACTCTTCCCCAACTAAATTATCTCATCAACTATGCATGAAGATGAAGGAGACGATCAAATAAAAAATTATTCCCGACTTGACGAAGCACATTATGAAGCACACTTCTTTTGGAGGGGTTTCGACATTCTTTTGTGATAAAACGAAACTTTATTATAATCACTACATCTTGCATCACCTCAACTGTGAATGAATTGCATCATGCTCATTTTTTACAGCAGCAGCGGGTGTAGATAGATGCATACCGTCGGTTTTTTTGCCGACTTTTCCTTTTTCCAATCTCCAACAAATAATTCGGTTATGCTAACAATCGAACGTTGTGCTGCTGCATTCATCTTCAACAACATTGCATATACATATATCTCACATTGGAAAAAGCATCCCATTTCTTAACAAACATACGTATATGTTTCTCCTATGTAAGTAAATAACAAACCGTTTTCCATCTCAAATCCTTTTTATCTGTTTTTTCTCTTTTGCTGTCTATTTCACAAGCGTTTTCTTAGAGTGTCTCAATTCTCCCAAAAAATCAGACTTAATTGGAGTTTCTCCATTTGCGATCGATAAGGACCTTCTTTCACTGAAACGAATAAATGTTGAAGAAAAAAAGGGGGAAAAACAAGACGGAAACAAATACACTCATCAAGTCAACGTATATGAGAGAAATTAATGAAGCAGAACAGAGAAATATATAAACTGCGTACTTTCACTGTTCCTCTTGAGCGGGGCGTTTGATGTTGTACGTAATGTATGTATGTGCCTAAATTGGTTGATGACTTGGTTGAAATGCGAACTAAACAAATATGAGCAAATAATAATATAATGATGTAAGCGGGAGAGGAATGGGAGACAAACACATTAAATTCGTAAACCAACACAAATTTACTACCATGTTTTTCCTACTTTCTTGGCATCTGTCTCGTCTCCCTCCTCTTCTGGCCTGGTTGGTACAAGGGCCTCTTTATAAGGCTTGTTTGTTGTTACAAACGACAAGCTAAACACCATCAAGACACCCTAGTAAGATGTCTAGTTTAAGTAAGTAAGTAAAACTTGAGTCAGGAGGAGTGACATTTTTTCTCTTTCACTTAGACATAGAATTGTACGGAAAGCAATACGTTTGTAATCAAAATCAGGAGGAGAATCAAGTCAGGAAATTCCTTGAGTGTTTACCTCATTACAATAGGATGTACAATCTTTTATGCTCAGAGGACAGGGACAAGAGAGGAAGAGCTGGACGTTGTAAGCCTTATTGAGAACGATCAATGGACTTCATTTTGATTGCGATTACACCCACTTTCTTACTCTGATTACTGGAATCATCCTCAGCCCAAAAGTAATTCCTGATTGCTTCTCATGTATTCATCACATTTTAAAAGGAAATGTCCTCTTCATCAATTTCAATCCAAAACACATTCATAATACGTGCATTATTTTATTCCTTCCAGTTTTTAAAGAAGAAAAAGTCAAACTAAATTCAAATTGCGTGCTTTCCTTTCCGGTTTGATTAACATGGGATGGAAAATAGGATCCAATTCGTAATTGCCAATCACAAACTTTTTCCTTTCAACGACAGCTAAATTAACAAGTAGATACTAATTTTGTCAAGGAATTTTGGGTAATAATGTCTGATATTCTTTTGAATGGATGATCTGCAACGTGACTTTGACAGCAACAATTTCGTTCTTTCTTCTTATTTCTCATTTTCGCTAACATTCCATCTCTTCGATTACTTACTCGGATCGCTTTTGTAGCAACAGTTGCATAAGTATAAGTGAAAAACATAAAATGAATAATTGAACGTTTTAAGAAATATAAGGCACATTTCTCTATTTTCAATCCAACCATATCAATATTTAGTTTATGGGTTATATATCCCATCAAAATTATTGTATTTATGGGGGATAATCAGAAATAAACCGTGTGGTATCACCACATTGCCCAAAAATGATGATCCCACCTACAAATCAGGAAAAGTTTATATCACCATAAAAACTTTGTTTCCCTCCTATTTATGGAGGGTCATTACAATTTTTTGGAACTTTTATAAGAAAATACATTTGTATTTGTTTTCATACTTGGATTTAGCAACACAAAGTAAAAGTTTAATGATTACAACTTTGTTTCTTTGAATAAGAAGCAATAGGGATAAAAAAAAACAGATAGTCCTAGTTTCCTTTAATAATGACACCCCAGAGAGAACTGTAGCAGTTATTCATGCTCACCTTCTTTCCCAAAACAAACACAAACTCTCAAAGATTTATGAGTAAAACCATAGAAAAATGATATTTTTGGTGAGAATTTTCTCTCTTTTATTACTTGATACGACGTAAATGCCTAAGAATTGCCATGTGATGCTATGCCATATACTTAATAACCCCCTTTTCTTTCTAGCGAATCATCCATCCTTATTTACTACGTTTCGGGAATTAACAGCATGCTGCTGCTGGAGGATTTACACGAATGGGTTTAGTTTTTAGTGTTCTTGCTTTGTCATGCTGCTTTTCCACAAGGAACAAAACTTTACTGGGAAGCATCTCATAAGAATATTTATCTATATTTCTTTATCCTAGTGGCTTTCATCCAGCTTATCGTCTTCCAGAAATGAGGGACAATTACAGGAATTTAGCAACGTCAGCAGCAGCAACAACAGGAATGGGTGATTATTACACGAAGAAAAGACGAACTAATTCCCAAAAAAAATAATAATAAAACCTCCAAAATCTCGGTGATAAAACATCATATTTCGTTTCATTGCGAATATTTCATTTTCTTCTTCTTCTTGGCAGATAGAGGTACATATTATATCATATCATATCATATCATTGGTGTGATAGAACGGCAAAAGAAGACACATGCATAATATATTTATGCTGTATACATATGCATATGTAGCATCCATCCATGTCAATTTGGTTGCAAGTTGTAATAGCATATCTCATACATTGTTACGCACACACGTCAACTATGAAGAAGAAGACTTGTTCAGACAAAATACAAAAAAAGCAAGATTTTTACCGTCCAGCAACCTTTCATTAAAAAACCAAGTACATTCATACTACCATTATCAAACTATGAAGAAGTTGAAAAAAGCCGAGGGTAACGACCTACAGGTATGGTGTATGGTAAGATTGGTAAGTATGGAATGGAGCCGGCTCACATCATCATCATCATCATCATCATCCTCACGGTGGAGCGCACTTGGGTTTAGCTCTTCTGAGATTTCCACTTGTTTATACCTTCTTTACTTCAACAATACTATGCTACCTAAATGACATAATACTACCTGCTCCTCAGAGGATGATAATGGTTCGTGTTTTTTAAAACAGCAAGTCAAGCAGCATACTCTTTTCATCTGACCATCATCATCATGCTTGTAATGCATTGGGTAGAGTAGAAGGTGTGCAGCTCCAAAAGGAGTGTTTAGTGTAATCTGAGAGATGTTGAAGGCAGAGGTAACCAAGTGAACAAGAGTTAATAAACTCTTGCCAAGAGGTGTGTAAAAAGGGGCAAATTCTGTTTGGAAAGAAATGGAACATGCTAGTCTCAAACAGACTGGATATTTATCTTCAGGAGCATGATTTTTTTGGAAATTTACACACTTTATTTAGCAATAAAGTGATTTGGGCGATGAACTGGTATGGTGGTGTGTAATAATAATCCATTTTTGGGGACGGACAGACAGAGAAACGTAGGATAGCATGAAAGTTGAATGAAATGACTGGTGCTACTGAATGAAAAAGCGAGGTATTATATAATTATCGTGTGTAACTCAACTTACATCCTACTAATGCATATAAGAAAATTTGTTATTTTATATCAAAGACGAGAGGAGGAGGAGAATGATACCTTTTCTTCGTCTGGTTCAGCTGGATTTTAGCATGTCGTCGACCAGTTTGATGGGGAATGGGGACAGGTTTAGTCTGAACTCAAGGTGCGTTATGTATGTTACCATATGAGCTGGGAGAACGCACGGTTTCATGCAGTAGGTGCAAGAATATATGTATTCAATCCTTAAGTTTAGGTTAGAATTGGAAGCTCAAGGAGATTTGAGCTTGAGCCTCAAGCAAAAATTGGGAAGATGCGAATGAATTTCATTGAAAGAGATAATCAAGTCCCGACTCCTGTGTTTATAGATATTTGGGCAAGATTTATTGTACAAGAGCAGAAGCTCTGTACTTGCAAGGAGTTGGAATTCTATTGAAAATTGGAAACGAAGAACATATGGGACCCGACTCTCTGGCAGAGTTTTTCGGTTAAATGATTATCTAACAATTCGTACGTTTTTTCTATCAAACATAATCTGTACAATGTTGAATGTGTGATTTAAAAAATACATGTCTATGTTTCCCCATTTTCCAGGAAAAACGCAATATTAGAAAATGTAGCAGCAGCACTTTTCATACAATGAAACGAAATGAAATCCGCTGGGGCATTTATTGGAAGCATTAAAACTTTTCTAATCCTCTATATTTCATAATTCCCAGTAATGGTTAGTTGCGAACTCCTTTTAATCTCATACTTCCATCCCAGATTTTTTATAGTCTCCTGAGAACGTGCAGCTATTATACTTAACCCAACACATTTAATGCACAGATTATACATAAAAAAGGGTGAATGTGTCAATTAACCCGTTACCCGCTAGGATTTCTAGGGGAACGGGCATTCGAAATGGACAATGTTTAAGTTTCCTCTCATTGCTATTAATAACCATAATGCAGCATTACTAAACACAACGGTTGTTTAACGACTTTGCCCAAATGGTAATGGAAACTAAGCTGCTGTTTGAATCTAGTGGAAATTTCTTTGGAGAAACTCCCTCTCTCATCTATTTTCTGCTCCATTTCTTTTGAGGAAGACAGAAATGTTCAGATAAACGGACAACTAAAGACGTTACAATACAATGCGACAAATTTATGGGTTTTGGAACAAAAAAATACTCAGGAATTAGAATGATTATGATCGGATTCCATATCAAATAGTGGTACACATCATTTTTTAGTGTGGGGTGTGATGATATGATGTGCTGCTGATCAAAATAATAATAATAAGGGAGGTGGTAATGATAGAAACTGGCGATGAGTGAAGTGAGGGCGATGCTCGGGTTCTTGTACTTGCATTTTTTCCTTCTCTCTCTGCTTCAACTACTTTTAGCTCTATCTTTTCAGCTTCAAGTTTGACGTTATGCAATAGTGATTCTCAATGGTAGCTTTTTCCTTCCTCAAAAAAAAGGAACTACTTGTGGCAAAAAAAGGAAGAAAATGGAGCTGAGTCTGAAAATGAGCTAAAAACAAGAAGCTACTTGTAGTGCCAGCAACAAACCAAACCAAACCAAACCACTACTTGTTGCTTTTTCTTTCATGCATGCAACATTATGTGCCGCACCACATAAATATTTTTAGCTCCTACGTAAAAGCATCCTATTTGGTCTCCTACTACCAACCAACAAGTTTATATATCATGGAAAGAGTTGGAAGCTCATAAAGAAGTGGAGAGCAAAAATGTTGTCGCTCATTTTTCTTCTTCCCATTCCACACAGTAATATCCCATTGTTGCTAGCTCATCCGTGTGACGGGCTGTGAAAAGAGGTTGTTTATCCTCCCTCTTGCTGAGTTTGAGTAGAAACAACCACAATTTTATAGGTATACGGGGTATTGCCATTAAAAAATTGAAGCTAGAAACAAAAGTTAAAACCAAAACGTCTCAACTTCATTTTTTTTATCATCCGAAATTCAACATTTTTCAAGTCGCCGCTCTTTAAAACTCAAAATATTATGATTTAAAGTCCAATTAAAATGTACTCAATTTATTTGCACAGGAACTTCATATAATATAACAATTATGTACTTTTGCTTTGCAAGTTTAACTTGTCAACTTTTCCCATTGTCATTTTTACGGACGCTTAGTGCTCACTGAGTAAACGTGCTCATGTAATAATCCATGTCGTTACGTGAGTTTAAAAAGATGTTTAGAACCGGTCGTGAAACAGTCGTAAATTATAATGGACAAGTGACTCCATTTAACAGTTTAATGATAAATGAAAATCAGCGACAGAGCAATAATCACCCAATTTCTTAGCTAGTAGCAAATGACAAATGCTGACTTGACTACTGCACTGCCGCACCTACTAATACCCTTTGTAAGGATGAGATCATATCATGTAAGAATAGAATCATGAGGAAAGACCCTTTTCAACATTCCATTATACTTCAAACATACGAGTAACCCTTTACACAACACCCTTGAGCAAAATTTGCACCTTTTTTTAACCAAATGGATATACTTAGTTAGTCTGTTGCATTTCTCTGCAACCGAAAAAGCTTGTTGATAGCTATTTGTTTGTTTCTCTCGAAAAGGCGAGTTGACAACGCAACGTGAGTAGGTGGATACAAATAAATGCATCATGTTTTAGTAGTCAAGAAAGCACCCACCACCAGTAGATACTTTATACTGTAGGATGAAGAAATGTGGGTTTCAGTTTCAGGCATCCGTCCGTTCGCCTTGTACGTGTGAAATGACAATGATGATGGTTCTTGCAGGTAGTGTGTGTTATAATGTGATATGATATGAGGTAGCCGAGATTAGGTCTACTAATCGTAAGAATGTGCATAATACAAGATGACTACAACATTATGCATGTTTGCATAATACTGTTGTATTGCATGAATGAGGGCATACCTTGGTAATGGCTACTACTTTACGTAGTTGATGACTCTGACTCTCTGCAAATAAATGGAATAGTTAAAGAAAAGTATGTACACAATGGGGAGAGAGGAAAAAAGGTCAGTGACACTGAAAATCTCTTTTTAGCAGCATTTCTCAATCCAACCTAACGTTCTTTCTTAGCACTCTTTCTCCCTTGTGGGAAGTAGAGTTTTGCTAGCAAAACTAGCGTTGCTACTAAAAACGGCAAACTGTGTTGTGTTATGTTGTGTTGTCTGGTCTCTCCCATTCAAACGTATTCATCAGCATCATCATCCTCGTAAAAATGTATGTGTGTGACCAAAACAGGAGTCACATTAGATTGGATGCCCACTTATTAGCAAAGTCATTAATATTAATTCACATCTCATAGGAGGAAGAGAGAGAGAGAGAAAAAAAATGCCACATCACATCATCATCAGCATAAGTATTCTCGTAATACATTTTATGACCTTATTCATACACACACATAGTCATAATCACAATCCCCACAAACCACACACAAGGTTTAGATAAACATGGGTTGGCTTGGCGTGGTTGTGTATTATTAAGTAGCTGTATTTATTTGTTTCACCTTTTTTGTACGTCAATATATCTAATATAGTCATTCGCATCTCATTGGATATTTTATACTAACTTTGTTTTTCCTGTTTCCCAAAGTAACCAAGCACCACGATATACATAAAACAAAACGTGTTCGTCTCTCTCCCCCTTTCTCCTAAGCACACCATCTCTGTCCTCACGTGAAATAAGCCGTTTCCGCGTCGAATAACTCATGCTATTGCAGAAGTGACACAACCATTAAGCTGCTAAGAATATATCTTTGAATTTATGAAAAAAGAAGAAGATATGAACACACCCGAATGAATATGTACAAATGCTACAACTCCTTTTAACGGGAATGTAAATGGTTCTTTGGAACTGATTTGTCTCAATTTAGTGGGTAGAACAATAAACCAGAATAATTTACATTTGATCACCTCTCCTCCTCTCATTTTACGTTAGAAAAAGGTCACTGGAAGGAGCGGAATGCAAAAGCAATTATACCTTTTGGCCACAGCTCCCTACCACAATTGTTATTGCACCACCACCACCACCTGCAAGGCTTGTATGTAATGGCCGTGGTTTATGGATGACTTATGGGATTTACCCAGCAGGACACTGTTAACTGGCTGAACTAAATGGTAACAGGAGCCCTAGAAATTTTTCATGAAAATCATATTACGAAGATCGTAAAACATAAGTTTTCTCTAATAAAGTTTTATGCTAGCATGTTTATGCTTATAAATTAGGAGTTCGCATGTATCATGCCTCTGGGCTAATAAAAAGAGCTATCAAATTGCATTCAACTTGTTAAATTGTTAAATTGGTGCAACTTGTTTGAAACCCGCTTTTTTATGCCTTAAAGTATTATTTTATTGCCCTTGATTTACAAGGGGTACATGTCGGTATCGCTACCGGAAATATACCGTCACCCTTATGATATTAAACATTTCCAGAGGAAAAGTATGGGTATACGAGCAGTAAGCGGAGACGCGGCTCCACAAAAGCATTTTTACAATTTCACTTCGTGTCAAACGAACTCAATTCGTTCTGCTCGATCAACTGGTGCTTTTACTCTTTGTGGAGTCACGTCATGTCATTCAAAACTATTTGGTTTGGACCTACCCAAAAAAATGCTCAACTTGTTCCCAATGCAACAAAAATATTTCTTTCTCTTTATTTCTGTGGGTAAAAGTTCAAAACTGAACAGCAAAGTTTCAAGACAAATGCCAACATATATATTTTTTTTGTTGAAAAATTTGTCTTCACATTCCTTCACATTCTTAAAGGGTCGGCATGACTGCAGAAAACCCGCATACTCCAAATCCTAATCCATTTTTTTACTCAATACAAAACCATACAATACTCAGACTCAGGTATGCTATCTTTATAGAGATTCCAGCGGCAAAAGCTCATTAAACGGAGGAGAAAAAAGGCAACATCAAAAAGATGAATATCAATGATGTTCATGATTCGATTATGCTCATCCTTGATTCCATTCCGTTCCATCCCACAATCATAATCATTACACGCTGCACAAATGCCCATCCTTTCTAATCTTTATTGCCAAACATGCACAGTCATATTATTTTGAATTGATGTTTTGGTCGGCAATTTTATCTCAACAGAGATAGATTGTTGGAAAATGAACAATCGGAAGCAAAAACTTTGGTCTGGACCCTTAAAAACCAACCTGGATTTATCTTCCAGGTGGAAGAAAGACATTATAAACAAATCCAGCTTCCATCCCATCCATATTAAGTATGATATGATAGCACAGCCGTTTATCCAGAGACTGCATTCTTCCATATCACTTTTATAATGAAGATTTTCATCGAGATTGCATTACAATTTACAACGCGGAAACATGAACGCACGTCCAAAAGAATTGGGAATGAAATGAATCTATGAAAAAGTAAGTAAGGGAATAAAAGCATTGAGATTTGTACACGTTGTGATGATGATGATGATGATGGGCCATGGATAAACCACTACCAGTCAATTACAATACAAAATATGGACTTTTCATTTTGAGTAAAAATGACTTGCAAGCACTTTTTTTCATTTTGTATGGGAGACAAGCTACCGCAGCAATATCATCAATATTTTGCTGTACCAGAGCCTTTGGGCGATTGAAATAACTATTTTACTTACGTAGTTTGTAAAGCACAATGACGTGAAGTAATACTAGAAAATGATAAGAAGGAAAAACAATGTGCCTATTGCTTCGGATGTGTGTTCTTCTTCGCCATGATCATCAATGATCATCCTTACGCTAGCAATATTCTCTCATTTTCATTCCACTTCAGCACATTTTACTATATCCCTCCTTTTTTTGCTGTCTCGCTGTGAAGATAATAGTAATAATACTGTGTTGACTTTGACTCAAAGGCAAATGTTTTTAGTTGACTACTAATCCACGCATTTTATGCATTTCCTTTGAGAGGAAAGAATGAATAAATATTATGAAAAGTTTGTGGTGCTCCTCCAAGCCAAGCAAATAAAATTTATTACGATGTGATGTGATGTTAGTTGTTGTGCTCAATAATAAAAAGAAAAAATGAGCGAATGAGTGAATGCGAATAAAGGAAGAAAGAGAAAAAGCAAAATGTTCGTGGTTAAATGGAATTAAGAGGTTATACAATAATGCGGAGTTTAAAAAGATGACATGCTCATAATACTCATTCATGGGCAACATAACTTGATCATCCTTCTCATTTGACTTTTTGAATGTGAACTAACCAAGATCCATTCTTGGAAACAGTGATATGGATATGAATAAACGTGTTGGAAACTTGTTATGTACGACATTTCACTTTTGATGTGACGTATTTACATGCGACATTGTGACACCCAAAGTGAAAGAAGAGCTAACGGGTTGAAATTGAAAGGTTGACGGAATGACTAAAAACACAAACAAGTGAAGACTGACTCCAGCCAGTTTTTTCCATAAGTAAATGTAGTATTTGTCATAAAGTGCTGACATTCGAGTCTTGTTTTATTCTAAGAGAGAGAGAGACTGAGAACAAGAGGAAGGAAATTGCATGTAAATTGTATCCTTGTTTCTCTCATATATTTTCTAATCCTCTGTTCCTCTTCATCCGAGCCACACATCACATCACCAACAATTCCAAGTGACACAATACACAACATTTATCCTCTTTCTCAAACTACTCACTCTTTCTTTCACTCATCGTCTGGTTTATGGAGACGGGTGAAAGTCATCGTGCAACGTCTAACTAAAGTGCTCTCTTTTAGGAAGAGAGCATGTGTACATCCTAACATCATCCTCCTCTTTAGTTTGAAGAAGGGACAAAAAGTCAAACCACATGGATAAAGCGACACACTCTCTACTCTTCCCCACTAAAAACAAAAACCACGGCCTGAGATGAAAGACCAAGATTGACAATGACGGCTTTTCTACTTTATTCTTTAGAGTACACTCTCATCATGAATGAAAGCTGACTTTGGCGTATGGAGACTTAAACTCTGAGAGAATGGAGAAGAGCAGCTAACATTTTCATTTACCAACAGAAAATTCAATCTCCTTCACAATTAAACTGTTGGTTTTTACATTGAGGTTTTAGAGGTAGTGCAATGATGTTGGATGTGGTAAAATGTGGAGTCTTCTCCAGTTCCCTCTTCCTCATACATACTTTAACAATATCAACATTCATTTCATTTATTTTCTCTAATTGCATTTTACCCTTCATCATCAACATCATCATCATCATCATCATCATCATTATTATCGTCACATTTTGCAAAGCTGTTGCTTGTCTAGCGCTGAGCTCCTTCCTTTTTCATGAGGCAATGAAGGTATGCCATGCCACACTCCATTCCACAATCTTTCCTTTCCTTAAAAATCTGATTAAACCGTTGCGTTGGGAAGAAGGATCCGTTGTGTTGTCTTTGAAAGAGGACGAACAAAACGAGGAGGTGATGTTTGCATGCGTTTTCATTTCGAAGAAGCGATAGCCGATCCTACCCACATTATATAAGTACATAACATACGTAAAGGAACGTCGACACAGAAAATATACTTTTTTCTTTCAAAGTTTCAATGTCTTCTGGCTCACCTTGAAGAGCTCACTGACCCCATCTCCGTACTCGTCACACTCATGATGATAATAATAATAATACTGGTGGTAGTAGTTTGGTTTGGTTTGGTTGGTGATGTTTTGTATGTGCTTTTATGCAAGTATGAAGTAACAAGGGTTTTATATATTGTCTGCATATAAAATGTGAATGATGATGATACGGTGGATTGATACATGGCTTCGTGATATTATTATGGCATGCCAGCAGCAACATCTTCTCTCAAACGAGTGAGTGGTGGTGGTGGTGGTAGTGGTGGTACAGCAAAGAAAAAAATAATACAAAGTCGACAAGCCTTACACTTACTTGGTTCAGTCTCAGTTGCTATATATCTCTCTCTCTTTGAAAAATGAGGAACAAGAGTGGAAAATGAAGAAACCAGCATCTTTTTCATCTTGGTTTTTTTATTCCTTTTGCCAATGCCAAGATCATATTATGTATGGGGATGGGATGGCTATGTAGTCGCTATAATTACGTAGACAATTTTAAACTCGGTATTGGCTTTGGCTTGGCATGCCATAACATTGGCATTGCCATTGCAATCTTTTTTGGGCATGTGCCTCATCTCATGTTCTCCACTCATGAAGATTGAGAAAGAAACTCATGAGAAATGGTAAGTAGTAGTATTCTTGTCAGTGTTCCCCAAAGCTAGAAAGTCTTCGTCTGGACACTTTCATAAGATCACATTTATGATGATGATGATGATGATGATATAAGATACTGATGACGATGATGATACGTTGATAAACTTGATCTTTATAGACGGTGGTTTTGGGACATTGCCATTTTATTGCCGTCAACTCAAGTACCTACATGGAAGCCAGCCTAACCTTTGAATCACTGAGCTGTTTCTAAAATACATGCAAGAATGTTTTGATAGGTAACTGGGTTAAACTTGAGATCTGTGAAAGTTGAAAGTAGATGTGAATGATGATGATGGGGTTTGGATTTGAAATTAAATGAAAACGTCGGTTGGGTCATGTCATAAACCTAAAACTCATGAGTAACCCGCTGTTTGCTCTGATAAAATTTTCATCATCCAGTATAATCTTTATGGGGCTTGGATGGAAATGAAGATGAGCCATTACGGTGAGTGAGTGACAGGAAGAAACAAAGATGTTCTGTTTTAAACCTATTTTGACATGGGATGATGATGATGATGGCAGCAGCGTCTACCTTTAGTTTGCGTGGTTGGAGGTAATAGTAATTATATGCATTCTGGATGTGGCTCATCTTCTTCAGCTCAGCTCGCCTCCTTTCTCCGAATTTCCTTCAAGCTATTTTCCTTTCATGTTCCAAAACGAAAAGCTTTGTATTTAGCAGTCAGTCAGTCAGTCACACACAAACACCTAGTTTCCTCCGATCCTAACGAGCTCTTTTAGTTAATCACATGTCTCCCATGAATACAAACTAGCCCATGTTTTCTAAATGTGGAATATCGCTTGCAGCCATCAGTCAACACCCACACAAGCCCATATGATACACTCCACTCCAGCAAAATTTCATTCATTCATTCATTTTTTATAATTATACCATTTTTTTTGTGGCCAAACATTTACTGGTTCTGAATTACTGTTGTTTCTACCATTTTATCAATTTTCATAGTTGGGATTTATTACATGAGGGTATCTAAACTTCTCTAGTGTCTGATTCAAAATGGTTTTTCTTCTCAAGTAAAATGGGAATTGAGTCAATTAATAAGTGTCCAGCTTTCTTGTTATCTTCAATTCTCCCCAATTTGTCTTAATCAGCAAGATTTCTACATTTGGCTATAAAAGCAATAAATACTAACAAAATGATTATATTTCATATGGCACTAACAAAAGTCAGTGATATGATATGATGATATTCATTTTGGCTAAATTTTTTTTGAAACTAACCCCGAAAAATAAATGAGCCCAGCAGGGCACGTGATAAATACAGTGCTGAATAAATTAATAGAAACGAGACACATCACATCAAAATAGATAATGTGGCATGTGAAAGACGACGACAACACAAGACGTTTTTTTTGGATTCCCTATTATTGAAGCAAAGCAAAGTCAAGTTGTCATTATTACAATGACTTGTTCCCATTACCATTTAGAATCGTTACTTGTGAACTATACAAAACTATATAACCAAACCAACACAACGCACAAAAAATAATCCCAAGTTCTTCTTACGCTTGACTTTTGTCTCTCTGTTTCCGCTGAGTTGGATTTGGATCAGAATTAGTTATACAAACATGCGCTATATACATACATATATACAGACATCCATACAAACATGCCAAGTTTCATAGGGTTTCGTCTTCTTACTCCTTTTATTTAGGGTGCTATTATAAAACAGTACACAAAGCTTGTGTGTACAAAAAAAAGTGCATTATGCAAACAATTTTTTGACAGCTTCATTCTTAAACCATTCATATCCGCCTCTTAACATTTATATGCACACTCTACTCTGTGAAATAAGAATGTATATATGTATGTGTGTTTGTATCTATTGGTAAAGATGTTAAAAGTGTATTATGTATAGTTGATAGTGTTGGGGTTTTCTTGGTAATAAAATGTAATGTAATGTAATACGGTGTCATACATAATGTAGTGCAACAATGCATTTGGGTCGGACTCTTTTGCATATTTATGCATAAGAGGATGAGACTCAACTGACTTTATGACTTTACTTGGCACATTCTACCTATCCACTTTTTTTTCTCACAATCATTTAAACTCACTTATATTTATGTTCGTGTCTTTCAAACGATGTACTTGAACCTTGTTTCCTTTTGCAGTTTGAGTCAGTGTGGGAGAGTGAGCCATATAATATAATATAATATAATACAATACACGTATTAGGTTCCCCCTTTAGTTCTTAAGTAAGTTGTGGCTCTGCCTCTGCATATTTTATTTTGATTTGCGTAAACCAAACAAAAATATGTAGTCTCGTCTTTGTCTTCATTTCATTTCATTGCCAATGTCTTTTGGTGGAGAGTGTAATTAGGCGATGAAACAACTGACAAACGTCCTTTTCCTCTCTCCCAATTCCCAGCATCATCTCATCACATCACATCACATCATGATTCTCAAACTTTGATTGCGTTGATAACTTGAAGTTTTTCAGCTAGCTAATTTCTCAAATAAAAAAAGTTTTTCTTCAGAACTGAGCAGCGACTCATAAACCTTGATCTTGAATTGGTTCAAGCACCAAACTTCTCTTTTGAAGCGCCCATTTCATTTCATTATGCAATGTATTTTTACATTACACACATTTAGTTCACAGCTTGAAGCTTTTGAAGAAAGGGTGCTGGGTCGGTAAGCACAAAAGGAGAAAAACAAAACTATATCTCATTTTGAAAATCCACGGTTTAAATTTTGTTTGCGGGTGAGCATTTTTCTAAAGTTTTATTGATGCCTTTTTTGAATACCGGTCTTATTATCATTAACAGTTTTCAAAGTTGGCTAATTGTAATCAACTTCTTTGGAAGAGGCTTCTTTGCAATTACACATTCAATTGTGAAAACTGTACAATTTCAGAGTAAAGATATGATTTCATCTCCCATCTACTTCTAACCTATATTTTGAAAGTATCAAAGTTTGTATTGAATTTTGTACCTATTTTTGCCGTATTGTCATTTTCACACATTTTTTACACTTGAAGAAGAATAAAAAAGGTTAGAAACCGGCGGACTATGCAGAAAAAATCTCAAACCAAACTATGATGATCATCATCATCATTGTCATGATTGCATAGATAAAACAGTTACTTGAAGCCATAACATAATGTAATATAGATACATAGATAAATATATTTACAGTTCCCAATAATCCAAAAGTAGACTTTTCCTCAAGTGTGTCTACTCTACTCAAACAACATGATTGTTTCTTCGAGACAGAGTGCATATATGCACAACATAGAAAATCCCCATCCTCCTCCTTAGAGATTCCATGCAGGATACAATATACAATGTATGAATAATATTTTCACTATGCAACAACACACACATCAATATTTATGCAGTTGACGTTGACTTTGACTCAAGCACATTGTTCTACATTGCAATGATGTGATGTGATGCGACGGGATGGCTCAAGTGCGGTGTGGTGTGGTGAGGTGGTGGTGTCTGCCTATTTCCCCTGTGTAAGTGGTGAGACAAGGATGATAAGGATATACGTGATTCAATTTACAGTTAGCTCAAATCGTCAAGGCATAACTGGACTAACCACCATTATCATCAACCTCATCATTTTTTACCATAAGGATTCTTCTTTGATGTGCGTAATGGTTTGCTAGACGGCTTCTTTATTCATTGCATAAGAAGATATATTGACTCACAACTTACAACTTTGTTTTCCTTGTAAACTATTTGAAATTATGAGAAGCGTCTACCCCCTTCTCACTATGAAAAATTCATATATTCCCTTGAACTTGACTGTGAGATGTGTAGGTATAAATCTTCATTCATAAAATGGGAATAACGCGTAACGTACGTACAAAGATTTGCGTAATTGAGCACTCAAACAGTGTATGCAGGTATGGTGTAGTATAGTTGTTGATAGAATACTACAACTGCATTGCATTTTTTTTTCTTTGCTTTTCGCTAAATATGAAATGAGGGTAGGAGCGTTTTACAAGTCATTGACTTTGTTGCAAATAATTATGTATGTGAGGTGATGCTGAGTTATGGCATGACATTTGAATGCTAAACAAAACCAAACCAAAGCCAAATATGCTGGTTTCTTAGGAAGGTAGCAGCAGCTCAACCCAGTCTTTTTTTAAACGGAGTTTGTTTGTTATTATGTCAACTAATTGATTGTTGTTAACCCATAATATTGTTGTGTAAACCAAAGAGATGGCAGTACAACAGAGGGGCTAAGAGTATGGAACAGAAACGTGAAAATGGGAGAAGTGTGGCGTGAGAATGTGTGACGATATGTATACGTGTTCCTTTTATGCAGTCAGAATACGAAAGAGGCACAACAGAAAATGCTGTGCTTTAACTTACTTTTGTAGCAGCAGCAGCAAAAGTTTCGTTTCATACGCGTGCATTTCCTGTTACTAAAACCGTTGCTCCATTTCACAAGGAAGGCCTCGGAAAACCGAAGTTTTCTGTAAGTTCTAAAGTATAAATAATTGTTTTGTTTTATTCAACAGTAGTAACAAATACCCCAAAAGTGAATGTAAGGTTAAAGATGAGCCATAAATTGATTCTGTTTTTTTGATTTCATACAGCTAACAATATTATATGTGCATGTGGTAAATTAGTATTCCACCTATACATCTCAACCTCTCCCTCATATTTCACAGTTGCTTAAATCACAATGTAATGGGGAGCCTGAAACAAAAAAAGTATGATATGGTTTGGTTACCACCTGAACTTGTTCTTATTTGCATAATATTTGTACAAAAGCATGAAATGAATTCAGGAGGATGAACACAAAGAGAGGCAACAATGCAATGCAATGCAATGCAATGATGAAACAGAGGATGATATTTTACTGTTCACGGTTGAAACCCTCCATAAAATGGAAGGGAATGCAAAGGCAGGCACACACACAAACATACACATATCTCATATATATCGTCAACTTCTTTTTCACATACTCACTTTCCATGAATATTATGCACATCCCTGAGAGCGCATTAATACACTATTTTGCACGCTTTCCAACTACTTTTATTTTGGAGGAGAAACGAAGCAGCGAGTGGTTTACAAGGATTCTCCAGCTTTAAACCGATTTTGTCAAATGATTCATTTTGTGCTCTTTAAAGACTTTTTACCTTTCTCTGTAGCTTTTGTGCTTTTCTCAGAATTACAGGGCAATTAGCATTTAAGCATTTTAGCTTTATAATTACGCTACTTATTTTTGTATAACATAATATGCTTCTTATGTGTGTCTCCAACTAATTCCCCTCTCTCAAGTCTGCTAAGCCTCTCTTTCTCCACATTTATAATTCTCCCTGGGAACCTTTGACTAGGTTCATTTAATTCAAATAGTTTCACCACAAAAGGAAAAAGTCACACAAAAGTCTATGCTTTTGAAAAGAGCCCTTAAAGACTTGCATTGTCAACTTACAATACACAAAATGTGTTGTGTAAGTAAAAGGACGGGTAAGTAAATATACACTGTGGCCTATATGATCATTTTTCCGTCACCATCATTACTCCACTTAAGCCGCTTGTTTTAACCCTAAATCTATTATACCATACCTCATACCTGAAACAAAGAACTGACTCATTAAACATCATCAAAGAAAGACTGCTTTCACCACCATCAAGTAAAATGACCCAACAATTTGCTCTTGTTCTGAGGTAAAGTGAGACAATTTCCCATATTTCATGAGGGCTACGTTTTGTTATTTTTTTTTCTTATCCTCACCTCACCTTTCTTCCCACACAAATCTTACAAGGACAATGAGGCTTTTAGCGGGTTAACTCAATACTGTGGAATTATTTCCACAGAAGCCAATATCCCAACTGACTTCCACATTTTTAGAACATTGTATCACATTTAAGACGTCTCAAGTGACCACTAGAGCCTTGAAGGAAGCATATATTCATTTCTCGACTTTCCCCTTCCGCAAATCTTTCGTGTAATTAAAGTTTTGGGTAATGACTTTTCAGAATTCCTCATGATTATGATTAAATACATACTTGGGGAAAAAAGGGGGAATCTTGTCTCTTTTGACAAGCAAGGCTCTTGATGATGAAATGAGAACGACAAAAGCACAAAAGCAGATCTCTATCGCCCACCTTCAAAATGAAGATGTCATAAGAATGCCCACCAAACTTCCCAATCCTCTTTTCCTAGAACTTGTAAAAGAAAATAAATTCCGTCACAAGAATTGTGCATACGTCATGTTTTTCTAAAAAATGCACTTATAAACATAAAGCTTGTCTACGAGTGTATTCAATCATTCAGTAGGAAGGCAGAGAAGAGACATTTCACTTTATTAAGAATCAGAAAAGGGGAAACATAATGATATTGAAGGCTACAAGATTGTTCGTGTGTGTAACAAGAAACATTTCATGTTGATTAGTGAAACTATGTATACAAGATCCAATATAATATAAGAGTTTTTTCCAGCATGGCCAGAAAAAAGAGTTATCAACATCATGATGGATTTCCAGAAGGAAAAGATGGAAAGATTTTGTACAAAAAGAGGAAAGGATAAATGTACCAATGCTATAGCTGAGAATAAAATAGGTAGATGGTAGATCCCATCAAATATCTCATCCCATCCACATCCACACATACATTTTTTTTTACTAAAGATAAGAAAAACTTGAAAGGAATACGTAGGTAATATCCTTAACTTGTTTCCATATTACAAATTTTTAGTCAAAACAGATTGAATGTGAATGTTTGACTTTGGCTTTGAAAGAAAGAAAGGAAGGAAAATCGGATGGAGAAAGGGAAAGGATTTCACAATGCTAATATGTACATGTACGGATACTATACTTCATAAAAACTCGTACTATATTTTCATAGATTTACTGCTGGTTGAAAAGAAGTGCAAAAACCCGCTGGATTTTTTTCTTCATATTATGTAGTTTCAATGATACAAGCAGAGAATAAGCATGCTCCAGAAAATCTTTATACATTTTTTACATCTTCCTTTCCGAAAGGAAAAAAGGCAGCTCTGGCGTCTCAATAGAAGATTTCTATGGGAAACTTATGTATATACATATATGAAACATTTTCTTTCACTCAATATGTTATTATAAACGCTCTTGGAAAATTGAGCGGAAATGAAGATTTCTTTGCATAGAAAATCATGTATCATGTGTTGGTTGCTCCTGTTTTTTAAGCAAACAACTAAACCAACCCAAACGCATGAGGAGGTAGTTCGTTCCTGTTTGCATTGTAGTTACATTGATCGTGTTGCCAGAGAAGAAAATTGCGTGGGTACGTAGGTACCTCTGTAAAAGGTATGTTTAGATTTGGTTATCCATCTGGAAAATCAACTCCCAATGATGATGATACTTATTGAATTTAGTCTCATTTTTTGGTCTATCACAGTAGACAGAGTTAATTGAAAAAATAATTGGGTCTTTCGACGTCTCTTTTCATTCAGGTAGTTAAAGAGGAAAGAATAAATAGCCCGCCCACATGACAAGCATATTGTCCGTTTAATCCTTTATTTTTAGAATTAATGTTTGTTTAAGGAGAATTTCCTATTCTTCATATGTCTTATAATCGGATTTTGATTTATTATAAAAAGAAAGCTTATGTGCTCAGCCATTAGTAATGAGTGGTTACAATTCAAAAGATATTTTTAGAGTATTTTCATCATTTCTATCATCAACAATGTCACGTTACTTTCCTGGTTAAAAAGACTGTCATTTGCTAAAAAAATCCCTTTATCCTACTCCACGATATTGTGCTTACCAAACCAAGCAGTACAATTGAGTTTAAATAAGACGCAATTCCGAAAATAAAAGTTATATTTATGTATAATGTATATTATATGCTTGCTTTCCTTATATGTATTTTTCTTAAGAACTATTATTCCAATTCCTACGTTTTCAGGTGGGATCACGTTGCTACTTAAAATGAAGTGTGCAGAAAAAGTTGAATTTGATAGGATTTCACTTGCTTAGTTTGGTATCTCTAATCATAGGAAATAATCAGCTTGATCACTTCACCGGCTTGACTTCCATGGCATTACCCTCACCCAAAAAAAAATTACGACGACCCACCTGGAAGTTTTGGTTAGGTGGTTGGTATACGAAGAATTTACTTGAACAACAGAATACTATATTTGTATTCTCGAAAAACTCATATTGAAAAGCTTAAGGTTTTCCTCTCTCTTCTTTTCCTTATCCCACTTGTACAATGACAAAAAGTTTGTTTTCACAAGTCAAACTCTATTTTCTCCTTTCTCTTTGTGACAGATATTTTACTTGTGTTATATGAAGCTCTATTCCCTTGTTTGTCAAAACATGCGATAAACTGCAAATTATATGGGGGAGAGAAGATAAAGATGTGGAAACCCAAAACACACACACACACATTGTCTTGGTATACTGGAATGGAATCCATATTATTTTTCACAAAAGTACTCACATCACAACACAAGACAACTCTAAACAATGCGCCTATTTTGTTCTTCCCCTTGACGAAAAAAAAGCAATATGTGGTCATTAGAACGTAAAGCCTGACATGACAGGAGGAGAGAAAAGGAGGAAAAATAACTTGTTGAAGCGAATGTGATATGATGAGAATAATGTTGTTGTTGATGATGATGATGATGAAGATGAAGCTTCTGCTATGTGTATTACAAGACAAAACAATTTTTTCCCTCACGCTCTACAACACTACTAACACCACAGCATCGGAGCGGCTTCCTGGAAAGTCCATTTTTTTTGCTTTCTTCATGACAAAGGAGTGTCAAGTTAAATTACATGCTTGTTTTGTTTTCGCTGACAAAATTCATACGGCTCGGCTGTAAGCACAGCTCATTACTTCATTTCATGACTGCTCAAAGGAGGAGAAAAGAATAAGTTTGCAGCAGGCACATTCCCATGCCAGGCAAAAACTCTTGTTGGAGAAATCAAAACCAATTTTTGTCAACAGGGAACAAAAAGAGGAGCAAAGCTGATTGTTGGATGGGAAAGCAGGGGATTGAGGTAGAAAGAAGTTTGTTAAAAAAATGTTTTGCATGAGCTGCCACTTTATTTTAGGTGATTCAATTGGAACTGATATGCTTAGAAAAATTGGGTTCTTTTGAAGAAAAAAAATTGTCGCAACAATAATGAAGGGTAATTGAACCGGAACAAGATGAAGTTAGATGGAGATGGGCTGGAAGAAATTAGACTCGATTACTTACGATATCTTGCGCCTTACCGCTTTACAAAACATCACCTCTTTGTTGCGCTGAGATACTGTGGTATATCATCATCATGAATTTACTGATTTGCTTAAATGAATGCTAGACTAAGAAGGTAGACAAGGAGAAACACAACATTTTCATCGCATCATCACCACCATCATCATCGTCGTCATTCTGCTTATACATGATTATTCTTGTATTCATCATAATGTGCATCATCTTTTTTTAATATATTGAATATTCTGTTAGGTTGCAATTTGATCGACAAGAATAATCTTGATTTTATTTTCCACATTTCCATATTTTTATATTTCCATTCTTTTCTTGGAAATTCTCTAGGCCCCTCGAAGAATAATGTTTGGACGGATATGCAAAAGCAAAAAAAATGAGATGTTATGTATGATATCAATGGAAGGCATCTCCACGTCAGTATGCAAAAAAAACTCTTTGGTTTCTTTTACTCCCGACGAGTAGAAAAAGTGGAAAAATAATAATATCTTATGTTGGAAGAAAGGAAGATGAGGAAACCTTAAATCCTTTTTCTTTTTCGTCTTACTTTTCTTTACAATTCTCATCATGATCGTGTTCATCCCCACCCGTATGAACAAAATAGATAGGGATGGCAAACACTCTTGATTTTTAATAGATACCTTGTCATGGTCACATTCATATGATCACCATGACGAACGTAGTGACTACAGGAGAAATGGAAATGTAGCGAAAAATAGAGTATTGTTGAATAGGTAGCACACGGCTCAACATCCAATTTGGGGAACGATTGGCTAAAAATCCGCTTCTATTTCGTCTTACATTTTGAGGGCATTGAATGGAATTAATTTTTTTTGGAGCCTCAAGACTACTGGCACTAAGTAAGAAGGAAAAAAATCACTCTTTCAACTCGACGCTCTCTCTTTTTCTCATATTATTCTCAAGCAGTGAGCACATTGTAATAATGCAATGGATTCGGAGAATAATGTCTCCTTTAAAATCATATCAATCTTTCTTATCAAATCTCAATAAATTGTTATTGGTAGCTTGGATGGTAGTTAGTTTCTCCTTAGCAAATCAAATTCAATTCAAATTTCTCCCATTTCCCAGAACCCAAAACAAAATTTTGGAATCAAGGAAACGACTCAGTCAGTCATGTCCTTCTGTTTAGGCATTCAGATTTTTAAATGAGAGGAAAAAATCCGTCTATATTTTTCAAACCCTAAGTGTGACCTGCATCAATTCAAAATTCATTTTAATGGAGAGAGTTAAATCAATAAATCAAAATGGTTAATTCGAGAATCCTCCTTTACTTCACACTTCTCACAAAAAAAGAAGGACACGAGCGAATATCTTTTCATCACCACGTCCATTTTGTTGTTCCAAAACAAGAGCTCCGTCAAAAACGTATGCAAATGAAATGCACTACTTAAAAACACAAAACAGAAAATGCAATAACATCATTGAAGCGACAGGAAGTGGTGGATGTACATAAATCCCAGCAGCAGCAAAGTCAGCATAAACATATGAGAAATCTAAACTTGTCTCCTTTTTATTTGGTATATGTAATAGTAATATACATAATATTTATATTATGATATATTATGTATCTACTCAAATCCATCACTCAGTTTTTGAGAGTGAAGAGAAGTCGTCGGATGGATGGAAGTACTTGTAGTTCCATCCACTGCAAACCAAGATAATAATTTATTTTGTGGAGAGCAAGCAAACATCATTCACTTTTGTGTAATGCTACGGGTGGTATATGACTAGTAAAAACTGAATTAAATTCGAGATGATATGAGAATATTTTTTAATGCACGCGCCCTACCAGTTTATGCTCTTATTTGATGATGATCGTATAATAATGATATATAAAATGTAGTGTACCATATTGCAAAAGAGTTTAAAGGACTCTCTCCTCCTAAAAACAAAACATGTGGAGCACACATTTTAGCTTGAGATTTTTAGACCTCCTAGTAAAATATTATCGAGCCTTCACATCACATCATATCATATAAAAGGGAATCTTGCACAAAAGGAAAATGGAGGAAAAGTAGCCAACAGGCACAAACGTGTAGAAATAAACTCCATGAAAAACAATCCAGAAGGAAATCACTTTTCCAAACAACAGACATTTTTTTTCTATAGAAAGAGAAATGTGAATACTGACGAGCGATGAGCTCTTTTGTAAACTCCATTGCAATGCAATGTGCCTCAGACTCCTCCAGTCATGTTTTTTCAACCGCTACAAAATGCAAGTTTAAATATGAAGCTTTCAAATGGTAGTAAAATGATCAGTTGATATGTTTATTGTTTTGGGTTTATGAGCTCCTCTCTCCCATTTCAGAGCACTTATCTTTTGGGGTATGCATAAAATCACTTGGCTTAAACGTAGTCTAGTATGGAATGGGATGCGACCTTTATAAAGTCACTACTTTCCTATTCCTTTCAAAAAAAATTTTTTTTTTGTTTGACAATCGCCTGTCATTTTTCCCGTAAAAGTGAAATAGCAGCGTATACGTGCCACTCTTTACAGACTAGACAATTTGAAGTTTTGTCATAAAAGTTAGTAGTTGCATGCTCATCCAACATAGAAGCTATTCAAATATTCTCATGGATTTTTCTTTCCCTTGACTTGACTAACCTTACCTCAAGACAAGTCCGGCATTTGACCATAGGATCCCACATCAAATACCAGTTTTACTTTGTCCATGGGATTTCCTTATGGCAGTTTCTTTTGAAAAAAAGTTAAAACTTATTTTCATACAGGGATTCGCAAACCAATCCAAAGCGTGGCAGGCCGTGAATGGCATGGCATGGCAGTTGAGTGAGAGTTATCAACGACCATCATAAATAATACTATAAATATGAGATGGCAAAGGGAGAGCCACGGCTAAGGACAGAAGAAGGTGTACTTTCTCGCTATATTTAAAGTGGGGTGAAGAAAAACTTGAGAGGAGGAAAATGTCAAGGAACACGACATGACATTCTCTGGATATTACATCTCTTATGTCAACACTATGAGTCCGCTATACCATACCATACTACTATCACCAAGAAAAGAAAACAGTATAAAAAAACAGCAAATCCTGGGATTTGGCTGGTGGCAAATGCACACAGAGGAAAGAGAAAACCTTTAATCCAAAGTATATACTGACTTACTTCATGGTCTCCCACTTGAGCAAAACTAAACCAAAAGTAATAAAAAATATGTATGTATAGCTTCCGAGTATGAGTAGACCCACTTGGAGGAGATGAGGAACAAGACGAGAAAAACCACTTTTATACCAGGATAAATATTATACCTGGCCGAGTAGCTTGGTCATGTCACTGGCTGGGAGTAGTAAAGGGGTATGGTCGCTGTCGTTGGTTTTGTAGACATTTAAAAAATCATGTAATATGTACCTTTTCACATGTCGCAAGATGAAGTGAGCTTTGCCTTGTCATGTGCCTTATTGCACTGCACCGCCTTCGGGTTTAAAGGAGTGAGTGAGAGAGAGGTTTAGGCTCATCCAGTCACTTTTTTTACCTTCCTCATCTTGTTTTACTTTAAATTGTTATGTTAAAAGCTTTTCCTCACATACTTCCCAAGTTGCTCATTATGATTGTGCTACACAGTGAAAAAATGCATTATACACTTTTCTACGCTATCTTTAAGTCATGGCGTTTAATATCAACCAGCCAAGAATAATAGTGAATTGAATGGGGATGATGATAATGAAGATTCTTTTTTTTGTGGATGGGTGAGATGTGAGATCTTCTTGAGCAAAGCTGAGATTTTATAAGTACATCCCATCAAAATATTATCTTTATCCGATCACCATCATTACGTGTGATTTCATGGGACAAATTTTTTTGTAGCAAGCAAAAAAAGGGTTATGGAAGAAAAGGAGAAGGAGGTTTTTGTTATTGTTACTTTAGATGGGTTGCTAAACTTACCTCTTCTGTGACCTCCCGAGGCAGCTGCTTGATTTGTAATTGGCGTCCCCGGTGAAATTTCCGTTTCAGCTCCTCAATTCTCTTCTCGACGGGATCGGAAGAGTGAACTTCATCCACCCATGAAGCTCCAGTTGAGGCTGTGGCCACAACACTTGATGACCACAAATTATCCGCTGCCGCTGATATCAGCTCTCGATCATAGCAACCGAAACCACGAGGGGTGGCGGAAAATGCATCCGCCGGGCCGGCAGCCATAATGAGCTTTCCTTCTTCCAGCTCTCCCGTTTTGAATACTATTTAGTTTATCCGGTAGTTACACAAAAAATATTCCTGCTCTTGACTCCCCGATTGTATTACATTTAGAAAGTATGCTAATTAAATCTTTTCTCTTGCCATGAAGCCTAGTGGCACTGCTTCATCCAAGTGAAAACAAATTATGTATTGTATCTACTTATTTTAGTGTAGATGGACAGGCGAAGGTCACCCTTTTTCCTACGTTTATAAAAGAGATGAACAAACCGCTAAAAAAATAGGAGTTTACTATTTCCCAAGCGGAAGTGTAGAAGTTACAGAGCTACGATCAACGTGTCGTGTCACGTAGAACCATTTTAAGTTAATGCCAACCAACTTGTGTCATCATTCCTCCACCCACAGCACACACAAAAATGTTCAGCAAAAAAAGTCGGATTTATTACATTACATCAGTTATTGCTTGTACGTGTGGTGGACCAATATGCTGGTGGTAAAAAAAATCCCTGCCGTTACGTTACATAAGTACTGTACGCACGCACGGTTGAGAATATTTTCTTTTGTATAAGATGAAGAAGAAGCTTTAGCTGCCAATGCTGAAGATAATAATATTATTGTTATTCAGATCGTAACATCACACCAGAATACTTTCTCCTGATGATATGAGTTCATGCACAATGACAAGTAGAAAAAAATCCTTTCCCTTTACTTTCTAATACTTGAGACTTTGTGAGAATAAAGTAGGGACATGAGTAAAATGTCAAGTAAGTCAGAATATTATGATGTGATAATGTTCCATAAAACATACAAAAACTTCACACTTTTCGTCTGGACAAGAAAAATAGTTGCAATTCACTTTGGCGTGCGGATTGTATAATTACTTTTGTATGTAAATAATGTGACACGACCGTAGCACGCACTACTTCACAGGATTACACGTATCAGTAAAAAAAATCCAGTTTCATTAGGTAATACTGCGAGCAGCACAAAAAATGTAAATCAATTTGTCATTTGTTACTGTTACAAAGAATCCAACGTTTTATGTAGTAGTAGTAATAATAGTAGCATACAGCAAAAAACCAATCCACTTTTCCCTATGGGTTAGCTTGAAAATTGTAGACAAAGTACAAAATTGACAGTTCTCTGGTTTCTGTGCAGATGAAAAAGAAGAATGTACTGTTGGGTTGTTGTTGTCATGCAAGATCTTTCAGGAGACTTTGTTCTGGTTCATGTGAAAAGTAGCAGCACAGGTTGTAATGTGTATATGTGTCCAGAATAGTATCAAAATGGAAGTAAACACAACATCTGTATTCCTCCTCCACAATATAATGATTATGATTATGGTTACTGTTACGATTACAGTCTTATTATTCCTTGTGTAAACGTATTTATATTATTCACAAAGTTTTTCCTTGTTGGCAGGATAGAATTTATCCATGTAAATCACACAATATATATACATATATATATTGTAAAGCAATGACCATGACATTCGGAAGAAAAGGTGTAAGGAGAGAGGAAGCAATGACTTGAAAAGATGTTGACTGATTGTGATTACGTCTCTTGTCTCCCCTATATTCAAATATGGTTGTCAAACCAAATCACTTCCGTTTCACTTCTCCAGCTACTGTTTTTATTTGTGACTTAGCAAATGATTTTATCACTTTTTCAATGAGAGAATAAAATAGTTTTGACTTTTTTTTGTAAGGATCGAAATCACAAATAATGAAAGGATGACGATAAGACAAAGAGGTTGGGGAAACTAGGATCAAGAGAAATCAGTTGAAAAGTTGAGATTTAACAGTTACAAAAAAACAAAGGTGTTTATTTATTGGATGATACAGGAGGTATTTAATATTATACAAAATAAACGTGATTTATTGGTTGGATAGAGAGGGAAAAAAGAGTAAAAAGGTGAGAATAATAGTTGACTGGTGATGAGAGTAGTAAGTAAAAGTAGCGTAGCGTCAAGCGTCGTCCTTTATTTTCATGTACTCTTTTGCACGGAACAAAAAAACGTGTGAGTTGGATATCACCGCTTTACACTAAACTTGCTTACTGACGGACCGACAGCAACACACTGAGCTCAAATCTGAGTTGAAACCCGAAAGAAGTTTTGCTGGTGCTGGGTTTTTCTGTTTGCAAACGCAAGTCAACTTCAACTCAAGCCAGGCAGACTAAACAGATGTACACTAAACTAAGACAAGTCTCACTCCTTTACCAACCAACATGATCATGATCATCATCACCCTTTACAAAACCATCTTCTCAAGTTCATATTGTATCGTTCCCTATCTACTAGATATTTTTGCATGCCTGTTTTACTTGACTCTACATAAAATATCCATCTCTTCTCCTCTCGATGGAAATAATGGAAGGAGGCTGAAGGCAAAACACAAGTTTTGACTTCTTTTTCTGCCTTGTGCTAAAACACATCTATGGCTAAAGTATAAAAAAGGGTGATGGGATGTGATGTGATGTGGTGTTGGGATGCCTTGTGTTGTGTTGCATGCAACTTACTGGCTTTGTCTTCATGTGTGTTTTATTATGTCAGTCAGTCTATTACTCTCTCCAAAATCCATTCCATAAACTGAATTCCTCCACAGCTGTAGCACTTTTTTTTGTTGTTAATGTTTATGCATGCGATGCAAGTCGTCGTCCCTAAAGCTTTTCTCCATTATTGGCAGTGGATAAGCAACACAATGATAATATATGTAATATAATGTGATGAAGATGAGACATTGTGGTGCTGGTAGGAAACCTCAAGTGAGATTCGGTATCAAGTGAAGACGACCAAGATCATTGTCTCTTGCTTTAACACACATGAAGAAAAAAAGTTGCAGGAGCTCAAATCCAACTTCCAACTAATGGAGTTGACATTGCTCTTAGATGACTTCTAAAGGATATTATGATGTGACGTCTTTTCTTATTCTATCGTAAAAATTTAAGAAAAAATTGACGCATCTTTCAAACGATATGTTGGAGAATAAGATGAGCTAAACAGAATGAATACAAAAAAGCAATGTAATGTACACATTCCAGTAGCAATTTCCCTTGTCTTGCGGAAGTAGGAAGGATTGGATTGAAGTTTGTCAGTTTGTAGTTCGTGTCTTACAGACAGAATGGACATGTCAAATATTTGTCTGTGTATGTAACACACCTTGTTTTAAAGAAAATCCCCATTCCTTTCTTCCATGCTCCCACAACATTCATAACACATAAATCATGGTTGAATATTCTCTAAAAAACAAGAAAAATTCTTTCTTTTCAACATGCCTCTGAAGATCGGGCAAGTGTAAGCGTCTGTACAAAATAGTACTTATGATATAATGTAGACTGAGAATTACAGCACTTGTCTTTCCACTAGGCTCAGCCTTGCTCTGAGTTTTGAAAAAAAATAAGAGATGAAGAAAAGAGACGAGAGAAATAAATGGCAACAGCTGCAAAACCTTCCTATTTTACACAAAATAATACTCAAGCAAGCATGACACACACAATCAAACGTTTCAACCGGTGATTCCTATTCCTCATCTTCTTGTTTCTTTTTTGCATAAAAGTATATAAAATCCTCATCCGATGCTCATCTTCATTTCATTTCAACTAGTGTCTAACATGATTATCTACGGCGTGGCGAGCCTAGCCTTATTGAGAAGAACATTGTAAACTGAGAATATGTAGAGGAATAAATGTGCTATTACATTGCAAAGCAAAGAAGGCAAGGCAAGCAAGAATGAATGTAATACTTTTGTACAGTTTAGTTTACACTGTAATTTTTGTGCGAGTGAGTAGTAGTACCAACTCTATAAGACGGTAATCATGATGATGATGATGATGATTATGATGAGGATGACGGGGACGGTGATGCAATGCAACATTGTTGTTGTTGATGATTGTGATTCTTGTGTGTGTGTGTGAAGAAGAGCCACAACAGGTGTGTTGCTTTTGCTCAGCTCGATTCTCTCTCGGTCGTCTTCCTCCACAAAAGATTGTGTTTGTTGGCTTCTTCTTCCCTGGTTGAAATAAACTCAGGCTCTTTTTCAGCTCTCTGCTCTTCTTCTACGAGAAAAAGAGCTGCTGCTGGGACGGGAGGAGGGTGGTTTTTTCACTTCTTCAATTCTAGCTGTTTCTTGACTTTGACTTATCCACGAATTATATTATGCGAAAGATTGTTGAATGTAATAATGCAATGTATATATATATATATATATGAAAGAAGAAGAGGAATGTAATAGCAGACAAAATAAATGCTCATTTTTTATACAATGAATAGTACACACATAATACGCAACCATGTTTCGATGGTTATTCCCCTTTTAGTTTTGTGGTCATTCACTTTTGCAAAAGAAAGGTTTTTTTCTTATATAAAATGTGATGCTGATATAAAAGAGCTGGATGGAATTATGATGATGATGATGATGATGATGATGTTGATGAGGATTGTGAGTGCTCAAAAGGTTTAGGGATATATAGCATACCTCAGAGTTGAAAATTGCTATGCATTTTGAGATGCATAAGAGTACAAGCAAAAAAAGCAAACTTACATTTTTTTCAAAACTTATTTCAAACCTGGTTTACACGAAAAAGTTGTCAGGGGAGGAGAAGCAAATAAAAATTAAGAGCTTAATTATGAACTACCCTCTACACATTTTTATATGAGGGCTAGAGTAACCATCAGCGTTGTTATTGCAATGTAGAATTGCGTTACTTTTTTGACGACTGTTGAGTAAGTACGATATAAAAAAACAACTCGTCATTAGAATAATCTGTACAAGGAAAAGCTTGCAAAGACAGTGTCAATGACAACCATAATTTTTTTATCCGTGAACTTGAACTATAATCATGATTGATGTAAGCTCTGTTTCGGATTAAAAGAAATGAGATGAAATGGTGATGGGATGTGATGGATAAAGCAGAGGATGGGATGGTGAAATGCTAGTAAAGCCCGATCCAACGGTTAGACATGGAAACACATTCCAAAATATAATAGGTTGTACTGGCAGAAGAAGATGTCGACGTTATGTCTCTTCTGCCTATCTACTTGTTTCGCTAGAAATTTGTTCGGTAAACCATGTAAGATGAGGTTGTTACTCGAAAACAAAAATGCATTCATGCATCGATGCATGGATGCATAGTCTAAACATATCGGAAATAACAAAAAAATATATAGTGATATGCTTAACTAAAATAAACGAAGCAAGTAGAACTCTAGGTTAGATAAGCGTTTAAAAGCCACATATGTTTTTTTGGCATTTTGGCATCCATGCATCGGAAACTCCCTGCCTGGTATTTTGGTTTTACTCCTCCTGATTTCTGCAAAGAGAATGAAGTAGAAGGAAACTTCTACAGCCATACCTTGTGTATCTTGTACATGTGGATCGTCAACCAGCATAATTTTCTATCCCACACTAAGCTATAAATTGCATCACGTTATGTAAAATTACATGTCAATGTCAATACTTTACATTACACTATAAATTGATAGAACGCTATTAATTTGCACGCCAAAATAATTGTCTTCCACAACCACATATTATGTAGATGCTGTTGTGGTAGACAGGTCCAATAAAAACTATTGCGTTTTGATGATTTTTGCACTATTGGTTCCACATGCATGATGTTTTTAACAAAGTACATAAAACATATAACAGAAACCGCAATTCCGCGTACTTGACTACTGTAGCATATGTCAATATGTATTATTATTACCACTCCTAAATGTAAACCAAACCAAAACGATAGCATGTTAGATATTAGATGCAGCAGCAGCATGGTTGATGGTTGCATGTGACTTGTGTTTCTGTTGATTGAAGTAAATAGTAGTAAAACTATGTTTAACTTGTTAGAGACTCTCTCGTTAAAAATATGGAGGAAGGAAGAGAAAGGATATAAAAAAGGTTGAAGTAAATGCGTATTCTATAAGTATATACATGTATGCTTTGCAATTTTTTTATATCTTTCCAAGTTTAACAAGCGAACGCCAGCTATCTCCATGTGATGTCATGCCAAACTAGCAGTAGTGTAGTATCTAATACTATTCACACTAAATGTAAGCAAACTTAACCTAGATTTGACTTTCCAACTCTATATTTGCAAAGTCGGGGAATGTACTCCGTTTCCTTCTCATCCAAGCCAAGAATAAAAGCAGTGCGAGATGGGATCCGATGACGATCTACTCAATTGAACTGGTGCTCATCTGCAAATGAACTCGTGGCAGTGGAAGAATAGGGCACACTACTTTACTATAGTTTTTGTAATGTTTTGCTGAAGCCCCACTCAACTCCAACCTTTCGTTTTCCGACTTGACGGACAGTCACGTTGATGAAGCAATGGAAAAGTGAAGCTAGTTTCACTGTGTTGGTTCAAGTAAAGGTTTGCAAAGGTTCAATTTAAAATAGTGATTTGTGGCATGGAATAAACTGGAAGGAGTTAGAAAAGGATGGAAGAAAGTTTAGTAAGTGAGAACTTCCGGTCCCGTCCCTTTCTGAGGATATAAAGCAAGAAACTTATTCAAGTGAACATCAAAAGGAGCCTTGGAATCCTTTTGCTTTTTTGCGATTTTTCTGGTAAAAAACGACAAATTGACGACCAACTTAACTGGAGTGAAGTTGTTGGAAGTGGGTGAGTAGTGAGTGGTGAGTTGTTGTCGGAGCTTATCAAAAGCGTTATTGGTCAGTTGAACTTGTTGTTGTTAAATAATTCTAATCTGAAATTACTGAAGTGAGTTGCTACACTCAACACTTAATTTCTCTTACTTAGTTCTAGGCGTTTGATGCTTATTAATAGTTTCCATGCTAGCTGCGGGCTACTGAGAAATGGTTTTGGCTTTTTGCCAACTAAAATGATGAGGATGATGATGGGATGTTTACGCTGTTCATCTTATTTCATGAGTAAAACATAGGTGTAGAATTGGTCAATTAAAGAAATCACTTTTGGTTTTTATAGAGAGCTTTGAATACCATTGGCTTACAATGGTTAACGAATCCTTCTTGTCCATTCAGGCTTAGTCATATTTAAAATTGTACAAACGAAGAAGAGAAAGCACTACTACTAGAAACGTTTCAATTCACTTTGAAAGCATAACTGAATGTTTCTAGTGGGTAGGCAAGTACAAGTTGCGAATTTGAGCATCTATAATCAACAATCAGCCTCCAAATTTGAGCATTATTTCTAATGTACTGCTTCACAGGCAATATCTTGTTTAAAGTCTACTTATAACTGCCAATCTTCCAATTTTTGCAATTACCATTCATTTCCTCCCATTCACTCTAATTTGATTCACTCTTGTAATTTTCAAAAAAAAATTCAGCGTTTCTTTACCCAAAAACATAATTTCCAAACTATCTAATCTTGTCTGGTTTTCTTAGGATCACCCTGTTTGTACTTTTTTTCTTCCTTCATCGACAACTCATTTACCAGTCATTATTGTCCATTGATAAAAAAATAACTACGTCGCCAATTCATTTTTCTCCAATAATTTTTGAAAGGGTTTCTCAAAATATTCGCTAGCCTTTCTATTCCTTTTAAAAGCTTGCCTAATAAGGGAAAGTGGTGAAAAGCTCAATCTATTTATTAACAACGACGAGTATACAAATACCAAACAAGTTTTGTACACTTTGCAGGATTCCATTTATTTTGCTTGCTCCCGTCTGTTTCTCCACAAATGAGAGAAAGTTGTATTATATTCCACTTACCAGCTTTCTCCCATTTACTGCCTCGTCAGTAAATGCTCCAAAATTGAAACATAAAAGGTCGTAAATAAGAGCACCTAAAAATGGAGTGGCAAATGGTTATTTTTTGTGGAGTGAAGTATGTAGGTAGTCGTGATAGTTATAAATTGCAGCTTCCTGTTTTTTTGGAACCTTAATTTCAACAATAAAATGTAGAGGAACAACCTTTTTATGGCCATCATGTTTTTGTAATGTAATATACCCATTTGACAAAAATAAGATAGGAAAGTGTCTCTCAAAACTTGTATTCACAAAGAGGAGTCTCAACGCTTGTAATGAGCGAGTGTTATTTAGTGGTTGAAAGTCAATGTAAAAAAAAAACTATCTAGAAAAAAATTGATTTAGTGAACTTGTTTCTCTCTCTTCAGATGTTGAGAGTAGTAGCCCTAATTAAGTGGAGGACGATGTAAAAAGTAAAATGAAGCCAATATTACGCCTTTTCATTGGAAAAAAGATATCTCTCCACATCCTATTCCCAGACAAAATTACGTTCATTAGTTACTATTGGAGGGAAAGTTTAGAAATCATCATATCCCATCAATTTGTAGAGAATACATTTATGGCGCTAGCTCTACACTCCAGTTCAACGCTGATAAAAGGCGAAATTAACTCGAGTTTTTACTTTCCATGAATACCTCTCTCTCTGTTTTGCAATATGTATAATGATTCTTTCGCTTTGTTACCCAAATTCGTTACTTATTTGCACGACCTTTTATATCTATTCACCTCTTTTCTTTTTTTCACAAAATTTGTACAACATACCCAAAAAAATTTCTAAGCAAACTGTTTTCGTAATCTTGATGACAATTTAGTAATTTATTGTGTGAATTTTGACAACGTTTTCTTATACCCACTTCATTTTCCTTTTGAGCAGGTAGAGTCACAGAACATTTTCATATTGCTCTTATCGCAACGTTTTTATGTAGATCCCTGGCTAATTTACGAAACCACATTGGAGATCTATTTACCCCTTTTGTTGAATATTGGCTACCTTTCCTTTCTCTAAAAGTTTTTTCCTTTTGTGAGTGAGGACGAAAGAGAAAGAAACCCTTTTGACAGATTTCCTCCTTGCTACATACAAGTATAAAATAGAACCTGCATGAAATGCATTGTGTAAGAAGCAAGCTTTGGATGGAATGGTTGGATACAACGGTGAAAGAGCAAGAGTGGCAGCCATGCCATGTTATTGCCATCGTCAGGAAGGAAGCACCAATTTCCGCTCCCCTTTTACCAATTCCCTATATATATACATATTTATTTATCATGTCGTTCTCTCTCCTTTGTTAAAAAGCTGAGGTGCTGGTGGTACTACTCAACAAGAATTGAGAAAAGTATGACTTCATTATACAAAAGGGGTTGGAAACTTCATTTTATTTTGCATTTAAGTTCCTTAATATTATCACCAGCAGAAGAAAAAAAATTTTAAAAGCTCATTAGAGAATGGCTTATTGAACTTTTCTGGTTCAACTCTCAATTATCATCCTTTTCTCTAAACAAGCAATAATAGCAAAGCATATATTCTACATAATGTTATCATGGTATCATGCCAAACAACAGTATTATTCCAATCGCTATTAAATCATATAGCATCACACTTTTTAATTTATGGAGCTCAAGCTTCACTCTAAAATACTTGATTTCCTTCCCATTCCAGAAACTCGCACACTAATTAACTTGGAAGAAGACGAACAAGAGTTTTCCAATAGACTCATAAATCAGTCTGGATTGGATTGGATTGAAGAAGAAGATGCCACGTCTACGTTCACCACATACCCTCCGTCGCTACTCCATGCTTGCCCTGGCTCAACACTGGGACCTGATTTGCTACGCCGCTCATAACATCCGAGAGATGAATGCGCTAATTGAGAGTGAAGAATATCTCAAATTTGAAGGACCCTTTAGTGATATGCGTGAGTTACAGTAAATATAAAGCAAGTGGGACTTTTTTTTAAGCTGGCTCTTCCTCCATTCACCTTTTCCTTTCTGGTTCATTCACTCCTTTCCTTGTCAATATCATTCACATAAAATCCCATTCCATTCTCATCTCTCCAAAATACCTTAACTCCATAACAATGATGATGACGATCTATGTATCTACCTTCGCATTCTACGATTAGCATAATACATAGCTACACTTTGCAAAAGGTTTTTCTTGCAATGTTGCTTTGCAAAACCAAACCAACGATAAAAAAACTAGCTGGTGGATTTTAAAACAAGAGAAAAACACAGGAGCAGACTGTCAAGAATGCAAATAAACGTAGTAGGTATAATGAATGAGCTTCAAGTTAGTCTAGTCAACAGCGAGGTCCAAGATTGGTTGACTAACTGCTGGCCGTATAGTAAACAAATGTATAAAAGACGTATGCAAAATGCAATGGACACTTCACCATATCATAAACGTTGTGTTGTGTATCAAAGTTTGTGGTTGTTGTATTGGATTCCTTGGTTAGAAAAGGAAGGTCCAATGCCTCAATAAGAAGCTTTGCCTTTAATACGTTTATATTCGGGTATTAGCGCGCATTACGTTGTATTATATTGTTAAGCAATTCTATTACTTCACTCCCATTAATAAGGATATCCTTAGGGTGAAAACATGATCTGAGTCTTGTTCAGGAAGATACTCTATCATTTTTTGGAAAGCAGGGATGGATACTATGTATTTTATTTTACACATGATTTTATAGGATGATATTGTCCACCAATGTTATGTTATATTATATGGATGTACGTATACTTAATAGAATATTATTCAGATTCTTCCCAAGTTGCTCAAACCTCCTGCTTTTTTTGTTCATGTCAATAAAATCCAATCCTCAAGGAATTTTTTTCTTTTTAAAAACATTTTGGCTAAAAAAGACGAGAAGAGTTCAATAACTCAAGACTCAAACAAGTAGAAAAAGGTAGTAGTAGTAGTAGAAGAGTAGTGGAAGCAAATGTATGAAATATATTCATTCCACAAACAAACCCACCTGCTGCGTAGCGTAGCAGCATCACCATTATATTATCATTGTTGCCTATTGCATAGCAGAGTGCATTGCATTACATAAAAATTGGGTACATAACATAACATTACATGATCAAGCCACTGAAGGTAACTGCAAGGTACCTTGATTTGATAATGTATAAAGAAAGAAAACCGCATCTGACTTTTAGATGGGGATGGAAAAAGCTAGCAAGAATCAGGTGTAAAAATTTCGGACTCCTTTCTATCCATTTTTTTATTTATGTAATTGGCAATCGTAAAACTACCCTTTTTCTTGTTTTTTATAACATTTGGAACTTTGGGAATTAAAAATTGAAAGGATTTTTGGCCCGAGTTAAAATTTTAACTAAATTGACACAACCTTAAAAAATCGGAGTGAGTTTTTAAGGGAATACACAGAAAAGTTCTGGGTTGAGCTGAGGCTGGTCATAGTAATGCACTCCGTCCTTCTCCTCAGTCAGTCATTTTGAAATCGTGGCATTACTATTCCCATTATGATATGGATATGATAGGCGCTACAATATATATAAGTACACGGAGAATTCACACAGCAAAGCCCGTGTGTTTCACGTAATTCAATTTCCTCAAGGCAAAAGAAAAGACTGTGCATGTAATAATTTTTTGTCTTCCTCTGACAACTCTACTGCCAAGCCTTGCTGGTCTCTTAGTTTTGGTCTCGTCTTGAATCTACGAACGTACACAGTTCAGAACAATCTCTGCATATTATACAATAACACAATCACAATCCACATTTTTTTTGCAGCAAAGACTTTAAGAGCTGTATGCTGACTTAGCAACATTTTGTTTGCCGTGTATTATGATGTGGTGGTAGTAAGCTCACAGGTACTAATCATCATCGTCATCATCATCATCATCATCATCATGATTTTTTGTTCATAGCTCATGGAGGTACCATAATAATGGTGTGGTTGGTTGGCGAAATGAAACGAATGAGTTGAAGTCAATGGCAAGCAGAAAAAACGCCGGGCTTAAACTTACTTTTAGATATAGAAAAGAAGGAGAGGGGAATGGAATCAAGAATCACAGCAGCAAGAAAGAGAGTACCTATTGTAATGGTTCATGATGATAGTTGGTTGCTATTAGGTAGTAAAGAAGAGGCTCGACTTTAACATTTCAAGAAAAAAAAGACGTCGCTCATATCGTAGTCGTCCAAGAAGAGAGAGAGAGAGGGCAATGACTTAGCCAGCTAGTTTGCAATACAACACAAAAAAGTTAAGATGCAAGAAAGAAAGACCAAAACCAAGACCAACTTTGTAATGTAATAAAAAGGTAAGCCTTGTCGAAGTCGGAATGCGATAAAAATGTTATAAAGAAAAAGAGATCTTCTCTACCTTGAACTTCAGTCCAATCAAAGGAGAAAGAAATATTGTTGCCTTCAATAACTCGGTATAACACACATGAAAAAAAACATTATATGATATGGTGATCATGTTGACTTGTGTTTGAAGCTTATGAAATGAAGGTACCCACCAAAACGTAATGAAGTCACTGGGACGGTTTTTCAAAGTGCCTTAGAAAATGGTAATCAACTCGCGACCTTTCCTCGCAATATGTTTATATAACCTATTTTAAAATATGTACGTATGTGCTGAGACCAGAGATGAGGAGAGGATAGAATAAGACGTACATATTTTTAGAGGATGTAGAGTTGTGACATGACATGATCCGATTTTAGACAAGATATGATTTTTTTTGTCTTTCAACTTTCATGTCGCACATAATTGGCATGTTTCCCAATAGTTTTGAACTCTACGCTGGTGATAATTTAAAAAAAATAATAATCCAGGTGTCCTGTCCGGACACTAACGTCAGCGTTGAAGGGGGAAGTTGAACTGAAAGGTATATCCTGTCTTCAGCTTTAGCTTTCCTCATTTTCATCCCATTCTTCATTCAAGCAATATTTTTTTCTGTGTCGTGATGGAATTTAACCATCTTTCTTGCGAAAAAAATATGATGATCATCATCATCATGTGTCATGTCACAACATTGGGAGTTTGAGTTTGAAAATGTACAAAAGCGGCGTTGTTGGGGTTTGGTATGCTAAGTTAGCCAAGATTTGTTTCATTCCAGTCTCAAAGGGAGAAGATGAGACAAAGAGAGTGTACTTAATGCAATGCAATTCAATCCCGGTCCAGCCCATAATATAATGGTCATTCCACTGCTGCTGCTATACATTATTCATGTAACGTTAAGAGCAAGCGGCTACTAAAAGCATTCTGCAGGTATTGCCTTGCTGACAAGCTTTGCTAGCAATATTGCGTGAATCATGATGAGAATGAGATGTTTTGTATCGTTTACACGATGCGCATAAGAAAAAAAAATTGCTTGCAAGGAAAGGTAAGATCTGGCTGGCTAACAAAGCTTATGGATTTGTATGTCAATGGCATCATCAAAATGGACAAAAATTACTTTGCTCCGCCTTGCAATAAATCTCGGAGAGATGAAATGAGTTGGGGTTTATATTGTGAAAAAAAAATTGGAAAGCCTTTGGTTTTCTTGTTGGTTCCGAATTGCCCATATTTTATGTACGTGTTGGTGAGCTTAATGAGTTAAAGGTGGAAACCTTCTTGTCAGTGGACTCATGTTTCCAATTTAATGGGTGATAAAATATATCATTACTACTACTAGCGCTTGCAGTTTACGAATCATGATGATCAAGACTGATACATAGATTCCAATTGGATGATAGTATGTATATCTAATGCTATCTCATTAGAAACTTTTGTTTTCTTAAAAGCTCAAGTGAATACTTAATCAATAGGTTGCAAAATTTCATTTCCAAAGTGCTTTGGTTGGGCTCAATTACATTTTTACAATCCTGTGGCGAACATTGGCTTTGGCATTGGCTTCTTTAAGCCAACAAATTTATTTTCTTCTTCTTCAAGGGTTTGACGACCAGTATGGCATAAGGAATCGTAAAAAAATGGGCCAGCCAGACAGCTCGTAAACGGCATGCGGAAGGGGAACAAAGAAAAGTGCAAATCGTAAAATAATCGATGCGGAAGACACTAACCCCTCCCCCACCGACGTTTCAAAACAGCGTGAATTTATGGCTAATTCAAAAGCAATTAAAATAGAATCGTCAAAAACAGAAGTATAAACTAGCTTCAAAACACAAAATTTCTTTTGTTCGGTTCAGAAAATATGATGAAATGTGAGAGAAAAGACCTGGAAATATGAAAGCGCGCCCTAGCAAAAAAAATAATGTTTAAAAGTAAGAGCAAGAAAGGTTCTTAAGAATCTAAGAATGCACTATTATATTTTACAGCCTCTGGGATCCTCGAAGATCTGATGGAAGTGATTCGAGCGACTAGATCATTGAATAGGAAATTTCTTCACTTGCTCGTCAAGGAGCAACTCCTCTCATTGAATCTCAGTCTTGGCATAGGAGAAGTTTACTTCGGGCTCCGGTTTTTACCTCGATGCACGGTAGTACTCCCAAAGAGCAACTACAGAGCTTGGAGTTGAGAAGTCGGCCCCATGTATTTTGAAGAGATTAATGATATAATGTAATAAAGTATGTACATGAGCAAAAATTCTTGTTTTGCAGAGACTAAGAGACTTAAACTTAGCCTACTTACGACATGTTGAGCCAAACCAATTGATGAAACTGATACCGCACTTGTCCTCTATCGTTTCCCTCAATTTAATGATGACAAGTACCATCGACCCGGTAAGAGAACAGCAAGCAAGGCCCTTTTTCCACCATCCAATCCTTTTTTACTTACTATGAAATGCACTTTAGTTTTTAGCCGACTTATTTTGAGAACAAGATTATGAAATGATGGTGATAGACGAAGTAAAAATAAATAAATACTACTTACATGATACTTTTCATTTGTTTCTGAAACTCAAATCCTATTAAAAGCTGCTCGAAATGATATCCTTCCACTGTCCCAATCTGATTGAACTCAATCTCTCTTCAACCATGATCTCAGATCAAGGTCTCATCAGTCTCTGTGGAGCGGAGATGAATGATGGGGTGAAGAGATGCCAAAAACTCCAGCGACTCCTCATATCCGAAACGAGAGTGACGTGGATTGGAGCTCTAACCATCTTACGAAATTTGCCTAATCTAACTGATTTTGATTTTGACAGGATTTTTCAGGTATATCCAATTATAATGGAGGAAAATAAATTTATTATAGTAAAGTTTATGCTTATGATGATGGGATGCTACAGGTTTTTGAGCATTTGGACCCTAAATCTGTTCTTAACTCGGATAATCATCCGTGTCTAAAACTTCGCTCTATGTACTCCACTGCACCTTGTGTTCGTGGAGATTCCATTGATGCAGCGGCTACTCTTTGTCCACATGCTGAGGTGGTTGGTTTTTGCAATGCATTTTGTATTTTGTACGCAAAAATTGCAGAGCAGTTAAGATTGATAACCCTTTTAAAATTATTAACAGATAATTTCCGTGACGAATGCGTGGATTGACAACGATACGTTTTACAAATTCATGCAATTTGAAAGACTCAAGTCGTTAACGATATCCAATAGTGAAGGTCGAACTATAGATTATGGGGAAGGAGTGCTTCCCATTTTGCAAGTGATTGGGGCAAGTCTAGAAAATGTGATTTTGAGCAAGTTTGCTTCAATTGATCTTTTAAGTAAGTAAAAGTTTTACTTCAAATGCCGGCAAACTATGTAATACTTCCTGGATAACATCCTGCTTCTTTGTTAATAGGTCTCGGTCAGTCGTGTCCTAAGCTCCGCAAAGTGGCATTGAGCTCTGTTGGAGAGTTCATCGGAACTCAAGTAGTAAACGGACTCTTTTCAATGCTAACAATTTTGGAAATGTGGTTTGACGAGAGGACGGAATGCTCTTCAGAAACTGCTCTAACTCAACTTTTGACTCACTCGAAATGGCTGGAGAGTATTCTCATCAAAAGGTCTTGGGACTTGAACGTGTCTCTCATGCAGAAGATTTGGCAGGTACACATTACATTACAAGAAAGTATTATTTTACTATAAAGTGCAAGCAACAGAAACTTGTTGCAGAGATACATACGTTGCACTGTAATCTTGTAGTAGAAAATATATACATACACCAAGAAAATTTGTCAATTTTATATGATATTTAGACAAATCCCATGAAAAAAGTAAACAGACTTATTTTGATCGAATGTGAAAACCTGGAAGCGTCCGTGCTTGAGGAAATGCTCCTTCGAGAGAATGAGCTGGAGGTACTACGAGTTTGGAGTTGTCCCCTTGTTGATGCCGATCAAAAAAAGTTACTTCAACGTAAAATTGCGGAAGCCAACGTGGACGTGTATTTCGAATGGTTTGTTTAACATCTCAACTATTCTGAGAATTGGTTTTCTACGTGTTAATTTTTATTCACCACTATTTTTTAATTTTCATCTTTATCTCCAGCATAGTAATGTTCTAAGTTGCTATATATCTATCTTTCAATAAATAATTTGATGCTAGTCAACGTCAATCTGACAAAGTATGTTTTAAGAACTTCATTTTTTTCTCGGTTTTAATTAAAACTTTAATCATTTTTTTATCTCTTGCTTGTAGCACCACATACAATTTTTGCACACGATAATTATTTTTTTCCTTGTCTTTTGACATTTCTTGAAATTGGTACGTGTTACCTCCACATTCATGGCAAAAGGAGGTAATAATGACGACGATGAAATGTTACATGTATTACTTTTGATTATACGTGCACACAATATAAATACTCATTTTTCATTATACTTCTTCTTCACGCCACCACTCATCGTTTCCATTAGTCTATAAAACTCTTATTATATTACAGCTCAAAAATTATTTATAACTAGATTACTCTCATCATCATCATCATCATCATAAATAACTTAGGTTTAGTAACGATTAGATAAATACAAACGTTTTAAAAAACAACGAAGTCATATTATATCATCAGTATCAGTCAAAACGCATTTATTCGTGCTACCACTAACTACTATATATTTATAACTTATACATCTAGTGTAATACTCGCTCGCTCGCATACATTTATTAAGTGATGTTGCAAAACGAATGACTTTTTTTTGCCCCTCACATTTTTTTATATGTATCATGTTTGTCGAAACAATTATAAATATATGAAAGACGGAAAACGTATTACTTAACTTTAATTGAATACAAAGTGTTCCTTCCTGGCGATAGTCATTGTTCTCGCTTGTCGTTTGCTTACACGAAAAGGACGACGATGGATACAGACACAGTATTTGACCATTCAAGAGAGAGAGGTTAGATTTGATAACCGGTATTCGTATTGATTTGTAAAGTGATTTTTACACAGATATTTAGGTACTGGAGCAACTAAACAAAATTCAAAATAAAACACAACTACTGACCAGAGGGCAAGTACTTCTTCAAAAGAAAAGTGCATCATCATCGCATCACAAGCTACACACATAGTTTTTAGGCAGTTTTTTTGGTTGCTAGGAAGGTAATGGGCTACCTGACTGTGATTTGATTTGGGTCAATTATATTCTTAAAGCCATTTTTCTGGAAGAAAAGCACAGGGTCGAAATAAAAGTTAATAATTTGTAAATGCGTTTGTAAAGTGAGACAAAAAAAATTACAAATAATATATACAAAACAAAAAAACACATTGAAGTTAGTATTATAAAAGTTAGTATTACTGGAGTTATTGTTCACATTATAACTACTTAGTTTATATTACAGCCTTTTGAAAAATTACTACCAAACACACATAAATTATTGTTGATTTTTTTGTCTTATAAAAGTTGCTATGACAAGGCGTCGTTGAGTTTTAATCTAATAATATTATACGGCAGTTACTAATAAAAGTGCCACTGCATAGTAATGAGATACAAAGTAGTATGTAGTCAAACTGACTACCTATTAATTAATATTGATATATTTTACTGCTCCGTCAAAGTAGTCTAGTCATATCTGAGTCGAATCATCTGCAATCTGTTCTGCTCCTTCTATAAACTACATAATGGCATTGGTATTACTGAGCCTATACTGTCTTAGTTAGTATCATATTATAAGTTACACTTGTTCACTTATCGGCCGAGTTTTACTTTAATTGGTTGATTCTGTTTTATTTGGTTACGTGAGCCTTCTCTTCTCTTCTCTTTTTTTCTTCAATCAAAAGTTGCCAAAAAAACTTGTAGAAAACTAAACTAAAGGTAACTAATGTAATTGAACGAAACTGTATAAAATTGGCTGTCCTATATTACTATCGTATAGTCTAGCCGTCTCATCTCAAGTAATTATTTCTTTCTTTTCTACTTTACTACAGACTAAACCATGGGTTGATCAAGTATAAAAAAATAAATATCCCGACGTAATTTCGGGTATAGTCAATCACTTGTAAGTCACTTTCGGTCATCCGGAATCTCACATACATGTACAGTTTTTTTCTCAACAGATTTTCTCTGAGAGATACAATGGACACACATCGCATATTTTTTGGTTTGCAGATTCACTTAGTTTAGTAATGGGATGAGATGAACTTGTCACTTGTAACTTTGGAACTATATTATCAGAAATCCGATATTTTTCTGCAAATTAAAAAAGTATTCCGGGTGTACTTAAAGATATAAACCTATTGCTACAAAAAACCACAACCAGAACACGCAACTTGAAAAATGTACATATACATATACTGGCACGCCAAGCCCCAACCACAAACGTTTATATTAATTAGTTTATCCTTCAAACAAATACTTTTTTTTACAGAAAATTAACAACACAAAAAAATTACTGATAAACAAAACAAATAAGATACAAATGTGAAATTTTATATCACAAAGGACACAGTGAGTTTATATTGATACAAACAAAGCAAACAGTCAAAATGTTTTAACAAAACATGTTCGCCACTATAAATCAGCCCCTGTAACGTTACTGATACGGTTATTTACAAAGCCAAAACCAAATGATAATTTAAGGGAAAGAAACAAGCGTTTAAAAGTGCACGTTTTGAACTCCCTTGAAATACGAGACCTTGTAATTAGCCTGTTTCCAAAATCACCTCGACAGTTACAAAATAAAATGTTAAGCAACCAAACCAAAGTTGAATTAAAAATCTCATGATAAGCATGCAAACAATTAAACTCAATTAGCTGCTCCAGAAACTCATTCGAAAACCATACATTTATTTATCTTCTTAGAGACTTTGATGAAGGTAATAAAATGTAAAAAAAAAAAGACTTGAGCAATCCGCAACGTATAGATACTCTAACTTGGTTTATTAAAATGAGTTGATTTGCAAGTGTAAAGCCCAAATATCGTGTGTTTTACGGAATGAGCTAAGACAGAGCTAAAACATTTAATAATCTCTCAACAACTAAATCCCTTCTGAAAGCCAGTTATAAATAAAACAGCAAAAATAAATATAAAAAAAGAAGCTTAACAGATAGTTTGGTAACCAACAATAGAAATGTTTTAAACAGAATGATTATATACAATGAAGAAGAAGAATGTCTCTGGAAGAAAGAGGGATTAAACGCGAACAAACGGAGTTAGGCAAACAACAAAGTTGTAATTATTCTACATACCTGGACCTGTATTTATCAGGGGATGGAGCGAAGTACTCAGTGTACACAAGATGGAACAAGAAGAGGTGGAAAAGAATGATTAGGAGGGACAGTCCCACCCAAAACATGGTTGACATAGCACCGTAGCCACTTCCATGCTTATGCATCGAGATCAAGTGAGTTTCATGTGCAGGGGCTAAAACAAACGAATGACAATAAATAGGTCGATAAAAATTATACTCTTAAGATGAATACTATCAAATCCTAATTACAGGAATGGGAGATATTATAGTAAAACGTACCTTCGAGAACTTCTTTGACGTGAATAGACAGTCGAAGCTCTTCAACGTGTTTGCGATCTGATGTAATATACAAAATAGCAGTAACCGGATCAGTCAGTTTTACTGGAAACTGCTTCTTAGTTGGAGCAAGCTCCACTGGTGCATCTAGACATCCTGCATCGCAGGCGTAGTAGTCACGATCACTCCTGTCAAGTGCTGCACTAAGCACAGCCTTATTGTCTTCTCCAACTGACACGCTAATGTTGACGTGAGTAGCGTTGCCATAGCCGATTCGCCTAAAATCACAAACAAATGCACCATATAAGCTAAACAACACCCCAAGGTTCACAATAAAGCGAGCTAAATATTTTTAAGATACTTTACCTAAAGTGATAATCTCGATGAAGGTCCTTAGGCTCAGTATTGAATTCTAAATGATGATTACTGAATTTTAACGCGCCGAAACTCAATACCATTGCCTGTATGACACCAGAAGCTCCAGCTCTGAGGAGTCGATGACAACCCTACACACACCAAAACAATTACATAGTGCCGCTGATAAGCTCTTTTTTATACATACAAAAATTATTAATCATAATGAAGATGCATTTAAGTGATCATACCAGTTTTTCCAAGGTGATGAGCCACAAGTTTGAAACCAATAAGATGTCAGTTTCAGACTCGAGCGAAGACCATAAATTAGGAGCTTGCCTAAAAAAGATGAAATGAGCAATAACATTAAAAAGACCAGAACTATATATCATTTTGTATAGGCTTGAAAAGGATTGTAGTTGCGAGTAGTTGACTTACAAAGTGTGATGTCCTCCGTAACATCCTTCCGCGTAGGACAATACCGAATTAGCTTCAGCTATGTGGGATAGTGGCACATTAACCTCAAACAATGGGGCTTTGACCTGGGAGAGGACGTTGTACATTGTAGCATTGATCTTATCACCATTAAGGGCATTCACAGCTCTTGAGGTACTGATGTGAAAACCCGTTGTCCATAGCTCATTCCAAGCTTTCTCATGCAATTCAAAGAAAGCGTGGACATCTTGAGACATCACTTTTTGCAATTCCTAGACAATTAAACCAACAACATTTGTACGACAAAATGCTAAAAACAAATGGATTGAAGAGGGAATAGTTATTTTTAAAAACGTACCAGTTCTGACTTGTTGGTTAGCACTGCTTTCACACTTTCAAATTCCTTCTTGGTATTCAGGTACGCGTAGTTGATGACAGAAACGAATCGAAAGGACACAAACTTGTTAGCTTTAACCTGAAAATGAGTCAAACCATCTCATTATTAGTATATTATTTCTTTGACAGATCAGAGAAAAGTACAAATTTAAACATATTTTGACTTACTTCAACAGCATTAGGAACCTTTTTTGAAGCAATTGCCACAGCAATGTTTACATGGTCATGCTCAATTAATCCACTGGCGACAACAGCCTGGAATTCACCTTTCCCACCGGGTAAGTCGAATCTATTTTTGAAGCAATTGCAATGTGGTTGTAATAAAAATTGCTACACAAACGAAATTATTAATTTGATACAAATTTTTGGAAAATTATACTTTTTAACATCCATCTTGAACGGTGGATCCCCACTATAACCCAATTGATCGAACTGTACAATCACATTTTCACTTCCTGTGTTCCTGATGGTTACATCCTGTTCAAAAACTGATGGGTGGGTTCTGTGAGCGTAGTACATGCTCACCACTTCGATAACTTCGGCTTGTGAACGCTCAATACATGAAAACTTTTGGACGGTTCCTCTTCGAAACTGAGACACGATAGCTTCCTTGCGGGAGCTCTCGTCGGCTAAAGTTACAGTTACCATTGGGCGGAAAGGAATCACTGCTTGAAGAGTGCGTGCGTGCTAAATAAAGGAGAATTGAAAATAATGTAATTGGCAGTCAAAAAATCATGTGTTACATATGATATCTTTATGTATTATTTGACATTTGAACGTACCCGTCCCTTGATCTTTATTGATGAGTCATCCATAACTGAAGCTCCAACATATCCATTGCCAACGTAAGGAAGATAAGGTTTCTCGTCGTCTAATGGTGGCACATGCAAAATGTTACTATCCAAATCATCCTTTTCCTTGCTCAACTTGTACAAATTCCGTTCCAAACAAGTATTCAGTTCACCTAGGATACCAAGATTTATTTATACAAAGCAACGACTTTTAAAAATGTACGCGAGTACTCAAACATGAAGGTTATTACCAGGCGACTCCACATGCACCTGGGAGTAGAATCGAAAGCCGAAAATCCACAGTAAGAAGAATATGAGAATCGTGAATGTGAAGAGTTTTCGGATTCTAAATCATAAATCATCATCATCATTATGATTTCAACCATACGAATGTTAAATGTTCTAGACATATTTTAATGCTTGTACTTACGTGTGATGGGTATCAAAGTACCGCTTGATTATTTTAAAGATCTCCATTGCATCCATTTTTTTTTAATTTTCTTCAGTTGCCTTTAAAGATCGCAACGAAAGGCGCTGTTGCTATCTTTGAAGTCCAAACGTGATAAAATATGATCTCAAAAAGCGTACCATCAGAAATCTTGAAATGAAGCACTGCTAGTCCAACTTCGGGTTGATTCAATTGATTTGGTATTACACGTAATAAAGTTCATTCAGAGCATCTACAGCAACATAAAAAGACATAAGCAGTCATTCTTAACATGCTTATCATATGTCCATATAGACTAAACGCAACTATAGATAACTATAGATAACTGATTGAAAGATCCAATGCTACAAATTCACGCCTGCTTACTTAACCTACATAACCTGGATGATTGCAATCTTTTCTAGCTGAATTAAAGTTTGCGGACATAAACTAATTTTCATTTCTATGCTGACACAGTAACTTTTTATAAAACCGGTTTACATTAAAGTAGATAATTTGCCTTTCTGCCACAATTCCTCTTTCAGATGAATCTTAAGAGCAGCTAACTTGACGATTGAAACTATATGTTTTAAAAAGCAACTAACTATCGATTCAAAATTTTAAAACTGATATACTGAAACAGAGAAATCACCTGTAGGATACTTTTGGTTCAATAAATGTCACACAAAGAAACCAATATTAATCATTGACAGGGTTGACAATAAGCTAAAATCAACAAAGTTCTTTAGCAACCTTGAAACTTGATGCTCTACGGTTGCCAATTCTAATTAACTACTAATAACTAATGTTTCTAAGCTCATCTTCAGTACAAAGTTAGTAATACCATCTCCACGTACTCTAAATTTTAGCATTCGATAGATGACATTTACCGTAAAGAACAATCAGGTATGAATATGCAATGGCTCGAACACCTACTCTTTACACACTTCGCACTTCTTTGACATGGAATAAAAAACCTTCAATTTAACTGTCCACACACAGAACAGTTACATTAACAAGAGGATATGTGTACCCAAATCCTATCGAGTTGCTTAAACGGGGAAGAAATAAAACTTTCGTAAGTTACTTACACACAGTTCTTCTAACACAATCCCAATTTGCCGAATTAACACCTGCTCCTCTCCAACCAGATCCCCTATAGGTGAATTAACACACAAATGTTGTCTTCTATACTCTTAACTCTTCGTTGCCTGCTGGACTGCTGCTTCTGTCGAACAATTTTATGTTAAGTACAGCCAAAAATGAGAGGTTCAATTGTGCGAGCCAACCAAAAACAACAAAATAGTCAATGACTTTTCTACGCATCTATAAATGTGAATGATAATGATGGGGACTAGTGTATCACATTACCCACACGTTCCCTCAAATCAACCTTTGTTGCTTTTTCACAAGCTGCTTCTTTTTTCTGGAGAACTTCTAACGTAAATTACTGCTTCTAAGATTCTTAGGAAGCTCCAAAAATGCGATGACATTAGGAGGTTATGTGACGCCCTTCAACCCCTCTCATGGTTGCTTTGGTAATTATATCTGATCAACCAAGTTTATGCTTTAGTTCATTGATTTGACTTTATAAAAATCGTTAGTACTTTACTAGTCGTGCATTGCTAGTGTAGTTTTAGTGAGTATTTTCCATGAGTGGGGACTGGTGCTGAGCTTATCAGAATACTTCTCACATTGGGCAACTAAAGAATAAATAGGTTGGGATGAACTTAAACTATTTTTAAGGAATTTTGAATGAGGAGTCTAGTCTGTGTTATGAGGAATGTATAACCAAGTCACGTTGTAACCCTAAAACTCTAATAAGACGTACTTTAACACGTAGATGATAAAACCTACGTAATCTAATTGTGACTGTAAAACTTAGCCATATCGGACATAGCCTTCCATATGGCTTCTAAAAGTAAAATAAGTACTGATAATTTATATTACAGAAGAGTTAGGAAACAATCTTACAACTCACCAATATACGACTTGTGTGTCATTTATGATCAGACATTGCCAACTTTGGTGCTGCAAATGAATGTTATATTACACTAACTTGACTAAAACTGCCTTCAAGAGGCGTAAAAACAATTATAAATTGCATAGCATAATTGTAAGAGGTGACACGAAAATTGAAACCGTTAGTCCGTTAGTGTCAGAAATATGCAACACGAATAAGTAAGGTGAAATTATAATGGCAAAATAATCAAATGTACGTTTAAAAAATTCAGTTTGATACATTTATGAAATTTGTATGTAAATATAATATCAATGTAACAATTTATTTTCGTACGTTACATTTACTTTTAAGTAAAATCAATATATTTGATTAGGTAACAAGTTTGTTTATACGCACCCACATGTATATATATCTCTAACAAGAACAAGGGATTGGTACTATTGGGAGTACTTACAAAAAGTGACCAAGTGACTTAGTTTACAAAGTACCAAAAATACATAAAATGAGATCATTATATGTAGACTTAGTTTATTAAATACCAAAAATATCTAATGTGAGATCATTAGATAAAAACCTTTCATGTAATAACTAGTTAATCAAAAAATTGTAGGAGACAATATTTTAATCAAAGCACCGAAGCTCTAAACCACATCACTCGTTAGATTTCCCCAACAACCACAACTCGAGCAGTTTCCCCAAGTTGATCTTTATCAATTGACAGAACCTTAACGGTACTCTTATGACCCCACTCGGAAGCCCACATTTTAATTTTCTCAGGAGTATCATAATTATCACGTGTTGCTCGGATGCCAAATGGAGTAGTTGTCACAAACTGTGGCATCAACATTCGGAAATTATCCTGCGGGAAATTTTCATAAATACCATAGTCCATGAGATACACCAACCAACCCTCTCGCGCCGTGTTCTCCAGCTTCTCAATCAAAAGTGCCCTGGCCACATGACACAGAATTCTGCTGTTACAAAGCATTACGCTACCCTTTGAATAGCATTCAAAATAAATTTCAGGTACTGAGCTATAGGTGATGCGATACTCTTTCTCAATCTTGTTCTGAAATTCCTGTTGTCGACAATAAGCAGCCGTAGGAGTGATGAAAAACATGTTCCCCATGCATTCATGATAAGTCACCTTTACTTTAAACTCAGTGTCTGGACTCAAGCGTTTTCCTTCAGCTAATATCAAGTGCAGGCTGGGTTTAATCATCAGCATGTCTGAATATCCGTGGGCGACAGCAGGCGTGTAGTTTGGATTAATGGGATCTCCTAACTTGCTATCTATGATGATTTGATTCAAGCTCTTTTCACTGTTCGTTCCCCAAAGAAGTACCTGTGCTAAGGAATCATTTGACTCCTCCTTCACCAGTTGAACGTTGTAGTTGTGGTTATCTGTGGCGTATTTCCTTTGGAAGTCAGCTACTTGTAAATTCTTAACGTTATCCAAGTGTACTTTTAGGCATTGCGGTGGAAACATTTCCATAAGAGGATGTACATCTTTGCATCGAACCAAGTCTGAGATGTTGACAGTGGCCTCGTTACCATAGTCTATGAACAGGACATGAACCTTCGTATCGTCAACTTGAGAGACTATAATAGCTCGATAGTAAGTTTTGTCGATTTCAGAAGGGGCATAGTACTTCGCTTCCTTATCCAGAGCGAGTCCAAGCTCGACGTTTCCACTGAGTCTTGAAATATGTTGAGAGGTGAACGTACCAAATACATCCATAAAGTGGTCTGAGATAGCGCTAGTTGTCTGAAGACTGACGACCCCATTGGGCTCAGCATGTACAACAAATACCTTTTGCTTTGTACCAAACAATTTGGGTAGTTTTGGTTCCTGAAGGGTTTTTATAAACGTGTCAATTATGTATCCATTGATACCGTATGGGGAAGATTCCGGAAATGTTTCACTATAAACAACGACCCCAGATGATTTCACTATGGCAGTGAGTTCCCCACCAAACAGGAATTGCTCACTTGAGGGATTGACGAATTGTTGGAACAGCTCATGGTCCAAGTAGTGAGAAATTCCTTCCATTTCAAGACCTAACACTCTTGAAGGAAATCTAGCATACATTCTATGCATATATAAAAATTTTGATCGAATATCTACTTTCTTCTTGACGTAATAGTCTATCATCTCAATTTCAACACCATCGTTGGAAGGGTTGGCCAAAAATTTTATTCGATGACACGCTTTTACATCAGCCTCCACTAAAATTGCATGATCTCCCTTTCGAATTTGAGAAGAGTGAAGGATTGGCTCTGAATCGAAGAAAGGCATGTTGCAATCTTCAAGCATAACCTTTTCCATAGTTATGTAGTCTTTTGTAAGCACTGAAAACTCAAAAAGTGGTTTCCTAACAGTTTGACCTTCGAGTGGTTTAATAAATCGGAGTTTGAGAACAGAACCGACATTATTGGTTTTGTAGCGCTGGAATCTAAGTTGGGTGAGCAAGTTGTTCACAGGCGTAGTTCTGCTGCTGCAAGGAGGAGAGGTACTACTACTGGGTCCTGGTCCTGGTTCTGGTGCCTGAGCTCCCTCTAGCTCTGACGCAGAATTCACTACAGAATCTTGGTCATCACCATCAACATTCGAGTTCTGGTCCTCTTCAATTCCATAACTAAAATTCGAGTTTCGGTAGTCTTCAACGTAATCATCATCAAAACTCGAATCCGCAGAATAATCCTCACTAGAGTCCGAAGCAAAAGAACGTATTTCCATTCTTCCAAAAGTAGAAGTTAAGTTCTGTTCTGTTGAGTCTGCCATCTTACGCAACCTGTAAAGTATAAATAGAAACGTATGAAAATGTATGAAGTCAAAACTCTTGTCTACCGATCCATTTGAAAATACTCCTATGCATGTAGCTATAATTCACTCACCAAGCATCAATAAACGGTAGATCTTCGAGATCCAAACCAAAAATTCACTGGGTTGGGATTAGAATCCAATCAAATTATCTGCAAAAGAGTAATAATACTAAACACTGAAATTTGATTCCTCTTACTGATCTAATACTTCTTATCCAAGTAAACTACACAAAATCCTGACATTCTAGATAACTTATTCAAAGTTCCAATGCAAGAAAATTTATTTAACCCTTCGTTTTGTTTCTGTTAAACTAAATTGTTAAAGGAGTGCCAACGGTTTCGCACTTCTGGCCGTTTTTACATTCATTGATGTTGATCTTTGAAGTTTGATATTTAATGTGATTTTTTGTTTATCTAAGAAACCGTTTTAAATACAACCAAAACGTCTTGCTTTGTTCAAATGACTCACTTAAATAGTTTTATAAATTTCTGTCTATGTTGACCTAAATTTAACTCTCTAAACAGCTTTTAATGCATGTAGACTATAGACTAAAATACAAATCGCTATACAGTTCCGCGCTTTTTAAACACATTAATTGAGTAAACCTCCATAACCAAATCTTATCTTTATTGCCAAACTTAACCTAAACGACTCACTAGTGTGCTTGTTTTCACCTAAGCGTTTAAATTACTCAACATAAACTAAATTATGAACCAAAATCCCTTCTAGTTGGAAGTGAAAACCAAGCAAACCAACTCGCATAACCTGAATAAACGATTAAGAACACGTAAATATATGTACTAACTAAAATTGTCGTCTATCATGCACAATCATTAAATTTGTAGTTGTGATCTAAATAAAAATTCATTGTAAGCTACCTTTAGCTCCATCAAAATATTAAAGTTAAAAGTAAATAAGGTTATACTAAAATCTAGTAAGTCTAGGTATCCTCTTACCCTTTCTTGTGACATTCGATGAACACCATAAGCCGTATACAACAAACAATTTTGAAAGCACAATCGCTCAATCGGTCAGTTCCTATTTTTCACTAAAATACAAAAAAAAATGTTTCTAGTTGGCATGGATTTAAACAACTGCCAATGTAACACGATATTAATTAGAAAATAGCTTACGCATAAATAATTCTTATGGTCTATCATACTCACCATATAGCTGAATAAAAATAATTGTTTCTCTCCCCAGTTTTGTGGAATCAGATTAGTTACGGCTGAGTTGCACTTTCAGGTTGAGATTTCCTATTTGAGGCTTGAGGCACGTTGAGGCATGTTAAATGGATACTTGCTAAAGCCCAATGAGGCATGATTTGGGGGCACGTTGAGGCATGTTAGGTTAGTTTCGGTTAACTCATGTTAAAAATGTTAACCTAGACTAAACTACCCTAACATGCCTCAAAAACATGCCTCATAAGACTTTAGCAAGTATCCATTTAACATGCCTCAAGCCAGAAATAGGAAATCTCAACCTGAAAGTGCAATTCAGTCTTAGTAAAATCAATTAAATCAAATAAGGCAAGTATGATTTACTATTATTCACAACGAAGCCCAGGCCGGTTTTGTTTCAACTAATTCAACAAATCTGAAGACAAAAGTTATCTATTCCTCTTCCCAACTACAGCTTCTGCTGCCGGTTTGCTGCTGTCATACCCCTCCAATGAAAAAAAATTTAGACCCACAATCCATGTACTCCGCAGCACCAATGTTTTCGTAAGATTTAGGATACCAATGCTTCTATACCTAAAAACCGACAATTCTGTATGATAAATAATTCTCACCAGCTAAAAACTCATTTATAATTTGGTGAGATAATTCTCACCAGCTAAACACTCATTTATAACGTGGTGAGAGTAAATACTGTTTTCAAAAAGTCAATAGACTTGAATCACTAAAAATTACAAGAAAAAATTGGTGCTTTGGGGGTACCTAAAATATGGATGGAGCTTTTGCTGTCATATCCTTATCTTCACTATACATCTATTTATATTACAGTACTACCAAAACACAACCCATGTATGCCTTCAAAACAACACAACAAAATACTCAATGACTCTTCCGGAGCACATGTAAGCTGGAGCTTTTGATTTTGCGTTAGACTTATCATACTCAGCCAATGATATCACATTATATTGGCTGTATTATCCTATGCACATAGTATATACATACATACATACATAATTATAAGTGTATGCTAGTACGTGGCCAACTTAGCACAACTTTTGCGCTGTCTCCTTGTCTTGTGGTGCTTTATACAAAAGCTTTTACGCTTTAAATGTATAGAAATACTTACATTTATCCTTATGTATATTATGCGTCATTGCTGGAAAGATATGCTATACATAAGCATTTCTTTATATGATTTTCATACCAAAACACCATATAAATTGCACCAGCTCTTCTTTCTGCAGCTGAATAAGAAACCTACAGCACAGGTTTTCATATGTATATTATTATTTGCATGCAATGCCAATTTAGTAAGGTTTATCCGTGCATTTCAATAAAAACGATCCTTCTTGTCTTTCATTCAAAGGTTTTGCAACTCATACTATACATGTAGTATAACCATTATACAGCCATTTGTGCAGCGTTAATTCCAAATAAATCAGTTAAACTGTTGATTGCCTTCTTTCTGTTTCTGGTATGTCATGGTTCAATGTGAAACTAGATCGCTCTGAGTTTTAATATGAATGACTTGAATCTTTAAGGAAATTAAATGTGAAAAGGAGATTAAGAAGAAGGTAGTTAAGTTCTCGGCATAAAAAGCATGTAGATTGATGCCGGTTAAATACTTACCACGTTTACAACTACTTGCAAATGTTACTTACTAAATTAACTAGATACAAACACAGCCACATGCAAGCTATAATCATATCCACCAAGTTGCAATAGACAGTTGCTCAATCAATAAAAATAATTCTCACATGCTGGTTAAGCACTCACAGTCATGTAAGTTACTAATTGCAAGCAAACAAAAATTGCATCCATGCCAATATTTAACTTTCAACAGAACTACAATCCACGTATGACAGCAACTTTTCCATTGTTTTTTTTTAGTTTATCCTCACTTCCTAAGATACAGTTGCGATCGCCGAATCGGAGCTATTATAAGGTAAAATATTGTTGTTGACTTTAAAACATTTACAACATTCCAACACCACAATGCCACATAACATTGACAAATGATAAGCAGCTAAATTTTTTCAAAAAGAAATGTTTATATATATGTTCACTTATTTTAGACCACACATTTAAAAATTATATTTCAGATCCTCCCAGAAACATCGTTTTTCCACTCCTCAAACCCACCGATCCCCGAAAATGCCTCCTTGTTGCAAAATTGGACCGTCAATTTTAAACGCCGACTTGTCACAAATTCTAACCGAATGCAATAAACTTTTGAGCAATGGAGCTGACTACTTACACTTAGATGTGATGGACGGCAACTTTGTGCCTAATCTCACGTTCGGACATCCAGTAGTGAAATGTCTTCGTCCTAAAATTCCACAAGCATTTTTTGATATGCATATGATGGTTGCGAATCCTGAGCAGGTAGGATTGTAGATATATGCTGTAGTTCAACTACGCCATTTGATACTCCTTACTTGGTCGTTGTAATGTGAACCTGATACTTTTTATAGTGGGTAGAGCCGATGGCTGATGCCGGTGCCAATCAATACACTTTTCACGTGGAGGCAACAAGAGATGTACCTGGATTGTGTCGCAAAATTAAGGAAGCTGGCATGAAGGTGAGACTCTCTACGGATGATGAAATAAAAATAATATTGTGTAAAAATGAATGTCGAGATAACTTGGTTTTATATATATGTATCTACGTCAGGCTGGAATCGGACTAAAACCTGGAACCCCCATTGAAGAAGTGCTTCCTCATATAGATGAAGCCGACATGATTCTAATTATGACAGTTGAACCTGGTTTTGGAGGACAAAGTTTTATGTCTCACATGCTACCAAAAGTAGAATATTTACGGAAAAACTATCCAGAACTTGACATAGAGGTAGATGGTGGAGTTGGTCTAGGGAACATACAATCCTGTGCTGATGTAAGGAATTTGGTGAATTTGACAGGAGCATAATTGAATGAACTCATGCAGCTCTTCATATAATATTGATTTGTTGATTTTAGGCTGGTGCTAACATGATTGTCGCTGGCACGGCCATCATAGGTGCTGAGGACCAACGCTATGTGATTTCAACCATGAAGGACACTGTTTTTAATGCTCTGAATAAAGTACATTTGGAGAGGTGAAGGGTCCATTATATTTTTGGAAAATGAAACAAAAAAATAGTGATGGACAGGGCCAGCAGGACAATGGTGAGGGGGAACATATTTTACAATACAACTGGGGAAAAACTATCGAATCACTTTTTTAAAGTGCATTTGAAATGAAGCAATATTTGGTGTAACAAAAGAAATAAATGATATTTCATCATATTTTGAGACAACAGTAGTTTGATTGTGTTTCGTGATTTTTTTTTAATTTTAAGCTTAGCTGCTAAATTACACACCACAAAACATGGTTGGCAGTAAAATTTTATAGAGAGTATAAATTTATAACATTGGGAATATTTATCACATGTGCATAAAATGAGATAATGCATTCATGGAAATCAAGATTGCTTCTTCAGTCCGTATCGTTCTTGAGCCTTGAGATGGGCACGTGTTAACATAATGATCGAACAGGTTGCTCACATCATCTTCTTCAAAAGTTTCATCATTTTCTAGTGCATATTCCAATCCTTCCACACCCCCAAAAACGATCAGTAAATGATTGTACGACTGCTGTTTAAGGAGTCTGGAGTCTGATCCCTTTTCAGATGTACCAACCTTCACATCATAACTTCCTTGGAATGGGCACTCGGAGAAGACTTTGCTTAAACTAGATGCAATTCTCACAGTGTAGCCCCAATACAGGCCAGCTTCCCTTCGTGGAACGTGGGGTGACACAACTGTTCCTTTTAACTTGCCCTTTGGTTTCAGAATGTAGTCAGGAGAAGCGTCATCAAACTTGACAGTAACACGAACCCCTTGTGGTAGTTTCTTGGAAACTCGGCAGTCCCTATCTAATCCAACGTTAACCAAAGCATAGTCTTTACCACCGTCCTTCATGGGCTTACTGGAAACGACACCTTCTCTGCAAATAAAAATAGAACAAAAGATAAATAGCATAACTTTATTCTTTACAACTGCTTAATTCATTCTTGGGAAAGTAGGATGCATTAAAAGTACTAACCTGTATGGCAATGCTTCTGTCCGTCGTAAATGATGTGGAACGTCCAAAGGAGCAATTAGCCCGGCATACTGTAAATCAGGATGGATAGGAAAAAGTAGTTTCCGAAGATACTGAGGACATTCCAGAAACTGGAGTATTCTTGCCATTTGCTCACATCCGATTGTGCCATGACCACCAGTATCATCATAAATGATGACTTCATCCACACAAAATATTGCAGCCGCCCTAGCCACTTGTCCAGCCAGATAAGCTTTCAAAGGGGGTGTTTGAGCATTATCAATAATGCTTCCAGCTACAGCTATGCTCACAGTATAAGCACGACCTTTTCCTTCAGCTGAATTTAACTGAACTGCAACAGATTTTTCTTCCCCGGTTTTATTCCCATTATCAGATGATTGAGAGTTCAGTCTCTGCTTTTTCTTGGCACTATCAGCATCCGCCTGATCTTGATCCGATTTCCTCTTCTTGTCAATCTGGTCCAGAAATTTTTTCTGTGTACGAAGCTTCTTTTCCTTTTTAGTTTCCCAATTTTTTTTGTCGGTCGGCTCACTAAAGCCATCCCTCCTCTGCTTTCTTATCTTCTTCGCTTTACTATCCGAATCGGAGTCCATTTTAATGACCTTTAGATGAGAGGTCAATAAATGATAAGGTCACCAAAATTTCTTTACGGTAGAACTGCAAAAGCACACTCTCGTTTGTTGACAAGAGGCGACGGTGGAAGGTTAATGTTAGGCATACCTACATACATCCCCATCTCAAAAGCATGGGAACTATTTCGCACTGAAAGCAGAGTAGCTAAATGGGGCAATGAGAGACATTTGATCACTCGTGTAACTTTTTTTCCTCATCAGTTACATCCTTTAGTCATGGTTAGGTAAATAAATGTTAGCGTTTCATTGCATTCCGTCTTTGTGGATGTTTAGCTAGTAACATAAAACGGATGATACATATAACATGATGCATCATCATACAAGTAGGGTGCTTGTGTAGTTGTGCATATTTGTTTGCGGGTTGCAACTTCTTACTCATGTATGACGTAAGCAAACAGTTTGAATCTCTCAGAAAGCAGGAAGTAATCTCATAGTACTTGCTACTCACTCGGTAATCCTCATAAAAAACTTGTCATTACAGCTTACAGCGTATGTATGCTTACATACCAGCTTCAACGGTAAGATTAAGCTTTGTGCTGTACGCTGAGGAATGCTTACTTGCTAGTGCAAGTTCCTAGAATTTGTTTTTACAGATTTCATGAATAATACAATAATACATGCTTGTCTGTTGTTAGTATGCATTGCAGAGGAGCGGAGCGTCAGATCGTATTAAATTAGCTTCTTCATGTTTTCACGCATTTATGAGGCTTTTTTTGTTGTTGACGTTCATATTTTAATTTTATTCATGACTATGACATAGCATTGCATATAACGTATCGCGTTGCAGACAGATATTCATCATCATTGCAAACTAAGGATGCCTAAGCAAGTCTATTCATCTGAGAACATGTGTACTTGCTGCTGACACGTATATATATATTGCGTGCAATGCAATGCAATGAACACCCCTTTTCCCTTCTCAATTTTAAGTGACTGACTGACCCAACCGAACTCGTCCGAGTCGTGCCTTGCAGGTGGAGTACACCGTTATAAGTGGTAAGGATATATAAAACACAAAATATAGTTTTATAGTTTTTTTTGCACACGCAGTGTCTCTATCTTGTATGTATGGGTACGCATATGCATGAGTATTTGCCAAGCACCCCTTAGTACTACGCTTATTCCTATCCTTTCACATTTCTGTTCTGAAAATTGATTCAGTCAACTCACCATAATCAGTTGAGTCTCACTGTTGCTTTCGCTACATGTACATTTTGTACTGAAAATCAAATTAGGGATTTTTCTAGTTGGAAACCACTATCCAAATTTGTATATTTACTTACTTTTTTTTTATCAATTTGTACAAATGTAACATACAAATCATGCATCATCCATTGAAAGGAAGTGGTTTGGCCCCACCACTTTGTTCTATCCATATACAAATAGTGTAGTAGTTGTGTTGTGTTGTCATTTCCGAGAATATTATTCACCATCATCATCTACTCATGTGTAAATGATTTATTGTGAGCCATGGGCCAGTTTACACTAGCATTGATACAATCAATATATCCCTTTAATCTTTATTATCATCATCGCCAGGATGAGAATGGAAACTGAATCATTTTTAGCTACGGGCTCGTAAGTAAAATAAAATAGGTTTATGACATAATAAAAACTTTAGGAATAATGTAATCAGTGTTTTATGATAGATAAATTACGCTCTAGTTTAATCAAACGATTTTTTTTTCATTTTTGGTATGTGTGGACAGTTTATCAAGGTGCTGAAACCAATTCGTCGTTGGCTGTGATACAACGACCGTGCTTAAGCCTACGCTGACGCTACTGTACTACTTCTACCCAAATGAAATTAGAATACAAAGGTGCTGACTAGGAAGCAAGAAAGGGAATCACTTTCTATGCATAAAATTATTCAGATTCAAGGAGCTCCAGAAAGCAGAAGTAGTGGTGCTGCTAATGGACATGCTTCCAACAATTCTCATCATCACTCCCTTAAGCGGCTAGGAAACTCTGGCTCTTCCTCCGGAAGGAATGGGAACTACAATGGACAGGTCACTGCAGGGTATAACAATGAGTCGGAGAGCAGTAATGAGGGTGCAACTGACACCACTCAGCTCCACCCTCGAAGTCGCAGTCGAGTTCAGAAGAAGAAGATGGAGTGGAAGAAATTGCTGGCAAACTTTCTTGCCTTCTCCATCCCAATCATTTTTCCAACAGTTCACATGCTTATTTTTCGTCATTTGTGGGGTAACCTGAAAACTCCTGTGGATACTCGACACTGCAGTAATTCCTGTTGGGACACCATTTTTAAAGGTGAAATAAATTCCTGAATTTTATGGCACTGTTTATCTCGGTCAATGTTTTAAGCAGCAGCATAATAATATGCAATAATTTTATATAGGCCCTTACGAAACAGGTGTGGCAGGCTACAAACATGTGTATTTCAATAGTGACGGGAACACGTTGAAAATGTGGATAATCACGGTGATCGGGGTGCTATTCTTGTATGAAGCTTTCAAACGCCTTTTCTCCTTGATGTTCAGTAGGAAGTTGAGGTGGACAATGGGGATTTTATTTCTGAGCTCCTTACACTCCCACTACTATGCCTGGTGGGGGCACTGGAACTATTGGAATGATGAGTTTTATCATATGTGGTACCACCAAGTCTTCTTTACTGTCACCGAGTTGATCTCGTCCGTGATGGTGCTAAGCTATTTGGACAGTAGACAGTTGGTGGAGCCCATTCCAATGCTCATCATTTGCAGCATTGCCGTCTTCCACACATTTTGTAGTGGCTGGGATCAATTTGTATTCACTGTTGTACAGGGACAAGGACAATTGCATCAGGTAAAAATAACACCAACTTGTTCCTATTTGTTGCATAAGAAATTTCTTGTTTATTCTCGCTATAATTATTGGTTTTTTATTCCCTGCAGGTATTAAGAGACGTGACTCTGATGTCGACTGATATCATTCATGCCATCTTATCATTTCACGAAGTAAGGGTGCACGCTGCCAGAAAAGGGGTCTCCCTACTCTCAGTCCTCCTTCAACGTACTCATCTCACCATAGTTTTTATTTTTATGTGCTCCATGTATCTCGCCGTACTTCTTTTTCCCTAACAAGCCAATAATACATAATACGCCCCTTTCAACTGTTCAACTGTGTGTTTAATTGTGGGCGAACATAAAGCTTAACTGCAAGGAATACGGAACTTAATATTGGGATAAAGCACTATATTACATATACAATCAAGTACAAAAACTTTTCTAAATCAAAAAATTGAACTCGAAACTGAGCGAAATTAGAATCATGACTGAAAATCATGTTTTTTTCTTCAATTCCTTATTATCTACTCTTTTTGTTACCACTTGTTTCTTTCAAAAAGGCCATTGCAGTCAAATGTGCCGTATAAAGCAATATAATGAATAGTATGACAAAATTTAATCAATGTTGTGAACCTATGAATGAGGGATTAGGCTCGTGGTTTCAGTTTTGTCACGTTTGTATGAAGAGGATTTATAAAAAAAAGTAAAGTGGATCTTGCTTTCTACTCCTCACCCTTATAAGTATTATATTATATGCTTAATAGAAATGAACATTGATTATTGAATACACAACAAGTTCTTTGACGACTATGTCGCCTGGCGTGCATGCTTAACTAACTAACGTGTATCTACCGTAAGTTTTGGTGTACTTGAAGAATCTTATAATATTATATTTTAAGCAAAGTTTTCTGTGATAAGTGATCTAGTTTCCTTTTTTCGTTTGGATGGAAATTTTCCCGAGACAAATCACTTACTTATATGTAGGTCGTGTATTAAAGCTGAGAAATTGTCTTGTCTTGTTTAAACTTGAGAGAATATAATTAATTATCCGGTAGTAATTGATTGATTGATTCATGGTTGTTGAACATATATGATATCGCTGCGCTGCAGATACTCTAAATAATGTTGATGTTTGAATGTATCCTAATGTTAAAAATGCTGGTTGTTTATGCTTCTAATTTTTATTAAACACTTCCCTATTACTTACTAGTTACTACGACGATAAGAATTGCTTTAAATTGTAAGCTCGAAATTTTAGGAATGTCGTTGATAGGATTAATTTCGCACAACACAATCGCATTTCCATTTCTAAACTAGTAGTAGCTCACGCAAATTTAGATTATCATGAATTAAGGTACGTATAATTTACGTAGATGGTGAATGTTGGAGTTGGTGCGTACATGCGTAATATTGTGGATTTTCTACAATATTTTTATATCCGGTTTATACATTATAATTTTAAACGTGGACTGATTCTTTTATACAATGCAATAGAAAGTAATGTTAATTTTTGTTACTATACAGTAAGCCACTGATGGATCAGTCGTATTTAGTTGTGCTAAACTAACGGAAATTCAAAAGTTGACAAAACGTAGCGAAAGGTAGTTGTAGGGTGAATTGTAGCCATGGATAAAATGTAACTTGAGTACCATTTAGTATTATGTCTAGGTTATTATAGCATTTATGATGTACACAAGTAGTTGAGTTGAAGTAGAACTTGAGCGGTGACCGAAAGGCAAAATGTTTAAATTTAAAAATAATTTTTACACTGGCTCTGATTTGTTAAATAAAAAAGGAGAAAAGGTAGTAACCGCTGGTGAAGCTAAAAATGCAAGTTTAATACGCCTAATAAAAACGCATATCAGCAACTAACACATGTATACTCTATAATTAGCAAAACTACTCGCATACAGCTAGTTCATGCACAAATTCTAGTATAAAAACGTGATTTTCATGGATTCTCTTTTAGAACTTTGTCGCACATTGCCCAGCTATAAATAGATTCGCATAACTTGTACTCCTCCAATATTTTACACCTATTCATGTTCTGTCATGAATCTCTTGATATGGTCACCATAAATTTGGAGTGTTGTGGAGCTCTGCATTACTTTTTGGAGGAGAAAAATAGCGTTAGCACGTTAGTTTATCTAAAATTCCTACATCAAATGCAATGAATATAGAATACATATTTACATAGCATGAAGACATCTGCATTAGGCATGCAATGCCACTTTTAATTACCAAGTCTATCGGGAGAGTAAAACTCATACCCACAGTTCATACCTCCAACCCATTTTCCTTTCACCTTCCACATTTCATCTCTTGACATATTATAGGAGACAACAGAACATAATCCTTTTAATTAGGAAAAAAGCATGCATGGCGTGCCGTGCCATGCAGGTGTCAGCAATACAGCAGTTCGCATTTCCATCTTTCTTCGTCTGCAACAAAAAACGCAACCTGTATGCAACCCTTTCTCTTCACAATACATAGTTCCACATTTTAAGTGGCTGGCTGCACCAAACTTATCCTTACCTTATCCTAATAAAACTCCCTAAATCCCCAGCCCTCTAAAAAAAATCTCCTCTTCTTTTTCTCTTGTACATACACACGCGAAAGGACGTAAAATCAGTAGATTTTGCCGTGATTTTTCTACACTATCATCATCATCATCATCATGATCACCATGATTTTCCTTCCGGCATCATGGTTCACGGTATTAAGTTGCAGCTAAGGAGTTAGGTTACTAGTGCAGGCTGGTTGGTGATGTTCGTGCAAAACATTCCACATATGTACTTATAATATAGTTTGAAGGGTACATAAAGTACATATAAAAATATATGCATAGTATGAACTTCTGCAGATACTGTCTCCAAAGATATCCCATCACATCAGCAGACCAGGGCCACCACACTCCACACATTTTTCGGCATTGCGTGAGTGAGTGGAGTAAAAGTGAGCAGGGGAAAGTAAATAAAATATAGATGTACATGTACATTAACCATCCACACTCTTCTCCACACCAAAAAGCTACCACAGTAAAACCATTGGGAAAGTGGAAAAAATGGGAAATACCATCGTCAAATAAAGCTAAACAACAAAACGGGAACCAGAGCAAGTTGAAACTTGATTTGATCTGATCTGACTTTTTGCTCTCATCTATCTCATCTTATTCATCATAGACTCCCTCTCTCACTTGCTCTCCATATACTCTCGTATTTAGCCCTGTTTTTACCTGTCCTGTCCTTTCTCATCTCATCACATCACTCTCATCTGCCTTTCAACATTCATTCATTCATTTCTCACAAGAATCAGGAGAGATCAGATCAAACCCACTGTGGCTATTTCTCTTCCTCTCATCATCTCGTCTTGTAGCTTGTAGTGCCTTTTTCCACAACAACACATAAAATAAACAAAACATCTGTTCCATGTCTTAAAATGGACTTTTATCTTTGAAAAATTAAAAATATTAGAGATAGTAAAACATCTCACACACATTTTTACTTCCTTCCATGTTGTAGTACACACATGTAATATACTCATCCGATCCAAGTAAATTGGATGATGTATGCAATTTTTGTGATGAACTGTGAATGTGATATATCATTTGTTTCATTTCTCTCTTGAGACAAGTTACATTGAATGAAACAGTTGAGGATTATATTTCTCAAGACAGTCTCCATCTCCAGCAGCCCTGTGTTGTTGTAGTTCTGTGTATGAACTTATCGTCACGATGATTAGAAGGAAAAAGTGACTAGGGGAGAGAGAGAGTTGTGAAGGAAAAAAAACTGCGGGATATATTATTGCACACTAATAGCAAATAATAATTAGCTCAAAATAGGAAGAGATAAGGTTAAAGGGGTTAATTATGGTTAGATTACGAGGAGAACTATTTACATAGTTTTTAGTGAGGTGGTTGATGTTTGTTGTTGGTTTAATATGAACTGCATCATCATCAGTCAGTAGTAGTCAGAGTCAGCTGTGTTGTTTGTTATGTGATATGAATGAAAATTTGTTGGTTTTTTAGACGGATTCATTAAAAGAAAATTGGCAGGGAAGGGCAAAGTCCAATTATTGCTAATTTTAAATCAACTAGAAAGCTCAGTGTCTTTAGTAGCAGCTGATAATTGTAAACGGAAGGTTTTAGTAGGGATTTTAAGACTTCAAACATCACACATATTTGTTGGAATTATTATTATTATTGTTATTGTATTCATTGTTGGTTGTTAATTGTTATTTACATGGCATTGTTCCATGTATAAAATAATATTTTTATTGTACTAAACACTACAACTTCACACACTCAAAACAATATTAATATATTATACTTGATACGATACACTCAACTAGCAGGAGAAGAAACATTCATGACACCCTCCGAAAACAGAAACAAAGTTTAGATTGCAAGATAACATAATATTACCATAATCTTATTCAACTGTTACTATTTAACTAATCCATTGAAGTTAAGGTTAGCGTTGCGTTTAACTGCATTGTGATTGAGTGAAGAAATAAGAACGTCGCCAAGATGCAGGCTGGAACTGGAAACCTCAAATTTTGCCAGCCTTGTGAAGGTCAGCTGTACAAGTACACGAATGTCATGAAGGGTTGGCAATATCGATGGTTTGTACTCAATCCGGACAAAGGGACGTTTGAATATTATGTGGTGAGTTTAGTTAAATATTTTTATCGTTTTAATTTACATGGAAAGTTGGCATTTTGTATTGATTCTTATTTTTTTGTTTTTGAATAGTCGGATACTGATAAACTACAAATGAACAACCGACCTCGAGGTGCCTTGCACTTAGCTGGTGCTGTAATTTCTCCGAGTGAAGAGGATTCGCACACGTTTGTCGTCAACTCGGCGTCTGGAGACGTATACAAGTTGAGAGCAGCAGACGCCAGGGAGAGACAATCTTGGATTACTCGGTTGAGAATTGTGGCCGAGCGACATTCCCACGCCTTAGCACAAGTAAGAAACTGATATTAAAGTTTAACCTAGTGAAAGTCTAACGTTGGCCTAGAAGGAAGAATTAATATTTTCCTTGTTTTTAATCAACAGACAAATAGTCCACTTGTGTCCCGCGAACATGGATCATCAACGGCAAGGATGGTTCCAACGAACTTATCCATTTTGGACGCTTTCGCTCAGGTCCAAGAATGGCTTCAAAAGGCGGAATTCTCTTGCCAGGAAGTGGGGATTGCAATTGATCGATTCCCTATTTCAGGTATGCAAAATGATTTATCAAAAATTATTATAATGATTTAAAATGAACATGCTGCAAAGCATTTTGTAACATTTTTGCGTATAATTCTTTTTCAGGACCTGGAATCAAAAGCACAGACCCTGACCTATTAATTCTAAAAGCCACCACTCAAACAACCTTAGGAAACCTCCAAGAGTGTTTGTACGCTTTGCAAATGCAGCAGCGTGCCACTGTGAAGGCAGAGATGCAGGCTAGTCAAGCTCATCACTCATCCACCTCTACATCCTCCTCCCAGTCACAGCAGCAACAGCAACAACAGCAGCAGCAGCAACAACAACAACAACAACAACATCAACAACAACAACAGCAACAGCAGCGTGCAACCTTCCAAAGTTATACCTCGCCATCTGCAATGTCAAGCAGCAGTACTCCTGTGACGCCAACTTCTGCCTCATTCACCACCTCCCATCGGCCCTCATCCTCAGTCAGCAGTTCTGGGGGAAAATCTGTCCATTTCTCAGCAAATTGATGGCAGTTTGGGTTGGCACTGGCCGACGTGGACGGGAGGTAGCACAAGAACCGTTTATCAGCTCAGCGTTCATTGTTTCCTTTCGGTTTTCTCTGTCATTCCCTAACTCTCTCGCCCTCATCTCTATTTAATTATCATCACTATATACTGATTATACCCTTTTTCAGTGTTTCATTGTTACTACTTTAAATCTAATGTATAAAATATCAACATACTTCAAAAAAACATTTCGCCACGGTAATAATATTATACAACATACAACTATGAAAAACTGCTCTATGCTAAGTATAAATATATATTACATACAAACATATATTAACTATTACATAATAATATATGATTATACATTATACGGGAGCAGCTGAGCACACGTATAAACAAATCGCTTAGCTCAGAATAAATTTAATAATTAAATTTTTGACAAGAAATACGACGAATTAAATTATACAAACAATGTCAAACTGTAGCTAGAACATTATTGAAACTAAATAGTTTTAATAAGGTTAGCTACAAACCCTGCAACCAATGATTATTACTATAATAATTAAGTTGCCTTTATTCTCATACCCAGCGGTACTAATATTGCTCTTGTACCTAGCTGGGCTCACCAGCAGGTAAACAAACATACTATTTTATAAACTGACCACTAGCAACTGATAAACCACGACCAGAAGTACTGCTGAAGAATATTTATTGCTTTTAAGGTCATCATCATCATACTTCATGAATATCTTCCTGTGTTGGAGACTTTTGATGTGGATGTAGGAATCCTGGAATTGGCCCGCTGGCTCTGTCATTGAACAAATGACACTACCCGGTCACTTCTACGCCTACCTGCCACGTTGACCCCAATCGAAGGACGATATTGCAGCGAAGTAGAAAGATGGAATCAAGTCGAAATGAGTACAAGTGGATCAACTGCCATAAATGTAAAATAAGGGCCCTTTACAAGCAAGGAACGAAATCAACGGAGGGCATATGGATTCACACCAAATACAACTGGATTTGTAGTAATTGTAAAAAATCCCAGCAAGATGAAAGCAGCAACGTAGATGACAGCCCATTGATTACATCAAAATTACCTTTTCATGACGTGTCAATTTTTGACTCAAGTGACAGTAATTGTTCAAATGAAGAGCTAGAAACACCTACACCTCCATCACTTTATGAGAATTTATTCCCAAAAGGGCGAAAAATAGTTCATTTGAATATAAATGGTCTGAAAAGCAAATACGAGGAAGTGCGACATTTATTAATCAACGAGACCAACCTCATGTGTTTAGCTTTAACAGAAACTAAATTAGATAGTGACAGAGACTCCCCCAACTTGTTTCTTGTGCCTGGGTATAATTTAATCAGAAACGATAGAATCTTAAAAGAAGGGGGAGGTACAATTATTTATGTAAATGAGAACTTTACATCGCACATTTGTGAGCTACCTGATTCGCCACCAGGTTTTGTTGAATGTGTAATTTTAAATATCAAAGGAACTTTTATGAAACCAATACACATTTGTGTCATGTATATTCCCCCAGATAAAATTGATGAAGAAGTTTTCTGCTTCTTAGAAAAAACATTTTGTTACCTACGATCTCAAGGAACCGAATTTGTAATAGTAGGCGATTTTAATATCGATTTACGTAGACGTACTATAGAATCAAACCGACTGACAGGCATTAGTAAGGAATTCAATTTAACTCAAACAATCAAACCTCCAACTAGGGTAGCGGTACGTTTTAATGGGAATTTCGATTTTACAAGTTCAGCGACATTAATAGATCATGTTTACGTCTCAAATAGGGAGCTTTTTTGCACATCTGGTGTAATTAATATCACAGCATCAGATCATCACATGACGTACACGATTTACAAGTCCAACAAACTCAAATTACCTCCCAAGGTCCTAGAATATAGGTGCCTTCGCAAAATTAATGAAGATGATTTTGCGAATGATTTTAAAAAGATAGACTGGAATTTTATAAAAAACAAACACACGCAAGAAGTTAATAGTGAAATTTTTGAAAAAAGTGTCATTGCATTGATGGATAAGCACGCTCCCTTAAAAAGAAAACTAATAAAAGGGTCAAACGAACCCTGGTTCAGTGCAGCGTTAGTTGAAATGTGCAAAGCTAGAGACAAGCTAAAATCAATGCAATTAATGGGAAAACAGATTGCACAACAATACAGAAAATTAAAGCAGGAAGTTTACTGCAAAATACAATCTGCAAAAAAGCAATTCTTTATCAATAAATTTGAAAAAGTGAAAACATCATCCGATGTCTGGAATACAATGAATAAACTAACAAATTTTAGACAAAATATCAACACGAAAGTAGCCAAACTAGTGAATAATGAGGGGAATGTTCTTGGCAATGATAAAGACATTTGTAAGCAATTCGCAACGGAATTTGTAGTGACCAGCGCAGAAAGTGATGTCACCGATTGCTTAGTTGACCTTGAAAACTATGTAGAAAATACTGAATCCAGTGTAAACATTTCAAATGACGACGTATTAGATGCGATTACCAATCCAGACGACATAAGGATTGATGAAAGTGATATTAGGGATAATGATATATTAGATGCAATATCCTACGTTAAAAAGTGCAAAAACACCAAATGTAACGTTCCTATGTTTATCTACAAACGGTTCTGTAATTTACTAGTTATACCATTAAGACTCTTGTTTATCACTATCTTTGTTACTGGTATTGTTCCAAATAATTTTAAACTAGGATATGTTACACCTTTGTACAAGGGAAAAGGACGATATAGCCAATCAGGCTCATATCGTGCAATATTTAACTTCCCGTTTATAGTTAGAATTTTCGAAAGATTATTGTACCGAAAGCTAATGGCTTATGTCAGCCACTTTTTCGACATACATCAGCACGGGTTTATGCGTAATAGATCGTGTGATACTGCAATCGCAGTCTTTACTCAAAATATTTACGAATCTTTAGATAAGACATCAGGAAAAGCAGTAGCCGTATTTGTTGACTTTTCGAAAGCTTTCGATTCCGTTAGTCAAACACTCTTAATTCGAAAACTGATGTTTAATTTTGGAAGAAAAGTGCCCAAAATATTAATACGGATACTAATTAGTTATTTTACTAACCGTAAGTTTAAAATCTTAAATGGAAAGTATGAGTCAGCAGAGTATTTAATTAGGGCTGGGGTGCCACCTGGATCAATTTTAGGAGCCCTTTGCTATACTATTTTTGTAAATGATATAGGAAGTGCAATAGCCCTGAAGTACTTACTTTACGCCGACGACTTGGTTATGTACACTTCATGTGAGTCGTTTATCGATGGGGCCAACGAGCTCACAAATGCCTTAGCCAAATTAGAAGTATGGTGCACTGAAAATGGCCTTAAAATAAATGTTGAGAAAACGAAATGTATGCGATTTTTTAAGGCTAAAGATCACCAAGCAAGAAAAAGTGCTTTAGGTGAAGTAAAGCTAGGTAATACAAGGGTCGAATGGGTCAATGATTTCAAGTATCTTGGGGTAGATATTGATAGCATTCTCTCATTCAAATCTCACGAAATACGTGTAGAAAAACGTATGAATTCTGCCCTAGCCAGAATGTACAGTATCAGAAGACTTTTAACAGAGAAGGTCATGAAAATATTTTTATCATCTTATGTTGTAAATATAGTAGATTTTGTAATCGTAATTTGGGGTGTACAACCTACCAAATTATGGTCACTTCAAGAGAAAATAAACCGTTTCCTCTTAGCTTTCTACCACCCAAACCTAACCAAAAAACGAAGACAAAAAATGAAAAACAGCACCCTAGAAATAAATGCACTGCTTCAAAAGGTAGACCTCATGACTGTCGCAGAACGGAGAATTTATTTTCTGTTAAAATCGATAATGAAATGGCGCCAGCTAGACATCTTCGAAGGATATTTTATAAACAGCGGAAAGGAGGAAGGTTATCGTGACAGTTATAAACAGCCGAGACATTCCAAACAGTTATACAAACAGTCCATCAAGTGGAGTGCAACGTCTACCTGGAATCATTATATTTCAAAGGTAAAAAGTCAAATTACAACGGACACGACACGAGATGTTATATTAGAAATATTTAAACAATCTATTCTGTTAGAACGTAAGAACCTTTATGTGTAACATGTAGATTATTGTGGATATTTTGTAAACGAATCTGGAATTCATTTTTGACCTTGGAATGTACTATTGGAATTATATTTAAATGTTCTTCGAATGCACGATCTTAAATGATGTGATATGTTAGAGTATGAAAACCAGACATTGTATGATGACTGATACTCAGAAACAATAAAGTTTATTCATTCATTCATTCATGATGTGCAAGAACTATATAAAGACAGTAGTTTAACGGATAAATAAAATCGTGTTTGGAAGAAATCGCGGTTAAACAAATCCTTTAGAGTTACTAATGTAAGTTTTTATCATAACATTAGTTGATTATGATTATTGATACCTTAGCAGCAGCAGCCTGAACCTTTTCTTAACCAAGGTAATCACAATCATACTGAACTTTACAATTCAGTCACAAATTACAATCTTTTTCATATGTATATTGATGTTTTTGTCACATGGATTTCAAAGATTAGTATTTAGTGGTTAGTCAAAATTCATGAGCAAGTTTTGCAATTTATTAAAGCAAATGCCTCCAATAGCTTTTTGGGGAGATATGATGTTATATTCAGCACTTGTTTCATCACACCGCGAATGCTCTCGACGATCCTTCTTCATTGCATTGCAAGCAGGCAGAGGTGCATCTAGACATAGGTGTGTGTGTACATAAATATTGCATGTTTTGTATTTGTTCTAGTGCTTACGGGAGGAAAATCAGTATCCTTTATTTTATGTGGGTAACAAAGTGATTGTTTAAAGTGTTGATGATTGACAAACGAATTAAGTAAGTGGGAATATACATTCTAAGTAAAAGTAGTAATGTTTTTTATTTTGCTTGGTTCATAAATTATTGGAATGTTTAAATTGTCTTGACGCAGGAAGCAGGTGGAGAAGAGCAACGAAGTACATATCAGATAAGCACATCATATATATTAACATCATCATTGGATATCAAAATTAATCAGTCGGCTATGGAGGAATCCCAAGCAAATGCTGGCAATAATGTAGAAACAACTCCACAAGTAACTTTTTGACTGAATACTCCTCATTATATCGATTTAATATTCTTATTTCTAATGTTTCATATGTGATGTGATATATTATTTACAGTTTATGAACAGTATTGCTGAAGAATGCAACGACTTAAAAAAGGCATATGATGATTGCTTCAACGCCTGGTTCTCCGAAAGGTTTCTCAAGGGAGACAAAAACTTATCAAAGTGTGACGCCTTGTTGCATTTATATACCGGCTGTGTGAAGGTAAATAAATACAATCATTTTATTAGTAGATTTTAATGAAACTTTAATATAAAGGTTACAATTCTTTTAATTTTTCTTTAATTTCAGAACGCAATGAAAGCAAAAAGTATTGACATCAATGAAGTGGACAAGGAGCACCTTGCGACGGAGAATGAACGAAAAAGACCAAGCTAGCTAACAATTGCACGCATTCAATTCAATAATTCCAGTTTCCAGTTAGAACAATCTTGAACTTAGCTAGTTACTACTAATACAAAAAAATACCATCATGTCATACTTAAGAAACTATTGATATCTACTTAAATTGGCAATCAAAATCCATGTAATACCAAAAAAAGAGTGAGTTTAGAGCCTAGAGTGCATTAATTTTTTTTATATTTGCGTTGCAACCTTTTGAATTGATGAGCAGATCATGTCTATTGTACAGGAAGGAAAAAAGTATGTAAGAAAAATTCCAATGCTAGTATTATCACAAAAGGTTTATTTATCTTATGGATGATGATACCTGATGGAGGAGATGTGTAGTTTTTTTAGTAATATTCTAGTGACATTTTTGTTGACTAGTCATTAAATAGTAAATAGTTGTAAGGTAGGATGCCAGTAAAAAAGTAAATGTTAGTGATTTTAATTATGTATACAGTAGTAGATTACGGAGGATGTACTTATAATAATGTATATGCTCTTCCTTGCCACAAAAACTTCAACTTTCAACTTGATGCCGTAATTTATTGCCTTTCACAACCAACACGTGAGCAAGCCATTACAATGTGTTTTACTACGATAATAACTTGGTGTTCAATTAAATATATATGTATGTGTGTGTACGTTTGAGTGCTAGTTTTCGATACAGTCAAAAATAATATAGTTTTCATTCTCTCTTCTTTTTGAAACAAATATATTTGGTAGTTTCTTTATTTAGTTGCACTTTTTCAATTACATACATCCAACAAAGAACAATAATAAAAACTTACCCGTCAGTCTTCTTAAAACAGAAGCACCTATTATAAATGTCCCATAACTTGGACGACCTTGTTTCGTGAGTGCTACACAATGAGCACCACATATAGTAATAGTATAATAACAATAATATATAATTTATGTTTGTGCTATTTACAGGATATATAGTTAACTATATGAAAATACTCTAATTCAATATTTAATCTAATCTGGTATATTCACACTATTTACTAAAAAAAGTATTTTTAAGGTCTTAACTTGTATGACTTGATTTGGTAATACAAATACAACAAATCAAAAAGTTATTAGCACGTCTAATTAAGCTGAAAATACTAAGAAGCATGTCTTTTAGTAGTAGTAGTTAAACTAAATAAATACCGTTTCAAATGATACATAATGTTTGTTGTCATGAGAAACTGTATTAAAATATAGAGCTGAGTCACAATTCATATAGTAAATTGCAATATATATTGGACAGCAATTTAAATAATATGGCTACTTACTATTTTTATCGATTCATTTGCATTGCACCTGAAAGTTTTTAATAGATAAGGACTATGGTATTTTTTTCGTTTCCTACTTGTATTCTAATATTTTCATGCATGTTCTATATCTAACCCTGTAAATAAACTACAAAGAAAATAAGATCAGACTATTGGTCATAGATCAGCCTTGGAATAACAGCCAAATAGAAAATTGTCACTTGATTTCCTTCGTATAATGTAACGTGCACATTTGTAGCAGAACCAGAATTGTTGAATCACTGATTGTGGGGAAGAGACTTTGAATGGCACGTTGAAGATTGTATATTATACATCACATCACATGATAGATCACAATTATACATATTATTGCCAATGATTTGTTTGATTGGTTCATAGACAAACCTTTCCTTAAATTTTTTTTGACTATCGATATATTTGAGTAAAAATTTATGCGCTTTGCTACTTATCCTTTTTGTAAAATTATAAAGTATGGTTCCTATAAGGATGGGTTATCCTCTTGTTGTTGGGTTGAACTTGGTGAGGGCGACGCCAAACATTCGTTAGACTTGAAAAGACTTTCACCTAAATGAATTTTAGAGCCGGATTCTGCAACAAACTCAAAGTCCAAGGGAGCCTCGAAGAGTAACACAATTGTTGAGCCCAAGTTGAATTCACCAAAGTTATCCCCTTTTTGAAGAGGAATTGGCTTGGTGAACTTTTTATCGATGAATGAGTTTTTCTTAAGCCTCCAGCAATTTGTTGTTAAATCCTGAAATATATAACAGAACGTTTTGTAAACACATTTTTCTTTATAGACATACTCTAATATCCTATTTGTGCTTTAACCGTATCATTAATTTACCTGATCCTCATAAACACGTATTGATCCCACGTTTGTAGCCCCAACAGCAGTATACGAAAAGAATCCATGCTCCCACTCTCCAACGTATACGGCTCTCTCGTTTAAGCTAAATAGTCCAGCGATCCATCTTGCAACTACTGGGTTAACACTTAGTAATTCTCCTATTTACAGAATTGAAGCAACTACATTAGTATAAAAACTCGTTAACAAAAGCTTTATAAACAGCAACACCTACTACACACCTGCAAAATGACGACGGAAGTTGACAGTCCATTCCACAGGCGAGTGGAATCTATGATAATCACCAGGTGCCAGATAAATTACACAGTGAAACAAAGCTGTTCCCTTGTTTTTCAAAATCCCTGAGCAATACTCTTCCTTGCCGGTAGCAGCTTGATTGATTGTCTCATCATTATTGTTACCATTTTTCCATGTTTGGGGTCCAAGAAATGTGGGCAAAGAGTAGGAAACACCTTTCACCTGCTCTACATTACCACATTCAACCTTTCCACATTGGAGAACAGTTCCATCTACAGGGGAGATCTGAAGAGAAATTATCAACGTTATCACAAATTTTACAACAAAGTGTATTTTTATATCAATATTCACTTTCACATTCACAATACTAAATGTATGCGTCATATCACAGAAAAACCTTGTAAAGATTGTCACAACTTACAACAGCGCTACGATTACAAATTGGACGAACACCAGTTTTGAGACTGCGACGGAAAAATTCTCCCAAGTTTCTATAGTGCTGTAAATCTTCTACTTCAGCTTCCCCAACATTGCAATTGAATGCTTCAGCGTACCTAAACACAAGTAAAAATATGATATTTTAAGAGTTTAATACTAACAATCAATATTGACTCTCATTTTGTATCATCATTCAATTTTTATGTGAATGCAAACAAATATCTTGTTCAGTTCGTACCATGTGTATAATGGGGCTCTAGCCCAAACAGGCAGGTTAATACTATGAACCCAGCCCCACGCTCTGGAAAATGCTCTCAGTGGCACCATGCGATAACAAGTGACCTGAAAATAAAACATAGTGGCTTCATTCATAACCTGTTTATAAGATAATAAAAATGCAAAGGAAAAGATATACAGGGAACACTACTCATGCTTTCAAGTACAAAATATGGAAAAGTACAATAATGAACAAAATGCAAAATATTCAAAGAAAATAATGTTAACTGACCTCCCAATTTTTTGCAAGATGAGTAGCACCACCACCAGTTCTGCTGGCTGGATCACTAGCACGGCGAATCACACGTCTGTAGTGCTGATACGCTAGAAGCGCAAAGCCAACACCAAGTGGGATCGGAGTCCATTTCAAAGAGCGCACGTACTTTGTCACTCGCCCTTGTTGTTGTTGTTGCTGGTGTTGGTTGTGACGCTTCTGGTACTCGTCACCACCAGGATGACTCTTTGCCTTTTCTCCGAGATGCTCTGCGCCCGTTTCATGATGAAGACGATTTTCATCGGGCACATACTTCCTCTCTGCTAACGGCACTTTAAAATATACATAAAAAAATATTTCCCCTATTAGTTAAAAGCCATTTTAGTCATTTTCATGCATTTTGAATGAAAGTCCTGCAGAAAAATTATAAACATACTTAATGTCATTAGTCGAATGGAGTTCTCGTACACAAATGTGCAAGCTTGCATCACGCTGTACTTACAAACCATGGGTAATCTTAGAATCATGCTTGGAACATAATCTGTCGTGATGGGAACAACTTGCAGCTTCACCGAGTTTCCATAGTTAAAAATGCTGACAATGAAACTGAGTGCAAACGACAGTTTCAATATTTTTACCCAAACTGAGAAGAAATTATGTTTGGAGTAGGATGCAAAGTAAGAGGCTTTTCGTGATTTGGAATCATGATGATGCCTATGAAAATTGTAGTGAATGTGGGAAGTATTTTTCGTACTCATTTCTTTTTTGACAAATCAAGTTAAGACGAGTAAAATTAAATTTAACAATCTCTCGATTCTGAGTAACTTTGAATTCAAAACGGGTTCAAAACGGAGTCGTCTTTAAATTTCAAAGAAAACGGAGAGAATAGTCAGTCAGCTTGCCAAGACGTCGAATGTCAAAAAAGACTGTCACTACATTTTTCTCGCGTTTATATAGTAGTTGAGGTTTGAAAAGAGATGTTGTCTCATAACAAAAATGTTGATGAATGTTTTCTCTATCTTATCATGTGTCCTCTCTCCACTTACAATGTACCATTCTCTGCTCATGACGAGTAGAGTGAGAGTTCAATGCTAGTGTATAAGTTCGTATGTAATCCTCTTCAGCTTTCCTTACAAGACGGCCTTATAAGCAAGACTTGGTGCCTAAGTATGTACATACATATGTAATATGAATGAAGCCTACGTAGATTCTTGCTGGACATTACAAAAATATGATAAGTGATATTATTATTATTATGACGATGATGATGATGATGTGATGAATATCTTCTCTCACACACATAAAATTTGTTATTATGGTCAAAACCTTCATGTTGATTCTGCTTATATTATATTCTAAGAAAGTCGGAAATTGTCAATATGAATGCAATGAAGTGAACTGTGTTGACCAGAAAAGTCATAAGAACTGCAGACTCCACACATTAGTAGGTCTCGTTGGGTTCCTTTTCATGCACTCTGCTTGGAATTTGGAATCTCTCTACACGCAGCAGAACAGACCACATTATTTATAAAAATGAACCGGATCTTCTTTTCATGAAACACTCTCACACTCATCTCATGGTGTCAGACACAACTACATTACTTGTATGCATTCATTCATTTAAAAAAATTAACCCTGGAATGGAATTCTATCGAAATGTAATAATAAATATGTGAGAAACAAAAACAAATATTGGATGAAATGATGACACTTTAAAGTGAGAAAAGGTATCATCATTATTATTATCACTTTAATGTGATTTGATGTAGTTTAATGTAGGTTTGAAACGTCCTGGCTCGTGGTGATCTGACATGAAGTGAGGACCACACCACCCTAAATACAAATCATACCACTGCATATCAACACATCCTGGACAACTTTTTTCAGCACATTCTTGAAATTGTAACCGCTATTGGGGTGCTAATCATATGATTACATTAATTGCTAATACGCGAGCTCATGCGAAATGAATTAGAAATAGCACCAACAACAACCAGTGTGAACTTATTAGCGATAAACGTCAGACGGACAAAGTTCCAGATACGCATTGGGTATTGGGTACGATTGATTTTACCCAAGAATAAAAATTCCTAATGTGGTATGGAAAATATCATGAGAATTCCTTGAGCCACGCCAAATATATGCTATAAATATGCTTGACCTCAACGACAGGATGGAAAAATCCTTTTCTGTCCCATTTTAACAACTCAGCCAACAACAAACGTTCAAACTGGTACTGTGCAGTATTTGCAATGAAAGCTGATGATACCGGATCTTATTCTTCAATTACATCAACACACATCATATCACCGTCTTCAGACGTAATGCAATCGAATTGAAGGTAACTTAAAGTAAGTTCTTGAGTTAACCAGATAAGATTTCGTAGCCTCATATTATTAATTCATATTAATGTAGCATTTTGTGCCAGCCTTTATACTAATGACACGGAACTTGATTAATCCAAATAAAAAATTCCACATCTAAACGGATTCCACATACATATAAATTAATACGAAATTCCATCCAATAAACCGTAAGTGTATAAATATACAGGCAATGAAATTGTTATTTTTGAGAGAAATATGACTAAGATGTTCTCACTTCATGCACCATGATGATGATAGTAAGTAAGAAGTTGATAAGGACAGCGGATAGGAGACAAGTAAAAAATGTACCTTGATTTATAATCAATAATCAAACAACCCTGCGTTGTTCTTGCATATTCCGTGATTGCGATTAAGATGACATGACACGGTTAAGCGGTGGCTCTCCTTAACGAAACGAGGAGGTTTATACTAAGAATTAACTAGTATTATATGGATTAAGTGAAATATGGAGCAGCAAAAAAACTGAACTGAAGGTCTCATTGCATCGACTGGAAAGATTTTAATTAATTATGTACGTACGTAACTACACCAAAACTGCGCAATTCTCAATGAGCAACGACAGTCTTTTGTGAACTATGCACAACTTGATTTTTTTCATTCATTTTTGTTTAAAAGTTCACAACCTCTTTGCTCTGTGGTTCGTCAACAACATAGTAAGTTCTTTATGTGTTTTAAGAAAAATTGCGTAGTACTACTAATGCAACAGCTGATTCATACATCCACATTACAAAATGAAGTTGCTTCAATGAGATATTCAACACCAACTGGAATGAAATTGCCTTTGTAATGTTTATGAATTAATGTTAATACAGCTTGAAAATTGTAATTTAACAATGATCAAATCACGTTGCCGATGACCATTGCGAGAGTGATGTACACATAACACACCAGTTTTAGCACGTTTTTTTTCGATAATTAATTTAACTATACGAATAAAATATTTTAGTTAAACTTACTTGTGATGCGTGGAAGACAAGCCGGTCAGTGGTTGGGTGATCTGAGTCACGTTTTAATGCAGGTCAAATCAATTTATTATAGATTATCCGTTTAAAATGTCGTTAAGCTTCACTCTTCCACTGAAAAGTGGCCAACTCAAAAATTAGCACGCGGCACAGTACTTAATTGTTGATTAAGATTGCCGGCCGGTCGGTACTATTCACCACTAACCCACAATAAAGTCAACAACCCACAATAAACACTTACTTAAAATTAAGCCAAAACGTGGAAAAAACAAAAAGGTACTGTTTCCTAACAATCTTCCTATTGTTTACTTGTTTGTTTTTCGATGAAGCAAGGATAATGCAGTCTGATAATAAATTTTTAATCAGTGGCTGAATTAAAGAAATTCTTGGATGTGTTGGTCAATGCGTGATCTGATCATCTGGTTATGAACAAGACTTTTGTTTTCGTCTTCGGTTTTCCAAACAACATTCACCATGAGCTAAGCTGTGTGGTAGATGCAGATGAAGTTTTTGCGCTGTTTGAAGACTGGCAGGGGCAAGCATGCACATTGTAGGAACACGTGCTTCCTTGTTCATATTCTTTGCAAAGTGAAATGAGCGTGGAGGTTTTCACTTGACTTTTGCTCTGCTGCTGCAAAATTATGTTATGTATATATATACGATGCAACGCTGCACACTTTTTTTTGCTTTCCTACAACCACTTCTACTAAAAAATGATGCAAATGCGCGGCCCTATATTGAATATCCCTGGTTTGTTGCTGCAATAGTGCATTTTGCATTGTGATGTGCTTAAGTAGACGGCTTTTGTTTTAATGTATACAAAGTTACGTACGCAGATATGTGAAATTTGCGAATGTATTGAAGGTAAGAGTAAAATCATGCTGGTTTGATGTGAAATTGATTTAATGAGTTTCCCTGTAATTTGTTAAGTGATAATTGTATTTATTAAAAGTATGACTACAGGCAAAATTGCGCAAATAATTTAATATTCATTCGTTATATAACCATGTATAAACTTATCATTTATCATTACCTTATCAATACTTTATTTTCTTTGATGGCCTTTTAAAATTGTTTGAAAAATTATTTCAGTCTACCTAGAGTAAACTATAATTTATATTTAATAGTAGCAATTCTCATGTTACAATTGAAGTTGCTTTTCTACAGAAAGTTTTCAAATTAGTTATGAGAATACACTTAGATACCATTTTAACTGCTGATAGTAAGCTTTGCAAATGTATTAAACTAAATTACAGCGTCAGTTAGAATGATCACCGTTTTTTTCTTTTAAATAATCGGTATACAAAATGAAATATAATAGAAACAATTGAACTACGAGTCTAATACAAATTTAATTTCGGCATGTTAGAGACGACTGTGTGATACCTTGTCTCCTTAGTCCTAGAAGTAAGTCTCTAGTCATCCAAGTCAGAATGGTTGAGAAGAACTGTTTTAGTATCTCCTGTTTGAAGATCCGTAATCAGTTTCTAGAAATATATTTATAAGAAAAGTTATCAAATTTTCTGCACAAAGAAATCCTTTCATATAATGCCGTCATGTCACAAAAAATAGTTTTTGTGGTGCTATTTCATTTCAGTACTAGGTGCAATTTAAAAAACCACGTTCCACATAAGGACTACAAATTATAAAACCAGAAATGATTTTCACATTACCCCAAAAAGTTTTCTCCTTCTATTATCCCGTCTTCTCATCATCATACAGCAACAAATGCTAATCAGGCTGAAGATTGACAAGAAGCAAATGAGCATGAATATTGGAACAACAAACTCTGCTCGTCTAATGCCCTATAACAAATCAAAAAAATGTATTACTGACAAACTAAGCAAACTAATAGACTCACCTTCATACTTTAACTGGATAATTAATTACTTACTGTAAAATTTTCCATTCTCTTTTCAATAATCCTCATTGTCTCTGCAAACCTTTCTTTCAAGTCATCCAAAAGTGCACCTTCATCTTCCCCCTCCATATCTTCCGACGAATCTTCTTCACTTGAATCTACAATTTCGTTTGAATCCGTATGGTTTTTCCTTGGATAATAAACCTCACCTTCGGTGGTCAATGAATGATTTCCTACTAAAGCGTTATGACTATGACTTGTGCCATTATGCTTTTGTTGTTGGTGATGATGATGATGCCCATGCTGCTCTGATGTTTTGTTCTTATAATCCGTTGAATTATGACGGTGTGTGTGGGAGGGATGAAGTGGTGATGGCAAAGCAGTTGTCTTTTCTGTTCTACCATAATGTCCTGTACTATTATTTTTGGCTCCAGAAGTCCATGACGATGATGAGTCAGCAGAGTTAGTAACATGAGCTCCAGTTGTTAGTGGCTCGGACTCATACCAAAATTGTCCTAATGTTGTCGTGATTTCGTCAGAGTAGAACATTGATGCTGTTAAAGTGGCAACGCCAGCTAAGATTAGGAATATGACCAAGGTGATGAGAGAGAATAGACAAAAGTAGTGATTTGACCGTTGATCACTGGGCCGAACGTGATGATGAAAATCGTCATGTTCACCTTGCGGCAGGATTGAATATTCTCTTTTAATCGCCATAATATTGAACTAAAATCCTATTTAATTTAAACTTCAATCTATCAACCAAGGAGTTAATCTCTTGAAAGGTTAAGACTTTATACCTTCAAATAATCCTCAAGCTTTAATAGAAAAAAGGTCGTTGCTCAACTGTTTTCAAGTAAAAATGATGATATAGTATGTAACTGCAAATACTTGCATTGTAATAGAGAAAGAAGAATACCAATTACAACGCTAACAAATCCACCCCATATTTTTCTGCTGTGCTAACACGTAAGGTAAGCTAGGGTCATCATCATATTATCTTCATCATAAAGCCACTATTTTCCCAGATCTATACCTGTGTAAACCATTTCTATATGTCATTCTCCTCGCTCTCACATATTTCCTTCCATCCTTTTTTTGATGAATAAAACGGACATTTATAGAACGGAAAATACTCTGTTGATGCTACAATATTGACAAAAGCGTGCATACATCCATATTGCTTAGCACAATCAGTTATTAAAGAGGTTCATAATATGTTAGATTCATTCTCTGTTTCTATAAGTGCATCTCTCTATCCAAATTTATGTTTGCACGTTGCCGAAAATATTTGCGTTGTGGTTAGTCCACACAGATGGCTTTTATTTCACCGATTAGCCCTGTCAAAGTCTTGAATAATATTATGGAAGCCAGCTTTAGTGTATTTTAAGGGAAACGATGCTTTATGCAGATACATAATGATGATGGTTGTCCGCAGTTCCGTGGTGATACTTACGTTACCATTTTCCTATACGATGGTGCTGCAGCTACTCTTTAGACAAAGACAATTCCAAATATCGTATTCCTTACACATTCAATCTAACAATTTTGGCGTGATTTTGTTCTGGATGTAAATGACCAATCTTTTTAGGAATTGTATGATTTGATGATACCTATACAGCTCATAAACTCACAATTTAATTGCATGGGTAGACATAGTATCTAAATTATTTGAAGGCATATGCAAATCTTAATGATATTACGTAAGTCCTAAAAAATCACAAAGTATGGCCCCAATTTTATAAGCTTCTTTAAGTATTGGTCTCACTTACTATCTCCCAGTGCATCTGCAATTTCAATATTCATACCATAATACTACTGTTCATGCATTTATCAAGTGTATAAAATTCTAGTAAAAATTTATTCAACTAGCTTCGATGAACACTTGTGGCCACAGATGTTTTTTTTCCTATAGATACGTGGTGCGTGATGATGATGCTATTACTAAACAGATTCATGAACCTCTCGCATGATATGATGTGATATGATTCTCTCATGATTAGAAAAGCTATCATCTTCCGTCATTTAGCTTCCATTCTTTTAAGTTGCATACTTTATATCCTCTCATGAAATGACGATAATAATTTATGTACATAAGAACATTTTATGGCAGGTAACTTTCAGTTTTTATTTTCTTTGTTTGTATGTAACACTTCCACAGTAAAATTGCTACACTACACATCCATAATTTAGGTATGTATATAGATGGTTACTTTAATTGTTTCATTTCATTTTCTTAAAAATTATGTATCCATCACGTCGTAGGCACATCATACCTCCCATTTTTATTCTACCCAACTTATTTTTTTGTCTACTTCTCACCTGATGTACAATAATAATGTAATGTGCCATTAGCAATAAAAAACCGAACCAGGTTAATTAATATCAGGATGAGTTGGATTGGAGTGGGATACACATTTATTGTTTTTTTTATAGGTGAGACTGTCTACGATCATTGTTTCTTTGCTTGTATAAAATGTTTCGCCTTTTGCAGACAGTTGTCACTCGCCCATACACACCCAATCAATTATTTCATAGAATGAATCATCATCATCATTATTATTTTCTTTATATTTTTCAGCTTTCACATATACACATTTATATAATATACACCCATTCTACTACTCTCCATGTATGTATGTATGTTTGTGATGTCCACTTAACATCTGCAGACATTTTCAACGTTATAAATATTATTATTAATTTCTGCATCAGGATATAATTTTCTTTTTTATATGACCGGTTTCTACTCTGGACATTTTATCCTTGTGTAGTGTCCACTACCGATAATATACATATATTATATGACGTTCGTTTGTAGTTCATAGTAGGTACCTTAAGTATTTTCTTTTACTTACAGATAATGATCATCGATTGAGAGTGATTTTCTATCGCATAGTACATTTTTTTAGTAATATATGAATGTATATATAGTATCTTTATATATAATATAGTTTCTGTATCATTTTACAAGAAAAGAGTAGTAGAAAGTAAACTCCATTACAAAATTTCAAATTCCGTCAAAAATGAATATCAAATCAACCTACGTCACACACACACACACAATGAGAGTAATTTCTTCTCTTTACTTGACATTTCATCATCCTACTGGTGCACTTCCACCGGCATTTCATATCATATCATATCATATCATAGTATATCATTACCATAATATCTCTGGAGAATTTAACAAATTCTTTTTTGTATTTGTAGCAATTTTACATTTTGATACGACCTACATAATAAATTACTCTACAACGTTTCAGATATCGTGCACATTATATCATTTTAAGTTTGACTTTGTCGAGTGTGGTTGATAGTCCCGCTTTTGAAATGGGAACCCCTACTTGTCTTGATTGACACTTACATCTTGATAAATGATGACAAAAAAAGATCCTAGAACCGGTATATGTTTCCGAAATTGTGAATAAAATTTTTTCCCTTCACGTTTTCTATAGTATTTTATAATAACATTGGTGACTTAGAATCTCTGTTTTAGTATCCCCTACCCAATTTCCCCCTAAAAATAATGCTGCATTAGCTGTTCAACAGCTTCTTAAAATTACAACCATACATAATAATAAATCTGCCATTTGTAAAAAAACATTAAATCACATTGAAAACTCAAGTTAAAATTTAAATTACTACACTACTATCCACTAAATGACTTTGTCTCTACGTTTGGACAGTTTTATCTGAAGGTGAAGTAAACAGCAAACAACACACCATTTCATAAAAGTCTGCAGATTTTTTTTTTAAATATTGAATTTTTGTTAGCTAAAAAAAGAAGAATCAGTCAAGTATTGAAAAACAAGAGCTAAAAGAAGAGATTACAAAGCGTTCTACAAAAAAAAACAATAAAATTGCTATTTGTGAGCAAGTTTATTGAGTTGCGATGATGCGAGTAGAAAACAGAACTGAAAAGAAATAATAAAAAAAAAACTAGCTAAAAACTGCGAAAGAACAGTAATCATTGTTTGTGTTTTACAACTACTTTTAGATTGTTGCTTGTAATTTTTTTCTCATCTCTGATAACAATAAGCGTATTTTTATACCAAACGAAACAGTATTTCGATTGCTGCGTGATCAATATATTACAAATATTGAGAGTGACTAAAACTGCAATTCCAAAACTGAGACAACTACTTGTAAAAACCTTCTACACTTACGACTTATTGGTGTATACATAGTACAAACTATTATAATTAACCTCACTCTAAATGTTTCACCTTTATTTTGTCGGAGAAAAGTGTGTGGAACATGTGGAAAACATTTGGACGGGTGTCAATTCATTTTTTTTTGAGAAATAACCTTTTAACAACAGCCCCAAAGTGACCAACATGATACCCAGCACCTTTTTTGTAAAAGAGCTCAAACTTAAACTAACAAGAGAAAACAATGACTTTTTTTCTTCACGAAATTGAAGACTTGAAAACAATTAAGTACTATGAAACGGCTCATATTACTTACGAAGTTTTTTACACGGCTAGTTTTTATAAACAGAAACGATAATTATTTTGTATTTACACATTTATATAATAATAGTTTTGCAGCTCATTTTCTTTTTATGCCAATGTATTACGCTTGTATTTTTGCTTTTGCAGTTAAATAATAAAACAAATTTACCCCCTTTCACACCTTATTAACCCCTTGCATTTACTTTTTCCGAAGGCCTTTAGTTCATCGAATCTTAACCCCCAAAACGACAGGTGAGCCAAGTGACAATTCTATCACAGACAATTTTAAAAATAAAACGAAGTATTTTCTTTATCCATTTATACCATTGTTTATGGACAAACATCTACAAAATTGTCAATTGGAATTCCTAAAGTGAGTTTTTTAAGGTGAACATTCTGCTTTCGTGTTGATCTACCACTTTTGTTCATTGCTCATATCTAGTATCATACATTTCCGTAGAATTCAATAAAACCTCTTTCAGTTATCATATCAGAAACTACTTGAGTAGAAAAACTGAATTTTATAAAAAGCGACAATTATTCCTGTCCACGGAAATACTGCATCTCTTAACACCAAGAACATGCATCATATTTGTTACAGAGAATTATTTATTTAGCCAATGGAATTTTTCCCTTATTGAGGCAACCTGTGAATATTGATATTTTTATAGGATTAGTATCAGTGATAAATCCTGAGTTTCTTGTCCAGATTTTTTTATGATTAAAGCAGAGATATCATAAGTTCAATTTTTACAATAAGTAACAAGTAATACCAGAAAATTTCTTATGTATGTATTGTGACGTCACATCACCACTCTTTCTTTTTTTTAAAAACGAAGGAAAGAGTAATAAAACACACAGGGTAAAAATTAAAAAGTATTAAGTTTGCATGTTATAAAGTTGAGGGCAGTCTGGTTCATTATTTGACTTGGATAATCATCACGAGGTTTTTAAAAAAGGAATATTTAAGAGTAATCAACAATAAAAAAGCATCCATTAAATTATGGATTTGTTTGTTTTTTTGTTATCCCCTTTGACCTTTGAGATCTGCCATAAAATTGGAGTCTTTCCTGTAGCTACACTACTCCTTAACAACATTATATACCCATTTATTACTACATAGTGTACTTTTATCACTAAAACGTTTTATGATGCACTAGATGCACTTATAAAATGGATACATTAAAAATAATAATAATAATTATATAACAATATATATAACATGATGTTTAGGAATGAACAAAATAAACTACTATTTTGTTACCTGTTTCTTATATCATAGTATTGCGCAATTTAAAATTAAAAACCTGATCAATATATCAGAGTAATAAATTAGCTACCAACTAATGTTGTCAGTTATACATACGATACCTAAATTTGACAGACAAATAAATTTGAAACACACAGACAAGAGCAGCGCAACATGACTCCTAAATTTATCTATATTCATCAATCAATCATGAAAGTTGATATGGTATACCTATCCAATGAAATACATGTAAACAACTAAATATTAAAAAACGACTGAGAAGTGTGAAGCACCAGCGTACATTTTTTACACACAGTAGGAAACTCCTAGTATAAACTTTGTTATATTACCATTATACAAATAATAGCATCAAAGCACAGCAAATTTAGCCTTTTCACTACTTTTTATCTCGTCAACTGATTGCCTGTTTTTTGTCTGTTAAAAAAGAATCTACATAAGGCACTCAGAATATTTAAATATATATATATATGTATAGATAGATAGATTTTTTACACACTAGAATGATTTCAACTTGGTAAACTCTCTTCACCACCTCTTGTTCATTTTTAAGTTTGTAATTTTATACTAACGATAAGTCAGAACTTAGCATACTAAGGGAAGAAAGAAGGAGACAACAACACAGTTAATTCAATAAGTTTCCTTTTGATTTTTTTACAAATCCAAATTTTCCTATACATTTTCTGTTTAACAATAGTTGCAATCCTTTTCGCATTGCAGCATGTAGTATAATGGCGAATGTAACCAAGGTATTACATATTTATGTATGTATACTTGAATTTCTTTCACAGGTAATAAATAATAAGACTAACAAAAAATTCGTTTGCTTTTACGATTTAGGTTGCTGACTTACAAATTTTCAATTTTCTTTAAGAGTAAATTTAGTTGAGGTGGATACAAGTACAAGATACATAATATTCTGTAATTCTTTAAGAGGTGAAGTGTGGTGGTTTTGACTGACAAGAGATTTCTTTTTTGCTTTTTTGAATCAATCTCCACGGAAGCTTCGGTATAAGTATTCGATGGCAGCCACATGTACGAGAGTAGATGATATAAACATCACATGTATCAGAGCTACACGAAGGAGGTCCATGCGTAAGTAATTATTCCCATACTCACGACTTTCGTCTTCTGTCAAGGGCTCATAGATGCCATTATCCTCTAGCGTCGGCTCCATCACACTATCCAGCTCACCAAGCTCATTTTCGCCATTACTTTGTTGTTGGTCATCTGCCCTTTTTGGCAAAAGATTTGCAGGTTTGGTGAGATAACCATCTTCTTCAGGGAGGACTTGGCGAGCTCGATCCACGACATCAAGGTCAGCAGCTCCAGCAGGGGCTCTCCCGTTTGGTGCTCGGTGGGTTTTGTATTCATCCAGGTCAGCGGTGAAAACCCCAGTCGTGTAGTAATGCTCGAGCATGATGTTTTTCTTGATGTAAATGTCGTACAACCATTTCTGAAGGTCCTCTTCATTCTGGTGTGGAACCTGAAGTATCATTTTCATAAGTTATCTCAAGTTTCATCATCTAGGTTTCACATAATTTTGAGAGTGTAGGAATTTTAACATACCTCTTCAATCTTGTACACATTATAATGCATCTGAATCTTGCAGGATGGTCGGTAGCCAAGGACGATGCTACCCAGATCAAGAGGGTCGCCACCAGGGTATGCGAGAGTCATATCAATAACGTACTTCAGCCGTCCGGAACCATGACGAACGATACCTTCTTCTAAGATGCAAATAAAAATAAAAACAATAAGAATCAAATGTCTACAGCAAACAGTATAATAACTCTTGTTATGAGGTGATAATCATAATAAAATACCTGTTGGAGGAGCCAATGTATGTATTATTGTCTGAATTGCCCCCAGTCGAGGCAAAGTGACGTGCTCCAAATTTGGTAAGCCCATCTTTTCAGCATACCTATTTTAACCGAAAACGTCTTTAATTGAAATTTCACAATGCATAACTTTATGAGAAATAAATTTGTATAAAAATTTGACTCACCGCTTGCTAGCTTCCTTTCGCTTACGGAGAAACCCGCCTTCTGGAAAAAGAACCAGCCATTTCCGTTCTCGAGGTAAGAATGCGCCTTTTAGATAATTTTCAAGGTCTTTCAGTGATGCATCCCGACGATCCCGCCCCTACGAAAATCAAATCAGATATTTCAAAAAAAAATTCAACATAAATCAATAAAACATCACTTTCAAAAGAAACAGCACTTACAGCATTTATGAAAAAGTCTCCATGTAAAGTTGACACAACTCCAAAGTTTGTGTATTGGAACACAGCATCCATGATCCAGTTTAGTCGTTGTAGCAAGGTGTTCTTCGCACTAAAGTTGTGCATCAACAAAGGAACGTCACTTGTGGATTGATGGTTGACCAAAACCAACGTTTCCTCATTCATAAGGGGCTTGATGTTATCACCAGATTCAACAACTGTTAAAAAATGCACATTTAATTAGTCAACTGTCATGGGTGTCTTAATAAGAAGATTTAAAAAAAGTAAATAAATCCTTTCCGATGTTCATCACTTACTGTAATACCCGGCTGAATAGCTCCAAAATCCAACGCACGTCAGTAACCATTGGAAGAATTCGCCTTCAATCTCCCAGTACAGTTGCGGTTTAATATAATACAGTGGGTGAACCACAAGCATCCAAATAACGTACGTGGGGATACAGTAAAGATTATTCACCAAAACGAACAAGATTCGGCCAATCCATTTCAACGGCTGAAGAAAACTAATGAAAAATCGAAACAGAAACAAATTAAATCTTCGTTTTTTTTTAAAAAAAAGGATGATCCCATTCCGAAATAAATAAATTGATAAAATTTGGAAAAAAGTAAAGTTGCTTACCTCAACAGCCCGTCCATTTCGAATTCTGTCGCGGAAACGTCTTCCAGAATGTTTTAGTAGATAACAAAAACCAAAATAAAAAGCTAGCAAACAGAAATAGTCATGAAATTTCTACGATCGAATCTCAATCATCCACACACCGTGACTGCTGAGGAACATATGAACTAAAAAGGAAAACACACTATTATATTGACTTTTACAACCTAATTCCTTCCCACATAACACTTGCACCACACCAGCTTGCAAGTCAGGTTCATCCACAGATGATAACAAATTTTGATGTTACGTGATGTGATGATGAATGACGGAAGATAAATAGATCAACTTATGCTGGACTGGTCCCAGAGTTGTTCCTCTTATCAAGTAAAATATCACTATCAGTCTCTCTGTGGGTTTAGTTGATGCACTAACTCTAACAGTATCAAATCAACAAGGAGATGATAAGCAAAATAAAAAGAGCCAAGTTATGATCAACTCCTCAATCAAATCACTGTTTTATCTGGTCACCACCACTGAACTAACTTTGAACTTTAGCCTTATCCTAAACTCAAGGGAAATGACCGAAACTTAAAAACCTTCAACCGTCCACCACCACTCTTTTTAATTTTCGATAATAAACCCAACCTTTAATAATTTAAATGGTAAATTGCATCAAAAAAACCATTGATAAATTTGAGAAATCCAGATAACAGTAAACAACTTTAGAATGGATGCAATGTCAACGGTCAACGTTACACAACACGATAACAGCAGTAATTAAAGGCAAAAATAGGGGAAAAATTAGCTCACAGTTTAAAATATCAATATTGCAATTATTTATCAATAAAATGAGATCCTTCTTCAACAAAAAATCACAGTTATGAGTGAAGAGTGGTTTAGTTGTTTGAGTATTTCACTAACTCAACCTATTTAACAACTGACAACGTTCACTGTTTGAATTTTAAAGGAAGAAGTAGCAAAACAAACTTACTTTTTTTTTTGTTTCACTTCATTTGTTTTTACAGCTGACTGACTACCAAATCAATAGAAAAGTTGCAAAATTTTTGACAGACGACATAAACTGACTTGATGTGTTTTGATGATGATGATGATTATCTCTCCCCAAATATATTTTTCTGTAGTAGTAGCCGACTACCAAAAAACTGAGTGTTTGAAAGTTAAAACCCACCACTGGGAATCACCATCACCATATGACTGCGTTGCGTGAGTAATGTCTTGTGTGTATATACCTCTCTGGCTGGAAAGAAAGAGAGAGAGAGACGTCGAGACAACACAACGAACCTTCATATCCACACAACAGCTAAACCAATCTATCTATCTATCCATCTATGATGATATACAATGCTGGGAGCTCTACTTACCAAACGAAACCACACACACTCACTCACTCACAATGGAATACAATGCAATGTAATCCGTATATTATATATATATGTTTCTTCTTCACAGCAAAGTAATAATAATATGTAATACTACATTATAATTGTGTGTCCATGTCCAAAAACTTATGCGTCCTTGAATTTGGTCGTGTACATAACAATACCCAACTATACCGTGACTATAACTATCTCTTCTCTCTCCATTCTCTTGCAACACTCAACTCAAGAACACAAAAACTTTGTCCATGTCCATTGCCATCATCCGTATTCACAAAAAATAGCACATTACATGTGATCGAAGTGTGGAACATAAAGGACTTCAAGTTTACATGTGCAAATGTAAAATAACTTCGCCTTCACAATGGAAACTAAAACTAATTTTTTTCCTTGCCAACGTTTTTTTTACCCTTCCTCAACTGCCAAGTACCAAAAGCCACTGCTATTTTTTTTGTTGTAAATGACACTTGTCTCTCAATGAATAAATATGGAATAGTGTTGCATAAGTGGATCAATAAAAATAATAAGTACTTGGCCACCTTTCAAATTATATGAGAATGAGGATGATGATAACGACGATGCTAACAATACTGTAAAGACCGACCTGCTGCCTTTCTCGCCCTATTTTCCTGGACAACCTTGTCTTGTTTTATATCTTCTTCTTCTTTCTTTTGATCTGTGCCTCTCTCCGGCGCTTTAGTATCACTTTAAAGAAATAAGAAATGAACAAGGGAGACAAAGCAGTATAGGTAGCTGTGTTGTAATACCACTGATACTTCTGACAGAATAAGGAAGGCGGAAATGTAGAAGATGTGGAGTAAGGACGGATGAGAAAAACCCTTTTTTGTATAAGCTGCTAAGTTGAACTCACAAGCTATGAAAATATATGACGATATGATGATGATGATGAGATGTGGATGTGATGTACGGAAAGGAAGACCGACCGTGAGAAACCACAAAATAGCAAATTGATCAGCAAAGCTAAGCCTGCCATCATCATCAGCAGCAAGCAAAAAAGGGGAAGGAAGAGTCACAAGTAGTATTATTACTGTATATAATTTTTGGTGCAGGATGGATGAGGATGGATGGATGGATAGGTGTTTGCGTGGCACTTGAGTACACATACCCTGTACTTTCCTCCTTTGTCTTCTTATTTCCTCTTATGCAATCTAATATATCACTCACACAATAGAACCATCAATATAATATATTATTGGTGATGGGCCAATAGGTAACAAACCAATACTGACAGCCCTACACACACTTATCATATGCATGATGGAATGGATTATTGCCATAAACCTTATACCTAAGCTGCGTGTGGATTGTGAATATATCATGGATGGATGGATATGGATACAAGGTGTTATTTGTATTGTGTATATTAATATGTAGAGCACCGTGCTATGCTTTGCAAGGAAACTGACTTGAACGGAAGGAAGGACACGAATTTTGCTGTGATGAGGCAAGTAATATTGAATTAACGTCGGGTAAAGCACTTTTGTGCAAAGTAGAGGCAAACCAGTTTTATGGAAAAGTTGAATGAGACGACGAAGATGAAGATGATGATGATATTGAGACGACAATGAAATTTTGCATGAGTAATCTTACTATGTAACAGTTGTTTAATGAGCCATTACATGTAATTACAATATTATGTTGGCAAAATGAAAATTTGGCTTACGTTGGCAAATGCAAAAAGGAGTTGAGCTACACCATTTGCATGCTGGCATATAAATTACTGATCGTCATGAAAATCCAAATTCAATATAATAACTACATTCTTCCATATACTTTTCTAAACCATATTTTTTTTTAATTTAAGTCCAATTGTTTGTGATTAACAAGCCTATGCTATAATTTGTCGGATACATCCATTTTTAGCGTGATTCGAACTGTAAAAGCAAGTGAGCGATAAGCTAATTACAGTTGATTGGAAAGCTTAAAAAATCCGTATCGTAGAAATCATGGAAACAAATTTTAAAAAAATTACTCATTGAAAGCATCTTCTTAAGCATTTACATTAACCATAAACCTCAACCTAACGATAGCAAAAGTCCAAGATAGTACCAAGGCTGGAATAGAAACAGGTAGGGTTTAGATTTAATTTGCGAGTGGCCCATTTCCAAAAACTACGGATGCAAATTGCTTTAAAACCCAACCCAACCCAACCTTACCATTTCCCGAAACTAGACATAGAAGTTGCTTTAAAACCTTGTGATTATTTCTGGAATCAGACTTCCGAGGTTTGAAGCTGAAATGGGTTGTTATAAAATCGTGAACACAAGAATAGTACTATCCCATTTTAACCCAATCCAAACAAAAGTAATGCATCCAAGAGAAAATAGGAGACTTTTCATTGTCAAAAATTTTGTTTGTTATTATGCCAAATTATTCATATTTGCTGTCTTCATACTTTTTAAAAAGTTTGTATGATGTTGTCAAATTTACCAATTCAGGAAATTTCCTCTTTGCCACCTCGAAAGACCACCAAATATATTGTCACGTCATACGAATACTGCCCTTTTGCTAACTTTGATAATTTCCAACAATTATTAGTTCATAGAAGAATAATATGGCTGGTGCATTTTACAATAACCAATCCTGATTGAGCACGTACAAACTGATGAAGTGCAAGGTCTACATTACCTAATATTCTTGATGATGATTACGCCGATACACAAGAAAATAATTTGATTGACTTTGAACTCTAAGAAAGGTGGCATGCATAAGTATGCATGCCCTATACCTACCCATTTGCAACATAAATTCAAAAACTGATCGAATTTGAAAAGCATTAGCGTTTACCACAATAACACTCCCCTAACAGATTGCTGGCTTATCGTTAGTTGAAGTGCATCAACGGAGCATCAAAAGAAATTACAGTCAATTAGGTTCTCACCCCGATGACCTTGTTACACAATTCCACAATCTCAATCTCACTTTTGAACTATTGGTTTTACAAAACCGGAGATACAGATGAAAATGAATAAATAAATTTACCTGAACACATCATGAGTTTCGTTAAATACCTTTATAGAGAGATGAACGTAGCTGAAAATTTCTGAATGGCTTAAAAATACAATTCGCTAAAGAATTTCCATGAAACTCTACTTTTATCTCAATATCAGCTTAATATTATCACTTTATTGCAGATCTGTGTATTCAAGTACATGAGACACTAATCCATATCCGTAGCACCACCCATACAGTATAAAAAATAGATTTTCATGGAAGCTGTGAGCAGAGGAAAAAAAACCTTATGTATAAAAAACCCTTGTTAGGGAAAAACCGAAGTTTGATTTACAGAAAAAAGGTAGAGAAGAGAGAAAAAAAAAAACTCATACTCAACAGATTTTTTTCTGTCCCATTTGGCCAGCTTCCAATTTGTCAATTGAAACATAGTACAAAAATAAATAAGTACATTACAGTCAAAAATTAATAAAAAAATTGGTCATCAATAAATTACAATATCACAATTATATCATGTAGTCACATTATATAACAATAGCCTCCACGTTCTACATATTGATGATTGCACAAAAAAATTAGAATTTACAATCGCAATTAATATTTCATTATCCGAGTATACAATCCTATTAAAAATTGAGAAGGCTGCCGATCTTCTTGTGGCAGAAAAATCATTAATTCTATTTGTTACAAACATATTTGAGGCACTACATCTTCGGCTATATTTAAAAAGAATCCTAAACGCATCATTATAAGCCGTTTTGATCTTTTGGATGAGCTGCTTCCCAACTGGAACCCATAATGACATACAATAGACTGAGTAAAAGAAAGTTTTGAACAAATATTTTTTCACAACTTCACTGCAATTTTTAAACCGTGTCGACAGTAAATTGGCCTTGACGTAGAGCTCTCTTCTTCTTCTCATGATCTCCTCCCGATCTCGGTCTCGGCAGTTGACATCGTAACCAAGATAGCGCACGGTGTCCACCCATTGTAGAATCCTTCCGTTGAGCTTGACAAGTGGTCTGCTCTCCTCATAAGATGCATTAACAAAGGCCTGACAGACCGTTTTCTTCGGGTTGAAGGTTAGGTCATGAGCCTTTCCATACTCCTCACAGATTGCTAAAAGTATCTTCAGAGCTTTAATTGAACTAGTTATTAGACATATGTCATCTGCATACACTAAATTGTTGACCACCCGATTCCCTATCCTACAGCCAACGCCAGTGGCCGACAGCCGCACACAAAGGTCGTCCATATAAATTGCGAAAAATATCGCCGAGAGTATTCCACCTTGTCTGACAGAATTTCGCACTGGAAAAGGCATAGAAGTGGACCCTCCCCATCTCACTACAAACTCCTGTGTTCTAAACCAGAAAAACAAAAACTCAATAATTAAAGCAGGCAAGGACCTTTCGCAAAGTTTATTCAGTAGCGTGAAATGGTTCACGAGGTCAAAAGCTTTCGTAGCATCCATATAGCAGACATAAACTGGGGTGTCGTTGCGGAGATATTGATGGGCAATAGTCTTCAGAGAGAACACGGAAAGCTCCGTGCCCACACCCTTTTTATACCCAAACTGATTTGGAGTTGTTCCAAACATGTGACCAAATTTGTCCAAAATAATTATTTCCAGTAACTTGGAAAATATGCTGGCTAAAGCAATTGGTCGATAACTACTGCTTTCCTCCGGATTCAGGCCTTTCTTCTTCAAAATTGGAACTATGAGCACCTTCATTACCTCAGCAGAAAGATAACTATGAGCAAACATGGAGTTGACTATGTCTGTGATAAGAGGAGATAACTGCACCGATGCACATCTAAAATGCTCTGCCTGAACATTATCCGACCCCTTTGCTTTTCCCCTTTTTAACTTAAATATTGCTGCTTGCACTTCATCCACAGTCACCGAGCTAAACAGCTTATCATTTTTCCGCTCTCGCACATAGTTGTGTACCTTGGATTCATAATCTCTATTTTGGGGGGCATTAAACAAACTACGAAAATGACGAGCCCAATGATTACTTATGTCCACCTCACCACTTACACCATCAACACAATCACTTACACCATGACTCTCACATTTATCGTAGCTCTTAACATGATCCCAGAATTTTCGAAAGTCTTTTCCTCCATATGATGTAGCCAAACCATTTAACTTTTCTCTCTCGTTTCTTAGTTTTTGCACTCGGAGTCGCTTTTTGTACTGCTTCCTCTTTTGACACATTTCACTATAGTCAAATTCGGAGGTACGATTGGATTGCACCCATTTTAAGAAGGAAGCTCTGTATTCATCATAAAACTGCTTTATATTGTCGTTCCAACCCTTTACAAACCGATGTGCCTTTTTTCTTTGCTGGGAGGAACGCTGCAAGGCATTTTCCCCTGACACAAGAGCTGTGAGCACTAAACTTGTGGCTTCATCAATTGCGTGTCTGTGTTGCTCATTCCGACATCCTTGGAAAGTACACAGTGAATTTTTATAGCTTGACAAGTATCCATTAATTGTTTCACGAAACACCTCTCCATCTTCCATTGTCATTCTTTCCCATTTTAGGTGTTTCCGAACAGTGGTTTTGGATTTTGCTGTGTAGGTTGAAACAGTTCTTGGTACCTCCACAATAATTGGGACGTGGTCACTTGGAGTAATTTCGAAGGGAAGAGTAGCATTATTAATGAGTCCACGTGTCGCAATACAATGATCAATCCATGTCGTGGCTCCATTAATTTTGCTGCAGTATGTAAATGTGCCCTTGCTTAATATACGAATATCTGCACAGTCCAAAGAATTTTCCTTGTACATTTGAGACAATTCCTCAAACTTTTTCGTGCCCTCAGAAAGATTAAAGTCACCCATGATGATGACTGGATGATTACTATCCTGAAGAACCGCTTCCAACTTACTGATGTAATTGGTAATGAGAGCCTCATTATCATTTGTATTACAGGGGAGATAAACATTCACAAGACACACAGCACCCGCAGCAGTAGAGATTTGATAGACCGTTAAACGAGGGTCATCACTATTTACACATGTAATTGCATTTACAAAAGATTTTTTGTACAATAATGCCGTTCCTCCGTAGGGTCTTCCTTTGCACACTTTATGACTAGGCATTGATGATACGTTGAAATAATTGTAATCTTGGAATTGACTCAGCACTGAGTTTTCGAAGCAATACAGCCAAGTTTCCTGAAGAAGAATGATATCACAGTCGATTTGACTTAGGACGGATTGAAGCCACAAGCCATTAGTTTTTATTCCCTGACAGTTCCAAGTCATTATTTTCATCATGATCCTGGATTCTGGTTATTTCGTGGTGTACGAAAAGGTTTTATCATTAGTCCTGCAGGCCACTGATTGGGGCATAAAATATCTGCAAAAAACTTTGAGAGCTTTGTCTCACCAATGTTAAAATGAACTTTAAAAGACGCATACGTATCATGTTTAGTTGAAAGTTGTTCAATGTCACCCAAAGTATATTCAGAATTTGCATCTTCAATTCCGTTTTTCAATATGTCACAGGTGGTGTCGGGGTGGCATCTTGTCACAAAGAGAGTCCCTCTCCGTTTCCTCTCCGCTGCCTTCAAAAATTCGGAGGAGGAAGTTCCAACTACTCCGATCGATTTCTGGCTTGACTTTGGTTTTTTCTTGGAGTTGTTTCCTTTCCTCTCCTTTCCTACCTCAGTCCACTTCCTTCCCACTGTCCCTTCATCGGTATCAGCACACGGTGTAGATGGATGTGAGTCACCTAATGGCGCCACTCGGTTCCTAATCGGAGCTCGACTGGCAATGTCCAAATATGATGGTACAGATGTTGATGGTTGAGAGGGATGGGTTAACGTATTAGCCACTGATTGCAATTTAGTGGTTATTGTCGTTGCTGCTTCCGCCGCATTATCCAGCTTCGATATCCATTCTTTTACAGATGCAACAGCTTCCCCAAGGGTATCAACAGCTTCTGTCATGTGAGTAAACTTTTCTTTTATGATAAGTATTTCATTTCTGATTAAAATTTCATCACCTAGCCCCGCCGGAACGAGACACACTTTCAGTAGGTTAACTGATGCATATTGGATGTTCAATCCTTTCCAGTCCTTTAGGCGTATGCACTTCACTATTTCTAAAATTTCTCTTCGTTTGGTGGCATCATCTCGACTTCTTGTGGTATTCTTCTTTGCTAGGCATCCTTCGTCTATGAGAACTTGTTTAGCAGCAAGGATGTCATTAAACTCATAAAATTGAAGAAAAGCCTGAGCAATTTCCTCATCTTGCCGTCCAGTTAGGATGGCATGAAATGTTGAGCTTAGCAGCTCATCAATGATTATTTTGGGTTGTATTTGTTGGGATTCATCATCCGTATCGTCACTCATTGTCGTCCTCGCCTCCCACTGGCATCAGTCGCAAAAATTCTCCAGATAAACAGAACAAAAGGGGAAGGGATTAGCGCTGTCTCTGTACCATCAGTTATACTGCTAATAAGTAAGTATTTTACCTTAGCTGGAGACCAGCCAGATACTCGTACAATAACAGTATTAGCTGGTCCAGATGATAGTTGACCCACTGAACCTTTCGATCCTAAAGTAGTTCAGTGTATGCTGGAGTATCAATGTACAAATACAGTATCAACTTTGTTTATGTACATCTTTCCTATACAAGATATGTGTAAAGACACAACTCAAGTTTGAAAGCTAATTAGAGTTGGAAAACTCCATTGTCAATTATTTAAAAAGGGCTGAGCTGTAAGCGGATATTAAGAGCGACATGTAGACAAAAAAATCACTGAAAAGTAAGCAGTATTTTCTGAGAAATCAAAATTCTTAAATTTATTAAAAATAATCGGTCACCTTTGCAAACAAGTAATGAATGATATACCAGGTACTTTTAAGACGACATCCGACAGATATCAATGCCTTATGAGCAGCATTTTTTTCTACACATAATATCAATGGACGTGAGCTGATACGTTGACTTTGAAAGGGATTACGAGGTTTTAGTTTGATGTCGAAATAGAAAACTACAGGTGCCAAAGAAATTTTGAGAAGGTATATAACTACCTCACTGATAAGAGTTAAACATCGAACCTTCTAAAATGTCAACAAAGGATGAAAAACCAAGAAAGGGTATAAAATACTTCATTATGAAAGCTAGCACACCGGCTTGGTTGGCATTGGCATTAATGAATCCTGACAATCAACGTTCGCAAGTACATTGTACGGCTTGAGACAAGAGAAGAACATGCAGCTAAAAAAAATACATATATACAACAGCAAAAACGCAATAGAACGACGAACGTAGCAATAATAGTAACGCAAGCGAAAGATTACGAGAAGGATTGCCCCAACATTTGAAGTACAAGAACACTATATGGAATCACAAAATAAAAGTCGCAGATAATGTACTTTGTCTATACAAGAGAAGCAACATGGATTTTTGAACCGTGCCGTAATCATGGACACTTAAAATTTGAAAGAAATAAAAATGCAAATGGCAATTATCTCATAGAAGAGATGTAGATTGATAAACACTGCAGTCAGATTTGCTGAAATACCGAGATCAATGGTTATCACATCACAGATGATTGAAGATGTAAGCATGCATAGCAATGCAACTCCGTTATAATATTTCATGAGTTTTGAGGTCAGACTGACATTTTGTACATAAGCTTGCCCAGAAAATTCAATAAACATGTGATTACTCAATGCGTTTATCTAATTCAAGTGTTAACCTGAATTCAAAGAAATAGCTGATAATATGTGAAAATATAAGGCCAAAATATCGAACCACATAGAAACCTTCTTTTTTACAATGAATAACCACCAGTCTTAGTAACATCCTCTTGCCATCCCTACGATCTATTTTTGTTTTCTGCCACTTATATGATTTATTTAAAAAAAATAGTATAGCTATTGATTGGTGAAAACAGAATTCAGAAAAGCTTAACCGTTCTTAACTTATCTTCCCATTTTTTTCCAGTGTAAAGCATACCGGTTAGCATATCATTCGATAGCTTATCGTTGAAAAAGGTCAACTATGAATGAAAAGGATTTTGGGGCTAATGGACTTTTCGCTTTTTAACCATAAGTTGCTAGTTCGGTCCCCAAGGCTAATTGATAACTAATGCAACTTTGGTCAAACGCTTTGACATTAATACGCAATAGAATATTATTATTAAATATAAATGTATGTTTATAATATGAATAAACCTAACCAAAATGCTACAAAATTGTCAATTGGAATTCCTAAAGTGATTTTTTTAAAGGTGAACATTCTGCTTTAAATCTACATTTCATATCTGTTCATTCCTCATATCTGGTTCTGGTAGATCATACATTACCGTAGAATTCAATACAACCTTTCAGTTATCATATCAGAAACTACTTTAGTAGAAAAACTGAATTTTATAAAAAGCGACAATTATTCTTCTCCACGGAAATACTGCATCTATTAACACCATATTTGTTGTAGAGAATTATTTAGCCAATGGAATTTTTCCCTTATTGAAGCAACCTGAATGAATATTGATATTTTTATACGGTAATCAGTACATCAGTAATATATCCGAATTAGAACGGGTCATCATAAATTTTGTCTCTCATAAGACACTTGCAAGAGAAAAGATTCCACTCCTCGAGTTAGCAGCATTACAAGGATAGAGAAGCATACAAATAACAGAAGTTGAGTTAAATTTCATAGCCAGGTTTCACACCACGACCGAGAAATGTATTATGGATAGTATGTAATAGTCATAAAGGAAAGAACAAAACTAATCAGCACAATAACTAGAGCTAGTGCGTACTACTGAATTGTTATTGTAAAAAATGATAATATCATTACGTGTGTCGAAGAAACGTCATAAAAATATATTTTTCAAAATATACAGTTTGTCACTAACCACTTGAAAACGATGCTAACACAGATTATTATTACGAAATCAAGAGTAGACTCACCATGACCCTTGATGACATAACAGCCTTACCTTACTAAGTATCCTATTTCCATGGAACCGAGGACTTGTATTTGCTTTGTTGACTTTTCCTATTGACTCGTGTATATCTTTCCCCTTAGATCATTATATACAATTTTTCATCCTTAGGAGTTGGCAATGCCACATTTATGAATGGATGTAAATCAATGAGGATACGGTTCACTTTTAAAATAATCACAACTTTTACGTTAAGTAGCAGCAATCTTCAACCTTATTCATTAAAATAGCAATGCAATGTGAGAACCAGCTTACCAAAGGTTTGTTTTGGAAACTTCCGAAATTGAGTATGCGAAAATGAGCTATACTTTACAGAACAGTTTCTGGCAAGCTTCAGGTCAGTATGAGATCATGCGTGGATGTATATATGTATGTTGACAACGAACATCACACAACATTCCCTTTCAATTGAGCATACAGATAGGCGTCTCGTTTCACTATCGTTAAATTGATTTGGTACAAAACAACATTTTTCACTTTTGATGCAAACCCTTTCGTGTATTTTTAATCAGATTCCTTACTTCTACATCTAGTTACCAGACCCTTAACAAATGGTTGAAAATGTTGGTTTCTGTATGTTGGATTCTCTGTTCAATAAAATTTACAGATGATATGTGGCGTTCGATTATAAACATGAAAGAAAGGTGGCATAGGGACATTTTATTAAAAGGAATATGACATGTGACATTATTCTCTCATTTTCCTAATCTGTCATTTTATTTCGATGAGTATATACTTTGATAAGCGTAAATGTTATCTTCGGGCTGACAAATAGTCGCCTAATTTCAAAATCAACGCACTGCTGTTGTAGAAAACAACCTCCTCCACTTAAGATGTACATCACTTTTTGAATTGCACTTTAATTCCTTAGCAGCCTCAGTCTTCCAGAATCTCTTGATGGCGGCGCCTAAATTGGCCTTGAGTGAGAGTAGCATGCCTTAACAAAATTACACCAAACAATATATATTTAGCTAACGCCAAGTTGCACATCGCCAATAGAACTCAGAGTTGGTGTCTATACTGTATGTGACCACATTGCCTGTTAGATATTTTGTGTGATGTCAAAAAAATCTTGATTTGGGTTTGGCTTCGAACATCGATGTTATTTCAGATGCATTGCAAAAATTCAGGGTTAGTATCATCTTCATTTCACTAATCTAACATACAATATGCATTCATAAAAGACTTTGCATGCCCATTCCGAAATATGTTTACTTTGAGGGAAAATACCAAAACATATCGCTGATAGAATCGAAAAATTTATTTGAATTCAGTTCCATGTGTAACCTACATAAATTTGAAAAAAATAAGACATTGTACCACATGTTGAAGTTTAATTAAAATAGTCATTTTTGACTCTAGTGATGGAAAAGGTCCACATGTATAAAGGAAATGTGACAGAATTTGCAAATGAAATGTTCTAAAATTTATGACGCCTGTTCCAACTCACTAGCCTTATCCTTAACTGTACACGCTTATCAAACTGATTTTCTTGTTTAATTGATGGTAATTTTTATCAAAATATGCTCTTCCGGTTACGAAAACCAAAGATGGCCAATTATCATATGAGTCCATCTCTCCAAAAAGAATGGATTATTTTGCAAACTACTATTCCCTACATTAGTTTGCTAAAACCAAGCCATGAGAAAGAATACATTGGTTGTAGTTTCTGAGGCAGACAGAAAGCTAAGTTCTACGAAGGAGACAAATTTAAATGCATGCATTTCAAAGATTGAGAATAGCTGCCATAGCACAGAAACTAATAAAAATGATTTTATCATTAACGATGAATTTTATTAACACGTTACCAGGAAGTCATCATCTACATAAGGTATAGAAAATTTTACTAAACATTTGGAATTGGATTTGACGCATACACATAGCTTAGAAAATGAACTTTCACAATTATAAAACACTCGAGACGTTGTTGCTATTGGTCCTTGAAATACGAAAATCAAGGAATTTACAAGACTTGGACATCAGTTAAGTAGGATTAGGTACAGTTTTACTTTCGTAATGGTAAAATGGACACTCAAATATGTTATAGAACTTGAGGGAGAATGATATGGAATATTTCACTCGGGATCTGAAAGTCGTACCATTTTTCTTGCACCACATGTGCATTCATTTTTAAAGGATGGATAAATAAAACACTGACATTCTAAGTATTGACGGTGGGGGTGTTTCCTTTTGCGTGGCAATGGTCTCAAAGCGTTCACATCGTGTCGAGGCTGCATCTGAAACTTGTATGTATCTCCATTTGCATGCTACAACAATCAAAATTTAAAACTTTATTAATTTAAATACTGGTGTACTATAGTCAATGTTAACTGCATGGGAAAGAGAAATCAATATGATTCTTCCTAACCACAAAATTTGGGTTGTAGTCGTAATACAAGATGTTCATATCCGATGTGGAGTACACTTTCAACTCACGGGGACGCACCATTCCTTTGGCATAGGACTTCCACCAATCCTCCGGCGGGGTCACATCACTCAAATCCAGGAAATACTTGCACTTCCTTCTATTAACAGGAACAGCGTCTTCCCTAAAGACCCATTCTTCATTGGATGGATCTTCTCTTTCGGATGGAACTACAGGTTGCCACTGAAAACAATTATAGTATACTAGTCAGTATTCATCAGATAAATTTAACAATTTTTGAATATAAGAACCAGGAAAAACAAATTGTCACCTACCTCTACCTTCCTGTTATTCTCTATGACATAAAGCTTCACTCCAACATCTTTTTGCAACTGCTGGAACCAACCATCGGGCAAATCGTCGTAGACTATTGAATTCACATAGCAGACGTATATGACCCTTCTCTTAAATAGAATTGGGGTCAACCCCTCTTTGAGCTTCTGTCTTAGGTTGATGTACCATTTTTTCATAGATTCGAAAAAAGTTGTAAGTTTTTCATTTTCAGCTTGAATTATCGCCTCAGCTCTACGTTGGACTTCCAGCTCTTCCCTCAGCTCATCATCTCTTTCCTTTGGTCGTTTAGGAGTGGGCAAAGCCATAATTTATTGTTGGAAAGCACGAGCAGATAGCTAAATTCGGCTGTGTAAAATACTAGGGAAGTAATGGAATACCCTAGAATTGTCACAATTTTGAGCTTAGAGGTTCCAATACGTTATTTTTTCAAAATTTAGTTTAATCTACTATTTATTAGACTTATAAATAGCAAGCGACAAAGTATCTAAGTGAGAAGAAAGAAATTTTTATACAACAACAAAGTACTGTGTAAACGTGATCAGCACAAAATGGCTTCTGACTAACTTCTGAATGATACCTGGCAAGACACAAGGATACGACCAGTCTCTCTAATCTGCTTAGCTTAAGATCAATGCTCTGCTTTGGTAGGAAATGGCTACTTAGACTAAAGATGCAAAAGCTCCTTCTGATTTCCTGCATACTATTTATGTAAATTCTCTCATGTCCTTAGATTTTCCACGTTTCTTCTCCAATTTTAGAATAGATCAATTTTCGTGTATACTAAATGAGAGATGAGATGCCAAAAAATGAACCGGCATTTGTTATATTTGAGATGCAAATTTCTCTGCAGAATGAGTTTTGAATGTCAAATGCATTTCAAAAATTTATTTGTGTCATCCTAATATGCATTCCTTGTCCTTGTCATTTTTATGAAAATTTTCATCCGCATTCCCAAATGAATTAGTTTATTTTGTGAAGTAATGTCGTGACTTGACTTGTTGTTGATTGGAATATTTTTAATTTTTAATACTTTTCATATTCTGTCATTGTTATATCAACACGCATGCATACACAAACTGAAAAAAAAAACAACTAAAATATTACACAGTAGGATGAGGTTTCATTAAAAATAGTCATTTTTTCTCTATAAAGTACATAATATGTATAATCTTCATTGACATTATCATCTTAAGTTATCAATCATATTATATCATAGTTTCATTTCCATCAAAGAAGACCATCAGCATTTAGTGTACTTGAAGTACTCATATCAAATCAAAAGTAAAAACGTATCAGTAATGGAAATACATTTCCTAGATCTACATAAGTCATTAACAATTTGCTTTACTTACAGTAGTAACATTGTATGTATATTAGGTTCTAAAATGTCATCATATATAATATAATAATACATTTGTATAATATAATAATATAATCATATCATCAATTTGTTGATTTGTATTAATTCTAAAAAGAACCAAAGCTAAACCACTCAGTTTCTTCTGAAAAGTCATATCATTTGCAGTTTGCCACAAATATTCATTGTAATCATAATAATAATGTTTGTGTATAGATACTTTGTATACGCTTTAGAACTTTTTCTTGAACTGCTACGATCGCATCGTCAAGTCAAAATAACAGTGTTTGTAGAAGTCAAAGTTAAGAAGTAGTACATGTGTAGTATACGCCATTTTTTTCTCAAATTTTAAAAAAATGAACTGTTTTGTATCTTCATTTTTTTGTATTATTCTCTGTGTTCAGAAAATAATGATAAGTTAAAACGATATGAAGATTTGTTATCAACTTTTTGGTTAATCCCTCCAGCTACTGCTATGATGTAGATTTAGACAGCAGGTCTTGAATGGGGAAGGGAGGGAGGTTGATTGCCTGACTCATTTGCGGTGGTAGAATGGGCAGCTTGAAGTGCTGCACCTGCACCACCACCTGCTGCAGCTGCTGCCGCGGCGGCGGCGTAGTAACCCCCGTTGAGAGCTTCAGGAAAGCCAGGTCCTCCAGAACCGGTAGCTCCTGGACCCATGAAATACTCTTTGTTTACACAGTTCCTCAGAGAGTCCGGTATTCTTCCGACGATAGCACGACGGATTTCGGACGCTGCCATTTCTCTGTGACAAGATATTCAAGGGGAAAATATTAATGTATGTTAGATTTATCAAGAGCAAGTGCTAAGAACAAAACTACAGCTCGTTATCGGAAGACATGTATGTTGTATGCATGTGTTGTTAGGAATGGAATGTCAACCTGAGTTCAGTGCAGGAAGCTTCTGAGTAGAAAGCTGCATGAGGAGTGCAAATGAGATTTGGTGCATCTTTCAGTGGACCTTGAAGAACGTTGTACGGCTCATTTTCATGCACGTCCAGAGCAGCTGAACGAATTCGCCCTTCTCGGAGAGCGGATGCGAGTGCAGCCTCATCAACGAGACCACCTCGTGCCGTGTTAACCAAAAAGGCTCCTGCAAATCGATGAAGAATGTTAAATTAAGCTTGTCCTGTAAATCTTTTCAAAGAAGGGCATTTGTCAACATATCATTTCACACTATGTATATATATACCAGGTCGCATTTGTTTCAGTGTGTACTCATTAATGAGATGATGATTGTGCTCATTGAGAGTGCAATGAAGCGAGACACAGTCAGACTGGAAAAGGAGATCTTGAAGAGTGTACACACGAGTTACTCCCAAACTCTTTTCAATTCCGTCGGGCAAGTAGGGATCATAGAAAATGACATTGAATCCGAACGCTTTAGCTCTGAGTGCAACTGCAGAGCCAATACGTCCTAGCCCAACAATACCCAAAGTATCTCCACGAATTCTTGCACAACCCGCAGCAGCCTCACGAACCTGCAATCAAAACCAAATTCAAAAATCCGTTCAAAACCCCCATCCCGGCAATAGTGACTACCCGTTCTTTCATTGTACCTGAGATATGGAGGTTACCTGTTCGGGACCTGTGAACTTCTTCCCATCCCTCACCATATTCGCCAGCCAATATGTTCTCCTGTAGAGATTCAGGATCAAACACATGGTTGTGTCTGCAACTTCCTCAACTCCATAACCAGGAACGTTGCATACTGCAATTCCAATCTCCCCTGCTGCCTATACATACAAACAAACACAGAAAAAAAAGAGAAAAAAAATATATCAGTTCCTAAACTTTTGCTAGAAACCTCAAACCTCAAAACTATCTTTTTAAACTTGGTACTTTCTCATCAATTATGCCAACACATGTTTCAAAACTTTCACCCAGTTCTTCTCCCAAAAAAAAGTAGGAGAAAAGTCAAATGTGAATGCAGTTTTGACATCTTTCCCCTTTGCCTGTCATCATTGATCTTTCCCTATTTTACATTGGTTTCATGAGAACCTCTTCTCAAAAAAAAAGAAGTTCATGCAACATCAAACATCAACCACTACTTACACTCTAGTACATTCATACATACATACATACATATTTGAGTAAAGGATGTAGCTTTTATGCAAAAAGGGGCAGATGCATTACCCGCAGAAATCATTTTCTTAAAGAAAGAAAACTTTTTTCTTCCGTTCTTTTACCTTTACCCAATCTGCAGAAAGTAATATATTCACCAAAAAAGTTTTACTTTTTAAAGGCCATCTCTGAAAAAAAAACCATGAGCGAGGGAGCTGGAGATGTAGAACTTGCTCTATTTTGGATGGATGCGAGTGAAAAGAACTAGCGACATTTACAACAGCAGTAACATATTATATTATACGAGAGAAAAAAGTTGAATGGGAGCCCACCAGTTCGTTTCGGTTCTACCCTGTTAGTTACATAAGGACATACATACATAACTACATAGTTTGTTGGAGCGAGTAAGTGAGTAAAAGTATTTTTCGGCATCGCACACAAAACTTGGAGCGAGAGAGAGACAGAGAAAGGAAAGCGATCAATAAAAGTGGAAATGTGTGCTTCTTGTGCACCACCAACTCCAAGAGAGAGAGAGAGAGAGAGTCAGCTACAATGTACTACTTCCTTACTTACTCACTCACTCCTCTACACTCTTCACTGCGTAAATACTCACCGACAACGCATATTCATTTATCTTTCTCCTTTCGCCATTTTACTCCAGGAAGCGGAACAAGTAGTGCAGTGCATATAGACATACATACACACCAAGATGAAATGCATGGAGAGTTTTCAATGCATTTTAAAAACATATTCCTGTTTCTGCCCTTCCTATTTCATTGTCATCATCCTTTAATTTACTTGTACCTACGTATGACGTTGCTTTCTGGGATTTGTGAGGGATACTTGATCAATTTCAACTTAAAATGGTTTGAAGATCCCATCTTGATATGTTGTAACACACCGTTGTTTCAATTCAAAACATGACCTACCACCATCCTTTCATCACCGTTTGACTTGCTCCCTATGTCTGTTCTATTATTCTAGTTTCCCGTCTCAAAAGTTTGCTTGCTAATGAAAGCTGCATGGGATTACGCCATCGGGGGAAATGAAGTTCTTGCTTGTTCACATCAACATCAACATCAACATCAACTCAAACCCAACCAACAAGCAACAGACAGACAGCTAGAGCTAGAGTCGGGAGTTGAGACACTGGAATAGCAAGGAATGAGCGGTGGTGCATGGTAAAATGCATACCATAAAGAATACATGTATATATGTGTGTATGCAATGCACATATAAAGTTTGCAGCCAAAGAGATAGAGGGAAACGGCACTACTTCCTTCCTTTGTTCATCATGCCCCTTTCTCGTGAACATTACGAGTTCTTAGAATAGAAACGTTTCGTTTCGCTATCAGAGATATCGCTATCATCCTTTTTCTTTAAACAATCAAAATCTTCAGTTTATGAGTGGCCATAAAAACTTAATGTTAAATTCATAAATGCCAAGACGAGAGAATTAAAAATTGTGATCTATGTATAAAACAATAGCATATAAAACTTAAATGTGTGATGTTACGCAATTGGTTTGTCTCGGTTTTTATGGAGGAAGCATCTTAAATACCAATTATAATATTCATGAAATGCTTACGTAACACGTTCATCCGCCATTTTAATTTTTGTTACATGGTTATTATGTACCTGAATTTGAAGGACAAAATCTAAATATAGTAAGGACTTTACCTTAACATCAATGTTATCTACACCGGATCCAATTCTGACGATAATTCTGAGAGCTTTAAATTTCTCCAAGTCTTCCTTTGTCAAGGTAATGGTGTGCCACATGAGAGCACCCACCGCCTCATTCAACACTTTCTCATGGATTTCTGCTGTGCTCTGAGCATCACAAAATGCAACTGTGGCCACATCCTTCAAGATGGGCATTTCAATTGAACAATCCCTTCCATCCAACAATGCAACCAAGGGCCGTGCATGTATTGGCCCATTGTTTAATGGTCCTCGACCACCACCTTCACCACGAGCACGCTTTGACGGAATCATTTTTCTTTTCTTTCAAAAGCAAGAAATTTTTTTCTTTAGTTTAGCACAAGAGTCTCTTTCCAGAAGCACTTTTTAAAATAAACTTTTTGCTTTTATTTTTCCTTCGCACTTCCTCTCCCCCACTTGAGATTATTTTGGGTAACGTAGGCAATTAAGGAATTGCGTAATTCACACAAAAAATAAATTGATCGAGCTTATTTGGCTTACAACACAAACTGTTCTTGTTTTAATGTTTTTTTTACGTAACAAGAAAAAGGTTAGGTTACAATATTCCGTTGGTACGGTCACTTCGTGAAGTAACACACTACACAGCACTCTCTTCCATCCACATCAAAGTCTAAGCAACCACTGAAGCTCATTCCAACGACGGTAAAGGAGTTTTGTGGGGTTTTAGCATCATCTCATCTCATTTGACATGGAATGGAAGCGAGCGTTCCTTGCATTCATTGCCTTTTGTGCTCAAGTGGCTTGGTGAATACGGAGCAGAGCATGATTTTCAGTGTCTAGCAGCCAAAGCATGCTTGTATTACATTACCTACCTACCTAATAACTATAATGCCATGTCATCCTATATCCTTTGCACATCTCCTTTTTAACAACCATTTTCCACTGTACTTCTAATACATTATGTATAAGCTAAGCTTCATATTAGAGACACGGCATGACCATGACTGTCTGCGTACTTTTATCATATATATATATATTTATATATGTACCTATCATCTCATCCACTTTTGCGCTATAGTTCCTAAATATACTCTTGAGAAAGGCTTATTTTTCCTTCTGAGCGAGTTAATGTATGTATGTGTATCACTTTTGTCTCTCTCGCTCTTCACTGCTGCTGCTCTTCTGGCTGGTTGGTGTTACAAACAACTTTTGTGCAGTGGAAAAACCATTGTACAAACGTATACGTTTCATCTAATAGAAAAAAAATGTTTATGCTCATATCTCGGAATAACATCTCGCTCTCAAACACACCAATACTTTCATCCTGTTTAGCAACACAAGTCTATAGAGGTGGTGAGGATGGGATGCTATGGGATGTACCTACGGAAACAGATAGCCTAGCATCACATTTTGCCATTAACGTGATGGGATGAGAATTTGCATGCTGAACAACAGCAGTCTATAGTGAAGCATTTTATCATCCACATTTATAAAGGAATGACAGATTGAAGGCAAATAGCACCTCTTTAATTGGAACCACATTAAAACATATATTGCGATACATTTACCATAAAACATGAGTAAGCATAGCGGTAGAAGGAACAAGTCAGATGGTAAAGCATTTTCATAAAATTTACCATATTTTTCATTAGAATGCAATGCTAGAACATATTAAATAGGGGAGTTGGTACGTAGCCGGCTGGCTAGTAAATGTCTTCTAACAATAGCATACACGTAAT